>JAGVSL010000019.1:1385411-2770823 GCA_022494535.1 Himalopsyche phryganea | reverse complement strand
TCGTAATAAAAGAAGGTTTAGGTAATCAGTTTAACAAATAATATATCATATTTGGCCAAACTTTCAACCACTACTGGCGACCTGCTTTGAAAATTATTGGCGGCGGTCTACTAACACTAAAAGTAGAAATTTAAAGCCAAAAATATGTTTAAATTGAAGTTTTACATGTCAAGCAATCTCTTATTGGTGATGGACAGAACTATAATGAAGTAATTTATATGTAAGGGAAACAAAAAGGATACATTTTTGTAAATTTACGAAGGAAAAAAATAATTCTTGTTTCGAAGCATCAGAATGGGTACATTTTTAAAATAAATTTCATCAAATCGAAGAACAATGAATAAATTTTAAATGAACACACATTTTTAAATTCCTTGTAAATAAGAAAAATCAACCGTTGTCAAATAAAGAAGGCTGAGTAAAGTTTTTTTATCTGACATTAAAAATAGTATTTCCCGAAAGCTGTCACGAATTAAATGCTTTTAATTTTACGAATGGAATCAATTTGTAATATGAAGTGTTGAACGAATCCGGGAAAAAAATACTGCTCACGTTGCGGATAAAAAACCTCGCCTGCGGAAAATTAATCGTCGAAGTGTTCGAACTAAACATATCAATTTATATTTTTATCGGGAGAGCGGCTACTTTTTATGGATAAATTTTATATTCACAGAGTTATCATGATTCGAAATGGTTTATTGCGACCGGATATGCGCCCGATTTTCCCAGACCCTGATTTTGACCGAGGATGGACAGAAGATACCATTGATCAGGGGTCAGCAACACTTGTTATTTTTTAATGACATCATCTTTACTCTTTTATTATAACAAAGTCTTCAGTTCTACAAGAATTTTATCAGTTGTTGTTAATTATTTCGGCTTTACACTAGAACTATGTTTAAATATTGTTTAGCTTGACTAAATATAATGATTTAGAAGAGATAGACAATATTCATTGGTACCTATCTTCTAGTAGAAAGAGATTTGCTCAAGTGGGTCCTGGCTTAAATCCCAGCAAGGTCAATATCAAATTTCGTTTTTTTCAGGCTAAAATTTGTAATCTTCGTCTTCGTGTAACTTATAAAAATTCTCATCGAGTTTACATCGTATGATTTTCCAATTTTCAAAATATTTGACGAATCGGCTGGCAGCTGTAGTGTCAGATGTTTCAAAATTTTAAAAATCAATCAGCTTATCATTAGCTATAATTTAATCACTTAAAATTACGACAGAAAGATGGGCTTTGGAAAGAACTAATAGTTATCGCATCACTGACTCCATAGTTCATTCTCAGCATTGGTAAATAAGTGAGTGGAAAGGAAAGAAAATATCTCATGTCATTGAAGATAGATAAATTAAATCGACTTAAAAATATTGAAATTCGAAGTTTTAATCACGCAAGGTAAAAGCGTTTGGGACATGGCTTTTCTGTAGAGAAAACAATAAAACAATTTATATTTTATTGTCATTCTGCTAAAATGTATAGCAAAACGCTGTATAAAATCGGGTGCATTAGTGAAATATGTATCCCTGAGATAGAACAACCCTTTAGGTGCGGGCCACACTCTATTACGCACAGGGCCGTATTTCATTTTCGGGGCCATCATTCCGCTTGCTTGTTGCGATGGGGCAGAGCCGGGCGAGAGTGCCCAACGGCCCAGCGCCGTAACATAAATAACATGCCCACAGCCCACCAGCCTCGAGATAACGTGAAGTACGACAATTTATTAGATGTTAGCTATGACTTATCGTCGACTTGCTTAAAATAATTAGCCATTATATTTCTGAGCTATTTTAATATATTAAAGTGCATTTATTTGACAAGAATTAAAAAAATAGTGACACTTTTTGTTAATTTTTTTGTCTCAATATAAGGGTATTGTTGGTCCTTTAGCAGAATAGTCAATGCTTGGTTTTTCGTCACGTCAAGTTGCGGTGGGCACGGGTTAACATCTCCAATCAAGCACTTTTATAAGATAAAATTTTCAATTGGTTTATGAATTTGTGTTCAAAAGCGTGGAAGTTTGCGATATTTATATTCCCGCCAGCCCATCACATTCTAGAAATAAGGTGAACTACTGGTCCTTTCCTATTTAGTTACATCCTTAACTTCTCCGAAAAATGTTAATTAAGAGACTGAATCAATAATAACTTTTTATCTTTTTACGTGGTACATTTAATAATATTCACATATATTAACAAAATCATCGTCTGCTTAAGCCAGCGATAATGTCTTAAAATAATATTTTTTAACTCAATTTTAAGATAATGTGTATTTGATACTTTTTCGAATTTTATTTTCTATTGATAAAAAGTTTTCTTCGCTCCCAATATTGGGCATAAATGGACACCTAATAGAACTATATAAGCGGAAGTTTTCTACGAGAACTGCTTGTTACTCAGTTGCTGAACCTCTATTTTTCGAAGGCAGTAGTGATAGGGGCTAGGACAGGACAAACGGTAAGCTCATCGCTCTTGCTACACAACGTTTGTGGGATCGGATGGGTGGTAGGATATTTTAGAGATCACAAATATGCATGCCTAAAAAGACATTTTGAAAAATTAATTTATGAAACTGTCCGTAGTGGGACTTGAATCCGTGATATCCGTAACCGTAGCCAAAGACGTTGACCACTGCACGTAAAATTTCGGTAAAATCTCTTCATTATTCCATTAATGAAAAAAATAATACTAATGGAGACACAAATAACAGACGTAAATGTGAATAAATATTTGTACTCAACCACATACAATGAAATAATGCTTTTTTTTTTTCAAATATAATATAAATAATCAATCTAATGTGAAATGATATTTTATTATTACACTTAAAAGTAGAATCATCTCGTAGTATTATAACTAGGCAAAAACACATTTTTTGTGTGATACTTTCAATATGCGCTATATTAAATAAACGGTTATTATAATTTACATGTTATCTTAACACTGATTTTTTTTCTACCTATATTTACATACAGAAACTATGACTCGGTTTCCTGACTATTTCGATTTTTTTGTGGGGTACACGTACTACATACTATATGTTTATATTCTCTTCTCGATTGTATTTTAACTTGTTACGGAATTAATATGAATTCGGTCAACTGAAAGCTTCGAATAGAGCTAATAATTCAGGAAAACTATTTCGAAAACTAATTATCATTGTTCAATTATTACTAGTTGTTTTTAATGTCGTATTTAGCTTGAAGAATTTTCTTTAATCTAGATGACCGCATGAACCTTCTACATGACGGTTGTGAGCACAATCTATACATTTCTTTCTCTTGGGCATTACCTGAAGAACAAATAATACAACAAGTTATTTGAAAATGAGAATTTTGAGTTTTTTTTTGTGTAAGTAGACTATAATTTTAAACTGAAAACAAACTATGACCTATGAAGGAATAACCTGAATTGTCCGTTACAGCAAATTCCAGAAAAATGTCTATTCTCGTATGTATTTCCTCGTAACGGCATCCGTTAGAGACAAAACGTATAACGCAATAAATGTTTGGATGCTTTTATGTCGAGCGAGTTCCCTCTCTCGCTCGGTTCTTGCCCGTTGTCAGTTAGTGGGAAGAGTTCCTACCACATGGATAGGGATTCAGCAAACAAGCTATAGAAAACGTTTAACCCTTCTACAATGCTAATGTAAGAGTAGATTTTTGCGCGTGTGAGCAACTGGCGAAACAGCGAAGTGAAAGGGTATTTATGAACAGCGCCATTTCACTAAGTAATAAAATATAATATATATTTTATTTTTAGGTCTGTTTGGATTTTAAAAAAAGCTTCTATAGCATTAACTTAACCGATTGTATTAACCAATACTTGTGAAAAGCCAGTTATTTATAAAGTTAAACTTCTGATGACATTTCATATGCAAAGTGCTTCTCATCAGTTGATCTACTGATTTTTGTATTGTAAACCATAATAAATTATTAACATAATTTAAGATATCGACTGAGGGTGCTCGATGGAATTCAAATATCAAATTTATAATTGTTGAGATTTTGTACATTTCCATGTATTTCGTCACTAACGACCTGGGTTTCGCCTTTCGGCATCTTCAGGCATTCGAGCACACGAATTGTATTTAAAACCCTAAATTCCACCCATAATGCGTTTATTTTTCGAACTAGCATTGGGAGCCATTGTTGTGATCATTCTATTTATTAGACTCAGCGGTAAGATTTCCCGTATTTTATCTTATATATAAGTGATGTAAACTATTTACTGTCTGTATGTTCGAGTTCATTGAAGATGCCGAAAAACAAAATCCGGGTCGTTAGTGACGAAATATTTGAAAATGTACAAAAACTCAAGAATTCAAATTTAAATTGTTAACTTTAAGCATAAATATTATTAATTAAAGTGACCAGCTCCAGTGATTATAAATATTTTTTCAAAATTTCATAATTTGATATTTAAGCTATTTTAATTGAATCATTTTATTTTAAATTCACTGTTTTAAAGAATAAACAGACTGAAACATAATGAGGCTTAACATGAAAATAATTTTCTACAATCTGCTTAAAATTTAAAACCCTTCAAAACTCATTTCGATATTTTATTCAAAATGCATCCACTGAAATTTGTTGTTGACTGTTTTGTTGAAGCAGAACTAAAATTATAATTTAATTTAAGACATCGACTGAGGGTGCTTGATGGAATTTCAATATTAAATTTGGATTATTGAGATTTTGTACACTTCCATGTATTTTGTCACTAACGACCCGGGTTTCGCCTTTCGGCATCTTCAGGCATTCGAGCACACGAATGGACTCGAACTGAGAGACAGTAAACAGTGTCTAACGCTTATATAGAAGATAAAAATGCGACAAATATCATTTACGAGGCAATACATTATACGTCTGATACCTGAGTTAAAAATTTCGGAAATCGCCCTAATCCTTATTTTGTAAACACCATATTAACAGAGTGACGAATTGCCGAAGGCGAATTGCCGCTTTTCAACTTCTTTTTAGAAATACCAGTGATTTTACAATTATAATAGTATTGTGGGTTTTGACGGGATGTAATTCGACGAATGGGTAAATATATACAATCATTCCACATTTGGTGACATCTGTTAGGTGTTTCAACGTATCGGATATAATAGCGGAGAATTAGGAAGGTTCAGCTGCTCATTCAAGATTGGTAATGAGTTTAACTGGGCTCTATTAATTTCTAAAATTTCCTGATAAAATAATTTATGACCCCCATGTTTTTATGCAACAGTTTAACCCCATCATCCGCATTAAACGTATGGTTCTCCATTAGCAAGTGATTTGCGAATGTCGAAGTTTCTTTTTTTAATCTAAAGGCAGCTAAATGTTCTGATACCCTTATATCTAATGTACGTGTGGTTTTACCCACATAGAAATGTTGGCAATCATTGCATTGTAATTTATAAATACCAGATTTGTTCTTAAAGTTTACTCTATCTTTATTGTTAATAAGTAATTTGCCTAGAGAGTTTTTACAATAGAACGCCGGTCTAACACTATCAGCGAGTTGTTTTTTAATTTTAAAGCTTGTACAACCTAAATAACTAATTCTATGCCAGATTCTGGGGCGGTCTATGTCTTTAGACAAGTTCCCAAAATATAGCATCTTTTCTGCTAATTTACGTTGTTTTTTTGATACAAGACTATCTATAAGAGACGCCTCATAGCCATTATTAATGGCAATTTGTTTAATAATGTTTAGTTCGTTTTCAAAATTAAATTTATTTAGAGGTATAGTGACTAATCTGTGAACCTGAGAATGGAAAGCAGCCAATTTATATGAGAAAGGATGGTCTGACTTAAAATGGATCGTGGCTTCTGAAAACGTCTGTTTTCGGTAAATTTTAAATTCATGAATGGAGTTTTTAATATCAATATTAAGGTCAAGGAAATTTATATTCTTGCCCCCTACTTCTAAAGTGAATTGAATTTTATCATCTTGTGAGTTAAGAAAATTATGAAGGTTAGAAACTTGTCTCTCCGTTCCATTGAATAGACAAAGGATGTCATCTACGTAACGGAACCAATAAACTACGTTTCTAACTTCTGTTTTATTACTAAAAATAAGGTTTTCTAAATGGTTCATGTAAAATTCTGCTAATAGTGGTGACAAACAACTTCCCATTGCAAGGCCTTCGGTTTGTTCATAGAATCTATTATCAAATTGAAAATAGTTCTGGTCAACGCAAACGTCTAATATATTAAGTAATTCCGTAGTAATGACAGGATTAACTCTACGCGTATTAAGGGTATCTTTGATGATTTGTTTACATTTGTTTACAGGTACATTAGTGAATAAGCTAACAACGTCAAAAGAAATTAATTTGGCGTTTAACGGAATGTTATAATTTTTAATTTTATCTAATACTATACAATGGCTTGAATTTACTGTGATTGCGGATGAGAGAGTTAGCTCTTTTGGAAAGTTTATACGCTGGAGCATTCATATATGAAACTACCGGGCGGATTGGTATTGAATCCTTGTGAATTTTCGGTAGCCCATAAAATTTGGGGCTTGTGGATTTCTAGTGGATAAAAAGGACAAATCCTTAGGGTTGATTGTAATGCTACAACTATTTATAACCTCTTTAATATTTTTATTAAATTTTAAGGTAGGATCTTTTTTCAATTCGACTATATCGTTAGTATCGAGAAAGTTATTAAACTTATCAACATAGTCTTTTCGCGTTAACAGGACCGTGGTATTTCCTTTGTCCGCCTTTGTGACAATGATATCATTATCTTTAATTTTAGTTTTAATATTTTTAAGAGTAGCCAACTCCTCATTAAACTTATTGTAATTTTTGTTGCTGTTTAAGTAATCTTTCTTAAGGATGCGAGAACAAATATGTTTGCTGGTTAAGTCTTTATGCAATGCAATTTCTAAATCTATAGCAAGGTTTTCAATTCTCAATTCTTCTCAATTCAAGGTTTTCAATCTATAGCAAGGTTCGGCAATTCGTCACTCTGTTAATATGGTGTTTACAAAATAAGGATTAGGGCGATTTCCGAAATTTTTAACTCAGGTATCGGTGTGGCTCTCAGACGTCTAATGTATTGCCTCGTAAATGATATTTGTCGCATTTTTATCTTCTATATAAGCGTTAGACACTGTTTACTGTCTCTCAGTTCGAGTCCATTCGTGTGCTCGAATGCCTGAAGATGCCGAAAGGCGAAACCCGGGTCGTTAGTGACAAAATACATGGAAGTGTACAAAATCTCAATAATCCAAATTTAGAACTAAAATTGCTTAAATTGTAGTAATGTCGCGTAACCTCAATATTTGACAATAGCAGGATTGGTAAAAACGTATTAAAACTAATTGACACACTATTGTCATGTAACTTCTAGAGTTACAAAATGTTTAATATAAATCATACTTCTTTAGAGTGATAATTTGTTGAATTAATGAACGCGCCAAACAATATTTGCCGTACATTCAACTCATTGTAAGTGTTACATTGCTGAATTATGATGAAATGTTATTCCCTGCAGGCAAATGGAAAATTCCAACAATACGCTATGATCCGTCGCTTTAATGCAAGCGTAAAGTACCATGTAAATTTCATTATAAGCGATTCAATAACTTCAGTATTTGAAGTAGCTTAATATAATATGCTTTGATATAGATAAATATCGACAGATTGTAATGGGTCTGTTTATTTTATTGGTAATTTTGATGTTGATCACGCACCTTCAATCGATTAATCAATGTTTCATATATTTGTGATATTGCCTCCTACCTTACTTAAACAATTTATATTTCAAGAGGCTCTAAATCTGACTTCTTAAATTATTTATTAAAATTAATTGCTGGTAATTAAATAAATGTTAGACTAAAAGAGTTGTTTAATAAATTTTTACTATATAATAAATTAGTTCAGCAAAGTGGCTTTTATAAAGGCAAATTATAATTTTAAAGCTCGTTATGTACCTACTAAGCCCTCACTGCACATAAAGTAGCAGTTACCGAGCATTTAATTAGGATAAATGTTTAATAGTTTGTTAACATTTATTTTTGTCCCCACCGCTATTAAATGGTTACATTAAATACATTTAAAAATATTATACAATAAATTTGGTGGATACATGAACTGATAGTTAACATTTCATACTTTACATACTTTGGAAATACTTAAGTGACACAATATATATTATAGAAAAATAAATGCTTTACTTTAAAGTATGGCTTTCTTTAAGATAAGAAAGTTTCCTTACATGGTGCAAAATTAAAACTTCTGCTGTATTTTATTTTTCATCAAAATTCAATTTTTCATCGTTTTTTAAAAGGAAAATTTTGACATTATTAATATACTTTTAACTTGTTAGTTGTGAAATATGAATTGAATTAACGTTGTCTAATCATTCTTGGTTTAATTATTTAATTTAATCACTAAAACTTCAAGTAAACTATAACGATTACTGAAATTACATTTAACTATGATATTTATGTTTTTTAATAATTCCTGTTTTTTTGGATTATTGAGATTTTGTACACTTCCATTTATTTTGTCACTAACGACCCGGGTTTCGCCTTTCGGCATCTTCAGGCGTTTGAGCACACGAATGGACTCGAACTGACGAGTTCCCGGGTCGTTATTGACAAAATACATGGAAGTGTAAAAATCTCAATAATCCAAATTTGATATTGAAATTCCATCAAGCACCCTCAGTCGATGTCTTAAATTATATAATAATTCCTGTTTTAATGTTGTTATTGGATACTTTTTCTTGTAATGTATTTAATGACAATACATACGTAATAAATATGATTAACTTTTGATTAAAAGAACATACTTCTCCTCATTTTTCTTTACCTGTTTTTATTCATAAAGTTGTAAAAATTATTGCAGCATAGTATAACATTCCATTTCTACCAGGAGAAAAATAGCAGGTAATCAACGCGACTTCGTTTAATTATTGTTGTTTGTAACCGCTACTACGCGAAGCATCTATCTACTATTTTACTCTACATTCAAAATGAAAACCACCACATTGATAGGGAGAATTATACTGCAAAAATAGAATGTAACAAATGGTTTCATGAAATAAATAGAATAAATGTTTAGTGCAAAAGATATTGTATGTCAAGTTTTTCTTGTTTTAAAAAAAATGAATTTGAAATGCATGAAAAATATAGGTGAAATACACAAATGAATGATACAATATTTTCTCAAACGCTATTTAGATGTAAAATATGTTTACAGCATACAAATATTATGATGTAGAAAAAGGTTTTTTGTATGCCAACTCAATTTCGACGAAAACTGGACATACAATATCTTTGCAACGAGACATCGATATATGAGTTATGCCGTTTTATTTTTTATTTTATATACTCTGTGAGACAGATTATTCCCGGTCATTAATATAAAATAGTTATAATTCTAATTTATTGTACCTAACGATAATATTTTACCATTACCTCATTATCGTTCTTGAGTCTGACAAAACCCAATCATGTTTTTTTTATTCTAAATAATGGTATAAAATTAATTGAAAGCTTCAATTTTACTTCGTATTTATTACAGTTTGAAAAGTAAGTTTTCAGTATTGTTGAGCACGCAGATGTAGGCAACAAGTGCAGCTCTGAATAGTGAAATGCTATCTAAACATCTCTCTTTCGTCTATATATTTATATCAGAATCTGATATACTAGTCAAATAAATGTTTACTGATACAAAGATAAAATCTAAATGTTGTGTATTATCAGAAGGAAATGACAATATTTTAAGATGAATCTAAGTCACTGTTTCAATATCACTGCGATAATATATCTTTCCGCAATTTCGTTTTCTCATAAAACGTACACGGAGATTGAAAGATATTACATAGATAAATAAACAAATATTAATGACAACGGAAATGACGCCAAGCTATTCATTGCACTATACATGCTTCATTTAGTAAATAAGTGAGAAGAAAAAATCTGCGGCTTTATGGCAAAAACTGATTGGTCCGTTTTTGTCATATAGGGTTTAATCTCACAATAAAATATTTGTCAGTATGTGTTGGTCAAATTTGGTATGCTAGTCATTATCCATGAAGAAGCTCCATTGGAATTAGTGTGTTATAGGGATTATCCACTTGATTTTTTGATAACGTACCAACGTTCATATATCTTCTCGTGTAAGCTAATGTAAAACTGACAACAATATCAACTTTTGCCATAACGTCACGAAAATAGTACGCCAAAGTTGTTGAATGTAACATCAAAAGTTAATTATGTTTCTTCAGATTATTTTGACATAGCAACAGTAAAAAAAATACGATCTGAATCTATAATTATATTATTATCTATGCCAGGCCCGAGAACTCTTTGTCTGAAGCGCTACATTTAGAATTCAAAGTGAATGGCGTACCGTAAAAAAAAATAGTATTTTCATCTCTATATTATTTAATATTATGAAAAATGTATATCAACATAAAAACAAAAACTGATTCTATATTAGCCAAATATTTAACAATTCAAATGGGTGGCGGAAAAGTAAGCCTAAAGCTTTGGTTTACAAAACTTGATCTGATGTTTTTAAAAATTGTTAAAGATGTCATTTTTTATATAAATATTTTTGTCGAATAATATTTCAAAAATAACTTTAATGTTATACTCGGAAAGTTTCAGATTGTTGTAAGTAACTTAGAATCTTTAGTGTCTTTAGTCAAGATAATAAAATATCTTTTCATATCTTCAGACATCGCTTATCAAGTCAATGGAGAATTTATTCACAAGCATCAAAGTGAAAAAAAATATCTCATAAGTATGTTTTTTTTAGAATAAATTCCTTTTGATGGCAATATTTTGTTGAAACAGCTGAGCGTTTACAAAGATAAGTGATGAAATAAAAGCGAAGCATGACTGTTATGAGTGCACGTTATTTTTGGTTATTCGTATTTCCTCTCATTCCCAGCAAACTTTTTCGGATCCGGCAATAAAAATATCCCAAATGGGCCGTCATGGCCCAACTTTCCCACAAAAACAATTGAAAAAAGCCTCTCACTAAAGTTGAAGAATTTTTTCAGATAAAAGTTGCAAAAATTTCATGGCCATTAATTATATTTAAAAATCTGTTTCCACATTTCCTTAACTTTTTAATGGATTTATTAGGTTTTAAAATAAAGAATAGATTTCGTTTCGGTAAAATCAGATAAAAGTATTTCACATTGCCATCTTTTGTAATTTATACTCGTTACATATTTTGAAGAAAAATAGACGAAAACTCTCTTTATCAATACTTTTTTTCAACTTAATACTCGAAACTTTCTTGAAAAACAAATTTTCTCGTATTTCTACGAAAATTAAAATATAATAATCTGGTCACATATAGATGTATGTTTTAATTAAAAATGAATGCTGTTTTTGAAAAAAAAACAAGAAAATGGTGAAAGGTACATTAAAATTACTACACCTTTTTATATATGAATGAGATATTGTTACATAAACTTAAAATTGATAACCTTAATATTCCAGTGGTTTTTTTATTAACTGTGATATGTGTTTCACTGTGAAAAAAACAAAACAAAAGCTATTTGAAAATTTTAAACTTATATATGTATTTATGACAAAAATTAAGACTTAATTAATTTTATTAAATTTAAAAAACCACGCCTTCTTATCATCTGTAATGATGACTTAAATTATTCACTCAAAACTTAAAGAGTTTTGCTGATGGATATCTAGTTAGATCTCAAAAATATTAATACAATGCAATCACTAAGTTATCGGGCCTGTGAAGTGATTACGGCATATAATTATTTGGTGAGTAACTAATTCGATAAATCGTCAGTTAATAATTATGTTTGGTCAGTGAGTAATTGCCAAATGGACAGGTTAGGTTTCTTAAGTAGTATTATAAATCATATTGTTAAGCTGAAATTCGTCACGCTTGACCAACCTTTATGAAAGTGTGAATATATAATTATATGTGTACATACAAGAAGAGGTCGATTAAAGCATAATAACAATAAAGTGTTTTTATTATTTTACTGAAGTCAAAAGCTTCCAGATATATGTAGTCGAGCCAAGACAGGAGAAGTAAACACGTTGGCGGTAAACTGCCAATCCCGATGGACAAAACGGTCGAATTAGCCCGACTGGCGGGCTCAGCGTAATCTGCGACTAGGCGAAAGCGTTAGTCAGTAGTTGTAGGAATTATAAGAAGTTAACTGCAGATTGCGGCTCCAATCTAACAACGGGATATACGCTATACCAACCCTCGCAACTGCGGCGTGGAGAATTGTTAGGCGAGCTGGCTGCTCCGCTAAAATAATGTTTTATTCAGTTGCGAAAACCAGTGTGAAGTTTACTGCTAGAATAAACGCGATAATGATTTAAGTCATTGGCGAGGTTCCTTCTTAGTCTGGAATATTTTGAATCCTTTCATCTTTAACGTGTGATTAAATTGTTAATTTCACCGCATCCGAAGTTCAAACACGCCTTAAATATATTATGTACAAGATTTAACTTTATATTTTAAGTCTAATAAGGCAATTGGATAACCACTATTTATTTTATCAATAATCTATCATTACTCTCTCGAAAAACGGAAGAAAAAGAAAGTTTCAACTACGTCTAATCAAATGGTTTGTAAGAAGTCACTCAATGCGAAAGTGAATATGCTTAAAAATAGTGCGATTAATTTTTCGTCGTTGTTCTGGAAGAATAAACTAACTGAAAAACACTTGTTTTGAGTAATTGGGTCTTGAACTTCAGCAAATATTTGAAATGATGTACGTTTTTCATTTAGTTTGTTTGGAAAAAACTGTTTTAAGGTAAAAGTATAACGAATAAAAATAAGTGTGCTCTTCCATACAATACAGTTTGAAATAAGGAATATTTTGGTATAACTATCTCAATATGTAATTGTTTTGATGTATTGTTTTCTTGAAGAACAGCGACGGGCAGTAAAAGTTATCTATTTACTCTTGAGAGCTATTTAAGTGAGAGAATTGTATGTAAGTGGCATTATAAAGTATTCAGAAAATTCCGACAAATATAAGTTACCAATTAAATAATGTACAGTATTAAAAAATAGTCAGGCTTCAAAAACTGTGGAAACTCCGAGAAAACAGTTTTGTTTTTTATGGACTTAAAACAAATATTGAAGTTAATCTAAAAACATTCAATTGCTTTTAAGGTGTTAACTGTCAATTCTTGGTGGAAAGGCATTATATCTTAAAAAATAAAACAAAATATTTTACTACCACATCATTTGATATTGTTCATGATGAGCGAAACCAGTTATGATCATTATAAACATGTGGAAGTAGTAAAACAAATTGTGCTTTATTTAAAAAAAACATTAAATTTATTATAATTAATATTTCTATGAATTAAAATAAAATGTTTGATCATTGTTTCATAAAAACGTTTTACAGCACTCAAGACCAACTTTCGACAATGACCTCAACCAATAATTAAAAATTCAATTGAATATTTATATACCGTATAAGCAACACAACAAAAAAAAATTGGGAGATTTCAGCCAATCGGGATTTCTTGAAGTGCCCCGCCGAGCCTATCCGCTTACGAATCGACGATATCAGAAAATCTTCCAGTCCGTGTAGTCGAAAGGCAACGACTGGAAGCAATGTGAAAAACGAGAATCTCTAGCATCATCCGTAAAACAAAAATATTTATTTTGAAATAGTTAACTGTAAAGAGACCGGGTAAGTATTAGGTAAGCAACAAAAAATGATTAAATCAGCCCGGAAACAATAAGTAATATTACAATATTTAAATAATGTTTTAATAAGAAAAGTCAAGTTCGAAATCAAACTGTTTCAACTGACATACCATGCAATTTTTAAAGTATCGTTTGTTTTTTTGTTTACAATAAATAGATAAAGGCTTGAATTGATTCTTCTTGCAACAGAGGCTACCGTTGTAGCATTTTGTCAAACAAATAAATCAGTAGCTCTTTTATCATTGCTTATTCCAACTGCTGTAAATAGAGATTTGTAATTAATTTACAATACAAGTTTGGAAATATTACTGTTCTATAAACTTGTAAGGTTTTTAAAATACATTTAAATATGAAATGTTGTTGATTGGTTAATATTATTTCGTGCAATATTAAGAAATAACAATCAACTTGTACATATAATATTTATAATGAAATTTTACGCCGGCTAATAGCAAAAAACTCAATAAAAATATAAACTAATTACTGTTGCCAAGTTTCCAATTTTCACTTATTTGTGATTATCAAATGACTTAAAAATTATGACTATATTAATATTGATTGATGCTATCATTTATTGATGGCGTATTAATCGCATCTAAGATGTTTTAATCACTATTTTCTATTGATTTCGCGGTAACTTTGTGGAAGTTCGTTTTTAATTTAAAATTGTTAACTTAGTTGTTCCACTTGGTTTATCACTAACATGACGCGTTTTGGCTCTTTAAGAAGCATCTTCAGACCAACCATATTGCAAGGTTATTTATTTCTAAGGGAAACAATTATTCTAGTTCTTACATTAAAAATAAAGGGTGGGGTGGGTTTTATTCCATTCACCTGACGTATGGAGGGGGTAAGACATAAACCCGATAGACTAATTACAAATCAATTACTGGTACTGTTAATGGTTTTTATGAATTCTAAAAACTCTAAGCCATTCATTTTAATATATTTTTTATTTATTCGATGGAGTATTTCTACGTCATTATTTAAAATAAATAGCCTTGCGATATGGTTAGTCTGAGATGCTTCTTAAAGAGGCGAAAAGCGTAACATTAGTGATAAACCAAAAGGAATAACTAAGTTATCAATTTTAATTTTATATCATATGTTTTAATCACGTATGTGATATTCATTTCTTGTTAGCTATTTTTTCTACCACAGTTATTGCACTGCAGCTAATTCCTGTATGTCATTGCTAAAAATGATTGATTGAAGAATATTATTTTTCATAATAAAATAGAAATTTAAAAATAAAATAAAATTTTTCATAATAAAATATAAAACAGCAGTGTCAATATTATATTTTAATATAAATTCATTTATACAAAAACACCTGGGAATATATTTTATGTCCATCATTGAATCAAAACATAATATTTAAGGTACTTTTCTTTGGTGGTAACTATTTTTGATATTTGTACACGCTCCTTTTACGGGTTGTATTGAACATTATAATGATATTTATCCATAAGGGATATTATTAGGGTCAGATTTATTTATAAATTAAATAAGTTGAAAAAAGCTTAGGGCATCAAAAGTCTATAATCGATACATGTTTTTTTTAATGAACTTCAACGGAAAAAATCGTTAAATCTCATCTTCGTTTTCAGGCTTCGACAAATAGGTGTAAATGATTTTTATTACAGGTTCCAAGGACCAGAATCCCGTCCCTATACCTACTTGATTATAACTTTTACAATTCTCCGTGGACTACGCTGAACAAATATGAAGCGGTAGTTACGCTTTTGCTTAAGCTAATTCCAAAGATGTGTTGGAACGGTGCTTAGATAACTTTTTTGGAGAGATTTTAACAGTGCAATAGCCTAGACTCTCTTTTCATTTAAGTGTGGCTCTCTCTGTCTATCAAATATATCAAATTTTAATTATTGTGATTTTGTATTTTGTCACTAACGACCCGGGTTTTGCCTTTCGGCATCGGAAGATGCCGAATGTGTACAAAATCTCAATAATTAAAATTTGATATTGAAATTCCATATAGCACCCTCAGTCGATGTCTTAAATTATATCAAATATATGATGGTATAAGATGGCAACATTTTCATATCTAGATAATTTGTGAAATTATATACTGATAAGCAATCGTTTAGGAATGAAAAGTGTACAAAATCATCAAAATGTTTGGGTTATAAAATGACAATTGAGTGGTAGTTTTATTTACTTATTACGTTAGCTTATTCCCTACACGAATAAGATGTCATCAAAATCGGTTTTAATGCACCCAAACTATATAAAACTAATTTGGATTATTGAGATTTTCTACACTTCCATGTATTTTGTCACTAACGACCAGGGATTCGCCTAAATACATGGAAGTGTACAAAATCTCAATAATCCAAATTTGATATTGAAATTCCATCAAGCACCCTCAGTCGGATGTCTTAAATTATATATAAAACTTATTTATTTAAACGCCTCATCAAAATAGGCAATAATTTAAATGGTGACATGGTAAAGGAACTGTTCAGCTTAGTTTATAACGTGACTATGCTGATATTTATAAAAACATTGATAAAAATTGTAGTAACTACAGAGTAAATGCACTAGAATGTAAAATAAAGAAGCTTTATTTCATAGATTTTATAGAAATGTTAGTGTTTAAAATATTAACTGTATAAAGTCTGATTTATTTTTTAATATTGATATAAATATAGTCGCTTAATGAAAACGCTTTAATCACTCAAACTGTAATAGATAAAATATTTCAACGTATATGAAGAATTTATTATAATCGATAAATACTCTCTCTTTAATATAAGAACTATTTTCAAGATATTAAAGTTCTAGAATTTTTGTTCAATTTAGTTTTTCAAATTGAAATTCTTGGCATATATTATTTATCAATATTGCCTAAATCGTATGTACAATATTTTATGTAGGTGTATCATTATTTTATTAAAAAAGGTCTTTTTATCATATTAATAAATATCTTATTCTTTTAAAAGCTTTGGTTATAGATATACAAATAACTTTATGAAAGTTATTATGGCAATATTTTGGTGCAATCTGGGAGAAGCATGTTGAAAAATGAAAGATTAAAATTGATAATAACACCGTGGATTACAGTACCTCATTAAACACCCACAAAACAAAGTTAACCATTAATAATAATGTTTAAACCTGAAAATTGCAATTTACCTAGAAATGGTAACTATTTAGAATGACATGTGAAAATTGTATACCGCTACTGATCACCGTTTCGGATGAGTTCTTGTGACAGACAGATTGATACATATATTTTTTGCTATAGAGTATTTATAGATCATAATAAATCACTTTTTAATTATCCAAGACTTTGCGCGACGAGAAAATCAGCCACGGTTTGCACCAACTCGGTGATGGTAAAATAAAACTTTTTCACAAGCTGGCATAAATAAATAATCAACAAAAACTATGAAATATCTTTATTATAAATACGAAATTTTCGTCAGACTCATAAAACACATAATGTTATTTAAGACATCGACTGAGGGTGCTTGATGGAATTTCAATATTAAATTTGGATTATTGAGATTTTGTACACTTCCATGTATTTTGTCACTAACGACCCGGGTTTCGCCTTTCGGCATCTTCAGGCATTCGTGTGCTCGAATGCCTGAAGATGCCGAAAGGCGAAACCCGGGTCGTTAGTGACAAAATACATGGAAGTGTACAAAATCTCAATAATCCAAATTTAAACACATAATGAATCTACTGAAAATAGAAAAGTGTTTATAATTAATAGTTCAACTAGAATATATGCAATACAGTTTAAAGCTATTTTGCTATAACCAAACTATATATATGATTAATTAATACAGTTGTGGAGTTATACACTTTGTTTTTTTACTTTATTCATATGGATTTCTCCAAGAAAAAACGTTTCATTTCATAATGTTGATGGTTTATAAGATGATTTCAAGAAGGTGTTTTTTATAATTATACTGTTGGACTAGCTGCCAAGGTACTGCTCCCTACGGGATAGCGGGACATCACCTCATTCAGCTATTCATATTCTTTTGCTGATCACAGTCAAACTGGGAATTATAACCGTTGGAACTAGACTCGGCGATCACTATCAGGTGACCAGAGACTGATTTATATAAAGGAAACCAACAGAGGCATCAATTTTATTACCCATAGACGTATTCCAGCTCACATGCGCTAAAGTTATCAAATGTGACAAATATGATGTGGTCATAACAACTCAAACTAAGTTAAAGTCAATGCTCACTACTGTACTGCGGTACTGATTTGGAGATCCCTATTAGATAACTGGAAGCTAATTCATATATTATATAACGAAAAACACGAGAGGTATACCCCAAGTACAGATGCTTTTAAGTTACGTTATCTGAAAACCAACGTCTTGGTTGTTATTATAGCAACCTGAAATAAACAATTACATAAATTTCAAAAATAGTAAAATCGTGTTTTTGTAGATATAATATAACTACTCCACTCAAAATATAGAACCAATATGTAAAAACACTGTGTGATACCTCACAGAGAAAATAAGAATAAATCTGCGTGACGTTATATATACCATAAAATACTTACCCCTTATGATATAGAGATAACATTTTTTCTACCTGCTTTAAGAGATTAAACAAGTTAACAACGATGATTTGTGCTTGTTGTAAATATTGATACAATTCTATTGGCATTGTTATTTGAATGAAGCTATATTTTGCTCGCTTTAAAGAAAAATGCTTGTGGCTGCGATAAAAATTTGCGTTTGTCACGTATTAAAATTTACTATGTTTCTATTAACAGAGAGGAAAAATGATATTGTAGAATGGTTTGTGTCGCTTCAGTCGATTTATAAAAACTCACCACACAACTTCAAAAACAAAATTCGTAGCATTTATTTAATAAGGTCTTATTAAATGCTGTTCATGGTAATCGCCGTTCATTCAGTACATGTTCTGAAATTCTAAGCAGAAAATTGTGTTCGGAGTTTCTAATTTCTTGAGCAAAATTGTTCAATAACGATATAATTTATACAATTTTTGAGTGACAGCATGCTTTTATTGTACAATAGTGGATATTTTTTTTTGTGCATTATTACAAATATTAATAGGTATAATAAAAAGGTACGTAATATTCAAGAAAAGGTTTATAAAATGTGTTTAATTTTGCTATATACTCTTTACAACATACTACTCTTTTTTCATGAAAATTTACTAATTGTTGCTAAAAACTATATAGTCCTGTATAAAATCTGTAAAAATAAATCTTCTTCTTTGTTATATCCGATTCATTAATTTGTATTATACCCGTCAGGCTATTTTTAACTTGTAAGAATTGATTCTGTCTCTGTAATTCTTTTTTTTAGATATTAAAAAAAAAAGTAATGGATACTCTTAGCTGCTCTGCTTACTCCACTTAAGATGGCTGTTTACTGTTAATATTAATTAATTACTTAATATTTGATTGTTTTTAAATGGTTCACTAATTTTTTCTTATAATTTTCTTGATTCATTATTGCTTATTGCACTAGTAATGTCATTAAAAAAATTTGCTCAGCTAAATGGACTTTTAATGTAGCTATATTTGTGATTACAGATTAGTATTTATTGATTTGTAAGAGGTCCACAACATTTTAATTGTAGACTCTTTTATTTGATTTATGTATAATTTGTTTGCTAATCAGTTTTTTCTTGTCTTAGTTCATGAACCATCAGTTTTATATACCTTCATTTTTACACTCAATTTTATATAAATAAGCCTGTTATGTTTGTACTTTTATCAGTTGATAATGCTCGTGATGAGCGAAACCGGTCCTGGTCATTATAAATATGTGGAAGTAGTACAAACGAAATGTGTTTTATTTTTTTAAAAATATAATGTCTTTCCACCAAGAATTGACAGTTAACACATTAAAAATGCGAAGTATTTCGTCAACATTTTTCAAGTTTTGCTGTAATATGATTATTTTAAGAAATTCCATTAGACATATTATGGTGACTTTTTCATAGTATTATTCGGGTATTGTATTCATATTTCGCATAAATTATCGATTTCCCAGATTTCCATGTATGATTATTTGGCATTTTCTTATTTGTAATTAAATTTTCTACAGAACTGTATAATTTTTAGCAACATTTAGTAAATTTTCATGGGAAAAAGAGTAGCATGTTGTAAAGAGTATTTAGTAAAATTAAACACATGTGTTTACAGCATAAAATCAAGAAACGAAAACAAAATATTTAGTATGTCA
This sequence comes from Himalopsyche phryganea, assembly GCA_022494535.1. NCBI lineage: Eukaryota > Metazoa > Arthropoda > Insecta > Trichoptera > Rhyacophilidae > Himalopsyche > Himalopsyche phryganea. Next base: position 2,750,913 of record JAGVSL010000019.1, on the reverse strand, counting down.
CTGAAAATGTTCACATTATATTGAAACTGAATCGGGAGATCTCATAACTCTCTCGATAGTCGTCTCATGTGCTCGGTGAGAAAAACGAGTGTAGATAAAAACGGTACCATATGATCACTCACGCAGATGAAAAGATGTAATATTGTTTGATTTTATTATTTAAAGAAAAAAATATTGTCGTTACGTACAATTTTATATTTTGTTTTTGAACGGGTTTTTTGCACTGATACAGTATGTATATATTAAAAAACACTTAGGCCTTGTGTGTATATTTGAATCATTATTTTTTTCCATTTGGCGAATTTTAAGATGCAGGTGTTCATGACTCATGCATGACTTGTTATTATTTTGATAAATTTATGTTGCTATTCTATGTTTTGGTTTATTCCTTCGCTGGTTTCATTTTTTAATTTCCATGTATTTTAAATCATAAATAATATTAATTTATTACTTATTATGACATGTATGTTTCTCATGACTTTTTTTTTCATAAATAAATAAAAAATATATTCGATAATTTTATATTTTGGGGGTATTTAAGTAATCAGACCTATCTCTTGTTTTCATATGGGTGCAATATTTGTTGTAGGTTTTTAAACGTTAATTTAGTAAAATCTAATGGATATCTAATTCTAAATCGATTTACAATTTGAACTCGTATTTATGTGTAATGTATATCTATTTAATGTATTGTAAATAAATTATTTTAAATTTCCGTATTAATAATAAATATAAAATAAATTTAAATGATATTTTGACATATTTGAAAAACAAAACAATGGGAAATTTTATTTATACATGATTTTTTTTGCCTTAACCCAACATTATTGTCAATATAAAATCAACATTTTTCAAGAAAAATTATAAATATGAAACATATTTTTTTAAGGTTTGCAAAAATATGTTTTTCATGAAATTATATTTATTCTTAGTACAAATTTTATGCCAGCGGCGCAATGTTTTACGCCTTAATGGTTACAAAAATTTTTGGACAAAAGGTGGGGGGGGGGGCTGGCAAATTCAAGGACCACTTCGGGCGGCACAAACCCTAGCTACGCCACTGCATGGTTGTAATTAATAGAAAATTTAATATGCATCATACTTGAATGTGAAAATTACAGTTCGTGGCTTTAAAACAGTTTCATGGTGAAAAAGATAGCAAGCATTGACACGTTTTAATTAAAAGTCTGACTGAAATATTTGCATACATATTCACTTCTATAAGTGCGCAATAAATGTTTTATCTGACAGACATTGCATGTTTTAAAATATCGCTGTAATTACGCTAATAGCTGTGTTATTAAAATATTTAATAGGGAAAAAATAATTTATGAGATAGGTTTTTATTTTTGCTATTATATATATCATACGATGTATTTTAATTTAAGATGTCGACTGAGGGTGCTTGCTGGAATTTCAATATCAAATTTGAATTATTGAGATTTTGTACATTTCAATGTATAAATTTTTCATTGTTGAAATCAGTCTAGGTGTCAATGTAGTTCCTAGACTTAATTACTTAGTAATAATTTGTCATATTTTATCTTATATATAAACGATATAAATTATGTACTCTCATTGGATAGCCATTATATTTTTTATATAAAAAAAAATATTTGGTACTACTTCCACGGGTTTATAATGATCATGATCGGTTCCGCTCATCGCGATCGTTATCATCTGATAAAATATAAATCATAACAAGACGATTTATATAAAATTGAATGTTGATAATTACAATGTATCATGTTACAGTGTACAATATCTAACGATTTGTTCAACAACTATGAACAGCTTATCAAACAAATTATATTTAAAAGAAATAAATAATCTAAAATTAAAATGTTAAGGACCTCTTACAAATCAATATATAATATTCTGAAATCAAAAATTAATCCACATTAATTAATTGTGTGAGAAAATATAAAGAGTTAAACTCATTAGTTCATATACATTCATTAACTGAAATAGAAAATGGGAAATTTTATTAATGAAATATATAATTAAAATTGACACAGTCATTAGTATTTAATAAAAATCTGTTGTTTAAAAGTTTGAAGCAATCCAGTTAATGGATATATTTAATTTTAATTTCATAAAACAATTCTTTTCGTTGTTAAGAAATTGAACAAGTAAAAATTCTAATTATATTATGTACTATGACGATCAAAATTTCGAGCGCGGCGCAATTTTTAAAAGCTGGAATGTGAATTTCGTTTTTGTGAAGAAGTTATTCTTAGTGAAAGAATTTGAATAGGACCTACGAGAACAAAAGGTGCATAATAAAATCCAGCAGAAGACCGAGTCAATTCGTTATGAAAGTGAATAAATTTTAAAGGGGTACTTATTTTTTAAGGTTAACTCCATTGCGTTTTGAGCAAATGCGGCATCAAATCAGTTAATATGGCATAGTAATTATTAAAATCATTTTCAACTCTTGAACTAATTTAAATGTATTCAGCTATTAATTTGATGTGACATTATGGCACGTTTTTTTGCTCAAATTCTAAACATATAAATGACACATTTCACAAGAGGCACAGTATGAAAAGTCACTTTTAAGGTGTTAAATGTTAATTCTTGTTAGCAAGTGTTATATTTATGGGCTCTAATGCTAGATGTGACTATGTCAAATTTTGACCTAAGTATGATAAAGCACTTTTAAATACAGATTCTTTTAATGAAAACTAAAAAATATTAAAAGAATGAATTTTTAAAAGTACTTCTTTTAATATTGGAAATCTAGTTACGGACTGGGCATGTCTAAAAATAAACTTATTGGGTTTTTTCTTAAGTGTTTTCCCCACAAAAAGCCTTCAGCTGACAGAATCTTTTTAGATGGCAGTACGTAGCTAGCTTACATGCGGGAAAGGGATAAAAATACTTAGTCTTTACCCACCCTAGCACCGAATTTAGCCAGGATACTAGGAGTCCGCTTTGCGGACTCCAAATAATAGTTTCAGTAGGAAAATAGAGGTAGGAAAAAAAACTGGAAATCTTTATGGCAGCTGATTTAAAATATGTTAAATAGAAAAAAATCCATAGTGTAGGTCAAAATAATGTGTCGGCATATATTACACCAAGAAAAACCAATATTTAGATATACTACTTATTTACAAGTTTTACTAAAACAAGAACTGTCTATGTTCACTTGGTAGTTTTAGCATAAAAAATATCTGTTTATCTAATGCAGGGTTTCCCAAGTTTCCCAAGCACCTCGTTTAGTTTGGGAAACGCTGATCTAATTTTTTGTGATAAACAGATACCTACAATAAATTTTCATTCTTTTAATTATTGGATTAATTTTTTAGTCTAGTTTCCACTCAAATTTAATCCTGAAAAATGGTAGGGAAAAAACTGTTCGTGGATTTACTAAGGTTTTGGGAATTAAGCTATATTTCCTTGTAGACGCGCATTAATTGAAAGTTTTATACGGCAAACATGTTTTTAAAAAAAGATTACTTAAGCGGTGGTATCGCTTGATATTAATAACTAACAAAAAATATAAGCCGACTTTTTACTAAGACGACTTTGGTTGAAATCTCTCTTCTAAAGTCGTAAACTATTTTTTTTTCATATCTATATATTATCCTAATGAAACACGGAGTTGGTGAATTGGGCTTGGGATTTTAGTTTCCTAATTTATTTATTTATTTTCTAACCGTATATCTAATAAAATTGTATACTTTTTCACGATGTTTTCAATTAAAGAAAACAATAAAGAAAAAAAACATTGTTAAAAATGACTATAGGTGCTTAATAAACAAAAACGTAATTTTATTATAAATTTTACTTCGCCATTCTCTGATGCAAGTGCGTAAAACAGTTGTCCTAAAATTTTGTATAAATTAGTAGGATTTTAAGTATAGTCATAAGTCGTAAGTAAGTCAAATTTTAATTGTTACAATTTTGTACATTTCCATTTTTTTCGTAACCAACGACAAGGGTTATTCGGATTACAAGGACATTACAAGGATATTACAAGGACATTCGAATACAAGAATAATCTTGAATGAGTTAGTGACGAATGCATTGAATTGTACAAAATTTTAGCAATTCAAATTTGATATTAAAATTATATCAAGCACCTTCAATCAATATCTTAAGAGATGGTTTGAAGATAAAAATTAACTGGTTGTTAACCAAATTTTGTACCCCTCATTAGAAGTGTGCCAGCAAAATACTGTACTTATGTAAATATGAAATTACGAGAAAATATTTAGTGATGGCCATGATAATAATACTCAGGAATAAGTATGAAAAAAACTCGTCTCTAAGTTTTGTTTCTTGTCGACTGATGAATCATATAGCTGATGATGATTTTAATGTTTGCTGAAAAATGTTAACTAATAAAAACGGGAAACATTTTGCATCAGAATGTATTTGAAAGAGGTTGTTTATTCCATATATTTCATAAATTGTCTTAGTGATAAACAGCTTTCTCTCTCCGCGACATTCGCTGCCTGTTGTATTATAGAATAACCCTTGTCAACCAGCACACCCGTCAAAAAATGGTGAAAACAAAGACACACCTTCAGTAAAGCATTTAATTCTCCCATTTTATGTATGAAAAAAAAAACAACTTTTGATCTCTATATTAACCAACAGATTACTTTTTTGCTGCTATTTTTTTTGGTTTCATTTTTAACTGGATGAATTTTAATTGCATTATCTTTTATTAATAAAAAACGATGGATTAATGTTATTCTTGTAAATTAAGGCTTATAAAAATATGTTAACAAGTATCTTAAAAATACCCTTTAACCGTAAATAATGTTTGTTTACATATGTGACATGTTTTGTAATACCAGGTTAATTGTAAATTATATGTAAAAGAGTGAAAATTGTTTTGTTATTTTATTTTATTCGAATCTATTTGTTAGAATAGTTTTGAACAACATTATATGAATATAAATATTTGAGTCGTAGCACATTAAACGTGGTAATCTCCATGACAACGCTGGTGGAAAAAATAATTAATGGACTCAAGTTGGCGTTGAAATTGCAAAACTATCTATAATAGTACTTCTAGTTTTAGTAGTTCATGGATTCTTTGAAAAAAAATCTTTGATTGTCCGATAAAATATTAACATTTAAATGTGTGTATTATATTCAATTCAATCAATAATTTTGTATTATATTTATATGCGTAGATCTCTGCAATATAGCACAAAACACATGTGAAAACCTGTATATTTGTATGTATATCTGTCGGTCACAAGAACTCCTCCCAAATGGTTGGTGTACAGTAGCGACGTGAAATTTCATTCTGGCTGCCATTTATAGATCAACTGTGGTATTTTTCAACTTTTTACTTATGACTTTGAAACTGAAATCGCTATATTTTTAACGTCTCAATGAAAAGCAACAAAAAAATTATAACAAATAGTAGCTTAGCAACCGCTCGATACTAAAATAATCCGACGTCATAACAACTCAATCTGTGTTTAATTTTCTTAGTAACTATAAATATGTTATAAGATAAATGTCACATATAATAACTTTTTATGTGAATTTTAAAATTTATAAAAAATCGAAAAATTGTTTCATGGGTTTTATAAGAAGTATGCCCAAAACAAAGAGGAGAGTGTTAAATGAACTAATATAAGCGATCCTTATCTTGGACGAAGCCGGATAAAAATACTAGTGTCATGAAATGACACCGTCATGTTTGATTTGTATCATAAAATTAACATTGAAATCCAATGTATGTATACAACATTAGGTTTAAAAGAATGTAAATTTGTTCGAGAGCTGTAAAATTGTGAAAACTTTTAACTATTTATCAGGCAATCAGCTTGTTGATGTTTCATTTGGTTGTAGAGCATTTTGTATTTTCTTAATCAAATTTCCATTGATCCAAGTTCATATATTTAGAATTAATTCACGAAAATACAAATACGCGATCTATATATTAAACTAACGTAAAATCAAGGCAATGGTGGAAAGATACAAAGTTAAATTGGAGCGTGACACAAAACCTCTGAATCTAGGCAAACAAATAGTGAGTGAAGGAAAGCAACTTCCTAGCAATCCTTAAAATCAAATGTAAACATCTAGGAGGCATATCAAATAACTTGGCACTTTGACTCGTTAGCGCAGCTCCAAGCAACAAAACTCCACGGCCCCAATCCAGAACAGAGCGTTTTATTTTTAATAAATTGCCTGGAGAATTTGAGAATACTTCAAACTGCGCGAAGCTATTTTTTTATTAACAACGAGTAAGCGATAAAATCGAATTTATAGCTTACTCGTTGTTATTATAATAATAAGCTTCAAATAGCAAATTATTTTGTTTCGTAAAAATTTATTATTGAAAATATATTTGGTAGCTGTTTGGCATCACGACATCGTCAGAGCTAGTTAGAGCGTCTTAGTATATTAATTTTATAATAAGTCCTTTGGAATCAAAGAGAGTCGAGTCCATGGTACAGTGGGCAACGTTGTTGGCTTCAGTAACGGATGCCTCGTCTTCAAATCCCGGTACGGACAATTTCAAAAATTGATTCATGGATTTCTGTTTGTTTGGCATGGATGTTTTTGATATCTAAATTCCCCTCGCACCCATCCAATTCCAAAATGGCTTATAACGGGAGCGATTAGCTAACCACTAGTCTTGTCCTAGAAGCAATCCTTCTATACCTACTCTTTTCGAGGATGAGTATTGAGCAACTGAGTAACAAGCATTACTCGTACAAAAACTCCGGTTAAGATACCTCAATTAGGAATCCATATGCCTCGAATTGCGACAAAGTAAAAGAAACTAAATATTGAAGTAAATTCCAATTCAATAATTTGCTGTTAAATATCAATATTTAAACGTTTAAAAGAATATGATAAAAATTAATATTCTCATTGTACCGGCTTTAGAGCCAATAAATTATAAATAATAAGTGAATAATTTTTTCTGAATGTTCTTGTCTGAAATATGTTCTTGTTTAAATTGGAAATAAATTAGCCAGAAAAAATTTATTACATTTTATAAAAATTTAATACAATTTTCAGTCAATATAAAATTGATAGCTTTATTATTTCACCTGTTCCGGTTTGTACACATTTTTTGAATTAACAAAATAATCACCGAAAGTATGAAACGTTTGGCAGTTTTTAATAGAAATAGAACGGCTAATTATTTACGGAGAAAAAAGATTATTCACAGGAATCCAGCATTGTTTCTTTCCCTTCTCGGCATGTTCCTTCTTTTACTTGTTTCTCTTTGTTTCTAGTTTGGCGTATTTAATGCACCCTATGACTTACACACACCTCGAAAGCACGTGCTGGAGCCTTTGTTATTTACAAGTACCCTCTGATACTTGCTATTCCCCCACTATGCCAGTTTTGAGTACACATCTACGCTTAATTTTCACACCACACACTTGAAGAAAATTGAGGAACATGCTTTTATTGTCTTCCGTGGTAAAACGTTGCCTTGAAAACAATACTATCCACTGTGTACCTGTACTACAGATATAAATATTTTGTTACATTGTTTTTTAATTTATGTTTTTAACAAAATTGAATACCCAATGAAATAAGTGAATTATTTACTATTTTCTACAGTTGTACTTACATAATTTAAAAGTCACATAAAAACTTAAAAAAGAAAAATTAAGAAGGAACCTAGCTGTCTGGAGTTTTTTTTAATTATTACTGTGTTATAATAGAAAACAAATAATTAAAAAAATAACACTTCTTATCTTATAAGTCTTAATAGTTATGAGAAAAAAATCGTAAAATTATCAAAATATTTTATTTTTTTTTATTGCTTCAAGCCGGAACTAAAACGAAGAACGGAAAACCGTTCCTTTTGTTCCAAAACAAAAACCGGAACCGAGCCGAAAACAAATATCGGTTTTATATCAATACATGTTCGCGCACACGTAGAGAAGTCATTCAAAGTCGTGTGACGCATCTCGACATTTTCGAGCATTTTCATTGGTTTCAGAGCGTGGCGCTGCGCTATTATACATGTATAATAAAATATTCTAAATTACGGTATAAAATATTTTTATAGTACAAATAAAAACATTCAAAAAATAACTACTCGAAGCTGAACCAAAATACGGAAAAATGTTATTTGTTTTGGAACGAAAACCGGAATCAAACCGGTATATTTATTTTTACTTAAACTGACACGAAAAAATAACAGTTTGAAACCCTGCTATTGTTGAAATAGTAATCACTGGTCCAGAGTCTTTCTTTTTATCGCAAAACGCACAGGCTTAGATTAATTACATTGTGTGCGACCGTTCTTTCAATGCTGTATGTACAACACCAGAGGTTTAATATCGCAAGTAATTAATTTGATGCAATCCAGTTAAAAAAATTTGTCGGATTTCACTGATTGTTGACCACCCACCGTATTTTGTTTATCTGACGGTTGATTGATCAGGTTTGGCCACTTCGTCAACAAATAAGCAAATATTATTGATCAATTCATTACGACAATACGACATTAGTTTGTGTAACATACAATGCGTAATATCATTCATAAGCGCAGCAATCTGTTCTCTAAATGTCATATATATTGTGTTTTGGACAATTGATGTAACCCTCAAAAAATACGAAAATAAGTTAATGATTGGATCTCATTTTAAAGACGACAGAACAGGTATCGGCCAAATTATGTAAACTAGAAAAATAAATTCACCGCTTTTTGGAAGGGAAACATCATTTTAGGTTTTAGGTTTAAAAATTCAATTCTGACCCGGCCACTTTATGTAAGCTCCATAAATATTATTATATCGACACTTCCAACGTATAATCTAGTATCTGCAAACATGAGAATTTACTATAGTGAATTATTTCAAAGATTCATAACGCAACTCTCCATATAATTTTTTCGATAAAAACAGTTTTTACTCTCTCCTGAACAATTTCAATTTAGAGAGTTACATCGAATGGTGAATACATTGTCGATTATAACTATTGAAAATTTTAGTCAAAGCTTATAAAAATAAGTCAAAAATAATGTAATACAATTATTTTATATTTTATCAAATCGTAAAATTTCACGTTAAATATATGAATTATTAAATCAGATATTAAAGATTGCATACCCAATTGTATACCCAATAATTAAGACATACTGTTGACAACGTTACTCCATTGTAGAGTATACGCCGTATAACTTTGGACTCAAGCTGTAAAGCCCTTCTCTACGATTCAGGATCAAGGGATCCATATACGGCTCCAGGATGCATACTTTTAGATACACGGAATCCATACATATTAATACACTTACACTCTGTATATTATAAAGAAAGCGTATCAGTGTAGTAAAAAGCGCAAAGTTATATAGGATTTATTCTTCATACATTAATCACTTTTAACATTTTAACTGTCAATTCTTGGTGAAAAGGCATTGTATTTTAAAATAAAACTCAATTTATTATGTAGTAATTCCATAGTTTTATAATGATCAAAACCGGTTTCGCTCATCACAAGCATTATCAAGTGATAGTAAGTACATTAACACAATTTATAGATGTTAAAAGTTGTGTGAAAGACCGTTCAATTTCCTCTACTGAATTCATAGAAAGATGAATTTAAAACAAATGAAATAGAAATACTGGTCAGTTTAAATTTCAAAATAATATATATTAACATATTAAAAAAATGTTTAGCATGACTGCTGTATATTTTACTGCGAATTTAAAATATACAAAAAAGGATCATATATTATTTAGTTAAAATAGTTTTTTTGTTTAGTTATGTTGATATTTTTTAGTTGATTCATATAAAAAAATATTACTTACATAATTTGTTTTACAAAATAAGTATGGCTGACAGTAGGTAGTTTTATGATTTTAAATGATTTTAATCAGTATGAACAGTCATTCATTTTCAATAACCCGATAAAAATATAAAGGAAACACTTTATAAATTAAAACAAATATTTTTGCATGGAAAACAGATAAACATTCTCGAGTGATAATCATTTATTTAGAATAGGTCAAATTCCGCTCAAATATGACGAAATTTTATTGCCATTATTAATATAATATTATGGTTTGGGAGATATTATATCCCGCTTTATGATTAATATCTTGTACGTGCGTCGTGTGAAAGCTACCAAATAAACCCATATTTATATATTCACGAAATAATTCATGGTAGATATCATACGTGCGCTTCATTCAGACATTACAATATCTCAATTAATCCATGTCCTCAGTAAACTTTTGATTAATACGACAATGAAGACTTTTATGAAAAGTATTTTTACCACAATTTTCAAATATTTTTGGGAATCTTGGAAAATGAAATAGAATAGAAACATTTAACCTCAAAGCAAGTTATAATTTGTTATAGAGGTGAGTCCTATCTTTCTCCACGCAATATATCATCGGTAATATTTATAAAAAAATATGTTTATTCGCACAACAAAAAAGGTATTGAAATCAACATTTACGAAAGATTTATCACATAGTGGGATAATTATGTGGGGCCCAACTATAAGGCACCCCTGATTATAAGGTGGTTTCAATTTTTTAATTCTCCTTTTGGAAAAAAAACACCCACAATTCATCATCTTCAGTACCGTCCTTTTTATTACATATGCAACATTTTTTAAAATTTTGTTCATTTGTTTGAGACTCAAATATAAGATGACCCCCCTGTTTTCGGGTCGTCTTTTTAATAAAAATCTCACCGTATAGTCGGGCTAATACGGTTATTAATATTTAACTTTACCATTTGGTCCCACTTATCTGTTACTATTTCAGTAAATCAATGAAAACCAGTTTCTCAAAGTATTTATATTTTTTGAAACAGTTCTCTTTACAAACTCGAAAGTTTTTCAAAAAGTGATTAAGAAACTTTTGATAGCATTGAGTTTAAATTTGGTTTTATAAAATACTCGAAATTCTTAATATTTTCCAAAAAAATATTATCAAATAAATTGGTATATTTTTCAAAGCGTAATAGATATTGTTAATATAATATTTACAATTCTTTTTATAATTATGATGCTGTTACGTAATAGTAATAAAACCTTCAATTTTGTTTTTCAGTAGTATTGACCGTCTTTGAAATTCACTTAACCGAAAAGAAGGCGAGAAACTCTCAAGAGAATTTTTTAATCAGATGAAATTTGCAATAGTAATAAAATTTGGTTTTTATATCAAAACTCTTAATGGCTTATTTATCCACTTTAGCTAAGTAAATTGCCTTTTAAAGAAACGTGATAATGTCTCCAGCAACAAAATATTGACTCCATTTTAATTTTAATTGTGACATGACACTTGAGTAATTTGACCTCTGTGCCTTAGAGATCTAAAAAGTGGATCATTCCCATTTTTTTTACCCGAATCGCATTTCTGAATAATAATTAACATCGTCTGTAATAATATTTATTGAGCCCGAGTAATGATCTTCCAGATGGCCAGTTGAATAACAAATTTTGCTAAACGATCAATTAGCATTCAGAATCAGTAACAGTGAATGAAATTAGTATCAAGCAAACGTTTTGACCAACGTAATGGCATGCCCCATGAATAAAATATTAATGTAATTAAAAATATTCCTCCTTACAACTAGGTTTATCATTCTGGAAAATCACGTAGTTTGAGTATTACTGCGTATTATTTCGTAGTTCAAAAACACAATGCGAGTTTTGAAAATTTTAGCTTTAAAAAATAATCTTCTTTAGTCTAGGCAACAATTCAGTTTTTATTTAATACAAACACTTCTATAACAATATGTTCTTCAACTCTCCGTAGATTATGTCATCAATTTACAACAACTATTTAAGCAATTGCGAACATTAAGTATTAAAAAAAAAATTAGACCACTTCAGAAATACGTTTTATTGTTTTACCATTTATAAGCAAATTTTGAATTTTTAAAGCTAAGCTGTGGCTATATAATATTATAGTATCCAAAAGAAAAAGAAATTTAACTCAAAAAAAAAACCTATGACGATGTACATCGAAATAGAAAATTTATTTATTTGTCTTTTAAAATCTACGCACTGGTATAGGTTTCTTATTTGTTCAAAATTTTTAAAGATAAATTTACTGCACAGAGATATAAATACAGAGCTTTTATATTAAGAAAACGTGTTGGTATATTCCTTAATAAAGTTTATTGCATTTTTTTGTTCATTCGAGTCATATTTGACAAGAAAATACCAACAAAATGTCGTCATTTGACCAGTACTGAGATCTCATTTTCTCTACGGAGTGTTTCGTGGAAAATCTAATAAAGTATTTTGACAAAATTAAAAACGTTTTTACAATATCTAAAAACTCAGTTACTATTCAGTTAAATAAGAAAGTGTATATCAATTATTATCATGAAAAAGAATAATTTATCATCAATCTTTTTGATTGTTATTGTTTTGTTTTAGGTGTCGACTAAAACAATTAAATATTTCAAGAGGCAAATAAAAATTTGTGAATTGGAGAAAATATGTTATTTGCGAGTGACAAAAATATAAAATTTGAAAAAAAACCGTTCGGTTTGGCTTAACTCTTTTTGTCAAAATCATTTCGATTTTTTGCTATTGGAATTTCGTTTTTATATTTCAGGACTTTTAAATGAACAATGTGTATTAACTGATAAATAAAAACGAGCCAAGATGCTACATGAACGCCAATCATTCCGGCTACATAAAAATGATATTACTACATAATTAATATCTTAAGTATTTACAAAATGTACATACATGCAACCCATGTACAAATATTGTAAAGTATAAAAACGAATTTAATTTTTCTATTTTTAATTTTAATGAAAACCAGAACTTTTAATTTTTTTAATGAGAAATATTTTTCACAGTTTTACTTTTTTATGTTATTGTAAATTTTGTATTTTCCAAGTCAATATCTCGAGTGCCTTGTATAATACTTTTACCCTATTTCAAGGCTATTCTTCTTCAAGTGCTTTTATGTGCACATGTCCCTTCCAATTTTCCCTTGTGGTTTTCAGTTCAGAACCATTATATTGGAGACGTCAGGCCGCCGGGTATGTCCATACCAAATCCATTATCTCTACTGGAGAGGAATCCGGTATGCTCATTGACGTTATATGATAAATTTCGTAGAGCCATATTCTGTCTGACACAAAGTATTATATTAAAACAAGTGTTTTTTATAAAAATATATTTTTTTCATAATCAAAGCACGGTGACACACTGCCCGTACTTATTTCACGATTGAAACATTAATCCATATACAATATTATAGTGCGATTGTTTTTAAGCACAAACGAAAATTCATAAAATTGGTTTCGCATATCCTGGAATAACTATGCAAGTAAAACATTTATAGCCTCATAATAAAGTCCTTCACTTTAGCACCAAGATCAGCCACTTTCGTACACCGGTGGGTTAAAACTGTTCAATTTTTTGGCTTTTGCTACCACGTATCTCTCTGCGCAATACCATCTAGCTTTTGTGACGATGAGTAATGTAGAATTAGCAATATTTAATTTAAACAAATTAAATCCTGATTAATATATATTTCTATTACTATAATTGTCGGCGTCCGTGGCGCAGTTGCTTTCGTCGCTGGCTACGGTTACGGATGTCTCGGGTTCGATTCCCGGTGCGGACGGTTTCCATAGATTGATCTCTCAAGCGACTTATGGATTTCTGTTCGTAGTCTGAGTCCTCCCTCCCACCAATCCCATCCTCACGGGGCGTAACGAGAGCGATTAGCTAACCACTAGTCCTGTCATAGCCCTATCCTTCTATACCTACTCTCTTCGAAAAAGAAAAGAGAGGTTGAGCAGCTGAGTGACAAGCAGTTCTCGTAGAAAAAAAATCTGTCAAGATACCTCCATTAGGAGACCATATGCTCCACATTGGGAGCGGACATGGAAAAAAAAATTACTATAAATATGTAAAGCACCTTAAAATATTAAGGTAATATTACATATATTATGTAATATTACCTTATACATAGAATAAACTTTTATATCCGTTTCATTAATCTATGCATAAGTATTAAATCAATAAATTTATTTTTATAATTTACCTTTTAAGATTTGATTCTGGTATCTTTAAATTTGTTTTTCCGATATCTTTTGGATGCTCTTCACCGATCTTCATTCCCCATTTATAATGTGCTGTTTAATGTTAACGTTAATTGCATGTTAAATAGTTCATTATTTTTTAATTGGTTCTTAATTTCTTTTAAAATTTCCCAATTTGCTATTTTGGTTAATGAATATTTATGAATTATTATAAAACTCATTGTATTTTGCTCATATAATGGATTTTTAACGTGACTTCATTATTGGATTTAGATTAGTATTTATTGATTTGTAAGAGATCCTTAGCATTTCAGTTGTAGACTATTTAGTTTCACCTATACATAATTTGTTCGATAATCTGTAAATTCTTGTCATAGTTTTTGCACCAACTATTTTACACACCGTGTTATTGTTAACGTTCAGTTTAATATAAATAGCCTGTTATGATTTTATTTTTATCAGTTGATAATGCTCGTAATGAGCAAAACCGGTAATCATCATTATAAACATGTGGAAGTATGTTTTTTATTTTTAAAATATAATGCTTTTCCGAAAAATTAAGAGTTAACACCTTAAAGCGAGAAAAAAAACTATTTAAAATTGATATAAACCAAAATTCCTATGTTAATAGATTCATTTTAGTTAGCGTGACGTGTTAATATAATATATATCAACAAGTTTGAATAAGTAAAAAAAAATGATATTCTTATACAAAACTCATTTTTTGATTGTTTCTCATGAAACATTTTTTTTTATCTTATAGGTCTATTAAAATTTTAAATAAATAACTATATAATTGGATAGACAACATACGTTTAAAGAAAAATGTTGACAAAGTTTCCAGTCTGCTAATCAATTGTTGAAATTTACATATCATAAATAATTCATTCAACACTATTTCTTCAAAAACAGATTATATTTCATATGTATAAAATATTTTTTGAAGTAGCAAAAAATCTATTCACATTTTCTGAATAAATTTGATTCAATATATTTTTTTTAACATTCCTTGAGCCATGTAATAATAATATTTTTTTTTCAATGATTACATATTTATATATATATATGTATTGACCATGTCTGCTCCCAATGTAGAGCATGTGGTATCCTAATGGAGGAATCTCAACAGTAGTATGTTTACAAGAACTGGATGTTACTCAGTTGTTCAACCTTAATGAAAAATCTTAATTAAAAATAGTTTAAAAGTTGTAAATTTATAAATATGTAGTCTTAATCAACAAATTACACGTGAAAAGAGTAGCTTCATATGTTTTCTTAATAGTCATTTTTAATTTATTTCATATTTGACAAATTTTATTCTTACACAAAAGTGAATTTAAGATTCTGTGAAGACTTATGAAGTTGCGTGTTTTATACTTTAGAAAGATTGAAGCAATACAATTATATTTGAAATAATATTAGAAAATATGTCAAGCTTATATTTATCAAAAACTAAAAATGAGATTTAATACTATTTAGAAACATATTTTATTATTTATATATGCTGTAAAAAATATTTCTATCTATCTATCACAATGATTCTTTTTATGACACAAAACAAAATTTGTCGGTATCATGATTTTCAAAATATATCGAAGTATTTAGTTACAAGAGATTTATATATTCTTTGCTATCCGTTGCCAGTATTCATCAGTGTGTTTAAGAAAACTAATTAAAATGATTTTAATTTAATTAATTGAAAATGAATAAAACATCTATCGAAAACATTCATATGAATATTTTGAAATCTGTCGTTTGATTGCTGAAATCTGTCGTTTTTAAATCTTCGAAAAACAAACTAAATAACTTTTTAATATTTTAATCAATTTATATAATCTTCTACATCGTCATTTATGGAATACGCATTACAAACAATGAGTTTTTAAATCCCCCTCTCGTGTACAAAAATGATTGGGTGTATCACTCGAATTGGAAACTCAAAAATAATCTGACAACTGAGAGACATACATCTTAATATAATATGGCGAGTGCTAGAACTGAATATCATCAAAACTTATAAATATAAATTTTCTTTTATTTCGCCAGCAGTGTCAATATATTTTATTTAAACGAATATATAGTTTCATACGGCGTTATTAAAACAATTTTAAAACATAACAGCATTTTACAACTTTTAAGATATTAACTGTCAATTTTTGGTGGAAAGGGATTATGTTTTTAAAATAAAGCACAATTTGGTTTGTCCAACTTCAACAATTTCCGCATTTTTACAATGATTAGACAATAATGCTCGTGATGAGTGACACCGGCTCCTATGATTTTAAAAATGTAAAAGTTGTAGATAGAAATTATTTTTTATTTTCAAAATATTATTAAAATTCACGCAAAATAAAAAAAATACAACTTTCAATAATTCAATAAAATGAGATCAACAATTTAGAAAAAAATTAATATTTTTCACTTTTAAGGTGTTAATTTTCAATTCTTTTTGGAAAGACATTATATTTAAAAAAAAAATCACAATTCATCTGTACTACTACCACATGGTTATAATGATCAGCACTGGTTTCGCTCATCACGAGCATTATCAACTGATTAATTAGAAATATTATTTGTAAACTGTTTTATATTTTCTTAGTATAATGGTTTTAAATGCTCACGACGTTCGACGTTGTAGACAATTTTCTACACTCATGTACCTACGGTTAGAAATTAATTAAAGCTGTATATCAAAGTTAACAGTAACTTTATTACTATTTTTTATTGGTAAAACTACAAATCATACCCAGCCGTTCAATTAATAGTTAACTTGAAGCAAACAGCAGCCAAATCCACTAACAACAACACTTCAAAAGTTTTTTATCCAGAAGCCCCAATCCCTAGAAACGCTTTGAATTTTCCGGCCGGCTAAAGAGTTCAACACAGTTTATCCGGCCAAAAAACTGTTAAGCAGTTGATTATCGATCGAGAAGTTTGTCGGTGGAGTTTTAGACGAACGTCTGTCAGTCCGTCAAACGATTTTGCAGTGGTTTCGGCTTTTGTTTGTGCCTCGCTGCCCCGTTCTATGTGTTTTGTGGGGCGGCTAATAGCGGTATGATTTAAGGGAACGTCACAAGGGCGCAAACGATATGTGAACGCGTCCATTGTTTATAATCAACAAATGCGCATGCTCTCGTATGCAGTGTCTGTAAACTCGAATGCTAATTACGTCAATATCAAACTAACTTCAACTTTTTCAACCGCCTGAAGAAATGCATGGATATTTAATACAAAATTTAGCGTTAATCATTGTGTACATTAACTGTTTGAAACATTGATGAGTTTTTACTTTATTTATTTATTTACGTACAGGCTAACAAATATTCCCAAAAAAGTAATACCTTTCGACGTATATTTTTTTTTAATAAAAAAATATTTTATAATAACCAAATCGATATTTTTTTAATCCTTCATAATGTGAATTTTATTGATTTAAATTACAATAGAATCTAAATCAACATGCCTGTATATATAAAATATGACTAAATCATAATTTAGTGAATAAATCATCACTATTCTGATCATACTTCATTTTCCTCTATATTTACCTATGTCATTGAAACGATGATTAATTAACTAAAAATCATTTTCAGATAGTTATATAGTTACGGCTTGGCAACGTTGCGTTAAGAACACGCTTAACGATTACAAGGTCTAGTGCTCAAAATCGTTAAAACCAGATGTGGATTTTTCAATACAACATTATATGCAACGTTTCAATTGCAAAGTTTTAATTTTACAGGGGAACATAAAAAAGCTAAAAATATAATGTTATCAAATTAAAACAAAAATAACGTAGTTTATATTAAATATATCATCGCTGTTCTTGAAGAAAACACTCAGTCAAAAAATACATATTGAGTTAGTTAGACCAAAATGTTTCTTATTTCAAATTCTAACGTATCGTCTATAGTTGTGTACAAACAAATATAATGAAAAAGGTATACCATTTCAATTATTTGTCAAACTTCAATTTGCAATTACTCAAAACTAGTATTTTTCAGTTAGTGTCTTCTTCAAGAATAACGAAGATATATACTTAGACATAATTAATGTCAGTTCTGTTATTTTCCATTAAGTTAATGGCGATATTTTTAGTATTAATAATACGAAAATTCAAAAACGCGCGTACAATTTTGCAATGGAAACAACGATATACGTTTTGGTGATATTGAAGTGACATGGGTAAGATAAAAAGTATCTGGTTCATTACTAACACAAAGCCGATTTTTTATAATTAAAAGAGTACTGGGTGTATTTTAATTTCTGCAGATGATTTTATGATATTCCCACTTTAAATCTCTATAAACCTTGAACCATTAATATATGATTTAACATTATTAACGAACCAAACATTAATGAGTGGTTTAATCATGTATTTGTAAGCACCTATACCACAACATAATAACTCCAATTGTATAGGTTGTGTCGCATACAGATCTAATTCATTGTTATCAACATATTTTGATAGGATTTATATTTGTCGTGAAACAGATGACAATGCCATAGTAGAATGGTTCAGAGCAACTGTTCTATCGGGATCATTCTCGTCTTATTATCTTCGTTGATTTACAGCTATGATACAGATAACGAACCGTTGGCTTGGTGCGACGAACCTGGCAGTGCCATAGACCGTTCACAGTAAGTACTCGATCTATGCGGACCGTTTATAACAGTGCAAAATTTATAGCTTAAATTACCGCGGTTATGCGACAACTTTATTTATCGGCCTTTATGATTGGTAGGTATTACAAAAAGCGGTCAAATCGCGGTAAATCCCAGTACGAACATCTCTCTAGCCATACTGTCATTAAAAAAAGTAAGGTTAATTAATTAAGTAATAAGTGGTTCTCGTACTCCCATTCAAATACTTCTTCTAACACTGCTAACTTTAAAATTCTTCGATAACTTCTAAAATTTCATATCTCAAAAGAACTGTTTAAATGTCACAGATATTCCTATAAATATTAATTTCTCGACAGTTTTAGTTTTTCGTAAAATAAACTTCGTCGACAAAGTTTATTTAAATAAAAAATATTTAATGCATTTCGTTAGAGGAAAAAAATATTAATTTCAACAATCAATTGATATTTTGTCAATTTATTGTATTGACAAACATTAATTTTCTTGAAATATATAGGGAAAACACATTAATAAATAAACTAACTAAACCTCAAGTGCCAACGGAAACAAATTGTAAATATAAAAAGACACTTTTAAAATTCCATACACAATAATTTTACATATCTTCAACGATAGTTAAAACTTGTACATTTTTGATAAGAAGCTTCATACTTAATTTTAATTTTTATATACACTTAATGTTATAAAAGTCGACAACTTTATTCCTCCATTCACTAATTTAAGTAAGAAAATGTTTAATTTTAATTCATAATACTAAAATACTACTTAGTAATAATAATTCTCGGAAAACAAAAACAGTCAACATTTCGTGAAATATCCATTTCTATAGCGAATTTAATCAATATATAAGCAAAACATCAGATATATCTTTCTAATAGAATAGTAGAAATCATTCAGGGCTTTTGAATTAAGCTAAAGTGCGATCACGATAAGTGAACGATGCACACGTTATCGTACAAATGGTAATAAGTAAAATAAACAACGTACGAGGATAATTTAGCACTCACACTATTCGGTTCACAACGCTCGATGCTTTCCGAGATATTTTCAGCAAAAAGTTCAATTTTATTATCTTTTCTACTTTATTGAACTGATCGAATAACTTTTGGCATTCAATCATTGCTTTTGTGCTGATTTTCAAAATACACACAGCTTTTTATACCGTGCATAGGTTGAACTAACAAATACATAAACGTTCAATTAAATGACCGGCATTAAAAATTGTAACTTATTATGTAACATTCTCATTTTATGTAAAATATATCACAATTCGTATTTAAAAAAATATCGTTTTCATTCACTTGAACTTATTAAGCTAATCTTGTTTTTCAAATGAAAAATATTTTTTTATATAAATTTTCAGGTAGAACTATAAAACTGAATTTTTTAAGTTATAAAAGAAATCATGAAAGTCATCATAAATTTTTAAGTGATATCAATTTTACTGAAAGAGTATGAATGTTTTTAAAATCTTGCTCAATATTTATAGTGCAAAGAATCAAATGCACTTTAAAATAACTTTCGTTTCGTCTAAAAATCATAAAATACAATATAACTGTAATTTTCACAAAGCTAACTAGAACAAAGTAAAAATTTAGTCTTTCTTATACAAGTTTCTATCGCTATGCTAACTAATGATAAATAATAAAAATACCGTTTAATATAAATGTATGCTCAAAAATCAGCTTTATTAAATTGTTGCAGAGAAATCCTTTTGAGTATATATATATACATATTTTACCATGATCGTTCTCAATGTAGATCGTATGACTTTCAAATGGAGCATATCCAACGGACGTTTTTTTACTCAAATTCTCTTTTTCAGAGAGAGTAGGAATATAATGAATGGGTTAAGACGGGCCTGATGGCTAATCGAACGATCTCGTTAAGCCTTGTTCTTAAAATTGGATATTTGGGAAGGAATTTCAGACACCACACATCCATACCTTCGAACAGAAATCCATAAATCTATTGAAATATCAATTTATGAAACTCTCCGTACTGGCATTTGAAGCCGTGAGCGCCGCTACTGGAGCCAACGATGTTGACCATTCGATCACCGACCCCGGTCATTGGTATCTAGCATCGAATAATGTTTTATTGATTCAACTTTTTATAATTAAAATTTAAGACATTAAATTTACGTTATAATATTTTCAGTATACGTTTATGGAACGTGTATCCATTAAAATACAGTATGATTTTTGACAAATATTCATGATTATTCATTTCGTATTCAAAGGAAAGTACCAAGTTTGCCTTAAAAATATTTTTAAATAGTAATAGTTTGATTAAACATTGTAACGTACGTGATGCAAGTGCATTTTATTTCAAAAGCTATTACGGATGCAAAGTTTATTTTCATTTGAAAAAAAAAGTTTTCATTCAGATTGGAAAATTGCTGTGTGCCACAATACTCAATAATGAGTTTTATAATTGTGTTTTTAAATAATTTATTGCATTTACTTTTTAACACGCATATATGAAGAGTCTACAAGCAAACATCGATATTTACACTTCGAATTGTTATATAAACGACGTTTTAACAACAGAGTTTTTCCAAAAAATTAAGTATTTTTTTATTAGCCAGGCAACCATTTATTACAATATTTATCAGGAAAATAAAATTGGTTATTTCATAATTTATTTGTAACTATTAAAGTTAGCAGACTCCGCATATCATTTAGTTATCGAGAATAAACAAATTTGTCGGGTTTTCTATGTTATGTATCATTACATAATGTGTGAAATGACATATGGTATACCCAAGTAAGTATTTTTTGTTCGATTTTGAAAAAATATGGACGGCTTTTGGTTTAATATACCTCATTTATTTATATTTGTTATTAGTACAGAGCTTAATATAAACAAAGATATCGACTGAGTGTGCTTGATAGAGCTTCAATATCAAATTAATAAAATCAATTAAATGTATTGACCAAAAAAATGTTTCAAATTTTGTCATCATGCGTAAAATAATTTCATTTTAGCTTCTTACAAAAACATGAAATAATGTCTAGTCATTTTTTTCAAATGCTTATGTTAGTTATTTTGTAATTTTTAATTTCTTTAAATCATTAAATATTTTGAACTAAATCAACATTAAATTTTTATTGGAAGAATTATGAAGTTTATTATTTAACCTGATTATTTTTTAAGTCCTCAATACTGTTAACACAGTAATGGTAGTTTTGGTCATGATCCGTTTTTAAAAACTGAAAATTCTGAATAATTGAAACAAGATTAAAAAAATGCTTCATCATTTTTAAGGTTTTTTTCATGATTAAACAAAGCGTGTGGTATACGTCATGTTTGAATGACATTTTTTCATTAGCGTCAATAAATTTGGCAACGTAATTCGAATACTGTGGGTAAGCTTCGTAATTTTAATCGGCGATTAGTTGAGTTTGTTTGCGCATTGTGTAAAGTCCTTTATGGGTAGAAACTTTTGTTGCTATTACATGATCATGCGATACACGTATCTAATAGCCCTCTACTGGTTGGAAATTATTTGGTCGAAATGCATTTGGCACGTATATAATGCAATTTGCAACAAACACGACGTAACAGCCATTTGTAAAATCATTGCGCATATGATTGCGACAATGGCTAACTAATTACAATTTATTGCATGGTATTCGACAGAAAATGGCTCCTGAATCATTTGTAATTATCCCCAACTTAAGTTTCAGCTTGAAGGTGTAAGCTTTCTAGTAAACTTTCATATCAAAATGACAATTCTTTATCCAAAGATTTATATTCAAAAAATAGTGAACTATTAAAAAACACATTGAAACGTAACAAATATAATTACAACAAACCGATATTCAAGTTGTTTAATTGTTTAACTTAATGCACAATATTAACTACCTCAGTGGGAGTGAAAGGTATTTTTCATTTCGGAATATTCTTGATTACAAGACTGACAATTTTTATAAAAAATATTCAATTTCAATTTAAGCATTGAAAACAAAATATAATGCATTTAACCATCACTGAGATGAATCGAATGTAAGTTAGTATTTTATCAAACCAAAACATGTTACAAAGTATTTGTAGAATAGTTTTAATTTTATATCTGCTACTTAAAATTCGGCAAGTATTATTTTTACCTTGAATAGTTTCAATATGGAGCACAAAAACTTGTAATAACTGGTTTGTAATCAGTGATTCAACTTTTACTTTAAAAGGGAGTAAGAATTGTCTGCCTGGAAAACCAGAACTAGTTAGTTAATCGCTATCAATAAGTCCCTTTTATGATAAATGAAGGAATAAGAATATCAAAAACACACATGCATTTCATTTGACAAATATAAATAAATCGATTATATTTGTTAATGTATGGCTACGCAACTTAATATAACTAACGCCAAAAGCGTTGCATACCACTCGGCTATGTCACTGATATTAAAAATAAATTATTGATTTAAATGTCAAATAAGAAGTGATTTTAATGAAGTCAATTAAAATGGGTTATCAATTGGTAGATGTAATTTAAAATTAATAGTTTCAATTTAGATTCCTTGCTTAATTTTTATTGTGTAAAAATGCCGGTCAAAAATTCATGATCAGTAAAATTTGTTTTTTCTTTAATGAAAAAAATGTAAGTAGTTGAAAAACAAAAGTCGCAACGTTTTTAAATTTCTTCATAAAAATATGAGTTACAATCTACATCAATATATCCACGGTTTATTTCATATAGCAATCACATTTAATGTGTCAATTGTCAATTCTTAGTGAAAAAGCATTATATTTTAAGACTCAAAAACAATTATCAGTGGGTAATGCTTGCGAACCGATTCTGATAGGTATAAAAATTTCAAAACAGTATAAAAAAACAAATTGTGCTCTGTTTATTTAATATTTCATTATTGTAAGACTAGTGATTTTCCATTGCGCAGTTGTAAGTAATGTAAAAAATTCATCACTGCATTTATTCGAATAATTTTGAACTGTGTTTTACAAAAATGTTTATGGGATGCATATATATCACATAAGTATTAGTAAGTACTAGAAACAAATACATTCATTGCCAGAAAAAATAAAGTAGGTATATTGATACAGTATTCTTGAAAAAGAAGCGTAAACTTATTGTTTGCTTCTGAACAATGAACAGCGTGGTGTCCTCCAAAAGTAAGATAAAGAGATTACCTGTAGATTGTAGAACCGTTGGCTAAGGTATTGATTTAATTACCAATACAGAAGTTTGTTATTACTTTGAAATGAAGACGAGATAGCGCCTTGCTAGCGTGGCCGTAAAAACAAAATGAATTCCCTCTGAAAATGCTGAAATAATGGAAACATTTCGCCCTAGTTTTGAAAATAATTATTTGATCAATTATGAAATAAAATTTTCCTTTACATTAAAGAGACATTTTTATAGGTACCAATTAGATTTTATTGAAGGTTTGAGAAGTATTTGAAAAATGTATTTTAACCGTTTTTTTATCACGTATTCGATTCTAAAATTAAAGTAAAGCAAGAACAATTAGCTATCTACTAGTTCTGTTCTAGCACCACTCTTTTATCATTATTCTACCCATAAAAAAACGCTAACATACAGTATTAACAGCCAGTTCTCTAAGGACAACTTATGTTGAAATGCTTCATATAATGTTTCTCTATCAGCCCAGATAAGGGTTGAAAAATATTATTTACAGTTTACTCTTGAACAAAAGCATTATTTACAAAATTGTCCTGATAATACATGTTTTCTTTTTACATTAAAATACTATATTAAATTAATTTTATCTGTTTTCCGTTTTTGTTTGTTGTAGTAAACATACTTAGTCTACATCAAGACATCGCATTATTTTTTCTACAGGAGTATAAGTTTTTTTTTATTATGTTTCTAGAATAACTAAATTTTAAAAATAAAACAAAATTTGTTTATACTACTTCCACATGTTTATAATGATCAAAACCGGCTAAGATCAGGGTAGGATCATTATTACATGTGAAAGTAGTACAAACAAATTGTGTTTTATTTTTAAAATATAATGCCTTTCCACCAAGAATTAACAGTTAACACCCTAAAAGTGAATAAATAAATGGTTGTTTAAGTAGATAAGGATCTTTTGGGAAACTTAAAACTACGAAAAGTTTTAGTCAGGAAGATATTTAAGGGATTATAATTCCTGATTACTGATTTATTAACACCATACTATCAAAAAATCAAAAATTTTATTTTATCTTATCTTGTTTTCAATCATTAAAAAAATGATTTTATTGTTAAATAACTTTTGAGTATCGCCGTGACAAGACGATAAAACAAAGTTTGAATGCGTCCTCTTATTAGTGTAACAATATAGGCATTAATGTGTAAAACGGGATACTTCGATCTTAAAGTTTTATATCATTTTAATGAATTTGTTTAATTGTTGTCGCCTTATTTAAATTCCTCATCCATGACATTACTCGCGACATCTCATGCAATTAAAAGTGATGATTGTTTTTTGGCATAGTATATACGAAACATTCGTTGCCCGGCAAACGAGAAAATTAAAACCGGGCAGTAAAAATTACAGCGCTATCAAGAGAAACTCCCAGTTCGTACCTTGTTTTATGAGCCATTATCAAAAACAATAGTCAAGCTGGAAATTATTTATAAATGCACCATCTTTGGCTAAGCATGATTCCATCTATTTTTATGGGAGCCGATTCATTTTACTAGAGCAGTAAATCCTGGCGCCCCTTTGTTGGGGTGCTCCATGTATTGGTGACGGCATTGTCGCTAATTTCAAAGGTTGACAAATGCTCCTCGCATTGCCTTCATGTTATTCGCTGCTCCGGTAAAATCACAACCTGCTAGAACTAAACTACCGTAATTTATGTGCCGAATACTTGCCACCATAATTCCTGCCATACTAATCACGTTCACGAATTCAACCAATTATACTTTATTGAATAACCTATTTATTGCATTAACTTGATCGTTTATTATAAGCCCCAACACTCGGCAGCCATTTTATTAATTTATAGCAACCATTATATTGTTCGAATTTAAATAAATTGGAGAGTGGTCGAAATAATTGAAACGTACTAAATTAATGAAAACGGTTATTATTATAAAATTCAAACAAAACCAACTGTAAAATTTTTTTCATGTATCTTCTTAAAAAATTGATGTGTCCGACGATTATTTTGTAAACAATATTTTAAATATTGCAATGTTAATACCTTTTTTGCACAACTGAAAATCTTTTAATTGACTATCCAGTATAACATATTGTAAAATATAATATACCGTCGTTATAGTGGCAGAAGGCAATAAGTCGAAAATTGATTGGTTTTGGCTATGAATGTAGTAGGATATATTTTAAAACGCTCGATCGTCTGAAAAATCAAGCTTAGCAAATTTCCATGTATTTTCTACGTAGTTTAAAGAAATCAATATGCATTAAGCCAATTTCGTGCCGAGCTATTAGTGGCATTACTATAAAAAAGAATTAATAATACTTGAATCGAACTTCAAAATAATTAGCATAATAAATAATGGTTAAGATAAGCAAATAGAGAGGTTTGATTTTCATAATTTTCTTAAAAGTTAATTATCTCGACGATATATAACTTTATGAATCATTTAATGGAGTACTGCGAAGTAATGTAAATAACTATATGAAAGATATATATTATAATTTAATGAAAACAGTATTATTAAAAATGCTTGGTAGCAATAGAAATCTCAACACTATTTAGATAGTTAAAGACTTTATTTGATACCAACAGCATTTAATTTTAATGCCTGTGAAATAAGGTTTTGAAATTTACATTTATTTAAATCCAAATAAAAATTATCCATGAAATACTGTTATTTTATTAGTGATTTATTTGATAATGTCTTATCTTTATCAATAAACCTCACATCTCGACAGAATTAACAAGAGAAATGTGCACGAACAAAAAATGAAATCATTCATACAGTCTGTAAAATGTGTACAAGTTTGTGTTGGCATAAATTTTATTTCCCCGCAATGAAAATGTACTTCTAATGTTTTAGTTAATCCAATATTAAACGACAGCTATTACGTGTTAAACGTTAAGTCATTAGCGATCACACCTGTACCAGAAATGTTGCCGCACGGGGACATTTTTAAAAACCCACATTGGGAAAATAAATAGGTATCAGGTTTTTTAAATGGCTCTTTTCATTACAGTGTTAGAAATTGTATAAAACAATTTTTGTAGCAATGAGATACTTTGCTAAGTTTACCTTTTCGGGATTATTTTTATAAAATATTAGAAAATACTTTTTTTGTTTTTTAATATTTATTAAATGAATTTTAAAAAAATAATGCATTATTAGTATATTTTAATTTGAAAAGTCAATATGTGTTATTGAGATAGCTACTTATTTTGAAAGATTTTTAAACAACTAAATTTGACATCCACTTATAGAAACTTAATTTTTTTATAAAGTCATTATTTGGAGAATTCTTACACCAAAACATGGTAATGGAACATTTTAGGATGCGATTCTTCAATTTAATCTATCTCCAATTCCAGTGGTATTTTAGCGTTACCCTGATAATAATTAAAGAAAAGATTTAGTGTCTCCACCGGACGGTATTATGTGTTATGAATATTTGTTTTTGTGAAATATTAATTTGATTCTGAGAGTATTAAAAAAATGTTTTTGTTAAATACAGAAGTATATACGATTAATAGTACTTGAATTAAAAACAATTTTATTTTATTCATATTATAATGAACAATTAAACATACGAAAAAATAAATAATTTTAAATCTACTTGAGTAAGAATTTATCCCAATATTTTAGGTCGGAGTGAAAAGTGATTTTTTGATAAAAAAAAATATTATTTATGTGAGAAAATTTTATATCACTTAAATATTACACAAAGTTTAATAGTTTATTTGCTTAGGACGTAAATTTTTAAGAAGACCTCTTTATAGTTTACTAAAACTTTAAGTTAAAAAAATCGTTAAATTTGACTTGGTGAATGATAATATAAGTTAAGTTTTTGAAGCTATTAACATTTAATGTTCCTTCCCATGATACTAGATAAATAACGGCACAACTTCGAATATTTCGTTTTGGAAAATGCGTTATAATGAACGACTATTTAAGGTCAGATTAGTAAATTTATTTTCACGTTATTTATACTTTATTCTTAAGTAGGAAAAAAATCATATTTTTTTAGAATAAGAGAAAATGTGGACAAAATAAAAACAAAAATGTATATAAACTGGTTCATTTGAATAAATCATTTTTTTTATATAAATGAGATTAAGTCATGTTAAAAGATATATGTCACAACGAATGTGTGTTTTTTAGTATCTAGTTTCTGGATCTTTATTACAGTTCTCATGAAATATTTCAGAAGGTAGACAAATATTATTATACGAGTTTTATTAAATATGGGCTTTAAATGAAAATTTTATTCATGATATGGTAGTTGTATTCATTCAAATAATTATACACCATGTAACAAAGGTTTTATATAATATTAGTTTTAATAATTTAGAAACAAGTAATTCAAATACAATAAAACGAACGCAAGAAAGATGACGATTATTTTATTTATTATAGACGATAAGTCTGAATGATTGTTTTTTTAATTGACAATATTTTTAAAAAAATCTGAAAAAAATAAAATACAATAATTTATAAAATTTTGTTTTTTATTGACCAAAACTTGCTTCATTTGGTCAAACATTTTTTTTTATATCTTGATCTTTTTAATAAAAATCACTATCATATTATCAATTCATGAGGATTTAGACCACAAAGATGTTTTTACAATGAAATTGGTGTACTTATTTCTGAGTAATGTTAAAATAAAATGAATCGTGAAGCAAAAAATAATTTTATTTGAATGGAAAATTTTATTGCTACCTTTTTTAATGCTAGTAATACCGTAGTTTGAATGTTATCTTTAGTTACAAAACAATTGAACGATAATTAATAATGGTAATAAACCAAGTAATATAGCGTTTTTACCGAAAATATTAGTACGTAATTTTAATCAAATGCGGCTATTAAAATTATTTTAATTCTGTAGGCATTATGATTTCTAATATAATAAATAAACTTACCCAAGGGTATTTTTTCTCCTGGTGCCATCTGACCTCTGCTTGGAGTTGCCATGGTTGTTGCCATCAAGGCAGCCAAGATAAGGGCCGCCATGGCCAAAAACCCGCGGGAATCCGTCGCGGACCCCGGGTCACAATTTTTTATTACAAAACGAATTGACAAACTTTTTTACAACGCGCCAAACTCCCGATAATTACTTCATGGCTTAGTAGCCAAGTAAATAATCTAAGCGTTTTTGTAACTGTATAAATTTAATTAAGTAGTTTTTTTTGTTTTTCGTTTTTAAAAACCAGCTAAAATACAGAGAAGAATAATTGTCATTATCCTATCGGACATTATGAAACTGTCCGCGGGAAATCCCGCTTTGTTTATGTATTTTTGTTGTTCTTGCAAAACTATTGAAACACGGCGTGCTTAAGTAGAAGCGCGAGTGTGATTGAGTAAGGGGTATGTTCACAGTTGCGGGGAGCGGTGGCAGTTTGAAAGATTCGACGTCGACACGGACGTCGCTCCGTCGCGGCGCCGGCAAACCAACTGGAGGCTGACTGGACCGACCGATCGCAGTAGCAAGGGTGCCTCCTGCTTCGACGTCAAAAACCGCGCAAATCGAAAATTGTACTTGCGTTACCGATCACGGCTCAATCCATTCAATTTATTATATATGCATTATTTTTTTTATCACTTATCAAATAATATTAAAGGATCTCGGAACATACGAATAGTAAATAGTTTAACCATATTTTACTAAAATATCTAAGCTGATATATACGATTTTTACTTGATATTTACTACTTACCGCTACTCGTACCAATCCAATTCCTTTTATTTAAGTCATATTTGGAGTAATTTTATAATAAGAATTACATTAAGTCTTTAATATTTTAAACGTTTCTTATAAATATTCAACTGAAGAATTTTCTCAACTATTTAATCACTGATAATTTTGATTGCTTTAATAAATGGCAGAGGTGTTATTTTTGTACAAATTTATTGTAAATGGGAAGCCAAAATTGTCAAACAGAAAATTTTTAATATTATTAATTTATATCGCCTGACTTTTCTGGAGATACAAAGAAGTCGTGCTACGCGTGGGGTCATATTCCTATAACAATTGAGAACAGAAACGCTTTTGTGTGTTTAAAAAAAGTAAATACTTAAAGCGCAAAAAAATGAACTGATATAGTAAGTATATTTTCTATCCTATGTTATAATATCAAAATTATTCGACAATTATTGTAAAATTTAATATAATGCATATTTTCAAATAGAGTTAAATTAAACGTAAATAAATCTTTTTAAAAAATGCAGTTTCTTACATTCATATCATACATGGTAATACTTTTAAACAAAGGTAATTTATTATTATTATTATTTATTATTACAATTTTATGAGATTATTTTTATAATTAAAAAATGTATTAATATTAACATTATTTTTAATGAGTTTTGAAGGAGCTAAAATAATTATTTTGTTCTGTATTAAAAATAAAGAACAGCGCTACATTACAAAGTGACATCGGGCGGAACAGGCTTGGAGGAGCGCAAGCCACGTGACGTCACGCCTTCCTCCCTCACTCTACGTTACTTCCACATTCTCTTCTACGACCCAAAACACTCCCTTCAGCTATGTGTACGGACGCATGCTATTTACATTAAGTTGACCAGTTTTTCTGAATTTCAATAGGCATTTTCGATATTGAAGTGGTTTTTTTCGGTTTTTTTAACCGTAAATGTTAGCATGGTGTATTTTCAGTACATCTGATATTTCAAAAATTACAATGTTTGTTTTGCATACTTTTATGATAGTCTGACAAAATGTAATTCAAAAACTGAAATCATTGTTTGATTCAAAACAAACATTGAAAAATGTATTAATTATTATTTTGAATTCATATTGACACTAATTTTTACTAAAAAAAAATTTCTTATTTAAGATTGTACGTTTTAATAATTACGACAATTAAATTAAGCAAATTTAATTTCGTGATTATTGTTTATAATATACTGTCAATAATTTAAGTATTAAAAAGATCTTTAAGTGAAATGAATATTTCCATCCATTTAAAATGACAATTATATTTAATTTTTTTTTTCGTGAATTTACGTTTACTTTTTACTAAGGCGTAATAACACGTTTAAGTAACGTAAGCATTTAAAATTAGACCACTTACGATCCTTTAAAAGTAAACAAACCCAGATATGGGTCAAAATTAATATCCATTTTGGGCATCCAAAAAAAATGGTCACTTATATTTACTCCAGTTTGCGTAAGGAAGCACCCTCGCGGCGCTGTAGCGCAGCAGTTGCCGCGTCAAAAGTCGCCCGCGGCTACATAAAACGACTTGCGCCGCTACGCGACGTGACAGCGAGCCAAACTCTGCACCACTTCAATAAATTCTAGTAGATGAACGTTGTTTTGATATACGAAATACTTTGTACTTTATTTTATCAAAATGCAATCCCTTATTGAATATTTAGACAAATAAATTATCGCTATTGGTAGAAACCGGCGTCGGTTACTAGTTGCATCACTAAACACATTATCTACCAGGGACCCGGATCATTATTTTTTTCGTTCCGGTTTTCGGTTCTGCTCGTATTGAAATGTTAGCAAGTTAATCTAAATACACCTACATTGTCCATCTCTCTTTATACGGCTTTTTGCTATAAATTAAGGCAGTGACTAACAAACTCCTGCCGAGGACCACATGCAGCCCAAAATATCAAGTAATAAGTAGTAAAGTTATGTAACTATTAAATTAAAAATAATAAAATGCATTCCTCGCTTAGAATTCATTCATATCATTACTTTTCAACACTTTTACTCTCTGCAGCCATTGAAAAATTAGAAAATAGAAAACCTGACCCTTCACTGAAATAAATTGTGCACCACTGGCTTGAGGTGATCACACACATAATTAAAGTTTAAAAGAAGAATATTTCGTAGGGCGTGCGGCTTGCCGCTAGTGCACTGCGGAATAACGGCAGATTCTAATGTAACTATATTAAAGACAAAATACATTTTTTTATACATAGTTGATTGACGTTTTCTGGGCTTACCTATTTTTCACCGGGCCCTGCTTTTAGGAACAAAAGTATGACAAAAGTATAGAAAGAGTATAGTCGCTCACTTTATTCTAGAAGTTATTTTGATAGAAAATCTATCATGTATTCGTTGACATTTTCATCATATGAAATCAACTTTATTTGAGATAGACAATAATTTATCTTATCATTTAACTCACAACTATTGGCAATTTATGAATTACCTTGTATTTTATACAATTTATTCATTAAATTAAAGTTGTTGGATACAATTTATTAACTAAACTGGGTTTTATCTGATAAAAATCTTCTCGTAAATCGAAAAAAAACTGAAATAAGTGTCAGTTCGGTTTTGGTTTTCGTTCCGGAAAAAATTACTTTTTTCCGGTTATCGGCTTGGTTCCGGTTCGGGTCCCTGTTATTTACGCTTATAAAATAAATATCGATTCTCATTATAAAATAAATCAACATCTACTTAATTTATCAATAGAATAAACTATCATAATTTTAATTTTGTTTAACAGTATGCATGTTACTGAAAGGCTTTAGTTTTATTTCAAATAATAAGGTGAATAAGTAGGTTTTATTCTCATTTAACGAAAATCGTTTTCCGTCACCTAAAAATATTAAATGTCGAAATATTTTTTTCTTTTCTTTTAATAATTGCACTTTATAAGTATTTGTTTACATTAAATGGAAATAGTAAATTTTTAAGCCTGTCTAGCAAAGAGTCGACACCTGTTTTTCAGAAATGCTTTTGTTTGCTTTACGCCTTGACTAGATTAGGGTTAATTGTAGGTTATCGAGATTTTATGCCTGAAACAAAATCGTTGAACAAAGTATTTTTAAGAAAGTGATCATGACGAAATTTGCAATATATTAAATATAACGATTCTATATTTTTTTGAATTGTACCAACATGTTCGCTTTCTCGTATTTTTTTTGAATTTAATGTAGAATTATAATGAAAACATTTTTTAAAAATTGGAGCAACAATAAATTTTATTATAAATGTCTTTTAATTCAAAAATTAATAAGAATAATAAATAATAATCATTTTTCGGGGATATGTTTTTATTACCTTCCGTTGTGATTAAGTCAGTGTCTGTCGTCTGCCTCGACACCACACACGTTATTTCTTTCGAGTATATTTAAATAGTGAATAGGCGCTATTATAATAAGTAAATAGTTTTGTTTTATTTTTTGACATGTGAAATTTTTTTCACATCTCAAACAATATTGTAAAATAATAATATAGGAAACAATCTTACGATTCGAATAATATATTATATATAAAGTGTATGTATTATGGAATACTGTATTATTCTTTTCATCGCTCAGATTTCTTTAATTGATGTATAATTATAGGGTTCATAGAAAGCACTCGACATCTATAATAGTGTAGAGCTAAAATTGTTTTACAAGATTGTGATCATGAACAGGTTTTGTATAATTTCAATGGTTTATCTAATGTATGCTAATTAATTCATGGACTATGTACTAATCTAAAGTACAAGATAAGTTTGTATGTTAATCAATACCTGTTTATAAAAACTCCATTATAAAAACTCTTGTTCAATGATAAAAATTAATTTGATACGTGATTTTATGATTTGTTGCCATTTGCCATTCGTTTTGTGGTAAAACAGTAAATAATAACGTTTGAACATCAAAAACGTGACCATTTGAATTATTTTGTGCTTATTAGATTATTTTGAATGCAATATTTATACAATTAATACCGAAAAGACAAAACAATATCATTTTGCTGTTTCATAGGATTACTGAAATTTTATGATAAAATATTTACACGTATTTAAAATGGTTTTCCAGCTAACGATTTATCATTGTTGGATAATGAATCCTGTAATAAAACACAACATTTTAATATTTTAATTAATAGAGTATTTTAACCGCGAAACTAATTTATGTATTGAAAATACGAAAAAAGGCCTGCACTCGACGCTTTATTTAAGAAATAAATATCATAGAAGGAATTAATAATTTATTGTATTTTTCAGTATATATATTAATATTATGTTGAATATAAAGTTTTATCATATATTTAAAGAAATGGTATAAGCTATACAAAATATCTATTAATAATTCATTTTCATAAATTATATTGCTTATACAAAAATCTAAACGAAATAACTTCGTTCAACAAAAAAAATAAATGTAATATTTAATTTTATTGAACAAAAATATACCTATAGTGAATAACGCTCATGCTGTGAAACGGTATAACTAATGATTGTTTTAATGTTCCTATAATTATTCTTTGTTCATTATTGTTAGTTGTTTAAAAGCAAAATTTTCTTTTTAGTTAGATACTCGACATTTTCTTAAGTTTCCTGCTCTACTTCCAAAGTGTCAAATACAAAATAGCGAAATACACATAATAATCAAAATGATTACAATTGATGTTCTATAAAGCACTCAATTGTTACTGTATCATTATATCACAGTGTAAATCATGAGTTGAGATGTTATCAATTCGGAACATTTCATTTACAAAAGTAACAATTTAAAATAAAGGTGATGTTTCTTAATTAAGGTCTTGAAATAAACACGAATAAATGTATTTTATTCATCGCGATACAGTGTTGAGAAATTGTAGATGCTAAAAATATAACGAAAACACAATAAAATAGGTCACTTAAAAATTATACTGCCTAACAAATTTACCATCTTACATGAAAGAAACCGTATGGTCTCCAAAAATTAACAACTGTAAGAATGGCTGAAATGTACATTGCCTTTATTTATGACGAAAAGTTGTTTTATTCAGAAAAGAAATTTTGCCGACAAACTTTTTTTTTTGTAAATAATGTTGACATTTTCGTGAAAGGCCGCGTTTTTTTTCAGGGAGGGTAATTCGGATTTGGCCGGTTTATCTAGATTTGTCATTTCTTTTAACAACATCATCTGAAAAACACGCTGCTCATATTATTTTTAACAATATAATACAACGTATCCTAAATTGCATGGTATGTTTTTATCCTTATTTTTTAATTAAATTTTCTATAGTTTCCTATTTCCAACAAACCTTATTTCTGTATTTGTCAACTCTGGTTGCTAAAACTGTGAAAAAATTACTGACATGAAAATTACGCAAACGGCTGATCACATGGAAAATTGCCCACGCAGACAATTAATTGCGTATAGCTTAAGATATCACCTGGAGGTGATTGATGAAATTTCAATATTAAATTTGAACTTTGAGATTTTGTACATTTTCATGTATTTTTTCACTAACGACCCGGGCTTCACCTCTCGGTATCTTCAGTCATTCGAGCACACGAATGAACTCAGACTGACCAAACTGACTTGAACTGAGAGGCGACACCCGGGTCGTTAATGACAAAATACATGGAAATATGCCAAATATTAACAATTCAAATTAATTGCATGTTAATCATTATTGCATTTTCGGGAAAGACCAAAAATTTTACTAAGGTGTTATATTTCATGAAATTTGATTCACACGTGTGTATATTGAATAGAAATTTTGCCCGTTTTAATGTGTTTGATTATATTGTGCAGGTTTACTTAATCCTAGTAGAACTATACTAAAAGTGGTAAACCTTTTATCAGTAATATACTGTTGATAAGCTTTTTCATCTCCTTTTTTTTCGGAAAAACGATATTCTTTTAAAAACCGGAAATACGCACTGTGTGCCATTTATAAATCTCCAATCTAATATATATATTTTTTGTTCAATATGGTTTTATTAAAAAGTCGTTTAATAACAAACGTACTATAAATACGATTGAAGAAAGCTTATCATATTTTTTTATAATTAATCAAGTACTTTACAAAACAATTGTTTTATGGTTGCATTTATTAGGTCAGTAACTATTTCAATTTTTGGTCAGTTGGAAACAATACATGGCCAGTAATTAATTCTATTAGTAGCCAGTGTACACGTGGTTAGTTAATAAAACAAATAATGGTCTGTAGTTTATATAAAATGGTCAGTTATTTAATTAAACGATCAGATATTTATATTAAACGGCCAGGGTTTTAAATTACCTAACCTAGATTTAATTTATTCGACAATTATATACTAACCGTTTATTATTTCTTATTAACCATTTATGGAATTAGTCACTGACCAAAAAATATTTGTCTTTCACTATAATGCTTTGAAATTACAGATAATTGACTGAATTATAAAGAAATGAAAGTAATTTACCAAACTTAATATTAATTTCATTTTCCATAAACTTACTTATATAATATTAAGATAAAAAATGTTTTTATTGTAAATTCTCACCGAAATATAATTTTTAATACTGTTCAGCCGTGAGGAAATATTTTATGTCATACTCAACAAAATTTCAGTTGCTCCATAAATTCGTGAATCTTTTACCATCAGCACAGACCATTAACTGATGAAAACCTTCTTTGCTGCCCTCGTCTTATTGCTGGAAAGTGGAAATAAGCTCACCACACTCTCAACCGATTTTTTTAGTTGTACATAACATAGCTGATATGCAAATATACATAGCGATAGCATAAGAAACATCTTCGGTCATTTTCATTTCTTTGAAAATCTTTGAGTCTATTGATTTTAGTAATTCTGACTTTTTTAAAGTTGCTGTATTCTATTTTCAGAGGTCAAAATATTTGTTTAGAATTAAGCGCAGTGTGCATGTTTCCGAAATTTTAAAAATACTTCATTTTTAAGTGTCCGACTCATGAGGATATAATAATAATACATATTTTAAAAAACGAAGAACTTCGGCTCATGCGTCAGATAAATTGGGAGCTTAGAATAACAGGGACTTATCTAACAGAACATGACTGGAATATTATGTTATTCCATTTTCATTTTTTCTTAAAAGAAATATTATCACATGCGAATAAAATCAACGGTGTTTTGGCCAATTGATGTAACCCTAAAAAAATATTAAAATGAGTTAATGATTGGTTCTTATTTTAAAGAAGACAGAGCAGGTCTCGACCAAATGATGTTAATAAGAAAAATAAATTGACGACCTTTTGGAAGGAAAACTTCATTTTACATTGGTTTTATGTTTAAAAATTCTGACTCCACCCCACTTGATGTAAGCAACTATTATATCGACACTCCCTACATATAATCCGGTATCCGCAAATATGAGAATTCACAGGAGTGCATTTCACAGATTCATAACGCAACTCAACATAAATAATTTTTCGATAAAAACAGTTTTAATTTTGAGGTTTATATAAATTGCCCAAAACATCGTCGAATTATGTTATAATTATTTTTGAGTTGATATAACTCAATGTATAAATAAATACCAGGTTAGTGTTTCTATCTTTATGTTATTATTTGTAGAATATGTATCTAGCTATATCAAGAATAAACGGTAATGTGTGCGAGATATCGCATTTTGTCGTTAATAAATATGATTGCGCCATCACCAAAACCGGGCTAACTCAAAAAAAAAAATTCTATTTGGTCCCCTGCGATCTCAAACCAGCTAGTTTTAATGACCATGTTTCCAATATCTCAATGACACATTTGTAAAAAATAGTGAAAAAATGTTGGTTTTATATTTTTTATCTGAGAAGATAATTAAATTCGTTGATAAAACAATTCCATTTTTTGTGTCTTAAAAATAAAGCGCAATCTGTTTTGCACAAATTTCACATTTTTGTAATGGTCAGGCCGCTCATTACGAGCATTATGAATTAATAATGTTGATCGGTTGATAATGCGTGACCGACGTAACCAGACCTGATGATTATAAAAATGTGGCAGTAGTACAAAGGAAATTGTGTTCTATATAAAAAATATAAAGACTTTCCACCATGAATTGACAGTTGAACACCTTCAAAGTTTTTTTATGTCACTTAAAATTTCCCGTAGTAAAATATACAGTTTTAATTGACAACAACCAGACCTTCTAATGTATGTATTGTTGTTAAAAAGTTGACGTTTCTCAAATTTAAAAATAGCAAGTCTACATATTTTATTTTAGTGTTTTAAAAATGAATTCGCATCATTTTACAGGCAAGACCGTTATGCAAGAAAAATAATTAATTTACAAAAAAAATATATATTTGTGATAATGTCTGAAAAAAAAGGGAATCATCTGATACTTACGCAAAAGCTTTTAAGTGAAAACATTTTTACAAATTACTTTATTAAATTTCCTAATTACAATGATGTGCAAATTTAAAATGAAAATAAACGGAATCCCCATTGAAGCTTATCAATATTTTGATTTATATTAGTGTTTTTCGAAACTAAGATAATTTTATGTTAAAAAAACTTTTTAATCCAAATTTCCGTCCACTTAATGCTTATTTCCATAATCATTTTTAAGTCGGCTTATCATAAAATCAAATGGAGTTTTCTAAGCAAACCCTTTGCTAGATGATACTTGAAACTTTCCCGTGCTTAAAGGGAGCCCTAAATGAAGGGTAGTGTAAGTAAGCAGTAGCACCGGATGCAATTGTCGTCTGTGATACTTGCCGAAAAGGTGCATCACAAAAACGCGCCCCTTCATCCCCGTACGACGATCAAAGCAAGATGATATACTCATGAATTTTTAATGCTAAGAGTAAACGTATAAAATTTTCCACTTTAAATTTCTTGTGGATTAAAATGTTTAAGTAAAAGTTGAATTTCGTTTCATATTGGTCAATTAATTATTAAAGACATTTCATGTATTTTCAACACATCAAACAATTAAAAGGATTTGTAAATGCCGGCACTGTATATGCTTATTACTCCCAATTGTATTGGTACCCTTAAAGAATGATATTAATGAATTAAAAAAAGCAATCCACAAGCCAAGATCACCTAAGTAAGCCACATTCATCATGATGAAATCTGCCAAAACAACAAAATAAATTTACACACCTTTTCAAAATATCTTTTGTGTTTATTAAAATATGATATAAAATAATATAGATAAAAATAAGGAAAACCAGAATGAATTGTACACATTCTATTATCATTATCTTAAAAAAGAAACACGTCTGGTTTCACTAAAATTTGGGAAATATTCAACTAATTGTTACAAAAACTGTAAATTGATGGTATTTGGGCCAATTGATGTAACCCTCAAAATTGGAATTGTTCAGGAGAGAGTAAAAACTGTTTTTTCGAAAACATTATATGGTGAGTTGCGATATGAATCTTTAATATACACTCTTCTAAATTCCCATTTTTGCAAATACGGGATTATACGTAGAGAGTGTCGATAAAATAGTGGCTTACATCAAATGAAAGGTTCAGAATTTTTGATCCTACAACCAATGTAGAATGATATTTCCCTTCCAAAAAGTGGTCAATTTAGTTTTCTAATTGATATCGTTTGGCCAAGACCTGCTCACTCGTCTTTAAAATGAGATACAATCAATAACTCATTTTTGTATTTTTTGAGGGTTACATCAATTAGCCAAAACACCATATATTATTATTCCAACATTTTTAGACTAGTAAAATAGTAATAGAGGATAACGTGAAGGATCGTTTTATAAATAACGTATCTAAAAATAGATTGAATATTTCATAATGACACTCTCCACAATTTCTGAGTGTGCCTGCCTACCTCGATCGCCTTTTTTGCACTACTCCTCGACGGAGTATTGTTACCTTCGAGTCGCACGCTGGCCAACGTAGTTCGCCGGTAGTTAGTGTTTATTTCTCAAACTATTGCATTACAATATATGCATTTCTTTTTTCGAAATTGCTGCTGATATTATTAATGATCTTGTAGCTTTAAAAACACGAATAATTATGGAATATAATATCATCAATCAGGTACTTGAAAAAAATTGTAAAACGAAATCGATTAAAACAGTACCAATTTTTTTTAGTAAAGATTGCAGAATATTTTATGTGTTTTTATTGTATTTTAAGCTGTTTTTCTACTATGGATATAGTGAAATGTATAGATACTTGATGTTCCTACAATAATAACTTGATTGCATGGTATGCCTTTACACAACATGATTTTATTAAGTTCTCACTCAGGGTAGATAAATATCACTACACTTTATTTATACCGGAGCTGTTTTACACCGCGTTGCTCCAGTGAATCTCACCAAAACCCAAAATGTCAACACTGTCGAGGTTGGAGGCCAGATGGAAAACACAAGAAGAGCAAACACCACAACTTCCAAACTCGCTGATGCGATTTTAATTTATCTCATGCAGTAAATAAATCAGATTATACTCTCTATGGGTGGATGAGACTCAAAGATTTGATAAAGCAATTTATACATAGGAGAAGTTTCATGTAATATACATAACTGCTTTATGTATACGCCAAAGTAAGGTTATCTAGTTAAGACTTGTTTCTTGATAAGTCATTATTGGATAGGATTTAAGTAATGGATGATATTAATATTTCACGAAAAAATCTTGGTTGCTTCGGTTGGAGGCTTCGATTAAAATTATGACACAAAAAAACAACGCAAAGGTTGAATTCCACAATTACTATTTTTGTGAAATCGGTTTATGACATCGTTTTACCTATTATACTCAATTGTAACAAGGTAAAAATATTCAACCATATACATAGATCGGAAATTCGGAAATCGGAGGATTTTTTTTTATATCAATTTGATAGAGCGTTAAGTCTTAAGGCGCGTTAGCGTCATAGTTCTTTGAGTCTCCTTCATCTTTAATGTTATTTTTTTTTTGTTTCACTACCATCGTTTGCAGATAGAAGGGCGTGATCGCTACAGAGCTAAGCAATCCACAACGAAGCCAATTCACGTGGGCACCAATTGCATTTTATATAAATATAAATATACCTCCCCGCATACCGCACCCACACACATATACATATGGATACAAGGATGGGCCTAAAACAGGACTAGTGGTTATCCAATCACTCTCGATACGCACCATTTTTTGTATTAAATCACAAATGACCATGCCTAGGAATAGAAATCTAAAAATCGATTAAAAATTAATTTGCGAAACTGTCCGTACCGGAACATGAACCCTAAAGATTCGTAACCGTAGCCGACGATGCTAACCACTTCACCACGGACTCAAGATAAAATTGTTATCCATAATTTATTTTCAATGAGTTTTTCTGTTTGCTTATATATAAATTTATTAATAAATCACTTTAATTTATTTAAAACTCATTTATGAATTTGCTTCATCCCTCAATTGCAAAATAACTGTTTCATATTTAGTTTGATTAGTCATAAATAATGTTGTTAATTGTAGTTTTCAACAACTTCAAAATGTCCACCCATTAAGCAAAATATGAAATCATAAAAAGAAATTTTGAAATAACAATTATTAGCTATGTTATATTTTGTGAAGTTATAAAAATACGTTGCTCATAAATGTCAACAAATTTTTGGTACATCTTTTATTTTTGTTTGAAAATTCTTTATATTAAATAAGTCAAGAGGGTTAATTAAAATACAATATTATGCAAAATAAACAAATTTTATATGGCATTACTTCACCATATAAGTCCATATAAAAGGCAAGTAACTAATCAATAAATATGGCTCACTCATCATCACCGCGCTTGAGATTCTTCTTTGTACAGTGTTTGTAAACAAAGGAAGTGAATTCGACGCCAGAGAAGAGAAGTAGGACACCCCTTATAAGGGTAGTCGTCGTCCGCGTCGCGAGCTGGGAAGCCTCCCTTTCGACGACATCTAAAGTTGACTAGCCGTGACAATGAAAAGCAAGACTTAGAAGCTTAAAATTAATGTGTTCAACTACTAAAATTTAGTTTGTTAAACTCCGTAAGTTCTTGTAAAAATATGTAATATGAATGTTTTAATGCTTGTAATAATACGGAGAATTATTTAATTTTAAATGTTTAATAATATTGTGAAATATTTATAAGCCAATGTCTTAGTGCAAAGATATTGTAATTAGAGTTTTTTTTTTTTTTAAATAAAACACAATTCATTTGTACTACTTCCACATATTTATAATGATCAGGACCGGTTTCGCTCATCACGAGCATTATCAACTGATAAAAATACAAATATAACAGGCTTATTTATATAAAATTGAGTGTAAAAATCAAGGTATATAAGACTGATGGTTCATGAACTGAGACAAGAAAATACTGATTAGCAAACAAATTATACATAAATCAAATGAAAGAGTCTACAATTAAAATGTTATGGACCTCTTGCAAATCATTAAATACTAATCTGAAATCACAAATATAGCTACATTAAAAGTCCATTAACACAGCTTAACAAAATTTTTAATGACGTTTCTAATATAATATACAATGATGAATCATGGAAATTCTAAGAAAAAAATTAGAAAAAAAACGTTAGCCTGCATTGT
Organism: Himalopsyche phryganea; assembly: GCA_022494535.1. NCBI lineage: Eukaryota > Metazoa > Arthropoda > Insecta > Trichoptera > Rhyacophilidae > Himalopsyche > Himalopsyche phryganea. The sequence continues at coordinate 2,708,898 of JAGVSL010000019.1, read as the reverse complement.
ATATTTATGCTGTAAAAATATTTTCTCTCCAACTAAGGTATTCGGGGGTATTTGAATGCATAAAATGTCCATTTCGCCTATATATTTTGTATGCATCTCAAATCTTCAAATCACATTTTCTCAAAACAAGCAAAACTGGACATACCAACAACATATTTTCACTAAAACATCGAAGTTTAAAAAAATAAATATACAGAGTACCAACATGGAGCCGTAAAAAATATTTTTTTTAATTTATAAGTAGGACAATATCTGACAAAACAACAGGTCAGCCCTCTTCATTATAGTAAACGTTTTAATAAAGACAGGAAGAGACTACATGTAAGCCAATTTTTCTCCGGTCTTTTTAATAGATGTATATCAACTAATCAACTAACATCTAAAAAAAACATGGTTATAAAAGTTTCAATAGAATGCATCAAACCGCATAGCATAATGTAATAGCTCATCCATGGCGATAGACATATTACAATAAACAATATTAGTTTATAATTGTAATAATGTAATCATAATTTTTTTGGATTCTTTGCAGTATTTCAGTAGTTGGAATTTTAGTTAACTGAGACGAAAAATTGGGGCGATTTCATTTATAAACATTTAATTTATGTTAATTATTGTGGTTTTTATTTATAATAAACCTCTTTTCATCATATTTACACACGTAGGAATAAAAGACAAATCTTTTAAAGCTAGTTGCTATGCATAACCCGAAACGATGTTAAATTGCTTTCAATTTCTTTCTGTATTTTGTACATTATTTTAATTTTACAATTAGGTCAGAATATTTTTTTAAGTACAGTGTTTATTTAGTAAACATTATTGTTTATTTTAAAATATAATTTATATTGCATCTTATGTACAATCATTGACTTTCCTTTACTGTTAATTTTAAGTGATTTCGGTGGGTCCATAAACACTTCATTTTATTATTTATTAATATTGATACCTGACGTATGCACGTCATAGGGTAAAAAAAAGTCTGGTTATTAAACTATTCAATGTATGATAAGGACCGAAAGATTGACATTCAAATCTTTTGTTAATCTCGTGTAAGAACATTTCATAAAATGTTGCAGAATAAATGAAATTCGTTTCCTGTTGTCAAAATGCATATTTTTGTAGAATCAAAATTTAATTGCCAGAAATAGTTGTCTGGTTGATTGATCACATGTGGAAAATAAGCTCGATAATTGAGATTGATTATCAGATATGTTTCCTGAATTCAAAAAAGAAATTAATGCATTTGCCGTGTCGGCATAATTGAATCCATACGTGATACTAATCAGTACAAATTCACAGCACAAAGTGCATCTGACTAAACATTCAAATTAATTAGTATTGAAATTCAAATACTTACATTTGATACGACTATTAATTTATGATTTACAACATGAATCTAGGTAAGCCATTAATAATATGTTGATTACAAAATTTTCAGCCTGTTGAAAACGTTGGTAAAATATCAAATGGTTGAGTGCTTGTATTGTATTTATTCTAACAATAGCTAAACCTTTTCTTTGATTTTTAAATTTTTACAAAAGGAATGTATACTGTATTGACTGTATTATTTAAATTCATGACTGAGATTGCAGTTATTGGCTATCATATATTATAAAGCGTAAGATTTAACTGGGTACTCAGCTGGATACGACTAAGGTACAAATTTATATTGAATAATATTAAATTAAATTGATAATGATTCTTAGATGTATTCTAAAAGATACAAATTCTTTAATCTACTTCCAACCTGGAGGAGCACAAAAAACTCTATTAGTTAAAACAAAAAAAATATAAAAATAGAAATTGTAAAATATTAATACTATATTGCTTTGTATATTATATTTATACTCTCATCCATGTTATCCTAAAAACATGACGTAGCGAGAGCACTTAGTTAACCACTAGTTCTGTCCTAACCCCATAATTTTTCCCTACTCTCTTCGGAAAAGAGAGGTTGGGTAAGTGAGTATCGAGCAGTTTTCGTAGAATAATTTCAGCTCAGATACCTCGATTAGCAGTCCATATCCTCTACATTGGGAGTGGACATGGTTAAAAAAACATTTATATACTGAAACAATTTTACCATTAAAAAAATTGTAAAAAATACGGAAGATTTTTTTTTTAAAATAAGGCGTAGTAACATTGTTTCAAAAATTATTTGTAGCATACCTATTTTATTTTCCATTCCTTGAATATTTCCATGTCCAATTTTCTGTTGATTTTTATAATTCTATTTTGTTTTAATTTACGTCGAAAAATATTTTTCAATATCCTTGCACTTCTTAACAATTCAAATTTTATTTGATTTGGTTTTCATAGATTCATAGATATTATTGATTTTTTATTTTTATAGTATTATATTAAATGATTAGCTGAGTCGCTAAGCACGCTCCCGAACGTTTTTAGAGTTCTGAAAAAATCACGAAAAACTTTTATGGACGGTATGATAGTTTTAAGTATAATTTGGGTTATTTTGTGTTTCCCGGTGTATAAGTAAAAGTGAAATATTGTTTTATTATCTTTTTTTTGAGTGCGTTTGGAAAAATTTGGAGAAATTTTACAATTGCAACTGACAATATTGATAGATCTATCGATAGAGCACATACGTAAATGCATTAAAAACTTATTTTTATTGAAAAATCGCTCGGAGCGTGCTTAGCGACTTTTGAGTTTAATTGGATGATTTATGTAATATTGTATGATTATTTTATTTTAAATTTAATGGTAAAGATTGTGTGCAATGTATAAAGTATGTATTCTGTATTCCGATGACGCTTGAGAATAATGCACTGGAACGAATGTTCAAATACTCGTAAACAGTTTTCAGAAACAGGAGCCACCTACTTAGACAGTAACATGAAGTGTTTGCGGTATGTACATATTTCATGGATCGTAAAAATACCATAAATTCACTGAAAGAATAGATTACCAATACTATATACAGCCGCTGCGGTGCGCATACTTATCTGACGTATTGCTTTTCGTTAACACTATGAAACATAATACTTGTATCAACCGTGTTTACTTTGGCTATCATTTATAACTAGTATTATAAATATACCAGGTGTAAGTTCAGTCTATTAGCATTCGCTCAATACTCTCAATCTTACCGTACAATAATATATTGAGCAGACTTGATTGCAACGTAACCAAGGTTAACTTCGCTGCATTATTTTGAAAAACTTGGCGATTGCCATAACCTTGATACCGCACTGACAGTCTATAAACGAAATATACACAGAATAGGTAATACCATATTGATTTATATGATTGATCAAGTAACCCTTTTTAAATTATTTTATCTTTTATTTTTCTCAAACACAGTAGTCGTAAAGAGAAGAATTCTTTTTTCCGTCGATAGATTTGTGGAAGGTGGACATGAAACATTGCCTACAAGTGCAGTGTTTTGCTGTGCGTTACATGCAAACAGAAACATTAGAACAAATAAAAGGTAATTTTATAATGTATTAAGCAATATACATTATTTTGATTTGATAACAAACAATAAATATTATTCAGAAAACAAATGTGAAAATCTTTGGTACCATCATTTTGTTAATAGTATGTGTTTTAAATAGCATAAATTTTACACTCGGAAATACAAAACAGTATAAGCAAATTAACTAAAAATTATTACAATATTTCACGAAAAAGATTTTCATATATAACAGATTTATACTAAAAATATGAATGCCTTTGCAAACATACGATAAATCAAGACAAAATTTTATTATATATTGTTAATACTGTATTAAGTAATTATGAAATTTTAGGTACTACTTTCTCATGTTTAATGTTAACATTTACGTAAAAAATATTTCAACCTAGAGTGTGTATTTAAATACAATATCAAATACTAAATAAATAACCTTAAATCAGTTTTTCATTCACCAAGCCAATTAAAACCGGTATCTACTTTTCTCTTAAATCATCAATCAAAAATAATTGAAGTCGTTAATAATGATTGCGTATTTTTACAAAACGAGGATGCCATGTTATCATATAAGATTTCATAATACAGAAGTAATTGTTATTGTATCGTTTGGTAGCTCGCTATACCTTCCCACACAGAATGCTTCGCAGCCATTCTGAATTATAGTGGCTTTATTTCAATTGGAAGTAATAAATAAAGATTTCCTTTCGCACCCACCACAATTCCATTTCTACTAAAAAGGGATACTTGTATAGCTACACATAATGGAATACGTATATCATAGGCATAATTGATGATTAAATGCATCTAACGTGTAGGTACTATTCAATTAACAAATTATAAATATTATTTAATGCTTCTGTAACATGAAATTTATAATGTTTAATCAAGCTGGATCAAAAAATCATGATGCGATATTGTTTATTCTATCGTTTCGTAAATGAAATTCGAAAAAACTACAACATATTTTAAAAATAAAACACAATTTGTTTTTGCTATTACCATATGTTAATAATGATCAAGACCGGTTTTGCTCATCATGAGCATCATCAACGGATCAGATGATATTATGAAAATACCTATTATATTATGAAAATTGAAACAAGCAATTACAATATTGTACAGTATGTTATTATTATAGCAAAATACCTTTTTATTTCACCACACCTTCTTCAATAAGAAACATTTAATCATTATAAATATAATGTATTTTTATATTTTCTGTGAATACGTCGGTAGCTTTTGGAAATTAATTTTTAATATAAAATTTGTAACTCAGTTATTCCATTGGTTTTTTCACCAACGTGATGCGTTACGCCTCTTTAATAAGCATATTCAGACTAACTATATCGCAAGGTTATTTATTTCTATGGTACAATGATTCGAATTTTTAAATTAAAAATGAAGGGTAGAGTAGGTCTGTTTTCTTCTACTGGACGTGGAGAGGGGGTTACACGTAAATAATGATAGTCCTTAGTTACCAATTGTAATTTTATATTGATAATGTATTTCATGTATGATTCACTGTTCCCTCCAGTTAACTGTCTTCATGAACTTATGATGACACTGGATTTTTTGTAAAGTATTTTTTTTTCTTATCTATAAAAATATGGAATTTCGATTGTTTTTTTTCCACCGAATTCAGAGGACCATTTTTGAGTAAACCTTTGAAATATATATTCAAAAAAGATAACAAATTAAATAAACTGCTATTATGTAAGTTATATAAGTAATAAAAAGTAATTGTTTTACTTAAAAAAAGAACTAATATTAATAATTTATTGGCATTTCGATATCTTGTAACATGAATAATATTTGAAGACTATTATATTACTTTTAATCAGTTTTTTGTTTGATACTGTTTGTAAACTGTGGTTTGAAATATGCATGCATGAGAAATAATATTTTTATATCTATTTATATAATGAGCGGGACGCAGTGAAGCGATTCGTTTTAAACCAGCAGGGACCAAGCCGTTTGCCATTGTCTCAGGAGGCTTGCTTGTCTGCAATTGCAGTGAATTTCAATTCTTACATAGAGCCATAATATTGATAATTTATTACGTACTTATCTCACATAATATTCAACCGTATTTGAAATAAGCAAACTTCGCAAATATTATTTAAATAATAAAAGCCATACAAATTTAGTATTTAATACTAATATCAGTTTTTACTGGGTAGCTGTAAAATAAATTAATGAAAGCTTTAATTGGATTCAAGGCTTCTTTTTAAACTTTTTTTTGGTTTATGTTTATAATCAGTAAACTCTTGTCTTAGTTCATGTACCAACTGTTTTTTATATCTTAATTTTTAACATTAAATTTTATATAAATATCCCTGTTATTGTTGTATTTTTATCAGTTGATAATTCTCGTGACGAGTGAAATTGGTCCTGATCATTATAAACATGTGGAAGTAGTACAAAAAAATTGTGTTTTATTTTTTAAAATATAATGCCTTTCCACCAAGAATTGACAGTTAACACCTTAGAAGTGATTCTTTTTAAACCATTTATCTATGAATCAAAAGCTACAGAAAATAATATACAATGCAAGTTAAGTAAATAAATATATCATAATCAGCACTAAAAGAGGATTTTGAATAAAAACGTGTTATTTTAAAATTAAAGCATATGGCAAGCATTGATTGATTCACGCATAAACAAAGTTTGAAAATACAGCAATATGAAACAGAAAAATAGTGAGAGACTCAAAGATTTTGATATCAATTAGAACATACTTAGTATTTGTGAATTAAAAAGCTTTTAATAACAACGTGTATAAGAAAAAATGTTCCTTCAGCATTTTTTGTAAAAGTATCTATACAAATCATGCTCAATTTTTCATCTGTCCTTATAGATAATTCATTTATTAATTTAATGGATGAACATGCGCATTATTTGCATACTGCATTTGGCACATTATTCATTCATGGCATAACGACGCGTATACGGAAAAACAAATACTGTTATCCCGCAATTTTTGAATAATGTATAGCACCCCCTTTTGTACAACTAGTTGAAACAGATTTTCACGGAAAATAATTAAGGAAAAGAATCCGCGATATAAGAGAACAGCTGACATACAAATGACTAGGCGACTGTTCAGTACGGAATCCCAAAGCTCTGGAGTAAGCGCAGGACGTTCGCAAGTATAGAACAGAGCTTTTGGAAGCGACTGCTCAATTAATCTCCTTAGTATTTTTGCAAAAGTTTATTTCAACGGAAAGATTTTATATTTGTATAAAGTGGAAATCTTCCTGCTAAAACAATTTTACAATATTGATTAAAATCAGCTTAGGTACATGGTAACTCTTCAATTTTTTTTGAATTTTTTTTTTTACTTATTTTCTCTATTGTCATTTATATCAAAATTACAAAATAAAGTATAAACGATTCTTTAAGTCAAAATTCTTTTAAATACCTAATAAAAATCTTCAAATTTCAAAATAATAAAAACACAATTAACAATCTTGATAGTACTCGTGATGAATGAAACAGGTCCTCATCATTAATAACATTTGGAAGTAGTACAAAAAAATCCACCTTAAAAATAATAAAAATCTTAAATTTTAATACTGTACCTTGATTTACACGAATTCATTTCTCACAAATATTGTAGGCACATCGATTTATTCCAAACAGGGTTTTTGTCATTTTTTTCGAGAACTAGAACGGGATTATCTGCAACTTTTAGAGCAATCTAAATTTGGTAAAAAAATTACCGTGAAAGCTATTCATTTTTATAACAGAAAAAAATCTTTTATAACTTTAGCATAATATCATTTTCAATATTCATTCACTTGTCCATTTAGATGCATCACGTTCATGAATGTCACATTTATCTTAACTGTAAAGTTTAATTTTAAGTTTTTGAAGGTACCGGATATAAAATTAAAATGAATTTACAAAATTAAATGGAAAATAAGAAAAATATATGGTAAGACCCTGGTTGTTTTACAGTGTGTATCTTGCAACGCAAAGCAAAAATTATATTTCTTGCAAATTTTTAACGTTTTAATAGCACAGCGTTTTAGTTTTTTGAAATAAAAGCTCCAAAAATCTGTTCCGTGTTTTAAGTACAAAGAGAACGTCGCACACCTTTTCAAAGTAAGTTGCATTGTTGTTGTGAATTGAACTTTTTTACATAATGAATATTTTCATTTTTAACCAAAAAACGGTCGACAGTTTTATTTTCACTTATTTTACAAAATAAGGCAATACATGGCATTATAGCTGACAGCATTGCATAACGCATTTGACAAAAAAATACTTTTTAGAATTTTAAATCAAATTATCTCAGAACTCGCTTTTTATAACTAAATGCCATCTGTCAGTATAACTTCGATTCATATATTATTATGTATATCTGGAGAATGATATAGTTTTTAATCTTGAAATAAATGCATTTTTAATGCGAATTGCAGTACTGAGATTTAATTTTATTTCGGATTTCAAAAATTCAATGATTTTTACAGTGGCTTTTTTTTATATAAAAAAGAAAACTGATTCGTCAGTTAATAATGCTCGTGATCAGCAAAACCAAAAATTACAAAATTACAAAAATTGTTGAATCAGTACAAAACAAATTTTGTTTTATTTTTAAAATAAAATTCTATTAACCTTCCCGTTTTCATGCAAAAAATTCCTTTGGATTTCATGCAGTCACATTTCGTTGCCGTGTGAGTTTTGTCATATAAACGCATTTAAAAAGCGAAATGATAATTTCGAAAAGTGAAATATGGTTTTATGTAATATTAAGTAACGTCATGTTTTGTGTGTAACGCCTGAAATTCATATCAAACTATACGAAATTATCGAAAGACGTAAGAATCAATTATTAGTTCAGTACATAGAAATAAGTATATAAGGGCATCCTCACCAAAATTTTGAATGGGCTCCCTTTAATATTTAGTAATTTGTATGTAGGGTTGAGGCCCCTTTTCATTTTTAAATGGGCACTCTTTGGGTGGGCCTCTATTGACTCCTGGCAACCAATATTTTTAGAGCCAGTTCACCACTGTGATGTGAATTGCTTCTTCAGACTGAAGATGCTTACTAAAGAAGCGAAGAACATACAACATTTATTAACACAGCAAGTGGATTAACTAAGTTATCAATTTTAATTCTATGGTAATATCGGCATATTTCTTGAAATTCTTCACCTCCTTCTTTAATGCATGGATAATACTTCAATATACAATGTAGCAATTTGAATGAAAGCATTTTTATAATAAATACATTCAAGCACTTCAATCACGACTGGTTAAATTGACTTTAAAAAAACTAGTTAACACTATAATTGCTAGCTGTACATTATTATTGTTCGACCTTCAGATGAATATTTCTTTTGTTGTGTTTCTTGAACCACATATGAAAGTGAGCATTGAAAACTTCTTTCTTCACGCGCGTTCAAAACTTTGTCTTAGAATATGGCAACGTGAGATGTAAAATTTATATATATTATAATATCAATGTGAAAGGAGAAAAAGTTGGGTCTTAAAACCGAAAAATAGTTCATCGTATTCAAATATTGAATAAACAACTTATTCGGAAACCTTCAGGATTATAGTAGCAATTGCTATTTCGATGTTGAATTTATTTTAAAATATGTGATTTCCTTGCGAAACGCGTGACTGAATATAATTACTTGTCTTTGAAATGTATACACGAAAAGTTGTTGCCTAATAATTAGTATACTTTTGGAAAGATATTATTTGAATATGACATCACTGTTTACGTAAAACTATGTGCTCTGTATATTACATAATGCACTTGTGGTACGTCAAACGCTGTCTTATTTTTTTTTTTAACAATTTACTAATAAAATTTCAAATGTTGAGATTTTGTACATTTGCATTATTTTGTCACTCGTGTGCTCGTATGCCTGAAGATGCCGAAAGGTGAATCCCGGGTCGTTGGTGACAAAATAAATGAAAATGTACAAAATCAAACAATTGAAATTTAATATTGAAATACCATCAAGCACCCTCAGTCGATGTCTTAAATTACTAACACTCGTAAAAACGGTATTTTATACCATTTTTGTTATTATTAAATGATGCTCGCTATGAGCGAAACCGATCCTGATCTTTATAAAATGTGGACATGGTACAAAACAATTTTTTTATTATTTTTAAAGTATAATGAATTGACAGTTGACACTTTGTAAGCACATAAAGAAAAAAAATCGTCGTAATAAAATGGTGTTTAAAATACATTTTTTATTTGAAATGTGTTTCGCAAGTAAAAAATAGATAGGATTTTATTATTCATTTGTTTTCCTTAAGATTTTATATAGTTTTATAATAAATTTCGGCATTTATGGTTGGCAAAAGTAATTTGATTAAAAGTTCAATCAACGTTCTAAGCATCTAAAGATAACTCTATATTCTAGCGACATTACAATTATCTATTACCTACATACACATTTGTATAGGCGTTTAAAATATAGCTACTTTTTCTTCATTAAATATCTGTAGAATGGTAATCTTAAGTGAGTAATTTTTCACTACTACTGACTCACTGGCTGTCAAATTTTGTTTTTTTTTTTTTGAATAATATTTGGTTAATGTTAAAATCCATTATAAAGGCGCATTGAGAATGTATTGAACACAGTTGTCGTGGTCATGAACAGTTAACTTCATGATGGCGCATACTATAAAATGCAGTGTCCCAGGAAAAAAATCTTAAGCGTTTGAGAATTTTAACCGGGAATTTGACATCTATGATGTATTATGTCGACGTCAAAACTTCACAAAGTTCCGTTCGACAGGGTTTCATTTTGAAAACAACGAAGTTCACGATAAAATAAAGTTTAACATCGTGTAACACTCACGTGAAAGCCAAAACTCGTCAAAAAAATACATACCCAAACAAACTTGTACCTACAAGTATATACTCAGATAAGATTGTGTAATAATTCGTGATTATACCGAAACTTTGTTCAGCCAACAGAACTTTGTTTTTTTCCCCTTGCTAGTTTAACTTTGTTTGACATTTAAAATACAGCTCAACTCGGTAATACTCAATGTTATTCAACTTTGTCACATAAATGTATTCTTTCTAATGAAGTTTTGCGTTTATTGAATGTAAAAGATTACATCTTTGTTTTCAATACAACAAATATAACTCACTTCAAATGTTTCGTCATTATTAACTCTTACGTATCCATGTTGTATCAATGAGTTTTTTCGGCCTTAAACCTTTAAATAATCTGTGAAATAGGTCATATAAAAAAATTTATAATTTTGCTATTTCTAAATAAAATAGTTCTACATATCAAATTTGGATTATTGAGATTTTGTAGACTTCCATGTATTTTGTCACTTACGACCCGGGTTTCGCCTTTCAGCATCTTCAGGCATTCGAGCGCACGAATGGACTCGAATTGACAGACAGTAAACAGTGTCTAACGTTTATATAGAAGATACAAATACGACAAATATTATTTACGAGAAAAAATATTATCCGTCTAGGATCCACACTTTTTGAAAATCTGAAAATTTTGTAAATTTCGTCAATTTAACATCGAAAAATACAAAATTATAGTATAGTAACAATCTGAGATCCATGACGTACCGTATGCAACCGTTTTGTTTCAAACGGCACAAAGATACGTCTCGAGTCTTGAGCTTGTTCTGCTATGTTCTGCTTCCGTCTTTCTATAATTCCGCATAGTTTGACATGTATTTCAGGTTTTACACACAAAATATGACGTAAAATAATTAATTAATACTTCATTAAGCCATATCTCACTTCTTGAAATTGTCATTTCACTTTATGAATGCGTTTATATTACAAAACCCACACGGTAACGAAATGTGACTGTATGAGATCTAAAGGGATTATTTTAGCATGAAAACGGGAAGATTGAATTATTTCGAAGAAAGTACCAGATCTCGATTTTACAAAAAATGTTGAAATAATAAAATCAACCCAAAATCTGCCACTGAAAGATTATACAATATTTGAATGCGTCAACATAAGCGAACGAGAAAAAATAAATATATTGTAATAATCAAATATTGAATCAATATTTACTGTTTGCAATAAAACCAATCCCAACTGTTATTAAATCACTACTTACTATTGACTAATTAAAGTGTAAGTTGCCTTAATTTTAATTACGTAGTAGCGCTCCATCAAAATGCCGCTACGATTTTATTATAGAAAGAGTAGCTTTAGGGTTGAGAATAAATGACTGTTGCAGAAGCAAGAATACCCAAAGAGATGAGAATAAATGCCTTGAAGGAACATAAAATTTTTACTTTCCAAAAAAAAAACATCTACTGCCGTTTATGTGCATTAACCCTTTATACGTACATACACATTGTGTGGCTTGGCTATTCGTTTAGGATGGGTCATTTCCTGTGAAACGAATTGTTTGGTTTACTTTGGTAATATGCGGTGTTTATTATAAAAAGTATTTATAAATTGTTTATTTTGTCACAAAGCACGGCGCGTACTTTATTCAAAGAATTTTAATTTCTTTTTATTACTTATTAAAACCAATAAAATGTTAATCACATCCATTTCAAACAACTCTTTTCTATAGGCAATAACTGTGTGCAAAAGTTATATATTTAATTAAATCGTAAACGTTATCTTGATTTACATAAAGAATTATTTGAATATTATGTTGTTTTACTAAATGAATAATCAATTTGATTAGTGTGTCATTTTTGATGATAATATATTGTGTGTTTTAGCCTATTACAGTTGTTATTATAAATCAAGTGAATCGATGCAACACAGTGCATCACACAAATAAGAGTTGATTAAACTCATAATTGTGGTCTATTTCAAACTATTATAATTTAATAGGTTTTTTTTTGTTCAAATGTAAGGATACTATTTTTAAGGAAATCTTTTTCTCCAGTGCAATTTTAAACGTTTTTTATATACTTATTTGATAAAAGATTATTTCACAACAAAAAAGTTTTAATAAAATTTTCGTTAGTTGTCTTTTTATGTACGACGGTATTAGTGATATCTCTATTGAGTATCAATATAACTTAAAAATATCCAAAATTATTCATTCGGTTTGTTTTATTTTTTATTGAATTCACATATGATTTTTACTACATTTCTATTTTGTATCTGTATTAAGTGAGCCATATGGACTAATCAACTGAATATTTCAATATTTGTTCGGATATACTTCAACAGGCTATTAAGAAACTGGATAAAGTAAAATAAGAAGGACTTATAATAAACTAATCACAGAATTACCGCCGTCGTTGTTACATATTTATTAAAATACTTGTTTTAAATTGGCAGTATTATACATATTCTAAGTATTTACTTTGTACAAATCATTCGTGTAGGTCGGAGGCTAATGTTCAAAGTAAAGTAGACTAAACAAAACAATAATGCTTTTAAATCCATTAAATAGTGTTTATATTACAAATTCTTAGAGTTAAAACAAATAGTCCTAAGGACTGATTGAAAACTGCTATAAAATAGCCAAAAGATGACGCAAAGAAATAATATCGATGTTACAATATAAAATATATCAAGCAAAATTGTTTGTATGATTAGTTTAAAAAAAATATATAAGATGATAAATACCAATTTTATATTATATAACACAGAGATCAGCAACTTTTTTACTGGAAGAGAAATCAAAATGAATATCTATGACATAGGGCACTATATCTTAATTTGCTATATGTTGGCATGGGGAGGGGGATTGTGAGCATAAATATATGTTTTACTCACAGCGGACATATTAAAAATGCGTCGCGGGCACTTTGGTTGCCGACCGCTTGTAGCACAATATATGAGGATGTTAAAAGCAAAAACGCCACTGTCCATCAAAATCATATCTTGAGATATCTAATAAAACCGATACTGAAGTAATGTCATTACACATATTTTGCATTTAATCTCATTTTAATAATTCATTTTTCACAGTTTTCTAAGGATATTTCAGTTGATCTGTTAAGTTGTATACATACACAAGAATACGGAGAATATTTGCTTTTAACGTCCTCTATATGATTCAAATAAAAGTTCATTATATAAGAATAATAATAATTTTAATTTAAGTAGACAAAAATAATTTTTCTTAGAGAGAAAAAATGAAATAGCAAACAATGCATATTTCACAATCGTTTAAAAGTGACAGCAATCGGTTAAAAGTTTCTTTCTTTTTTGTTACATACGTTATAGCAAAATTTTGAGGTCCTTAAGCATACAAAAACATGGTATAATATAGTGTGTGTTGAGAGTTTCTTCTAGTTAGGTAAAGCATTATTATCAAAATGTAGGTATGAATTCATTTTTAAGATACATATTCATCAAAACGTAAAACGATTGTGTTATCGTGTCGCATATTTGAAGCCTTCATATTAAAATTATTTTTTTTTTTATTTCTTATAACTTATAATTTTTTAGGCGACTGATTGTCACTATTAATCTAATATGAAATCTTTTATAAAATGAACGACATTTTTTTCATAACACAATCAAAAATTTTGCTTCACAGAATAATGGTTTAATTCCGTACTTTAATAAATATTATAAAATTTGTCATTGGTGATGTTGAGTACAAAATTAAAGACTAAATTATTAGTGATTTAATATTGTTTGAAAAAATACTCCCAAATATTTATACACGCAACAGGATAGATTTATAGAAGAAAATATTTTTCCATATTTGTGATCTTATATGAATACTTGCCATAATAAATGACACTCAATGATCGTGTACCGGCAAAAAAACTAACTTCCCACCTTTTTTAAGCTCTGTACTAGGGCATCCAATAACGGAACCTTTTTGTGATTCTGGGATTTCGGGATTCATTTTTTTCCAGTACCGCGATTGATCATATTCATTGCATATGCAAAATTAAATTTGTATCCGTTATTGCTTCGATTCGAATGAATTAACTGTCTCTACCTATTACCCAAAAGCAATAATGCAGTCATCTGTTTTTGTGAACTTTCTGAACGATATAAGATTACTTACTGATCAAAAATTATAATGTGAGTGCATTGTTTCTATCTATGTCTTTCTTGTCTTGCACGCTCGTTTACCTCACTGTGAAAGAATATTTGTAGTACTCCCAAGATGTTGACAAGAAGCAACCATTGCATTGAATATCCATTAAGTGAACGGCAGCTGTGCCAACATCAACTAATAAACATTATAACACGTATCTGAATGCACTTCAGTGTTTTCCTTAGACTCGGCGTGCTTCATGGGAAACCGTTTTACTTCATGTGCGTACTATCAAAACAATGCAATTACGAAACACGCCTTTAGCAAAAAGGGCTATTAAAATCGTTTTTGCTATGGTTTTTTATTTGAATTAGGTATTAACAGTTTCAATATTTTATGCTTGTTATAAATAATATGAATTTTTTTAATACAATATTGATAAAATCATATTTTACCGTATCCTAACGTGAAATATACGGCCTTTTAATGGAGGTATCTCAACAGACGTTTTCTACGATACTACTTTTTACTCAGTTGCTCAACTCTCAGTACGCCCCATTTTTTTAGGATCGGATGCCTGAGATGGAATGACAGACATCACAAACATCCATGCCGATGAACAGAAATCCATAAATTGATTTAAAAATCAGTTTATATAACTGTCCATACCGGAATTTGAACCCGAGACATCCGTAACGGTATCCAACGACGTTGACCACTGCACCACGGACCTGACACCATAATATTGATGACATTTGAATGTTTTTTTAAAATCCATTTTATCAAAAGTCTAAATATATCATAAGGACACTAGTAAAACATATTATAGAAAAGATGATTCACACTCATTTAATTTTTTTTTAATATAGACTTCTTACGGAGCATATCAATAGAAGTTAATTTTACGTGAACAGATTATCATTCAGTAGCTTAACCATTATTTTTCGGAGACGGTAAGTAGATAAAACTCATAAGGAAAGACCAATAATACACTTGTACTTCTTGATTTACCCCATTTTTTTTTCAGATTGGATGGGTGGAGGGGAATCTAAAAATTACAGTCGTACATGCCTTTTACTATCATTTCTGTAATTATTTTCAAAATAAGTCAATAAAAAATTAATTTTATAGAATATATTTCATAAGGACTTTTAATTATTATAAATAATAAAATTCAAATATAAATTACAAATAAACTTAACCTTCTTCTATTCGTGTTTAAAAAATCCCATTGAAAATCATGCAGTAATATTTTGTTACTGCTTAGAATTTGTCATATAAACTTTTTAGCACAGCCAAATGACCCGAGTCGTTAGTGATAAAATACGTGGAAATGTACAAAATCTCAACAATCCAAATTTGATATTGAAATTCCATCAAGCACCCTCAGTCGATGTCTTAAATTAAACTGGTAAGTATTTTTAATTTTTATTTACATGTAGAACTTTTTTTTTGTATGACCTACTTCACAGGCAGTGTAAAAGTTTGAAGGCCGATGTAAACCATTGCTACTACATGAACACCGAAAGCTTAAATATCATCATAGTACAATTACCAATGTCTCATGAAACGGATTGATGTGCGATCTTAAGATATTGAAGAGGTACAGTAATTTATTATATACTTGCATTTTACAGAAACAAATATCTGTACCGCAGCATGTACTTTAACATGATGAATCCGTCAAAAACTCACCTTCGCAAAAAATGAAGTTGCATCCATCTGCCTTCGAGGTACAGATATGAAAATACAGTTAATTTTTATTATTTAGTCTTGTATGTAGAAACATATGTGATTATATTTTGTTCGTTATGTATTAAAAAGAATTGATGCAAGATCATACATATGTTGTTGTTTAGTTCAACTAGTAGAACTATTTTCTTTACTTATATTGTTGTAAAAACGACATAAGAAAAGAGATAACTTAGCAGCAACGAGGATTCGACATATAAGTGAATGTGTGTACGGTACAACAATGGTTCTTTGTCGACTTTGGAGAATTTAAAGAAAGAATGAGTATGGACAACGGCATTCTATCAGATAGCAAAATTTTCGACATCATACTGAACTCTACAGATGCTTTCTCATCACCTAAAAGCTTTGTGTTATTTTTGTTCTCTTTCGAAGAGTATTTTCATCTGAATATTCGTTTATAAAGGACTGGTATTAATAAAACGCGCAAATACAAAAACAAAATTGTATGATATACAAAACTTCACTTACATCAAATTGTCGAAAGAATAAATAAATGGTTTATCATTGAAAAGGAGATCAAAAACATAATCTTACATTGAAGGAATAAACGAATATGTTTCATAATGTACTATTTCTATGAATCAGAATATCAATTTTATCTGGCCAGATATTCGTGAAACCAATACAACAGTAGTACAAATACAAAATACGGAATCAAAATGATGGGACTTTTAATATTAGATACAAAATTAAAAAAGATAAATTAGTTATTCCACTTGTTTTATCACTTACGTGACGCGTTTCGCTTCTTTAAAAGCATCAGACTAACCATAACCTAAATAACCTTGCGATATTTTAATTTTATATTAAAAATAAACTTCTCGAAGTTCCCGCCGAATCCATAGAAAATATGTAATTCATTATTTTTATAATTTAAATGTCTTCAGAAACTGCATTCAAATGATTTTTTGGTGGATTTTTTTATGTTTGACTTGAGTAATGGTTTTCATAGATTATTTTTAATTATATTAATATTTCACTATATACACAGCGGAAGAGTGTTCATGAAATCGTCGATATGAAAAAAACTTAAAATGATCTGAATATATTATTATACCTACTATTACATAAGCTAGAATTATAAGTATATATGCTTATGAAATGCCCTCATTCAAATAGGCTATAATAAATTAACAACCAATATTCCAAAGCGTTTATAAATAATAATTATGCGATAAATATACATTTTGCAGACAATAGACATTGGGTTGTGTGTAAGGTGTTTTCACTTACGATACACTAGTGAAGAGTTAAGGGTAGGCAGGGGTGGAGAAGGACGCAGGTGCTTCTAACGACATTGCAATACTCTTATCGCCTGTGTTATCAAATAAGCAGGCAGCGCCACACGGGGCAATAGGATAAGCTCAACAATTGAGAGTGTGGGCAAAAGGGGCCACTGGAAAGCTAAAACCGTGAACCCACCTTCGCGCATGACTTCATTACAGCAGTATTTTTCCAATAACGTTTATTTCAGTGCTTAGATTTTCAGAAGAAATTCATTAAAATTATGTTGATTAAAAAACGGTTTTATGTAGAATATGCCTCTTAATAACGAAAATAATTGAGAATGCTCAAAACTGATCACATAATTATAACAACTCTTTTGTATATTTTGTAATTTTTTCGCCTTATATTTTCCAACTGAACTCTATTGAGCCAGGCAAGTGAGCTTCCTGAGCTTATTAGGCTACATATAAACTCTTTCATATGTGTATAGTGTATACAATAAAGTATAATGCCTGAAAAAAAACCATTTAATGGAACCAAATATGTGACTATATTGGTATAAAAACTATTTTATTGACTAACACGTCACGAATGTAAAGATTATAAAACAGTAGAAAACCTGAAAGTGTCTAAGTCCTAAGCATTGACGGCTAAATACGACTAACTACGACGGTATATTTAAAAGTGTTAACAAACATTCAACAAAAACATGATATCCCTGCAATTCTCTGTTATACTAGGTTCTTTATTATGATGTAATGATTTTCACACCACTATGGATGCAAATAAGAAACGAACATTTCAAAACTAAAGCATTTTTTTGTGCAAAACAAACAAAATCTAGTATTTTTTTTAAATTATTAAGTGTTTTATTTCTGTGGATGATTAATCAAAACTACTTTTGAGCTGTTTCATATTTAAAGACTGGCTGTTATGTCAATAACTAGTGGAAACATTCTAAAATACACTTTCATTTTTAACTGTTCAGTTGATAATGAAAAAAGGTTCGAATAATGCTATAATTTTTCATAATCATGTGTGTAACATTGTGTTTTTTTTTTAAATATTGATAATGATTGTTTGTATCAATAACGGCACTAAATATGTTCATATGAAATTTTTAATGAAAACTTTGTAAAAATATGTTTTTTATCCAATTAAAATTGCAAGCTGTTTTAAAAAAAAAAAGTGTTTTCCGTCCCACATATTTAGTGCTTTTGTTTGCTGCCTCTTTGTGTCCGGTATTCTGCAAAGGTCACATAGCCAACCAGACCTTAGTACAATGTTGCTTTTCAGCATATTGGTACCCACGATTCTACCTACGTATTTACTTAGCAAATAGTAAATGATCAATTTACTTTTACCTTTTCAATTTCACCAACAAACGTACGAAACATTTTTCATGCATACTTTTACCACGAAATCGTCTCGCATAACTTTTTAACTTAAAAAACTTTAAATTTCTCAAAAAACCGAATTGTAGTCGGTAAAATTACGTAACTCAAAGAAATTACATTCATTTTTGTACTTGTTTTCTTTCCTTATATATGTTGATATTCTATTTCCGAAGATACAAATAAGTGACAGAGTTATAAAGTTAAGTGAACGTTTTGATAACCAATCACAACTTTCATATCTAAAAGTTTATTATAAATTAAAATACTGGAAATAATTTTTAGTTTAGTTAATGTATACCTTACGAAAACTCGATCTTTTTAACCATTTCTGCTCCCTTTGTGGAGCATATCATTGTTTTGAAGGTAAAACTCAATAAGTACTCAATATATAATACACTATGTCTGTTCAAAATTAGTTTTTTCATTATTACCACTATTTTTTTTCATATATACAGCTATCCTATTTACGACAAAAAAAAAATGTAGAAGAAATTGTTATCAGTAATAATTGTTTAAGAATTTTGTTCAGTAAAAATGATTGAAATCAAATATATCGTTTTTTTAACCGAAAAAGTATGAGTGTCTGATCTGTTCACAATATACTGCATTGTCACTAACGCTTTTCGGCATCTTCAGGCATTCGAGCGCACGAATATCGAAAAAAACGTTTATATAGAAGATACAAATACGACAAATATTATTTAAGCAAAAATAAATCTAGGATCCGCACTGATACTGGTTGAGATTTTACAATTATAATAGCATTGTGGGTTTCGACGGGATGCAATTCGACGCTTGGAGCAGGGAGCTTTGAAGGTTCAACTGTTCGTTCAGAATTGGCAAGGAATTTAACTGGGCTCTATTGATTGACTAAGTATTTTGGAAAGTATTTAAGTTATTACCTCAATCGGGTGTATGTGAATTTTACTACTAATTGTGTTTATTTAAACTTTGCCTTTATTCATTAAAGAACTATTGTCTTTGATCTTCAACAGCTGAAAATGACAAAATAGAAGCATCAGTATGTTGCTTATAACGTAACAGTTTCTTGGCCAAAACTAATAAGTCTGAGTGAATAATTGACTATAAATAAATAGTGAAAACGGCTTCATCTAAAAAACAGTAAAACCAAGCTCTAGATTGATGTAAAGTACTAGATCTTCAATTTACTGACTTACGGTTTGATACTTTTGAGATAAAAGTTTATAAACAAAAGCAACATGGATGAAAATGAACAAGTTATTTGGCTTCAAATTGAATATCTACGTTATGAGAAAAAGATACATGGATGAATGCAATATCGGTATAACTTTACAGGACCTTGCAAAAAAAGTGCAACGGCAGCGTTCGGGGGGGGGGGGGGTATAGTGCTATTTTACAATTTATATAAAATAATCGAAGCAATTATGTAAGAGTGATTAATTAGAACGTAATGTTAGTAAGGTGTTTAACCCTTGTCTTTATAGAGAATTAGGAAAAGACTATCAGTTAGTCAGCCGCCACCTACGTTATTCTGAGTATCTTTTTTACTTTGATATAAATATGAAAATACATTAAATCTATTAGTTATTGTACATTTCTGTCAGTTCGAGATCATGCGTGTATTTGAATGCTTGATAGTTAGTGACAAAACGTATGACAATGTACAAAATGTGAACGATTCAAATTTTATCTCTTCTCAATTTTTATAGAACGTTCAAATTGTAATAATGATCAGTACCGGTTTCGCTCGTCGCGAACATTTTAAACTGATAAAATATAAATTCTATCGAAGCTATTTATACGAAATTAAGTGTTAATAAGTACGAAGTAAACCAAACTTTATATTGTGATTATATGGCACAATATATTGAAATTTCACTAAGCACCCTCAGTCGATATCTTAAATTAAAGAATAGGTAATTTTTTCAGAAAGAGAGAGAGAGCGTAGCTACGTTTGGCTTGATTAGAGCCTACTTATGTTATTATTTGGATATTAATAACACTCTGAGAACATAAAACATAAACACACTCATACCGAATGAGTTTAAGATAAACAATACACTCGCACACACGTGTAAAATACAGTAGGCGTGTGTTCGGAAGCAACCGGAATTTTGATAGATATCGAACCCAAAACTTGAGCGTGATTCAACGGCAGTCCACAAAGCTGCTTTCATCACCATCACGACAACTATGCTTCAGGGGTGTGGCGGGAGGGTGAAGAGGGGTTGTGGACGATTTGTCGTTTGAAGATTTGACCCCAATAAACAAACATATTTATCTTTAAAAAAGAACTGCCGGAATATTTTGTCTGATCTATAAATAGATGTATTGGAAAAAACAAACAAATATTTAGATTTAAGGAGTTGTTTACTTCGGAAAATCGACATTTGCAATCTGCAGAAACCACTTGCCACAAAATGTCTTTATAAAGAATCATCCTGAAATAATATTCTAGTTTTTTGAAAACTACAATTTCAAAAATGTATTTTTTAACACAATTTTAATTATTATGAATACTTGACAACACTTTTAGTGAAAATTCATTAATAGTCATTTAACGCATTGTTGACGCATCGCTTTTATGGACAATGCTTCCCTTATTAATATAAAAATCGATTTAAAAATATTATATAAATTCAATGTCTTTATTATTTAGCATTGAAAAGAGTGCAAATAGGTGAGTATGCCACAAAAAACAATGCAATTATCAGGAAATTTAATTGCAAATAGGTAAATTAAACAAAAAAAAACATTTGAATCAAGGAACCCGTTTATCTATGGGAATTATGAAATATTTGTCATCATATTACAAAATTTCTTTATGGATTTTTCTTAGAACCAATCATTTGACATAATATATTATGACGATTTTTTGTCCATGACCATGTGTGATAATTGGACATTTTCGTATTCGTCATGAAATTTCCTATCGAAATCAATTGTAATTATCAGCATTTAGCAAAAAATTCGGTTAGAAAAAGAGTGAAGCATATTTATCATTTTGTTGGTTGATATAATTATATATAATCGTATTTAATTAATATTATACTAAATACGGCTTCATTTTACTAATAAGTATTTTCGGTGTTAGTTTAAAGAATACTATGTCACCTTTCGCCTGTCTGAGTTCTTATATACTGGAGTGATTTACAGAAAAATGTAATATTTATTCGATTAGTTTTTTCTTCATTTGGCAGGTAAAAAAGAAATAAAAACTATATATCATTAAAATACTATTTTATTTGTCAATAGTTTATGTTTTAAGTGAAGAGACTAAAATGTTAGCAATTTTATTTTAACTCGTCAATAAATATATTTTTTTTTAAATATGTCAAGTCATTGTCATATTAAATAAGTACTGCAATGGTTTAAGAAAATCCAATTATGGCTAACATTATTATAAGAATATCTTTTCTTTGTGGGCCAAATTGTCAACATACCAAGTACCGAAGGACCCATGGGAAGAAGCTTTTCAACTAGGACGACGTAGAAAGCAAGGAAGGGAGACGAAGGGTTAAATTGAGAGTTATGGAGTGTCCTTGCTTTCAGCCTATACTGGGCTGTACCAGAAACACTGTTGTAAATTTGCATACCCTTGTTTATGGGACGGAACAAAGATTATAAGGTGTCCCCTTATTATCAGAAGATCGGTACAATTCTCTCCCTGTCCTGTAGAAAATGACTGTCACATATGTCACTACTATAAATATTGTACTAAAAAATGAACAATAAAAATAAAAGCCTGGTCTAAATTTGTTGATGAATGAAGCAAACCTTAGGTACAAAATCTAGCATATTATGCAAAAATAAAGTTACATAGAAGTTAAAAAACATTTTTACACCTTGTAAACCTATTTTACATCTTAGCTCTTAAATAAATAAAAAATATTCTGCAGTTTATCAATTATTTTTTTATTTTTAAAAACTATGTCCGTTCTCAATGTAGAGAATATTGACTCCTGATGTAACTTATCTCTACCAGCACGGCTTACTATTCAGTTCCTCAACTTCTCTACTTTTTTGAAGACATTAAGGATAGATGGATAAGTCTAGAGCAAGACTATAGTATTACCAACATTACTTGGCCGCCGCAGAATTTGCAACCATAATTTTCAGTCTAGAATAAATTTCTCCAATTGCCATTTTATGAAAAATAAATATCTTGTTTACTTTTAATAACCGTCGCTAAAATATAGGTTTTGGAATTTATTGAAATTTCAGTTCTGGTTGAGTATGGAAACATTCCTAACGCGACGGTGGCACTTTAACTAGGAGCCAAGTTAAATTGGTACATCTATAGTGGTAAGCTAAT
This sequence comes from Himalopsyche phryganea, assembly GCA_022494535.1. NCBI lineage: Eukaryota > Metazoa > Arthropoda > Insecta > Trichoptera > Rhyacophilidae > Himalopsyche > Himalopsyche phryganea. The sequence continues at coordinate 2,685,841 of JAGVSL010000019.1, read as the reverse complement.
CACTCTTTAAGAATCGGATAGAATTGAGGGAATTTTAACCATCATCCATACCTTCGAACAAGAATGCACAAATCGATGAACAATATATTTATATTTGTCCATACTGGGACTCGAGCCGGTTAACTCTGTCACTATTTGACGACTCAGCTAAGCGCTCTGGATTTATGTATAATTACTTTGTTTATTATAGCCCATTCGTTTAAGTTTCAAAGAGTATCGGTATGTCAAAGAATAATACTGTTTCTTATTGATATATTTTCTATGAATTATTAGCAATGACTTAAGATATGTCAGCTATTTGCAGAAGTTCGACGATTTTATGTGACCGCACTTAAGTATGTTGATATATTATAGTCCATTGTTTATTCTACAATGAGGTCGAAATTTCTTATTGAGCGCTTCGGGGGCTAGTTTGACAACTTAACAGTATTGACAATAATTTGATTATCGCGAACATTGTCGCAAGCAAAGCAAATATAGTTGACAGGGCGTCCCTCATCGTAAATGTTCTAAGGGTCTGGCGTATACATACCCCGTGAAATATACGTTGGAAAAATGTCTCTAAGGCTTTTCTACATTGTTGATTATTTTCTCTGGGAGCCAGTGGAACATACGAGTAAGTCAAACAAATATACCCAAACGGGTAGCAGGAGAGATCTTAGTAATAATACGTTGCAAATTGAGATAAATCTCATGAATAACCGGTTTTCATCCATATAGCTAAAGAAAAGAAAACACGTGTTGTGTTTTATATTATTACTTGTGATGTTTTGTGAAAACGATTATTATTTCATATTATTTTTTTCTGTAATCTCCTTGTGACACATAATGTATTATTCTGTATACTAGAGGTAACGTTAGTTCTGTTTTTTCAATTGGCCTGGCGTACGCCGAATAAATCAATTTTAAATATAAAATTCATATTGATAATATTGATATTTTACTGTTTATGCCACACTTAGTGATAGATTTAGTAAATATACTCGTTAGGTAAAATATGTATAACTAGGTTGCCAATCATAGTAATCTGTTTTTTTTTAATTATCACTTTCACTGTAGGACTCAGTTTAATAGCAAAAACAATAACCCGAATATTATTAATCTTAGTCCAGCGCAAATTGGTGATATAAGACTACCACAGAAAATTTATCGTGTGGACATCATTTACCGTCGCAAATAACTGCAGAAAAATGAATTGTCATTAAAATCGTTGCGCTAAATTTAAAATAGTTTTTTTTTTCACATAAATGACATAAGATTTGATCAAAACTTGCTGTGATTGAAGGTATCGTATTTTCGAATATTAAAAGGTGTTGCTGGTGATAAAAAATAATACTTCAAAATTTTTCCTTTATCAACCGCGCTGTAGGTGAGATTTATCCGCACAAAAATCAAAAGAAGATCCTTGCAGCCCTTTTTTGGGAAATGAAGGTGTGGTGCAGACAGTGTTGACTCTTTGTTCTTTGAATATTGTAGTGGAAGCTGTTCATGAAACTCATCGGGTGTAAACCAACTGCTGTAGTAAAATCTATTTACATTTTTTTCGCAAAACTTTTAAACAAATAGTCTTTTAAAATTAATGACACATTAAATAGCATTCAAATATGATTTTAAAGATCTTGGATCAATTCCTGATCTCTGTGTTAAAATATATAACACAGTGACACGTATTTACAAATAAGTATAGTTTACATTTTTCGGTGACACATAATTATCTAACGTTTAAAAACAACAGACACTTTACGCAAATATAAAATACTTCATATCGATTTCAATTGAACAATATATCAAGCATATTTGATTCATTTATCTTATATTCAATATAGATAATAAATAATTCTTTCTAAATACATTTAAACAGCGTTAATGTAAGTATCAATTTACCATGCACGTAATATTATGCAAATTATGTTATCTGAAACAGTTCAAGTGCTCCTTGGAGATTGTAGGCATTTATTGCATCTTGGGTATAAAAAGCGTTTCGACGGAGGTAGTTTTTCCTTTTATAGAAGATTATTATGTTAGTTGAAGCTCGACTGCGAAAGAATTTCATAATCATCAATTTCAATTTTGCATCAAACTACTATTTATTATAGAGATTTTTTATAACGCTTAGAAATAATATAATATATATAACATCCACAGCGTCTGAAGGGAATTTTCTTTATTCTTATAAATTTAATTTGATAAATATGCTTTACAATATGCTACTCTTTTTATGCCTTAAAAATTCCTTAATGCTGCTGCAAGCAATTAAATTCTGTAAGAAATTTAATTACAGATCGGAAACTGTCATAATATTTAACATTGAAATAAAAATAGCCTATAATTTCAGTGAATTGTGAAACATTTTGATACTATACCATATAACCACTATTTGTCATAATATTATGATCGTATTTCACCTAAATTATAGGTTTCCTTGATTCCAATGTTTAATACTTTGACAATTTCATGATGACAAGTCCATGATTAAAAAATTGATTCCGCGCAACTCTGTATAGGGCTAAAGACATGCGTTGTCAATTCGTTTCTTTTTTTGATCATTATTGAGTTAAGGAAGGTGGCAGTAAAACAGCGACTGTCATACGTGCATACACGTAACCAGTTTTGGTGGGACAACCAACTTGACTCAATATAATGGCATCGTTATTCCTGATATAATTGTAACGTTTGACTTATGAAAATAACACAATACATTAGTTTTATATTATGTGTCTAGAGTTTTTGTATACCTCTTCATTCAAGCAATATTCTTTACTCCTTAGTAATTTTACAGGTTAATCTAGAAATCTGATATTAATGCTTCCGTGCAGAAGTTCCAATAAACAATATTATTATTGTTTATTGTTTACGTTCTATTTGATACTTGATTACGTCCCTTTATAGAAAAGACTTATACATTCATAATGTTTTATTTTTGTTTCGCTCAATACTATTTTGTTACTCAGCAAAATATATTTATATGATAAAAGAATAAGCGTACTAATTGTCTACTTGTTGCTTGCAATAATAAATAATATTATTCTTGCCAAATACTTCCCGTACCAATAACTCTTGTAAAACTAAACAAAACGTTTTGTGCAACAGTGCGCTCAAATTAGTTTGATAAGTAAGTATACGTAATATGACAAGAAATAATTTCATTCTTAATTTTCTTTCAAATGTTTTTAAGCCAACTCTGTTTTTTCCATAAATCGACTGTATTTTAGGCAATTAATGTAACTCTCAAAAAATACGAAAATGAGCTCACTTTAAAGACGATACAGCAGGTCTCGGCTAAATTATGTAAATTATAAAAATAAATTGAACACTTTTTGGAAAGGAAACGTTATTTTACATTGGTTTTAGGCTTAAAAATTCTGACCCGGCCACTTATTGTCATTGTTTTTGAAAGTCAAATATAATAACTACATTTTCTTAAATGGGCAATTGTCTTCCGATTGACACGTGTGTGACTTAATACACTGGCATATTACAAGTAAGAAATGTGTGTTGAAAAACCTCATCAATCAGATTGGAAAATAAATTCAAAATGACGCGTCAAAATTTATCTTTTGATATGAAAGATATTTAACATAAACAACAATCATAAACAAACACGTGTTTTGGTTTGTTCGCACGTAAGAAATCGAAGAAATACCTATTCATTACTCCGTCGGAAGCGGAGTTTCGCGTTTTACAAATGTCCCAGAATAACCAACATTGTCATTTTCCTAAGAATACATTCATCAGAAGGCCTACATTAGCGTCATAAAAATTCCATTAAGTATACTTATACGAGAAATACTTATAGCTATCAATCATCGGTGCGACGTTTCCGCTATCCATGACTGGGATTCAAGCAGTGGCGTGCCATAAATCAGAACTTTTTTTTAATAAACTGATCGATTATTTTTTTTACAACAGCGTTGACGTAACCTTTAATTGAAGAGATACGTTGATAATAGTGTTACGTTTCAAAGTTTTTAGTAAATTAAAGCCAAAGATTCATTGTTTTTATATCTTTTTTTACCGTGTCCACTTTCAATGTGGAGCATATGGTCTCCTAATGGAGGTATCTCAACAGACATCTTTCTCAACTTCTATTATAGAAGATAGTAGAGGTATACAGATAGGACGAGCAGTCATCTAATTCCTCTCATTCGGAACCATTTTGGAATCAGGTGGGTGGGATTCAATCTTTGACAACAAACAGTGATTCAGCAGTCGGACGGATGATGATGATGTCGATAATGCATTTCAGAGTAGATGTTTCACGCTCAGCATATTTTGTTTTTCAAATGTCGCATTCGATAATTGTCTCGTTCGCAGAATGTTTTCTTTTACAATCAAACGTTTAGGAGTATCATATTTTGTAACTCTGTTATGTGAAATGATGATTTGGTATAAGTGTCATTTGGAATCTTTTTCTTTAATAACTATTATCAATTCTGCTGACGCGACGTAATGCTCTGGTACAAAACAAAAAATATCACATTTCGCAAATCTGCAGCGTTATGCACCACTACACAACCATGCTTTCAAACAGAAATAAAAAATTCGAACCCGTGAGATATGTAACTGTTGCCAACGACGTTGACCACTTTCCCACTTTCCCACTTCCCCACAGACACAACAGAAGTTTTATTCCTTAAGTTAAATCATTAACATAAATAATGATGCTTAACGATAATAATTATTTAAACATCTTCTAAAGTATCGTCAGCCATCATTGATAACCTCGTATAAAACTAGATAGCATGATTTTTATGGAAATAAAAACATTACTTTTTTACCTTATTCTAATAATAATCTCTCAGGACAGTCGAAACGATAAATATCTGAAGAAAACCACCTTAAAGTATTGCTTTAATAGGACATCATTATATTGCTTCCTCTTTGATATTTAACTTAAGACTAAGTAAATTGCCAAGATGCATATCAATTTTATGGTGGCAAGAAAAAATTGTTACGCCTTTGAGTTTTGGGTATGATAGAAATTATTATTCCCAAAAGCCCAAACAATTCCTCTTAAACTGTAATACATCAAATTTTGCGTCTTTCAAAAAAGTATGTACATCGTATATTATGTAAACTTGTTATGTACAACTAACTACATGAAAAACAATGTGTGTTTTCATTGAAATCGTTGTGTTTATATTCGATTACTCCCGTTCATGTTATATAAACAAAGTTGTTTTTCACTAAAAATAAAATTCCAATGTGTATTCTAGTGTAACACATATGTCAACAATTGCATGAAAGTATTTATTTATTCATGATATATGCATAATAAAATAACTCAAACATTTTTCTGACAATTTATCACAAAGACAAAAAAATAGCAAATTTTCTTTAGTAATTGATTTTTAAATTTGAATTATTGAGATTCTGTACACTTCCATGTATTTATCAAATAAATCTCATTAATTAAAATTTGATATTTAAATTCCATCAAGCACCCTTAGTCAATTTTTGATTAAAATAAAATTCATTTATCAGTTATTTTGATGAATTCGATATTTTTAATCGAATCAGAGTAAAAATGTCTTTTATTGGTTAAATGTAATTTTTGTACTACGTATATCTAATGCCACGGTCAGAGAAAGAATCCAGATCCTACAAAAAACCAACGTGCATTGAGAAATATTTAATGATAATTATTTAGACTTTCCTATAATTTCTGCACGCATTACGTTTGACAAAGCATATATAGAGACACACATGTTTTTCGATCTATGTAGCCAATTGGTCTGGTTGGGCGTTGAACTTGTTTGAATTTATAATTCATTAATTTAAGACATCGACTGAGGGTGCTTGATGGAATTTCAATATTAAATTTGGATTATTGAGATTTTGTACACTTCCATGTATTTTGTCACTAACGACCCGGGTTTCGCCTTTCGGCATCTTCAGGCATTCGAGCACACGAATGCACACGAGCACACAGTTCGAGTCCATTCGTGTGCTCGAATGCCTGAAGATGCCGAAAGGCGAAACCCGGGTCGTTAGTGACAAAATACATGGAAGTGTACAAAATCTCAATAATCCAAATTTTATAATTCATTGTTTTTCTCAGTATAAGGTAAGTGTACTGGTAATTGACCCATCCAATAAAAGTGCCCAAAATAAGAAACGTATACGCGGAATTAAATTGTAAAGTTCAGACTAGTAAAACTATCTTTTGTTGAATCGAAGAACGAACACATCACTATATAAATATGTCATTGGAGTCTCATACCGGCCATTTAAAAACAACACCTTACGCAGTAAGTATTGTATTTTGAATTTATTACGAAAATTGTTAACGATATTTGTGAATGTAAGCACATGCTTTTTGATTCAAGCAAGAGCGGTCTTACAGGAAGCTCTGAGGTAACTCTGATGAAAGGTTGTCATGAAATTTTTTAGATGGTCAACTACTGAAACATTAACATGGTTGGTAAAAATTGAACACATTTTTTTGTAACAGACCCTTTCCTCATTTTTGACTTATCATATTAATTTAGACATTTGATCCATTATAAATACACTTTTTCATCATTCGGTCTAATGGTCATTTGTGTTGATTTTTTCTCTTAAGCGGTAAACTACTGGCACGTTTACCTTATATATATAACAAATAACATGTGCTTATTTCTCCATTATTGGTTGAACGGTATTTTGAAATATTACACTTTTTGATTTATTTGTCAGTTCATTTGCCTGTAACGCTGAAGTTAGACACAACACATTATGTCTATGTTTGCACACAATATGCATTGAGCGCATTGATCTTATGTTGACAGTAGACATTTCCGTCTTGTAATAATAACCAGTATTTAATTAAACTCGTTTTTCATCAGTTATGTTTGGTAAGATTGTAAATAACGTCGCTATCTATTTTTGATTAACATTTTCAAATATTTATAGTAATTATCTGTTCATATAGTGAAAATAGACTAGTATATATTAAAGTGTTATTAAACTTTTCGTAGCCCAGAGGTAACACTTTTCAACGTAAATAATTGTTAATTGATTTTTAATGGATGTTTCAAGATGTACCCAAAGACATGACTTAAAAAAGATTTCCTTCGTGAGAATTGCAGCTTTTATAAATGGTGTCCAATGGAGATCAACTTGCTACATGGCTTTATTAGCTATTAAACAACCATCTTGTAACTAATTCACTGACGTACATACTTTAGTCTTAAAATAATTACGTCATCTTCATAAACATGGCTTAAAAATCTGAAACGAAATGCAATACCTAGGATTAAGGAATAATCAATATAGTGTTTGAATATCGACTCTACCTACGTATAATCCCGTATCTGCAAACATGACATTTTACAGGAGAGCGTCTCAAAGGTTCAAAACGCAGTTGCAAAGTAACGACTGCATTTTCTTCAAAATTGGGACAGTGCTATTATTTTAAATCTCATTCCTTGTATTATATAAAGTTTTGCTCAAATGTTTACAGTTTTTGAGATATTACCGATACGACATTGTACTTCGGATTGTAGGTAAAGATCTTTCGTATAAGTGGCTAGTTAAGTGTTTATACTGTTACGATTTCGTCGCAGCATTACAATCTTCACCTATCGGCGATACGCACTTCGCTGCGTCGTTGGTAGGAGACGAAGGGGACGCCTCGCCAAGAATTGCGTTAAAACTTTTTATTACGCGCCAGGATGTGGAACGAGTAGGACGTGCCGGTAACGCGCTGGAGATTGGCCTCGGACATCCGAGTTCGCCGCCGAGATGTTCTGTCATCCAAGGTCGTAATTTTATATATTATAATAGTTTTCCTGTTTGAGTGTAGCCATCTGTTCATAAATATTGTTTCGTGTGGAATTTCTGTTTTATTTGTTCATAATGTAAATTCTGTGCATCTACGGTTTCCGCATCCCTATTTAATGTGTTTTTTAACGGTAACCGTATTTTCATTATCACTATTTTTTCATTTGGCTTGTATCCTCACGCCTGGCGCCCAAAATTTAATTACCACATGTATTTCTCCTTACAGAACAAAGTAAAGTGTATCGAGATTGGCAAACCTTATCCACTTCCCTGTGACAACTCAATCCTATTTCTCCGCTGAGCTTTCCATTTTTCTATATTTTGTGATTCCTCCCCTTCCCGCTGATATGTCGCATCATTTCATTTCCTTACATTGCATTGCACATTTTAATATTTTAAAGTGTACCGAGATTTTCAAGCATCATTTCATTTCATTGCATTCCGTTTAAATTATTTTTATTTTTTAAAAATCGCAACAATACTTTAACTTTTACGTGTGAAGTAGTTTCTTTTTATAATGTTGTTTCATGCCTAACTAAAGAATTGAGTGAGTAGACGTAGAGACAAAAAAACGTATAATCGCGTATGTGGCACTTACGTGATTGTACGTAAGATGTGTTGATATGCAATATCAGCTTGCGATACAATATTTAGTGATTCTTTTGTTACCATACACAAATAATATTCAACTAAATAAAAGTTTTCATGTTTTCTTTTTGGTAGATAAAAGTATGTTTTCTGTTCAAATTTTTGTATTATTTTCACTTTACATTAAAAGGAGTTAATATGAAATTTTTTCGTTGCAGATACGAGATAAACACTGCAGACGATTTATTAGTTACAGTGAATTTACACAGCATCGTATATCTATTTAACTAGTTCAAATGGCGTTTGATTCAAGCTGAATGCTTATAGCTTTGAAATAATGATTCAACAGTATTCCACAGATTACGTAAACTAGAATTGCCTTGTCTATTGCTTGTAGTGTTTTCCTGCAATTGAGATAAACTCAAACCTATCCGAAAACCATCCAAATCACCAAATTATATCTTAACAAGTTGACGGTGTATTGTTAATACAACGCAGGAAGTTGATACACTTATAAATTATGTTTAGTGAATAATACAATGAGTATATCGTCTTCATAATTTTATAAATACAATATCACATTCGACGTCTTTATTTGGTGCCTAGTATCTAAAAATTTCATTTTCATACTTAATTAATAGAAAAAAACATCATAACAGTAACATAATAGCATCATAAAATAATTATTTACCAGCTACCCGTCACTGCTTTCTACGGGTTACCGGACATCAATATTAAATTTTTATTATCCATAACCGTATCCCAGTGCACACGCTTTTATGTTACTTCATGCGACATCTATGATCCTAGCAACGGAAACTATTTTTAAGTCATTTCTTTATTAGTTTGTGGTATGGCAAATTGGCATAGACATACACATCATCATTAGAATAATATAAAATCATTTTGTTATTTTCCTACTTAATTGAAAATTTAATTAAAACAAAGTCAAAACATAGAAACAATTATTTGAGAAGGATGCCCAATGAGATTTTCGGACTAAGTTCCCATAAATTGGCCAATTCATCAAAATTCCTCAAAAGGCTTGGTATTTATTTTTTATATATAACATTAACTTTCAAGTTTTTTTAAACGGCCGGTTCATTTTTAAAATGCTAAAAGCCTTCAATAAAGTATTCATTAGGTGGGCTTTTTTGATAACCCTTTTACGATTAGAGCCGTCGTTATTCAGTGGGCCGTGAAACAAAAGAGAGGATAGGTGTGACCCGGCCCTTATCACGCATAGCAACAAGAGGTGAAATTTCAGATTTTTTATGGTACTTTTATCGCGTTGATTATATTTTAGTTAAGCGATCTTATATGTGTTATAAAAAACATATACAGCGTTTCAAACGTTTTTTATTAAGCGTTTTTTAAATATCCAAGTAAGTTTATAGAAAATAACATTATAAAAGGAATATAATTTTTATGTATTTACATTAGACATTTTAAAATAAAAAAAACAATTTTTTTATCAAAATAAAATAGTAAATGTGCATTTAACTTAACATTTTGAAGTTTATAAAAAACATCATGTTTTCACCTCGTTATATAGTTAAACAAAGTACACTAAACAGTGTAAAGAAAATCATCACAGCTTATCGATAATTTCCCATGTTTTAAGGTTTAAAACAAAAACATTGAAAAGTCACTCCTCACAATAACTTTGGCAAAAACTTTATCAATATGTAGGTACCATAATTTTAAATTCAGTCCATTTTTCACATGGTAAAATACTATAAATTTATTTAAAACTGTTTTCTGTTTTGCATCTGTTCCTCACGTGTGATGGTCGTGACCTCTGTATACCGCAACAACTCCATTTCCTTAAATGATCCTTCGTCACTCGCTTCTGCACTCTGCTGCTCTGAGGGCTATCGGTAAGGAGGGGCCTGTGGCATGCTTCACTTGGTCACCCCAGTGAGCTGGAGTCCTTCCGCGTCGCTTTCTGCTATACGTAGCATCATTTTCTAACACTACATTCAAAATGCGTTTAGCCGTTATTACGATTAAATTAAAATTAAAAAAAAATATTCCACTTGTTGTGTGACTAGAAATTAAACGTTTCTTGCCATTCAGACTAGACAGAGCAGACTGCAATGCTCAATTTTACATTAAAAATAAATTTCCTCAAAATAATCGTTGAACTAATCGAAAATATTTATCCCATATCATTAATCATACTAACATATATATTTTCCATTTTCTCCAACTGCTGCAATCCTGAAAACAGGGAAAACAAAGGGAAATAAGTTGACTACTATTATTTTCTTAGCCTCATCGTTCTGTCCTTACTCTCATTAAGTCATAATTGAGCTACATACTTAAAACAGTTCTTCTTCAATACCTAAAATGATCCATTGTGAGTCCACATGTTCCACATTTGGATCGGTCATGTTTTTTTAAACAAAACTTTCTTGACATGCGTAATATTTAAAAATACAACCTTTATAAAAAGATAAAATATGGAATTCAAATATGTATAAAAATATATGCGACGTTACAATCCAAAACAAGAAAGGAACGAAATTGTTTATTTGTTGAAGAATAAAAATGGTTTTCTTTATCCTTACCATCCATTTTACTTCTCAGTGTAAATGGACCCTGCTGTAAATCAATTATTTGAATAAAAAACAATATAAGCAGACAGATCTCATTGAGTAATATATCGTCGGTCAAAATTTGGTTTACATTATCGAGTCAATCGATATTTCAACAACAACCAAATATATCACACATTTTCAAACATTATTTTATTCAACTACACACATTTCTTTGTCAAATTTTTTTTTAATGAAAAAGCCTTTGATACTGACTGTAAATTCTATATTACATGCTTCGTTTTAATGTAATTTACATTCAATTACAAAAGTTTTTGAAACGATATCCGTGTTCATCCCAAAGATAATAATAAGAAATACACTACATTAGAAACCTTTATCTTCTTATACTAGTTATATTTATTTATAATCAAGTAGTAGTGCACAGGCTCGAAACGAACACTTTCATCAATTATTTTTTCAATAGATTTAAGGATGTTTGCTCTAAAGCAAAAGTGCGTGTGAAGTTTAAATCTCCTTACAATCCGATCAAAAAAAACAGAACGTACTTAACTACCAGTCTGACTTAGCCATATCTATAGTTATTTTTATTTATTTTATAAAAATATTTTTTTGTATTATTAATAATAGGAGTTTAATAGAATTTTTGTGATTGTTTATATTTGGATCTAACGTAATAATAACCACTGCCATTATTAGATAACCATAGATTACCGCTTGTTATATTTTTTAACTGATAGATAAAGGTATTCTAAGCATTTCCTCATACTTAACTCAAAAGTGTAAATTTTTTACTTGTTACACTTTAGAACAGAGGTATCGATATAAATATAGCTTATTTATCGCTAACAGTCGCTCTAATAAAGAGAGGTTGAGCAACTGAATAAGAATTAGTTCTCTTTGATTAGCTACATTGATAGTACGAATGCTGTACATTGGAAACGTACGTGGTTAAAAAAGTATCCGTAAATTTCCTGATAAGGCAAATGCCACCGACTATGCTACTAATTTGCTAAAAGTGGAAATAGCATTAGAAAGCGTAATATACATAAACATTGATAAAAATTACCAAATTAAAACCTTAATTCTGTACCAAGTAATTAAAAAAATATTTATTAAAAATGTTTTCCTTTAAATAAAGTAATTTTATTGCTATAAAACTTCACTCGCCATAGATTAAAATGATACAAATTAAATTATTGGTGTTGCTTCTTAACAAGGTTTCCAAACATTTTCTGTTTGATAATAAAACTTAATTAGTGATATAAATAATATAATAGTGTAACACTTTAACAAATGTCGCACTAATAATTTGTATCATCACTCAAAAAGTATTTTTAAAGTCGTTAAAAAAAAATTGTGTATTCAAGAAATAATAAGACAGTTAAACTTCCGTTAACATCCTGAAATATGTTGTTTTTAAAATATGAATGCCTTTGATTCATAATGATATTTAAAAAAAGCAATTTATTTTAAATCACAATATTTCATTTTAATGAAAATAACCATAATGTAAGTTATATTACAGAGAATAATTTATTCAATATGCTGGTTTTTAAGTAAGTTGATAGCAGCTTAACCATAGCTTACAGGAGAAAAAATATGAACTTTGGTAAGTGATAAAAAATTTAAATTAAATGGATAATACACTTATTCAGTTGATCTTTTTCGTGGATAATGACTAGCATAAAAAATTTTGCCACCGCATGCTGATAAAGATTTTATTCCGAGAATAAACCCTATATGAAAAACACGGAATTATAAAACATAATTGATACCTATTTCGGCATCACCCCATCGTCAGAACTATGACCTCATAATTTTATATTTCTTGTTAAACGAAATACTTTACTTTTCTTTGCATTATTATTATGGAGACCTAAAATGTCATTTGCATTTTAATTATTAATATATGTTTTAATTAGATTCACTTCTGCAATTTGAAATGTGTTCTTTATTTTAAAATAATAATTCTGTAGAGTTGATTATTAACTTTTTTTCAACTGTCACGAAAGAAAACAAATATCAGAATCTACACATTTCAAAAAAGCATATTTTTCGCGAATCGTCATTGAAGCTTTGCTGGCTTAAAGTTACTACGGTGTGTACTTTATCTATGGGACGAAGGGTATTCCTAAAAGCAAATCTTTTAACTAAGAGCGTGCAAAAACTTTTGCGGCAAAGCTTATTACCAACCAAAAAGTTTCATCAAACGATTCTCACTTAATAGTGTACATAAGGGCTTAAACGTCCATTTCTTATCGGTTTGCTGAAGAGATCCCTTTATGTTTGAAAATATTTTAAAATTTTAAGAGGATAAAATACGAAAAGTATTGAAATTATTCATCTTTGGAGAAAATCTGTGTGCTAAATATTTACTTCTTAAAAACTTTTTACTAACCATTTACTATTCAACACTTCATCGGGAGTTCATATCCCGGTACTGACAGTTTTCCAAATGGATTTTTCAGTTGATTTATTAATTTCTGTTTGCAAGCATGAAGTTTGCGATGTCTATAATCTCCTCTCACACATCTGATCCTAAAAACTAGGCGTAGCAAAAGCGATTAGCTAACCACTAGCCTTATCTTTCTATCCCTACTCTCTTCGTAAAAGAGAGGTTGAACCACTGAGTAACAAACACTTCTCAAAGAAAATGAAACTTTTGTTAAGATAACTCTATTAGAAGTCTATATGTCCATATGATTGGGAGCCGGACATGGTAAAAAATTTACTAAATTTCTGGAACAATGAGCAAGATATTGTATTTTTCATGTTGAACAAGAATCGTTTGACATCACCATGAAGTTAACCATACGATTTTTTTTTAATTTTGCAACACAATAATGTTGGTTGATATGACATTTAATTGGTAGATTGGTAGATTGTAGTAATAATGACAAAATATCAAGAAATAATACAAAGTTGGTAATGATTTATTGCCCTTTGAAAGAGTACATCTTTGTTTCCCAGTCTTACTGTTATTACATCATTACTAAAATAATATGTTTCCGAGTCTAAACTTATACACTGTGCTTATTCTACACTGTTATCTCGAATCCAGATAGTGGAAGTAACTATACCATCCATCCAATAACAAAAGTTTACCCTGAGTGCAATCAAACCCATCACATTAAAAAAATATTCATAATACTCATATTGAAATAAATTCATTTTAAATAAAATTAATTCAAGTCAGAGTTAAATAAATTCAGCGATAAAATTTCTTACCATAAACATATTCAATTTAAAAATGTCATTAATTTCAGAATCGTATTTTTTTTATCTTGTCATCTCTTAAATAAAGTAATGTATTCATTTATATTTCTAGCGTTGGCTATTTCGTCACTCTGAATGTAAAACGAAATTCTCGAATGAGAATAAAATATATTTTTTTTTATTTTCATACCAAAACTCATTCAAAATAAATCAGAAGTGGCAAAATTGCAGCCTTTTAGGTCATCAAAAGTGATTTTTTGGATGAAACCCATTTTCCATTTAATTGTTCCAACTCTTTTACAAAATAATTTATGTGTATTTTTAAGTAAATCAAGATGAAGTTTCTTGAATGTAACCTTATTAAATTACAGAAAAATGATGTAGCTTTCTGCCATGAACTCATGGTTTTCCTACCACTTAACTAATTTCTCTCTCGATTAATTTCATTAAAATGTTTGTTTTTTAGTCAAGTTCAATAGATATTTATTAATGTATTTATAGCTATTTTGACATCACGCCATTAATAATTAACTTGAAACATAGCTCTAAGAATTTTTTTCTTGTTAGCTTTGTATTTATATCAATCTACCAATCAAATCCTTTGCACTCTAGGCCAGTGATGGCGAACCTTTTTGAGAAGTGGGTCAAATTTTGTTCATAATTTTTTTAACAATAATTCATGGGCCACTAAGTCAACGGCGTCATTTGGAAAAGGGGAGGAGATTATGGTTAAAAACCACCATCTGTTTTGATTGTCTTTTCTCTATTTTATGATATAAAATAAGTTCATAAAAATCAATGAGTGGGTCATTTAAAAAACCTGTGTGGGTCAGTGTCTGACCTGCGGATCATAGGTTCGCCATCCTTGCTCTAGGCCAATTACATCTAAATTAAATTTGAGTTATGGAGATTTTGTACACTTCCATGTATTTTATCACTAACGACCCGGGTTTTGCCTTTCGGCATCTTCAGGCATTCGAGCGCACGAATGCCTGAAGATGCCGAAAGGCGAAACCCGGGTCGTTAGTGACAAAATACATGGAAGTGTACAAAATCTCAATAACTCAAATTTGATATTGAAGTTCCATCAAGCACCCTCAGTCGATATCTAAATTATTATTTTACTACAATTTTGAATAATAATAGTATTGTAAACTCTGTCCGCTAATAACAATAATTACTATATTTGTTCAATTATTCGCCAAAACTGAAAATAATACAGACTTTTTTGGCATTGATCAACAATTAATAAGTATGAATTGAAAAGTGCATAAATTAAAAATTTTAAACATCTCAAGTTTAGCGTATTATGTAGATGGCATAAATGCTGTCGAAGGGACAATTTTTTCAAAGTCGTTTCTTTCAAAAGATTCTTAAGTAATAACTGAAATAAGATTCAAAAAGTTACGTCATTGTCGTTGATTTTGTTTTGTTTCACGACGAAGAAACTTATGTGACTGGTTTAACTTTGTTTTTCTGAAAGAATCTCTCGGTCCCTACTTGAGAACTAACTTTACTCGACTGTCAATGTTAATTTGAAAACAACGGCCATGATAATTTAGAAAACGAGTATATCTACATCCTTTTTAGATTTCATTTGGATTAGTTTAAAAGATATATCAAAGAGAATAAACCTTTACATATTTATACTAAATTTATCTTAGAATAATCACACACATTTAGACACTTTTGAATAAGTATCTTTTAATAAGATAATCATTAACGACGTTGACTACTGCACCACGAACCCGATTATCTTTTTTATTATGAAATATCGAAATACCGAAATCGATATATTCGTACGACAAGCAGTATTTTTATTTGTTTGCTGATACCTGTATTGATATATTCGTCTGCTAAAATAGCAACTATTGCAATCCTTATTCCATACGTCATCACTCGTATATTATATGATGTACTCCAGGGATTCCCGACCCCGTGCCCGCGGGCGCTATGGCGCCTGCTGACCGATCTGTGTGCGTTCGCCACTATTTGACAGCTACAGATTTTTTATTATTTCAATTTTATGTAAACAAGTTTCTAAATTTTTTTTTAATATGTAATTCGAACTCATTTCTCTGTATAACTCAATATTTTTATGTTGTCTAGCTACTCTGCTAGAGCATTGGATGGCATATAAAAATTTTGAACCTTTAAAATGATATTATAATAAAATCCTTGATATCAGATGAAGACTTCTGCAATATAGTGGAAATAAAAAGTTTCTTAAATATTTTTTGGTTCCACATGACTTTCAAAAACGAATTTAATAAAATCAAAATATAGATCTCAATTAATCGATGCGCATCTATATGATTGTTAGGAACAGAAATAATATCATCTACTCTCTTAATTACGAGGCACTCGCCGGATATTTTAATTTTTATACAACGCTTATTATGTATATATGAGACAATTGTGATGTGTATTCGTTTTACAGAATATGATCTATTTATTGTGTATTATTTATTACATATATCCAACAAAAAATTTCTTTCGGAAAAATAGATGGTGCCCGCAGTGTTATCGATATTTTAGAATGTGCTTTGGGGTACAAAAACTTTGGGAGCCCCTGATGTAAGCTATTGCGTCACTGTCTGAAACATTATAAGTCTTGATCGCGCACCAATGTATATACCATACCAAATTGCTTGACGTAAAAAATCTACTCGCGTAAATATAAAATGCTTTTTGGAAGTATACAAAAAAATCTTGCAATTTATTGAAGCTCAAAAACAAAACGACAATTTTAAGTAAGACATTATTTATAGCCCAAAAACGTCGCAAACTATCTAGACCTTTTTTGTGGAGCACGAAAAACACAAAGATGTTGTTTTGCGACTGCGTCTTCGCGCCTTTTAATTAAATAACGCGAGCGCAGATTGTATTTGACGTGATCGTGAAGGATGACCCTTCATCCTCGTTTTGAAGGATTGTCGTTTTTGATTGATGTTTTTCTCGTTTAGGTGTGCGTATATCTATATTATATGTATCTTAAACTATAGAAAATATTTGAAGGTTCTTTTTATTTGAATAGCATTCGTTATTTGACAAGTATTTATTTATCGTCCAGTTTATTAGTCAGACAACACTAAAAAAAACTAAATTTTATTTTATTAATGATCTGTTCCAAATATATGTTATTTTATATAAATTTATACCTGTTGGTTCAACAATGAAAACATTAAATTTTTTTATTATATTACTGAACTTGAATTCTGCAAAAGGTTAGAAAATTCCGTTTTTGTAAATTTTGAGTAAGAAAAAATGAATTCTGTTATTACGGTTTTTATAGTAGAAATAATAAATTCGAAACATAAATTGAATCATAAATATCCAATGTTATTTTCTGGAAACTGATTTCGTATTTAGTAAATTTAACCTAATTATATCAAATATGTTTTTACTTTGATTAGTCAGGATTCCTCGCGATTCGATGACTAAATAATTGTTATTAAATCTATAAATTTGACCTCAAAATTTCCATGCAAAGAAAATGCTTTCAACTCCAGTTTATAATTCTGTTAACATTTCTACGAATTGTATTTTCACACTTGGTAAATAATACTCTCGAATAAAACACCGAAAGTTATTTTCACAGGCCTTTGTTGAATTTGAATTTTGGCGAAGAAAACTTTCCAAATTTACTCTTGATAGAGCATAATTACTCAATTAAAAACAGGCTTTTTGGTATGTCAGTCGTTGTCAATGCACAGGCAAAAGTTTTGCGTTTCGTCTGAGATTTCACAACAGTCTTCAGAAAACTAGGTTGCTGGCTTTATCCATACTTTATAATTCCGATCTCGGTTTCGATGTTTGACTTATCTTCAGGTTGTATGATGAAATTCTTAAGGCTTTTTATCAGAAAAAAATTCACTTAGCTCTCTTGCTTTAAACGTGTTGTCTGGTATCAAAAGTGGTCAAATACCTTTTTATAGAAAATTAAATAAATGGAAAAAACTTTTTATAAATTCATTCAAGTTTTAAGAGAAATTTTATTTATCTAGTTTTCAACATGTTAAGTAAAGCAACTATTATTTACGCGTAAGATGATTTAGATTAATTACTATATAATAATAATTATTTGAAGATAAATTATTTATTTGAAGATTTGTACTCTTTTTATGTATATAATAACCTTGGGGTTTTCACCACCAAACACTAAACTCATTTGTAATTAGTAGCGTTATGGTAATAAGCATTATCATAGTTTGCGTCTTACCTCCTCACCACGTCCAGTAGAAAAAAACAAACCCACCCTACCGCTCATTTTTAACATAAGAATTAGAATCATTGTTAACGTTAGAAATAAATAACCTTGCGATATAGTTAGTCTGAAGATGCTTCTTAAACAAGCGAAACGCATTACATTTATTAACACAGCCCGTGGAATAACTTAGCTTCGCCGAGTACATTCAATGGATTGTACCCGATGGTCTTTCAGGACGCCGAAATCCCACAGGTTGGAAGAAAAGGCTTTCTTGAGGCATCCGCAGCACATGACTCAGCCAATACCAACATCTCTCCATAACCGCTGATGTGACAGGGAGTTGCCCGGTCCGTTCTCTTATCTTCGAATTCTTCACGAAGTCCAACCACTTTACCCCCAATATCCAACGCAAGCATCTATTCTCGAATCCCAGTATACGTTTTTTGAGATTTCGTCAGGTACAATGATTCGCTACCATAAAGCAGCACAGGTAGAATGCAAGCGTTTTTTTTTATATTAACTACTATTTCCTAATTATTTACCAGTATTTCTCAGATTGATAATTGTTTTTTTCGTATCTTTTAATGGATGATACAAAGTTTATTTTTTAATTGTACATACTTTGCGAGTGAAAATAATAATGTAAAAAATGTTTTCTCTGTCATATACAACGGTATAATTAAATCAAAACATTGGCTTGGTAGTTGATTCAAAGAAACTTAATACTGTTTTAACAATCGATTTGACGACGGGAAAGCTCTCAAGTTGTCAGTAAGTATATGAGGAGAAGATAAAAAGTGAGTTCATATCTATTATCTGCTTCTTCCGAGAGCCCCCCTCTCGAATGATAAACGAAGGGCAACAATATAAAATTATGCTGAGAAAGCCGATGACAATATCGCCTACGGAAATAGAAGAAAATGTGAAGCATGAGTTGTTTAACACTAGCGAAAATTCAGTGGCACAACACATATTATATTTGAACGGGAAAAGTGAAAAATACTGCTTTGACTAAATACAATTAAATTTATTCTTTTACGGTCAACTAATTAAAAAAAAACTACATGAATTTTATTTGGCACAATAGAAATTTTAAAAAGGTGTCGAAAGCTTAATTCAAATTACGTCACTTTTAATTTCATTTCTTACTTATTGATCTCTATTTGTATAAATCTGTCCGTCCGTCGCAAGAACTTTTACCAAGAAGTATACAGAAGCGATGTAAAATTTTCAATTTAATTATGACTGCCAGTTCTTTTGTATAAATTAATATAATATATATAATTGACATTTTTAATTATATTGTATGGGTTTTTCAGTAAAAACGATTTATTTTTTTACTTTTCTCGTATCCGAGTGCATCGTCATCGCTGAGAGCTCAAATCTCGGAACGTAGACTTTCATCGGTTGATTTATCGATCGATCTATGAATAAATATACAAAAAAATGGATTTCTCAGACTATTTCATCTCGTCTCATTCATCCAGTTAGATAATTTTAACACCGAGGGTATTATTTTAAAATATATGATGATCGTTCTATAGCTCACTTCATCTTTACATCATTACCATTTATAAAGATTGAGGTTGAGCAACTAAGCTAGCTTACTTACTATCAGTTTCTATTAATACAGTACTGTTTTAAATGATCCATGCGCGCATACGATCCACGTTGGTAGCAGACATTGGAATAAAAAAGTGTATACATTTAAAATTATTTAATATCATTATATTTAAAAAAAAAAAAACGCAATCTATTTCGCACTAATTCATCATTTTTACAGTACGGTTCGGTTTCGTCCATCGCAAGCATTATAAACTGATAATGTTGAACTAAAAAACTTGATGTATTATCTATTAAAAACATAAATACATTTGTAATATTCAATTCAATACCAAAATGTTCACAATATTAAATCATATACAATTTTTGCGCTCCAATAATTTCACGATGATAAAATTGACAATTCCATATGTTTGTTTTGGCTTTTGCTTTTATGCTGTCTAAAATAATAAACTGTTCTATTTTAGATAATATGCTATTTTTTCACTAGTGTATGTATGATTTTTTATCACAATAACGGGTCTTTGTAATGTTTTAACCATTCTCTATACTGCTCGCTCAATGAAAACCGGACATAAATTAACTTGTTGTCAGTAACCACAATCATTCAATTCTTTAATATGAATACAATTGAAAGAAAGAATATAAGCCATGAAATATCACTGGCTCATATAATGAAGAGAGATTACTGAATCATTATCTCAGAGTTTTACTTGCTAGCATATATTTAACGACTATTTGTAATTGTATTTGGTTTGACAGTCAAAACATTTCATATGTTTACTATATATAGATAGCTAGAGAACTTTTATTTTGCAAGCTTATGCAAAGTAAAAACTAGGTTTTTAATGCTTTACTGACAATGCATGCGTACTTATAAAATTATAACAGTATGCTAGAAATAATGTTGATAAGAAATTTAATTACGGGTGTGTGGGTTAGTTTTTGCGTTAAACGATGCATAGTAATTTTTAAACCCTTTTTTGGAAACCTCACTGTAAGAGAGCTTTTCCTTGCCTTGCGCGGTCGTTTATCCGTTTGGCGCAAGGGGTCGCCGAGGGTCATAGTGTTATTACAATGCCGGTGATGGTGTGCAAATCCCGGGGGAGCCATAACGCTATAAAGCCTTAGCGTCGGCCGATATATCGCTCAGCTTTTGCTTTCCGTGGACCCCTCGCAGCAGCCCTTGCCAATATTAGAATACCAATCCTTGTGAATATTTTGACCATCGGCTAATAAAAATCAACGCAAGCTACTAGCCGAAAATACACGGTAAATTTTTCAGTATATTTTTTTAAATAGTTATTTTAATTTTGTAGTATGCAATATTGCAACGGTTATTATCCGTTGTAAGATAAACACTGCTGTTTGACGATCATTTTCGCTATAAATTAAAGTGTGTTTTTCGCGTATATCATTAGTTTCTCCCACTTTATGTAAAACGCAATGCTCGACTAGTGCATTCACGAACGCAAGCGATGCATGGACTCAAAACTCAAGCGATATCTATAAATATAGAGGAGACCAACGTGCCAACAAGAGATGCACATTATATAGGAAAAAACGAAATAATCATTTTAAAAATAGAAATACGATAGATGCTCAAATTGCAATTGGGATATCTTATCTACAACACAGAAGTGGTTGTTGATAAGCAAGAATATAAACGAATGCTTAAAGTAAGTAAATTATTACAAGTTAACGTCAATTTAAATGTTTAAGCGGTAGATTCAATTTAAGACAAATGCAAAATTTCTAAATATAACTGATTTGATGCAGTAAATAACCAACTATATTCTAGAACCACGAGCAGTTTATAAAATACAATTTAAAAGTATCAATAACTAACATTATGAAAGAAAAATAATAGTCCTGTCACTCCTCACTATGACGCCAGGACAAAATATTTTTTTTATATCATTATTCTTGTGGAATTTATTACGACGTTTTTTTTCCCTTTCGACGAGAATAAATCGATGAGAGGAAAATTTTACATCTTAGATTTTATAAAATGGTTGAAAAAAATTATTTCTGATATTTGTATTGAATTTAATATCTGAAAATGTCTTTGTTGGCTTATTAAGGTAGGCGTCATCATTTTGAGAAAAATAATAAAAACTCAATTTAGTATTTCTTTACATTTGTTTTTAGATATTATTTAGCGCTACCAGATGGATTATTAACATAGCTTATATGCTTTCAGCTTGTTAAAAAACAAAACAAAATAAAATCAATCATTTGATATTCCAGTTTTTCGAAAGAGGTCAATTATCAAATTTCTTCTAAACTCTCTTGCGTACTTTTTATTTATCTCAGGTCTATTTTTTTATCATTAGGGTTTATTTAATTTGCGGTTTTTTTGTATTTAAAAATAACTTATTTTGATATATTTCTTGGACTCACCATGGTGACAGCACAGTGGGTTAGAAAGTATTCCATTTAAATTCTGCTCCAATTATGTATTGGAAATTGTAAAGAGTATTTCGTGGTATATGTAACGTCATGCAAGCATTTTTTTATTTTCTCTGAGATATTATGACCGTTATAAGTGTTTTTATTAAAATTATTTGTTATCTTTTGAGTCGAGTGACTATATTATAAATGCAAAAATGTTTACGAAATATACGATTTTATTATTTTGGACATTTATTATATTTAATTTGAAGTAACCTCTGTCAAGATTATTCATTTGTTAAAATGTCTAAATATACAGAAAAACGAAACTCGATTAGTTGTTGGTGATAAAACGTATGAGAATATACAACATCTGAAAGATTCAAATTTTATATTGAAGTACCAACAAATATCCTCATTTGATATGTTAAATATTTAAAAAAAATAATCTATGATGTTAAGATATTAAGATCTTAGAAATCAGTTTTTGTGGGGTCATTGCAAATCGAAATTGTTTTAAATGACTTAAAATTTGTGTGATGTTAAAAAAGTTTATTAATTTTTTAACTTGATTTAAGGATCGTAGGCATGGATGTTTGTGATGTATAAAACTCTCTCTCATCCATCCAAATAAGAGGGCCTAGCAAGAGCTGACCACTAGTACTGTCTTAGCCCTTTCCCTTTATCCTTACTTTCTTCAAAAAATAAAAGTTGAGCAACTGAGTAACAAATAGTTATCGAAGAAAAATTCTATTGAGATACCTCCATTAGGAGTTTATATGCTCTACATTGGAAGCAGACAAGGTAAAAAATAATACGTATAAGAAAATCTGTGCATGATTTTTTTAATTTGAAAAATAAAACAATTATTTATGCGAATCTTTTTAATCCGTGAACCTGAGGGTATATTTCTTAAATCGATACCATTCAATTTGTTTTTTTTTATAACCGATGCAAAGCCAAAAAAAAAGTAGGTATTATTCAATAAAATTTTCACAACCTAAACAATAGCCTCTATCTTATGATATTATGTTTTATTATGTACGAATACAAAGTGCGACTTTCCGAAAAATTAATTAAGCCTTCATCACTGCTCCATTCAGAATTCATTAATTATTCTAAAAAAACTAATGTTGTAAAAAAAACATTCTCCCTATATTAAACATTTTCAGATGTATAATGGACGGCAATATTTTTTAAATATAGTCTACATTCGGGCAAAAATCGTGTTTTGCGCTGGCGTCAAATTATTTTTAAATTTCAAAAGGCTCAAGACAAACTAATAAAAAGTTATCCTTAATCAACCCGAGGAGTAAAGACATCACAAAACAGCCATAACTTTCATTGAGTCTGAAAAAAATCCTGAGATATTTTACGCAACCATTAACTCAATTTTCCTCTTACCACTTTTTTCTCCTTCCTGTCAAATGCCAAAACGAATTTACTTATAAACAATGCACATAATAATTTGTGAATCACTTTTAATGCGTTAACTGTCAATCTTGATGGAGAGGCATTATATTTTAAAAATAAAACAAAATATCAGTCAATAATAAAAAAGTGTAATAAGTACAAAACAAATTGAGTTTTTTGAACATGAAAATATTCAAAAATAAATCGTAGTTTCTTTTGTGTAAATATGTTCACTCAAAGGTTAATAAAACAGAATTTAACGTTTTATTTAGTTTGTCTAATTTCATTCTGTTCTGTTGAATAAAAAAGTGATTTAGTAACTGTGCAGTAAACACTATCAGGTAATAAAACTCTCATTTAAATCGTCTTTGCAGATATACTTCACAGAATAATGGTGTTCTAAGTGCTTCTAAGTGAGGAAATATCTGCAATTAAATCATTCATTGAGTAAATAGGATATTTAAATACGTGTTGTGTTTATTTAATATACTAACAATATTATCAAAAGACCCGTTGTAAGTAGTATGATGGTAATATAATATCTTGGTTTGAGGATGAACTAAAAAGAATTTACGTATTTTAAGCTTTTGAGAATGTAGCCCTATGTCATTACTATAGTCAGATTTTGCAACAGCACTTAAACATAAAATAAGTATAATTCTGCATATAGCTTTTATTTATATTTTTTTAAATAAATTTAGGAATATCATTCCAATGTTGAATGCTGGACGCGATTTAAACAGTATGACGGATGATGATAATGATAATAACGATTATGCATTATGAGTTCGTTTGGCGAGTGGCGACAGAGTTCATGTTCAGAGGGCGTTTACAGATTAAATCCGGTTCTTCCTTCTTCGATTATATCTACTGTCACGTCGATTTGCTTTGATGACTGTTCCCCATATACGAAGAGTCTGCAAAATCCATGTCGAATATCGGTCAAATAACATATT
This sequence comes from Himalopsyche phryganea, assembly GCA_022494535.1. Classification (NCBI taxonomy): domain Eukaryota; kingdom Metazoa; phylum Arthropoda; class Insecta; order Trichoptera; family Rhyacophilidae; genus Himalopsyche; species Himalopsyche phryganea. The sequence continues at coordinate 2,661,173 of JAGVSL010000019.1, read as the reverse complement.
ATTTGCCAATTAATTATCCTTAGTCAATTGTTGACTAACGAAAATGAGAAGCATAATGTTTCGCTACAGCATAATGACATGTTTAATGTTTTTTATTACGTTTTGTAATCTGTAGCATCATGTATCCTTCAAAAATAATAGAATTTCTTCGATGTCACAATTTTTACCATCGACGGTGTTATTAAAGACTTAAAGATAAGAAGGCAGAAGAAGTATTTTTTAACTTTTTTTTATGCCACATTAGTTTTAACGAATTCGTCATCTTATAATGTACTGGGGAAAATGAATACAAAACCTAAATCCTAGGATGATATTACCTGCTCATGAATTCTATTCTAAACTGTATAGATAATAAATGTAAATAACGAATGCGATTTTTACACGAAAGCAGGTGTTGACGTTTACATTTGATACAATGGACCTAAGTGAGAAACTGATTTAATAGTAACTGCTTGGAAATTCTTTGAAATCTATATAAACAAGCAGTGATATAAGTCACCAGTAAAGAGCTTTTCTAATTAGTCATTATTTTATTGGTACTTTTAAAACACGTTTTGATAACTTGAGACATTATTCATTAAATCAAAAATACAAGATAATTCTAAATAAAATTATGGCGATAAATAAGTTATACTTTTAACTCGATAACAACTGAAAAATACTTGTGCTGAGTGGTTGGATATTATAAGTTTTTCAAATGTTTGAAATGCTTTACCATTTTCATTTAGTTTTTGGTACAAAACTGTTTTTTCGTAAAAATATAATTTATAAAAATAAGTGTTTTCTTTCAAACGGTAGAGTTCGAAATAAGGAACATTTTGGTATAACTAACTCAATACGTCATTTTTTCGATTTAGTATTTTCTTCCAAAACAGCGACGATACATATGATAGCATACTAAGTAATAAACGAATTGTAACAACATGTGGCAATGAAGTGTCAAAATTAGTACTCTGTAAATATAGTGATCAGTGCTTTGCCACGAAGAGCTTTTTCGACGTGATTCAATAAAAAAATGTGAAAGCCTTCGCTCCATTCACCAAGCGTGGAGCAGGTCTGGTTCGTAGATATAAGTTCAGTCTTAACCCAGCCGTGGTTAAGCGTTTTTGTTGTAAGAATATACAGACAAAAAATGTTACCGTCGTCAAGAAATTTACTGCGCGAATGTTTTTCTAATCCAAAGCTCTCTCTGACTTTGATAGTTTATCAAGCAAAGTTTCGGCCAAAGTGCTTATTGTTTTATAAGTCTTATTAAATTAGTGTATTTGTTTCCAAGTAAAATGTAATTCAGTCTTCTGTCAACGACATTCGATGAACACTTTTTTGGTGTATTCAATTTTTTGAATCTTACTCTGTCCAACATCTGCATTTACATAATATTGTCGCTTAGTATTTAAATGTTCCCTTTGTTATTCATGTTTAAATTTTCACAATTATTTTATATTTAAAAAATCAATCGTAATATCATCCTAATTGAGGAAAATATGCCGCTAGGCTTAACATCAAACTATAAATTAAGTAAAATTTATTTATAGAATATAATTAATCACTTTCAAGGTGTCAACTGTAAATTTTTGGTGGAAAGGCATTAAAAATAAAACACAAATTGTTTATACTACTTCCACATGTTTTGATCAGGACTGCTTTCGCTCATCACAAACATTATCAGCTGATAAAATACATTTATAAAAAGTATATTTATATAGAATTATATAAATATTTTTGTGTTTAATTTTTAAAATAGAATATATTTATAATATCAAAGACACAACTTTTCTCTCATAGTATTTGAATCTGTTATTTACTTTTATACTATAATACATGGTAAAAAAATAGCACATTTCGTCACATTCTTGAATTAAAAATGTAACTTCTGATATAATTATAGATTAAATTTAATAATACTTCTGATTATTTTAAAGGGAAATGCAAAGATAATGAGTTTTAATTTCTAGCCGATATTCACAAACCAGTACATACAATTAATTTTCACCACAGTATAAAAATGACTGTAAAAAGATGTCATGAGTTTGTTTATTCAAAAAAATAATTTTCTTTCATTCATTTATGTTAATCTAATGACTGAACAACATGAAAGTCAAATGCACCATTACTGCAGACACCCAAACACTTTTGGCGGTGATATGGAACAAGCGAGAGATTATTTCGTTATACCCCATTGTAAAGATAATCATGACGGGTTACACCAGAGAATGGGAAGTCCCACTGCAATAATGGGTGGATTCTTTGTATGTCACTAGACAGAGATTGGCTCAGACAACAAGAGCGGATCGAAATAGAGATATTTGGAGATTTATTCGGTAATTATATAAACACGATTGTTATGACGAAATAAATGACGGTCTCTTGTTCAATAATATGTCGACGAAATAATTCTCCAATACCTCGCATTATTGTTCAATAAGTTACACGAGTTTTTACAAAAAAAGGATTTCATTCTTTGATTGAATTAATGTGTAAAAGTATGTGATGAGAAAGTTGATGTTTTCAATGTTTGTTCGATGTGTAAGTGCTACATAATTTTCTATCGAAGCGCTGCAATTGTGAGTTACTTTAGACACAGTGGGGTTAAACCATTGTTGCGGATGTCACTCTCTGCCACCTTACATAGAGATAGGTATAAAGTTGGGCTAGAATGTTAATTGCTGCTCCCAAATTCATACCCCTTGCTTCGGTCGTTAGCGACCACTAATGACCCTGCTCACAAAAACCCCTCGGCCCATACATGCACAATAAAATAATTATCTTCGTACAACTTCGGGGAGTACCAAGAATTCAGCACTTTTTAATGTATCATTAGGATTAAGTAAAATATATAGTCGTTTTGTAATTTTCACTCGCAGCGATTTGCCTCGCTTAGCGATTACATGGTTGCGATTTATATCAATCAATTACTTCATGTGGAATTCATTTTGGTTAAATATTCGTCCAAACTTTTTGAAAACCTTTTCAGTGTGCTTTGTATATTATGTTTGACTATTATTGTTGTCATTATTGTATATTTTGACGGCATTGTCGCATACAATAACGATACAGTTAAGCAATATTTGATGTTGGAATATCTTTTCTATTTGTGTCATAAACATCATAATGTATCTCTAAAAAAGGAATGCTTTGTTGATTGAATGATTTTTTTGTTGTTCTTGATTCTACTTATATAATTGTGTATAGAATTGAAATACAGTGTGTATTACCAGAACTACACTGACTTCCAAATTGGAAATATAACCATCATTGGGTAAATGCAGATAAAATACAGACTATTAAAAATATTGGTTTTCCAGTTTTCTAGCCATGCAAATAGGAATAGTAAAGTTTTAAATTTTTTTATGGAACAGAAAGTCAATATTTCTGTATGAAAATCTGTTACGTTGTATCAGAAATGCGCTCGGCAGAGTCCATGAATGATTGATGAAGAATCGCATGTGAAGTTACTCATGAAGATTTATCTTAATCCAGAGCCACTAGCCTACGGCTACGATGTACGGTATTGAATAAAAGCTTTAACTTTAAACCAAACTGTGAAATGCACATCTAAATAAATTGTTTGATCTATGTTGCAATATAAAGTAAATTTCGTACATTTAAGTTAAGGGCACATTAAAGAAAATTTTCCAAAAGAAAAAACTTCCTTGACACAACATTTCAGTACTAATACTTCACTTTACTTTTTGGTAACTTTTCGTGTAAGCACTTGGATTTATATTTCAGTTGACCCTCATAATGAAAATGGTAGTCATTTGCGTATTCATGAAAGACGTTATGTGCGTTCTTAATGTTTGCAAATGCGGTCACATTTCAACTTCCGTGCAATTCTTGACTGAAAATGACATCTCTTAAATGACAAGAAAACCATTCATGCTAGATTTGCGTCATTCCAAGATGTATAATATAGTAATATGTTTGTATATACAACACGTTTCAAAGATATAAATGGTGTTCATCAATTGAACACAGCGTTATCCATTATAATGATTTAGTGTTGTGTAATCATTATTCTAGGGTAAAACATTACCGTTGTGTCATGATTTAGCACACATTTTCAGATTACATACGAATAAAATAATATATTTATATTTGAATAATAAATCATTTGATGATTAATATTCGTTTTTAGGCGTCTTCAGGCATTCGAGCACACGAATAAACTCAAACTAGTTCAGTTCAAGTTCATTCGTGTTCTAGAATGCCTGAATGTAGAACTACGAGTCGTTAGTGACGAAATACATGGAAATAAACAAAATCTCAACAATTCAAATTTGATATTGAAATTCTATCAAGCATCCTCAGTCGATGTCTTAAATTACTATATTGCATACATGTTAAAATCTACAAAAAATTATAATCTAAATAAAATCTAAAATGAATTGTGTTTTATTTTGAAAATATAATTCCTTTCCACCGAAAATTGACAGTTCACATCTTAAAAGGCAGATTAAGAATGATGCCCTAAGTATCTGCAAAAATTTTAACGTTTTATTAAATACATCTCTATTAAATTTGAATTGTTGAGATTTTGAACATTTGTATTTTTGTATGTATTTTGTATTTTTTCACTAACGGCAATATGGACATTCGAGCACACGAATGCCTGAAGATGCCCAGAGGCGAAACCCGGGTCGTTAGTGACAAAATACATAGAAATGTACAAAATCTCAACAATTCAAATTTGATATTTAAATTCCATCAAGCACCCTCGGTCTTAAATTACATCTTTATTAATATAGCTGTCTCTATCTCCATACCTAAATTTAATCGAAATCAATAAAATCTAATGCGGATAGACGAAAAATATTAAATAAACTGCTTTTAATCTGTGACTGCAGCGTTACCGAAGCTGTAATGCAGTTAAATTGCTGTGGCAATGATCTTTATTGCATGTATCGAAGTGGCATTTTGCCGGCTCTGCTAAATCCGCACTGGAATCATATTCAAACTTTAACCGGTTACATTAAGGCGCATACACATGTTTTCACTATTTTGACATATAAGACCTCAGTGGCGTGGAATAAAATATCCGTCGTATTCTTGAAGAAGCGATAAAGTTAATATTTTTATTAATCCGGACCAATTGCTACATCAACCTTCCCGTTTTTATGCTAAAAAATCTCATGCAGTCACATTTCGTTACCGTGTAGGTTTTGTCATATAAACGAATTTATAAAGCAAAATGACAGTTTCAAAAAGTGTAATATGGTTTTATGTAGTATTAATTAATTATTGTACGTCGTATTTTGTGTTTAAAACATGAAACACATATCAAAGTATGGGAAAATATCGAAAGAAGCAAGAAACGAAATCCTTCATACCACAACAAGTTCGAGCAGTGTCTTGGTACTGTTTGAAACAAAACATCTCGAATCGTTACTATACTATACTAATTGTTACTATACTATACTATAATTTTGTATTTTTCGATGATAAAATTGTCGAGGTTTTCAAATTATGATTAATTATACAAAGAACACGTATTCGATGATTTATTTTTAATTTTAATGTAGAACTATTTTATTTACAAATAGCGAAATTTTCGATAAATTTCAAATTCACAGATTATTTACATGTTTAAAGGCCGAAGTAACTTATGTTTACACCATGAATACAGAATGATTAGGAATCAGTTTGGGAAGGGGTTACTTAAAAGTAAAATGGAAAACTAAAAAATCCGCTATGTAAGCGATGTAAATATTCAGAAAACTATCTAAAATTTGACTTAATCATTTTCACAATTAGGTTCATCGCAATTTTTTATGTATGTCTCAGCATTTTATAATTCTTTAGAAGGATGTGGATAAAAAAACTAGGCAAAACATCTTTTGACAATCCAACCCCGCAACTATATTGTATATTTGACACTGGCAACCTCTCAGTATTATAATTTGACAAATTTTAACTGCAACCAAATCAGCTATATTGACTGTCGACTTTCTTTCTTCATAATTTTGAATGAAATATTTTTACTTGATAAGTATGATTTGAAATTTAGAAACATATTTCATAGACTCACTATCAGGTCCGTGGTGAGCTGGTCAACATCGTTGACTTCGGTTACGAATTACACGGTTTCAAATCTCAGTACGGACAGTTTCATACATTGCTTTTTCAATTGATTTTTGTTCGAAGGCATGATTGCTTGTGACGTCTAAAATTCATTTCTCCCACCCACCTGATCAAAAAAAATGGGTCGTAGCGAGAGTGATTAACTAACCACTAGTCCTGTCTTTCTCTCTCTCTATTCTCTTAAAATGTGAGGTTGAGCAACTGACTAACAAGCAGTTCTTGTAGAAAAAATTTTGTTGAGATACCTCTATAAGAGGCCATATCCTCCACATTGGAAGTGGACTAAGTAGAATGCTCCACATAAAACGTTAAAAAATTATATGAAAAATACTTACTACGTATTGTAAATATTTACACTATCTATTCATTTAAAAAACCGCTATGTTTAATTAGTTAAGTATGACAGAGAAGCAATCTATTGATCTCAACAAATTCAATTTATCGTATTGAAATTTACTTGGTAAAACTTTAAATCAAAATCCTTATTCAGAAAAATACCATGGTGTAATTAATTAGAGGTAAGTAGACATTATCAAAAAAATAACCTCATTAATGAGTTAACAAACATTAAGGCATCACTATCTATACCTTTCATCACCTTTATAATAAATTCATATATTTGGACGTATGTGCTTCTAAAATTAATTAATAATATATAGTGTCTGTTTTTTCCTAGCACAATTTAAACCAAAATTATAAAATGAAAAATTAAACTGAGATTCATTTTAAAACATTTTTTATTTTCGCGATGGAGTATTTCTAGGTTATTATTTTTATTAAATTTATGACCATTTTCAATTAAATGATTAGCAAACTCTTATACATAGTTAAATTATTACAAAGTTAGTCTGAACATACTTCTTAAAGAAGCGAAATGCGTTGCATTTAGTAACACAGCAAGTGGAATAACAATTTTAATTGTATGTCCTTTACGTCTACGTGCAATATTAAGACAAGTTATGCGTGGGCTATTCATAATATTTAGCAAAACTCCCTACGTCTCTGCAAAAGATGGCGCAGTTGGTCTAACTGCTGCGCTAAAACTATTTTCAATTAAGTAAATTGCGGACAAAAGAACAGTTTTCCTGCCTAATAATGGTGGTTTCAAAATTGTATCAACCTGAATGTCGAGTCGCGTCGGCGCATGCTGCTATCCAGCTCGGCTAACCGCCTCGTATTTTCATTACGACTTGGCCCATTATGACCGGTATCTTTTTCAAAATGACGGTTAGCACTAATTCGGCTAGTATTTTAGACTAAATGGCTACCGTTTTTACTACACGTAAAACGAGATGTAATAATGACTACTTAAAGCAGTGACAGTCAACGTACTGTATCGGGGATTCGTTCTATCCATGGACCCAGTGCTTGTGCAGTTCTATAAAACTATTGAAATATATATCCATATCAATTTAGAAAACCAAAAGAACGTAACACGTATCAAAAATGTTGTGTATAACTCACACAAAACGTGTTAATAAACCATATTTATATAATAAACATATTTTTTTGTTCAGAAACTCCATCATACACTTCATTAAAACCATCATTGTTAAAATTACAATGCGTATAGAGAAGTTTCGAAAAGGAAAAAATTAATTACAGAATAAGATATTTAGGTAGAACATTTGGTTACCAAGTAAAATATGAAGGATTTACTGCGATCGGTAATACTTTTATTTATATCTTGGTTAAATATTTAGTGTGTAATATAATACATGACACCGTGGATTTGCAAAATGTGACATCTAAGGAAATGTTTCGTCTTCGGTCAGCGGAAATTACAATTGTGTGTAAAGAAATGTTTTTTTTCCATAAAATCACACTTTTATCAAGTCATCATTTCACACAACAGCAGTTGCGAAATGAGATACAAATATAAGTAAATACGTGATTATTAAAGAAGACTGTCTGCAAGCGTGAAAGTCATAAATTGCGATATTTGGAAAACGCGATACAAAAAGAGAAGAATATAGAAAAGGGATCATGAGTCTCTCGCCATTTTCCGACCATGCAACATCTACTCCAGACTGCATTAGCGACCTTGTCATCATCATCACATATTCCTAAACAACGAATAAAGAAAAAAAAAATATCTGGCATTACGTTATAATACGAATTATTATTTAAAAGTGAAAATATAATTATACTTCAAATAAAAAACATTTATTTTATTTAAAGCGATCAGATTTCTTAAAAATAACAGTTACAAAGTAGCGTTAGAATTCAACTAAAAGAATAATTCTTCTCGTACATATTTTTTAAACAGATAATTATTATCCATTAGTTTCATATTATTTTTAATAAAATCCATCAATAATTCGAATCATTTAAAAAGTAAGGGATATAATTCTTAGCGTCATTTGCACTCCGGCTCTAGGATTAAGGATCATGGGATTTTGGCATCGACTTTTTTTCAATACCGGGATCCAGGGATTGAAAAAAAGCGAGGTTTTCGTGTTTGAAATTGTCAAAAAAAATTGTAGATAATATGTACCACAAAAAACCGTGTAAATGAAGCCACGGAAAAAATAAAAAACCCTCATAGAAAATAAAAATAAAACCCCGTGAGAAGGGATTTGCAGTTCATACAAAATAGGATGATAGATAGGTATGTTCCTAAAAATGCATAAAACAACATAATACCTAGGTACTTATATTATTTATTAACTAGGTATCAGTATATAAATACAAAATATAACACAAAATTACAATAATTATGTACATGTGCAATCAGTACACACTCAAAAAATATTTGTAAAATATGTAGTTACCTAGGTATCTTCATAATTATGCAAAAAGTATTTCCAAGCACAATCTTGCATGTTTATTTTCTTTGATTGTTTTGTATTTGTATTATTAATTGAAGACATGTTACAGTTAAATGACAAAAAAGCTTTACACGTGATCATCTAAAAACAGTAAATTGTCTGTTCCTGTCCACTCGCGACATATGAGTGTGAGAGGAAAGACAACAAAAATATCAATTATGATTAAAATATACAAATTGAACAAACATTGTCACTCGGCCGCCAGAAACGTTGTTTGTATAGTTCATCGGGTAATAATTCGCATTTTATAGTTCATCGAATAAGAATTTTCATTCTAATATAAATAATTTTTGACTATTTTACAAGAAATTCCGAAATCCAGATATTGGTATTAAGCTAATCCCGGGATTAAGGGATGGATTAATTGCTCGGGATCCCGGGATTGTAAGCCTTAACTCATACTGATACATAAACGGGATCCATACATACTAATACACTGACACGCTCTGTGTTGTATACAGAAAGCGTATCAGCGTAGTAAAAAGTGCAAAATTATACGGCGTATATTTCTGGATGATTAGGAAATGTAAAATCAGACTGTAAAGGAATTACAAATTAAAATAAGTGTTTTATTTAAATAACTTAAAATGTTGACAATTTCTTAAAAGCCATTATGTGAATTAGCATTAGTCAAATATAATAGACACAAACAAAAATGTCATTAATATTAATCATTATGTTGACAGTTTTACGAATTATTTTTCATTGTAACGCAATCCATCATTTTAACTACTGTAAAATCCCACGATGGCAATAATCAAAAAAAAGTTTATATAATTATCCGGAACAGTGGAAATAAACGCGCTAGACCCGGGTTCTGATTTTTTTTATACTATCGTGCATTTTTTGTTTGTAGCCCAAGGCATCATACGACGTAACTGTGTGAATGCTAATTCCTCGACAGGTGACTCGCTAGTGAGCTTGGATAAAACGCAAATGAAACAACGACAGTTGACCGACAAATTTTTTGTTCGATCATTTCCGCACCCTATATGGAGCATCAATATAAAAGTTGTTTTAAAACGACTCGTTGCTATTCAGTCGCTCAACCTGTCAGAGAGAGAGGGTAAGGATATAAAGATGAAACCAGAAAAGTTTTTGTAGTAAGTTTACAGATTACTTTCCGCTAGGCTGGGTCGGAGGAAATCTATGTAAAATTTTATGTGACGAATAAAATATCATTAAAAAAACTATCTCATATACGCCCATCACAAATGCACGCAAGACTACAATTACGATCAAAACCACGGTTTCGTGAGGGCGACTAACTAACCAGCAGTCCTGTCATAGTCCTATTCTTCTATCCTCGAAAAAGAGAATTACAGCAACTAAGTAACGAACTGTTCGCGCTTAGAAAACTTCTGTTGAGTTACCTCCATTATGAGACCATATGCGGCACGTAGGTAGCGAACATGATTTAAATAATATATTTCATAATAACAAAACCATTAATAATGACGGAAATGAATTAATTTGCAAAGTATATGCGCATGCATGAAATCATTGATATTTTTTTAACGAAAGTGGTATTAAACGAAAAATGCTGAAATGCATAATATTCACAATGATATAAGTATACTCTTTTGTAGGCTGATATAACTATGGCTGGTTAAAATGTTTTTTTAAATAAAATTGCCCGATAATACTATGCCGCTAATATTGTATCTTAAAAAACAATCACTCTTCATTTAAATTGTTATCTTTTTTTTCTACAAACATATTAACTCTGTTATGGAAATACTTACGTTTACAAAAATGAAATAAGACTTCATCTTTCACGGTTCCTACAGAGTTAGGCAGTGAACGATGAGCGACCTGGGAAAAATGCGAGAAGAAAAACTCAGGCGGTGGAATGAGGCAAAAATATATGACTGGCGGAAACACCAGGTGAATAATTTTCGTTTTAAAAAACAGAAATTGAACCTTCTTCTCAAAAAAAATGAACACACAATACATAAAATTGCGTTTATATTTTCAAACAAAATATAGTTTAAAAATAAAAAAACAACTAAGTTAATCAAATTTGTGCCAAGTTTTGATGTAAGTCACCGACGTGCGGTGAATGTATTTCTATCTCTATCACACAACTTCACTTGTGTATAAGTAAGTAAGATAAAAAAACAAATGCAAGCATGACCTTATATTTCACTTGACCCCTTCACTTTACATGTGATTGAGCGAGGTAGAGAGAAATTCACAGTACGCACCTGACATAGACAAACCAAAATACTCAATTGTTTGTTTTTTTACCATGTCCGCTCAATGTAGAGTATATGGTGTCCTTAGAGAGATATCCAAACAGAACTTTTTCTATGAGAACTGTTTGTTGCTCTCGTTGAAATCGTTGCTCAAACTCTTTTTTTCAAAGAAAGTAGGGATAGAAGATAGGAATATAACAGGACTAGTGGTTAGCTAACCGCTCTCGTTTCGCCTATTTAGGATTAAATATGCGGGAGAGAATTTCGGACATCACAAACATCCATGGCTACGAACAGAAATCCTTAATTCGATTTCCGTACTGGGCTTTAAGCCCGTGAGATGCGTAGTCGAAGCCAACAACGCTGACCACTGCACCACAGACTCGAAGACTTTACATTACGTACTATTGATGAAACAGCAGCCAAAATCTTTTTATATATCTCAACTGATCTTGGAACATAATAAAAATATGGACATACGTACAAACTTAGACTTAACGTCCTGGAAGGGCTGTGATCTCAAAAAAACACCATTTCAAATCCGGTTCAACCCTTATTTATTTTCCATCGAAGATGCAGTGGTTTACAATACACAAAATATAATCTAACACTTAAAATTGATTCTATATTTAAATTTCACTTAGCAACTTAATTTACTTTAAGTTAAATACAAATGACATGACAAACGATTTTAAATTACGTTCAATGCAAACCAAACACAAACAGTTCACATCGTCACCTGCGCCGCCACGATGCCGGCAACTCGCCCAGCTCGACAGATCGTAATCGACTGTGTGCACATACAATTAAAAAAACTCCCTCTATCGTCGGAGCTACCCCTTTCCTTAAAAAATGAACTCGTCCAGCGGACGTGCCCGGCGGTTATTGAACGGCTTGGCAACAAGAGTCGGCCGAGTCTCCGAATTATTGTCGTTACCGCTGGGTGATTTCCGTTCTGGACACTAATGAAACTTAAACTTAACAAAAACCAGGGTGTGTCAAGCCCCCATACTTCTAGTGTCCATGAACTGAGTTCGGACAGCGTAGCAATGATCACACAAAAAACAAGATACAACATACAATACAGAACACAACAAAAACCAAGTCTTAAAAAACACACACGCGGCCCAAACACAGGCCCATGTCACGATCGGTATTATCGTGGGTGGTGGTGCAATTGTTCTTACGCCCACAAGCGTCCTCTTCCTATCCCAGGAAGGCATCCGCAGCGTCTTCTCTCCGCGGCAGGTGTGTCGGCGGCGTCTCCTCTTCACAGGCAGACGGCCTCATCTTCTCTCGGGAAGGCATCCGCAGTGTCCTTGCTCGGCGGCATCTTCTTTTCACAGGCAGACGGTCTCATCTTCTCTCGAGAAGGCATCCGCAGTGTCCTCGCTCGGCGGGGCAGGTGTGTCGGCGGCATCTTCTTTTCACAGGCAGACGGCCTCATCTTCTCTCGAGAAGGCATCCACAGCGTCCTCGCTCGGCGGAGCAGGTGTGTTGGCGGCATCTTCTCTTCACAGGCAGACGGCCTCATCTTCTCTCGGGAAGGTATCCACAGCGTCCTCGCTCAGCAGGGCAGGTGTGTCGGCGGCATCTCCTCTTCACAGGCAGACGGCCTCATCTTCTCCCGAGAAGGCATCCGCAGCGTCTTCACTTCATGGCAGGTGTGTCGGCGGCATCTCCTCTTCACAGGCAGACGGCCTCATCTGCTCCCGATAAGGCATCCGCAGCGTCCTCGCTCGGCAGGGCAACGGGTATCAGCGTCCTCTCCTCTTTACAGGCAGAATGGCAGGCAAAACGGCCTCCCAGGTCACAAATCTACCAGTCACAGTAGGCCTCACTCGTTGAAAACTAAACAGGCACAGCAGGTCTCACAGGTTGCAAATATAACAGGCGCAGCGGGCCTCACGGATTGCACACAAACAGCCACAGTAGGCCTCACTCGTTGACAACAAAACAGGCACAGCAGGCCTCACAGGTTGCAAATCTAACAGGCACAGCGGGCCTCGCGGATTGCAAAAAACAGCCACAGCAAGCCTCACAGGTCAGCACGAACGACTTCAAGAGCGGCCAGTCGAGAAGTAGGGCTTCGTGAAAAGTAACAGAGGCCAGGCACCTTTCACTGACGACTCCCGCCAGTTTCAACTTTGAAGCTGGGGTTTCGTAGTAAGACGTCGGGAAGCTGACTGGTTGTCTGGTCCCGATCTTGAAGTCCACCTTCAGGGCAGGGTCCGGATTCTTAGTGTGCGTTCGGCGATTTGAAATTCTTGAAGTTACGTAAAAATTCAGTTGGGTGCCATGAACCACAGTTCAAAGCCACTGCATCTTCAGAGCATGAGTTACCAGGGGGCGAATCCTAAGGTGTGACAAACCGTCAATGGCCACTAAGTTGGGCGACAAAATGAGAAGACCCGGATCGAAGAGAGGCGAATGGCTGGTTATCGAACGTCCTAGAAGGGATGGGATCTCAGACAAACACCATTTCAAATCCGGTTCGACACTTATTTATTTAAGTCAAAGATGCAGTGGTTTACAATACACAAAATATAATCTTAACACCTAAAATTGATTCTACATTTACATTTTACTTAGCAACTGAATTTACTTTAAGTTAAATACAAATGACACGACAAACGGTTTTTAATTACGTCCAATGCAAACCAAACACAAACAGTTCACATCGTCACCTGCGCCGCCACGAGGCCGGCAACTCGCCCAGCTCGACAGATCGTAATCGAATGTGTGCATATACAATTAAAAAAACTCCCTGCATCGTAGGAGCTACCCATTTCCGTCAAAAATGGACTCATCCAGCGGACGTGCCCGGTGGCTATTGAATGGCTTGGCAACAAGAGTCAGCCGATTCTCCGAATTATTGTCGTTACCGCTGGGTGATTTTAGTTCTGGACACTAATGAAACTTAAACTTAACAAAAACCACGGTGTGTTAAGTTTGTAGTATAATTTAAGTTATTCATTGTCTTACGGTGTGTAACAAAAAGTGAAATATTCTTTTTTTCTGTTTTTTTTTTTGGAGCGCTTCAACCGTGTAAAACTAAGATCGAGATTGTGTAAAAAAGCAATATTTTTAAGTTTGGAAAAATTTGGAATCTCGAACAGGGGGCCAAATACGAAGACTTGCAACTGGAAAATTGATAGATCTGTCGATAGAGCACATACGTACATTAAAAACGTATTTTATAATTTTAGATGGAGCATAAAAGGATCAAATTTATTCACAATATGACGTAGTTAAAACAATCACGAGATCCACACTTGATAATTATACATTAAATACTAAAGAGTATTCCACCGGAAACAAAATATTTTTCCAGACAATTTATCAAAATATTTTAAGTAAATTGTATTTAAATGAATATCAATTGACTGACATTTGTATAGACACAAAGTGCACGTAGATAAGAATTTATTTTATCATCACATTAGAAGAAATTGTCAGTGAGAAAAGGAAAAGGGGCCAGCAAAAAAATGGGTAAGGTAAAGATCGCGCGGGAAAACTCTGCAGGATGTGTGTAACCGGAATCGTGGAATAATTCAAAAGGACATGTAGAGCCTTCGGACCGAGATATGATCACGCGTCGGAGACTTTTCGTTGCTATAACATAGACATGCCCTATCAGAAGATACAAGCTGCACAATAGAACGCTATTCTCAGACAATATTTTTTAGTATTTTTTTACAATTATAAATGCGATAATAACGCTTCTATAGTATTCCAACATTACTTGGCTGCCGGCAAATTCGGAACTAAAATTGTTGGTCTATAATAAATTTCCCCAATTGCCATTCTTTGCAAAATAAATATCTTTCGAAAATACATGTCTACTTTGATGACGGTGGCTTAAGTATCAGTTTTGTTTTCAAAAGACAGTATTGTTTTTACGTTAAGATAGTGTTATACCAAAGTATCAATTGTAGTTTTTTTTTGCAAAGTATTGTTTTTATGTAGTATTAGTTAATCACTAGTCCTGTCCTAGTCAAGAGAGGCTTAGTAACAAGCAGTTCAAAAAACTTCTGTTGAGATACCTCCATTAGGTGGCCAAATGCTCCACATTGGGAACGCACATGGTAAAAAAATATAAGAAAATATTTTTAAGACTATAATTTCTTCCTACTCATCCTAAAACCGACTTGTAGCAAGAGCGATTAGCTAACCACCAGCCCTGTCTTAGTGCTATCCTTTCATACCTACTCTCTTAGAAAAAGATAAGTTGAGCAACTGAGTAACAAGCATCATAACAAAAAATCGGAATCCATATGCTCCACATTGGGAGCGGATATGGTTAAAAATATATAAAAATACATACAATTTTTTATATATCAACTTGATGGAGAGTTAAGTCCTAAGGCGTGTTAGAGTCAGGGTTTTTCGAAAATCTTCTATTTCTAATGGTATTGTTTTTTGTATTCCAATTCCATCGCTGCTGATAGAAGAGTGTGATCGCAACAGAGGTAAGCAATCCATAGTTAAGTCAGTTCACATGGACCCACATGCATTTATATAAATATATCTTACCGCATGCCACACACAAATACATAATCGACAGTGTTTTGGCCTATTGGTGTAACAAATAAATTAACCACTTTTTGAAAGAGAAACATCATTTTACATTGGTCTAAGGCTTAAAAATTCTGACCCTGCCACTTGATGTAAGCCACTATTATATCGACACTTCCTACGTATGACACTGCAAACATGAGTGTTTACAGGAGTGCATTTCAAAGATTCATAACGCAATTCCTCCCTAATTATAATGTTTTCGTTAAAAACAGTTTTTACTCTCTAATGAACAATTTCAGTTTTGGGTGTTACATCAATTGGCCAAAACACCGTCACATACATATACATATATATATATTACTAGTGAGTACCCGGCAAGCGTTGAAATGCCGCTCTAAGAAAGAAAGTGTTTTAATTCTGTATATTGAAGTGCTTTCTCAATATCACACTTCTTACCCGAACCCGAAAATATTCCTGTTTTATTTTTTAATGTATTAATTCATTCATACTTTTCAAACAATATATTTTATTGTTTCCATATTTCCAACGATATTCATAGCACATATGAAATAAATTATTTAAGTTATGAAAACTACTGCTTTATGGCTGACTCATGACCAGAACAAAGTATGAAATGTTTTTCTTAAATTTGAATTCCTTACCCGGTCCCGGCCCGAGCCTGAATCTGAATTGTCTTTAACTGCCCAAACCCAGCCTTCAAGGGTGAGCGCACAACAGCCCACCAAAGTTTGATTGAAATTGGATGAATGGTAAAAGAATGCATAAAGGACAAACAAACAAATTTTTATATATACATATATTTTTGTTGAATATTTTGATCAGTCAAAAACGTTTGATAATTTTATTTCTTCTCCGCAATAATTCCCCTACCTAATATTGATTGTCGTAGCTTTACTAAAAAGCCATAAGGTTCACGTAAAGTCGAGATTTAAATGTTTGTTCAGGCTTTGTTATCTTCTTAAAAAACAGCCGACCAAAAGACCCTTGGCATTAAAAATTTACGCATAGCAGAGTTCGTGATTTTTGATAGTACAGACATTGTATGTGATCACTAGGGAATGATTCCGTGCAAAACGAATTATAGATTAAAGGTAATCTTTTTTATTGCGACGTTTTTTTTTTGGTTTGGAAGATCGCGGATTTATTTTAAGTACGATTTCACGTTTATTAACGGGCCCTGTGGATTACGGTTTCCTAGTACATTATTATCGCTCTTCACTGAGAAGCATGGACATAAATAAAAAGTTACTGCTTATAAACGTCTGAATCATGGAGAGACTTTTGGATTTAAGAAGAATCTTGTCAATGGATTACAATGGAATAGTGACATTCTAAAACACACTAGCTACAAATTTTCACATCTCTTTCATTAAATTATATAAACCCTTCCATATTCATAGTGTCACAATGAGCTACGTCAGCTTTTAAACCATTAAATTATATGTGAGATAAGTCATACAACAAATTGAAAAATGTGCTAATTGTAAATAAAATAGTTCTACATACAATTGAAAACTAAAAATACAATAAAATTTATATCTTCTTTGTATAATTAATCATAACTTGAAAACCTCGTCAATTTTACCATCGAAGAATACATAGTTTTAGTATAGTATAGTGACAATTAGTGTAGTATAGTAACTATACCAAATGCATGATGTACCGTATACAACCGTTTTGTTTCAAACGGCACCAAGACACGACTCGAGTTTGTTCTGCTATGGAGAATTCTGTTTCTTGTGCCTTTCGATAATTTTGCATAGTTTGATATGTATTTCAGGTTTTTCAGACAAAATATGACCTAAAATAATTACTCAATACTACATAAAACCATATTTCACTTTTTGAAATTGTCATTTCACTTTATAAATTCGTTTATATCACAAGACCCACACGGTAACGAAATGTGACTGCATGAGATCCGAAGGCGTTTTTTTAGCATGAAAATGGGAAGGTTAATTATAATATTTATCTACAAAAGTTAACTAATCGTAGATTTTTATTTTCATTTTGTATTAAAATGAGATTTCTGCTATTCAAAGAATAAGAGTTTTCACAGGATTTTCGTAGTTTTTATAGTTCTGATGTAAAGTAATAATAAACACTGTCATTCTAAAATAATTACACTTTTTACATTTGAAACTGGTAGACATCGGTTTTCTAAGCATTTCATCGTACTTAACTCAACACTGTTTTTTTTTTGTCTTGTCACACTTTGTGACCGAGTTATCGATATATTGAAAGAAGCAATTCGGAATCCATGCAAGTATGATTATCTTTATATTTAAATTTTGCGATATTTTCTAATTAGATTTTCACATCAATTATTGTATTTTAAATCTCCAATTTTATCAAACGCATTTTAATTTTTTCTATTAATTATCGATAAAGAAGCTATATCACAAATATCGATGGCCTAATATTATAACCCCGTATCTGATATTTTGACGAAAATGACCTTTTAAGTAATTTAAGACATCGATTGAGGGTGCTTGATGGAACTTCAATATCAAATTTGGATTATTGAGATTTTGTACACTTCCGTGTATTTAATCCAAATTTGATATTGAAATTCCATCAAGAACCCTCAGTCGATGTCTTAAATTAAATAAACAACATTAAAGAGTTTTTGCAAGAAGCATTTAAAAACATATTCGAAGTTCAATATGGAATTCCAAACTTGAATTGAAAACAGGAAAACAAACGAAAGAAGTCCGTCTGTCAAAAATTTCATTATTACCTATTTGTTTTGAAATGTACCTACGTTTTCTGGTCAATTTTTATTTTATTATCTTACGTAGTGAATGTATTTTAATATTTTTTTGTTTTTTATTACACTACAAATATTTATTTAATAAGTGTCTCGTTCAAATGATACCGTTCATGGCGAAAAGGAACAAGTCTTCTGCTTAGATTATGTAAATAATTGTATTAACTAGTTACTATCGCGTGCAAGAATCACTTGACCACACTGACGTCGTGCGGCAATGTTAATTTATCTGTCAAGTCACGCAAACCAATTGCTGCCCGACGAGTGTTGCACCGGACGTCGTAGGTCTGATTGACAGCGCTAACGGGCCTCGACTTACCACTTTCAATTTGTATCATTGTCCTGAAGAATCACTCTATTCGATGTCAATTATTAACATCTACTATCAATAGCCTATTTGAAGCATCAAATGAAGTCAGTATTTAAATGGTTTATCATACAATTTTAACAAATACTTTACTTTTTAGTCTTTATATTTATTTTAAAAATAAAGCACATTTTTTTGTAATAATTCCAAATGTTTATAATGATCTTAACCGGTTTCTCTCATCACTAAAATTATCAACTGATAAAAATAAAATTACAATAGGGCTATTTATCTAGCGTCCGTGGCGCAGTTGGTTTCGTCGCTGGCTACGGTTACGGATGTCTCGGGTTCAATTCCCGGTGCGGACGGTCTTCATAGATTGATCTTTCAATCGATTTATGGACTTCTGTTCGTAGTCTGAGTCCTCCCTACCATCAATCCCATCCTCACGGGGCGTAACGAGAGCGATTAGCTAACCACTAGTCCTGTCATAGCCCTTATCCTTCTATCCCTACTCTCTTCGAAAAAGAAAAGAGAGGTTGAGCAACTGAGTGACAAGCAGTTCTCGTAGAAAAAATTCTGTCAAGATACCTCCATTAGGAGACCATATGCTTCCACATTGGGAGCGGACATGAAAAAAAAAAAAAAATTATCTAAATTGAATGTTAACAATCACAATGTATTTGAAGCAGTTTGTTCATGAGCTATGACAACAATTTACAGGTAATCAAACAAAATATAAATAAATGAAATTGAATAGTTTATAATTAAAATGTTCAGGGTTTCTTACAAATCAATAAATTTTAATGTGAAATCAAAAATAAAACCGCATTAAAAATCCATTACATGGTAAAATACAATGAGTTTTAAATAATGCGTAAATATTCATTAAACAAAATAGTAAATTGGGAATTTTTTAAACAAAATTAGTGACCCATTTAAAAATAATGAAATATTTAATATGTACTTAACATTAACACTAAACAGCCATGATAAATGGGGAATGAAGATCAGCCAGGAGCATCTCGTTGATAATGCTTGTAATGAGTAAAACCGGTTCTGATTATTATAAACATGCGGAAGAGTACAAAAAAAATGTGTTTTATTTTCAAAATATAATGCTTTTCTACCAAGCGTTGACAATTAACACTTGAAATACTTTATATTTATATTAATCGGTCTGAAGTATGAAGTATTTCCAAGTAAAATCTCTGAAATAATTACTATAATTTCTTATATGAATATATTCTATTATTTGAATTCATAACATTTTTATTTGTTATCATACGATTCTAATATATTTACATGTTTGTTATTCTAAATAATCTGCGAGAAGATTCAAAAGTACTATACACTTAAGAGAAAGCCGTTAGTCGACCTTAATCAATATTTTCAGAAGAAAGCAAATGATTACAATTATCTGTGTGAAATACTTTTATCTAAAATAATACATATTGCGTTCTGCAATAGTAACGGCGCTATGTATCACAAACTTCGTGAATACAAATTTTGTTTTTTTCATGCCCGTTATGACTTTTAAATTAAGATACAGAACTCTTAGCTAAACAGTCATATAAAAAAATCTTGTTTGTATTAATCCGTTACACATTGTTTATTTGTAGCAATTTAAACCTATACATAGAATTTTACTCAGAGGCATCGTAAGCAACTTTAAAATTAAGCTGATTGAAGAGCTAATTTGGTGTAAATGTGAGTACAATTTAAATTTTGTTTAAAAAAAATAACGAAATGAAATTGTATGCAAAGTTACGCGACTCGGAGATGTTGGTTGATAAGTATTTAATAAAAATGGAAACAAAATAACTTTTCATATGAAACGATATTTTTATATATAGAAATATTTTATATATTGTTACAACTGACGTTGAATTTACATAATGTATCACAATAAACAAAATTGCATTCTTAAATATTATATTTTAAAAATAAAAAACATTTGTTTGTATTACTTCCACGTGTTTATAATAATCAGGACCGGAGCATTATCAACTAAAATTCATCAGTTTAGCTAATCCGGTCCTGATCATTATGATAAACATATGGAAATCGTATGAACAAATTGTGTTTTATGTTTAAAATAAATATGATACTTTTCCACCAAGAATTGACAGTTAACACAACAGTTAAATGTTATCGTAAATATCTATTTTAAGAAGTTAAATTCCCAGTAATTGTAGAATAAAAATTTTGAAACTATTCAATTATTAACATTTAACATTTAAGCCAATAAAAATCAAAAAGAATTTACAATACATGTAAATATTATATACATTTTTCGATACACATATAACAATTTATTTTCAAGTTACAAATGAAAAATAGCCTTAAACATAATATAAAGTGATTCATACATTTTGATTCAACATGTCAAAGTGAGTCAAAAAAAATAGAAACAAAAGATATATGACAATCATATCAACATCTAAAAAATAAATCCCTTTTGATTGAAAGGATAACAATTGAAAATAAAAAAATCCCATCATAGGAATGGCCAGTAAAAAAACATTTCTTCAGATAGACACGATAGATTGAGATGGAATAAAAACATAACACAATTCCAAAGTCACCGGATAAAAACGGTTAAGTCAGCATAGAAAAGAATTTACCCTCAAAATGTAATAATGTTAATAAATATTCCCTTTCAAACACATACTACAAAGAAAATAAATCTCCAAAACTAGAAGAGATAGAATATGTTATTATTTTTTTTTTAGAAAAAAAAAACAATTTTCTCGTTTTATAACTGTTTTATTTAACACATTGTACGTGTGTCAATAGCGATACAAATATTATATATTACAAATTTTAAAAAAACTAGATATTTCAATATTTTTTTAAGAAATTCAACATTGTTGAGATCTATAGTTCTTGAACTCTTAATAGATATTGAATGTCGACCATAAAATAGATTGGCAAGGAAGTAATAATGTATATTTTTTTCTTCCAGTGCATCTGTAAGAATTCGATTCCATCGTTGATGTTGCTTGGCGATACTAAGCAGTAGAGACGGATGATGATGATAACTATTCCAGTCCTGAGTTCAGTCAGTGAGTGTCGGCAGATATCACGTTCAGACGGGTTATTGAATGGCGTCGGTGGTCGATATAGTACTTCTTACAGTTGTCCCTTGTTTTTATATTTATACTGTGTTTGTGATCTAGTTTCGACAGACTTTGATAAGCGGAGTCAGCAGAATAACGGATATCGGTCAAATATTATTGCAAGAAGTCGTGTCTTGTCACAGGTATATTATTTGTCAATGAATAATGCTTACTGATAAGTATAATGTATCGGTGCACGCGAGTATTTACATTTCGAAATCTGCATCGTCACGTCTCGCCATCCATCTAATAAGCAGTTTTTTTTACCATGTTCACTACCATTGTAGAAATAATGAACTTCTAATGGTGATTATCTTAAACGAACCTCTTTTTTCTAAGACATTAGTGATATAAGGATATGTCTAGGAACTTTTTAAGATATATAATTTTTTCATATTATTTACCAAATTTAAATGAAAACTGTTCTAAACAAATTCCTAATAATATTACTACACCAAGAATAAACAACCTTTATAGAGAACTAATATTTATTTACAGCACAAATAAATAATTTTTATCCAATTTCTCCATTTCAGATAAAAGAAACAATAAGTATATGGGTGTTTATTTTCTGTAAATATTTGAATAAGGAGAGAAGAATTGATTTCATTCTTTCTACCCTCATTTTCTCGAAGAATTGTCGAAGGCTGCGCCGCTTGGAGGCTATTTCGTTGAGCCGCGACATGTCGGCTAGGCCGCACGACCGACGCTACAAATCCAATCTGGGGACGGAACTCCCATTTCATCGAGGACCAAGAGACGTCGCGATGCCCTCCTACTGTACTGGTCACAACACAAAGTGAGCGTTGCTCTCTTACGAAGCTCGAAAATATTCCTATGCAGAAGTAGGAAACTGTGCTTTAATATTTTTACTTTTCTTTACTTAAATACCAAATAGATATTGATGCCACAGATGTAATTGACAATTTCTAAAAAAGTTCTGACCATGTTATACACGTTTATACACTGCTCGCCAACAATTTTTTTGCACAATTGAAGCAGTTTTAAAGAGTGGCAACCGACGATTTCGCACACAATACATCACTTGTCATTTCTTTAATCACATGATATTTTTAATTTATTTGTTCAAACTTCACTACTCGCCGTGTGTACAAATATACAGTGTCATTTACTACATAAAACTTTAATTAAACGTAAAATACGCAATTTTGAAAACTAACAGATTAGAAAACTAACTAATTAGAAATGTGAACATTAAATGATGCGTATAAGATTTTAATAATAAATTTCATAAGCCGCCTTCACTTTTAAATATTAATCAATGACCCAACATTAATAAATTTCGTCATAATTCTAACTTGCGTCATAACGAGTGAATCCTTTGATGGCAGTTTTATTTAATATGTATCGACTAAGAACTTCTTTTATTAAATACGTGTTGTTTTATTACAAATACAAAAAGTCCCTAGTTCTTTCGTTGCCGTTCCCTGTGGAAGCATTCGAAGGAGGCGATCGATTAGTCCCGTTTGTTCATATTCCATTGCCACTACCAGCCAGCGCCGATAGAATCACGTTAACATTGCAATCCCATTCACGGTCGTTATTTATTTTGAACGTATCATTCTGGGGGATATTCCGTCGTGCGTAGCGCTACGCTTCTCTGTCTACGTGAGCTGAAAGATGTAACCGCTGCAAAGTACTACGGCGTTGCCAATTGGGCCAAGTCGCAGATTTTCCGTTGTATTGATTGCGGAAAATTAATTTTATAGAATTATGATATACAAAAATTATCAACCGATATTTCCGATTTCCGGAAATTGTTATCAAAAACCTAAAACATTAAGTCTACAATGATTTTTTTATTTATTCAATACGTTAATTTTTATGTATTGCTATTTCAAAACTAATAATGTCAAAATTCATCAAAATCATTATACTCCAGCAGTATTGATTTTTGAAAATCGGCATTATTTCAGTGAGTCAATACAAAAAAAATAAAATACAATTATTCCACTAACTGACAGCATATAGAATATGATTGAACTAGTAACGCCATTGATAGTAAATATTTTTTCTCATCGTTCAAATCATTTTTTCACTGTCAAAATTAACGCTTGTTCAACAAATAATAAAAAATCTCATGTGTTGTGTCACAAATCCGTAATGTCACTTAACGAATAGAATCTTTTAAAGCTGGTAGTCACCGTTAGTACCAAAAGTTAATGGAAGTAATAAAATGGTGACAAGATCATTGCTCTAAGTCAAACCAAGGAAAGCCTATAATTAGGTAGAGTAGAGCAAAATTATTGTGTAGAGATATTAGTAAAACAAAAAGAAAACCAGTTACATAATTTGTTGCATGATAGTTCATGCAATATATACGTAACAAAGTAATAGAAGAAATAATAATAGTTTTGTGTTATTTTTGAAGCCATATCCGCTTGCATTATAGAGCATAAAATCTCTTATGAAGCTTATCTCAATCATTTTTTTCTAAGAAAACTGTGTGTTACTCAGTTGCTCAACTTCTCTTTATTTCGAACAGATTATAGACAAAACATAGGTCTAGGATAGAACAAGTGGATTAGTATATCGCGCTCGTGTTGCCCTGACTTAAGAATTGGAGCGGTATGAGAGAATTTAAGACGTCACAAAAATCCATGATTTCCAGCATAAATCCATAAATTGATTAAAAATGTAAATTGTGAAACCGTTCTTACTGGGATTCGAACCAACTCAACAACGGACCACTTATTTTTAATTTAAATCGCAGGCAATGATAAAAAATACAGTATCTTTGTTGAAAGAAAATGTGATGTTATATAATTGGTATTATTTATCTGATTTTTCTAAAACAATGACCAAAAGAATTTTTGATTCGTTACGTCATCATCATACATAATATTGACGGTGTTTTGGCCAATTGCGCTTTCCTCAAAAAATACGAAAAAGAGTTGGTGTGTTGTAAAATAGTATTTCTCTTCACTAACGCACTATTTAATCTTCAAATTAATATTATGAACTGCGTTTTGGCCAATTTATGTAACACTTAAAAAATACGAAAATGAGTCGAAGATTGCATCTCATTTTAAAGACGACAGGTCTCGGCCAGGTTATGTAAATTAGAAAAAAAACTAACCACTTTTTGGAAGGTAAACATCATTTAACATTCTGTTTTAAAAATTCTGACCCTCTCCCCACTTGATGTAAACCACTATTTTATCGACACTCTCTACGTATAATCTGCATTT
Source organism: Himalopsyche phryganea (assembly GCA_022494535.1). NCBI lineage: Eukaryota > Metazoa > Arthropoda > Insecta > Trichoptera > Rhyacophilidae > Himalopsyche > Himalopsyche phryganea. The sequence continues at coordinate 2,636,110 of JAGVSL010000019.1, read as the reverse complement.
CAAAGATTCATAGCGCAACCCACCATAATTATATTATAATGGACTACATCAATTGGCCAAAACACCTATTGTACCCATTCAAGATTATTTTTTCTCGATATTGTTAAAGTGCACTGTCTTTCATTTCACCGACGTGTCTAAGTGCATGCTGCACTTTGAAATATTATTTTATGTTGGCTTCTAAACGAATGAGGTGAGTGTCCATAATCATCTTCGCGGAAATAAAAAAGAAAAATGTAACTGCAACAATAATATCTTGACATCAGTACGCTCTGCTGTAGTACTGCAGTACAGTATAATAGTTATAGAAACATTTCAGATCCAGTGAAGCGGTACACATTTTATCGGTATAGCTGTTCTGTAGAAACCAGCGATAATAGTCCCCATAAAAGGTGCATAACATAATTGCTCATCTGTTCCTTGAACGCTGCTATCGGTTTTTTTTGTTTGTTTTCAACACAGAAACAGTCTCTCCAAAAAGAAAATTACGCGACGCTTTCACGGGGTTACGAATTTGCAAGCAAAATAATGTCATCTTTTTTTGAATATAAATACTTAATGCAACAGTTTATTATAAGATAATTTTTCTATACCCGTACATTTATTGTCACCAAAATTTATAACCTAAGTATTTAGATGATTAATATTTTCTGATTAATAATAATTGAATCTTGTTTTATTTTTAAAATTTATTAGTATGAAGATATTTTTTCCCCATCATGTTCGCTCTTAATAGGGATATCTCAGCAGAAGTTTTTCTACGAAAACTGCTTGTTACTCAGTAGCTCAACCTCCCTTCTCTGAATAGAGTAGGGATAGAAGTATAGGGTAGTGGATAGCTAGCCGCTCTCGCTACGCCCTGTTTTTAATACCAGATGGGTGGGAGGGAATTTTAGACATTGCAAGCATCTATGCTTACGAACAGAAATCAATTAACGAAACTGTCCGTCCCGGGACTTGAACCAGAGGCATGCGTAACCGTAACCAATGGAGTTTACCACTGCACCACGGATAAAACATTTTTTTTATCATTTCAGATATTTGATGTATTTATTAATAAATCAAAGAATGTTGTAATCTAACAACAAATGAGCATTACAATATATAATTTAAGACATCGACTGAGGGTGCTTGATGGAATTTCAATATCAAATTTGAGTTGTTGAGATTTTGTACACTTACATGTATTTTGTCACTAACGACCCGGGTTTCGCCTTTCGGCATCTTCAGGCATTCGAGCGCACTTATCAGTTTGAGTTGTACAAAATCTCAATAACTCAAATTACAATATATATTTGTTATGTTTTATCTATATTTCTTCAGCAAACACACACACACTCAGTTGGCTCATCGTGTGCATTGAACAAATGTTGACAGGTGTCACCTGGTCTTAGAATACTAGTTTACAATAAATATGTAATTTTTGTTATTCTTTATTTTCGATTATGAAATGGGTTTGATTTAATTCTTAATAATTGAGAGTTTCCTATTTAATTAATAATATGATATATAAATAACACCTTGGTTGATCAATATTGAACTTTTATTTGAAAGATCTTTTATTAAAAAATCTTAACTGTAAATACATAGTTATCAAAAATAAGTTACAGTAAAAAACGTTTGTTTATTTCCCGTCGTTGATCATACCACAAAAATAATGAACGGACAAAAACTGCTGGTAGAAAATAATTAAATTCGTTTGGAACAAAACCAACCCTTCTTTACTTATTAAAAGAAACCCCTCATCTGAATCTAATCTGTTGGCATGATGCTAGACATATTTTAAAAATAAAATTTTATGTTTACGAATGGGATAGTGTGGATACATAATAACAGTAAATTGAACTTAATAAATTGCATTATGTCGGCGAAAAGCTCTATGCATTTTATCTTTATGTTAAGTTGTAATCGACGCCAAAAATTTTCAATGCGGCCAAAAGTATTATTACTTCGTGCAGTGTAGCCCCAGTGGGATCGAATAACAGTCCATTATCGAGTTTACCGACAATTTGACAAATACAACAATATTTTTATTACCTTCATTTTACTATGATAGTTATTGGACTTATATAACTAGGATTTATATCCTACTCACGATTCAAAGACTTCAAAACAGTGTAAGCTTTAAATTCTTATTTTGACAAAATGACTATTGATATTTTATTAATGAATAGATGACATCATAATTTGGCGAAAGTTTCATTTCTTCGCTGCTCTGAAAGAAAACAGTAAATCTAAAAATATATATATTGAGTTAGTAATACCAAAATTTTTGTTATTTCAAACTCTACCGTATGAAAGAACACACTTTTTTTTATAAATTAAACTTTTACTTATAAAACAGTTTTGCACAAACAAACTAAATAAAAAACGTATAGCATTTTACATATTTGAAAAACTTCAATGTTCAATTACTTAAAACAAGTATTTTTCAATTACTGTCTTCTTCCAGAACAACGACTTTTTCTTTGTAGTAAGTAAATATTTTTTATCATAACGTTTGTGTATATTTATTTCATGTATTTGAAGAAAAAGTTAATTTAAATGTAAATGTAAATAAAAATGATTTATGTGGCGAAATCTTTTTTGTTGTAACCATGTCCACCCCCCTCCCACCTGTTGATGATGTAGTACGTTATTGAAGTGTAATAACTGGATGAGAATATTACCTTGCTCTTCACCCCTTTTTCAGACTCTGAATGAGAAACTGGTCCATAAATCGATTAAAAATGAACATACGTAAGAGTCTTTTATTTGTTGAATCGAGCCATTCAAGTTCAAAACGTAATAACGTAAAGATCGAGACGTATTAAAAGAATCTATGGGTCATGCCAGGTCGTCACATTCATGATCAACATCTGCATTAATTATTGAAGGTATGATTAAGCAAAGATCTGTAGACTTTCATTGAGTTTTCAAGTACAAGAGATTCCGTAATGACTTACTCTACCATACATTCTCTAAAAACATGACGTACCCTCCCAAGTAATAAGTATTAAATTGAGCAATAGTTATGACGATAGCGTGGAGCCAGAAAACCCATCAAATATATCCTATAATTTTTGTTGAACATAATAGTTGGATATGTTTACATTATTACAACTAAGTTATACCAAGTGAATACAGTTCAAATCAAAAAAGATTTAGATTTTCTGAGACGAATCATCCGGTGTTAAACTGTCCGTATCCTTCAATATTGGCATAAGTCCAACATAATTCAGAGAGATGTTGCTACTGCCTCAGTTGAAACTTGCGAATCGCGAATCGCGACTTTGGTCGAAGGAAAGTGTCTTTTCATTTTATGAAGTGCATGGTTTTACGTTTTATAAAATCGAGAGACCATTGTCATTGGCGCAGCGCGCTCCGACACATCTCAACTTATAATGCCAACTTTAAATAAGAATTGTCGGCTCTAAGTGAAAATAAACACAACACGATTGCTCTTTTGTTGGATAAGTGCATTTAAAAATGATTTATTTACCGACGTCACTGCAAGATATTATTTTGTAGAAGATAAAGTTGTCAGAACGGTTTCAATTTGGAGTGTTAATATTAATAAAGGTCAAATTATGATTCGCATTATTCATTGTATATTTAATATTTTTTCTCTTTTAGTACATTGCCCATGATGTGTGATGTAATTAATGTGAAAGCAAAAACTATTTTCATTCATTTATCATGTTTTATTTCACTCCCAAAGATCAGTAGACAATTGAGTGTGTTCAAATCAAAAATATACAAATACGAAAAATACACTACTTGATCAGATTTCACAAGAAAAACATTTAATCGCTTATTTAGTATTTTCTAGAAGACACCGTTTTAGATATCGTTTTCAAGAGCTGTGATAAAAAAAAGTGAAGATTATTTTTCAGTATGAAATCAAATTGCCATAAATCCCATTTTAACAAATACAAAAATTATATCTCATTTACAAGTGTTATTTGATCATGTTACACTAGTAATGATAACCCAGCTTCACCAAGGATAGATCGCGCTAACACTTAAACGTTGGTGGTATTATGATGTTATTTTGGTGCAAGCTACTATTAAATGTTGGAAGTTGAAAGCTAAAAATATCATGGTGGACCGCAGCTTATGTAACACCCACAAAATATAATTCAGCAATCAATAATGATTTCCAAAGTTGAAAGTTGAATCAATAAATAATGATATTAAAAGTTCAATATTTAAAATAGCACGGTTGACCTATAAATGGTCGCCAAAATGAAATGTGCGAATTTTCACTTTCTACTGTATAACATTTGGTGGGAGTTGGAGTCCTTGTGGCAGACAGACAGATCTATACATGTATTTTCTGCTATATAAAATAGATTTGTATTCACAATTACCTCGAGTTGACTTTTATATAAAGAGAGATTTTAACGCTTTATCTTTTCCGTCTGAACTATTATTATTATATTTTCCTGTTTTAAATTCTGTTTTTTTATTCGAATTAATGTGCACCATGTAAGTCGGCGTCCGTGGCGCAGTTGGTAGCGTCGCTGGCTACGGTTACGGATGTCTCGGGTTCAATTCCCGGTACCGACGGTTCTCATAGATTGACCTTTCAATCGATTTATGGATTTCTGTTCGTAGTCTGAGTCGTCCCTTTAACCCACACCATTCTCACGGGGTATAACGAGAGCGATTAGCTTACCACTAGTCCCGTCCTAGCCTTATCCCTACTCTCTTCGAAAAAAGAGAGGTTGAGCAACTGAGTGACAAGCAGTTCTCACAAAAAAGTTCTCTTAAGATGCCTCCATTAGAAGACCATATGCTCCACATTGGGAGCGGACAAAGAAAAAAATAGCTTTACATTTCAATTAATAAAATTTGTTAAATATTTATGTGTTTATTACTACTTAGTACTATTTTAATCTTCGTTGATGTAAAAGTACATGTATATAGAGGATAAAATAAATCACCTTTAGTCACCAAGTTCAGCTCTTTAAACGCGTCACCTAGCATGGATAAATAAATAATCTTCAAATAATTTATTTTTTAGGAATATCCACTCCCAGTGTGGAGCATATGCCATCCTATTTGTAGTATCTCAAACAAAAAATTCTATGAGAACCGCTTGTTACTCAGTTGCTTAACTTTCCTCTCTTCGAAGAGAGTAGTGATGGAAGGATAGTTTTAGGACAGGACTAGTGGTTAGCTAAAAATTTTCGTTACGCTTCGTTTTTGAGGATTTGATGGGTGGGAGAGGGTTTTATACACCACAAACATTCATGACTATGAACATAAATCCATAAATTAATTGAAAGATCGATTTCTGAAACTTTCCACAACGAGACATTTGTAACTGTAGCCATCGTCGTTACCAACTGCGTCACGGAGCTGACTAAATAATTCGAATAATTCATTTCTGTTATTATTATTTTTTTACAAAACAGTTCATACTGATAATCAAATAATAATAGTTATACACAATCCTTCTTTATGGATAATTTTTAATAAAAATAATTTATGCATTAGCTCAAATGAAGCAATGTATATCACAAAGACGATGAGCAGCAATTTTATCGATAATAATACATTTGATACCGTTTTTCAGAAAAGAATTGAACTGAAAATCCAGATCGTGTTACTATCCCAAGACACATTACTTTGGCTCAGCGCCATCACAGGTAAACGTTAAATTAAATGAGTCGGTCTGTAGGAAGGCTACCAAGAAGATATGTCAAGCTACATACAGAAGAAAGCGATTTAAATATTTATTATTTGCGAGGGGAACCGAATAATTATCGAGTGCAACGTCAATTTTGTGAAACAAATAGTAAGCGTAACTATAAATCTACTTAAACATAAATTTTGCCGCTACAAATAAAGTTGTATAGTTCTGTACTAGTTATAAAAGTTTGATAATGATAACCGCAATGGCGTCTTAAATTTACCGCTACAAGCAATCGTTCGCTGCGCCTATGCGTAACGCTGGTATTAATTACATAACATATTTTCATGATATCTGCAACTATGAATGCTAACGCATTCTTGGAGAAAGGTGTAGTATACAACACTTCTTTATTTCACCTTCAAACACATTGTTTAATTCTATTATTTACTTTATAATACTCAGGTTTGAACAAAAGTTAAAATATATTTAAAAAATTATCAGCCAATGTCTAAGTAAATATAGTACATCCAAATTAAAAGATTATTGTTTATTTATTCTCATTTATCACTTGGAAAAGTGTTTATAGCAAATGATTTGAATACCATGACTATTCTCATTTGACGATACGCAATGTATTGAAAATATTCATTGAGAGAAACGCTTTTCATTTCCAAAGAGTTCAATATAGTATATTGATACATATTATCGATGTTCACTTCATAATTGCTGAATGTTTTCAAATAATAATCTCTGCATTTTCTCCTTTGTTATAACCGATTCATTAATTTGTATTATACCTGTAAGGCTATTTTTAATTTGTAAGAATTGATTCTGTCTCTGTAATTTTTGTTTTTCAGATATTAAAAATTTAATGGATACTCATAGCTGCTCTGCTTTTTCCACTTAAGATGGCTGTTTATTATTCAATTTTTTAAAAAATAAAACACAATTCATTTGTGCTACTTCCACATATTTATAATGATCAGGACCGAGGACCGGTTTCGCTCATCACGAGCATTATCAACTGATTCAACTTTCAGTTGATAATGCTCGTGATGAGCGAAACCGGTCCTAATCATTATAAATATTTGGAAGTAGTAAAAATGAATTGTGTTTTATTTTTTAAAATATAAAGTCTTTCAACCAAGAATTGACAGTTAACACCTTAAAAGTGAAATAATAATACGTTTGGTTCTTTGTGAGTCTACCTCTTTTTGAGGAAAATTGTGTCAGTTATAGAACGACAGTACTGAAAGAGCGGTTGCGGCCGAACTCACGAGAAGCACTTCTCTTGTTTATCTTTATTTGTGTTTGTTCGGTTTTATGTTTACCGCACTCTACGCCAGAGGTTTATAATTCTCCTTTTTTTTATGAAAAAAATAATCAAAGTTGCACTAAGAAAACTACTCACATACATATTGAGTCACTGCAGTAGCATTCATAATAAAAATGAAAACATATTTTTTTCTGAAACAATACAAAACTTAGCGAGCTTTATGTAAATTTCTACTGATTTGATTTCAGTTGCTTTTTCTCTCATAAATATCAAATAAAATTCACTAATGAAATAATTAAAGTCGTATCAAGAAAAAATATTTTAATAGTACTCCTGAAATGTATTATTTAACGAATGAGTGTGGGTAGTAAATTACATAGTTCATAAGTATACGAAAAAATGTTTTTCAAATAAAGGGTGGAATGACCACATAAGACAGACCAATGCAAACAGGTACTCAACATATTGTTTTTAGCAAAGTTTTGTGACTTACTTGATGATTATATTGTTAAATTTTGTGTTAATAATAAAATGAAAAATGTCACCACATAGAAAGTTTTCTGAAAACTTTGCAATACTGACGGATGTGATTGTATCTCCCGTCTATCCACATATATTTTTTTAACAAACCTTATTGAAATATTAAAAATATAATAGTAGAAAAAACTGCATATACTTTGTGGAATAGCAATGCTTTTGAGAAGGATTTCTATTTATCAAGTTAATAAAATAATGAATTCAAATAGATCGCAAAAATATCACATCCTCAAAATATATTACATAATATTCGTTGTTTACTGTGGCCTAGTGATAAGAGCTTTCCCCTAGCGATCAAGCTTGTCCTGGGTCCCAGCAAGGTCAATATCAGGCTTAGATTATTTCAATACAAATTTGTGATCTTAGAAATGAGTGACTGAGATCGAGTTCATCTCATAGGATTTTTCAATTTTCAAAATATTTGATGTAGCGGCTGTCAGCTGTATTTCAACTGAAATGTGATATATTTTTTTTAAATAAAATATATTATTAGTCCATAAACACCACTGCTAAGCAGAGAGGGAAGTGCACAAAACAAATGTTTACGCGGGCCAGTATGATCCTTAATTGGAACAAGCCTCTCACCTTTGAATATTACGTGCCTATCTCTAAGCTTTAAATAAATAACTCCATTAAACAATTTATCAGTTGCAGTAGAACACTACAAAACAATAATTGGTCCTATTGGTCTCCATGAAATTTGAAGCCAAAATGAAGCATTTTCAGCTCATAAATTTGGTCTGCACCATATTTATTATTTGTCTTTTCGAATTTCTATATTTTCTATTTTATATAATATAATAATTTTATATAATAATAAGGTATATAAAAAAACATAAAGAGTTATTTATCTACATGACCTACTAATCGTATCGTTGTTTTAAAATCATTGTAGTGTAAGATACTATTCGCAATATTTTAAGAATGTGAAATATTTTTTTGAATTGCTGAACAATATTTATCGAGTTTTTTTCAATTATTTTTGTTGTGACTGAAGCAAAATTTTGCAATTTAAATCATCCAGACACGTTAGCCTGTCAAATATGTCAATAGTTTGAAAATAATTCAATAGTTATTGTTTTCGTCGTATTTTCGCAAATAATAATAAAATGTATGCATAATTATGTGTCAGCGCATTTGGAAATTAAAATTAAAAAAAATCACATTGAAACAAAACATGAAGTCTCGATTTAAAAAAACGGACTTGTTTGAATTGTTGAAATTTTGTACATTTCCATATATTTCGTCACTAACAACCCAAGTTTTGCCTTTCTCAGACATTCAAGCACACTGAGTCAGTTCGAGTTCATTCGTGTGTTCGAATGCCTAAAGATGCCGAAAAGTGAAACCTGGGTCGTTAGTGACGAAATACATGGAAATGTACAAAATTTCAAGAATTCAAATTTGTGTGAACTTGTTAAAAATCATCTTTAAGGTGTTAATTGTCAATTCTTGGTGGAAAGGCTGTGTATGTTTCAAATAAAATGAAATTGTTTAATTTAAGACATCGACTGAGGGTGCTTGATGGAATTTCAATATCAAATTTGGATTATTGAGGATTATTGAGGAATAATCCAAAATGAAATTGGTTTTATACTACTTCCACATCGCGAGTATTATCAACTCAAACAGTTGTTTAAAACTTAATAATGAATCATTTGGGGAAAATAACTTATTTTAACCAATATATCCACTGAATTTTCAATAGAAATGTAGCGATCACCTTTTGGGGTTTCTACCTTTGATATTAGTTTGTAGATTTAGTAGCTTAAACAAACTCTATGTTTAATACTAATCAAAGTATTGAAACCATACAAATCTGCACCCATGTGCTGTGAGCGGAAAGCACACTAATAATTTACTAATAATGTTAGATCAACGAATGACAGTAAGCAACGTCAGGCTTAATAATTCAACAAGCATAAACAGTTTTCAATTTACATGTCAGAATCTTTACGATAAAGTTCATACTAAGCTTTTAATAGCACGGAAAAGTTTCTCTTAACTAAGTTTATTCAGACTCGACTAACAGTTTGGTACTCTAATAGGAAGAGGCTAAGACAAGCAGCAAGTTGATATTTTGTATATAGAATCAAGATATAGCTTAATGTGTATAGTAAATATAAACGATTAAACTGTTCATTATATTACGCGGGATATATGTAGGAAGTATAACAAGAGTGTAATTATTATGCACAGAAAAGGCGGTACCTTTAATTTAATAATTAAAGTTATGCTTAGACTCTTGATTTAACGTTCTCGCAATGTGCATAACGAGCTAAATTTCCCAAAGAACACACTTATTACAAATTAATATTCTTTAGAAGCTTTTCATTAAAAATAAGGTTTTAATAAAAGCTTTATGAATTTTATTAATATTGAAAATGAATGAAGACTAAGGGAAAACGGCTGGAATTTTTATAACCTATATATTTATATATATGTGTGTATATATATATATAAATGAAGATTTGTTTGTTTTTTATCCTCTGTGCATTCCTTTACCATTCAGCCGATTTCGATCAAACTTTGGTGAGTTGTTGTGCGCACACCCGTGAAGGTTTCTGAAGAAAAAAAATTTAAATCTAAAATCTAAAAAAAATAATCAACTATGTACAACTAGTGACATCTTCGAACCAGACGGAAAAACAAAAATCATGGAATTATAGAAACAATAACGTAAATAATGTTTGAAAAGTATAAATGAATTACTATATTTTAAAAAATCGGGCCTTTTTCGGGCTTAGAAAAATAAATCTGGTCTTCGGGCTGGGTTCGGGTAACTAGTGTGATATGGAGACTCAAACTCGAGCTGGACTGGGCCTGAAGATGACGGGTTCGGACAAGGTGTTTTTATGAAATTCCAGCCCGTGTATTTTTCTAATCCAAAAGCACTTCAATAAACAGAATTAAAACAAAACTCCTTTCTTTCTTTGAGTATCATTGCAACGCATGCCGGGTACTAACTAGTGGTGAATAAAAATACCCCAAAACTACCATCTAGGGTTTACTTCTTTATGTTTTCATTAAATGTTCCTCGCTAATAAAAAGTCGAAAAAACAAACCGTTAAAGAGCTTTGTGAAATATAGAAATAAATTTTTCTTGTTGTTAATGTTAAAAATATTTTTTTACATAGTAATAACGCGTTTTAGTAAAGATTAACCAATTAATTGAAAAATAATAATAATCCAGATTTTAAAGATGCTCTCCATGGTGTACATAATTCGTGTAACATAATAGTAATATTAAGAATACCTTAATCACTTAATTCGTTTACTATGTTTTTCTCATTAAAACTTTTCATTGTCACATACACTCCCCTAACAATAAATATCCGATTTTTTATTTATAAGGAAGAGAAAATTTTTGCAAAAAAAAGGTTTTTTGTAGGTCACTTGATAGTCCTTTTCCCACTAATCAATTGATTTCTCTTTAGTTTTTCCGTATTTTATTTATCTCAGGCACCCGCATAATATGCTATTATATTTATCTGGATTTATGGTTATTCGAACAACACATCAATTGAAGACTTCGTGTATGAGAAGCAATAGAGTATTTTAAACGACAATTGTCATGCGTAGACGCAATATGATATTCTCCGAGAATGACAACCGCTAAACTTCTTTATTCCAAGAATGAAACAATTTAAATGTATTTACGGAAATATTTTATTATGATGAGTCGATTATTTTTCTTGAATACTGTTATTTTATTAATTTTCGTCAAAAATTTGCATTTATATTGCCATTTTGCTTCAATTGTTTGTAAATACAAAACCTTCGTACTTGTCTCATTAGGATGTCTACTTTATCGACACTTTCAACTGCTATCTATCCGAGCTTGCCTGCCTCATATATGTCCAATAATTTCATCACATCGACATTCATTAATCTCGTATTTACCATGATTTTGATCATGCAGCGATAGATCCCGTAGACCAGTGAAAAAGCTGTTAGGCTAAAATTCCAGTTGGTTAAGGTTTATATTTTATCAGTTGATAAAGCTTGTGATGAGTGAAACCTGGCCTGAACATTATCAAAATGCGGAATTAGTTAAAAAAAATTGCGTTTCATTTTTAAAATATAATGTCTTTCCAACAATAATTGACAGTTAACACCTAAAAGTGAAAATTAAAAAAAAACATCTTGAAAGCTGTTTTCATTCTGATAAAGGTAAGTATACTAATAATGATTTTTTCAGTGTTGTCACTATCACGGACGTATTGACACCCTTCCATTAAAGCCTTAAGTACTTCCGAGGAGTTGATATTTAATCCCATTGAGAATTAGTGTATTATCTTACTGGTTTTGTGTTACAATGATAATATATCATGGAAGCAAATGTGACGTAGTGCAATATGACAGTATTTGATATTAAATAAATTAAAATTAAAGTTCACATGTCAATCCGTCAGCCATTTTTTAATCAAAAATGAAATCACAAATATTCAAAGCGAATCAATCGACTGTAATATAATACTTCAATCACAAATGCAATCTTCTTTGTTTTTATATATTTGACATTTTTCTTCGCCTTATTACTGTGAAAATTCGTGTCTCGACGGTTTTTTTCTGTAATTATAATTTTGAAAAAGAGCTCAACCTTAGAAAACTCAATAAAAAAGATAAAAGTTGGTTGACATAAAAATTTACTTATGTGTAACGTAAAAATATTTAAATATATGTGACTAATTTTCATAGGGTCGAATATTGTATGCGATAATGAATAACATAACATTTCTCAATAAAATTTTCCCGTACAGCGTGCCCCATTTCAATCCCAACGATTTTACAACGATTTCATTTCCACTGTGACTTCTCAATGTAAAATTAGGGTTGTGTTAGCGCCATCACTTGCACATATCACTAAATTTGCCCCTACTTTTGCTGTGTGGAAATAATTATACAAAGACATTGATACAATAAACTTTCTTGCCAAAACACTCATTAGTCAGTACGCATCATATGAGAAATTTCATTTAATAAGTACGTATATAAAATATTTTGATTAACGACATTTATGCAACCCTTAGCTTTTTCATTTTGCGAAATACTATGATTGCACGACACCTGATTGGAAAACACTGATATACGTTATACATTACGTAAACCTTAATCTATGCTACATGGTAAAACCTGTAATTTTTTTTCACTTTTAAGCTGTCAACTTTCAATTCTTTGTGAAAAAGCATTATAACTATTATTATTAAAAAAATACAAGTTTTGTTTTGTTTTTGTGTTTTAAAAATTTTAACGTTGTAATACATTTAGATACAATGCAATGTTAATATTACAGTAGATGAAAGGCTCCATTCTTTAGGTCCAATATTTAATCTTTTATTTAATCTGGAATCTTATCTCAGTATGCATCTCTCTTTTGTAATATATATCAAACGTGATCACATAAGCCTTGTAAGAGGAGATAAACGAAAGGAAATGCCAGCTAGCAAAACTGGCGATCAACTTTAAAACGAGAACATGCTTGCCGATTTAAACTTCCCTCCCAGGCAGACGAGAAAATTAAGAGTCCCTATTTTAACTTTAGCCACTTTATAGAAAAATACACAAAAATATGCCGTCTCGACTGATTCTCATTGTATATTCAAATCTCCGCGTTAATTTGTTATATTTCTTCTATCTTTACTTACATGACTATACTTATTTCAACTAAAGGGTATCACTTATGATTATAATTTAAAACATCGACTGAGGGTGCTTCATGGAATTTCAATATCAAATTTGTCAGTTCTGAAAACTGTCAGTTCGAGTCCATTCGTACGATATAATGCCTGAAGATGCCGAAAGGTGAAACCCAGGTCGTTAGTGACGAAATACATGTAAGTGTACAAAATCTCAATTATCCAAACTTATCATTATGATTATTATGAAAAACTGATTTTAAGCCCGGGAATAAAATCGCGTGGGAAAATTGAGAAAAAATAATTATAATATTAATCATTTTTAGCATTCGGCAACACTTTTTTTAAAAACGTAGCATTTAACGTATTCCAAAATTGCATCCTCAAATTTGAGGTTACGATGATTTATTAAATCCATGATATAGATGGAAGTCAAGGTCTTATTCCAAATCTTCTAATGACCAGTAACATCCATGTATATTTGAACCCAACACAAAATATTTACAGAAACGTTTCCGTTTTTATGTATTAAGTTAAGCTTGATGAGATGCACATATTTATATGTCCACATGGACTCAATATGTCGAAAATTCATCAGGTGTAAAATCAGGTGATTCCCAATTTTCCCAATTTCAACCACTTCAAAATTCACAATTTCAAATATCCCGGGTTTTTTTAACCCTTTGATACTGATATTTTTATTAAAGATTGGATCGGCTATTAAATATAACATACAGAGACCTATCGTATAAGATAAAGTGGAAAAATGTTTTATCAAATAAATTTATTCTGAGGATTTTCATGTTAGATTACATGTCATTTTTGCGGAAGGAAGTTGGTATTTCCTAGCAGTCAAGATGTTTCAACATTGAAATAAAATTAAAACGTTGTTTTTCTACACATAACACATTATTATTCAATCAATTGGTAAAATAACAGAATAAAATAACAAAGTATTTAGTTCTCAATACTTTGTTATTTTATTCAATTATAATGGAGTTCTTCCAAGTAAATGCCAATTCAATCAAATGATAAAATAACTTTTAACTTATCATAATATTTATGAAACATCATGAAAAAAATATTTATGAAAATGTTTATTGATTATTATTGTGTTTTTTTATACGAAGTATATCATGATGATACTGTGGGTATATCTGATCTTTTTGTAGGTTTTCAGTACTCTCTAAAGATGAAATTCTACTAGAAAGTTGGAATAGATTATAAGTATACGATATTCAAAAATAAATGTATTTTTGTACTGCTAGAAACCAAAAATATCATAGTTGGTACCACCTACCATTGAAAGCAAAAAACTTGTGAAAAAAAATATAAGGTCCTTTAATATTTAAAACAAAAACAAGTAAAATTTTTAAAATCTCTAAAAAACGCCTTGGGTCTCCAAGAGGTTAAGCCAAATGTAGGATTATCTTTTGAATTACACATTGTCAATTTCACAATCATGTTGGACAATTCAAACATTCAACAAATAATTTTCATTCATATAAAATTTCAGAATACAAATTCAACATAGTTTTGTTGCAGTCGGCTTAAATGACAATTTATTTATTCGCATTGTTGACCTTTTCAATTCATGAAAACATTTGTTTTCAAAAAGTTGTAGCGATTATTTGAAAACAAGAATGTAATTTTATAAACATTTTATTGAAAATTAACATAATATCTACTTCCCCAGATATTCTAGATAGAAGTATAATCCCTGTTATAATTCACAGTATCCGTATCTGATAAATTGAAAAATAAAAACATTTTATAATGATTATAAATTACATTATAGTTATATCTATATAATATATTTCATTACATTCCAATTATTAAGAGTTTTACCGCATATAATTTCTAGAATATGAGGTGTTTCTGAATCTTTTTTTATATTCTAAAAAGCAGTACACAAAAAAATATACGAACAATATAATATCACTAATATACAATAATATTGATTTTTATAAATATTAATATCTCCAATAGTTTAAGTATGCCATAGTTATTTTTTTCGTTTCGGTTTCAGTTTTGGTGCCGAAAAAAATAAAGTGAATGATTTTTAAATGCTTTTATTTGTATAATTTAAGACATCGACTGAGGGTCCTTGATGGAATTTCAATATCAAATTTGAATTGTTGAGATTTTGTACATTTCCATGTATTTTTTCACTAACGAGCCAGGTTTCGCTTTTCGGCTTTCAATTTGAGTCTATTCGTGTGCTCAAATGTCTGAAGATGCCGAAACACGAATTCCTGATCATAACACATCCTCAATAATATTTGGTATCGTCGATGGGATTTTTTTCACTTATTTTTAAAGTCAAACCAAGTAATGTTAATTCTAATTTACCGAGCTATTGTTTTAAATTGTATTACTATCTATCACCCATATTTTACCTTTAGTTTTATGTCACCAAAAATTAATTAAAACGTTAAATTCAATTTTGCATCTTATATTTCGTTATTTTCTTTAATTTTTATGCAAAATTCAAAAAAAATATATTGTACATTATATAATATTGCGAGCGAGTACCTATATCGATATTATTGAAGATTCTGCTTGAAAGAAAAATGCATACACTATATTTATATATATTGTCATCAGGGTACACTCTAACATTCCACCCCTGTTCATTTCTTCGTCAAGCTTATAATGTAACGTCATGTGACTGTAAGGCGCCTTCACTCCTTCCCTTCCAATAAAAATATTGTAACATGGGTTTCGCGATACGTTACACTCCCAGCTATTAGTGAAACGTTACTTGTACTAAATGGACCTGTCCGGGTGAAAAATCGCTTCCCCATTTGACGGTCGGGTGGGGGAGGGGCGATACTACACAATCGCGTGCCGAGATCTTTGGGCGGGCCCCTTAAGCCCAGTGGTGTGTAAGACACAGAATGTCACGACTCGGCCGCCAAAGCATATCACTGTGTCCCGTATAAATCCAAATTGCAATTCTGAAATGACGCTAAGATTATGTGACACGGGAGACAATGCAGTTCTTGTCATAGAAATAGCGCAACCTGCTAAACCTATCGGTTTATGAAGATAAACTTTTTTTTAAAAGCAATTTTCTTGTCAATATTTTTATTTAAAGCAGTTGCTCGTAATAATAAATGCATATAGAAAAAATTGGTGTAAGTTTTAAAAAAAACGACTAACAAAACTTATTATAATCAGAGCAATAGACAAAAAATACAACACGAAATACTTTTTTCAAATAATTCAAGATCTAAGGAAGAGTTCTATTTTTTTAAGATCTAAGGAAGAGTTCAATTTTAAGGAAATATATTTTATTTAAATTATCGCTTTTTATGATGTTGCCATACATATTTAAGCGCTATGAATTATTTACTCGCTGTAGTTTGACTCCGTATGAGAATGTGGGCCCGGGGTTATATATATATATTTTAAAAATAAAAAACAATTTGATTGTTGACTGATCAGTTGATAATGCTCGTGATGAGCGAAACCGGTCCTGATCATTATAAATATGTGGAAGTAGTATAAACAAATTGTGTTTTATTTTTAAAATATAATGTCTTTCCACCAAGAATTGACAGTTAACACCTTAAAAGTAATATATATATATTAAAACCATGTCCATTACCAATGTGTGGATATAACCTCATAATAAAGGTATCTCAACAGAAATTTTTCTACGATAACTACTTATTAGTCTGTAGCTTAGCCTCACTTTTCGAATAGAGTAGGGATAGGAGGGTAAGGCTAGGTCACGACAAGTAGTTAGCTAATCGGATTTGTTTGTGGGAATTTTAGACATCGCAAAAATCCATACCTTCAAACAGAAGTTCATCAATCGATTGAAAAGTTAATGACGTTGACAACTGCACCATGGAGCCGAAAATTTTCCATGTGTTTTATATGGCTGATATAAATCTAATTTGAGATTTAATTTTGCATGATTCTCAGTATTTTTGTAAATTAGCAGTAATAATTCGTTCTCTCCCATTCCTATTTTGTTTTGAATATAAGTGATCAATAATTAGTTAACAACCAATCCCAATCTACAAAACCAATTTGTCAATGTGTAAGAGAAATTTCATAATCCCGAGAATAAATTAAGCCTTGGAAATTACTAATGAAAAAAAATTGAATTCTCTGTTATCAAAAACGATTCGAATGACTGATTTTGCATCTCGATAGATACAGCAAGATGGCACCCATTAAATATGACAATATATCGCACGACACTGGAAAAACTCATATCGCCCCTCTCCCCTTTCAGGTGGTTTAGCACACCGGGTTCTGCACGCGTTCCGGTCATCGGAAAAAATCCGGATGCGGCTATCTAGCGCGGAATCCGGAAGCGCTTATCTTGTACAAATGCGTGTTTTTCCATTATTTTTGTCAAGGTTTCGAAAAGGTTTATGATCACAAATGACATTTGTTTGTATCTATGCCCCTGATATACATATCTTTTGTGGTATTAATAATTTTGCCCTCATTTTTTGACAAATCATAAAACATCAATAGCCTAAAAATGATCAAAAAAAAAAAGTTACAAACCGTCTGAAAAAATCATTGACAGTAAAAACTACGGCTTATCTTTTATTATCCAGAATATTGCGAACCACACACCCGAACCTAACCCGAAGCCCAGATTTATTTTTCTTAGCCCGAAATAGTAATTCATTTATACTTTTCAAACCATACATGTTATTGTTTCCATATTTCCAACGACATTCATAGCACATATGAAATAAATTATTTAAGTTATGAATACTATTGCCTTATGGCTGACTCATGACCCGAACATATTATGAAATATTTTCCTGAAACTTGAATGAGCCCAAATCTGAATCGTCTTTACCCACCCAAGCCCGTGCAGATCTCAAATTAAGACACGAATAAATCAGAATGTTTTTCCGATATGTCACTGGTTGTACGTATTTGATTCTTTTTTTTTAGAATAGATTTTGGATTATAAATTTTTTTCTTCATAAACCTTAAAAAGAACCCATAGAGGACAAGCAAGCAAACAAACATACATTAATTTAAATATATATAGACAATTTCTTACTAGTGACATTTATATTATAACATAGTTTATATGGTTGCTTCGTGATTCAACACAAATTGTTCTGATGACATCACGTTATGACATTTTTACTCACAGTATGGAGCGGTTCCTAAGCAACAATTATTTTTTCATTCTGTATTTAGACGTAAAAAATGAAGCGTTTTCAGGTTAAATGTTGAGTGTTGAAAATAGCACAGTTTATCTAAAAATGGCAGCCATGTAAAAATTCATACAGACATACATATAATACAAACAAACAGATTTCTACATGCACTTTGTGTTATGTAGTAGAGTTAATATATATCATCATGACGATTTAATAATGATGAATTTAAAAAAATAAAACACAATTCATTCATACTACTTCCACACATTTATAATGATCAGGACTGGTTTCACTCGTCGCGAGCATTATCAACTGAAGTACAAGTAAAATGTGTTTTATTTTTAAAATAAACTACCCTTCCACCTCGAATTGACAGTTAACAAATGCGATTACTTTCATAACATTGATTTTTCGATTGATCTATGAACATGTGTTCGCGTGCATGGATATCTGTAACGTTGACATTCTCTCACACCCTTCCGATAATAACAGCGGTGCTTTGCGAGAGCGATCAGTTAACTATTAGTCCTTTCTGAGACCCATCCTTCCATGCATGTGAAAGTTGAGGAGCGTGGTTGAAAAACCACTTAACCCCTAAAAGCGTGCTCTGAGATATTCAGTATTAAATATTTTCTTACACTATAGGATATGTTTACGTGCAAGTGTTTTTGATATAATATTTTTCCATTATTCAGCTACTAAAATGTTTAAAAGATATATATTTTTACATGCTAGTTAAAAAATTAAAACCTTGAAAACGACCCCATTTCTTAAACAGTTATTCCACCCGACCAAATCAAAATTTGAAAAGCGTTTTTTTTAATAAAAAATAAGTAGAAGGAATGATAAATGAAAAATTTAATAATTTGTTTTTAGTAAAATAAAATACATATATCATTGCTAGCCGCTTGGCTCTTTCTGGTTCAAGGAAACATATAAGGAAAAGAACAGAATTCATATTTCATAGTATTTACGTATACACCTATTTTTGATCTTGTATGATGCATATCGACTGTGGAAAGCAAAAATGATGTAATCTACATAACAATATATTGTGTATAACTCACACAAAACGTGCTAACACACTATATTTATATACAAATATATAATATATCGACTCTAGAAAGGCAAAAGAACTTATCACTCTGTATTTTCAAAATATTTTTTTTCGGTAATAACAACGTATACAATTTAATACACTGTTTTTTTGGGCTAAACACAACATTTTTTGTATGTGGCTAACGTCCTTTTTCCTTTCCACAGTCAATTTTATAGTTAGAAACGAAAATATGCTTTCACAAAAAAATATCTGACAAATAAAAGTGAGGTTATAAGACCACCAAAATTGCCGCATAATCTTAGATGGAAGAACAAATAGTCAGGTGCTTCATCTTAAATGATTGCAGCGTGCTCTATTAACTAAATGCAAGTATAATTTTTGAGGGCCAGTAGTCAAAAGATGACCCTTGGTAAATACACCATAATCGGAAAAACTACTTAAAGGCCTTTAAGTTGTTTTTCCACCAAGCTCCTCAATTATATCTTAAACGACTGAATAACAACTAGTTGTTGTTAAAACAGCTTTTGTTGAATGCACTATCAGGAATTCATAATATGCTTCACATTGCAAGCTCGGGCTTGGTTGAAAAAAAACTTTGAAACTTTCCCATTTGCTACCCCTGTGGATGCACGCTATGCTAGGGGATGTAAGCATGTAAGTCCAACAGACGATTGTTATCTGGCACTACTTTCACGAGGCATTACTTAGGCGAGTTAGATTTTTTCTATCCCTTGGGACTTCTCAAAGCCAACCTAATGTAAGTCTGGACAATTTAGTGGGCAGTCTTCAGAGGAGAAGATAAATTTCAAAGGTTTTTGGTCAGCGCAGCGCATTGCACAAAACGTAATCCCTATGCTATCGGCCAATTACAGATCACAAAGACTTGGAAGACTATATCTATAAAGAAACCAACCTTTCTTATCTATGTCCTGTACTAATGTGGAGAATATTGACTCATAATGAAGCATTTCAACAGACGGTGTTATTCTGATGTGTTTTTGAGATTAATAGCTCTTTTGCCCCGTTTTTAGAATCAAATAAGATGAATAGATCTATGCTTTTGGATTCAACTTTTTATTTTAAAATCTAAGCACGAAAGATTTAATTTGGGAGCTAGAACTGTACCTGTACAAACGTGCAGATTGGTAATCCCGGACTATTATCAGTCGTCTACTCGTGTAGGTATATTTATGTCAAAATTATATATTCGTAGAATATTTAATTATTGATGAGTAAAACCTTTTAAGATTATTAACGAAGAGGGAAACTTGATGAAACACTTCATTGTAACTTTTGTCTTTAAAAAAGATATATTTAAATTGCTACTCTGTGAATTAAATTTGTATTTAACTTACAACAGGTGAAATTTTATTACTTTTTGATGCGTTGAGTGTAAATCCTTTTGTAAGTGATCATGAAAAGCTGTAGCAATGTTATTTTAATTTATAAATTTTATCTGTATAATTTTTGTAGTATAACTTCATGTGTGGCTATGAATTTTAATAGCTATTTAATAAAATTAAAATAAATCTCTACCAATTATTCTCGATCCACCAAATTCCGTGAATATTCACAGTCCAAGATTATTTTTTCAACAATGAACGCTTCACATGTGTGGTATATGGAATGCTATAGGGCAGTCAAAGGAAGTTATATTCTGAGCATTAGTTGTTATTCAGTCCTTCAACCTCTGACCAGAACCAAAAGATATATGCTTTTAGTGAAGGATAAATATTTAATTAAGAAGCATTCTGTATGGCACCATAATACCACAGACAACCTTGACTTTCGGATACAAATTTATGGAATTACAAAATCAATGTGTGATTGTCAATTTTGTTTCCGTTGCGGCATTCAAAGCCGTGACAGGCTAAATTATAAATGCAGGTGATTTGTTCCGCTAAAGAGTTACTTTTATTGAAACGGTTTTAATATCCCCATAAGTTGAAAACAACAATAGAAAATACTTGTTAGTTTTTAATATATAAATAAATAAAATAAAAACGTTTTTCAATTTTAAAATATGTTAGCGACGTTATTAAAGAATAATGTAATTAGGTTACCAATTTAATGGGCCGAAAAGAATGATATCCTTATTTCTTCATTTCGTATCATTTATTTATTCTTGTTTTGTCTCTTGTATCTTGTTATTTTCTTTGCGCGTGTATTTTTCATAGCACTTGTTGAGACCATTATAGTTATATTATATTACACTTTTTCAAAAATCCTACAGACGGAAATCTTCCTTTGATCGCAGAAATTGTCATGCATGCGTTTATTCTTTAGACATTTACGAGGCAAAGATAAAAATTCTATTCAATACCGTAAGCAAGCGTAGTCGTGTTCACAGGCAGATATTTTTGTTATTTTAACAAGGGAGATTTAAAATAATGTACAACACGCATGTCAAAAGATTATTTACATATTGAACATGATGAATACGAAAATTTATTTCATTCAAGACAACAATAATTGGATAAACTTTTAGTAATTTAAACTGTTCTCATTTTAAGCCACTTTGGTGAATAATTGTCAAACAACGATGCTTGTGTGAGTAAGTACTGCTATTTTAAATGAGTTATTTATTTGTAAGTTAGCACTATAAATTAAAATATCTCAACTGGGTTTATAAGTGTCAAAATGTACACCACGTTTAAAACTTCTCCAGATCAAAGTAAATGACATTTATACCTTTTTGCTTATTATTGTTTTTATAAAATAAATTGTCAAAATAATCTTACAATATCTTTTTTTAAATGCATGACAAATTATCGTATTATGCTTTTGCTACTAAGTGAAATTTTAGTAACGTATAAATAACAGTACACAATACAAATGATTGAAAATGAAGAATGTTATGAATATGACGCACGCTACTATGCAATGCATTGAGTATAATCAATCTTTTACTAACATTTTTCTCAAACAAAGACAAATGCCAAGTTGGCAAGATAAGAAGCCGGCACGAAAATGTTGTTTTTAATCGTTTAAATACCATCCTTTATGTAATTACTGACTTTTTCGGGCAGAGAAATATAAATTTTGTCTTCGAGACGGGTTCGGGTAAGAAGTGAAGTATTAAGATTCGGGCCGGGTAATTTCATAAAATTTTGGCCCGTGCAGACCTCTATATGGAATACATAAGTTTATTCCAACTGTATGTCAAAATGAAAATATTAAAACCACATATCACATCGTCATAATTTAAAGTGTATTTATAAAATATCATACTTTTACGATACATAGCAACATTTCAATGTAGGAAATCTGTAATTCATTTAAATCGTTCATCAATTTTATGTAAATATCTCTTATTTTTTTAAATAAAAATTCACAAAATCACTAAATTTTCCACGAGTGTTTTGTGAAATAATTTGGCGAGTAAATATATAAATATTACAACATTGAGCGTTCATTAATTTTGCAGTAAAAATGTCGGGGTGTAACTCTTTGGCCGGCACTCGAAACGATTCCCAGAAAACGTTTGGCAGAATGAAATAGACCTACCGTTTCACATAAATCCGCTTAATAGTAAAACTCACCAACAGAATTTACAAATAAATAAATATATAGATACGAGAGTACAAATGCATAAATTCAGTCAAGCAAATTATAATTCTTATTTGGCGATAACTGAGTGGATCCAACGGTAACTGAAATATTTGTTTTTAGAAAGCGATGGTTTCTTTTTAGCGACACAATTAAACTTGACTATTACCAGAAGGTCCTGGATTCCTCTTAAAGCGCTTATCTACCTATATCAATTCTGTGGCGTTGCTCACGTGTCACCGTGTTACATAAAACATGCGATAGTCATCTAACGTTTCGTTAAGCCAGCAATTATTATGGTAACTAATTATTTGGTCAGTATCTTATTCCATAAATTGTCAGTAACTGATTTGATAAATGGTCAGTGGCTAACTCGATAAATGGTCAGTAAGCAATTGTAAAAAACTGACAGTTATATATAAATATCTGACGGCTTAATTTAACTGACCATTTTATGTAAATTACTGACGTTTGTTTTATTAACTGAACACGTGCATACTCAACATTTATTATTTTTTACTGACCAAACATTGAAATAGCTCGCCATTTTTTTGTGTACAGTACAATCTACAAGCCATTTCGTCTTTTGATTGCAAGAAAATTCAAAATGGTTTTTACGTTTTTAGATTAATTATAAATATGTTTTTTTACAGATGGTATTGCATCATTTAATAAACATACAATATTTCGAGAAATGTAGCGAATCTAAAAATATATTATTATTCGCAGAGCTAAACTAAGAAATTCGTTAACTTTTCTGAGCAATAGGAGTTCTTTCGACGCATGTGTTATATATAAACGATACAATCTATTTACTTACTCTCTGAAATTATCCGTGTACTCGGATGCATGAAGATACCAAACGGTGAAACCTGAGACATTAGTGACGAAACGTACGGAAATGTATACAGTTGAACTATTCAAATTTGATATTAAATTTCGTGAAGCACCCTCAGTAGATATTCTAAACTATAAATAAGAGCTTCGCACAAACGTCAAACGATTCCGGTCAATGTCAATATCAACTTTAAATGTTATCAAAAATTTATTGATAAGTGCTTAAGATGCCTTCTCTTCTTGAAATGGTCTCGATTAATTTAAAAATACCTAACGCATTGACAATGATAATTGCATTATATTATTTAAATTAAAAATTATGATAAATCAGTTGAATTTATACAATTAACCTCAACATTTGAGCATTAGACTATTCAATTAGCATTAAATATACTCAACTTTCGTTACTTTAAAAACGCTTTATTATTTTATTCATTAACATAACGATGGAATTTGAATCGATGCATATTGTTTTTCTGGCGAACTTTAATTCTATAAAATGGTCAAAACAAACATTTATTTAAATTTATATTAGCGAATCACATTATTGGTGCGTTTTAAAAAAGTATTTCTCTTCACTAACGCACTATTTAAGCTTCAAATATATATTATTAACTGCTTTTTGGCCAATTTATGTAACCCTCAAAAAATACGAAAATGGGTTGAAGATTGGATCTCGTTTTAAAGACGACAAAGCAGGTATCGACCAAATGATGTATATTAGAAACTTAAACTGACCACTTTTTGGAAAAGAAACATTATTTTACATTGGTTTTAAATTCAAACAGTCTGACCCAGCCACTTGATATAATTCACTATTATATCCACAATTTCTATATATAATCCCATATACATACATGAGAATTTTCAGAAATACATTTAAAAGACTCTAAACGCAACTCACCATACAACGTTTTTGATAAAAACGATTTTTTTCTCTCTTCTGAAAAATTTCAATATTTTAGGGTTACATCAATTTTCCGAAACACTGTCAAATTGTATTGTACAAATAAAATGGCTTTGTACCTACAAAAGTACTTCCAATTGGTTGAAGTATTCAAATTTATCACAATGAAATTTAAAAAAAAGCAATTGATGAAATTCCCTGCCGTAAAAATCCGGCAAATTACAATTTGAAAAAAATGAACATATTACCGGATACTTCTCGTCTCAATATCACCGCCACGCTTCCTGTGATGATTGATACATCGCCGATTAATTAAAGCCAGCAGGCAATACACACACCGCACACCAACCCATCGTGCTAATTCCTACACACCCCCACATCCGCAATCGCGTAGAAACAATAACAAACGGAAACACAAAAGCAAATTACCCGAGTGTATTTCTCTCCAAAAACACGTTAAAATGTATTTACTTTCCCTGTCTTGACCCATGCGACGAGGTTGTATACTTTTTAGATCGTATGATTTGAGAACACCGTATGAGTGCTATGAACGATAAATATTTTTACAAAGATGATTTAACGAATATTATTTTATTATAAATATTATCTGCCGGGCCTGCGGCCGAGTAATCTGCGTCTTCATCTTCAATTGCAATGTCGACTTCTAATCCCAGCACCTTTCTTTTTAAATCGATTTATGGATTTATATTCATGTAGGGATACATACACTACGGGTTTGCAAAATGTGATATTCGAGAAAAAGTTTTTTTTTCTGCCAAAGCATTACGTCGTGTCAGCAACAACGAAATGTGACATTACTTATCGCAAAAATAAATAATTATGTAATTGTAATAAAACACGGTCTGCAAGCGTGAGAATTATCAAATTTGATATTTGAACACAATATGACGAGCGAAGAAGAGGGTAAAAGAATCATCAGTCTGTAGTCACTCTCCGAGCGTGTACATCTACTCTGAACTGCATTATCGACATCATCATCATCATCCGTCCAACTTTTTAGTCGCGTTACGCATTCAACTTTGGAATCATATTCCTAAATTCATAATCCTTTCAGAATTTTTCTCCCGCCCATCCGTTTCTAAAAATCAGGTGCAATGGATCGATTAGCTACATAAGTACTAGCTCTATTCTAGCCCCAACCTTCAATCTCTACTCTCTTGAAAAATTGAGTTTCAGTCTTAGAGAGGTTCTTGTAGAACAGCTCCTTTAGAGATAACCTCCATTGGGACATATTATCTACTCATATAAAACTATTCCTTCGTAAACAAAAACTTTCCGACATTCAAATTGTTGATCGCACAATTCAAGATAAGATTGTCATAATTCTTAATTCTTAACTGATAATGAAATCCATCTGTGTTTTATTTCTTTTGCACTTTAATTGTATCAAGCAATTACAATTTTTAGAAGATAGTTATAGAAAACTAGTATTTATTCTACAACTTTATTGGATGAACTGATGAGCTGAAAATGTTCACTTGCAAATAGATACTTGTCCAGATTATACTTTAAAGTAATCGAATAAATACCTTATTATTTGTTTAATTTTTATAATGTCTTTCCACAATCAGTTCACATCTTACGCCATTCAATAACAGTAACATAATCACTTTTAAGGTGCTAACTGTCAATTCTTGGTGGAAAGAAATTATATTAAAAAAAATAAAACACAATTCATTTGTACTACTTCCAGATATATATAATGGTAAGGACCGGTTTTCGCTAATCGCGAGCATCATCAGTTGATAATGCTCGTGATGAGCGAAACCGGTCCTGATCATTATAAATATGTGGAAGTAGTACAAATGAATTGTGTTTTATTTTTAAAAACTGTAACATTTATTGGGAAGGAGTGTATTTCATAAGCTATATTCTATAACTATGCAGGTTATTAGTTTTATAATATTTTTTATAATGTCACGCAATATGATACAAAATACATGTATCAATTGTACGAAAATTGTTGTATAAATACTCCGTAGAATCCACCCATAAAGCCGAGACCCTTAAGCAATAGTGTAGTGCTACGTTTTGTAGTTATTCTCGATTATATTGCTGAATATTTAACTTGTTTATTAATAAACTAGTCGTCCATAAAAAGTCACGTAAACGGAAGTCAACAAAGCTTGCATTAAGTCATAAGAAGTAAACACATAGAGTCACCGGCAATCGAATCGGGGTGCTCCCTGTCCCCACACTCTCACCTTCGGGTTACGACTCTAGAGGGGTGTCGTGTGAATTATGGTAGTTCTGGCGATTAGGGTTAAGGAAATAGTCTGCAGTATTGTGCCGGGTAAGGAGAATACACCCCTGTCCGACGTCTCGGTGCTTTTGAACAGGGATTTTACATTTTCGAGTCGGGATCAATTTAAAGAAAAAAACTCGAGGCTGCTAAAGTATTCGCTGGAACTTCATTTATCAAGATTCAATTTAATCGAATTATTCAAGACTTTACTATATTATGTTTGACTACATTTGTAAAACCCTAATAAATAGACTCGGTTGTAATTCCTAATAAAGACTTCAGACGGACACTTTAAGTAAATTCAATTACATGAATTTTTGTGATATTTTCATCCTTTCCCATCAACATTATCTTATTTTAAAAACAGAGAAAGTCATTAGTGAAGTATTAATTCTTACTCGGCTTCATTCTTATAATCTTACCTTCAATGGAAAGGAAACCTCAGTGACTGACTTCCAATCAATACTTGTTAATTACCATATGCTAAAATGCTGCAATGTAAATTCAAATGATCCACATTAGGAGAAAACGCTGCTTTAAAATGTACCTCAGCAATTAATTTATTTTTTTAGTAGTAATTGTAGCATATTATTAAAACATAATATGTCTAATGAATACTTATATAAAAAATAGTAGTAGATAGTTTTGATTAAAACGTTGTTTTTATAAGGTTTATTCGAGGACACTTTGGTTAGTTAAATTTGTTGATTGAATGACATTAATACTTGGGTTTATCTGAATATCTTAGAGCTATTTTACACCTAGCTTCGCCAAGGATAGAGTGCGCTAAAATAATACAAATGTTTAAGTACAAGCTGAATTTTGAATGTTGAAAATATCACTGTGGGCTGTACGTCATGTCACACGCAACAAATATTGTCCGTCAATTAATAATAATATTTCAATTTGAAAGTTTAATATATCACCGTAAACCGTATTTCATGTATGCTCTGAGGGCGATTGGTAAGGAGAGGCCCATGATGTCTTTCACCTGGTAGCTCCAACGAGTCGGGATCCTTGCACGTTTTAAATGCTATTGCATCAAACATCGACGAGAAAGATAAAACCACGTCTTTAAAAATCATACACGTTTTATTCTAAATTTCAGTTTAAATTTGGATTATTGAGATTTTGTACACTTCCATGTATTTTGTCACCAACGACCCGGGTTTCGCCTTTCGGCATCTTCAGGCATTCGAGCACACGAATGGACTCCAAATTTAATATTGAAATTCCATCAAGCACCCTCAGTCGATGTCTTAAATTACTAAATTTCAGTGTTTTTATATTCATTACTGTCATGTGCATCTGCATCTCCTCATAAAACATTACAAAGGCTTATTATGACTTTAATATTAATATCAAATGAAAAATCGATCAATGACATTTATTAGTCGCTTTGGGTAAACAAGGTTCTTACTGCAAAAACTAAAACTGTTCAGAAGTAGTAATTTTAGATTTCAGAAAATGTAACTTTTTGAATAAAATACACTTATGCATTCACATACGTGAATGAATTTTTGAGACTGTGATTTCTTAAACGTGGTATTTCTTATTATATATTCAGATTGAACGTTGATGCACTGTAACATTTTAATGTTTTTCAGATAGAACTTTTTTCTAATTTGAATTCTGATTGATTGACAGACAATTGTAAAGTTTTTTAAGTGTAGATAGAATCATATTTTTAATGCGAATAAAATTGCACTTTTGTAAAAAAAAGGCAGATGGAACCTCGTTTATCTGAGGTGACGTATTGTCAGCTAGGACCAGAATTTTACAGTTCAACACGCAAACTTATAGCATTACCATTAAGCTAAGATCGAAACATAATTTTTGTTTGTAAACGAATATCCTTAATAAATTTTATCACGTTACGACGTAAAAATAAACTATTACGTATTATAAATCTACACAATAGTTCAAAAAAAGTTTGTCGTTAAAAAATAAAATCCTTTTTTTAGAGAGTCCGGCTCGAGGAAAGAAAGCATAAAGGTCGTCATAAAATATGCTGAGTATTGAGTCACCGAAACTCTGGTAAAAACTTGAGTTAAAATATATCAATAGGTCGAATAATAATTTAGAAGCGAAATCGATTTGATCGTACTGTTTTATGGCTACGCCGTACACTTTTAACGGCTTTATGGGGCAACAGAGGCGACAGGTCCGGCCCATACTTTATACACCGAAAAGGGTGCGACAAACACGTTTCTCTATTTTTGCCACCCTAGTAATTTTCGCTGAAACTACATTGCTTCTTTGTGTTGATACAAAACATAATATTATGAAATATAAACATGACATATTTTTTTAACCAATCTGTTTTATAAGCTACTAGTATTTATTACCCAACATCGCCCGACGATAGAGGGCGATAGCATTTAGACGTTGGCGTTGCTGCGACGTTATTTTGGTGCAAGCTAATATTCAAAGTTGGAAGTTGAAAGATTAAAATATCACCTTGGACCGCACTCCATGTAACACGCACAAAATATAGTCTAACAATTATTTAAAATAATGTTGAAAGATGAAAATTGAAAAAAACTCAGTTGACCTAGAAATAGCAGCATAAATGACATGTGCAATTTTCACGTCGCTATTGTTCCCCGTTTGGGAAGAGTTCTTGTGACAGACAAACAGACGGATTTATACATGTATTTTCTGATATGTAATATCGACATATTCCTATATTCAAAAATCATAATCTATTTGCTATCGTTTTTTGTATATTCTGTATGCAAAATAAGACAAATACTAAATCTTCTATGAAAACTTTTAAATGGGATTAATTTATAAAATAAAACGGTATTTAGATATTTATTTTCTTTCATCGTTTTTTTAAATAGTTTTTTTTTGTATGGAATATGCGTTTACCATTGAGAAAAAACAATTCATTATCTTAAAAAATCGTTCAATTTCAATGTAAATTTTACTTTAATCTATTGTGACGTTTTTGTGTACCTTTACTGTTATTTTTATCAAATACGAGAATGTTAAATATTCTTGTATTTGGTATTTCAATGGTTAACGCATATTCTATACAAAAAAAACGATGAAGGAAAATAAATATCTTAATACCGTTTTATCTTCTAAATTAACCCCACTTAAAAGTTTTTATAGAAAATTTAGTATTTGTCTTATTTTGAAAAATAAAATACAAATTTTGTAATATATATATATGTCACTCCTACGGAAGCTTCAATGTGTCTCTTTTGTTTTATGAACATTATCACATTGTTATTTACCGGTTTAATGAACAAACATCAAAGTCGTGTAAAATAACAAAAATTTCACAATTATTTTATATTGAGATTGAATTTCCACCAAGTAAAAAGGCGAAAATATCAAACAAATAATTTGTCGCTAGTTACTAATTTAATATGCTATCATTCGGTAAAAGTTCTTCAACGAATTGCATCCAGAATACATTGTCGAGCATCCCCTATTATCGCATGAGCATATTGGAACATGACGCTATCCGGTGTCGCATTGACATACAAATAATAAAAATAGATCCGTTTGCAGGAATTGGTCCAAGTACTAACACGGCCTGCATTGGCGATTGGTTACAACGTCACATCATTATCAGGCACAACCTTTAGCGTTTTGTTTAGAATTTATATGTATCGCTTAGAATAATTGAAATGACTCACTGCAAACTAGCGTGTCTGCCTATGCAAAAGAAACAATGACAAGCGTCAACCTGCAGTCAATATTTAGTAACTGCCAAATAACATCTAACTAGATTTTGTGCCAGTTCGAAGTTTAATTAATGTAATATGTTTATCAAAATTCCAATGCATAGATGTTATTGATTTTAATGACACAATTACAATAATACCAATTGAAAATCGGAATTATTTAACGAAATTTTTAACGAGGAAATAAAGTTTTATGCTGTGCATAAAACTTTTAATTAGTAATTCATTGTGTTTCTGCATGTCGAATATATCAAAATGTTTTATTATGTTAAGCTAGATACATTTATTTTTCTAAAATAAAGAAATTTACGTAATTTTATAATCTGATTTTTATCAAATAAATTCAAAACACTTTTACATAAGTTTTAAAATAATAAGAAACTACTTTTCTAGTAAATTAATTGATTGTACTATTAATATATTTGGAAGAGTGAGTGTGTTTATTTCATGTCTGAGGTACAAAAAACTCCAACTTATTACCTTTTTGAAGTTTTAAAGTGCCTTTACACATAATGTGTGATGTTTTAGTCTATTTGCCAACTCTCGTGTCCCTAAGTGCGGATTCACATCCAATGATATGTGCAAAGTTTTCTCATCAAAATCAGAATGACGTCCAGACTGTGGCTCATCTTTCAAGCTCTGACTTTGTGTCATTTTTACAAACCTCTTTAACACTGTCTTTCTTTTATTACACATATTTCTTTTTCAAAAAAATCTTTCTAGTCACGTTTGCAGAATAATTATGTACCTCCAAGCATCACATGTCAATTATGCGCTTTCGTTTAAAGGGTTAAATATTAAGCTTTAGTAAAGCGATGTTAACAATAGCAGTGCCAAACTTAAGATGACTAAAAAATCTGCTTGTCAAACAAAATACAGGCTGTCTTTTTTAAATTAACACGTCTACTCCCAATGTGGAGCATATGGCTTCTTAATTGAGGTGTCTCAATAGAAGTTTTCTACAAGAACTGCTAGTTACTTGATTGCTCAACTTCTCTTTTTCGAAGACATTAGGGATAGAAGGACAGGGCTAGGATAGGACTAGTGGTTAGCTTATTGCTCTCGCTACACCCAGTTTCTTAAGATCGGTTGGGTATGAGGGAATTTTAGACAACATAAACATCCATGACTTCGAACAGATATCCATAAACCGATTGAAAAATCAATTTATGAAACTGTTGAAACGTAACAGGAAATTAACCTGAAAAATCCGAAACCGTAGCTAACAACGTTGACCACTGCATCACGGTCCCGAAGAATTTTTTAAAATACTATTTGTGGTTTATTAAATATTTTTTGCTATATTGACAATTCACTAAAAACTTGTTTAATAAATAAATTGGATAGCAAACAAATAATTACATGCAATAAATATTTCTGCGTCCATTGCACGGCAGTCTTTACAACTTAACTAATAATTATGTACCCTCTGTTCCTATCCTACAGTTCAATCCCACATAATGTTTGGCTCCGATGCGTGGAAAACCGTGTAAGCTGTTGGATACAAGTTACAGGTGCCAAGAGGTCTCTTGACAACACTGGAAACGTTATAGTCTTATAACATCATATTGTCAGTGTAGAGTCAAACTCGACAATAATTTTGGAAATATTGTTATTATAATGATAGTGTATTATTAAATGGTCAGTATTTTTTTTATGATTTTACCTTATCTTTCGAATAATAAATTGAAATTTAAGCGACTTTCAAATCATCAAATTATATTATTTCGGCCATGTATTATAGTATAAGGCTTGCATTTATTGGGTTAGTCACTATTTCAATTTTTGACCAGTAATTAATCAAAATGGTCAGAAGCTAATTCGAAAAATGGTCAGTATACACGTGATCAGTTAATAAAATAAACTGTCCGTAATTTATATAAAATAGTCAGTTATTAAAATAAACTATCAGATATTTATATAAAATTGTCTGTTTTTTTTATTAAACATCTAGCCTAACCTGTTCTTTATTTATTTGACAATTATTTATTGATAATTTATGGAATTAGTTACCGACTTAACAATTAGTTGCCTTATGTTTTCCCCTAAATATAATTGTAAGGAAATTTGGATTATTGAGATTTTGTACACTTCCATGTATTTTGTCACTAACGACCCGGGTTTCACCTTTCGGCATCTTCAGGCATTCGAGCACACGAATGGACTCGAACTGAGAGACAGTAAACAGTGTCTAACGTTTATATAGAAGATACAAATGCGACAAATATTATTTACGGTTACGGATGTCTCGGGTTCATACCCGGTGCGGACACTTTCTGTTCGTAGTCTGAGTCCTCCTCCCACCTATCCCATCCTCACAGGGCGTAACGAGAGCGATTAGCTAACCACTGATCAGTGTGGCTCTCAGACCTCAAGTGTACAAAATCTCAATAATCCAAATTTGATATTGAAATTCCATCAAGCACCCTCAGTCGATGTCTTAAATTATAAATAATTGTAAGGATTTCAGACGGTTATACAATAAAAAAATACAAAATCTAATTAACATGCCAAATTAATAGTATTTAAAAAATACATCTGCCAATACATCATGCATAACAAAGTTACGTATTAGAAATTACTCACCGTTAATATCAATTTAACACAATGATCCATTTTAAAATCACAGTCTCACCAGAACAAATCAATGTTGGCTGTATCCATCATCACGAATCAAGGGGCATACATAACGTGGATTTTGACATCATTTCTAACTGTAAAATGTTTATTCAAAATTACTACCTCGAGTTTACGTTTGATGGAGATATCCATGTTTGATTTGAACTGACTCAATTATTAGAGCAGATATCCTCCAACTATAAATAATTCGCAATATAACTTAGCCTACGACATGGTGAATCAATATTGGGAAATGCCTCCAATGGGTGCTGTTTGCAATGAGCACGATTCACGGAATACTGCTGTTACTCGATGAAGATGTCACCGATACATCAGATTAATTTACTCTAAGCTAGCAAATAGAGACCCAAATCTATTACTTAACTATATTGTGACTAACTTATACAATGACATTACAGTCAAATTATAATCTTATAGCTTTTTACTGTATTACAGACACATTTATACAATAAAATTATTACTTCATTATAATGCCCTGTTAAGTAAAAACACAGTCATATTTTAACTTAACTTTAAATATAGTATTATTTATATTTGGACATAGATTTTTTAGGATAATGTACCTATGTATTACGTCTTCTTTTAAAAGTAATAACCGAATTATAAAAGTATACATTTTCGATAAAATAATCTCTTAATGTGTTTATATTTACTATTGGCTAGTATGATATATTTTGATGTAGCTTGCTACTGTACGTAAAAACACCGTAAGTAACAGCGCTTTATTATTTACTTCTGATTTCACAGAAGTCGTGTATTCCATAATATTAGTTACCATAGTTACAAGCTGCACCATATATTTTTCACGATTCATATTATTGGCTAGTAAATGTATTTTAAAAATTAAGAAAACTTTGACTTTAAACATGTGTTACAAACTACTGTCGAATGAAAAAGTGACATTGACGAAAAACAGTGTAACAGAATATGCTCATCAACATATATAAAAACACAGTAAGATAATTGTAAGTAAAAACAGCGCATACACAAACATTACTGTGTTTTTACTTACAAAACTAATAAAGCTGTCTTTTTTTACTTACAAAGTCTAGCTGATTTCCAATATTTACATAAACATTCTCACCTTTTTTAAGTACAAAATAAATTATCTTGTGTATAAACTATTTACTGTCTGTCAGTTTGAGTTCATTCGTGTGCTCGAATGCCTGAAGATGCCGAAAGGCGAAACCCGCGTCTTTAGTGACGAAATACATGGAAATGTACAAAATCTCAACAATTCAAATGTAACAATAAGTCATTTTCCATTAAAATGTTTATATAGAAAGTGACTTCTTCACATCATTTCAATTATTCTGATTAATAAGCAACATAAATATAAATTTCATGTCTCATAAAGGCACTAATTGACACATATGTTTACTTGAACATAATATTTACTCCACAAATTGTGAAAGCAAATATTGTTTGCTTAAATTTCAAATTAAGATACCTAATTAATATTGTAGAATTTTTATTGGCTATAATAATTTAAATTGGGTCATGTTACATTGTGAAATTAGATAGATTACAACTAATTTTAAACAAAGTCTTTATCAAAAATCTGGTATATGTATTGCAAAATTCTATTTTATTTCAAATTGTAAGATTTCGCCACAAATAAAATGCTAAAAAATCAACATTAATATACCGTCGGGTCAGATAAACGAGGCTCTATTTCACTTTTACGGTGTTAACTGTTAATTTTTGGTGGAAAGGCATTATAATTTAAAAAATAGAACACAATTTGTTTGTACTACATCCACATGTTTATAATGAATGATATATACGAAAAAACGAGCATTATCAGTTGATAATGCTCGTGATGAGCGAAACTGGTCCTGATCATTAACATGTGGAAGTAGTACAAACAAATTATATTTTATTTTTTTAAATATAATGCTTTTCCACCAAGAATTGACAGCTAAAACCTTAAAAGTGAGATAGAGCCTTGTTTATCTGACCCGACGATATATTAATGTTGATTTTGTAACATTTTGTTTGTGATGAAACCTTACAATTTTAAATAAAATAGATCAACTGATACCAACTGATAATGCTCGAGATGAGTGAAACCGGTCCTGATCATTATGAACACGTGGTATTAGTACAAACAAATTGTGTTTTATTTAAAAAAAAAAAAGGTTCTATCTGCCGTTTTTTACAAAATCACTTTTAAATGCAATTTTATTTGGCTTAAAATACGGTTCTAATTGTGTTATCCGTAAACCCATCAAAATTCAATTCATTTCATTCAAAAAGGTACACTCTCTGAAATCTAAAATTGCTTCTCCTGAACAGTTTTAGTTTTCGCACGTAGAACCTTGTTTACCCAAGGTGACGATATAAATATAATATTAAGACGTAGTAAATTGATTACATTTTCGATATTTTTTTCTCCTCGACAAAAAATAGATGTGCGATCTTTTATTCACTCCATTTTAACATTTCCTTTGAGCATATCGATCAATTGACATTGAGCGCTCAATTCAGTATCAATAGGTAACTAATTTTATCAAAATTTTATGACGGTTATCATTATCCTTTTTATATTGTTGTAATCTATAAGAATCATCATTATCCATAATATAGGGAGATTATTTTCAGTAAGAAAATACACATAATAATAAAATAATATCCTTAATATTCCTAAAAATGAACACTTAGATTATAATACAAATTATAAGTTTATTACTTTTGCAACGTGAAAAACGATGAAAACATAGTCAACCGAATAAATTCCGACAAAATTAATTCATAAAGTAAGTACTAGTCTGCATTCACTCACGTCCACGTGAAGTATGCATACAGCTTCGTAAAGCATATAACAGAAGAATTTTAAGGCAGTACTCATTTACAGAAAATGATGAATTAATTTGCATTTTAATTTACATGAATTAAAAAAAAACTTTATTGGAGGAAGTATTATGCTTTGGCTATAAATCAAGTATCATAATAAAGTAATTAAATAATTTGCATTTTTATTTGATATATTAAAGTTTCATTCCCAAAAGTAAATAAATCTATTCCGTTTGAAAAACACAATATTAAGCTCGGCAAATAGTTATTTTGGTATATTTTATAGACGTCAGTTTTCATCGTTTGTTTTAATTTTAATTAATTATTAATCAGTTTTAATGTATTTCGTGATAACCAATAGACTTGCCAGAATAAAACATGTCATAAAATATCAAACAAAACTTTTTCATGTGAAATTAGAAAATAATACAAATAGCTCTGAAATTGTATGGTTATAACATCAGAACATTTTTGCAACAAAGAACAGTGATCAAGTCAATAATAAATAAATAATATTATATACTCATCGGAATAACCTATTTAATTACTTTAAACATTAAGAGAAGCTCATTTAATTATACTTAATTATAACACGTAAAATAAATCTCTTCTAATGATTAATTTAAGCCGAA
This sequence comes from Himalopsyche phryganea, assembly GCA_022494535.1. Classification (NCBI taxonomy): domain Eukaryota; kingdom Metazoa; phylum Arthropoda; class Insecta; order Trichoptera; family Rhyacophilidae; genus Himalopsyche; species Himalopsyche phryganea. The sequence goes on along the minus strand of JAGVSL010000019.1, from coordinate 2,599,494 downwards.
ATCTCTTCTAGAAGTTTGTAGAACTTAATACTGTGTTATATTTACCCTATTATTGAATACGTTTTTTTACTTTTTTCAATGAAAAGTTAAACTGGAGTAACCACATTAAGTAAATTGTATTTAAATAAATATAATGATATAAGAAGAAGTAAGGTGATTTACTAATATATATTCTAAGTGAACATAATATCGATGTGCAAAAAATCAGTTTAAGGATTGTTCTGGCGACGGCGTGATCAACTATATTACATAATTACTTTTAACAGTAATGATTTGCATTTTTTTTCTATATTATAGTGAAGTTCTACCAGCTGAATTCCAAATAAATCGAGAGAAATATAATGGCCTCTGTTGTTTTATTTCATATCGTTGATGAGATTCAATAATAATGAATTGTTGAAAAGCTTTTCTTCGCGAGTTTAATTCATTCATATTATACAAAATGTTAAGTTGGGCAAATCTGCATTTGAACACAGAATATTATTACACATTTAACGGTACCCCTGGTGAAATCATAGGCTCGAGAAGTAAATACATCATCTCATAAATGCGGAGCAACGAATTAATTTCCGTGAGAGATTTATCAGGGTGGCGTGGCATGCCCGTAGTGGGGCGCCAGCAAGCGCGACACAAACTTTCGGACTGGGGCCTCTCGGCTGCACACATTAATGCCAGCCGAAGTTAGTTTGTATTCAAAACACACGACGTTTTATCTTTGTTCATATTAGGCTAAGCAGAAATAGGTCGCTTCAGCCCCAGCTAGGGGAGCAGAAGCATAATGACCCATAGACTCTATGATAGATGACCCGTTAACCGCACTCTCTCGTAAACGAATAACTTGTCACGGAAAAGTCAACTACACACTTTTTTTATCTTTGCTACATTGTCGAAATTTTATATACAGGCAGTTCTGCGACTTAACATTTTCTACTTGCGTTCAAAACTATATTTCGTACATTTATTATTAAAAATTAAGCTCATATGCGAAACAACAGCGTTAGTCGTTATTTGGTTTTTTTTGCCAATACATTTATCCAGTAAAAGATTTTTTGATCAATAAACCGTGTTCTCAATAAAATTACTCAAACCGTTTTCATTAATTAAAGATAAATTGTATCTATACAACAACCAACCGCTATTATCACTGAACAATGTGTCGAGGAAAACGCTGTTTTTCCGCATATGGGCTCAGTTATTACGCTGTATTTCTTCCTAGCCAAAATATCTGCCCATGAATGTGAGACCGCAGTGCGAGCAATATTTAAGCGATATCGCGCGAGGAGAATAATGAATTAGTCCATCAATGGAAGGTTCCTGGAAATGATTATACCCACGATGGTATGACCAGGTTTTGAAACGATTAAATACGACCACCGATATCGATATATAAAGTATACACGAAAGAGTTAACAGTATACTAGTATGAATGGCGTTATGATACAATGACACATTGTGTGAATAAATATGTCTTCAGCCAATCCCCTAGGCGAGTAAAAACGCTATACAGCTTTGTTCTATTTGGTGAAACAGGCAAGAATTAGTTTAATTTCTCTATACAGGCATAAATATATAAAATTCATTCTTTCAAACCAACCTGTTTTATCTTAGTATACGGTGTGTACTAAGATAACACGGTTAACTAAATAATAGTCTTTTTCTACATACACATTTTCATAGATCTTTACTGTAAAAAACGTTGAGTGACTTGCAATAAGCTTTCGTTTATGACCTATTGCTGACAGATCTTCAGTGGACATGGTTAGTTAAATATCGTGAGAGTTACAAATAGGAATGTTTTTTTTAAGTTCCACCATAATTATGTTAAAAACTATTTCGGCATCAAGCCAACGTTAGAACTATGCTTCAAATTATTTAGATTCTGGTACTTCAGTTACTTTAGAAAATTGTAATAATCAATATATTATTTTACTTCAATATTGTATAGAGCCATTAATTATTACAAAGCCTTTAAACTGTTAATAAAGCAATATTTATGTGTGTGTAATAATTTCGAAAAAAATACACTTTCATGACATTATATTAAACAGTATATCAAATATTGGTGGAAAACAATTTCATCAAATTTTAACTCAAGCACACGAAATATTAATAATTAGTATTTGCAATACCCTTTATTGCACAAAATCGTGACATCAAAGGGAATTGATTTACAAAATGCCTCAAACCATTTACGTGTAACTAATAATTTTACTAATGTGAAATTAATAATTCCGAAAATATTTACTCAATCAATACGTCAATTAATGTTATTAATAAAATGAACGCTGAATTTAACACTAAATAAATTCAATATAATGATTCAGTCATTGAAGGGATTTTTCATTTTTAATAATGGTTAATAATACCTTTCTGAATCGCTGATTAAAATAACTTTTCTTCCAGTCTCCCAGCATCGCTGAAGCCCTCTCCTTTCATCTCGTTTTGTTTCAGACTCATTTTCTCTTGTTTAAGCGACCACTATATTATTATAACACGCCCAGGAACAATGAATTTCAAAACAATTTACTTCTAAGCTCGTAGACATAAACGCTGTTGGAATACTTTTAGACGTAATTTGACCGAATACGAATTAAAGCACTATATTTAATCATAATTTTTAATTTAAGACTTCGACTGAGGGTGCTTGATGGAATTTGAATTATTGATATTTTGTACACTTCCATGTATTTTGTCACTAACGACCCGGGTTTCGCCTTTCGGCATCTTCAGGCATTCGAGCGCGCTTATCAGTTTGAGTTCATTCGTGCTCTCGAATGCCTGAAGATGCCGAAAGGCGAAAACCCGGTCGTTAGTGACAAAATACATGGAAGTGTACAAAATCTCAATAACTCAAATTACAATATATATTTGTTATGTTTTATCTATATTTCTTCAGCACACACACTCAGTTGGCTCATCATGTGCATTGAACAAATGTAGTCATGTGTCACCTGGTCTTAGAATACTAGTTTACAATAAATAGGTAATTTTTGTTATTCTTTATTTTCGATTATGAAATGGGTTTGATTTAATTCTTAATAAGTAAACTGACAGACAGTAAACAGTGTCTAACGGTTTTATAGAAGATACAAATACGACAAATATTATTTACGAAATAAAATATTATAAGTCTAGGATCCAAACTGATACCTGAGTTAAAATTTCGAGAATCGCCTTAATTCTAATTTTGTAAACAACGCATTAACAGAGTGGCAAATTGCTGCTTTCCAACTAGTATTAGAATTGCCAGTGATTTTACAATTATAATAGCATTGATGGTTTCGACGGGATACAATTCGACGAAAGAATAAACATATACAATCGTTCCACATTTAGTTGCATCTGTTAAGTGATTCAACGTATAGAATACAGCAACGGGGAGTTTGGAAGATTTAGCTGTTCGTTCAGAATTGGCAAGGAATTTAACTGGGCTCTATTGATTTTCAAAATTTCTTGATAAAATAATTTATGACCCCCCATGTTTTGATGCAACAATTTAACCCCATCATTCGCATTCAACCTATGTTTCTCCAATAACAAGTGATTTGCAAATGTCGAAGTATCTTTTTTTATCTAAAGGCAGCTAAATATTCTGATACTCTTATATCTAATGTACGTGTGGTTTTGCCTACATAGAAATGTTGGCAAGCACTGTATTGTAATTTATTAATGCCAGATTTGTTCTTAAAGTAGACTCTATCTTTATTGTTAATGAGTAATTTGCCTAACGAATTTTTGCAATAGAAAGCCGGTCTAACACTATCAGCGATGACGTCATGAAATGACGTCATCTAGTTAGCAACCGTCGCCAGCGTCATAATTTTTGAGGAAGTGAAGAAACGATCTAATCGGTAACGAAATGCATCCATTTGCAATTTTTTGAACGGACTTGTTGAATTTCTCTTGAATTTGAATTTTTTGCTGGCTCGTTAAATGAACCGCTTTAAAAGAAATAATCGCGTAAATGTGGATATATCACATAAAATAGAAATGGTGCCATCCAAATAAATCGCTGAAAAAGAGGACTGGGTGAATAATTATTTTGAGCAGAAAATAAAAGCAAGTTAAAGAAACTCCTCTGTCTTAATAAAACGCGATTTGTTTTGTACTATTTTTTTGTAATGATCAAAATCGGTTTCACTAATAACGAACATTATCAATTAATTTTAACTGTCAATTCTAATCAAACACGTTTTGTAGTTTGAAGATAGATACCATCATCATAACTATTATGAATATTAGCTCTATAGATAGTGAGATGCTGAAATAGTTTCTAACTATATTTTATAATTCTTGTGGAACTAAATATTTGGCTATATAACCTGATTTAAATATGTTTTTTTCGATCAATGCATCATCAATTGTGTGTTTGTTTGAGATAACAAATGTGTTGACCGACTGACAGCCATGTTTTTTTGCAATACAAAATATTCTGTGCTTACAATTCATATCTACTTATACAGGAAGCCAAATCGGGCAAGTCATTTTACAAACCAATAATATTATGTTTTGTTATAGGAAAAAAATGTTTTCGAATTGAAGCCAAATTTACCATCTTTATAATTAGTATTAAAAATAACAATATATAACGTTGTATGTTTTAATTTAAGATACCGAGTGAGGGTGCTCGATGGAATTTCAATATAAAATATAAATCGTTAAACTTTTGTACACGTCCATAAGTTGTATCATTAACGAATGATCTAGGTTTCGACTTTCGGTATCTTCAGGTATTCAAAAACTTTTCAAATTTGAATCGATGTTTTGTTTTAATTACAATATATTAAAAGCAGCACACACACACTATGCGCACTAGGCTCATGTTGAAAAGTGGCACTGTCATCTGGATAATACTAATCGATATGTACATACTTTTTTTGTACATTTTAAAATTAAAAAATAAAAACGTCTGCATTACCACTGACAGTCAATGCGCCAAATATTTTTAAAATCGGTATATCATACGAGATAAATTCTATGAGAATTCACTGATGTCAAAGATCACAAATTTAAATTGAAGAAATCTAAAAATGATATTGACCTTGCAGGGACTTAAACCAGGACCTACCTGATCGCTGAGGGCTCTTACAACTATACCACAGAGACTGACAAATGAATTTTTCATCCATAGAATAAACGTTGTTTTAATATTCAATGTTTTTATTGCAATATATTAAAATCGTATGGTACATGTAACGCGACACATGTTATTTCTTATTTTCATGCGAGTTGTTTTCATTGTTTTTAGTTTTACCGTTTTTATTTTTATGTGTTTGTTTTCACTTCTATTTTTAAGTCAAGTAACTATATTTGAACTGCAATAATGCTTACGAAATTTACAATTGTATTAATATAAACATTTATACTATCTGTTTAATACTGGTTGATATCATAACAACCGACAAAAATAATACGATTTTAAAATAGTTTCTGTTGCTATGATAACATGAGAGATGCCAGATAATGTAACTTAAGAGTATGTGCACTAGAATTTAAAATTTATGTCCGGTTATACCGTCGGGAGCAGTAACGGACAGCTAGTTAGTTTTTATATGTATTTAGATTATTGTGTTTATTTTATTAACTTGTAAGAATACAGTGAAATCTGGTAAATAAATGTTTCTACAAGTATCAAAATATGCTGACACTTATAATAGCCAGCAAGCGTTATTCGAACACTAAATTACAAGCCGTCGACACGGTCAAAGAAAACATGTCAGCAAAACATTTCGCTAGGAAATATCGATTAAGTACATATTTTCGCGGCACCGAACGTCCAAGGAGGAACGGGTTGCAAGGGAACCGAGACATAATATATTATAATGTACCAAAATAATCGTTGTTAGGCAAAGTTGGACGTATATTTCAAAGAAGTGGTCGCCACCCTAGTCGAGTTACAATTCCAACTGCGGATAAAGTCAAACTGTTGGGCCACTACTAATATATGTTCTCAGCCCTTCACCAAAACTTGGCTGCGGGAAAATTTACAGTATTAAGGTTGTGCGTATTTCATTTATTTCAATCAAATATCTCTTCCCTCTTCACGTTTTGTCAAAGAGAGAACTTCATCCTAGTCAAATTTCGTATATTAAATTTACATTTCAAATACAGCAATTGTATTGGAACACAGTAAATATAAGAATGTAAGAACACTGTATTTTATAGGTAAGTGTATTATAATATTTATTTATTATATATATATATATATATATATATATATATATATATATATCGATACATTAAATCCAAAGTGCGACAATTTAAAAAACATAATTCTGAGATAATTAAGAAACAAGATTTTGGGCAGGTTTAATCTTCTACTGCAAATCTATTTTTTGTAGATTTTATTGAAATTCTAGAATCATCTATAAAGTATATTTATATTCATCTATAAAGTATATAATATTATAAATATACTTTATAGATCCAGATTATCACTTGTTTCATTTTGGAACTGGTAGATATCGGTTTTCTAAGTATATCCTCATAGTTAATTCAAAACTGCAAAATTTTTGACTTATACTTTGGAACTGAGGCATCGATATGATTCAGTTCATCATTTTGATTGATTTTTTTGTATTCTAATATTTTCACACACTTTTTTTGATTATTTGACATGTATTTAAAAAAAATAACAGTATAGTATGACCAAGTATGACCTTAATGTAACGGACTAATCCGGGAAAATGGGTGACTGATATAGTTGAGAGTTCATTAAATAATAAAGTAGGTTTGTCCGAATGTGTTTTAGTAGGACAATAAACTGCACGAATTTATAATATATACAAGTGTTGTGAATTTCCCATGAATAAATATCGCAGATTATGTTAATTAAAAAAAATGGTAAGGGATGGGATAAATTTGAATCGGCTTGATGAGGTGTTGTTATGGCACGCATTAAAACTGTCACAGCCATGGTCTCGTGGTCGTCATATACAAAATATTACATAGGGCTTGGCCATTAAATCTAATCATTTTGTAAAGCAGGTTTTTTTACAAAAATATTTACTACGACGCTCCAGCGAAACATTCATTTACAAAAAATATGTTGTATAATTATCTGTGAAACTATTTCTCGACAACGATGCGTAAAAACTCGTACATAATAGCGTGCTGATAATATTTTTCGTCCATCTGGTATGGCCACTATCCAGAATAGCTTTTCAAGTATACTTATGGGCGACCTATAAAATAAATGATTTTTCCACGCAGTTAATATAAACGACTGTTTCCAGATAAAATAGAATGTTCATTTTTTATTCTCCAGCAATTCCAAAACTGATTTTATGATAAACAATTATTTGAACAGAACTACGCTTGTACTAAAATAAATACAATAAAAATGTAACCAGACATGAAATTAAAATAATAACAAAGCGTTTTATGGTTCAAATTGCGTCAATCGTTCAAATTTAAGAGTATTGTTTTTTTTAATAAACATGTATTTAATGACAGGCCAAAATTCTCAGATGGTGAAACTCTGCAGCATGATAAAGATACCTGCATTAGATTCAATAGGTAAATATGGGCAGTTAAAAAAATATTTCACCTTTTCCAGTCCATGCTAAGAAAATCACATTAGCAGCCGTGGCAGACACAGGCTGTGTCACTTGGACTTGCATTTTTAAAGCTAATTTATCACTTTAAATGGGTTTTTCTGTTTTTAAATATCATATTGTTATCGTTTTACACTTTATTTTGTGACTAGAGCTTGCAATTAACATATTTTCATGTAATATAATCGAGCTATGGACGGTATGAAAAAAGCAGAAGCTGCAGGCATGTTTCGCTTCTGCCTTATACAGAATGACTGACATCGTCTGTTTCAAATGTAAACTTGTAAAGTTGACTCAGATAACAAACACAAACAAGCGCGTCACGTGCCGTTCTCTCTTTCTCGCTCAATCCCATGGTAAATGAAGGGTGCGAGTAATAAACAAGGACTTGTGGGCGCATGTTCTTATATCCTACTTGCTCATATACAAGTGAGTTTGTGCGATAGAGATAGAGATAACTCCACCACATGCCACTGCATAAAAAATAAGTACAAGCGACGATGCATCCGGTCCTCTCTCCCTCTAACTGATACCATTTTTTGCCTTGTCGCAACTTAGCAATAATATATCGCGCGTCACTCGTTGGTATACTATTTCATATCTCTATCACTTTCATTAGGTGTCCATTCCTCTCTCTCTCTAACTAATGCCATTTTTTGTATTGTCTCAACTTATAAAATATATATCGTACGTCACTCTTGTGTATAGAATTTCATATATCGGTATCACTATCTATAAATAGCTAAAATCCTAAATTTATATAAAACTTAATAAGCGGATATTAATGTTTTCAACTCGTATGACAATCTTGGTGAATCTATGGCAACGGGAAGGTTGAAAACATATTTAAAAAAAATGAAAGTTTTAATTGTATTTATACAATAAATGATCCTAAAACTAGTACCCGCCACTGTAATCTGATAGGCAACATTATTGGATATTAATTTATGAACGTTATATTTTGTTGAAAACAGTTGTGGTGTGCAAAAATAATCTTGTAATATTTCTTTTTAATTTATGAGAAAAACTAAAAAAATCTGTCAACGGGATTGTTTGTTCAGTGACCGCTAATGCTGTGTAACGAAAGAAATACGAAAAGAAGTCTTTCGCGAAAATAATAAATGGCTTATTGTTTTTTGTAACCATGTCCACTCCCAATGTGGGGCATATTGACTCATAATAGGTTTTATTTGAAAGTTTTTTTTTGCGATAACTGCTTGTTACACAGTTACTCAAGCCCTCTTTTTTAAAGATATGTATGTATAGAAGGACAATGCTAGGACAGTACTAGTGGTTAGCTAATCGCTCTTGCTACGCCATGATTTTAGAATCGGTTGGGTGGGTGGAAATCTTATAAATCGGAAACATCCATCCATGTCTTCAAATAGAAGTTTATAAGTTTGTTGAAAAATCAACTAACGAAACTACCCGTGTTGCGATCTGAACCCTTGAGTTCCACAGCTGAAGCCAACGGCGCTTACCACTCGACCATGGACTATTTGATCTATGTTATTAAAAATAAATCTTAAAATACGTATACGCAATGTTTTAATTTCAAATTTTTATGATATTATATATAATACATCAATGTACATGAAATTGCTAATGAAGAACAACGAAACAATTCGGTTTTAAATTTCTCTCAATGATTATAAAAAAAATAAAGCATTTTCTAAGAATTCTTATCAATTGCGTCATTTGACCTTATAAAACTTTACCAACTCGAGCTAAATACCACAAAGTACAATTTTTTTACTAATTAACATGTGAGTTATTAAATCTACTTGTTCCAGTAACATAGCCTCGAGATCTCGGCATATAGCAATAGGGAAAAATAAAATTTTAAAATTTGTTATGTTATGCTTTAATTTTATTTCTCCATATTTCTTAATTTAAGACTCGAACAAAAGAAATCGACATAAATCTTTTTTTTTAGAATTAATTGCTCATAATATGAAATTTTATTTATATTTTAATCTTTTCTGTGCCCCATACGAGATATCTCGTACCGCCTTCAAGGTTGCATATTGCGTCTAAATATGTCTGTATTAACTTTCTATTAACATTAAGTATTGATTCAAATAAATCACATTTATAGTGTTAACTGTCAATTCTTAATGGAAAAGCATTATATTTTTTAAATAAAACAATTGTTTTTTTGTACCACTTCCACATGTTAATAACAAAATGTTCGATACATTTTGAACGAGTTCTGATAATTATTACCGCTGACGCTAGCGTAGGGATATCCTAATTCAACAGTACGTCATGCGTTGTTTTATTTTTAACATTGGAGTGTACTTTCGAACGATACTAATAAGTATAGCAGTGTAGTGAACTATTTCTAGGTAGTTATATTTGTAAAAACCTTCAATCTATGCAGCCTGACGGTCACATTTTTATCAAATATCTCTGGCACCGAAAACATTAATTTTCAAAAGCAAACCACAAAGCATTTTTTATAAAATATAAAATTTTGAATTTTTTTTCAGTCTTCTTCATTCCTGATCAATACAATGATCATGTTTCTACTGCATGTCACTTAAAATACTGAAAATTTGATGTAATCTAATGCTTTCTCTTTGAAGTTCATTCATTTTTGTACATATTATATCATGTCAAATTATTCGATATAGTTTTTATTATATATTAAATATCTTTAAGACTCGTTGCACATCTATACTGTAGAGTTAAGTAAAAGCACTTTGCCGTAAAGTGTTAGTTTTCTGTGCTTCAAGTTTTAAGCTCTAAGTTATATATTATTATGTGGTAAAATAAAATCTTTCGCAATTCGCACGTAACGCGTTCATGAAAGATTCCTAGAAAAAGAATCCTAGAATTTCAATACGCAAAGATTATTTTTTGCACAATTTATTTATTTTTCTGAAAAAAAACATCTGAAACTATTAGTAATTTTTTTCTATCGTGGCGCTCTACGAACAAGAATAATTGGGCGTCTGCATAACAACAAGTTCACCCAAAAGCATTTGTATTGAAATGTTCCACTAGAGTCAATAAATATTCTCCACTTCAGTAGCGGACATGATTGAAAAAAGCTTAAAGTTTCAGCAGCGTAGTATTTCATTATATGCCACGAAAACCTCGATCATTCTTCAAAATTAAAATTGAGCCAAATACATACATAAAATGTTTTTAGGATGGCTACGAACTATTAAAGCACAAATACAGACTAATTTCCAAAGTACTAAATACAATATTTTGTAAAAAACAATATTATTTTTGAAATCTTCAAATGTGTACTAAAACTTTAAATCGTTACACATAATATTATTATAACACATCAAACAATTATTTTTAAAACAAAGACTTCGTCAAATAATGTTTTCGAAGTCTACAAAATTACAATATATATTTGTATCTATAAAATGTATGGAATTCTATTATTAATGCGGATCACTATTAAGCTATACGCATAAAATAGTGTGTGTACATTATTTCCACTTTAAAAAAATGCACGTACTCGCTCATTTATCTTATCGGCAGGAGCTGCCTCTCCCGCGCTTTGTGTAATGCGAAAATTCAGTGACTAACTTCACAGCGTAGACTATCAAGGTTGTAAAAAGGTTCTACATCCCGAGTTCCCCGCAGATGTGCCCTTCGTGGGCCGGGAAACAGGAGAGCTATATTTCTCTGGCGGAATCCTCTTCATACTCGTGTTCAACAATTTATGATCCGTGAATCGGGATATGAATTGCTAAACACTTTTACAATTTCATGACGAGGGGGTCGATATTCAGAAGGTTTTTCCTTTGAGAGTTTTAATGCTATCGAATTCCGCGCGCTTAAAAATGTAAATGGCTGCTTGTGCGATTGAGAATTTACTCTTCTCTCATTATTACAGCACTAAAGGGAATGGCTATTATGATGATTCGGATGATTTATAAAGGGCCGTTTGAGTAAAAAAAAACGCTTCAAAAATACCTAACTAGAACGCATTTCAAGCTTCGTCTTTCATGCGATTTTTCATATTATAAAAGATATTCGTCTAAAATTTTCGTTGATATTTTAATATTCGTAGCTTTCAGGCTTTAGTGGCATTTGAGTGGTGTTACAAATAATGAATAAGTATCTAGCACTTCAGCTTATAATAGTCAAGCCACTAGGGATCAACTCGAGAAGAAATGATCTGGGATTCTAAAGTTGATATTGCTCTTGCTTCGACTTAACTCAGACGCATCTGATCTATTATATCATCTATTGGAAGAATATGCTAACATATATATCAATATCATATTTTGGGATTAAAACTTGTTATGGTTCATACAAGAAAATAGATTGTTTTTCTCTAATTTTTAAGACCCTTGCATAATTTTGAAACAAGGCGTGACTAATCACCAATATTGTACTGAGAATTGCCAAAACATTTATTTAGAAGTTCAATTAACTAGGAAAAGTTTCATATGAGGCGCTGAGTCACTAAACACGCTCCCGACGTTTTTTTAAGCTTTTCAGTTAATCACAAAAAACAGTATAATTTAAGTTATTTTGTGTCTTCCGGTGTGTAGCGAAAAGCAAAACATTCTTTTACACTGCAATTTTTTCCGTTCGCGTCAAACGTGTAAAACGAGGATCAAGATCGTGTAAAAAACGACGTATGGAAAAATTTTGAATTTCAAACAGGGGTGAAATTTTTGACTTTTAACTGGAAAAATTGGAAATATTAAAAATTTATTTTGTGAAAAATCGCCAGGAGCGTGTTAAGTGACTCAGCGACTCATATATAAACATATATCTATGCTACTAGTTAAAATTTACTGAAAATATTAAAAAAATAGCAGTTTATTAAATTATTTTGACAGTTATATCAGCAACGGGTCCGAAATAAGCCAATATGTATTTTTAAAGTTGTAATAGTTACTCAACTCAAAAGCTTGATTTTGAGATAACCAATTATTTAAAAATAAAAATAATTAAAACGGCTGAGACCTCACGCAGAAAATATGAAATAACATGGGTCACGTTGTATATATCACAAACAACTCATTATTTTAATATAATCTATCTGCTCCTCAGAGGCTAATAGTCCTATGTCTAAAAATAGTGAAATTCTGTTATAGATGTCACATTATTTGTAATTTCAAGATCTATAGATAGGTAAATAAAACTTTGGCGTATGTGGGCTAGTTTCTGAAAAAACCCTATTTAAAAATAGTCCGATGTCACATTGCATTTACGGGATAAACAATCCCATTAAATCCTTAAAAAAACTCATGATTTCATCTGTAAATGAAACTCTCCATGCCCTCGAACTATCAATTGTAAAATAATGAAAATAAAACAGAACAACTATGATAATCGATGTAAAATAAAAACCGCCTCAGAAACAAGTTTTTGCTCCTTCTGTAAAGTAAATAAAATGGACATAGGACTATTAGCCTCACGTACAGATATATGATGTTACAATAAAATTCGACAAAAAAACATTAGTCACTTGCTTGACAAAGTAATTTATTTAACCGCAAAATCAGAATACCGTTTGTTTATTTCGAAAACCTACCTACAAGAGAATCACATAATAAATGGGCATTAGGATCCTTTTCCACTAGGAGTCAACCGAATCTACGGTAATTTATCGTGATTTGGTAAGAAGCCCTAAAGATAAAAGTTTTACTTCATCCGAATAACTTTGTGGCAGATAAGTGTTTTTAACGCACTGCCAGCACCAAATTCACTGAACTGAAATGATACCCCCCGTCAATTTAATAAAGAACATTCGAGACCTCGTAGAAGTTGCTCGCTCCGGTTGTTATATAGGGAAGAAAAAACATTGCACGAAAGGCTCAATTAAATACATTTATATTTGTATATCATTGAATTAATACGACGATTATTATTTAATCTTTCTGCGATATAATTTCTCTAAATGTTGTCACAAAACTTCCATTTTTGTGACAGTAGCATCTATCAACGAAAAAAACTATTTACACATTTTATATTCTTGTAATTTATAAAATCTTCCTAGCTTCCACTGTTAAAAAAACAATGATATGATTAAATTATTCATTATAATACTTTTACGTATAAAGTAAAAAGCAGGCCAGTGCTGCCTTTTATAACTGACCTATTATTAAAAAATAAATATTTATCCTCAACAACACTCTAATTTGTTTTTAAAACATAAAAGAAAAGATAAAGTTTAAAGCCACCATCTATTTATTCAAACTTACACCATTTATTATAAATTATAATCGTTTTATAATATTTCTATGTTGCTTTATCATAATAAATTTTATTTGTACTAAAATTGAACTAAAAAAAGATTTAATTTCGTAGTAATTTTTTTAAAATAGGCTAAAATATCAAAGTATTTAGTTCTTCAAATTTTTTGTCAGGTAGTTGATAGCTATTTCGGCTTTGCGCCATCGTCAGAACTATCTAATAGATGACGTAAAGCTGAAATAGCTATCAACTACCTGATAACAATTTTTAGAACTAAATACTTTGTTATTTTATCCTATTATAATGGAGTTCTACCAAGTAAATGCCAATTAAATCATTTTTTTTTATTTTATCCCTTTGTTTAAACATATGAATACATGATTAAATTTGAATTGGTAAGTCTTATGAGTTTGTAATTGTTAATGCGATTTTTCCAAATTAAGGTTAAAAGTCATTATTGTCAAGTCGGTATTCAAATCAAGTAAATATCAATGTATTAGTGATATTAATTTGCTTTATTTTATCTTATAGATATATATTATAAGCGATATAAACTATTAACTGTCTGTCAGTTCGAGTTCATTCGCGTGCTCGAATGCCTGAAGATGAAGAAAGGCGAAACCCGGGTCGTTAGTGACGAAATATATGGGAATTTCAACAATTCAAATTTGATATTGAAATTCCATCAAGTGACATTCTACAAGTCGATATTTTAAATTATAATCTCAAGTATATTGACATGTGTAATACAATATCACATGGGGACAACGTAACTGAAACTATTTTTTAAAGGATTTACATTCAATTTTAACCTACCCTATTTACCGCCATGAAGATTATTGAAATGAAATTCGAATATGAGTTCACAAACAATGCCTATCATTGTTTTGCATTTGATTTGACAAAAATGTCGCTTAAATGACTACAATAAAAAAATTGATAATGTAAAGTTGATTTCTTTATTTAATATAGGCTTATTGTTATTTAGTTTATAAAAAAATATTTCAGATATGTTCAGTTTTTCACCGTTGATAAAATCCCAAAAATATTTCTTAAAACTGACTATAAATACGTATATCAATGCACTGACTACATGAGTCTCTTGAATTCAATTTGCCGTACGACGTCTAATACAGAGACCTCAAAAAGTTCTTATCATGGAGTTTATATAGCTCGATTTCTAAAGGGAATGATTCTGGTCTTATTGCATGTAATATCCAGTGTATTCACACTGCATGCATCGACAAGAAGACTCCAGATTTTGAAAAGGAGCTTTATTCAGATTCAAAAAGATTAACTTCCGTAACATATGCTTGCATTTTTATCTCACTGAAAAATCTTTTCATCAAATAAATAATTCAGCGTATGTATTTAACAATACGATTATTATGAATTCACCAAATAATGATTTCATACAGCCAGAACCGAATGCATTTCAACAGTTTCCGTAATTTTTCATTAACTTCATTTTCATTTTAAAATCATTAAAATATATCCTAATATCCTTTTTATACTCTTCCAAGTACCTTGAGGTTGGTTCATGTGTCACTAAGCCGATTTCAAAACACTATCTTAAATAGGGTTGTTATTATCATTAAATGTAAATGAACGACTCTATAAAAATGAATCTATGTTGCACGTCACGGCGTATCTTTTTTGCTAATTACTTGGTGAGAGGTGATTTGAGCAGGACTCTGGGCACAATTCGTGGCTGGGTCATACCAAACATGATTGAGTCGTGTGAAATTATATGTAAAATTTTGCGCTCTATCTGATACATTACACCACAAAAAATGTCACAAAAAAAAGCTATGGAAAAAGAATTAAACAAAATGTTTATATATCTGAGCCAGTTCGTCGTTGTTCTGGAAGATGCAACTAACTGAAAAATACTAGTTTTGAGTAATTGGAAGTGCTAGACCTTTTTCATTTAGCTTGTACAAACCTTTTTTTAAGTGAAAGCATAATTTATAAAAAACATTGTATTCTTTCACACGGTATAGTTCGAAATAAAAAACATTTTGGTATAACTAACTCAATGTGTAATTATTTAGATTTAGTGTTTTCTTTCAGAACAGCGATGATATTGTGTCTGATGGATTCGGCAGTATTTTTGTGGAAATTCATTTTTCATACAAAATTGATGGATTTGTAGACCTTCGCCATTAATTTAATTTCACATGGAATTTTCGCAAGTAATTCATATTTTTATTTGTACTGCTATTGTTTGTGTTTAACTTTCACCGCGCGCCCAGTATATAAGTTAATAATTTCTATTAATGTCTACCCAGTCTGGGACTCACGGTTGTACTCGGTCAGAACCAAGTGCCACTTATTCAACGCATGCATCCTGACAGTGTTGCTTTACGGTTGCGAGTCATGGCACCTCACCAAGGCACAGGGTAACCGTATACTGTGCTTTGAAAACAGATGTTTGCGGCGAATACTAGGGGTACGGTGGTTTGATTTTGTCAGAAACTCGGAGGTAAGAGAGCGGACGGACCAGCCTCTTATTACGTCCAAAATAAAAAAGCGACGATGGACCTGGCTTGGACACGTGCTGCGGATGCCCCAGGGGAGCCTGAATCCTGCCTGTCTCTTCTACCAACCGGGTGGATTCCGTCGCCCTGGAAGGCCGCTGATGACCATCCATAGGATGTATTTGGCCGAGCTACGGGACGCTGGGATGACCTGGGAGGAGGCGAGGAGGCTGGCGGAAGACAGAGTAGCTTGGAGGAACCGCGTGATGGCCATATGCTCCGAATAGGGAGCGGATATGGTTTAAAAAAAAAAAATTAATGTCTACGCCTTTCGATATATACAGTCTTAAGGTGCTTCTCAAACAAATGAATTACGAATTCAAAAGTAAAAAATCTAATAATAATACTTCCCAATCTTTATTATTTTTTAGGTAGGTAAAGCATGTTTTTTCTTTATTTGTATTGAGTTCTGTCACCGTTTAATATTATTCTCATAAATATTGTAATGTAATGTGTTCTTTCTGAAGAAACGTTAATAATACCGTCGTGTTACGTGTTGTATATTTTTGTTTTATCGTACTTCGTGTCGTTATATGAACAGCATCAAGCGCAATTAAGCAATAATAAACTCGTATTATTTGTTCGTTAATAACATCGCCAGAAAGTTCGAAACAATGTTCGAAAGCTTCTCCTTGATTTCAAAAGTGTAATTTAAATTTCTTTGCACAATTTTATTTTTCTTTTTATAAAAAAAAAGATAAGCGCAATGAAAAGAAATGAGGTTTACAAAAATCATCGCCTTGTAAGAAGAGCTTTATCTGGAATATAATAAAATCAGTATATTTTTTTACATACATAAATGCATTTTAAAATTAATCTACAGTCGTGAGAAATCGTAATATAATTTAATTTAATAATAAACAGTAGGACACGAATAGTCGTATTTTAATAATAATTATGATAAACACACAGTCATTTCAATTGTTAAAAGTGATCTTTTGAAAATAAAACAAGCATTATAAACATGTGAAAGCAGTAGAAACGAATTATGTTTTATTTGAAAAATATAATGCCTTTCCACCAAGAATTGAGAGTTAACACATTAAACGTGATTCTTTCAAATGAGATTTGAATATAAATGCATTGTAAAAAAGCCACATAATAATTACAGTTGTTCAATACAGTGCATTGTAATTTGAAGGAAAACCTCATTAAAGTAAATGGAAACCTGTAGTTTATATATTTATTTGTTAATACCTTTATTTTTCTAAAACCCTTTTTTATCTACTAATTTTGTATCAGGAAACCTTATACTAACAGTATAGTCACTGTACTGTCATGGTCTGAGTTATAGTAATAAATCGGATTATATGGTGACTAAAGCATTCACGTTTCAATAAAACAATTTTTCGTATGGCGCATATCCCATATTGGTTGAATGAAGATAGGAAAATATAATGCGCACAGCGAGTATTGGCTATTTCCGCTTGCCATAGAGTGCTATAATACACGTGTCGGTAGGTTTCTAAATCTCGAAGCTCAATTTTCAACGTAGACCGGAGACTGCCGCTAGTTTGGACTCTATTATATTATATAAAGCAGATAGTCAACTGCATATTTCATAAGTAATATAAACTGAATATTTACATATTAAATTCAGGAATAAACTCATTGTCTAATAAAAATAGAACTGAGCGTAGTAATCCACTACTGGCTACATCAGATTTTTCATTGATCATTGTTGAAGTGAAGTGTATACGAAGGTGAACGCCATAATAACCTCTGCTATATTCGTAGAAATGGCTTATTCTTTTTAAACGTGTCCAATCTCTGTGTGGAGCATGTGGATTCCTAATGGAGGTATGTTAACAGAAGTTTTTCTACGAGAACTGCGCAAACTGTTACTCAGTTGCTCCTTCTCTCTTTTTCAGAGAGATTAGAGATAAAAGAACAAGACTAGGACAGGCCTATCGGTTTTCTATACCCCATTTTAAATATCAGATCGGTGGGAGGAAATTTTTAGACATCACAAACATCCATGCCTACGAAATTCATAAATCGATTAAAAAATAAATCGCCATCCGTGACGATAGTTGAGGCTGAGACATCTGTAACCGAAGTTAATAACGTTGATCATTGCACCACGGACGAAACATAGCGTGTACCATTAATAGAATATTTCTATTGTCCCTTTGAATTTCATAGAAGATAGTCAACATTCAAGTGTCATTGTTTCAGATATATTATTTTGAGGGTATAAATAATATTCTTGCAAATTATAAATTACAGATGACCCTAGGCTTTCACACATAATTGGTTGCTGAAATTATGTGCCAAAGTAGAGGGATTTAAAAAAAAATCGAAAATTGTATTTTAAAATATTTATTTATCAATGATGCGTGTTTAAATGTGAAATATTTAAACATAGTGACGTCACAACGTTTCCGAAATGTTAGCTACTCTAGGCGGCAATATGTTAGTGAGCGCAAGCTACCGCGTGCCGTGGAAGCGACTGCATGTAAGCGAACATTTTTTGCATTATCGGCAAAAATCTTTGAAAAACGTATTTTTTAAATGTGCGAAATAATGAATTGTGTGAAGGAGAGTGATGAAAGTCGAGACCCGACTGTATATACAAGTGTAGCGATACACGACGCAGAAGAATTACGAAACGTAATATTCGCATGTACGAAGCGTTATGCTTGTCATTTTTGTCAGCATTATTGACGAGGCATAATTAATTAGAAAATAATATTTTATTTCACGGATATTCGACACAGATTCTGCAGCTATTGCGATGGAGGTAAACACTCTCAAAAAGCAAGTCATGACGATTAAAGTGCGACAGTTTACGTGAAAGTTTAAATGAACAAAGAAAAAAGAACCGGATTCGTTCTGTAATCACCCACTGAGCGGGATTCTGTCGTCACTCACCGAACGAACTCTGGACTGCATAATCATCATCTGTCCTACTGTTTAATCGCATCACGCATTCAATATTGAAATTATGCTACTAACAAGTAATGCGATATCGCACATAGAGTGCGTTAGAGTGTTACCCGTTGCGGAGCTTAACCATTTATAAGAATGCAATTTATATTTTAAAAATCCAAATCAATTCTTTTTTACATATTTTTATTCTTTCAACGGAACAATAAGATATCACTGTCATCTCTTATAACATATTATTTCTATGCCTGCCACTTTTGAAATATTAAATCAATAAACAGTCAAACAAAATGATGTCTTATTGAAAAATTTATTATTTTAAAATAAACTATAAACAGATCTTTTTTCAAGAGAAAGATTAAAAACAACATTTTTATTCTGTTTGCTCATGAATTTAATCATAATACTAAATGCACCCAGAAAGGAGTGTCATTAATTTGACAGTAATATATTTATAAGTATATAGTTCAACAAAATTTTATTTGGTAGTTGATAGCTATTTCAGCTTAACGTCATCGTTATAGATGTACCAATTTAACTTGACCGCTAGTGAGTGCGCCACCTTCGCTATACTCAACCAGAACTGAAATTTCGATAAAATCCAAAACTGATGTTTTAGCGACGGTTAAAAAAGTAGACATATATATTTATTTTGCTCAAAATAGCAACTGGAGAAATTTATTCTAGACTGACAATTATTCTGTTGGTAATACTATAGAACCATACTTAAACTTATTTCAGCTTAGTTATATATAATGTTTTAAAAAGAGGGGCAATATTATGTCATCTCACGTATTCAAATATTAAATTATTAATTTAACGTACTAATTGTGTTTTTAGAAAATGAGCATACGTGAGATGACATAATATTGTCTATATCTTCTAAACAGTATATATAGCTAAGCTAAAAAAGTTTAAGTGTTGTTCTATCGATGGCGTTAAGCCGAAATAGATATCAACTACCTAATAAAATTTTGTAGAACTAAATACTTTGATACTTTACCATATTATAATGGAGTTCTACCGACTAAATGCCAATTAAATCAATTAACTGTTATATATTTGTTGTTTATTATCCCTCAACAATATCATTTCACGAATAAACATTCCTTTCAACTGTCAATATATTGTAAATCACATAAATGTGGACTTGCGAAATGAGAATTAATAAATTTATGAAGGTAAGTTTGTTAAGAAGGGGTGAATTTTCTAAAGTAGTACACACGTGACCCACTTACGAGACAACGTTATGAGTCCATATCGCAAAGAATTTCTTCTTGGCTTACGTTTTACTATCTTTTCATGGGTATCATAATATCATCTGATAAATTATTTAATGAAGTCGATCGGATTACAAGAGCTTTCTGGAAAATCTTAACTTTACAGAAAATTTCATCAAATTTGAAGGGCCACGAGGTATTCATTTATTTAATATTAAATTTTATTTTCTTAATAAGACGGACTTTTGTTTTTATTTTTTATTCATTTGATATTAAATGAAATTAAATTTTAGAATATTTATACAAATCAAATATTTTCAAAACAATGACATTTTTATAATGTCATGATTTTTGTTCGACCAGCGTATATCTTATATGGTATTTCAACACAATGATTACAAATCACCATGTAATTTAGAGTGACAACTTTATGTAAAACTTACGTTATTTAGTAAACAAACAACTTCGTAGAAAAAATACGAAAATTAACTTCGTAGGGTTTTTACTTTGTCACAATTTTTTTACTTTGGAAATTTTTTGGAAATTAAAGTTTTGTTTTTGGTAAGAAAAACACATTTTTTAAATACACAAAAAAATATGTTTTATTTATAAGTACACCATGTTGACCATCGGATTCGTTGTTATTATCTGACTTTATTACTAGTTACATAATAGAAACCGTTAAAAAATAATTTTCATTTTATTTTTGTTTTTCCGTCGTCAAACACTTAATAAAAAATATTCACCTTTCACAAAATATTTCATTTTGATTTCACGTAACATTTATTTAATATGAAAAAAAATGAGTCGCCCAGAATATTCAAAAAATGAAATCGTCACAAAATTATTATAAAACCATGAATTTAAGAACTTACAGTATACCTACTGTCTATCGTTGAATGAGTTTTATAATGGCTGTAGAGTGAAATAAACGACTTTTAGAACGTAAATATACTTTATCAACGGAATATACTTGTATTAAAAACTATGCTTCCATTTTTATCAATGCTTCGTAGTACATTATTCTCTTACAGAGTTAGCAAGTAGTATCATACATAACATGCTTTCACCCAAAGATATTTGCCATAGCACCATTGGGGCAATATAAGATATACGATCCTCTAAGGCGTTATCAGAATTATAGCAATTTCGTTTGCAGCTGCCCAACGATCCACACGACTTGATATTATTGTACTTTATCCTTAGCTTTCCGTGATACAGTTTATTTCATTAAATTAAATAGTTTATATATTTTGTTTTCCAACCATTGAGACCGAATCGATATGGTCCAGTGTCTATTTAATACCTATGAATACCGAATGGAATTATTAAAGATATTTTTTTCAATCAATTTATGATCTTTTATGCGAAGACATGAATTTCAATAATGTTTTCATCCATTTCAACCATACCCAATCATGTCAACAAGGAGCCTGGAAAAAGCAAAAACTCTATTATAAGACCTCTCTTAGCCTTATTTTTCTATTCTTAATAAATATGAAAAGAAAATTTCAATGACTGATTTGAAAAAAAATCTTTTGAGATACACATTGGGAGCGGGTATTGTTCATTATAAATCTATTATATTTTTATTAAAAGCTAAAATGATTAGGTACGCAACAACCTTAAATTATATATTATTGGAATTATTCGTATTATCATCAGAATATAATTGATAGTTTGATATATAATAATAAATAATAATGAGTTAAGTATGTAATTAATTGTTCATAAAACGTTCGATTAAGCTGTGAGTACTTTTTTCTTAAATCCTACATTGATTCCTTAATTGTTTATGAGACTAGTATTTTTTTTTCGAAATCATGTGGGAAATGTATTTTAATATTGAAGAAATATATTACTCATACGAAAAAATATTTTTCACTCAATATAAATACTCACACTTTGAAATCAATATTTTCACGAAGTTGTAATGAAATGTCACTTATTTTTCTACTCTATATTATTAGGCCGCCTAAATTAGAATACATTACACAAACTAAACCAGATCAACCCTAACATCACCTACTACAACTTAACTCACTTTGTTAAAAGAATCCGTGACTAAGTGGAAACTATTATAATCAAAGTTTGAATGTATTAAGTTAAAACTATCAAATCCAAAGTGCAAAGTATCGAAATAAAAGTTCAAGTGTACCAAGTGAATATTATCTAACACAAATTGCAAACTATCGAAATAAAAGATCAAATGTACCAAGTGAATACTAGCTAAAACAAAGTGCAATTATTTATAACCCAATTAAAAATAGTATTAAAAGTCTAAAATAGCACAGTTGACCGAGAAATTACAAATATGTACAAATTTCACGTCGCAACTGTACCCCGTTTTGAAGAAATTCTTGTGACAGATAAACAGATTTATACATGTACCTTCTGCTATACAGTAAAGGTTTGCGATATTTTAGACTCTTTATAGGTTTATGTAACCTTAAAACTTTTTTAATTTAGTATTTAAAAATACTGGCATTACAGCTGATAACCAGTGCACCAAATATTGCGAAAATTGGAAAATCATGCGAGATAAATTTGATAACAATTATTAAAGGTACTCATGTCCAAAATCACAAATTTAAATTGAAAACATCTAAATTTAATATTGACCGTGCTGGGACTTGAAAAAGGACTCACCTGCTCGCTAGGGAAAGCTCTTACCACTACACCACAGAGACCGACAAGCAATGCAATCGATATTATTTTTCAGTTTTACATAAAAAATAAAAGGTTGTGGATGATTTGACATTCAATAATTGTATGAATAATTAATCAGTAAATCAAATTTGAAAAAAATAACTGGTTTTTAAAATGCCATATATTTCGTTGTTGAAAATATTTTTTACAGTTGGAAGATAAGTTCAATATTTAAATTTGAAATACTATAAATATACTTGTGTAAATATTTCCTTACGTTCATATCTAACGTGCGTTATTCCAGTATTAGATAAAGGTTTTTCCCGTCTTTTTGTTTTTCTAGCTAAAACAGAAAAGCAAAGGTGAAGTCGAGATCACAACTCCCTGGATAATTGAAGAAGATATTCTTGTGAATACTTGAAATGTTCGCTGAAAGGGTTCCACGATCTTGCCAATTTTGTGACTGAGACATTTCCAGAATGCAAAGTTATTATTTGGCTCAGGCAACGATCAAAATGGTTAGGAGTATAGAAATATATGAAACGACATTATTGCGATCATGACTGAACCAAATATAATCTATTTCTGATAATAAAAATCTATCACGTTATTAATAATGCAATTTTATTTATCAGAAACATGTTTTCATTTTGGACATTCGTTTACTATTGTTATTATTGTATTTTATTAAAGCATATTCTTACACGTTATGCAGTTACAAATAGTTTTGAAAAAAATAGAACTTTACAATTTATAATCAATCACTAATAAAGCGAGTCAGAATTATAGAACACAAATACATATTTGTACCTGAAAGGCTTATATCCATTTTACCAACTTTACAGGAGCAGTAAAAACGTGTTTCAAAGACGGTTTTTATTTTATATCAATTAGCATAGTTGTTGTTCTTTTATTGTTTTTGTTCTTTGCAGTTGGATGGATAAGGGGCTTGAGAGTTTCATTTAAAGGTGAAGTCATAATTTTTTTAAGATAATGGACAAAGGATTGTTTACTCCGTAAACACATTGTGACATATGACTGATTTCGGATATGGTTTTTTGCTAACCGGTCCTCTTACGCAAATGTTTTATTTACAAATCTATAGATCTTAAAATTTCAAATAATGTGACATTTATAACTCAATTTCGCTATTTTTTAACATAGAACTATTATAGCTTCTGAGGTACAGATATTGGTATACATTTCTTGACTATTATCTTAATTCGATTTGTCTGGTTTCACTAAATGATTTTTTTAAATAAGACATTACAAATAAGTAAATAACAAAATGAACAATGATTGCTGATTTCAATTCAAGCGTCTAATTGTATTATAGACGAAACACTTAATCCTTCAATGAAAACATAAAAATAATGCATGATTAATAATATTATACTGTTTTTATTATTGTGTAAATGCATGGCGCATTGGCAGTTTTGTGGTAGGAACATTACATATATGATATATTGGAAATTCTCCGGCACCGACAAAAAGAATCTCGAGTTAACTGAAAAATTCTTCAGTGACCATGTTTCTGAACAAGCATTTAAATATCGCTTTTAATGTGTTAACTCCCAATTCTAGGTGGAAAGGTATAAAATAAAACACAATTTTTATTCTACAACTTTCACATGTGTTACAAAAACTTGCTAGCATTATCAGCTGGGGATAGTTGATAAAGTTCGAGGTGGGCGAAGCAAGTCTCAATCTTCAATTTTTTTTAATCCATGTCCGCTCCCAATGTGGAGCATATGGTCTCCTAATGGAGGTATCTTAACAGAATTTTTCTACGGGAACTGCTTGTTACCCAGTTGCTCAACCTCTCTTTTTCGAAGAGAGTAGGGATATAAGGATAGAGCTAGGACAGAATTAGTGGTTAGCTAATTGCTCTCGCTACGCCCCGTGAGGATGGGATGGGTGGGAGGTAGGACTCGGACTACGAACAGAAATCCATAAATCGATTGAAAGATCAATCTATGAAAACCGTCCGCACCGGGAATTGAACCCGATACATCCGTAACCGTAGCCAGCGACGCTACCAACTGCGCCACGGACGCCGACAATCTTTAACCCTTAGAAGACTATGCCGAAAAAATTACGTTCGTGCCTATGGGGGGGATGAAAAAGACCCCATTATAACGGCCTTATTATCATAAATTACAACAAAAATATGATTCTTAGGGCTTTTAAATATCTTTATACATCTGTCCTCATATATTTTATATTAAAATCTTAATGTTTTCCTATAAATAATCATATTTTAAACCGCGCATAAAAAGACAACATTTCACCTCTAATATCGGATCGCGACTGACGAAATCAAATGCGCCAATCATCGCGATTACTATCTAATGCGCGAGCGCTTACATACGCCCTTTAATGTTGCCAGAGATAACAAAAAATAAAACATTGATTAATAATGTTTCCATTTAGAGAGTAAATTATAATCAATTACTTCGTGACTATCAACCCATTTCTTGTTCTGTTTGTTTTTAAGTTTTAAGTTTAGTAGTATAAGAATATTTATGTAGGTACTATTATGGTAAAAGTAATCATATTATGTTTTGCGAAATAAGATTTAGTTATGAAAACATGATAATTTTTGAAGAAATTAAAAGACTATGTGTGTGTTCAATCACGACGTGTGGTGGGTGAATTAATTATTTTAACTAAAAAATATAAAATCTACGCCAGATCTATGCTGATTGCTTACACTAATCTTAGCTTATGATATTTTTTATCAAGAGACTAATGGTTTTGGTTTCAATTTAATAAATAACTAAAAGTGAAATATTAATAATATAAAATAATCTTCATGATTCATTTAAATGTGTACTTTAGTTTTAATAAAAACTTTCAATTGTTTACCTACTACAAAGCCGGTCTTGCTGTTTTAACAAAATTTTCAGATGTAATTATATTTTATAATGTCTTTTCATCGAGGAATAACTTAACCCATAATAAATTAAATGTTTTTACTTCGAAACACAATATATGAAAATATGTGAGTGGGCAAATTAAAAACTACTTCAAATATCTTAATGTGTAAAAAAAGACAATATGCTGATTTCATGATAATGATACATTATACAATACATCAATACTTTATTTTTGTCAGTGTCGAAAATAGCGACCTGGCAATAACGTTTAAACTCATAAGTCGCGGCATAATAAACTATGATTGGCTAAGTTCTTATCTTATCACGATAAGATATCAATTTCAACGATCTTCTTGACATGGTGCTTCAAAAATATTTCTCCTCGCTAAATAAAACAAAGCCATGAGAATTTTCAGAACTTCAAATTGTAATGAATTCATTTATTTTTATATGATATATTCATACATTAATATTGTCCAAAAAACGTTTCTTAAGATTAAACAAACAATACATATAAGCAGAAAATAAATTAGCTATACTTTTTGCCAAAATAATAGCACTATAATGAAAGGTAGATACTAAAATTATTGTGTATTATAAATCAATATTATAGATTCTATATAGCTATCAATCTAGTACAATTGCCATTTTATTTTAAAAAGCGTGAATGGAAATAAGAAACTATTGACATGTGTAGCATAAAAATTCCCATTCTATAAATGTGAAGGTAATTAAAAAACAAATCTTTTTAAACTTGTCAACCATAAATGGAAAAAATATGTTGACATAATGGTTATGTCTTTACATATGGAAGTAATAAACACGATGAATGATGAGTTTTTGTCAGCGACGGCATTTACTAAGGTTCTTTAAAACAAAAAAATCTCCGAAATGAATATTCTTTTGAAAATTTAATGGTGAAATAATAAATAAAATACCATGGATTGGCTTTATGAAACTTTGACACTCATAAATTAAAGTGTTATGGAACAGAAGGATTATGAAAATAAATTGATTTTTAAATCATATTCTAAGAACTAAACATTTGTTCGCTTGAATTGATTTCAAAATATATCGAAGGAAATATTCAACAATGGGTGAGAATCAAATTTGAACACAATTAGAAAAGAGAAATACATGAGTGAAGCTCTCATAAGACAATTTAATAAAATAGTATAAATATCAATCAAGTACATTGGTAAGATGTACGAATATTTACCAAAGAATGGAACTACAATTAAAGGTAGTAAAGATGAATCATTAAAATTCTGTACATTTAGTATTCAAACATAGACAGAAGCCTGAAGATGCCCAAAGGCAAAACCCGGGTATTTATTGACAAAACTTAATTAAAAAATTAATAATTTTATTTTAAAATACATTAATAGAAATTAGAAAAAGTTCACCATAAACTCTATTTAAGATTTTGACGTTGATCAATTCTATGTAATCAGAGAAATATTTTGATTTGAGACGATTCAAACAAAAGTCTTGTTATTCAAAATTATGTTAGGGTGACTTAGGTGCGTATGAAATTTATCGACTAAAATACAAAAACTGTTTTTAAGAAAATAACTCATGTTTTTAGTAATATAATAAACGGAAATATGTTGAGAAAATGCTTATGTCTTCATATATTATGAAATTAATTAACAAGCTTAAAATCGTAATTAAAAAGGTACGAATTGGATTCATCGATCAATATGTGATTGTTAATTCAGCCATTGTAATTTAATTATTTTTGAAACATTTTTTGAACTAACTTTATAGTTTCGCTCATCGCGATTAGTTGAAAATGTTCGCGATGAATGAAATCAATCATTACCATTTCATAAAATTGTGGAACTAGTACAATACAATTGTGTTAAAAATATTATCTTTATACCAATAATTGACGTTAAACAGATAACGATAAAAAATTCGACATGTTTCTTATTTATTATTTTCTTAAAAGAAATAAATGTAAGGTTACTATTGAAATGCACCCAACAAAACACCGAAAAGTAATTGTTTTAATAAATTTAATAATCACCGTATTAATTATTATAAGTCAACTTGAATGTGTAAATAGTTGTTATGAATTTCAAATGATTCGAACAAAAGCATCCGTTAGATTTGGCTCACAGAGTTCAACTGAGGCGTGTTGGTAAATTCGTGTAGAATCTTTATTGCATGTGGGTGTGATTTAAAATTAATGCAAACTTGTAGCGCCACATAAAGAGGTTTTCGGACAAAATAAATCCGACCTTTTTTCTTTATTATTAATTTAAGACGTAACTGGGCAACTAATATTTTTTTTTTCTTCTGTAAAAGGTTTGTAAAACAATGATTTCGGAATACCTTAAGTATGAACATTTTATCACCAATATTAAAGTAGATATTTTACATAAAGTAGCAATAGGGGTCGTTGACTCCAACCATCGATGAGTGAAGGTTAATTAATCAATGAAATTAATAGAGAACAAGTCGTGTTTTATTTATTCAAATATACTCATTTATTATGCTTTAAAAGGATACACAACGAAAATCGATCATTGATCAGTGAACTAATTGTATTTTAGATCGCTTAAAAAATAAAAACAATTATTAGAACAATATTGTAATACAATAAAATAATAGCGTTTATCAAATTGATGGTATTAAATGAGTTTTTCTGAAAAAATTAAATTTCTTCAAAATATAACATATTTTATTATTATATCGTCATGTTTTTTAGAGAAAAGCGTATGGTAATTAAAATTCATTTAATCTTCAGTCGTTACATGCTTATTTGAGTTTGCGAGTGATGTATGTGAAAGATTTAGTCATAATCCAAAATGCTCTTAAGGAAAAGCATTTTATCCGTAAATCGATAGATGTAATTTCCTCTTCACTGTTCAGATACCAGGTGAATATTACAGGTACGACTTTATAGTCAAGGGTCGTTGGTAAGAGGCCGTGTAATCTTACCCATAATTTAAATAAAGATTAAGTATTCGCAAAAGATCTTGCTTGTAACGAGCTATCGTTATTCCACATCACCCCCACTCCCAAAAAAGCGACAAAGTCAATTCTCATGGCGGCACGTACATTTGACATTTTTTCTTCTCAAAACACAATGAGCTCAGCAAGCCGTTGTCATTACAGCCAAAAGTTCCCGTGGCGGTTCCACAACTTTGCCAACGATTCGTCAACAACTACAACTCGAGATAGCTGTCACAAATTTACTATATTATTACAATAATCAGTCACTATCATTTGCCAACAAACTGCCTCGTTCAAAACTTAAATTAACTTCGTGTTGTAACAAAATACACACTTTAAATAATTTGCTACAATTATTTAGGCTTAAATTTCTACAAAGTTTTCATTGGCGATATGCAAGATATTTCCATATTGCAGCGTTTTCAAAATTTCGTTCTAAAATTTACTTAATTAATTATAATTTATTTAAATGTTTTTTGTCTTCTTCATCATCACTCATGTTTGCTTTTTAAATGAAACATAAATATCACTACTAAGTAACGCTTTTAAGAACAATTTACTCTCACCAATTTACATACGTTTTTATACGCTACATGGTGACTTTTTTGATTTCTTTTCTTTACAATTGCTCCTGTATTTTTATTTTACTACTACATGCACATTTAATTCTTTATGAATAGCCTAATGATGTTATCTAGTTGAGATAATAAGGTCTCTTTTCAAACGCATCCATTGTTTTTGCTCAGCTGTTGAGGGTGCTATTATCAAGTGGCTATCTAAATAAGGTTAAGCGTGGCTAAGTGAGGTTAAGCGACCCTTCACTACCGTAGTAACAAAAGCTTGCAGGGTACAGTCGAGCATCACCTTGTTTCTTATGGATTCATTCCATCGTTCGTCTAGTATTTGCAGCAACATCCTCAGAAGCACAGCGCATGATTTCCAATGTCTTCAAATAATGATTTATTTCACTAATGTTTTGTAGCATCTCGAGAATTCAAATTTTGAACGGTCTGTTATTTCTGGGAGTAGCATATTTCCTCAGCCACAAAGTTCCAGTTTTGTTATTTGGACTAACAAATATTTAAATCTGTCCACATTGTTTTAGTGTGTTAACTCTTCAAAAATCATTCTTGGTTTGAGATTTAACAATTGTCTTTTCTGTGATTTTTTTAAAACGTTTTAAACTCAAACCATTACGAAAAAAATAACGATCATTTAAATCATATACAACTTGGAATATTAAAATATTACGGATTCAACACTTTTTTTTGATACGTACAGGTTTCCCATATTGTTCCGTGATTCTGTTCATTATTTAATCACAAATATTTCACATTTTGAAATATTTAAGTGCTTCAATGTATCGCTATTTTACAAAAATGATGTTTTTTGTAATTCCTACCTTTAATAGTTTTATTTTTACCTTACTGTCAAGTCAATAAATACAAATAATGCCACATATAATCTTTCTAGAGCACTTCAAATGGTATTATAAAAAAGGAGAAATTTTTCATTTAGGATATCGACTGAAGGTGCTTGATGGAATTTTAAAATCAAATTTTGTACATATCCATACGTTTAGTTACTAATGAAGCTGGATTTGGATTTCGATATTCGAATACACAGATGAACTCAAACTGAAAGTAAATAGTTTATTTCGTTTATATATAAGACATTGTAAGATAAAATATAATCAGTAAATCTAAATTGATAACTGAATTAATTTTAATACTGAGTTGATAATAATCGTATATACAATTACCAACTCATAGAATATTGCAATTGCGGGCCGATCATAATAACCAATTATCTTTGAAATGTAATTGGGAAAAATATAGCATAGGTTTTAAATTGGTGGGTTTTGTAAGGGTCAATTTTAGATGAGGTATTATTGTGAGAATTGAATTATTTTGATCGCTTTGGTAATTTATCATTATTTTACGAATTCATCTCATGTAAAGGATATTCAAATGTTGTCGCTAACTGTGACTAAGTCAGTTCAAGTTCATCCGTGTATTCCAATGTCCAAAAATACTGAAATTCGAAACCCGCGATGAAACGTATGGAAATGTACAAAATTTGAATGGTTCAAATTTAATATTAATCAATTTGAACTAAACAAAAATTTTGATCCGATATAATATATTAACATGACATTTTCATAGACGAATTTTAGTTTTATTGATAATGGAATAATTTGAATAGTCAATAAATAAACTGTCAATTCCAGGCAAAAAATATTTATATGTCTAAAAATAAAACACGGTTTTCCGTTTTTTTATATAATATAACATAAGTGAGTAGAGTTTTTGTTTCAAAACTCACTCTTCGTTCAAGCAATCGTTAAAACAAAAAACTGTAATATTCGGCTTAATTTTTGTTTATAAATACTATTTTTGGAAGACACCTTGTTGCTTATCTCTTTATCAAGATTATCAAGAGTATCTTCTCAAAAATACATATTTCTTAACAAGACAAGTGCCTGTCTAAAACTTTTATTCCATAAATATGTATTGAAAACATTTTTTTAAAATTGTTAACCTATTTAAGACTTAAATATCTTTTGCGGTTTGTTATTATTAAAAAACAATACTTACGCTTGGCTGTTTTCTTTATGACTTCGCGAAGCGTCTGGTTTTAGAAAACTTAAGGTCCAGTACGAGGCTTCATAAAAATAAAATAAAATTAGTACATGAGATGCCTAATTTGTTGATGAGTTGTCGGTACACCAGCCCGACACAAAGCTCGCGTTTAAAGTATCCTTCACGTTTTCGCTGTCGCCACAAAAGAAAAGGCGTTAATTTTTATTTTCGCCACTATCTACAAAGGTCCTCTTATCAGGATGCGGTCACATCTTTGACGCCGTTCGGATTTGGGACCCTAAGCCCAGAGGTGAGATACATAAAACGGTAAAAAACACATAAAAACCAGCGCGTGTAGATTGTACCAATACACCCGTGGCGTAGGGCTGCCAGCTAGCCGAGTCGGTCTTTTGTTTCGGGAGAGATTTTTATCTTTAGGGCTGCGTTGATATAAAGGAGATAAGTGACTGAAATAAAAGTGTGTGCTGAATTTTAATATCAAATCCATTTTTTCTTATAAATTTTAATATAAGAATATTTAAAATGTTTGTAATTTACTTCGGCATTTATATTTTTTATTTTCAATAGAATATTTTTTTAGTATTAATTTAGGAGTAAGTTATTTATAGCACTAACGTATTTTACGATGAAAATGAAATATTGGAATTTAGATATTTAAATTTTCTAAAAATGATAATTTGATTCATTTTTTTATATTGTATTTTAATTTAATTAGTTCATATGTCTCGAACAGTACAGTTTTTTATAGTTATTGTCTAAATAAAGACACATCGAATGAGGAGGGTATCCAATAAATGTAAAATACCCATTTAACAAACCTTACTAAAAGATTGGTGGGCAGGCACCTTATAATGTTATTTAAAACGTCACATAGAACTAAAAAGTAAACAAAAGGAAAAAAATATCTGATTTTGAGGATAAGCCAGACATTTTGAAATCACACGACATCAAATCAAAGAGAAAAAACATCACAAACATACATGTCCCATTCATCAAAATAATATTAAATTGAAAAAAGCTAAATTTGATATTTTGTCGGAATATAGACTCACTTAATCACCAGAATACAGCGCTTACCACTAGACCGCAGGGGTCTATAAATCAAAGTCAAAGAAAAACAAACATTTCAAAATTTCGTTGTTAGTTGTCTTTATTAAAGGTTGTTTACCAACCCTATCTGATACCGGTACAACTACGAGCTGGTCTCCCAATGTGACGTCTTCGCCCTTCGGTGGTGGGTCACGTGTCATCGGACAGAGCAGGCAATCTTCTACGACGAGTATTTTGCACGAAGTTCTCACTACACACTTTATTATATTTTTTCGTATTAGAACGGGAACAAAGAGAGAATTTCAAGCAAGCTATATGCATCGCGTTGCATTTTTTTTGTTGTTTCGGAGCACCAATGGCGTTACCGTGTATCTGCACTACGATTTAATCATTGCAATACCAACAGAATAAATGAATTAGAGAAGAAACTTTTATTGTTAAACTTTTATAATAGGAAACTTTTTATCATAAAAGTTCAATCTCAACGGGTTGTTTTAAGGATTTATTTATTTTTTCCAAATATTAACATTAAAATAAAATACAGCTAATTCTGATATGCCATTAATTCGACAACTTTAAGAGGCCAACATATCGTCACCGTTCTGGCAGAAGTTGGTAAAGAACAAATTGACAATTCCAAGTAAACAGCAAATGAAAACTTTAGCTTTTATGATAAAGCCTCTAGCATCAATATTTTATTTAACGTAACTATTTATATTATCAAAATATAGATGGATATATAGTGATTTTAATACAATTTTTCTTACCAAACTATTATAATAAACATACTGACTTGTTCTAAGCAAAATCTTTTTATCCAAAAAACTGACTAATTTTTTTCAACGCTCTTACTTACTTACTGTAACTTTTACCAATCCAGTGACGATATGTGCGCCTGTTCAAATAAATAAAACACTATTTTTAACTCAAAATTGTGTTAAAAATATATTATATTTAAAAAACAACAACATTCGAAACCAATAACTGAAAGATAAATCCAAAATAAAAATAAATTATTACTTTTAAGGTGTTAACTTTCAATTTTTGGTGGGAAGGCATTATATTTTTTAAATAAAACACAATTTGTTTGTACTACTTCCACGAGTATATAATAATCAGGACCGGTTTCGCTCACCACGAGTATTATCAACTTGTACATCATGTTTGATTGCAAACGATTGTCAATACTTTAGTTGGTCTGTATATTGTTGAGGTCATTTATTTTCAAAAGGTTTGATAAAGACGTTGTTCAAAATGTAAAAAGATATAACAGCAAGAGGTGGTAAAAAAAGCGTAGTGTTTGGCTTCATCGTGAGTTAAACAGTCCTACAGCACACTTGACGTTTTTTTATGAATATTAAATGCCTACAGATCTGTTTTTAATTGAATATAGGCGCACAAAAATCACATTAACGTAGTAGATTTTATGCAAAATTCATTTTTAAAACGGTTTATATTGAAATCGTTTCATCTCCAATATTTAAAAAATGCTCTCCGGGAATATGTGCGCATAAATATGCCGACTAGTATATCGCTACGTTATGAATTGTTTGATTAAAATTTTGCTAAGCAACGTACACGACTCGACAGGGATCACGGCCAAATCCATAGAAATCAGGTAAATCCCCGATAATAGCTGTCCGCGTTTATCATTGACAGCAGACAAATTAATTTCAACGCAGTGAAGTATTGTTGACACTTTTCCGGCGGAAATAAATCCTGCGAGTTCTGAATTAAAAAAAGTAATGACCTCCCGGGAATTCTAGCTGACTATTTGAAGGTTGATAATTCAAATACATTATCGAATCGTAGTCGTGAAATGGTTAGTTTTTAAAAATATTTTAGATATAAAACTGCATTGAATGATACAGTTTTTTAGAAATTAGTAAAAAATCGATATATTAATAGGTACTTTTTGAAAATTCATTTTTTACCATGTCCGCTACCAATGTGGAGGTATACAAAAACTGCTTGTTGCTCAACCTTTCTTTTTTTTAAGAGAGTAGTGGTAGAAATATAGGACTAGGACAGTGGTTAGCTTATCGCTCTTATTATGCTTCTTTTTTAACAGCGGATAGGGTGGTAAATTTAGACATCACAAACCTTCATTCCTTGGAACAGAGACCGATTGAAAAATCTATTTATGAAACTATTCCAACAGGGGGGGCTTGATCCGTAATCGAAACCAATGATGTTGATCATTGCACCACGGACCCGATAAACACATAAAACTACTTGCTTGATGTTTTATTCAACTGGTTTTATAATTAGGTATAGCGCAATCATTGGAGTAACAAATTTGTCAATTTTGATTTAATTTTCAAGTCAACTTTATGAGTTTTCAAGAAAATCCTCTGCTGATATATCATTCCAAAACATTAAATTCAACGAAAAATCTGCAATAAATCATTCTTACGGTATCTTTTTTAGCATAATGAGATTAGGAGAGAGTTTGCTGCTAGTTGCGCTCGGTCTGACATTAGATATGCATAATGAAAAGCGAAAATTGCTCAAGACGATACCAGTCGGATCCATCAGCCCCGTGGGACATGCCAACTTGGTTGCATAAAAATAAATATGACGTCAAAGACTTCAACTCGAAGATGCCATTTCATTACTCGTCTCCCTTTTTCTGTTTGCACATATTGTGCATGCAGCCAAGTCTTGAGAAATTTTCTTCGGACATACCCAAAAAAATAACGTAGTTTTGCTGTAGAAAACACCCAACTGGAACTGTGTGGAGCCATATGGGGTGGTTGTCATAACATTTTATCACCCTAAGAAATGAAGAAGAACAAAAATGGATTCGATAGACATATATTTCTGGATATTAATTAATTCATAATTTGTTTTAAAAACGATTTTAAATACGATACGCTTCAATTTCAGAGGAGCTTCACAAAATAAACACTTGGACACTACTTGGTTACTAAATCAAAAGGTATTTTTTCTTTTAATTGACTTTATTTAGTGATTGTCATAATTCATATTTTTCAAGCGTGTAAAGGACACATTAGAAACATGATAATTATTTTTAAGCGTATTAAACTTGAGCAGAAGGATTTAAAAATTCATTTGATGTTCTTATTTGTCGTATGCCACACATTGAAAACAAAAATTGGTTCGAGGAAATTAAGATAAACAGTTATATAAACAAGATGAGATTTTTTTATTAGATATGTTGTGCTAATTGCATTCAAGTTTTTCTCATAATAATTACTAAGAAGTAACACTTCAATACTATGCGTTTAAAAAAAAAGAATACAACATTTGCTCTATAATAATAAATAAACCTTTTTAAAAAATCCAATTTATTTTCCCTCACATTGAGGATTCCCACAATAAATTTGTCAATTCTAATTATGCACCGATAAAAATTTCGTTAAACCGTAAAATTTTCGTGTTTGAAACGTATTGCTATCGAATTTAATTGCATCTTTGTAATTTGATTCGATTTACCTGCTGGTTTTTCGTACCAATTAAATATATTTGATACATGGAAGTAAACTCGTTGGGGAAATTAATAATTCATATACAAATGGATAAAAATACTCAAAGGTACTTTAAATAAATTCAATGACCAAATTATAAAAATAAAATTACCAGGATCTGTTCTGGAAAAGGATGAATTCCCAAGGCCACATTTGATACCCACGAAGGCTGCGTATCACTGGTAATACCGGAATTCCAATCCCTAATCGTGGCATTTCTATAATACAGAAACCAAATGCAACAATAATGCAACAGTTTAGTGATTGGCAACCTACTACCCGCGGGTAATTGAATTACTCAACAACATTTTGAGTTATCCGCCAACAAAATAAGATTTTTTTATAAAATTATTTATTTATTGAAAATACCAATAATTATAATACTGGTTTAGATGGATTTAAACGAGCGTGAGCTTAAAAATTTGGAATATCTTGGAATAAATAATCTAAAATTAGAATACGTTGCATTAAAATTTCAGTTCTATGGAAGAATATATTTAAAGAGCTTTGCCATCATCTTGAAAATACAGGACGCGATCACATGAGTGCAATACGATCATTCTGAGGGTCATCGCCACAAAATTTTTCATACTTAAAAAAATGGTATTTTATCCATTATCAGCATTTGGTTCAATATTCTTGTGAACAAACATTTTCTCAAATGAAATATGTCCACAATACTTTGCGAAATAAACTTACACCAGAAAATTTTGATTCCTGCGTTCGACTGATGTCCACTACATCTTCGCCAAATATATTGTATAAAAACCAAGGAAGCCACTAATAGAAAGATTATATTACACATATATATAATTATAAAATAAATTTGTATTTACGCATATATATATATGTATTATTTTCAAAAGTATTTTTTTTATAAAATAGTAAAAAATTGTTTTCAACTTTTACCCACTAACCAAATAAATTTGTCACAATTGAAATTTTTTACCCAGTCTTCTATGTTGCCAACCACTGCTATAGTCCAACAGCCAACATAAGATTTTTAAGACGATAGTGAGCGAGGAATCAGAGAATGAAAACTTTCCGATTTAATAGACGTAGCCTAAAATGGCAGGAAACGTATCAGTGGCTTACAGATCATGAAGCCAAACTACAGACCAGTAGATGTTTTTCAATATATGTCTTGTCTTATATAATATATTACACTTCTACGTACGTTATAAGAAATATTTATTTTTGAATAATACACCTTACTCTCTGTTTAATCATGTTTTTAGATGTCTTAATAAGTACAGGATTTTCAAACTGATTGTGTTGCTCTAACAACGCTTTGAAAAAATACTGGTTAGTTATAACAGAATTAGAGATTTTACTGGTCCCTAGAAAAATCTCAAGTAAAGAAATATTTCAAATTCGAAGTATATTACATGGTCTTTTCTTCTTGTTGTGTTTCATATATTATTTATGTATCACGAAGAACTTAAAGTGTTGGAGATCTCAATGAACTCACCATGGTTTCTTCGTGCGTAAGAACGTCATTTAGAATTGAGAAAACTTCAATTTTTTTCTTTTATCTTTAAACGTAGCATTATATTATTTTAACCTTGGTGGTATGGTGATAAGAACTTTACTTGAAGAAGATTTTATTTTCGTCATTAAAACTTCTGGCCCATTGGCTTATAGTAGCTGAAATGGCAAATATTTATTATTTATAAGACAATTTACATAATAAATATACAGTAGACTTCCCGATAACACGATGGATAAAAAGCGAGCTATCTAGAAGTGGGCTAACGGGGCTACCATACACATACAAAATCAGAGAATACGCATGCGGCATAGAAATATGTTAGAGTGTAATCAAAAGGAAATCGCAATTTTTAATGAAAATCGAGTTGTTTGCAAACGCGTTATCGGGGAGGGGGGTCTACTGTATAATGTAAAAAACTGTATTTATAAAAATGAAGATTTGTTTGTTTGTTTGTCCTCTATACATTCCTTTACCATTAATCCGATTTCGATCAAACTTTGGTGAGTTATTGTGTGCACGCCTGTGAAGGATTCTGAAGAAAAAAAATTAAAATCTAAAATCTAAAAAAATCTATGAAGAATCAAAATACGTACAACTAGCGACATCTCTGAACCAGACAAAAAAACAAATTTAAGAAAAATATTTAGTACTATGTTCGGGTTATGAGCCAGCCATAAGGCAATAGTTTTCATAACTTAAATAATTTATTTCACATGTTATGAATATCGTTGGAAATATGTAAAAAATAACATATTTTTTGAAAAGTATAAACGAATATTAAGAAATAACTCGGGCTTTTTCCGGGATGAGAAAATTAAATCTGGGCTTTGGGTCGGGTTTGGGTGTGTGACAAGGTGTGGTACAAGTGTGATATTGATACTCCGGCTCGGGCCATGCCGGGTCAGAAGATATTGGGCTCGGACCGGGTAATTTTATGAAATTTCAGCATGTGTAGAGAATTAAAACACAAACCTTTTCTTTCTTTGAGTGGCATTGAAACGCATGCCGAGTACTCACTAGTTAAGTATAAACCTTTGTTTACTTTTTCGTTTGGACGGAGACTGCCGTTTTTGTTTTAGTATTTCAAATACTGTTGATGATCGCTTGGTAATCAATATTTTTAAAAATGTATCGGATATTTTCACCTAAGCAATACAATAAAATGATTTTAATGCTGATATGAAAGTCGCTTCGCTAAGCCATTTAAATCTTATTTATTGCTAAGTAAATTCACTGACATCTCAGCTCAGCACGCCACTGAGGTAATCCCACAAAAGGTTTTTATGTAAATGCAAAGGAGGGTGACTTTATACAATTTAATATGGCGGCGGCTTGTCGGTATTATGAATAAATTATTAGCCCGCGTCACCAAAACGAATGTGACGCAAATCTCGTAAAACTCCCTACGACTATTCCAATGAAGGGGTGTGATTTTTAAGTGATGGGATTCAAAGTATCATGAGATTAGCTATTAGAATAACGTATACGTCTGAGATATTCACGTTTCATTGTCTTTATCAGGCCTTTCCAGCCGAGACGGAACATTTTCATTACGCAAACATATTGCGTTTTGAAGTCGAGTAAGTTCTCAGTGAACCCTTTTGTGTATATTGCTTTTAAAAGGCTTTGCTACTGTTTTCAAACTATTATTCTCAATTTATAGATTTAATTGGCATTTACTTAGAAGAACTCCATACTAAGGAGGTATAGTAAAAAGCAAAGTATTTCATATCTATTCCGATATGACGTCTATATAAAAACGCTATATATGAACCATCAAATATTATATTTACATTTCTATTTTTAAGAAGTATTGATTTTATTAAAATAAAACACAATTTGTTTATACTACTGCCACATCTCTGTATATCATAAATAGCCATGTTTTGATTGTATTTTTATCAGTCGATAATGCTCGTGATGAGCGAAATTATTAAACATGTGGAATTAGTACAAACAAATTGTGTTTTATTTTTAAAGTAT
Source organism: Himalopsyche phryganea (assembly GCA_022494535.1). Taxonomy (NCBI): domain Eukaryota; kingdom Metazoa; phylum Arthropoda; class Insecta; order Trichoptera; family Rhyacophilidae; genus Himalopsyche; species Himalopsyche phryganea. The sequence continues at coordinate 2,559,998 of JAGVSL010000019.1, read as the reverse complement.
AATGGTTTTCCACCAAGAGTTTAAAGTTAACACCTTAAAAGTAATAATTTATTGTTGTTTGTATATGACTCGCTTATTAAGATTTATAATGATGTTAGTTTAGATGTATGTGCTATGATCAATCCATTAAGATTAAACTACTTTATGTATGACACATTGTGTGTATTATTATTTTTTAATATAAACGCGATTAGATATAATGTAACATATACTTTCAGTGGATTCCGCGGTAACGTTGTGGAGATTCATTTTTAATGTAAAATCTTATAGAACAAAATGTTTCCGTCCATAGAAAATCATTTTGTCAAAATTTACTTGAATGCCATATACAGATGAAACTATTGAACACTAACTATCCAAAAATCGAACAATTAAGTACTCGGCCCACGAATCGACAACTTTGCTTTTCCACTGATTGTGTTACTAAATGTTACAAGTATTTCACCTCTTTGAGAATCATCGCAAGATTAACTATGTCTCAGGATTGCTTATTTTCAAGATAAACAATGATTTTAATTCTTTACGTTAAAAAAAAGAGAGGTTGAGCAACTGAGTAACAAGCAGTTCTCGTAGAAAAAGTCTGTTAAGATACCTCCATTAGGAGACCATATGCTCCACATTGGGAGCGGACATGAAAAAAAAATTAAGCGTGGGATGGGGTAGTTATTTTGTTGGTAGTTTTTATCAATTTATTGTGTCACTTGTTTCACGTCTTTGAGTAGCATCTTCATAGTAAGTTTGAAGATATTTCTCAAAGAGGCAAAACACCTACCACAATTATTAACAAAACGAGTAGAATAACAATGTTATCAATTTTATATTATAATATTACCTATTTATTATTTGTAATTATTGTAGCTGACTATTAACTAAAAATATTTTTTCAATCTCCGAAAGTTTTTATTTTCAAAGGATGAACTCGTTAAGTCAGGTCACGATATTTCCGAAAATTCGGCCTCAGCAATTGTATCTTGTAGAACAAATTGTTAACAGAACTAGTGTTAACTAATCGAAAAACGTGCAATTTTCTTCAGAGTATGAAATAATAACGTGTATTTCTTTATAGCGAAATAAAAACAATATCGTGAACTCTTACTGAAACATAGGAAATACTTCACCAACTTTTAAGGTGAAAGGTGACAATATTTATAAAGAGAAAATGATTATTATATTAGTTAAAAATTAAGCAATTTAGTCAATCACGGTCTAAGTTTTTCTTATTTTGATCGGACTCTATTACGTCTCATTATTTTCTTTACAAAGGTGCATCTTTTCATACTCTGAAAAGTTCAATAGTTACCTATATTTTACACAGATTTGTTTCCGTGATAACATTTTGAATTACTTTCATGTACTTCAAAAAGCCTAAATGTACATTCGAGTATCGAAATCATAATTAATTGAAATGTCGAATAATTACGCAATATACTGCAGTTTCCTAAGCATTGATAATATTCCAATATGCTTTTGATTATAGGGCCGAAGTCAAACTGAGCTTGATATTATCATTTAATATCGATACACAAATTTCAACTGAGAGACCTAAATGTCTTTGATATCCTATGCTGTTTCGCATCAATCCCTAAAGTAATTAATTCCCATGAAATAAGATAGTAAATAATAAATAATACATAATTAACATTTATAAGCAAAATACGAAAAAATCTGTCACTAAGATGAGAGTATTTTAAGCAGTCATGATACAATAATAATTAATTAAATTTTCAACATTAAAGTTATGGATATCATGTCTTACAAGATTTTTAAAATCATAGTTACGAGTAAGAAAATATTGCGTTTATTGACTATGTTGTAATTACAGACATTTTAACATTTTGCAATTGACTGTTACGGTCAACGCTTGTGAGATATTATTGTTGCCCTTAGAGTTAGTTAGAAGTCACTCTGACTTCGATGAGGTCGAATCGCGTTCTGTTGTATCGCCCGCTTCCCATTATGGTATCCGTGTAATGTTTAATGTTGTTAGCTCGTCGGTGTTGACTGCCATAGTTATTCGTTTCTCCACAAATATGGTACTCAAACCAACTAAATAAAAATCATTTTTCAATATTGAAAGTATAGTTCAGGGCTCTAATGTAACAACTCAGAATCTTCCAAAAAAACTCTTTTAATGCTACAATTACAAACGCAAAGCTTGTCACAAATAAAACTGTAGAACAAACGCCTGCACCTTGATATCTAAACAAATGCTGATTGAAAAAACATGATATGTAAGCACAATGCTGCACTCTCATTGTCTTGAATGGAGATTATTAGTTTTAAACATTAGAAACTTATCGGCTTCGTGGTGCAGTGGTTACGGTAACGAATGTCTCAGGCTCATGTCCCGATGTGGACAGTTTCATAAATGGATTTTTAAATTGATTTATGAATTTCTGTTCGTCTTCATGAATGTTTGTGATATCAAAAGTTCCCTCTCACTCATCCGATCCTAAAAACGGGGCATAGCAAGAACAAGAACGCTTAGCAGACCACTAGTCCTGTCCTAGCCCTATCTTCTATCTTTACTCTCTTCGAAAAAGAAAGGTTGCGCTACTGAGTCACAAACATTTTCTATGGATTCGGCGGTAACTTTGCGGAAGTTTATTTTTAATATAAAACTAAAATTTATAACATAGTTATTCCACTTAGTTTATCACTAACGTGACGCGTTTCGCCTCTTGAAGAAACATCTTCAGACTAACGCTAAGCTAAAGTTTTTCGGACCTCATTCAGTTCTCGTAGAAAAACTTCTGTTGAGATACCTGCATTAGGATGCCATATGATTCACACTGGGAGTGGACATGGTAAAAAAGAAGACTATGAGTTTTGAAAATGAACAATATGTTCACATTCATTTTAGATGGGAGTTTGTAGGCTTAGAAAGATATTTTATATTTTAAATAGTAGGTTTGAATACAAAGAACAATGCTGCATTCATAACTCTTTTTTTTCATATGCTGGAGATTATGAGTTATGACACTAGAACTCTCAATTGTGCTATAAAATATAATTTCTTATGGTCAGTAACATAAGCAGTCAATATTCTTCAATTACCAAACTGTCACAAAATACACATTTATTTGAATTATCTAGTGTATGTTAGACAATATTATGCTTTGTCCTTACAACTTAAATCAATGCCGATGCATTATAATGGTGAGAGACTTTGGGTGTTCCAAACTTTGATCGAGTAGAAACTGAAAACACGAAGTGTTATTACGTGCAAGGGACCAATTCTATTGTGATAAATACAAGTCAAACTTATGCAAAACGTCTTGGAAAGTACCAAGTAATAAATAACACTAATGCAACAGTATAATCAAATCTTCTGCATAAATTCTTTAATGTATTTTAAATACTAATTATTTTAGATATGGCTTAAATTAAATATTGAATACTTTCTAAATACCACTCTCTGTGTATGAAATGGCAACCCGACTTTAGCGCGCGGGACTTAAACGCGCCCACGTTTCCACGCAGAACACTTGCACCTTGTACAACCTCGACATTTGCGCTTGTGACTTTAGCGCGCCAATGTTTGCGAAAAATATAAGATCATTTTGTATTACTGACAGCTCATTCAAATAAACTAACTACACATGATAACTTGAATGTTAAAATTACATCTTATTTAAAATTAATTAGTACTTTTAGAGACCTATCCAAGAAAATTGTATCGATTGGGAAAAAAATAATAAGATGAGAACCATAAAAAACACATTATTCTATAATTCAGTCAATGCGAGTCTATTTGTGCGCTCGAATGTCTGGAGATGTCGAAAGGCGAAACCCAGGTCGTTAGTGACAAATACACGGAAGTGTACAAAATCTCAATAATTCAAATTCGACATTATTCTACCATCAAATCTTATTTAAAATACATGTATGAGTGTTTATATACTTTGCTATGATTAACGCTTAACCCATCGATGTTACTTATCTATATCTACGTTTTTTTCATTCCACACATTTTTTTTTAAATTGTTTCTTATGGTTCTTTTTTCATATATTTGCTTAAAGTTTATAATTTTTATTTTCTTATGTTTTTCAATGCAAATTTAACACTATTATGTTTTAATTGTTTTTTATGTTTTTTTTTTTATGAATAATGTTTAAATTAACCTGGAATATAAAAATCTTGGTACTGCGCGCAAAATTCTGTACCCAAACGTCAGCGCGCAAAGGTCGTTGCACTGTATGAAATGGATAACAATTTAAAATGTACGGATATTATATATTGAAAAATTAATTTCAAATTATTTTGTACATTTTTCACTTATATTACTAACAACAGAATCAATAAGAAATGATATATGACATAATTTAACGACATGAAATTCAAACAAAAATATTTCTCTGCAATACCAATATTGGATTGGCACTGTCGGAAGCTATTCAATGCATTTAGTTCAACGACTTTTTCACTTAACCTCATTTTCACACAGATGAAAGGTACGCAAAGGATTCCTCTTTAAAAATGCTTCGGTCGGTAGTAATATTTTGAGTCAACACCTTGGCTGAATTGTAAAAGGCTCATATCATTAAGTGGGAATTCTTACTATAATTTAAGAAAAAATAACAAATATAAATTATTGGTTTTCAATTATAGCCTTGAATTCTGGAAAAAAACATGAAAAATTTACCACCAGGAACTACTATTTAGATCTTACAATATAAATTATTATTTCACAGCTTCGTATTTATTTTATAAATATCTCATGTTTCTGATACAGGAATGTTTAAATGTAGAACAGTTACAGTCAATCTGGGTAACTTTAGCTCAGTTTTGAGGGTTTTTGTATTTTTATGGGTCGCCATTGCATTTATGTGTGGTTTTGTTCTACATATAATTGAACTAATGTCTTAAAATGAAATTCAATTAATAAAAATAGATTTATTGTTATAATTGATATAAAAACATAGATAAAACAAGGTGGACAATATTTTCCTCCAATTTGGGTAACTTTGGCCCACGATACAAATAATCACTGTAATTACTATAAATCCAGTCTTGACAACTTTTCTTTATGCTTTTATATATTCTGTACATAATTAAGATGGTAAAAAATATATAGCATTCGGTTTACAGACTAGTAATACAATTTGAAAATATGGCTAATCCAATTTATGTCAAGAAAAGTTTTTAAATTGTGTTTTATCATTCCAAACTGACAGTTTACAAATTCAACAATAAAAAAAAAAATATTGAACATTAATTCATATTTTTACCACCAGGGACTACTCTATACCTTTGCTTAAATAAAAAATATTCATATGGCATTAATATCATCATAGCATTATAACAGCATCTTTTTCTATGTAGTGGGCCAATCTTAGACCGATGGGCAAACTTACCCAAATTTATGGTATAGAAAATAATGTGAATCTTATTTCTGCAGTTAATAATTGATTATACCCAATCGATCAATCTTTTTTTATTTATTGAATATGTCAACGGTTTTTATAAACACGATTAAATGTTGCTATATATTATGTATGAATATGAATTCTATTTACAGTAACTTCTACTAGTCTTTCCGTCTGACTTGACTGGGTCATCTGAGAAAAACTACATTTAAAAATATTCACCATTTTAAATGGAAAAAATTCTCCAGAGAGCATGTAATTCAAAAAAAAGATACGAAAGGCTTTTTGTGACCTCGCCGCATTATTGGAAATCGGAAAATATTATTTTTCGATATTCTATTTAGGTCAAGGTAAAACAAAAATACGTTATCTAATTTCTATACTGGAAATAAAACCGGGATAATAGTGGTAAACGTCATCGAATAACGCAAGGGTTAAATAACCAAACAAAAGGTACATCTTTTCATTCCGTTTTTATATACCGCAGCTTTGGCAGTGAAAATCAAAGGTATTCCGCCATTGAAGAAAGCAGTGGGAGCGTAGGTGCCTTTTCCATTTCCTTATTTGATTTTTTATCTCTCGCTTTAGAGTCTTTTCTCCCCTACTCATGGCCTTTCGCCACGACCAACAGTCACCCTACACCACTGGTCGTAAATCGGGGGAGCACGCGCTATCAAGCAAATCGTAAAACTGTCATCAACTGGATTTTTATCCCTATAACAAACTTCTTCCAAGTAAACTGCAACTATGAAATAATTAATTAAGTCCGACTAAAAGTTCATGTCAAACAATTATCACATTTTTTCCGTGACTTCTAAATATTTTTATATGAAACATGAAACCTAAGTATAAACTTTTGTTGATTTATCGATTGAATAGGAATGTACTTTATAGAACTCCATTATAATACGGTAAAATATCAGAGTATTTAGATCTAAAAAAAAATATTTGGCAGTTGACAGCTATTTCAGCTTCAACAACGTAAGAACTATACATCAATTTTTATATGGATTCGGTGGAAACTTTGTAGAAATTCATTTTTAATTATAGATAAACTTATTTTCGCTATGCTGTATATACTGTTTAGAAGAGAAAAACAATATTATATCATTTCGCGTATTTAAACATCATAACATTTATTTTAAATTAAATTATTTTACGTACTAAGAGTGTTTTCGGAAAAGGAGTTTACGTGGTGTTATTAACTAAACGTTAAAATAAATGCATTGAAATTTTACGGATTATGCGTTATTACGTGCCCTTCTTAAAATGGTTTAAGTAACGGTGATGAATTAATTTATGTTTGTTATAGTTATGACGATGGCGTTAAACCGAAATTGCTATCAAATATCTAATAAAATTTTGTAAAACTAAATACTATGATATTTTACCCAATTATAATCGTTTGCATTTGATCGTAAATAACAATATCGAAAAATGTAGTATTTCCAAAATAAAACGAAAACATATAGGCTAAATTTTATACATATCGAAAGGCACTCCTTTATAAATAATAGAAGTAATTTTCGTGATACATTATTTTATATACACTCAGTAACTTAATTTGAAAGTTTACTTTCATTTTATGTATTACGTTTTTCTCTTAACGATAGATTCTTTTTTGATCTTGTTTGTGAAATTGACAAAGCACTGTTGTCAAGTAATTAATTTATTGCACTACTTTTTACAGATAAAGTCATACAATTCTAGATGGTTGTTTGCAATCTCTGGCTAACATTACACTCCATCTTCAAAAGTCTCCCTCACTACCAAATTGCATATGAAAGTAAGTACAAAGCGACATACAGACTGAAAGAAAAAATATATTCCATAATTTAAACCGATCCTACATTACGGTCATAATTCTAAGATGAAAAAAAACCATAAGCTCTCCGTGCTCATAAAATACAACGTTTTTATAAAATGTGTAAACCCTTTTATACAATTTAGATTCAAAGAATAAGATGAAATATTATGTAAGTTCTTACCGAAATAGAAATACTTTCTAACATATCCAAATACCATAATATTCCACCATAGCTGATTATATAGAATCTGAGTTTCATTTCTACCTACAAGGGTTTGAATCGAATTTAAATGTAAGTTCTTGGTTTTGGTTCAAATGAATTTACGTGGTGTTTTCTTCATGGCTTCCGATACAGTCTTAAAAGTTAAGTGTATAGAAACCGATTGTTGAAATTAAGTCTTCTTTGTACAGCACCATGATATCTATGTAGTATCCATTCTGAACACCCGGTATTTTTCAACATCAATGGTATCGTACAACTAAAAAGAAATTCCCCTCTTACAACTGAGGAACAGTACCGAAGCGGTAATCTTTAACATGTCAGCGTAAGATCATTATCACAAATACGTTATGTGCACTTTCCCAGAATTTTGCTTCCGAATATACATTTGCATAAATTTGACAACATGATCCCTCAGAGGGGACTTATGAAAGTACCTGGAGTAAATTTGCATTCTTAAAAAGAATACATTTTTTGTCAAAATGGTATAAAGTATTTTATCAAAATTCAAAATTTAAAAACATGAATGCAATATAATTAATGTTGTATTATTTGTAATTATAAATTGAAATGAAAAGCAATTGTAATTTCTTACTAGATGAGAGACGTTGATAATTTTGTCGAAGTAAAAGTTGTTTTCTGTAAAACGTCGGGTCCATGGTGCGGTGGTCAACGTCATTGACTTTGGCTACGGATGTCTCGGGTTCAAGTTGCTGTAAAGTTTCATAAATCGATTTTTTCCAATCGATTTATGGATTTCTGCTCGAAGCCATGGATGCTTATCCAACCCAACCAATCATAAAAACGGGGCGCAGTGAGAGCGGTTAGCCAATCACTAGTTCTGTCCTAACCCTATCATTCTGTCTCTAGTCTCTTCGAAGAATAGAGGTTGTGGAACAAGCAGATCTCTTAGAAAAACTTCTGTTGAGATGCCTCCATTAGGAGTCTATATATTCGACATTAGTTGCGAACACGGTAAAAAAATAGCGAGTTAATATTTACCCATGAATATTGTTTTCAATGTATTATCTTAAATATAACATTTCTTACAAAAATCACAGTAAGTACTTGACAAAAATGAGATTAGTATGTCCTCTTTGTAGATTATTTGTCTGGAATAATTCAGTAAGTGCATTATACCAACCAAAAGCCGCATTTAAGTTTATCGGTAAACATAAAATTAATGCAGATTTACTGGCAGGTGATTGTCCCTATTTTGTATAAGGTCAGTACAAATCCATCTGTTTTTAAATATCTGTGTAACATAAAAAATTGAGACCAAAGGACGTATCCTAAATCAGTGCTCCGTAACCTTTGCTCACCTCCAAAGTACTCATAAATATTTCGCGGCACACTACAAATCAAAATTTTATAAACAATACCAACAATTTATTAATTTGTTTGTATTTGACGAATTCGAAATAGTGGCTAATATGTATTTGTTTTGCCAAATCTAAAATAACCTTTCCGTTTTGTCTCCCGGGGTGGTCCTTGAGTTTGCCGCTCCCCCACTTTTCCTACAAAATTTTTGTTTAGTCATTGCGAGGTAAAAGATTGTGCCGCAGGCAAGTAGAAACTATTTAAGTTCAGTACATAAATATATTTTACATGAAAACCAGAATAATTCAAGCGGAGATTTTAGCAACGAGTGTTTTAATTTTTCTCTGATACATATAAAAATACTCGATTTTTCTCATTTTGGACGCACTGGGCCGCGGCACACCTGGGATCACACACACACCGGTTGCGGAGCACTGTCCTAAATGATCAAATCGTCAATTGCTATTTTCGCAGAACTGTTATTTGTTTACCTATAAACTTTGGCCAATATGGTAATGATATAGTTTTATTTGTATGTATATATCTCTATGACTGTGTTTATCTAAAATTAGAGCAAAAATTCAGAATACAAACCCAAAGATGTCCAATCAGAGACTCGGAAAGTTGATCACAAAACATACACTAAGCCACGGTTATCAGTGCATTATAACTACCATTACATTTTCAAATCAATAATCAGGCTTAAAAATATTTAGGAATGTATAATTTCAATTAACCCAATTCTCACAACTACGTAATAAAATTTATGTTCCAAGATTATTACAACAAAATGGTAGTACAAACTGAATATACATTTTGTATATTTATGTACGTATTCAACGAACGGACGTCTTACAAGATAATATCGATTGAGTAGTTACAACCGCATAGTAATCAAGCGTATGGCTATTCAAATGATGATATCTATTAAAACACATTACGCATAATAATGGAATCAGATGAACCAATGGCGAATCACAGTGTCTCTCAATTTCCAAAGCTAATTTATAAACTATAGGGTAAAAGTGGAACATCTGTTTTATGAGCAGACGATTTGTCATTCCATTAAAATAACCATTAATACATCATTAGGTTAGCAAGAATGATGCAAACTGTCTTCAAATTTGAGACACAAAGATAAAAATCGATATTAATTTGTAGTTTTTGTTTCTTCGCCCTCTCCACGCGTAGAAAAAGAAAAAATCCAAATTCAATCTCTCATGTTCGGAATAAAAGTAAAGAATCAATGTCTCGTTATACAGTAGAATCTTAATCCATCGTTTTACCGCATTTTATTTCGTTAATTCTATCGACGATGTTAAGGTTTGTATTCATCGTTTTTACTGTAGTTATAAATCTAACAATACAGTCAGTCTGTAGATACTTTTCAAAGAAGCGTGTCACATCTAGTTGCACAATCAGTGTAATACGAAAGACATCATTTTTTATTGTTTTATTAAAATAACTTTGTTTTAGAATACCTTATTTTGTTTGAACAAAATTTTTTTTTTTTAAATAATAAGGAAAATTTGTGTAAAAAACACAGATATTCAAATATGAAATATAACACTCTGTCGGGTTTTACATTATCAACATTGCCAACATATGAAAGTGTAAATCTCATTTCGCATCCATTCGGAATGTGAAAATAATTTAATGGGATATTTTATATCAAACAGCAGTTATTCCATGTAGTGTGAAAATTCACGTCATTATATTTATATTATTCAACAAAAGGAACTCGTATTCTGATACTTATTATATTTTTAAATCCGAAAATCTTTTCACTATTCAATAAGGAAAACAAAGCCGTTCATATATCTGCAACTAACGATGCGGTGAGTTTCCGCGATGTTATTTCCCTACCATTTATTGTTTATTTGTTTGCTATCTTTATTACAGTCTTTGAAGATTCCATTTTTATTTTAATATTGGTAAGAGATACACATACTTTAAAGTTCATTTATAATTTCAGTTCTAACTCTCAATGCTTTAAAATGTCAGTTACCCAACAACTTTGGAACCTCAACTCTGTTTCCGTGAGTTAAGGTTATTTGTTTTATGACGGCATCATAGTTGTACAAAACCAAAACTAAGACATTATCATTGTCTTCCATCTTCGAATAATTCGTCGGGCAGTCAGTAATTACAGAGGTAGTTAGAATCAACAGGCCGCGTTAATCAGGTTAGTGAGGTAACTGGCTGTACAACTTAATTGACAACTGATGCTCTTTAAGTTCGGTCCGACTGGGATATAAGACAATCGTAAAGCGATTGATGTATACTTAGCGATGACTTTCTGAAAATAATAAAACGTAAAGAAGACAATGTAAAATTTTATATAGGTTTCGCATATATAAATGTTTTAAATATTTTCGTCGTGGTATTATTCATTTTTCTGTTAATTCTTGGTAGAAGGAATTATATCAATCCTCCAGTAACGTAATGTTGAAAGTCTAAATTTTTCATTTTGCAGGTGTGTGCACAAAATGTGTGTTGTAAAAACAAATTTGATCTACATATAAAAACTTGTGTTTTAAAATGATTTATTTGCTACTGCAGTTTGAGTTTTCTATAAAATAATTGAAAACGAGAAAAAACTATCAAATCGATATTTAAAATGTTCGTCCGTATCAATTTACTGAATTCAGTAATTTTTCTGTTATACTATTCGAGTACAATATAGGTATGAACATAACACGTTAGGAACATTCTCTACTATATGGCACATAATGCATATAGAAATTCCGAACGGTGTACAGTAGGGACGTGAAATTTTCGCATGTCATTCTGGCCACCATTTCAAGGTCAGCTGTGCTATCTTCATCTTTCAACTCTCAACTTTTAGCATTTAAACTTAAACTAAAAATGCCATATTTTTGAGGTTTCAATGAAAAATAATAGCAAATAGTAGCTTGGTAACCGCTCCATACTAAAATAATCTATCATGTCATCATAACAACTCAATCTGTGTTGAATTTGCTTAACGAATATAATTTTTTTTATAATATAAATGTCACAAATAATAACTTTTCATAAACTTAAAACATTGAAATTTTCATTTCGTGAGTTTTCCAAGAAGTATGCCCAAAAGGAAAAGAAAAGTGAATCCGGAAAAAAAACACTAGTGGATCTACATATATTAGCATTCATTCGATATCGATGAAGCTTTGGTGAGTTGTTGTTCACACACCCGTGAAGGTTTCTGAAGGATATATTCGCGTCTTAATAGAGGTCTGCACGGGCTCGGACGGGTAAACACAATTCAGATTGGGGCTCGGGTCGGGCCCGGATAAGGAATTCAAATTTAAGAAAAATATTTCGTACTATGTTCGAGTCATGAGTCAGCCATAAGGTAATAGTATTCATAGCTTAAATAATTTATTTCACATGTGCTATGAAGATCGTTGGAAATATGGGAACAATAACATAATTATATTGTTTGAACAGTATAAATGAATTAACATATTAAACAAAAATTGGGCTTTTTCGGGCTGAAAAAAATAAATCTGGGCTTCGGGTCGGGTTTGGGTAACAATTGTGATATTGAGACTCGGGTTCAGGCCAGATTGGGCCTGAAAATTTCGGGCTCGGACCAGTTAATTTTGTAAAATTTTTGCCCGTGCAGACCTCTAATCCAAAAGCACTTCAATAAACAGAATTAAAACACAAACCCTTTCTTTGTTTGAGTGGCATTGCAACACATGCCGGGTACTCACTAGTTTATTATAAATATTGAGCAAAAACTCACGAATCGCATCAACGACAATATTTTAATGAGAATGCAATGCTAAAAATCAAACAATTTTAATTAGCTAATTAAATGTGAAATATTTCTTACTCGTTATCGTTCACATTTCATTAATTAACAACTTATGGTATAACAGTTTGTATAGACCAATGAAGGTTTACACTAATCAAATATTCCGTTTGTATGATGTTGATCTCTATGATGGCATTCCCAATGTCGTACTATTTATCAAACAAATATAATATACTGATGTGTGCTCTTTTATGAAGGCAACCCAATGGCCGTCTACTGGATTTATAATGAATAATTAATCAACCGTATTGCTTAATTTTACGTTAATAATGTACAGAGATGAATTTTACAAAGCTTGTAGACTTAACGAACTAAAAAACTCAAGCGACAAAACATTAAGATTAGAAAAACGGTTTATATAACTAAAGAAAGGAATTGATATTTTATTAAAATGGCATTTTTGTAAAAAGTTTTACTGTCGTTTCATACTTCATACTTCAGAAAAATTATTAATTATTTTAAGATATCAACTGATGATTCTTAATGGAATTTCAATACCAAAACTGAATTCCTTTAAAGGTGTTCACTGTCAATTCTTGTTGGAAAGGCGTATAAAACACAATTTGTTTGTACTATTTCCAAATTTTTATAATGATCATGACTGGTTTATTAGCTAATAATCAGCTGATAAAAATACAAACATAACAAGGCTGTTCATGTAAAATTGAATTATTAATAATTAAAAGGAATATAAAACAGTTGGTTAATGAACTAAGACAAGAATATACAGGTCATCAAAAAAATTACATATAAACGAAATTAGATAGTCTACAATTAACCAGTGAAACCGGTCCTAATCATTATAAAATGTGAAAAATTGTGTTTTATTTTTAAAACAAAATTGAATTGTTAAAATGTTGTACATTTTCATGTATTTCGTCACTAACGACCGGGGCTTTAAGTCAGTTCAAGTTTATTAGTGCACTCAAATGGCTGAAGATGGCAAAAAGTGATACCTGGGACGAAAGTGGCGAAATACATAAAAATGTACAAAATTTTAAGTAATTCAAATTTATTTTTTATATTTTCATATAAACTCATTTGAATAAAAAATCGATGATACTACCAAAAAGAGTAAAACTAGTACAAAACATTATTTTTTCGAACAGTCGACACTTTTAGAATTTTGACAATTCGGATTAGAATTCACCGGTTCGTTTTCTGTTGAACAAATTAATTATCCAATCGGTTTATGGACCTGTACCCAAAAGTATGAATTTCTGTGATGTTTCCATAATTCGCCACTCATCCAATTCAATCTAAAAAACGAGGCTGAGAGAAGTCGACGGGCTAACTTCTAGTTCTTTTCTTACCATCTCCAAAACAATAATTTGACTTACTGACTTTAAATAAGTTCTCATAAAAATAATTTATATTGATATGCTACATAGCCTGTTATAAACTGCATATTAGAAGTGGTCATACTGTAAATGAATGGACATGGTTTACACCAATATAATAAAATTACATGAAAAAGTATATTACAAAAGAACATCAAAGAAATATCTTTCCTTCTTTGATCCTTTTTTCTGTCGAAAATAGCTCTACCTTTAATAATTAGGATATAAGTTTCTTGAAAAAATACACTGTATGTTGAATAAATGTTTTTTTATTCTCTTCCATGCTGTTACTTCAAACAGACTATACCAGAAAAACTTTGACAGAAATGTCTATTCTACTTCAGAAGGGTCGTAAGTGTTAAAAGGTTTGTAGAGAAAGGGGGTGATTTGGTTAGGGTCGCCGACCAAAATCTCTATCAAGATTTCATCAGAATAATTCTATGCATCAAAGGAAAATGCTTTTGGGCTTTCAATTCTGGCCTAATTTACTAACTTTTTTTTTTCATAAAGAAAACAAAACTTATTTAGAATAAGTTTTCCTTTTTGAAAAAATTCCAGTTTTTCATATTCTCTGCTATGTTAATTTAAGTTATTTATGATTTTATAAGATCCATCTTTTAACGATAATGAGGTCTATAATAAAATTTGTATTGTTTTGGGAATGTAAGATTGTTATTTCTCAAGAATTTAATTTAATTCCACTTTCTCGGAATATTTGAATCTCGAGAATAAAATATCTACTTTATTTTATCAATTATACTTTCAATAATTCTGGGAAAATGAGATATAATTTTTTAACCATATCCGCTCCCAATGTCTAGCATATGGTCTCCAAATGGAGGTGTTTCAACACTCAACCTCTTTTTTTTCATAGAGAGTAGGAATAGAAGGATAAAGCTTGGAATTAAAAGCCAGAAATCAATAAATAGATTTAAAAATCAATTTATGAAATCTGTCTGAATTCGAATTCGAGGCCGTTAGATCCGTAATCGAAGCCAACAACGTTCACTACACCACTAACTTGGCAAAGAAAAAATATATTTTGATATTAACGTTATATAATATTGATATTTTTGTATATGGTAATTAACATTATTTCTCATAAAATTTTATTTTCTTGCAGCTATTATTTTGTAAAGCACATTTTTCATTTGTATTTATATAAGTAATAACAATAGAGTTGTAAATGTAATGAATTGATATTCTAACAAACAAATATCCGTTTATGCAGATGACAAAATGGCGTAAATTAGATCATTTTCAATATCAAAACATCATTCTTGTTCTCATTACAAACATTTTTATGGTAAATAGTATATTTAACAACACGGCGTATTATTGAATTTAGAGATTTTCATGAAAAATGTCTCGAGAAAACAAAATTAAAAGTTTACGCGCTTTCAGGAGAAATGTCTAGAAAAGAATTTTTTTATCAAAGTCTCTAGTTGTGATAATAATAGTAAAAGCGGAAAAATGAAGCCTGCTTGGAATCTGAAAATTTTGTTATTTATTTTTCAAGGATCGCTTATAAGATTAAGGTAAGCGAAACAGTTTACAGAAAAGTCTCCAGGAATCATAGTTTTGCAGAAATTAATTCTTAACTTGACGACGTCCGCAACACGCGAATAATTTTTCTTATTTTATTGTCTATGCTTTGTTTATTCCGATAAATTTTTCTGTACTATCATGTGGGTCGGCGTCCGTGTCGCAGTTGGTAGCATCGTTGGCTACGGCTACGGATGTCTCGGGTTCAATTCCCGGTACGGACAGTTACATAAATTGATCTTTCAATCGATTTATGGATTTCTGTTCGTAGTCTGAGTCGTCCCTTCCACCTACCCCATCCTCACGGGGCATAGAGAGAGCGATTAATTAACCACTAGTCCTGTCACTAGTTCTATCCCTGAGCAACTGAGTAAAAAACAGTTCCCATAGAAAAATTGAGATACCTTCATTAGGAGACCATATGCTCTACGTTGGGAGTGGGCATAGAAAAAAATCATTCAAATTCAATGAAATTAATTCATCTAAATAAATATTGTCTTTGAGAACACGACACTTAACCACTTAACTGACAGCGCGAAATAATTTATTTTGCCCTCAACGCCAGCGATTTTAGATTAAGAAGGCGAATTCCAATATGATATGTAATATTAAAATATGACACAATATTGTAAATTAATAATTAAAAGATAAAACTTTGATCTATAAATTTTAGGCTTCATTTTGAATGACTGATAAAATCATGTCTTAAATTAAGCGTAGCTTGTCTAAATGGAAAAAACAATCGAACCTTACGATAAACGTTTTGAATTTATGTGAATACTTCTCTTAATATTCGTGATAATTATTTTTATTACAAGTCTCATGATTTATATTTTGAAATAAATCGTTCGTGAGAGTAAAATACTGTGTGAAAAATGTTCATCATAAATTGCTTCCCTGATTATTTAAATAGACAGAAAGTATTTTGATGTTTCCTTTCTGTGCTGGTGAGACTAAAACAGTTATTTATTATAATCATTTAAGTGGTTTTTAGCAGTTGACGCGTATCAGTATACACTCAATGTGCATCTCCCTAAGAGGCTTATCTGTGCCTGCATTTATTCCGTACGATATTTTTCACTGTGAGAAAGAAGAAAAGAATATGAACGTGGCTTACAACTTGTGAAAAACTGATAAATGAATAGGTTGAGGTGCTAGGCTCTGACTGTTTTTCCAACGAATGGACTTTCCGACCACAACTTCGTGTTTTCAAACAATTCTCTCCGGAGTTTTTTTAAAAGTTAATTAAACAGCAGATCATTAAAAGATACATCGTTATAAAAAGTAGCCGTATTTCTCAAATATCTTTTTTGATTGATAAATTAATCAATTTAAAAAATATTTTTTAACAACGAAGAAACTATTTTTTATTTACCTCTTAATAATTTGATAAAATTAAAATTTGGAAACAGTCTTAATAATTTGATTAAATTGAGGAATTGCAAAAAAAATAGAAAACTTTAGCGATGTAATTTATGTTTTTTTTTTTTAATTTGATATCGCAGAAAATGGTTCGTTTTTGCTTAGGAAAGGTGAAGCAAACTGTAGAATTACATCGGTTGTTATTGTCGAAAGAATTTCGTCTTATCAGCCATAATTCTGTTTTCAAAAAGAAAAATTTGAATAGTAGAATACATTACCATTCAATAAATGTAAAATCCCCCCCTCCCCACCTATTCGATCCTAAAACCTTTACGTAGCGAAATCTATTAGCTAATCGCTAGTTCTGCCCGTGCCCTATCGAGATGAGCAAATGAGTAACTAACAGTTATCGTAGGAAACTTCTTTTGAGATATCTCTATTAGGAGGCCATATGCTCCATATTGAGAACAGACATGATAAAAAAATGTATTTAATGTAATCCAATAAAATTTGTCAATTACATAAATCGTAGACGAACTTATATTGAACAGTAGTTTTGCAATTTTTCGCAATACTACTTAAAGCTTACGGCGCCGAGCAGATGGCAAATGCTAGTAGGAAATATGGATGCATTTGTTTTTATATTTATTGTACTTTCTCGTTGTTACTTGTACGATACAATCCTCCTGTAAACTTATTGCAATTGTGGCAGCGCGAATGCTTTATTCTCTAAGGCTTTATATATCATATTTAATTTGGTCACATGCTTTATAAATTAATTGTATTCAAAATAATATGCTTTTTTGTTACTAAGAATATATTTACTAGCTTGAGAAAATATAATTCAAAATAATATTTTTTAATACTCATAGAGTTTCCAATCAAAGTATTTTGCCTTTATCGATACCTACAATGAAGAAATCACGTTGCAGGAGAGCGAAAAAAAAGATAATTTACATATAACCAATTTCTTTCAAAAGACTTTCATACATTTTTATGATTTCTAAGCTATTCATTTTAAGCTACAATCTTTTATGCTTGTATTTCGTTCTCCTGAAACATGGCTGTAGGTAAGTTACTACTTTATTCCTTGGTACAGGCAATAGGGTAATTTTTATTACAGTTCGTACCACCACGAGAGTAAGTTGTAATTGAGTAGTCAGATAAATTTGACGTGTAAAATTCGTCATACTTTGAAAGGTGGAACGGTTTTTGTAACTGTTTTAAATTGTAAAATGAATACGTATTTTTGGTTCGTGTATCATTCAAAAATAAGCTACCTACACATATTACTACTTTAATAATAAGTAAATATTTATGGTTACCATCAGATATTTGCATTCAATTTTTTCACACATTTTAAAGTTAATCCTTTAAGATTAAATATTGTAGATAAAATGATTACAGTAAATAAAAATTTGCCAGAGATCGATGCACCTTCGGACAACGAGTCAGGTGAATTTTAAGATATTTTCAATGGATTTGGCGGTAACTTTGTTGAGATTCATTTTTATTATGAAATTAAAATTGATAACTTTGTTATCCCACTAACTGTATTAATAAACACAACGTGTTTCGCTTTTTAATGAAGTCAGAAGATGCTTCTTAAAAAAGCGAAACGCGTTACATTTAATAACAAAGCCAACGGAATAACTAAGTTGTCAATTTTAATCTTATATTAAAAATGTGAAGATATTGCTTTGCTCTTAACTTATAACGATTTTTTTAATGAATCTAATGTAGGTGAGCAAGCTGTACAAATTAACCGTGTGCAAGAGACATCCATTCCTGTTTCGTTATCTGAACAGTAAAAAAAACACAAGTAGAGAAAGAAGGAAGTTGAATGTATTGTGCCTGATTATCAATGCAAAGACGATGCTACCTATAATACATTTGAAGCGTGTCAAATTCCAACTGATGTGTGAATCTTTATACTGTTTAAAAAAATAAGAATTTAAATTTGAATAAAAACGAATTTGTTTCATTCATTGGTATTAACTTCTACGCGGGTTACAAAAAATAACTTGCTTTGCTAGATGATTTTATTAGTTAAAAATTTCAGTAATTTTTCGAAAAGGATGATTGAAATATGTATACTATTTTTTGACAATTACTATAGTTTACTATGATTATCTACAACCAAACTTAGGCTCGTTGCATTTTCATTTTATTTTCGCAATTAAATATGTTATTTTTGTCCAGTTTCCAGTGTCAATTTTCATAACACAAATCCATATAGAATATGTAAAGAAAAAATGTTTTACGTTATATTTATGTAACCTGAATGCAATTTGAATTTCCATTTATTATGATAAGAAAAACACTTTCATGAAACATTTAAACGAATCTCTTTTTTAATAATGTATTTTACAATTAAATATTTCAATTACTTTCTTTCCATTATGCAAGTAATTAAGCTACTACGCACTTTTATATAACACTTGTTTCTCATATTTCCGCTTGACAAAACGAAAATATTCCGTAGACTAATTAAGCAATAAATAAGGAAGTGTTTGAGTCAAATGTTTTACTCCGCATGGCTATGGACCTCTTTGTTACCACGCGAACAATTTGAACCGTCAAAAATTAGCCTGAATTGGAGGAATTGTTCTATATTATTTTTATAAATGAATAACATGGCTAAATATCAAAAACTAATAGAAAAGATTCATCATCAATCGATTCAACGATGGTATAGATAAGAGATTTTTAAACTCAGGCTTATGATAAATGGACTCAATAGTTCATTTAAATGGCACTGGGCATGTAATTGTTGATAACTCTATGATAAAATTCAAGGATTAATAAACCCTAAAAAGAATATTGACGATGGAGCCGATAAAACTTCGATATAAGATGGTTAATTTCTGACTAAAGGGAGTTCGTATCTACTAAGACATTTACGAAAAAATGGAAGGTAAGTAGTGGATAAGGCTTAGATAAGCGTGTTATCATTGATTCATCAAATCAATATGGACAAAAACAAGGAAGAGATGAGTATTCAATACAAAAAATCAGAGATTCGGAACTTGTTTACTATCAATCTATCGTGAAAAGGTATTATAATTGTAAAAATTGAACACACATTTTGTACAAATTTATCAAAAATGCAGACATTATTCGGAATGCTTGCATATTTCATATTTGCGCAAATACATGAAGAAGAAATTTAACATTTAGCTGTACAAAGTAAAGTAATGTGTGAAGTAACTAGATAATGGCTTTTGATCTACTTCCTTCATATACGCATCTCTATAAAATGATAATCAGGGCTATTAAAGTGTAACTTTCTTTCAAATTGGATTAATAAATTTCTACTTCCACAATCAAATTTTACTTATCAAACGTTGGAGATATTCAAAACATTTGGATAATAATACCGATCTATATCTTTTGGTGTAACCATTATTAAATAAAACATAGTCTTTGGTTGTTTATTACTAAAATATATGCTTTAACTAATTTACAACTATTAATATGAAATATATGAAAACCATTTCTAGGTATCATTATGCAAAAATAATACTTTTTACCAAAAAAATAAAGATTAATTATACACTGTTCAGTGAGATCTATTTTAAATTAAAATACATCGTTTAAACTGTTTTTTATTATTAGTTATCTCTCTTTTTGAAATAAATTATTTAATTTTATATATAAACTTTGTAATACAATAATAAACAAATTAAATTTTTTCATAAAACCATAATTTGACATCAAGAATTACAGAAAAAACATTTTTTTTTACCCAAAACTACTTTTATTTTCATAGCTTAGTAATAAGTTACAAGTACTACTCTCTTCGAAAAAGAGACATCCAACAACTGAGTTACAAACAGCTCTCGTAAAAAACATTGTGTTAAGATACCGCTATTAGGAATCCGTATATGCTTCTCATTAGAAGCGCACATCATTGACAAAAAAAAAGATTATAATAAAATCTAATTAGTCAAAAAAATGTTACACAATAATTACGAAACTTGTTAATGGGTTTTATAGCATCGCGCGAAATACTGAATTATTCTTTTGGAAATATTTATAACATAAATCTTTAAAAAGAAAGGCTGGATGGCCATATGACAGCTATATATTTAGCTTTTATATAAATTGTTAATTGGCCTTATTATCGGTATTGATTTTATTTATTTTTTAAAACAAATATATATTTATTCTTGTTTGTATTGTGTATGGAAGTTATGTATGGTTTTAATTAATTAAGTACAATGTCTCTCTACTTATTATTGATGTTTAACAACATATAAGTATACAATAGAAGAAGATAAAAAAAATATTAGGAGACTTTCAATAAACTTTGTGAATTCGAATTGCATATCCATGTGAATAGAGTCTTTGTTATATTCTCGTGTAGAATTTTCAACCGGATGGTAAAAGATTGGTGCATAAAATCGTCTTTTCAAGAAGCACTGGTTTACAATGTAATTTAATTTACAAAGGTTTCACTCATAATAAGTGAACAGTATTCATTTCATGTGCATCTACAGACAGATGTACATTTTGATCAGAATATAAAATGAGCAGTAAGGAATGCCAGCTTGTATAAGAATCTATGATATTTTCACTTTAATATTACCCAGTCGTAAGCCTGTTCCGTACCACCAACTAGTGGGCGGTTAAAGATTCCATGGTAGGTAATTTAGTTTTTTTGTCTGTTTTCATTGAAACCATCTGTAAGCCAGCTAGCGCACTAGGCAGCCAACATGATCTTAAAATTTGTATTGAAATGTATACAAGAAAACGCACTAGACAGCCAAATATCGTTGGCTGCGGCAGTCAGTCGAAACACACCGATTATACAGGCAGCCACGGCTGCGCGCAGCCAATACGACACGGAAAAATGTATGTGGCTGCCTCGGTCTGCACGCACTTGCCGCGGCAGCCAGGCGTTTCTCATATTCAAGGATAAGTGCGAATTTGTGATATTGGCTACTAACTGCTACAACTGGCTGCAAGAATTGGTTGCGTACTAGTGCAAGGCCAGCCTAAAAACTCAACTCGCGGCAAAGTTTACTTGAAGACAACTTGCAACGATAACCCGCTGGCCAAGGCTACGGGTGCATAGGGATGGGGTATTTTTGTTTTTTTCTCTACCTTTTTCGCTTAAAACTATCCAAATAAAAAAAAAATTTGTCGTGTTCTGACCTAGCGGTCGACTTTCGACTTGTTTGTTTGTAAACACGGTACGTTCTCAGATTTTTAAGAATAAAAGTCTCTTTTGAAATTGAACCAGATATTAAATATTTAGTCTCACAGCACCAGGCTGTAGGTTCTCATAAACCATTAAATATAATTTTAAAAATGATAATTACAAAGTTCTACGATGTTGGTGGGTGGTACGGAAGTTTTATTATAAAAAATATGAAAAAATAGGCTGTAGGTATAAAAAGGATCACTGATCTAGAGCCTGGATGGCAAACTTGTGGCACATGAGATACTTTCAATGGGTCTTGAAAGATTTCTTTGAATCAGTAATATTGAGCAATTATCTCATTTTTTCCTTACAATTTGGAACACCAGATTATCGGTCTGTCGTTTTAACCAATTTGGCTAAGTAAACTTACAGAATCAATAAAACTGTTAATAGAAAATTAACGTTGATAGCTTTGTTATTCTCATATTTTTGTGTCGCCTCTTTAAGAAGCATCTTCAGACTAACTATATCGAATTTTTATTATTTACTTTGTGTCTTATTCCCTCCCCACGTCCAGTAGAAGGGAAAAATCCACCCCACCGATCATTTTTAAGTTAAGAACTAAAATCATTGTTTACTTTTAAATAAATAACCTTCAGAAACATTTGTGTCTTACCTCCTCCCTACATCCAGTAGATGAAAAAGTCCCCCACCACCCATCATTTTTAATTTAAAAATTAGAATCATTTTTTACCTTTAAATTAATAACGTTCACAAACAAAGATTGAACAACTGAGTAACAAGCAGTTCTCACAAAAAACGTCTGTTAGGAGGCCATAAGCTCCACATTGGGAGCGGACATGGTAAAAAAACCTTG
Source organism: Himalopsyche phryganea (assembly GCA_022494535.1). NCBI lineage: Eukaryota > Metazoa > Arthropoda > Insecta > Trichoptera > Rhyacophilidae > Himalopsyche > Himalopsyche phryganea. The sequence continues at coordinate 2,537,185 of JAGVSL010000019.1, read as the reverse complement.
CGATATAGCTATTCTGAAGATGTTCCTTAAAGAGACGAAACACGTCACATTTAGTAACACAACTCGTCGAACAAAAAAAATATCAACTTTTATTAAACGTTTCCACAAAGTTACCGCTGAATCTGTCAGAAAAAAACTATTTCTTCTATTGACGTGATTGGCATTTACTTGGTAGAACTTTATTATTTTAAGGTAAAAAAATATTGATTTCAACATTCATTTAGCAAATATATCTGTTTTTATTTATATAACTTAATTGATACATTTATTAAATTTGGATTATTGAGATTTTGTACACTTCCATGTATTTTGTCACTAACGACCCGGGTTTCGCCTTTCGGCATCTTCAGGCATTCGAGCACACGAATGGACTCGAACTGAATCTCAATAATCTCAATAATCCAAATTTAATATTGAAATTCCATCAAGCACCCTCAGTCGATGTCTTAAATTATATGATACATTTATATTATATATTGTCTATATGTTCTTAGTTGTTACAAAAGGAAAGTAGTCAAGCTCGATCTTGACGATAACATTCTCTCTAAATACTTATCGATCACGTTTAACGTGTTGACTATCAGTCTGAGTAAAAAGGCATTATGTGTTAATAATAAAACACAATTTTTTTGTACGATTTCCACATTCTTATAATGTAAAATTTGGAAGTAGTACAAACAACTTGTGTTTTATTTTTTACTTATCGTTCATTTGACATAATTATGGAACTAAGCACGTTAATACTTTATTTTTCTAAGGAACTTTTAAATCTTTTGTTAGATATTGAATTCCTTATTTGAAAACCGTATTTGTCTTTAATTTTTTTAAATAACTTTTTCCTCGGAATTATGTCAATTATTAAACAGCTTTACGGCCTGAAACCATTTGTAATAAAAATTAAAAATGTCAACTCGGTTAATAACTTCGAATAAACGAGTAAAAAAATGTATCTTCAAAGTATACCGTAGCAATTGTTTTTAGAAAAATGTGCTTGTTTTACAAAAAAAAAATGTCTTTGCGATATCCAATTAACATTTTTATCAAATGTGAAGACATAATTTTAAATTAACCAGCCTTAATATTCTACGAAAACATGACAACGAATCATTAAAAGAAGTAGGTATTTAAGACAATTTATTGCCCAGGGCTCAAATCATATAAAAATAAGCGTTCTTTTATTATTTTTGTAACTTAATGATATAAATAATCGTGTCATCTATGTTTACCTAACATTGCTATTATATAAAATAATGAAAAATATGTAACACAGGAAATTTTTTTCGAAAAACAGTGAAGCTAAAAACTCATATTACCCACGTGAAACAGGATTCTTGTTAAGTTAACGTTATATATTATATTACTTTCCATGGCGCACTGTAATAGAGAAAGCAATCGCTGGAGGTGTGTGGAGTTGGTTTTCTTATATTTCAAGGTATAAAACAAATCCTTGTCGAAATAAATCGACTTGAATTTTTAACGCCTCAGCCTGTATAATATTGCTGTATTTCATAAAATACTCATAAATAAAACAAATGTAGCCGATGTCATCTGTCTGGCTATATTTTGAATCGACTTTTGGGTTACTTTTTTCATGTGGTGTTAAATTTGTTTTGACGGAAGGTAAATAAATATAAACAGCTTTTTTATACAGATCAAATCAGAAGAAAATCAAGTTTGAAACATTACCCACCATTTAAACTGAAAAAATATTGATTACTGATACCTCTCGTCAAAGCTGTAATACAATAAAATGAATATTTTCTGATTAATGTTTTTTTTAATCAATTCTTTCAAGCGTTTAAATATCCACATTTTGAAAAAAGTTCTAAATAAATTTAATCTTATTGTGTGAATCGCTTAAATGTTTTACATTTCCATACATTTTGTCAGCAGCGACTTTGGTTTCGCTTTTAAGCATCTTCAGGCATTCGAGTATACAGATGAATTCAAACTGTCAGTTTAGTAAGTAAATAGTTTAAATCGTTTATATATCAATGAAAAAATGAAAAAATATATATTGTCACTAAGAATAAGAGGTAAATTGATATCTGAATTAATTTTAATACCGATTTAATAATTATTAAAATTGAGTATAGAACTCGAAACAGCAATTACTTTTTTCTTAATATTTAAAACGCAACTACCAAGGAGCTTCGTTGTAATCAGAAAATACTAAGAACTAATATCTTTTAAATGTTTCATTATGAGACTTTAATATCAAAAAAATTTGGATAAAAATCATTTTATTGTAAAATAATTTCTACACAAAAATATTTTTCGCACAATGGGCGCCCGCCGACAAATTAAATTGAATAAAGTTCACGGAGCACAGTTTATCACTGCCTCCATTCAACGCATAAACGTTTTAAAAACCTTTCTGCACATATTGCGAGAATGTAAATATGCACATATGTGTGTAAACAGTATGTATTTTAAGCGCACAGTAAAATTCTAGAGCTTTATTACACGCAGAAATTGTTTCCAGGATTAGATGTAAAGTTTTTCATCGTCTTTTGTACGGCTTATAAAACTGAAACTGACTGATTTAGAAACATTTTGTACGAAGTTATTACTTTTATATGTGGATATTGCAAGAAATGACTACCTACGTAAATATGTTTACCACCACATCACAGTAAAGATATAATAGTTAATCTGGAGTATATTTTATGAAAAGTGTTTTTTTATTTCTATTCAATATGATATAATATATACAACAACCATTTTACATAATAACTTTTTAATGAATTTACATCATTACTCTAAATTCATTAGAATTAACCGACTTGGCTTTCTTTATCTTGTCAAACAATGAAACAGCGAAATTACGATTCTCTTAAATTAGTGTTTAGGAATATGGTATCTAAAATATTGTATGTTGCTTGATCTGATTAGAACTGATGACGGATTATGATGCAGTCCGGAGTAGATGGTACACGGTCGGAGGTTGGCGAGAGACTCTAGGAATAGGTGCTTTCAATGTTGTATTGCGTTTTCCAAATATGGCATTCGACGAATCTCACGCCTGCAGACTGTCTCCTTTTACATCTGTTCACTCAGCAATATCACATTTCATAACTGCTATTGTGTGAAATGATGACTCGACGTATATGCCGGGCAAACACTTGAAATATCACATTTCACCGATAATCAGCGTCATGTATTCCTACATGTGTGTATGTATGAATACATACAATCTTGTTTTGTGTAAATATATTGAAAAACCACTTTTAACGACCTTCGTTGCACGATATATTGTTTGTAATTTTTATCATGCCTGCTATTTTCCACTTTAAAAATTACTTTAATACTGTAATATTCATTTTTTACAAAATCTGATTTAGATATTTTAATAAACTAAAAGAAGAAAAATGTGGCAAATCGTAAAAGAAGATTATAATATTTTATTCATCATTTCAAAATCGGTCATTGACATCGGTTTTATCACGATGGTTTATTGTTAACTATGTACTGTCGAATATGTTCGTTATTTAACAGAACTGGTTGTTAAATATAGATTCATTTCCATGATAAACAGGTTAACGATAAAAAAAATTAAGTAACATGTATTCATTGAACATTATAATTTTCAACGATTGAGGGTAAAAAGAAAATTTTTTCATGTTTTAAACAAATTTTGTTTTAAAACATTTTTCAAAAATAATACTAAAAATAATAAATTTATAACTAAGCTTTCTGATACCAAGAACTGACCTGCGTTGTTAAATAACGCTATAAGAAGAAATATTTATTTTTCATTTGTACATAATAAACAGCTCAAAATTCCCATAAATTAGTATCATATCATACACCTTGTATAAATAATGCGTGAATATTTTTTAACCCAGCCAATGTCGAAAAGCGAGGAAGCCTTTACAAAGCGTGCTTCTTACATTCGGATAAATGCCTGCGGGCTGCGTATGAATATTTCCCACTAGCTACGCTACCCTCCCCAATCCGACGACGGCTGCCCCCACTCCCATACCGTTGATCTTAAAACCCCTCTCACCCGCCGACCTCACGACTCAGCCAACTCACCCCCATCCAAGACTTGCGGCCCGTTGTTTTATTAGTTTGAAATCTACACTCGGCGCGACGTGATGGGGAAATGAATCAGACCTGCATGCGCTATTTTTCTTTATACGCTCTCGTGATATTTTTTGTAGCTTTTTCTTAATGTACGCACATTTGCGAATGTGTGTTGACTTACGTATTTTAGGGGCTGGATTTTTTACGTTATAAATGTGCCACACTTTGGACTTTCTAACACTTCTGTAAACAGAATGAAACAAGCGGAAAAAATTATAACAAAACAAAGGTTTTATAGTTAGAAGAAAAGGGGTTTGATCAATATCAATTTATATGTATTTATACTAAACACATTACTAAAAAGTTAGCTTTTCAATGTAACCACAAAAATACGAATCAGTACGCGAATAAGCACAACTTGGCAATTAAGTTTACTTAACGTATAATAATCATTTCAGACCGAGAGCAGTTCTGCTCAACGACCCCCTATAGAGTAAACTAGAAATTTTTCTCAATTGAATAAACATGATTTTTTGCATCATGAAAATTACTTGTCTCGGGATTCTTACGTATTGTGTGTGTATGCATCCTGTATATATATGTGTGGGTACATTATATCTATATAAATGTATATAGAATCCACGTGAACTGAATTCCCTGTGGATTGCTTACCTCTGCAGTAATCACACCCATCATTGGAGATGAAGTAGACTTGAAGAACTCTGATACTAAGACTTAACGTTTCATCAAGTTGAAATTGAAAACAAAACTGAGCTACTACATTCTAAACTAAGTAAAAAGTACTGGTCTATAATCATTCACGTACACGCACGATATGACATCTAAAGCAGTATCTTTTAACAATTTTAAAGATTTTCTCACTGAAGCTTAGGCAGGCCAGTTCTATACTTTGGGAGAATTAACAATTCATGTCTAAAATTGCTCAGATAATCATCAAGATCATAACGTTTTACACGCTCAAGAAGAGTAGTCTCATTTAGACCTCGTATAAGCCAATTACTTGACCGAGTACATTTCTTATCTGGCACAACTATGAGAATCCGTAAGAGAAAATAAAATATGTAAATCCATTGTTGTTGCAATCATCATTCTGGTTTGTGTATTATTTATTTTTCATTTTGTGTAATTTGTGACAAAGCATAAGAAAAATAAAAGTTTTCTTATGTAAAAAAAAACACATTCTCTTATTTCATTTGATAGAATTAAAATTCAATCAATAAATCATATCAAACTGAAATTTTATAATGTTTCGTATTTTATCAAAATTTTAATTTATTTAGTACGAAATTTTTCTGTAAAGTTACAGGTTTTCACCCGTTTCGTCGTTTTGCAGCAGCCACTTTTGAAAGAAAGTACAATCTTGACAGAGTTGAACAGTGAATACTAATTTGAATTTTTATCATGTTTATGAAGGCGTTTGAAATGCAGAATAAAACTACGTTTACTATACATAAGTATTAAAAAAATATTTCTAAGAGTATAACATTTACAATCTCTTTTAGATTAATATTAAAATTAATAGTTTATTTCATACTGAAAAAAAAATTTAGTCATTTTTAAATAAAAATAAAAAATTTTGGTGAAATTAATATAAAACACTTTTAAGGTGTTAACTGTATATTCTTTTTGGAAAGGCTTTATAGTTTAAAAATAAAACAAAATTTAGTTGGTACTACTTCCACATCTTTATAATGATTAGTTGATGATGGTCGCGATGAGCAAAATCGGTCCTGATCACTCCTGATCATTATAAATATGTGGAAGTAGTACAAATCAATTGTGTTTTATTTTTTTTAAATATAATGTATTTCCACCAAGAACTGACAGTTAACACCTTAAAAGTGATTTAAAAAATTAGTTAGAAAACCATACCACAAAAAATCATATGGAAAGAAATGATGTAATTTTAAGATTGGTTGATAATGTTCGTGATGAGCGAAACTGGTCCTGATCATTATAAATATGTGAAAGTAGTACAAATGAATTGTGTTTTATTTTTTTAAATATATTTTTTTTAAATGACAATTTTTATAGATGTTTATGAATCTTACAGCTAGATAAGAATTTTGAATAGTATCACTGGTGGACGCATACTAATAAATTGATTGAAAACTAACTATTAAAAGATCAAACATAAAAATCGAAACATCAATAACTTTATTATTATATGTTGTTATATTTACACTTGTAATAATTATTAATACCAACGAAATATTGTGAAACAAAATCATTATTTTACGAAGACGTGACAATAAAGGGGCCGATTTCTTCGAAATTAGAATCGTAAATATGGATTATCTTTGTGATTTTTTTTTATTTTTCAATTCTAACCTATTTTGTTGTAAATGTAATTTTTCATTTAAAAAATATTACGTACTGACGGCTGTCGCTCCGTAAGCACGGATTAAAATAAATGTTGCATTGTTTACACATTAAGTGATCAATAAAGCAAAGCTTTCGACAAAACACCAACTGCGACCCTACACTCATAAAAACATTTCAAAATCCAACACGTGCCATCCGACGATACGATAAGAATTTAAATGTTTCCTCAGAATCATTCTTACAAAATAAATAACTGACTGATATGAGTGATACTTTCCAAAGGCATTAATCTTGCTGGCCGTATTTTATTCAGTTTCACCTGCGTGTCATGTCATTCTCAATTAAGTGATAAATTTTTATACACATACGTTTCAGTTTAACGTTATTTATTATTACACTATAATTGCACATAGCCAAAGTTTTTTTATAAAAACATTCTAGACTTCAATGTGCAAACAACGACAAGTAAAAAAAAAAAGAAAAATACAAAAAATGTTACTTTTTGAATGAAATACATTTATGCATTCTCATACGTGAATGAAAGAGACGACCGCTTTTGTGACTGTAATTTCCTACACGCGGTATTTCTAATCATATATTCAGATTAAACTTTGATGCAACATAACATTTATATTTTTTTCAGATAGAACATTTTACTTATTTGAATTTTAATGTATTGATAGACCGTATTTTTAATGCAAATAAAACTGCATTCAAAAATGATTTTGTAAAAAAATAACAGATGGAACCTTGTTTACTTGAGGCAACAATATGTTGATTTATTTAAATTTACATATTATGCATTTAGATTCAACGATGAGTGTCATTGCACTCTTTCTTACTCACACGCACCAGAAGAAAATAGTAACTTTTTAATTAATTAGCAATATGTAAAAAAAAATCATGTAGGAACCATCTAACGCATTAAAAACATTGTGGAGTGTTAAATCGACTCTTTAATTCGCAGCCAATTGTATTTATTATTTATGGATTTCCCGGGTAATAATATATCACTTTAATTTTAAAAATACATTTTTTAAAAATCCCTTTAGAAACAGTATTCACTTAAAACTTATGTATCTTATGTACTTTTACATTAGTGATGATAGCTTTTATAGCCTCTCTCAAAGTGACGCATGTCAAAACTGAGTATTTCAACATTGTATTGAATTGGGTTTACTTTAGATCATTGATTCAACCTTCTTTTTTTAAAAAACAAATGAGGATATGTCAAATATCACTCCATAAATATAATCCGTAGAGTAAAATGGCGATGGATACATATTGATATAACAAATAAGTATTTTTATTTTAAATTTTTTTTTCAGGAATTCGAAACATAATCTGTTCCAATACGATCAAAAAGATATCTAACAACAAAAATCATTTAAAGTTTAATTTAGCTTGAATTTTTTTAATGATTCTCTCGTCAAACGTCAATTATTATTAAAATAAATCGGACTGGTAGAAAAGTCCAATGACAATATTATTAAATATGGACAAAATTTAAAACGAAATTCCTGAATGATTTCATGCGTTTAACGAATAAACACTAAAAATAATTATACCATTGAGTAAAAAGAAATTATGTATATTAAAGGATGATTGAAAATTACCAATAATTGTTTGAATTACGCTGTTATTAGCTATTTATGTATAATATATTACTTTTTTCATAGTATGTACACATCTTTTTATTTGATATAAATGTAGTATACTTGCCTCTTAATGCTTTTTAATCAATTTATAGATCTATGGTGAAAGCCATGAATTTCTTGGTCCTGTTTTAACAAAGCGATTTAATAAATTATATTCTTTTCTTAATTCCAACTATGTTTCCTTACCTTCTTTGATGCCAGGTTAAACAACTGACCTACTCCTAGATCTTATTAAAATAATATTGAGATTCACCATAGTGAATGCATAATATTTCCCGCATTAGTAGTGGAGACATTTTGAAAAATAAATTGTTTTTAATTATGAAAACGAAGTATGAAAAAATCACACTTTTCATAGTCAAATTAAAAAAATATCACTGTGCTAAGATAAATTATTTTATAGATATTTAAAAAGGTATAAGTGTGATCTAGAAACCTCAAAGAAGTTGGAACTAAGAAAGATTATATTTCATAAGTTAAGTCATTTTTGATTAGAACTCAACTTTTCCTCTTGAGTTTCCTTTGATGTGTTTTCGCTCAAACTTTTTTTGATGTTCAAGTCATCCCATTATAGGAAGATTTTTTATTATTCCTTCGTTTCGCTTCCTTTGTATATTTTTTAATTCGCAGTTTTTTGATCAACATAATGGATATTTCACCAAAAAAGTTTCCGGTAAAATATTCATTCCTCGAGAATTTTGTTTAACTAAACCATTTTTGTATATTTTTGGTATCATTAATTCAATATGCCAAAGAAACTCAGTGTATTTACACTACTAGGTTATAATTATTTACACCGAAACTTTTTATATACACTATGAGATAAAAACTCTTCTCCATTATATTTATGATAAACATAATTATAGTTAATACAATTTATTACGTATTTGACTAGTTTAATTTATAAATTTCTATTGAGCTTTTTATAAATATCTTCATTTCTTAAATTCTTAGTCATAGGTTAAAAGCAGAATCTAAAATCCAATTGTTGTAAACTTTAATTCATTTTATTTGTATGATAAACTTGAATGGAATAACAAAGTTATCAATTTTAATTTTATTAAAAATTATTTTCTACGAAATTACCGCTAAATCCGTTGAAATTATTAATTTAGATCTTTTTCATATTTTAAAAATAACGTTTTTTACATTTTATGAACAATAATAAAAAGAAATAATTTGAGATTTATTTAATTACTTACAAAATTATATTAAATAAATAATTATATTATATGTAAATTCCCAGTGTTTTTTCGAGAAAGATTATCTAACGACTAATCCTGCCCTAGCGGTTTAGTGACTGAATAATAAGCAATTCACGTAAACAATATATGTTAGGTTAACCCCATTACCATTTCATATGTCCCACATTTGGAGCGGTCTTGGTTTAAAAACCCTACTATAAATAATAAATAATATAGATTTCAACCACGGCAGATAGTTAGTCAATGGTTATCTTTGATAGATAAGATATAGAAGTATAGATGGAAAAATATGATTAAGAGAGGATTTTGCTTTAGCGTAAAGCAATGGTTCCTATTTTCATGGCAGGTTGGGGTATTTAGTTTACTCAAAATCAACCTTAAATTTTTTGATAAATTAATGTAAATGATTATTTTATCTCACCTTTTGTACTATTTGTAAAGTACTTCTTTAATTTAATATGTTTTATTTTAACAAAAAAAAACGTCATAGGTTTTTGGTTATCGTATAAGTGTGTGTACAGCTAATGTATTTAATTTATTAGGAAATTTGAGAACCCCATTGATTAAAATTATATATATAAGAAGTGCATAATATGACTTGCTTATACCTGTTTTAGAGATACAAAATATTAGAATGTTAGATACATTATTTCCAGTAATAATAACGTTTTAACAACTGGTTGAAAAAAAAATATTTATTAAATTTTCTAGAAATGGAAAAAATTTGTCAATTTCTAAATAATCAAAACGTCAAAATATCTCATGACTTTAATGTTAAACATGAGTCCAGAACTTTAAATAAACTTTTACTTTTATTTCAAAACGTCAAAATAAGCTAATACATTAATGAAATATCATAGTATTGTAAATCACTAACTATGGTTTTGCTGTATTTTTAAAAATTGGAATAAATATTTTAGGTTTTCGGTATTGAATATTATGTAGGCAAAGCATTTTTTTTGAATTTGAAACAAAACAAAAATCTTGACTATCCTTTGTTAATTTGGCATCATATAATTTAAGACATCGACTGAGGGTGCTTGATGGTATTTCAATATCAAATTTGAATTGTTGAGATTTTGTACATTTTCATTTATGTTAATTTGAGTCCATTCGTGTACTCGAATGTCTGAAGATGCCGAAAGGTGAAACCCGGGCCATTAGTGACGGAATACATGGAAATGTACAAAATTTCAACAATTCAATTTGGAATTTGAATTATTGAGATTGTGTACACTTTCATGTATTTAATAAATGAAAGTGTACAAAATTTCTATAATTCAAATTTAATATTGAAATTCCATCAAAAACCCTCAGTCGATGTCTTAAATTAATTCAATTTGGCATCATATCTTGTTGGAATTGAAATTATTTACTTTTTGTCACAGATAATAGTGTGCAACAATCATACATATAAACAAATATTGAATACAAATTGAATTATTGTTGTATAATTTACGACCCGTGACAGAAAAGTTCCCGTGAGAATTATAGCCCTGCTAAATATTTATTTTTTCCAAATATTTATTTACTTAATGAAAAATTTTTTTTTTTTAATAAATGTTTAAAAACTTGTTTTCTTGTCTTCATTATTCTTTCTTCTTTGACAAAAAATTAATTACTGAAATGTATTACCCCGCAATTCATTTTATATCATCTTGCATTTTTAAGTCATCACGGAAGAAAATTCGTTTTCACAAAAGTTTTGATGGCGAAATTTTATGATGTTCCTTTAATGTTAAGTGTTTCAGTTGCATAATTAATGTTGCTCGTTAATTGCTGAAACCTCGTTTCCTCGCCCACTCCCGTCACGCGGCTCGCCACCCGTGGATTCACTCCTGACTCAATCATTGCAACACTGGCCTGAAATTAACTCGCTCGTATCCTGGCATTATTTATTTTGTTGAATAATAGTATAGCATTAAACATAACGAAAAACTTTCAAGATACCTAATATTTTCTACTCCTGAGAAAAATCCTGTGACTTCGGTGGATGGATGGATTGTCACAAGACCCTACGAGTGCTGGGATTAGTGATTGGCTTTGGAAGACTGATTGGAGTGTAGAGAGTTCACCTCCGGCTGTAGCACAATAGAATAAGAAGAAATTAACAAAAAATAAAACTTATATGCTATTGTGAGGCAAGCAATTTTGTTAAAAATGTTTTCTACGTTTAATCTTTGATAAAATCATTTCACATAATATGATGAAATATGAATATCCAAAGTATATCCAACAACTTTTATTTTAACAATAGTATAGGTTCGACTGAATGAAGAGATTTCATGTGTATTGAATCAAAGAGATGAATAATAATAAAAAATATCTGATGTTACAGCCAAGGCTTATGATTTTTTCAAATCACATGATATAAAATAAATTAAAACTCGTTTTTCATTGACTTACGATAAACTGGAGTTGGAGACATCACAGACACCCGTGTCCAATATCTCAAGTTCAAATTGATAAAATCTTAATCTGACATTGATCTTGCCGAAACTTGAACCTAGAACCACCTGAATGCTATGGAAATTTTTTTATCACGAGACCACAGAAGCCGTGAAAGCTATTCTACGGAGATAAGTAATTTTGAAAAAATAAAAGAATTTAAGTTATATTTAACGTGCGCAATTTTCAAACATACGTGAAAGTCTCCAGAACGAATAATTCGGGTAAGCTGTTAATTAACTGTATGCACGAAAGTTGAGGACTACCTGTGTACACTCACTGACTAGCATGTCCCCCTAGGAATAATTTAAATAAAACTTGTTAAGTAAATACCACTAATTCAAGTCGTGGAAGTGTTAATGATAGTATCTGACGGCACCTGTGGAATCCAGCGACCAGGTGTAGGTGGATGCCGAACGTGTCGGCCGCAAATATTCCACCCATGTACGAGATTCTCACTGGCTCTTGCGTTTCTACAACGCACGCACTTCTGCTACTAAATTTCCCGACCTTGTTTATAAGCTCTTATGGCCGGCAGATACTAGCCTAAAGAATCTTTATTGCCTCCGTGTGGAACGCGTTTTCATATGTATGACGGCATTCAGATTTGGCTACCATTTTGACTCCGACATTATAAAATACAGTGAAAGCTTCGAAAATAAAAAAAAACCAACGTACTGGGTAATGTTTCAGATTTCAAAACATCAATCTTAAAATATCTGACGTAAGTTATTCATATCTATAATCAGATTTATGAATTCACCAACATGTGCCAATCAATTGAATGATCGTTATAAATATACTCAAAATAAAAATTACATATACAATATGAGCAGAATAAAACTGCTTACATGAACAACAACGTAATAAATAATTTTAAGTTTTTTTTTTAAATATAGTACTACTTTCACATTATCAACACATTATAAAGTATAAATCTTAACAAGGCTCGTATTTAATTAATTGATAATGCTCATGATGAGTTAAGCCTGTCTTGATCAATATAAATATGTGGAAGTAGTACTAAACAACATTACAACATTCCACAAAGAAATTACAGAGTTTACACATTAAAATAAATCAAAGAATAATATTAAATATTAAACTATCGACTGAGGGTGCTATAAACTTTCTATAAATACTATACTTCATCAAAATTTCTGAATGCAGATACCACTTTCCAGGTAAGTGCTGAGAACCGTAACGAAGACATTTATTCTTTGTTTAGAAAGCTGCATACATTTTACTAAAAAAACTGTATTCAACAACGTTTTAATGAATAAAAATAAGGTGACAGATTAACTAACAACTAGTCTTTTCCTAGACCTATTTGTATATAATATACTAATAAGGAAGGTTGTCTGACTGGGTGCCAACCAGTTCCATACTCTCAACATAAGAGCGGGAATGGTTAAAAGATATAGATTATCGAGCTGAGCATCAGTCTAAAAAAATGCTCTGAAAATAAAATATGACTAGATATTGAGAGAATTTTATGAATAATATGATATTATGTGTAAACATAAACCACATAGTGCAATTGTTTCCGCAAGAAATATTCCTTTTTCACATATCATCCTTTATTTTCGTCAAAGATTTAATATTGTGTAAGTATGTCTTGAAGGAAATATCCTGAGATGGGATGTCTAATGAGAGATAACATCCGAGAGGAATTCCTAGCAGCTGGAATTCGCATTATCTGGAAAAAAACTATTTGAGTACCTAGCTACGCTTTCGGAAATCGATTTCATGCAATTTTGTATGAAAAAAATACGGATACGATTAATGGCCGCTCAAATTGTAGCTGGCAGAATAAATAGATAACAAATTCATATATGCGATATACATTCACAGTCAATAAAATATCATTAGTGATGATATGTATGGAATGGAATTAAGAAAGGTTATAGATAAACTATGGAATCGATAATATAAGTCTGGTACGACATATTTTTAAGTGAAATTAATTTCACATGAGTCCAAAAAGCCAGGAAAGACAATGTTCACTAACATATTGCAGTGGAAAAAAATGACCAATCAAAGTACTTATCTCAATATAACTAGTTGAACGTGGAATTTATGTCCACAAAAATTCTTCTGAAATATATTTTTGGAACTTACAAGTATGATATTTTCATATCGTCAGAACTACGACAGCTACATTAGTTATGACAATGGCGTAAAGCCGAAATAGTTATCAGCTAACTAATAAAAATTTTACAGAACAAAACTCTTTGATATTTTATCCTATTACAATGGAAGTATACCAAATAAATGCCAATTCGACGTTATTATAGAGTTCTCTCTAGTAAAATTTAATAAGCACTGTGATGTTTTTGATTAGATTTTCAATTTAAAGCCATATCCCATTCATAAAGTTTTATCTTCATCATCCGCGCACTAAATAATTGAAACCATTCTCAAAGATGTTTATTCCATTTTTTTCGTGTACACTTGAAGCAGCATCAAGCTTTGAGGCGTTAACCAACTCTAAGTGTCCTTCATACAACGTTTCTAAGCAAAAACACAACACTTAGACGATGAGTAATCATATAAAATAGATATTACTAAATTCTATAATATATATTATAATAAATCTTACAATATAATTTTCAACTAGTTGTAATATTATCGATGGATTCAGCATCAACACAACCAGAGAAATATCAATTTTTATTTTATGTTGACGGTGTTTAGTCCAGTTGATGTAGCTTTCAAAATTGAAATCGTTCAGGAGAGATTAAAAACAGTAAATATCGAAATCATTATAAGATGTGCTTTATAAATCTTTTAAATGCTCTCCGGTAAATTCTCATATTTTCAGATACGGGATTATACGTAGGGAGTGTTTTAAAAGCTTTAAATTGTGACCCCTCCACACACACACTCAATTAAAAATAATGTTTCCCTTCCAAAAAGGGGTCAATTTATTTTTTGTAATTTACATCATTTGGCCGAGTACCACCTTGTCGTCTTTAAAATTACATCCAATCATTAACTCATTTTCGTATTTTTTAAGTGTAACATCGATTTTTTCTTCGTCCACCTCGTCTTATTAAGCAATTTTAATAATTTTGTATATTATATACTTATATCATGTTTCAAAAACAAAACTTAATCAGAGTTAAAAATAAATACAACTTAGGCATGTAGCTCTATTCAATATATAAAATGAATATTGGCATAAATTCTCGTAAAACGGATTTAATTTCAATTGAGTGCATTCATTTATCTCGATTTCGAAACGTGATATATAACATGTGTACCGTTTACCCGATACTTTGAATGGGTGAAGTGGGTATAGCACATTAAATAAAATGCGAGCGAACGGATAAAAATTACATCCCTTTAACCAAACACGTCGGTAGTAGGCGGCCATACAAATTACAAGTGTTGATTGGTACTGTGCGACCGGTAACAATGCCTAATTAATTTAACACCTGTACACTCAATGGTCAACCTCCATCCAGACTACCGTATGAGGGTGAATTAATCTCAATTGCAGTGCTTTGCAATGCTTTTTTTACGTGTATCATGTTTTTATCGTGATTCTTTTTTTTATTACAAATTAAATTACACAAACGTCGTTCTGACAAACGCACAAATGTTTAAAATGTGTACTTTTTCCTTATTAAAAAACCAGTTATACAAATATTGTTAATTTATTTACTTTTAAAATAAGAGTGAAATTAAAAAAAAACACTATTATAACGCGTCTGTATTTAATTTAAAGTAAAGAAACACGTTTGTCACGCCAGGCACGGCACATTTCGTTTAAAATTCTTTTTGCACCAATCTGATTAACATCATTATGTGAATTTTAATTTGATTTCTTGATAATTTAATGATTGCATAAGATTCGTAATTGGATAGAGTTTAACTGAAAAAATTTCTACATGTTATACAATAAATAAAAACAAATATTTCAATATTTCACTAAAAAAATAATGAGATATTACTAAATGTTTTACAACATTAAAAATTCGGATCTCACCCAAATTATAACAATATAGACAAAAGATGGATTGGCTTGTTATTACACATGATGTAAGTTATGACCAATAGGAGAATCATTGTTTTACGCACCACAAATGTAGTTCCAGTACATTTACATTTACTAAATAACTTCAAATATTGATTTTATTTGGAGTATGGTACTGTGGAATGACCAGTTTTAACACGATCGTCCTCAATAATGCTCACTCTCACATAATTCTGTTGATTGACACATCGAAAGAGAATTTGACAATATCCGGTATTGACTGACTTAATACTACGGGAAGTAATACAACAATTGACCAAATTCAAACCTTTAGATAGAAATCAATATATATTACGCGTATTACATAATTTATCTTTGCGATTATTGAAGAGCGAAATTAAATAGCGTTATATTCTCGACCACTATAGTCGGCACCTATATTTTATAATTATTAGGGTAGTGAAGATAAAAATGACTTACGTAATGAGTTTGAAAAAATATAAATAAACGGTATGGAACGACTTTGTTTTAATAGAAAGAATACGCCAAAAGTTATTAGATATTTTTATGCTCGGAGTGATTATGGAGTTTCATCTTGAATATTGACAGTAAAACATAACAATCATAAAAGAGAGATCAGTTTTATTGCTTATTTGGGTTATACGTTCATATTAAGGATGGTCATAAATAACAATAATAATTCGTTGCTCGTGAAAAAAGCGCAGTGAAAAGCTGTGAAGCTAAAGATTTCTCCGAGGCTTTAAATTGCGGACTTTAAAAGAAATGTTATTATGAGAAAGTTAACGCCTTTCTCTGTTCACTTTACTCACTAACTTTCTCTGCGATATCTTTTTTTCTTTTTATCTTTCGAATGAATAAAAGTAAGTTATTAACACAAAATTTTCATTTTATAGGAGAGCTTTTTCAGCAACAGTTACTTTTAATTAAATTAATAATACATTAAAGCTTCTAACCAAAAACTAATTATTACCTATTAAAACTAATAAATAAGGTTATTAATTAATATACAATGAAAGATACTGTATTTTTCTTATAAATATAATATACACATTTAAAAAGCATTAAATAGAATAAAGTGTTTTTGTATAATAATATCGTTAATTTTATTTAAATTAACATTCAATATAGGCTGAATGTAAAACACATTAATTTTATATCTAAAATTCTTGGAATAAAAACATTTTGCTTAAATTGCACTAGAACAAATGAGATTTTCGTAACCTAAACATGAAAAACTTTTCTACAAATCATCACAAGGTAGTTATTAAATTTCATTATAATAAAAGTGTTCTACTGCTGTTAACACACAAAAAGTACTAAGCTACGTATTTAAATATTTCATGATGTTTAAAAGTACATGTCCAAAAATATTTATCACTCCATAACAGCAATTTTAAAACCATTATCGTAGGATGAATTTTTGCCAGCTTATGTCTGCATCAGTCCACGTGTAAAGAGGAAAACTGACACGCGTCCTGTGAAAATGTGCACAATATCTGACACTCAGCGAGGAAAAACTATTTGTTTTTAACATTTTATAATACAATTTAATATTAATATCGATGTTACTATCTCTATCACAATGAACAGTTTTTGTCCATTTTAATGGTTTTTCAATAATTGCTTATTTCAAACAATACTGATTCAAATCTGGATTATTGAGATTTTGTAAAATTCGATGTATTTTGTCACTAACGACCTGGGTTTCGCCTTCGGCATCTTCAGGCATTCGAGCACACGATCCAATAATCGAATTTAATAATCCAATAATCCAAATTTGATATTGAAATTCAATCAAGCACCCTTAGTCGATGTCTTAAATTATATTAAAATACTGATTCAATCGTTCTGTAAATGTTAATGTCCATTAAATGATAGATATATAACTAATTGTAATTCCTAAGTGATAATATTATATAGATCAAGTTATTTTAAGGGAGATTTACAAATATTCATTTTAAAAAATACGATTTACTGAAATAAATTAAGACTGATATGCGAGTCTCTATCGTGAAAGAATTGAAAAGTCACAAAGCTCAAGGAATAGGCGTCAACTGAAAAGCGAAGAAAAAAAAATGTCTACCACAAAGATAGTTTTCACGTGAGTAAAGTTTAATATTGTTAGAAACTTCTTGATAAACTTGCCATTTTTTAATTTAAAAAAACGTGTATTAATTTTATAAAATTGTTATATCGACGCTCAATTTACCTAGCAACAGATTTACGTTAAAATTATTGGAATTTTCTTTCACACTCCGCTAATAACAAACGTATCACGGGCTTTATCCTGATAATAAATCTAAATACTTTTTTTCATAATTTAAGTCATAACTAATTTACGATAAACATTCTCTTCTAAACTATGACTGCATAACATTATTCTCTTAAAACATATTTCTAGTCTTAAATCAAGCAATAAAAAACGTCGCTATAAAAAAATATAATAAAAGTCTGCATATACCGTTTCAAAAATGGTTCATCCTCTAAGTTCCATCGCTTATTTATGTGTATGCATAACATTTTTTTAAAAGTCTTCATTACTGAAATAATCGTGCACAAACAAACAAGGCGCGGCATTTAGCGGCAGACTTTTCGACGTGCCGGTGAATAGCTTTTTCAGAAAATAGAGAGAAGCTTCATCCTCGCTGTAGCGATGGGAAAATGGAAAAAAAATAACGCGCAATATAATAACAAAATGTATTATATCAGGTGTCGTGTCAAGACTATTAAAAATAAACTGAAGTAACTTCAGATATTGACTGATGGTAATTGATGACATTTCAATATTAAATTTGAATTATTTTGACTACAAAGTAGCTACCTACAGATTTTATATTTTTTATGTGTTTATGCAACAATTTTCCCAACGGAGATTGGTTGTCAATACTAAATTAGAATAAATGAATTAATTCATTTCGACATCATTAAAGTTCTTATAATTAGTAATAACATGTTTTCCTAATTTTTTCAGTTTCCAATCGTCAATTCGAGTTTATCACAGAGTGATCCTCGGGTCAAGACAAAACAAATAGAGATTTCGTCATAACAACTTAAACTATGTTTAAGCCGCTTATCAACCAAAAATATTATGTAAATGTCACAATTAATAAAATTTCATGGTCAAATCGTACATTTTGTTAAAGATATTGATATATGTATGCAAGTATGCTTCGGTTGATGATATGTGATGTGATGTCAGATGTCACCAATTTACTAAATTTAAAAATTGCAGAACTCACGTATCCCCACGCAAGGATGTTGGCTTTTTTTGAAATATGTTTCCAATGTATATATTCAACATCGTGGTTTCATAATTCATTCATATACCAGTACCGTCAAACGGGGTTATTCCACCTGGTTTTTCGGCGGTGTGTTATCAATATGTATTTACTGTATTTTTTGTGCACAGCGCATCTATTTTTATGTGATTTTTATTGTTGTATACACTTAGCTGCAGTCATTCACAACGTTAAATATTATCAATTTACATTCTAATGTATTGATTTCACTGATATACACATGAATGCGAAATAACACTGGCTCGGGGTTCTTCCGCCTATTTTTTTAAAAAATCCGTGTAATTTCTTATCACTAGTATGTGACAACAGCAATGAGGTAGAATAACACTCATAACAAGTGTTGCAAACACATTGAATACAATTAATTATTTTCATTGATTGTTTTTGCATATTTTTTCATCGTCAAAATTTGCTATGCGGAATAATCCTTGATTCAATGACGATTGCATACATTTAAAAAAAACTTAGGACTGTGTCAATTTTTTTGCATAAATTTTATTCGGAGTACTGACAAATTAATTATAATACAGCGTCACCGACAAAAATTTTACGTGTTATTCTCAAATATTGACTAAAAATGTTCACATTTAAATCATTATAGGGTAACACATTTACTTTTACATATTTCATATTTCTAAATTCCACTTTCCTTTATTCCGATGGAATTTCATTTTTATACTGCGTTCTTACTTACGTGAGTTGTGTTACTTGTTGCAGCTTTTCTTTCCAGAAAATTAAGCTATAATTACATGAGACGAGTTCGTAAAATAATATAAATTACTCCAACGCTCAAGATAATTTAATTCTTACAAAAATACGTCATGTGATATTTATCCTAACAAAACCCACAAATTTGAAACCAGGAAGTATCTCCTTTATGTTTTTTTCCCAATTGTATTTTATTGATACGTTCTTATGATCGCCTGAAATTGCAAAATCTTGTTAATTTTGTAATTTTTATGCGATTATTTTCTCAATTAAGACCATTATTATTATATCGATGTTAAAGTAAATTCAGATATCAATGTCGTTCCTAGGCTTAGTGATAATATTTTTTTTCCATTCGTGTGCTCGAATGCCTGAAGATGCCGAAAGGTGAAACCCGGGTCGTTAGTGACAAAATACATGGAAGTGTACAAAATCTCAATAATCCAAATTTATTAACTAACTGTTACTTCGAGTTCAAAAACTTCCCATGCTATTTTAATAATATTATAACATTGAAAAAACAGTAAAACTCTGATTAAACGTATTTGAAAGAATCGAAATAAAGGGGTTATCCCTTTATTATAGACTACTGAAAAAATTAAATCTCTGAAATTGGTATTGACACCTATTTTTGGGATTTTATATAAAACCCTTCCGAATCTATCAATTGGTTTGAAGGTTGTGTCTTCAGCGTTCTCAATGCGATGTGCTCCGAATTTAGTATTGGATGAGCGAGAACGAATGTATTATAAATATTCATACTTTTGGAAACAACTTTAAAAATTGATTGATAAAACGGTTGATTACTCGACTACATGCCGGCATTTAATATTATGAAAAGTAACTAAAGTAAGAATAAAATTGATATTGATTAAATTTTATAGACTCCGATTCAAGTCATTTCGAATAAGCAGTTAATTCTTTGTAGTTTGAATGTTATTTATAAAGTTAGTTGATTTTAATTATTATTGAATTAAATTTACCAATTTATTTTCAAAAATAACTGTTAGTAAAATAATTGAAATATTTTAATGTATTTTTTTATTTTTATGCTGGTTTTTAAAATATTACGAAATAGCTAATAGAATATTTATTTGAACTTATTTCATAAAACTTATTAAATTTATGTTTTCAAATAAAAAAAGGAGTTTAAAAAGAAAGCACACATTTTGTGGGAAAATTAAGCGCGCAAGAGTGAAATAGCGTATATTTGATTTGATGATATAACAGAGTTTCCAGACTGTTACACCATCAGATCAAAACTCGCTCTCGAAATAAATTAAGCCGTCGTGTGGGTGCATTCTGTACAAACTGATTAAATATGACGACACCTCATCAATTACGCCTCGAAACCTGCAAGAAATGTACCCCACGTAGGCGTATTTGCTTTATTAATTAGGTATGTTTATTTCAGTTTCAGGATAGATATATTTTATTATCTTAAAAACCAAAAACGTACGTGTATAATTTTTTATTTAACGCGCAACATATTTCGGAAATGAGACATAGGTAGTAGAAAATAAATCTCTAATACTATGCGTTATGTAATATAATCAGTTTTTAAATACACTTGAAAAAAAAACACTCAGAATATCAAACATTTAGTATCTCAAAAACGGTTTTATATTTCATTACGCGAATAATAAATAATATTCACTTGACGTAGTTTAATAATAAATATGATGTTACATAAAGTACTTCCTTAATTAATATTTATATTTTTTAATGCCTTTCTTTCTATCTTCAGATATAGCGTCTTTCAAATATTTACCCAAACTTGTAGTCGAGTTTCCAACGTCGTAAGCTTCAGTCGCGGTTCTCACGGGTTCATGGATGGTTTCATAAACTGTTCAATCGGAGATGTATTTATATTCTTGTATGTGATCCTCCACCGGGGGACGTAGCAAGATCAAATAGCTTACCACTAGTTCTGTCCTAGGCCAATCCTCCAATCGTTACTATTTTCGAAAAAAGAGAATAGAAGCAGCTAAGTAACAATTATTTCCTGTAGACAAACTTCTTGAAAAAAGATTGGTCAATGTGTGGACGATGTGTCAATTTGTGGATCGAAATCAGTGGACATATGTCCACTGATTTCACGAGAGTGGATGTTTAGTGTCCGCTTTTGAAACTATTTACGAACTTTAAACTCAAAAACCTATATGAAACCGTTGGATTTTGATATTTTTAACGAGATTTTTGAAAATATCATCACTTGCACTACCACAAACAATAAAAACATGACCTTCGTGGGATGTGGCGTTTGCCCGTCTATGATACCAAGGTAGTAATATATTATACATTTTTTTGAAACACTGAAGTAGAGGCCTGAATGTTTTTAAGACATTAAAAACTATGCTTGAAAAAATAACTTAAGCAAAGAATTTCTTGGAAGACGTATTTGAATTGTACTGTGTTTTAATGAATTGTTATTATTCTTTCAAATAAAGTTTGAAATAACTGAACAAATTTTACTTTGAAAATGCTAACGTATTTAAATGTAAATAAAAAGATTCCGAATGTATTCATTTCTTAAGGGTGGAAGTATTGTTGAGCTTTTGCAGAGGAATAATGCATTCAATCCCAAACGACTCGACATACCCTTCCTTACGTTACGGTCGTAATAAAAATTCTAGTACCAACTGGCCGTCAAGATAAGTCTTCAGATTTCATATCCCCCTGACAATTTCATTGTCCCTTGGAACAAGCCGATAAAACCAAGTCTGCGTAAGCTTCACTCAAACCCGTGCTTTGTTTTGAATTTTCTTCTTTCCAGCGTTTATTTTTCGTTTTGAAACTATTCTCTGTTTTATCAGCTGCTCGGCTTGGAAAGTTATATCTTAAGTTTATTTTTTATTCGCGCATTAATTCGAATAAAAGAAGAATAATGAGCTTAGGAAACAAACACATCCATAAAAAATTATCAGATATTACTAGTTGTATGTTAACGTACTTCATTTGACACATTCCATTTGTATTCAATATTCCGACAAACTATTTTCTTTAATAAGAGTAACATTTACAATCTAAACTACTAAACTTGTTGACTTTTTAATTCATAATCACTCTAATGATGCTAAGCGTATGGACTCCTGATGAAGTAT
The DNA here is from genome assembly GCA_022494535.1 of Himalopsyche phryganea. Lineage (NCBI taxonomy): Eukaryota > Metazoa > Arthropoda > Insecta > Trichoptera > Rhyacophilidae > Himalopsyche > Himalopsyche phryganea. Next base: position 2,514,385 of record JAGVSL010000019.1, on the reverse strand, counting down.
CTCAACATAGGTTGTTTCATTCAATTGTTGTAATCCGTAATCGATATCGCTCATGATAAAACAATACCCCGTATAAATTACGACAAAATTATAATTGCATCAAATTCCGTAATTAAAAATATGTCTATTATTAATTATTTATGTAGGATACAAGATATTGCATCTTTCACAGTAACAAAAACGATGGCTTACGATTAAATGCTTTTATTTTTTAACTTAAAAATAAATGGTTAAAATCATTTTTGGGATGCAGCATTTAGTGCGTGTTTTTTCACTATGAAAGTAAATATATTGAAAACACATTTTTGTGAAAATTGTGGGACACAATATATTATATCGACGGTGCTTTGGAGAATTGATATAAACCTAAAAATTGAAATTGTTCGTGAGAGAGTAAAAACTGTTTTTATCGAAAACATTATATGGTGAGTTGCGTTGTGAATCTTTGAAATGCACTCATGTAAAATTGAAATGTTTGTAGATACGGGATTATACGTAGGAAGTGTTGATATAATAGTCGCTTACATCAAGTGGGAGGGTGAAAATTTTTAAACCTAAAATCAATGTAGAATGATGTTTCCCTTCCAATAGAAGGTCAATTTATTTTTCTGCTTCGTCATCTTTAAAATGAAATCTAATCATTAACTCATTTCAAATTTTTTGAGGGTTACATCAATTGGCCAAAACACAGTCAATATTATATAAGGTTAGAATATGAACGATACTTAGCTCGTCAATTTCTTGGTGTGCTGCTTAAAGTGTTGAATAGCGAGTAGATCGGAAGGAATGAAAAATGTACAGTTAGATACAAATCTACTAAGAATAATACTGGTGTATAAATAAATAATACTAGTGTATAAATCGATACATGTTACCGTAAGTAACTTTGAAGTTAATGATTTTAAAGGACTCTTGCTTTATTTGTTTTTGCAATCATTACTTATGTACTGCACTTATTTTGTCAATTACTAAAATCCTTGAATACTTATCCTCAAACATTCGATTCGATTTCATTGCGCATATATCATGAATTAATTATAAAAAACACATTAAATGACAGTGGTGTTGCATTCAATTGCGCTTAGAATACAACACACAGTAGTCGACACTATGTTGTTACAACCAATATATGTATAATACTATCAAATAATAGTAGTTTTATTGTATCCAATTGCTCGTTATCATTTTAGAACTCGTATAAAGGCGTACACAACACGTCTCCGAAATAAATATATTTTTAATCCGTTAAAACATAAATAAAACTATACCGCAACAAATGCATTTTATTTAAAAAAAATACATCTAGAAATAACGCAACTTATGAAGGCTGATGTCTGCTTAATGGAATAATCAATGTGAGTGTTGTTTTATGGTGTGCAGATTACGTATAAAAACTAATTATGTCAAAATCGAGTGTTTACATGTATTCTATTGTAACATCACTCATCGTTCGTTTAATTTGCTGACTACAAAATAAATGTATGAACTATTCATACAAAATATTAGCATACTTTTCAAACCACTACAAAGTACTTGATATCAAATCTATATTTGACGCATTGAATATAAAATCATTTCATTATTGGTAAAACTGCCATTTTTTTTTTTGTAAATATAATTCAGTTTCGATTGGTTCTTGAATTATTATTAATATAGTACATTTCTCTAAGACTTACGCCAATAGCAATGTCGTCTAATGATATACATTTTTAAAAATATGTGCCTCCAATGTTGAATGTTGACATGATTAAACCACAGGGCGGATGATGATGATGACGAGTCGGTAATACAGTCTGGAGTAGATGTTACGCGGTCGGGAAATGACGAGAGACTGATGATTCCTTTTCTATATTCTTCTCTCGTTGTATTGCGTTTTCCAAAAATCGCATATGATGATTTTAACACTACCAGACAGTCTCCTTTTACAATCACCTATTTACTTATCTTTGCACTCAGTAATATCACATTTCGCAATTGCTGTTGTGTGAAATGGTGACTTGATATAAGTTTCATTTTATGGAAACATTTTCTCTTTTATTTATTATTTTCGCTGACCGATGACAAAAAATTCTCTCGGATATCACATTTTCCTACACACTCATTCGATTATATTAATTTGTATCTAAACGTTTGAATGAGTGCCACTGTCTCTGTGCATCTCTGACGAAAGAAATGCACAAACATTTGTGCTTAAACAAATTCTCACTAATATCACATTTCGCAACTGCTGTTGTGTGAAATGATGACTTGATAAAAGTGTCATTTATGGAAACTTTTTACCTTTTCACACAATTATAATTGTCGCTGACTTCGGTCAGCCAAAAATTTTCACAAGTCTCACATTTCACAACCCACGGCGTCATGTATCCCTACACATTTTAAAATCTGATATTTATTCTAAATACCATCAAAATAATTTCCAATTCAGACATAATATATTGAAAATAACGGGTATTTTATAAAACGAAATCTGCCTTAACAATGTGTTTCCAAGTATTGAAAATATTGCCTCAAGCAAAAATGTAATTTCACGACGATGTTAATTTTTCGCAAACAATATAAAATTGATATATTTTACCAATAACTTTGATTTTTGTATTTTTAATACAGCTCTGATATCAATTGTGTTTTTAACTGGTATATAATATAATTATATATGTATTTAGCGGTACAATAAATCAGCTTTTCTCTCTCTAATATGACGCAGTAGTTACTTTATTTAAGATACCGTTAAGGTCGTCACAAATTTTACTTTACCGGAAATATACTAACGTATGGCAGAAGCATTATATATATGAATAGAAATGGTTAGCAACTTCTCTTCTTGTGAATATGTAACTATTCTAATAATACTATCTTTTGACTATGTCAGTTATTTATATCATATTATCTCATCAGAGCAACACAAATACACATAGAAAATGTACATAACTTACACGCGTCAATTTTAAAGCATTGAAATATTGGAATAAGTATAAAGCAGAAAATATTTGACATCACAATAAGACAGTAACAAGCTGCCAGGTACGGCTCCTTAATAAATCACGGGGTATCAACACGTTAAGTGTGCAAATCTTGTGTTAATGCTCATTATCGCCTTTAATAAATAATGAAAACCTGTGCGGGACTAATCAATACGGATGGTAACCCACACGAGATGGAAATACTTCCATCTCACACGGGCAAAATGCGCCATACCGTCAGCAGAAACAGACGACAATACTTCCTTACTGTCCGTCGGCTGCGGTATATTGACGGACACTCTGTCTTTAAAGTAAACCTTAGTAATTATACAAGTTAGGAACACGATTCCTAAAAACCATCTGTCTTCCATTTCACATGCCTCTCTAGTTCCTTCGATCCAAAATCATTAAACTGACCTTTATTTAGATTACTGTAGAGGAATTCCAATCGACATTCATTTGTACAAATTTTACTTATGCTGTACACAATACATCATTTCGAAATTTTAAATTTACTGTATTGGCTTTAAGTTTAATTAAAGAACGATTACCGAATCGGTGTGACATTTAAAAATTCTAAATATATACTTTTTGATAATGTAAGGCAGCAACGACAAATTACACCAAGTTGATTAAAATGATTGTAGATTATCCTTTAACTTAGCATTCAATTATTTTATGTTCAAGAAAATATAGGGTGATTTAACAAAAAATATCCTTTTTCACCCTTTATCCAAATATCCTTTTTGTCTAGAACCGATGATTGTTAATACTTTTCAGAATAAATCATAAAAAACCGAATGTTCGTTTAAAAATTCATACTTCCCAAAATAAATATTTAAGTTCATTTATTTTAATAAAATTGCATAATGATTTTGTCAATCTACGCTAAATAATTTTAACGTAGAATGAGTTTATTTTGAGGTTACGATAAAAAGTGTACGGTGACCTTGCCGGATGGATCAATTTCCAATTTCCTTATTTATATTATTTCAGTGTTAGCCAAACTAATATTATGATAGTGGTCAGTCGTAATCCAACATTCACGGATTGTATTTTTTTACGGAGGTATAGTGTGTGAAATCCATTTATTATCAAAGCAAACGTGCTTTTGGGTGACTATAACTTAAATACGTGACCTCATCACAGTGTTGACGTTAATTAATCACCAAATGCAATAAACTGGGGCCATCTTTTCCAGTACAGTCACTGAATATTTAATTATGTGGGGAGTGAGACGAGACAGCAAGTTGGTCCAGTGGAAATTGCATCAGGCTGCAGGGGAAATGCTGTCACGGAGATTTGATATAAGTGTGTTTCATCAACTTTGCTTACATTTATCATTATTACTTAAATAACATGCTTTTTATAACAGTTTTGTTTAATTTTCAATATTTAAAATGGCTCGTTTAACAAAAAAACTGACTATTTCTTCAACCAAGAATATAAAACTAGTTTTTCCAAAAACATTAAGCGAGAGTGCAACACGTTATTTGTTTTTATGAATGGGTATTATACAAACTTTCTAATAAGAAAGTTATTTTTGTATACGAAAGGAAAAAGGCAATTAGTAGAGTTAGTTGGAAAACGAGTTGAATATTCTAAAACTACAATACATACAAGAATATAATATAAAAAGAAAGGGACGAATCAATGCTGCTGAATTAATAAAATTCATGTTTAAATATCACATTTTTCATTTTTTCAATTTTATACGAATGCAAATCTTTTTTTGACTCTCCTGAAAAGCATCAATTTTTGACTTAACGCTTTCTTCGTTTCACACACAGATTTATTTTTTCTGTTGAGTAATATAAAAGAATATGTGTTTGTGTTTTGTTAAATCGGTGATCAAATCATATCCCGAACATCGACATAACGTTTGTCAGTTCATAGTGAGCCCCAACAATACATATTTTAGTTTGTAGAATTTATGTAGCATAATACAGCCTTAAATTTTATATAGTTTATCTTAAAATAAGATACTCATCTCGCACCCTAGGTTTAGAAACATCGTTTTAGATAGTATTCTCCCTCTTTCGTAAAATACTGCCCTTCAAAAACATATATCATTGGAACACAAGATAACAGAAACTAATTTAACTTATGTATTATATTAACACCAAAGTTTATTAACCAATGCATCTTGCAATTGGAACAATAAACGTTTGTCGGCAATGCATAAATAATATAATATGTTTATATCGTCGTCGTCGTCGTGGAAGAATACACTAACCGAAAAATACTGTTTTTGAGAAATTGGAAATGTTTGAAATGGTATACCTTTTTCATTTAGTGTGTTTGAAATAAGGAACATTTTCGTATAACTAACTCGACATGTCATTTTTTTCGATTTCGTGTTTTTTGCGAAAGGAAAAGAGCGAGAAGTCTAAAATTAGTACTTTTCAAGAGAGCCGAAACATTATTTGCATTCGTATAAAAATTAATAAAACATATGGTGTTTAAACGGGAATTTTACCAATTCAGCAACTCAGTTATTTTAGAATATTTAACTCGTTTTTCAATTAACTCATCTTAACTGCCTTTTCTTATATTCAATGAAATATATGCTAAGCAATTTTAAGGCGTTAACTATCAATTCTTGGTGGAAAAGAATTGTTTGTTAATAATAAAACACAATTTATTTTGTACTACTTCCTCATTTGTATAATGATCAGAACCGGTTTTGCTTATCGCGAAATTTATCAACTGATAATGTTAATGTTTTTTTAAGAATATATAGTATTGATAAATAAAGCATCATTATGTTTAAAACTGTTTGAGAAAAGAACGATTTGTAAAACAAAAAAGTATAAGAATTACCAGCGAAGTGTCATTGTTACATATTTATAACGTTTCCACATTTATTTTTATATAGTAATAAATATAGTAGATGCTAATTGACTTTCTGGATAACGGTTACATAGTATTTTTTAGGTCTGAAAAAAATTGTTGTGGCCGTAGTTGTTATTAATTTTAAATCGTATTTTTCGTATGTTTCATCTCAGTACTAGTTTGAATAAACTGTCTATTCATGGCTTTTTTCTTCTTTATAACAAATAATCAAAAAAACTGGCTGTCGCGTTCCAAAAATCTCGCAAATTATTTCATTCTACAAGCATCCAACGAACGATAAGTTGATATTATTTCATTGGAAAAAATAATAATAAGAGGCATAGAGCAACATGTCCAAACTATTATTTCTATTATTATACCGAATTCGGGATAATTTTATATACCTCTACACAAAGGAAACAATCCTCAATATGTCTGTGTTAAAAAGTATTTTTTTTTAATAATGGATATGTTTTAAAAACAAAAAACAGTTTACTACTAATATGTTTATGAAAATACATGATAAGATGTATTGAAATTGCATTCATCTAAAGATGCTTTTGAAGAACAAACATGTTTCAATTAACAACATCACGGATTAGTAGCCGTTATAGACTGATCATAATAACATCGACGCTGTTTTGGTAAATTGATGAAACCCTCAAAAAATACGAAAATGATTGGATCTCATTTTAAAGACGACAGAGCAGGTCTCAGCCAAATAGCGTAAATTATAAAGATAAATAGACCATTTTTTGGAAGGTAAACATCATTTTACATTGGTTTTAGGTTTAAAAATTCTGACCCGGCCCCTTGATGTAAGCCACTATTATATCGACACTACCTACGTAAAATCCGTATCTGGAAAGATGAGAATTTAGAGGAGAGCATTTCAAAGATTCATAACGCATTCCACCATATAATTTTTTCGATAAAAAACAGTCTTTAAAAAATAATTTAAAATATAAAATAATAATTTACTTGTCGAACACTGGTTACTAGTAAGGCATTAAATTATACATTTAATTGTGTTCATTATGTCTTCAATTGGAATATGCATATCGGCTGTGGAAATGAAAAAGGATTTAACCCACGTTCAAAAAATATTGTGTCTAGCTCAAACTAAACGTTTATTAAATTGAATACATTGTGATCATCGAAAAAAAATATTTTGAAGACGGAAGGTTAAGTCCTTTTGCCTTTTTGTATTAGCACGTTTTGTTTGAGTTATAATCAATAGTTTTGGTGTAGGTTACGTCTTTTTTCTTTTCCACAGTCGATATGATTAAATGTCTTTCTTTGGCATTGGAATGGTATTTTTTGTTGATGTAAAATCAGACAACCATTTTCAAAAAAAGACAGAAATATTAAAAAAAAAACACATAATAACCAAAATAAATTTATTTTATCTATTGCATTATTATGGTAGGTTTTATCAAATAATATCTAAAGAGAGGATATCGTGTCCTTTATTTTAATTTAAAATATTGTCCTTCATTCATTTAAGAAGGGGTTCTAATTTTTCTTCCATTTCAAATTGGTTAATAACACCTGTTACGAAATATTAAAAGGAGGGAAACCACAATAACTTTATATTAAATTTGGATTATTGAGATTTGTACACTTCATGTATTTTGTCACTAACGTACCTCAGTTCGAATGAACAAACCAAGGTTCACGGTGTAGTGACAAAATAATCAGGAAAAATCTCAATTTTAATTATTATAAAAAAACTATGTGAATGAACAAACCAAGGTTCACGGTGTAGATAATCAGGAAGTTTTAATTTTATATTTGAACTATATTTTAGCATTTACAGTGAATGCCGAAATCCCGGGAGTGTCTGAATATCAACCCCGGGATTACCCGGATAGCAGGATTGGAAGCTCTAGTCACTAGTAAGTATTAAATATGTTTTTTTCAATCAACCAAATGTTTCTTTTTAGCTTTACTGTAATGTTATTGTATCTATTTTGTTGTATTCAGATTGGAGCAAAGCTCAAAATTTTATTGTCATATTGTAATGAAATATTTTTAAACCGTGTCTGTTATTGTTTCAGCTCAAGTTTTGGAAGACAGTAGATTAAATTAATGGAGTCAAAATAGCCACCGTTTAAAGTTATTGTATGTCTATATGTGCATATTATTTAACGGCAATAACTCTTCTACTGAAGATTATTCAGCGAAGAAGTTTCAACTATACACTTAGTGGTCAACTTATTCAGAAACTAAGACCTAAATCACCCTAAATTATACCACAAGGCTTGTGCACTACCACTACCAGAAACTACAAAACAGAATTCTATTTTTGCGTAGCAATAAATTCTGCTTCATTGCGATCTAAAATAATCACTTGCGAAATGATTATTCTGTGTAAAATATTCCATTCATTATCCTTTTAGGAACACTATAACATATTTCCATTCTAATTTCCCATAAAGCTATTGAAATTTGATACAATTAAAATAATGCTTTAATTAAAATCTCGTATCATTCCTCGTGTGATTTTTATCTTTTGTGTAAAACAACATAATTTTGCTAACGCTGGAATTTTTATAATAAATTTCGTATTCAAAGTGAATATCAAAATTATTAAAAAGTTATCTTGATAATGCTAATGGAATCTGTTTCTTATCAAATGAAAAGGTATATTTAATTGTTTTTGAAGTATTCTAAATTTAAAAAAAAATTATTTGGTTAATTTCTCTCTTTTTCGTAAAAGCAAGAGCTGACTTTGCTGAATAAGTAAATTAATTGACAGTTTTAATAACAAAAAAAATATAACAGTAATGATGGTATATCACATCGTCGCTGTTCTGTAAGAAAACATAAAATCGAAAAAATGATAAATTCAGTTAGTTGTATCAAAATGTTTCTTATTTAAAATTCTACCGTATGGAAGAACACACTTATTTTTATAAATTAGACTTTTACTTACAGTTTTGTACGAACAAACAAAATGTTAAACGTATGGCATTTCAAACATTTAACAAACTTTAAAGATTAACCAATTACTCAAAACTAGTATTTTTTAGTTAGTGTCTTTTTCCAGAAAAACGACGGCATATTCTCCTTGATTCACAAATTATAGTTTTTTTCAACAATTCGAATAAATCGAAATGCCTAAATTTCACCAAGTCAAGTTTAAAAATGAATTAATATTTATCACTCTGTCTTATATAATACTTTTTATATATATGATTAATCATTATTAAAAAAACTCCTTAGTATTATTAATCGATTATAAACGAACGAATCTCACATTTTACGCAATATCTTTTACTAAATAAATACTCCATTTACACATTAAAACAACTTTTCGGTGTTTTTCTTCATGTAGGTATTCAGATTTAAAGCTTTTTTTTATTTTTAGGGCATTGGATTTTTCTTATCGTTGTTAGATTTAAGGGATTTATTTACCATTTTTTTATGTTTGTAAAATAATGTTTCTTTGAAAATATATTTAGCTATTTCACATTCAAAACATAGCACTTAAGAAAATAGATGATTGAAAAAATTTCCTTTTCAGTAGTTTATTACAAATATATTTCCAATGAAGCACCAACCTGTGGAACAGAAAAGGAAAAAATTCTTCCTACTTTGAATATGAAATTTGTTTGCGAGGGTGAAAAACTCTTTGCTCTTAGTTTTCGGCAGATGTTTGAAACCAAGGCTTAGACAAAACTGTCATAATAAAAAATATGTAAAAAACTGTTCTTCAAAAAAATATTTATGAAAGAAATTGTTTTTAGAATTATGTTTTAATTTTTACTATCAATGAAAAAAATATTTCTTCCCAACTTATTGAAGTATATATTAATACAAATTTCATGCAAAAACACGAATCAAAACGCATTTCAAAATAGTTTTTTTGCCAAGAAATAGTAATAACAACCATTAAATTTGTCAAATTTAGTTATACTGTCGTGAGGTTGATCTTTCACACGACTTGCCTTTTGGTATCATGTTTGCTTCAAATATGAGATTCGTTAAGAAAATATATCATATAAGTTATGTCACTAAAATTAATTATTCTAATTTATGGTTATTAATCTATTCTTGAAAGAAACCACAAATTCGATAATATTGAAAATTACATTACCCTATTTAGTTTGAAAGCTATTATTATTGCTATTGTAGTACAATGTGTTTTATTTTAATAAATACAATGCCTATCCATCACGAACTGACAAAAACACATTGAAAATGTTAGAATTGCGATAAAATAAATGGTGTAGATATATGCAGAGACTAATTTTATTATTTTTCATTAATGTTGAGCCGATGTTAATGTTTCAGATTTGCAAATCGAGTGACTAAAACAATACATAATAAAATCAATAAGCATAACCAGAAAACCATTATGGCAATAATTAAATTGAAACTGAAACTTTCAATATTAATTCATGTTTAAGATTTGTTATGCGCATCTGGCAGATAGGAAAACCATCCCCTTAGTAGGCTGTACCTGAGAGGGTAAGGCTTTCACAGCAGACCGTAAAATGGACCCTAACATAAAGCAGGCACACCCCTACTACTTACACAGTGACGTGCTAAGGAACTCACGTCGACATAGTAAAACAGAAATGAACGAAAGGCATACATACCAATGGAGGATGTAGGATTTTTATTGTGGATTAAGTTGAATTTTATTCAATATATTATCATTTTAATGGATAAAACAACAGTTTTTTAATCAGACACGAAACTTGTTCTTTAATACATATTTTATTACAGCGTTACTGATTACAATATGGTTATTTGGTCATTTAAAAAAAACTTATGTAATTCATGTTTTTCAGTGGTTCTTAAAACAATGAATTACAATTACTAATAATTGTGTAATATTATTGGATATCTGCATGTACTACATACACGCACAAACTGAGAACTTAGTTTCAATGTTGACGTTAACATTTAAAGTCTTATGTTATATTTTGTCTGAAAATTCTTCTAAGAGATGTGAAACGCTTATTACATCTAGCAAGTTAACCAGTACTATAAGAAAATCATGAATTTTACAAAACATAATTTTTAAATTGATTAAAAGATTATATTAAAAATAAAATATGGAGATATCTTTTACCGCTCAAAATATTCTTCTTCTGCTCATTCTTGGATCATAGCAGCATCCTAAATAGAGCAATTGGGGCCTCCATGATTCTCTGCCACCTCCTAATCACTTTTCTTCACATGACATGCTTGCATCATACAGACCGAAGAGTACACCATATGGATACTATAATATTACTATAATAAAAAGCAGAAAATTTTTTATATTGCAGATACATCAAATGAATATAACTAACTACATTTAATTTAATTTGTCATGAAACACTTTTTTTAAGTTTTAACATAGATTATCTCTTCTTTTGTCTATTGAGAGGATCTGAAATGGTGTAAAAATATTTTAAACAATTTTCTTATAAATTAAATGTTAGCCTCAGTATTCAATTAGTAAAAGCTTTACCTTATCTATCATGTGGGTCTGGGCTAAATTCCCAGCAAGGTCAATATCAAATTTGAATTGATATCTAGTCACGGGTATTTGTCATGTATCTTCGTCAACGTAGATCTTGAGTGAAAAATTTCGAAATATCTGTCTCCTTCTTAAATTAGATTAAATTGTAAATGTGAGATGCCACTGTCTTAACACTACTAATGTTCCTACAAAAACAGCTCTCTCTTCACCATCTTGATAAGTTGTTTAGACAAAGAATCTAAAAACGTCTATGTAGGCAACCCTACATTAGAGCTAAGCCTAGAGTAATACTGTTGAAAAATAGATTTTGTCTTGGATACCTTTCAGATTATTTCTTTTGAGACTGACATAATAGTATGTGGCTTTTAACTTAACGTATACTAAGTGAAGATCATATCACTTACAAAAAGGTTCTCTTAAGGTCATTTTCACTAATTCCTGCCGAAAATATATATTCCGTATTGGGAAGTCAGAATGTAATTCAAGCATTTACTTGTATAATATTTCTACGTATTTTACCTATCCGAGTCTAATAAACTAAACCCATTCTCTAAGCTCCAAGGATTACTCAATGACCATTGTACATAATATGATTTCTGAGAACGTAATTTCAGATTTTTTTCCACAGCTGTGCATACAATATATTTTATTTTTTTATTCATATATAAAATGATAGTATTTGCAAGGTCAATGTAATATTATTTATTATATCGATTTATTTTCAAAAAATCTTACAAACATATGTTGTCTAATATTTATCACACCAAACACTGCAACGCTGTATTTCTATGTAAGGATCAATTTTTCCAATTATTGCCATTGTTCATTTTTATGACCTCTTTAATTAAAAAAACCTTTTATAAGTATTTATGTGAATATTTTACAACTAAGATATTTAATAAATACAAATTTATATTAATATAGTTCTTATTCTTCCGAGCACGTGAATGCATGAAGATGCCGTAGATTTGTTTGTTGAAAAGAAACTGACATAACCAATATTATTTAAGAAAATACATTATAATTTGAGAAAGATCAAAGTGAAAATTTTTATGTCATAAAAGTGTAATCACCGGAAGACAAAAATTACATATTTGCAAAATCCAATGCAAAAGAACGATTTTTGCTTGACTCCTATAAAAAATATTTCGCATAAATACTGTTACAGCAAATTAGTAAATATCAAAAAATAATTATTCGTAGACACACACGTTGCAAATTGGTCAAGATTCTATACATTATTTGTCAAAATTTTTATTAAAGATTAAAAAATAAATAATTTTCTTCAGAGCTTAAAAAACATTTTTTAAATTTCCGTATTATTCTTTTCTTTGTTCGGTCAAATAATAATGATAAATTAAGCAACCTGATATCAATAGCACTTTGCCAAAAACTGTAGATTTACAACAACAGTAATGATGTGAATATTCAGAGGTCCATTTGATTTTCTTTGCGCAAAATGTAAGAAAGCTATTCGTAGATCTTCTATTTGTAAGATTAAAATGTCGTACAAATTTTCACAGCCATCTCAAAACGATAACATCGCATTGTAACGATTGTTATTTGCGAATTGTAATTCAAAGCAAATGATAAAATGTCAACGATTAAAACTTCTCTCTGTGGCTCTTTAAAGCTAAACATTAAAATCCCTATAATAATAGCTTGCAATTAACATTTTATAGCTCTAGAGCTTTGTTAGGACAGATACATTGATCACACGTAGCAGAGTAGTGAAAATTGTTGCCCTATAAAGCTATTTATTGGATAGCAATATTACTTTTCTCAAAATATGTCACTAAATAAAAAAAAAAAATACTCTATATTTTAGTAAAATAATAAATTAAGAAATATTCACACGATATCAAAACATAGCTATACTTCACTTTTAAGGTGTTTACTGTCAACTCTTACTGGAAATAATATGAACATATGATTATATTTAAAACAAAGCAACAATAATACTCATTAAATAATCATTAAATCTTTTAAAGATTATGCTTGGTTTGAAGACTGCAAAAAATAGATGGGAAAGATAATTTACAAATTTATGTAACACGTTGTTTCCAAAGACTGTAATGATGAAACCTGGGTTGAACTGAATGACAGTGAACAACCATAGACCAAGAAATGTAAAAAGACCTCGTTCACGCAATATGTCGAAGACAGCTGCCAATGAAAATAATATATTACTTTCATTTAAATTCCTAAATAAAAATAATACATTTTTTGAACATATTATATAAAGATTTTTTTTATTTCATTTCGAATACCGCATAGTTTTGTCACGCTCATTTGTTATCGAAGAACATGAGTAGAGTCGTTTATTATGAGACTTCTTTCATAAATTATGCAATCCAAGCTGATAGGTTTGTCTGAATTCATAAATAATATCTCATTTTGTAGAGATACTTATCGGGAAAAATGCTTTACCAAAATATCTGTTGTTATCTGAATATTTATGCTGCGAACAAAATTAATGTTCGAGATATTTATTATGGTGCTAAGTTATTAGCATTACTTTTTGGAATGTATTTTTGCGCCATCGTACCTTCATTTATCTTTGTACGTAGATAAATAAATACATTGTTTAATGGGCTAGAAAAAATCGGCGTGGAACGATGAAGAGAAATCTTTGGTAGATTAACCCCTTCAGAGTTATTTGAACATTTACATGCTATTACATGGAGCTGTCGACGGAAAAGATATGAAGCAGTTTTGAATCTTGTTTCTGTTTTGAAAACATTAAGCCGTAAATATTTCTCAGTATCAGAATAATAGAAGAGCATGCACATAATATTTGCGCAAGAGAAGCATTATAATATGTTATTTGATAACCATCTTCGGAATCTGTCTTCTAAATGTTAGACGTAAAAGAATATAGCTTCATAACTACAGTTTTAAAGAAAAACAACAAGATCTTGTTGCAAAAAAATACCATAAAAACTATCATCACTTTATACAACCTACGATACAGATTAGTTTTGAAGCGAATCATCAACATGATGTTGCAGATTGTCAAATATAGTATTTGTGTCAGAGAATTTATGTCGAGTCATCAATATAGATGAGACAAATCGTTAAATAATATTTGATTTATCAGATATATTAATTATAAAAGTTATACGTACTTGAAAATGCAGTCAGCTAAATTAATCGATGACAGATATATGACGTCAGTTCTGCATACGTAATGATAAAGGTAAACGCTCTGAAAAGGCAAGTCATGATGACTAGGGCAGAATGTATAAATATAACCGATGACGGCATATATGGACGCCCAAGGAAAAGACGGACATTCAGTCGATGGACCCGGAACTGCAGACAACTCTCCGGAATTGGATAATCGCCAAACGTCTTCAATATCCTATACTTACAGTTAATCTTGTCAATCATATAATAATTGGAATTACTTTTCAAACGTTTTCTAAAAATGTGCAAGCCCATTCACTACAAAAATTTATAAAATATGAGACTTAGAACAAATTCTCATTTGAATTGTTTTTTTCTCATTTATTAAAATAAAAGAATGCATTACTTGTTGAAATATGGATTAATTAAAACTAGTCGATGAAAAGAATCCTCCATAATTTAACAAAATTATAAATCACTTTTAACGTTTTAACTGTAATTTTTTGTTGGAAAGGCAATATATTTAAAAAATAAATCACAATCTGTTTATACTACTTCCACGTGTTTATAATGATCAGGACCGGTTTCGCTCATCACAAACATTATCAACTGATCAGTTGTAAACTGGTCGTGATCATTATAAACATGTGGAAGTAGTACAAGCAAATTGTGTTTTATTTTTTAAAATTATAAATGTTTAAACGTCTCGTTATACATATATGTATTCTATTAAAAATATATCTGTAATTAGGTCTTTCATTTTCAGTTTAAATGCACACTTAGTCTTATTATTCCTTTCCAACATATACTCCAGCTTATAACAGTCTTACTTAAGTAGTAGAAAACAGTTTTAAACACCCCTTACGAATACAGACTGTAAGGTATAATTCATATTATTGACTATACAAATGAATATTTTAAATTGTATAACATTTGAAATCGCGAATGATAAGGGTTTCTCTAGCCCGTTATATTGCTCATTATATAGCCGGTTGTGCCAGTTGTAGTTCATCTGTGTATCTACGTGAGACATTGCAAAGCAAAGCCCGCGCTCGTAACAACACGTATAATATGAAAGCGTACAATTCATGTTTAAAAATTAAATTATGTATCGGTCACCAGTTTCAATCCAACACAGCTTTTACGGTTTTTAACGACACATAATATGGGCTGTCTAGAATCATAATTGTTTAAATCCATATTTACCTTTTTTCCTACTGAATATGCAGTGCAAAGCTCTGATATGCCATCTACAGAAATAATTTAACAAACTTGAAAAAATTCATAAGTTAAATCTTTTTCTCATGTCAAATCTAGTCAAATTGGCCAACAACATACACCGACAGTGTACATGATTTAGACTTAGTTCATAGTAATTATCAGTCATGGGTGACGAGCTGTACTAGGCGAGGAAAAACTTTGTATTAAAGGTGAACAAATCCTCACAATTTTGATTCAAAAATTGTCAAATCCTTTACTTCATATCAGAAATGGTCAAATCCCACTTATTATCCATAAATTACATAATAGTAATTCATTTTATTTACCTAAAATGTTGAAGAATACAAAAATAAAACTTCTCTTAAAACTTGTATTAATTTATAAAACAACTTTTCTATGTATCTCATTTTCTGTAAAAAGGATTTGACCACTTTTGATACCAGAAAATACATATATATATATATATTATTTCCGAGACTTTTTTAGAGGATTCAAGCCTTTTCATAGTAATTGGTGAACTTAGTATATGTATAAATTCTTGAACATTCTTTTAATTTGTCATTTATATAGTAATTTGTTATTTAATATGACAAAAAAATCATCAATGTTTATAATTCCACAATAATTGTATGACAAGGCTAAAAGCTATTTTAGCAACATGCCACCGTTAAAACTAACACATACGCCTACTCAAAAAACATAACGTACTACTTTGTGTGAACGTTTTCTGTATATTGATATTTTTTCCTGGATTTGGTGGAATCCAATTCAGATATTGATTCAATTAATTGTGTTGTTATCTAAAATCAGACGTTGTATTCGGTTTCTAATAGGTCAAAGCGACAAGTAGAGGAATTAATTGGTTTCGATACTGTTGTGACAAAAGCACCGCTCAACTGAGAGTTCACGCGTCAATGATCGCCTGTGTTAGTGTTGTGGGGTCGCAGTACCTACACGACAACTCCCTTACCTTACTTTCAATGGAGTGAATAAATCGATTAACCATCTAATAAAATAATACACCGCAGCGTGCGTCGTATTCCATTTTCACGACATGTCAGGAAACCAATGTAAATAAATCTACTAGTGTACTGATTAAATTGTTATTTACTATGCATAACTCTAATATCATCAGTTAAAAAGTATAAACTCGTCGAGCCCGTAGTGCAGTGGTATGTTTACGGATGTTATGGGTTCAAGTTGAGTGAAATTTCTCAAAACTTGGTAGCACGCACTGTAGTGTGCAGGAAGTTATGAAATAAATAATAAAATTAATAAATGGGGGTTTGGGTTTTGGTATAGAATTTTTATACATGTTTGTTGCCCCACGCAACAACGACCAAGAAAAGAAACGAATTTACTCATCATGTTCTTGGTCCAAAATATAGCTGCACGGTACCGATCTTTAACGAGGGCATAGAGTTTGTAATGAGATTTGTGGTAGAGAAGGTTTGTACGCATAATAATTATGCAAGTTGATAAAATTATAGCTCGCCGCCAAATAAAAATAAGTGTCTGGCCAAATGTGGCCCACGAACCGGTGTGTATTAAGACATGATGAACATTTTGAGTATTTTAAAATAAATTGATTAAAATTAGAAAATATAATTTTAGCCTAAATTTGTTTAATTTATAAATTATTTTATACAATTTAAGCTACTTGCTCTAATATCTTGTATCATCTTGACCGCTACCTTTACTTCCATTATTCTTCATCCTAGAGCTAAAACAACAATGGCGGAAAAATGCTTTGTGGCTGACTTCCCACCTCTTAATTTGTGATCGCTTTATTACTAACAATACGCGCCATTTTCACTTCAAGATAGATTGTATTTCTCAATAATAGTATTTTGATTAAGGGGAAGAAATTATCCTTCAGTATAGGGCGTTGACTTTATGATGATTAATTGTTTTCTACCACTCAATTAAGCTTATAACATCATCAGCTTCTTCTAAACCAGCGGTCACCAAACTACGACCCGCCAAAGATCTTCATCTGGCCTTCTTTTTATATGAAATATTGATTTTATAAAATTTCATGATTTTGTTGTGAATTCACGACATCTATTTATTTCAATCAGGTAGTGGACCCAAAGTGAAATAAGTCAAGTATAAAATATATTGTTGACGGCGAACTGATTTTTAGGATTACCATTAAATATGGATTTTTACAATCCTTATTAAATACCGCTATGTAAATAGGTTCCCGTGCAATGCTTACTAATTTTATAAATAAAATTTGTGCAATACTTATGAATGACTTTATTTTGGTTTTTCACCATGGAATTACATTCAATAAATTAAATTTACGTACTTTTTTGTACTTAAATACACAATACGTTGCAAATTGAACCAACTAGTAGTAAAGTGAGCTAACTGATACATATTTTTTTAAATTGTAACCTGCAAAAATATTTTATTCTATAAAAAGTTAAATTAATGTAAAAGGTTTTAACATTCTATCACTTAGTCCACTTCACCTCTCGGGAAATCAATTACTGTATGTTAATACAGATACAATAAATCAATTTCGGTATTCAAATATGACTTTTGTATATGTGCATGATGTATAAATTTGTGAATGTTGGTAAATAGTAGTAGATATGTTTCATAAAAATAGTTTTACAATAACTTTCCTGCCAATGTGTGATGTTAAAAATCACAAAAAAACATTGTATTCGGAAAAAAAGGAAGGAAGTTCACCATAATTACAATAATATCTCCAAGCTGTATATTTTTATCCAAAGCACATTACGACTTTGCAGCTTTATCGTTTATTATTTCTATATCACTGGCAACAAAGGGTGTTATCTCTTGACAAATTCTTTATTTTTCTTCGGCGGTTTTTCTACAAGCGAAAAATAAAAAAAACCCTCATAAAGAATTGTGAAGTAGACGTCGTCTGAAATAAATAAAAAAAGCGACGCTTACATATATGGCCGCGACGCCGTGATTTACTCATTGTAAGTACCTATCAGGGAAGAGGGAGGTTTTAAGCGATCACAGGTCAAATCCGAGAGGCCGTATATTTCGTCCACCCGGTCGCACTTTCCTATTTTATTATTGTCACAGTGCTCAGTTTTCCCAGTATGGAACATTGTCGATAGGTTAACTGCACTGCGCTCTAGCCACACTGGCAAAATCGTGCAAGCCTACACATACTATTAGTTGAACAATCTTATGTTCTTATCATTTATAAACCGCTCCGTTAGCGGAGTATTCATGACTCACCGGCTTTCGTCTTAAACGACTGCACAATCTTTGCTAATCCCTGAATGGAAACATTCATTCATACATTTTTAGGAATGTGTGCTTTCAATGATGACGTCATTACACCACAGAACGGATGATGATGATAGTAATGTCGGTGCTGCAGTCCGAAGTGGATGTTACACGGTCGAAGAGTGGCGAGAGACTGATGATTCTTTCTCTTTATTCTTCACTTGTTGTTTCGCGTTTTCCAAATATCGCATTTGATGATTCTCACGCTTGCAGACGGTCGCCTTTTACAGTCACTAATTTACTTATCTTTGCACACAGTAATATCACATTTCGTAATTATTGCTATTGTGTGAAATGATGACTCGATATAAGTTTCATTTTATGGAAACTTTTTCTCTTTTATTTATGATTTTCGCTGACCAAAAACAAAAAATTCTCTCAGATATCACATTTCACAAATCCGTGGCGTAATGTATTCCTAAACATTCAGTCGATTATATTAATTTGTATCTAAACGTTTGTATGTGTGCCACTGTCTCTGTGCGTATCTGACGAAAGAAATAGACAAATATTTGCGCTTAAGCAAATCCTGTCCAGATGCTCCATTAGAAGTCCGTACTTCTCACATGGTTAAGACAGGAAAGGGTTATTTTACCTTTTTCTTCTTCGCCTTGTTTTGTCTAATGTTGAATATTGGGCATACAAAGATCGTCCCACTTCTCTCATCCCACGTTTCGTCTAGCAACACACTAAATCTTGATGTAGCGGCATTGGATGGTGAATCGAAGAGAATCAAGAAAAGGTGGTTTCTTCAAACAAGCGTTACTCTCGTGCAACATTATGAAAACGTTCCCCAACTATTGAATATGTCGATTCAGTATAGTTTAATAAGGTAAATTTATTGTGTAAATATAATAGCTTAATTATCTTATAAGTAATTTAATTGGAATATGTTTTCCACACTATATGCACAATAAAAATAAATTAATGTTTAATGCCATGGGAGACAAACGTTTTCAATCCTTGCAAATTAACTAATTCTTTTACAATAAATAAATACCCTGAGACAGCAAAAAAAAATTCATTTAAGTTAAGATAATAAACACAAACAAGCTCATCACATTCGATATGCATAAAGTATTCTTGCATTTTCTGATTATCAAAACTAAATCATTTTATGAAGGTTCCAACTTAAAAACTAATCAATAAACACCACTTAAAAATACAATAGCTGTTGCCTATGCCATAAAATACTTGAAACGGTATTCGGTGGACGCTTACCGCTTAATGCGAACGACAAATGATACGATCAGCAAAACCAGCAGAGCGTTTTCCAGATCACACATTCGGCCATGCGGGCGAACCTTGATAATTTCATCGCGTATTACTTACTTGTTAAAAATATGGCTCCGGATTATCTACGAAATTCGATCCAAAGACTTTATAACTTACCGAAAAATGATTATAACACATTTTATTACTTCCAGCACAGAGTATAGATTTTTCTGAAATAATAACGTTCTTTTACTTACATTTCCACTGTCAATTTTACAAGTTAAAGAAGTTAATGTTCCTGTTAGTATTTTATAACAGATTTTCTTTATTTGATTAGAAACAAATTAGTAGTCTTACAGTTTTACATTAACAGTGTCTTATTTCAGTTACAACGTTTTTTTTAAATACAGATTCGTAATTACTATGTTTATTTTTTAGTACTTACATAAAATTTAGATTAAATTACAGTAATTATGGCAAAATAAAATTGGTCCGTAACCTAATTTATACACACAAAATAAAATATTGAATTTTGATTTACTCTAATGCCATTACAAGTATCAAAATATTAAAAACTATGTATTAAATATGTAAAGTATAAAAGAGAAGGAAGAGAAGGAGCTATCAAAATATAATAAACTCTCAAATTTATCTCCTATTTTTGGGTAGAAAATAAAATTTAATTTGTAAAAATGTTACTCGATTTTTTATGGATGAATGAGAATATTTTTATTCTTTGAAATTAATTTTTGAGTTGATTGCAGAGTAAAATAGCCCTCTTAGTAAAGCTTTGTTTTACATTTTACTTCAAGGGCAGTCCGTATACTCACAATGAGAAAGGTTTCCACCCTGACGTTTTCATTTGCTTGAAATCTTCTTTTTCCTCTTCCACTTAATATTTTGGGCCATCTTCAAGAAACCGTGATTAATTTTTGCTAACCAACTTCAAAAATCCTTCAATTTCAACTAAAATTTCTGTTTTTAATTAACTGTGTATAGCAAATTATTTAATTAAGAACCAAATATTTTATTATTTCATATTTTTTATCTATCCAATTAATACCCTCTAGTGTGGAGCAAAGTTGTACCAATTTTCTTAATCTCCAGGTATGGTACACTGCTTCTTCACACAAGATCTAATACAGGGGCCCTCAGGTGACATTGTCAACCGTATCCTTGGAACACAAAGCACCTCTTTCGTTAACGATAATCACAACCAGTAATATAAATAACCACAATTTACATATTATGATTATGGCGTTTCAATAAAAAAACACCGTATTAATCATTGACATAAAACTTTATAGTTTTCAATAATTTTAAGTAGAATACCTTTTACAATACTTGATTTTTATTGATATTTGATGAAATCGGAACAGGGACGATATTAAAAACATTAATATTAAACTGCTTAATTTAAAAATAGTCCAGTGGTTAGACCTCAACACTCAAATATTATAAAATAACGTTTTCAAGCAAAAAAACGTATTTTTATTGATTAAATATAAAAAAAAAAATTTAACAACACCATCAAAAACTCGTTTTTATACGAGAACTGCTTGTTACTCAGTTACTCAATCTCTAGTTTTCGAAGACAGTTGGGATAGAAGGATAGGGCTCGAGCAGGAATAGTGGTTAGCTACTCGATATTGTCACGTCCCGTTTTTAGTGTCGTATGAATGGGAGGGAAGTTTAGACATTACAAACATCCATACCTACAAACAAACATCCATAAATCGATTGAAAAACTGATTTAAGAAACTGTCCATACCCGGACTTAACATCCGTAATCGTTGACCACTGCACCATGGACCCGACAAGATTACAACATTACTATTACAATTAAAATCTTTTGCATTATTATTTAGTACATATAATATATAGATTTATTTTTAATGAATGTGTCGCAAAATGAAGATGATAACAAATTTAAACATTATATAATCTTTTTTTCGTTTTATAGTGTTTTAAAACGATTTTATTTTCATTTACCTAAACTTATTCAAAACTCTTTCTATTGAAACATTATATTTTTTTCACTGACAATTATTAATTAAAAGTTTTCTTTTTTATTGCGGTGAATAGAAAAAAAGATTCCGTGCAAAAGTAATTGTCGAAGGAATGTAGAACCCTCACTCTGAGCAGACTCATAAAACATTTCGCTTTTCACAAAAAACACATTATGCAGCTCTTTGATACTAAAGAGCGAATATAAATAGGTTGATTTGTGTAAACAGTTTCTGAACCAAACGCCTTTTCGTTTTGGTATACTTCTCAAAAACAGGGCACTTAATGCAGGTTACTGTTTCAAGAAAGCGATTTCTAAAAACGGATATTTGTATTATATTAAGTATATCTATGCTTTTTTAAACTTCCATAACATATTAATTTGTCATTGAAGCATGTTTGCAATAATTTTTTAAATATTGCTTAACGATGAAAACGCGTTTTTCTTTCGTGTAGCGCTTCATTTTTAATAACCCTTTAGTGTATACTTTATGAATCAATAACAATTTTACAATTCTAAATTAAAAACGAGTGTTTTCTATCAACATTATTTCTTCAGTGAATTTTGGGACACCGATATAAATATGTAACGGAGAAATAGAATGAATGAATCACATTATAAGTGTACAATCTTATACAAATATGATTGTGTCTACCATGTGTCAGCGGTTTCATTATAAGTCAAAAAATTAAATTAACTGCATATACGTATTGTTTATGTATATTATAGAAAATTTATTTCTAAAAACAGTCACATACAAAAACATACAAACGAAATTACTGAGTACTGAAGTCTCATGTACTCCTTCTTTATCAGCTCTGGACGACCCGATTTTGTATTTGCTAATTATTGCTTGACGTTATTTAAAATTAAAAATCTGATTTTAACATTGCTTCAAACTGAAAAACTCATGAAACGATAAGAAGTTTTCCAAATGTAAAACTTTTTCTACTTTGTGTCCACTTTTTTCTGTACGGTTTTATCCGTTCACTAATAATGAAACGAAATCATAATTTTTCTAAGCCATGTCAAAAATCTTCAAAATACGAAAACACAGTTAAAACTTGTTATTAATTATATTTTATAATATGCTTCTTGATAAGGTTTATTTAAAAGCATATTTAATCAGGTATTGGTGAGGAAATATTTACTTGAACGAATTAACATAGCAATCATATCGTGATATTATAGCGATTTTATTTATGCATAAATGCATAAATGCATAAAGCAGTAACGATATTTATTGTGTATATATATTTTCACCTGTATGATTTCAACTATAATTTAATTGCATTTATTGACTGAGTTTGAATAATAACAACACAATAATATATTAAACATTGACAAGAACGTTCTTCAGTTGTTTTCAAAGAAAAGCTGCCTTCGTAGTTCTAAGTACTAATTAATGCTTAAGGAAGTCAATTTCTTCAAAGAAAACTTTGACGAACGAATGAATCATAGTACCTACATAATCTCTCGATTTACGTTTTACTTTTGTTAACGCAGTTTCACTTTAATGCGTTCAAAGAAAAACGCTTTATTTTGAAAAGTCTTACTGTATTAATTCCGGTGCTATTTATACCTGATCACGAAAGTGAACTTATTTAATCATTCAAACGAAACATTTTTATTCGCTTCAGAATTCAGATTAAGTGGATCTCTTCAGCTTTCCAGGAAATTGGAAAGCATTGCTAAATATTGACTTGGAACAAATTTGACCCGGAATATTCAAATATAAAAAGATACATAAAGAGTATAATAAAATAAGAAAACAATCATTCAATACGGAATTCAAAATTATAAAAACTTACTGATACAACACAATTTCCGCTAAAACTTTAAATAAATTAATTTATACTTCTTAATGAAGGTTTGGTTTTGAGCGATAAATATTATGTTTCAAAAATAATATCACATATCAATTATTTTCAAAACTCAATTTCTTTTATCGAACTACGCACCATTTTTACGCGAATTTCGTAGAGAGTGTATGACAATAATTATTGATTGAATTGGCATTTACTTGGTAGAACTCCATTATAATAGGATAAAATAACAGAGTATTTAGTTCTACAAAATTATTATATTACAAATGAATTCAATGTCTCTTAATCACTATTGTTTCTGCCTTGAAACCTATTGTTTATTTTTTAATCATAATGTATACTTTTACAGATTCCAGTTACGCTGTTTACTTTGTGAATAGAGATTTGGGTTTTAATAAACTAATTCATTTAATAGTAACGGTCTATGTTAAGCGCACTTTAAATAGCATGTTTTTAAACTTTTGCTTCACAGTATTCTATAACATTTTTCTTAGAATTTATAAATCTATTTGTTGCTATTTTTCGACGAGTCTCGTCGTAATTAATTTAATTAGAGTTTGAATTACTAGTTGTATACCCAATGCAACTTAGTAAAAAAAACTTCATTCACCGTTGGTGAGTTTGCGAAGTTGGAGAAAACTTTAATAAAATAAGTAAAATTAAGTAACATCAATGAGTTTCTTTTATTAAAAAAGCAATCCATTTCTTAATTAGCATCCAATCTCAAAGAACGTCCCGTGTACAAAAAGACAGGTATCTTCACAGGTATCCTGAGTTAATTGGAAATGAAGATGGCCAGCGAGTGGATTGGTTTTCAAGATAAATTAACAATTTTTTTTTGCCAAAAATCCCCATCTGAAATAAAAATTATTGGACTGCTAGTAAAGGAACATTTCACTCTTTTCTTAATTTGAATGTTAAGTTGGATCTAAACTAATCTTGAGTCACATCATTCAACTTAATTTTGCTTAAAGTGCATCAATGCTATGTTACTTCAATTTCAATTCATAATAAGAAATATTACGCTTTAAAAAGAAAAAAAATAGCTTTCGTGTATTGGTATATATTTTTTTAATTTTTTAATCCAGGGACGCTGTTAATTTATTTTCATCTTCCATAGCAGCTGTCGCTAACCTTTCGGACCTCATAGACCACTAAACTCACTTTTTTTAATCCTGAGGACCACTAATTTTTTTTTTAAAGAAAACGTTACATCAAATTGAATTTGAACTGTTGAGACAATATTAAATAAAAATCATAAAAAAGTAACATTTTTTATTATGAAATTGTAGTAATGCTTGTTTAGCTATAACAAATCAATAGTTGTGGTATTTGTTGCTGCATATTTTGTAGATTCTTGGTTTCGACGTTACTGCAACAACTCCACGGACCATAATAATTGCCTCCGGACCACCGCTTGGCGACCGCCGGTCCATAGAATGAGACCAAATTGTAACTGTTTGGAGTATTAAAATCAATTTTCCTGAAAACTCTGATGATTACACTAATATTCTTGAAAAAATAAGTGAAACTATATTTATTAAATTTCTTGTAACTTAAATTTGAGTCCTTAATCGATAGAATAAACTTACAATGATGATTTTGAAATTATTATAAAAGATTAAAAGAAAAATATTCATCCGAAATGTGAACTGTATAATCTTCAGGTTGAACGAAAAAAATCGTCAAGAAATACAAAATAGTCGAAAAATGATGAACCAAAAGCAGAGTTTATGTTTAATTATAAACTCATTATAAGTGCATATTTTCAATGAAATATTTGATGATTAATGTAAGTATGTCGGGTTTGTGATTGTGTGACTAACGTCGTTCACTTCGGTTGAGGAATTCACTTGCTCGAATCCCAATATGGACGCTTTCATTAATTGATTTTTTAATAGATTTCTGTCCAAAGTCATGGGTGTTTGTGATGTATAAAATTGCCTCGCACCCATCGGATCCTCAAAACGGGGCGTAGCGGGAGCAATTAGCTAACCACTCATTTTATCCTATTTTTATGTTAATAATCTCTCCAAAAAAGTGAAATTAAGCGCCTGAGTAGCATGCAGGTCCCATAGAACAGTTTATGTTAAGATATGCTCGATATGCTCACATTGGAAGCGGACACGGCTAAAAAATATGAATTATGTATTGATGAAAGCTTCTTAAAAATGAGAAAACATTACATTTTAATTTAACATTTTAATAAACCCTATTTTTTTAAGAATCAGACAGACTTCACTGAGCTAGTGTGCTTTTTCGAAGTATAAAAATGTGCTCATTTCATTCGAACACATTGAATATACATTTATATCTTTCCGCCAAAGATAAACAGTGGAATTTCTAAATTGATTATATCATGTCGTGTATATTCTATAACGAGCTGAATTGATTCGGAGGTAACTTTATGAAAAAAATATTTTTAATATTAAACAAAGTTGATTATTTTGTTATTCCACTGGCTGTGTTATTAAATGTGACACGCTTTTCGCCTCTTTAAGAAACATCTTCAGATTAACTATATCGTTAGGTTATTTATTTGTTAGATAAACAATGATTACCTCGATGAGATAATGGAAATAGTCCCACTCTACATTTCACTTTTAAGTTGAGAATTATAATTATTGCTTTCGTTATAAATAAATAACTTTGCGATATAGTCAATCTTAAAATGTATCTTAAAGAAGCAAAGCACGTGTCATATTTAGTAACATATCCAGTGTATGATCATGTCATGTAGTGGGGTAATATTTTTGTCAGAAACTGATCGACTCATTATTTTGGAGATAAACTTAAATTTTTCGAAATGGATATTTAAATTGAGAAATAAAAAGATTGCATTTTATATTAACCGCAATAACTCAAGATGAAATTTGTTCTGGTGATGTCAAATAAATTTCACGGTTTCGGTAGATTTCTTTGAACAAGTCTCTCTTTGGAATACTGATTTCTTTATATAGCTAGTTTAATCTTTTATACGTAAATGGGATGTCACCAGTGTGATGGCTTCAACGCATGCTTCATTTGACAGGTGGATGAAAGCGGGTGGATGTAACGAAGAAAAACATGCGACGTAATACTGTATAGTTGGTCAAAATAATCGTTCGAAATTCCATTGTGACCGCGTACTTTATTCTCAAATTATTGATCGACAAAATATACTTGAAACCATTCAAAAATAACGACACATTAGTTTTGATTTTACTCGGTAATTTTTAAAATCAGAGCAGTAAATTTATTAATCTATTACGTGGTCTTTCAAATATAAACGATTGGTAATCTCAAAAAATAATTCATGTCAATAAAGAAGAATTTGTCATGTCCATGACGTTTGAAAGACAACCTACTAAAAGAAAAAATACACTTAGATAGAAATGTAGAAAAAACTTCTCTATCCCGATTTACGCACAACATCGAATCACAAATAAGGTACAAATTTTAGATTATTAAAGCACATAAGTAGAAGAAATTTTCATGCTGAAATCTTACTGTATATTTTATCTTAATACCAGAACAAAGTAACACGACAGTAAGCTGGTTATAAAACTCTTGCGTGCTTTTTCGTAATGTAATTATGACACATGCCGGCTTATACCCAAATATAATTTTTACACTACATTTTTTTAAATTCGCAGTATTTGTCAAGATCTATATGTTATCAGTTTATAATGCTTGTGGTGAGCAAAACCAGTCCTGCTTATTATTAAAATGTAGTTGTAGTATAAAACAAATAGTGTTTTATTTTTAAAATGCGAATCTACTCTTTAAACTTCAGTTTGAGTAACCGAGTGATAAACAATAATTATGGAAGAAAACACTAAATCGAAAAATGACATATTTATACTGAAATGTTCCTTATTTCAAACTCTATCGTATGGCAGAACAAACTTATTTTTATAAATTACACTTTAATGTAAAAACAGTTTTGTACAAAAAACACAGTGAAAATGTATGGGATTTCAAACATTTGTCAAACTACTCAAACTAGTCCAATTACTCAAAACCAATATTTTTCAGTTAAGTGTCTTCTTCCAGAATAACGAAGATATGTCCACATTGGAAACAGATATGATCCAAAAAAACAACAGAAAACTACGATCAACTGAGATGTTTTCCAAATTATAGCAAGATTTACTTAATTATACGAATATTTGTAAAAAAATCTCACTGTCCCAAAAAAGTTGTATTTACCTTCTTTAAATAATATATTTCATGCTATTTGTACTGATATATTATGATGCTACAAATTTTAATGAAAATGACGATGAAATTCAGTTTTTTTTTTAGATATGTACATAAAAATGCTCGTTTATTTCATGCATTACAAAGTATTAATATATTTATTGCGTTACGACTTCCGCAAACAAAGCGTATGCAAATAAATCATATTGTGCAGCTACGTTTTGTTTGCATTTCAACTAAGAATTTCCTTTTCTGTGAGTAGACATAGAATTTCAAACGATCCTTTGGTGTCATCACGTTTGAACGAATACCAACCATGATATTTCGAATTTAAGTAAATTCGTATAGGATTTTCCATTATAAGAATTTATAAATTGTTCATATATTTATACATCATATGTAAATAGATTTGTAAGTGGAAATATAATATATTGTACGTCAAGTTTTGTCGGAATTGAGTTAACTCTTGGTGTTTTAACACTTTGGCCTTTAATTATCTGTTAAACAGGTCGTACAAAAAAATTAAAATTTTGCTATTTGTAAATAAAATAGTTCTACATATAATTAAAAATACATCATAGTTTACGTCTTCTTTGTATAACTAATCATAATTTGAAACGCTCGTCAATTTTACCATCGAAAAATACAAAATTATAGTATAGTAGTATAGTATTAATTATAGTACAGAAACAGTTAGTATAGTAACGATCCGAGATGCATGACCTTACCGTATGAAACCATTTTGTTTCAAACGTCACTACAACACGTCTCGAGCCAGTTCTGGTATAAAAAATTTCGATTCTTGCGTCTTTCAATAATTTCGCATAGTTTGATTCATTTATTTCAGTTTTTAAGCGCAAAATATGACGTAAAATAATTAATTAATATTTCATAAAACTATAATTCATGCTATATGTCATATAAATGCGTTTATATGACAAAACCTACACGGTAACGCAATGTGACTGCATGAGATCCAAAGGGATTGTTTTAGCATGAAAACGAGAAGGTTAACATACACAAAACATACGTATTTCTTCATGTTTATGCTGTAAAAATGTTGTAGGTTCAAATAGGGTATTTGAGGCAATATTATTGTATCATTTAAATGCATAATAATTTGTATAATTCGACTATATTTGCCATTCTCTTTAAATTTAATTTTCTCAAAACAAACAAAATTGGATATACAATATATTTGCATTAAATCATCGATATATACATAAACATATACTCGGTTAGAACCAAGAACTACCATAGTGTCACTTTAGAGTAACCGTATACTCTGCTTAAAAAAAATGCTTGAGGTGAATACTAAGGAACTTGTCAGGAACTCGGAGGTAAGAGAGCGGACGGACACCAGTCCAAATCAAAAAGCAACGGCAGACCTGGCTTGGAAATGAGCTGCGGATCTCCCAGTGGAGCCTAAATCTTGCCCGTCTCTTGTACCAACCGAATGGATTCCACTCATCATGATCATCTTTAATCTATAAAATTCATTCATTTAATTACCTTGCCGAAATAACTACTTATAAAAAATCCTTAGCGTTATTTCAAACTTCGGGAATACGTTTTTCACAAATAAAAAAACTGGCAATATATCTTTTTTGTCAAATGGAATTTAAATCATACTGAATTACTCATTCTCCTTCTGATTCTTGTAGTCCACCCGTAGAAACGTCATGTGCTTACATTTAATACTGTTTGCAGACAAAATGTACCATGTTTGAAAATTATTTTTTACTTAGCATTCTAAAATAAACTAACAGTAAAAATGTACAACTTGGGCGTCAATATTAATCTCTTAATCCTAAAACGTAACATACAATTATGATTAGATTGGTGATTGCCATCTGTAGCCCTGTTAAAATTATAACTAGCAAGAATACAAATCCGAATGAAATAATTGTATTAAGGAGTGTTGGACTAAAGAGGTATCATTTTTCAATCAATTCATGCATTCATATTAAAACGCATAGATGTGTTTTGCTATTGTTCATCTTCGCTCACTCACTATCAACTACTGTAGATGAGGTAAAGATATAGCGATTAACTAATTACAATTCTAAATTTGGATTATTGAGATTTTGTACACTTCCATGTATTTTGTCACTAACGACCCGGGTTTCGCCTTTCGGCATCTTCAGGCATTCGAGCACACGAATGGACTCGAACTGAGGACTCCTCAGTTCGAGTCCATTCGTGTGCTCGAATGCCTGAAGATGCCGAAAGGCGAAACCCGGGTCGTTAGTGACAGAATACATGGAAATTTACAAAATCTCAATAATCCAAATTTAATATTGAAATTCCATCAAGCACCCTCGGTCGATGTCTTGAATTAATTACAATTCTTATCCTAACTACATCATTTTTTGTTTATGAATGAAGTTATAAGTTCTTGTCTTGTGATTTCGGCTGAGATACTTCATTTAAGAATCGGTTTACTCTGTTCATCATAATATACCTGTTTTTTTTAGTTAGCTAGCGCTACGGTTTATTTAGACAAAAAGCCGATATCAGAACTGAGGTGGCATCTCTATTTCAGACTTTCTGTATTGTTTTTAAAGTTGCCCACCTATCTCCTCCAGGAGCAGCCTAGTGCTCAAATACCTTAAAAAAGTTCCTGCCAATCTAACACTTCTTGGCCTGAATGTATTATCACCTATACTGAAATTTGATTGCCTATACTATTCTGATATGCACGTAGATTTATATGAAATCAATTTTAAAGAAGCAGTCTATACATAACAAAAAAATATCACGATAGAGACACGAACAAAATACAGAAAAAAGCATCCGATTTACTTCCATTTTTAAATAAAATTTCAAATATGAATAAAATACGATGCCTTGTTCGAGGAAATTGGCGAAATCGCTTCTCCGTGAAAAAGCAAGCTACGGAAGTATCGAATTTTTTGCAAACATTATTCGAACAAAATAGGAAACTCTCCGTTTGTATTGAACCGCAAGCGTTTTGCTGCCTATTGACATTTTTACAACAGATGAATGCTGATCTTACTTAAACAAATGAATTCAGTATGAAGAATAAATAAACTTACTATTATAATTATGTCTTAGATTTAATGCCTTAGACTGCAATTTTAGTTCTGACAATAACTATCAACTATCTTTCATAATTTTTGTAAAACAAAATATTTTATTACTTGCATTTCATTATAAATAAGGCATCTTTATAATCCCTTTACAATCCCAGGATCGCATGATTTCATTTTGTAAAATGTACATTTAAAATTCAATTTGCATCTAGTATTGCTTTAATTGTAATGACTATATGCTTTTATATTTTTTGGGTATTGAATCTGTCTTTATACATTTGCTGAGAACTAGATAGTTATTTACAAAGAATGAGAAGAAAATACAAATAGACGCATAATAATCAATCAAATTTTTGGTACATTTTACATTATTTATTGTAGCTATGTAAAGTAAGATTATATTCATATGTATAATAATAGTTGAAATTAAAAAACAATGCAAAAAAATATTAAATACATTTTTTTTATATATAATTTAAGACATCGACTGAGGGTGCTTGATGGAACTTCAATATCAAATTCAATATCATGCATTCGAGCGCACGAATGAACCTGAACTCGTCAGTTCAAGTTCATTCGAGCGCTCGAATGCCTGAAGATGCCGAAAGGCGAAACCTGGGTCGTTAATGACAAAATACATGGAAGTGTACAAAATCTCAATAACTCAAATTAAATACATTGTTGTCAAAAATTTCTGTACCTCTCTACAGCGTTTACGAAACTTGAGAAGGCCACAATAAATAATATTGATTATGTAGGTACTATAAAAATATATGTACTTGAACAAATCGAGGTTCAAATTGTAGCTTATCAGGAAGTCTTTAATATTAAAATAGGTTTTTATATACACAGTGAATTCCGAAATTTCTGGATTAATATATTTAGATAAGCCCGAAATTTAGGGAAATAAACACTTGAAAAAAGCTTTTTTGAAGTACGTTAACAAAATTTTATAATATAATATTAAGTACAATAACATAAAATATAACTATCAAATTTGGATTATTGAGATTTTGTACACTTCCATGTATTAAATTCATGGAAGTGTACAAAATCGCAATAATCCAAATTTGATATTGAAATTCCATCAAGCACCCTCAGTCGATGTCTTAAATTATAAATATACCTATTATTAATATGATAACAATCAGTTCGTTGAACGACTTTTCTTTTGATAAAATGAATATTTTCATTTATGTATATATTCTAGCCAACCTTGTTGGCAAAATCATGAAAATTCAAAGACTAAATTTATATGGGGATGCTCAAATATATAATTTTTAAATTTTAGAAGCTCCATGAACAATAAAATTTCACTGTCGACAAACTGTTTCTCGAATACCATTTTGATATTGAAATGAAGTATTACTTACACAATACTATAAAACTGTTATTTTTAAATATATTTGTTTATTTTAAATGAAAAAATCATTGCATCCTTACAAAAAAAAAAATATTTAAGTGATGTAAAAATTGTCGGGTCCTTGGTGCAGTGGTCAATGTCGTTGGCTTTGGTTATACATCTTAACTGTTTGAGTCCAAGTACGGACAGTTTTATATTGATTGATTTTGATTTTTCAATCGATTTATGACTTTTCGTTCGAATGAATGGATGTTTGTGATGTCTACAATTCCCTGCCACCCATCCAATTCTAAAAGAGGGATAGCGAGACCTATTAGGTAACCACTGGTCTTGTCCTAGCTCTATCCTTCCATCCCTACTCTCATCAAAAAAGTAGACTGAGCAACTGAGTAACGGAGCAGTTCTCGTAGAAAACTTCTCTTGAAATACGTGAAATACAATAATAATCATTTTAATGTTAACTGTCATTTCTTACTGGCAAGGTATTATATTTTAAAAATAAGACACAAGTCTTTGCTGGTACTTCCACATTTCATAATGATCAGGACTGAATATGCTCGCGATAAACGAAACTGGTCCTGATCATTATAAAAATGTGGAAGAAGTACAAAAGAAGTTGAGTTTTATATTTAAAATAAAAAATCTATACCAATTTTCATTATTAAAAAATTCTTGATAAGAAAATATATACTTCATCTTTATCGGACTTAGTTCTAGACTTAGGTCCAGCGGCATATCGATGATAAATGCCCTATGAGCTGATTGAAAAAATCCATTGTGATCTAACCGAGAAAATATCGCTCAACTTATTGGAAACTTTAGTATTTATACGCTACGCTTTGCGACGATAGAAAGAATGAAAAACTTTTGTACATAAATATCCGGAATCCGGAAAAAGTTGGCCCCGGCGTGCACGCACGCATACCGCCCTAAATAATAACATAATCACAAGCGGTTTTTTTCTCGCTAGATACTGTCTTCCCTAACCAGGAATTGTCAATAGGTGCACATAATGGTTATAAAAAATACAGATTAAAAAAAGCATGTAATAGTTTTTCATCAAACATTTTTTTGATATTTTTTCAGTATTTCGATTTGGGTATTTTTCTGAAATCCATTACATTACCATAAAACCATTATACAAGTTCCTACCTATTATCATTAAATCTCATCTAAAAAGTGATATATTAGTACATAAAAAATAACGGATTAAAACTGATAAAATGACTTTACTTGACTAATAGGATAAAACATTTAAGTATTTCGTTCTAAAATAATTATGAGGCAGTTGATAGCTATGTCGGCTTACCTACAATTCAATTGGTATACTAAAATAATTAATATAATTAATTAACATTTCTATAATGCTTCAAACAATTTATTATTCTACACAAATTACGTTATATTAAAAAATCTTCACTTATAAAATATATTTTTTTTATTGGTGAATTAAGAAGCGTTGCTATCTGATGAATTCGTTACACTGCTATTTTAATTCCAACAATGCGTTCTTCTTTTTTAAGACATCGCCAAATCTGAAAAGCCATGTGAGGCCAATCAATTCATTAGGCCATAGTCTCAGTAGTCCAGTCAACCTATCTAATAAAAGAATGTAATTCTATCACGTCGTTCATCTTGTTTAGCACAGTTACATGTAGTGCATGTCGAATAAAGTCCAAAACAATTTCAGCGATATCCGATACGACAGAGAATGCATCGAGAGCAATAATTTTGGATTAACTTTGTAGATGGAAAAAAATATGATAAAACGACGATGCAAAATCCAAATACATTATAGGAATAATGCTGATAACAAAACTATTCAAATAGAATGCTTTCAAATAAAAATATTTTATACACAATTTCACCTAATTATAATTTCCATCAGTATTTGAAATGTCGTTTCTTAATAAGGGCTCGAATTATCAATCTGTCTATGGGTTTGTATACAAATGTCAGGATTTCTACAAGTTTTTCATTCTACGTCACTCGACTACTATTCGATCATAAAAACGGAGTGTGAAGATATCAATTAGCTGACTAATAAAACGGCCTGATTTCTATCATTCTTGTGAGGTTGAATAACTGACTTACAACCAGTTCCCGTTAAGATATTGCTCTATAAGAATAACATATTATTATCTATGTTTGAAGAGAAAGGGTTTTTTTTAATTAGCTTTGCGTTGTACTGAACTCAAATAGTGATGTCGAAGAAAATTTACGATTGCGTCATTGTATTTTTTATAAACAATATGTAAATATAATTTAAGACATCGACTGAGGGTGCTTGATGGAATTTCAATATCAAATTTGGATTATTGAAATTTTGTACACTTCCATGTATTTTGTCACTAACGACCCGGGTTTCGAACTCGAACTCGGGACTCGAACTGAGTCCATTCGTGTGCTCGAATGCCTGAAGATGCCGAAAGGCGAAACCCGGGTCGTTAGTGACAAAATACATGGAAGTGTACAAAATCTCAATAATCCAAATTTGAATATGTAAATAATTTAATTATATCTGTTGTATCTGTGTCAATAACGATTTTTCTATTTCTACTTGTAACCCATCTGAAATATTAATAAAAAATAAATATAGAATCCAAAATCTTAAGGAAACCATAAATATGTCACCACTGTCAAATTAATGACAACTAGTAAAATGGTCAGGTAATAAAAAATAAAATAAACCAACTTTAATTGAAATTGACTTTACTTGCAGAATTGGAATATAGGACTTAACTTAAGAAAAATGATTAAAATGAAAAATAAAGTAAACAAAATTAATCTGGTGTATTAAAATAAATTTTATATCATAAAGTACCTATTGAGTTTATTATTAGTTTACACTTTTTTCAAACTTAAATATATTGCAATTTAAATTTAAATGCTAAAACTATTCAGTTATTAATGTCAAGATTTGGAAAGCAATCATGAATTCCTTTCTTTTGTGAAGCCCGGCTTAAATAATAACATAATCACAATCAGTTTTTTTCTGGCAACCCCCATTTTT
This sequence comes from Himalopsyche phryganea, assembly GCA_022494535.1. Lineage (NCBI taxonomy): Eukaryota > Metazoa > Arthropoda > Insecta > Trichoptera > Rhyacophilidae > Himalopsyche > Himalopsyche phryganea. Next base: position 2,478,810 of record JAGVSL010000019.1, on the reverse strand, counting down.
ACACCCCCATAGTCTTCATAATAATATTCTACCGCGCTCCATGATGCCGCATATTTTTTTCTCCGTTACGCTTTTGCAAGTTCATTCTTTTTCCGAAAATTACCGATTTGTCAAGAAAATTTCTCTCAGACGGGATGTACTGGCATAAAATGTCTCGGAAAAGGAGTGCTAAGTCAAGTTAAGCCGAATAAAAACCAACAATCGCAAAGATTTCATTCAGATATTGAAAATAAGACTCCAAATGAATTTCTCTTTACAGCAAATACACTGCAACTTTTCCTGGCATATTCAAATTTATATTTTTTATTTTGATTGATTCTTATATAGATAATATGATCTCTTTTCATTTTAAAAACTAAATGTCAATAAATATACCAATAAGATAGAATGAGTTACAGGTTTTATTTTTTAGCGTAGAAAAATATGACAAATCACAGAAACTCTTGTCGTCGGATAAAAATATATTTTATAATAATAAATAAAAAATCGAATAATATTTATAAACCTATAAATAGGTATATAATAATCCATCACATAAGGGTTTATAAAATTCAATATACTTATTTTTTTCTTAAGTATTACTGGCATTATGAATTTCAATTAATCCATTATTATTGTGACTTCTGACTACTTAAAACTCCTTTATAAACTGACGTTAATTTCAATATCAAGTAAACACAGTCTTAAGAAATATTATTTAACACCATTGTTATATACATAAATCAAAATATCTTTCTTCAGCTTTATCAATAAAATCATTTTTTAATGGATTTGCAATTAATCCGTACGTTTTGTACAATAAAAAAAACAAAAACTTATGTTGATAATTTAATACGACCCTAGTGAGAATAAAAAAAAACCCCAGAATTTAGTTATAACTTTTCATAAATTGCCAAGTACTTTGCTTCGCGTAAACGGGACACTTCACACAAGGAGGAAATTCTAGGCAACTTTGGCCTTCCCAGAGGTGATTGTTTATAATTTTCTGTCTGTCAAAAATAAATTTCATAAAGTTTAGGGAAAATCCAGAATCGCAAAAAGATTAAACTGGGATTTGCAGCGCTATTGTAAATCATTTTTAAGCCAAGACACTTTTTTACTATAAAGTGCATCTATAAATTGATAAACTTACAAGAAATAATATATTCATCAAAGAAAAAGTATCAAACTAATAATTGACATTCATTTATCATTTTCAGTTTGAAATGTATAAGAAACCTAAATAATTATAAATATCTTTCTTTCTTATACATAACAGGATTACTGTGAAATATTAATAACTCTTTACTTACGATGCGAATTAAAATTTAATGGATATTAAAAAGATATTACCAAAGCTTGATTCTTAAAACGTTCAAAGGAGTAACAAGTTATTTAAAACTCATTAAACAAGTGGAAATATGGAGTCGTTAATAAAATACATTAGAAACCATTAAATACTAAATAAACTTTTTAAAATATCTCAATAATCATTCAACATTAAACTATTGGAACAATTTAAGAGAATATTTTAAGGAAGAGAAAAATGTTTTTAAAAACTGTGGTTCATTTGGCTTTTTAAGTGACAGGCAAATCTTACTAAGTGTGCACTTGTTAGACAGCTTCTTTAGGAAAAAAGTAAATCGGTCAAAAAATATGAATTAGGCACAAAATCATGTATATTTGTGAACATTTAAAACACTTTTGTTAAGATTTTCGTAAATGAAAAACACTAAAATGAAAAATACTATTTCAAAAATATACAAAAACAAGGTTGTCACAACCTCAGATTTAAGTCACATTACTTAAATGACCATTATCATTTTTAACACACTGGTTGTAATAAATGTTTTATTTTGAAGCAAATACCCACATAACGAAACATGAAAGTGTTTGAACTTGTATCTTATGTATAAATATAATTTTTATAGTCCTGTGACTCCTTAGCATCAATAAGCGTAAAGCTGCAACATTACGAAAACTACAGATTACGTCGAAATATCAATATAAGACCTGAGGAAGGATATCCTATTCATAATTTTTTCCATACATAATTTTAACATTTTATATTTTAACCCATCAACAATTTTACCAATCCATAAATTTACGTATCATAATTTATATATTTATAAATTAACCCATCCAAAAAAAGACCTATCATAATTTTACCTAAGTCAAATTTCACCCATCAATTCGTAATTTTACCAATTTATGATTATTATGATTATTATCATAATTGTACCTTTTTATAATTTTACCTATCGATTTTTTCAATGTTCATAATTTAACCTTTTGATAATTTTAACTATTATTTTTTCCGTTGCTCATAACTTTACCTTCTTTTAATTTTATCTATCATTTTTTCCATTCCTGATAATTTTACCAGTGATTGTTTTCCTTGCTCATAATTAATAACAGGTAATGATCAGGAAGGAAAAAAATTATAGGTATATTTATAAAAAGGTAAAATTGTGAGGAAGGAAAAATGTAATAGGTAAAATTATAAGGAAGGAAAAAAATAAAAGATAAAGTCATAAAAAGGTAAAATTATGAGCAAAGAAAAATTTAAAAGGTAGAATTATAAGCAAGGAAAAAAATAATATGTGAATTTATAAAAAGGTAACATTATGAGCAAGGAAAACAATAATAGGTAAAATTATCAGGAAGGAAAAAAATAATTTGTAAATTTATAAAAGGGTAAAATTATGAGCAAGGAAAAATATAATAAGTAAAATTATCAGGAAGGAAAAAAAAATAGGTAAAATTATGAGCAAGAAAAACCATATCAAGTAAAATTATCAGGAAGGAAAAAAAATAGGTAAAATTATAAAAAGGTAAAATTATGAGCAAGGAAAAAAAAATGGGTAAAATTATCAGGAAGGAAAAAAAAGACAGGTAAAATTAAAAGCAAGGAAAGATATAAAAGGTAAAAATCTAAGTAAGGAAAAGGTATAATTATACCTTTAATTTTTTTCCTTTCTGATAATTTTATCTATTATATTTTTCCTTACTCATAATTATCTTAATTATATATTATCTTAATTAATAATTATATTAAATTTGGATTATTGAGATTTTGTACACTTCCATGTATTTTGTCACTAACGGCATTCGAGCGAATGGACTCGAACTGAGAGACAGTAAACAGTTTCTAACGCTTATATAGAAGATACAAATGCGACAAATATCATTTACGAGGCAATGCATTATACGTCTGAGAGCCACACCGATACCTGAGTTAAAATTTCGGAAATCGTCCTAATCCTTATTTTGTAAACACCATATTACCAGAGTGGCAAATTGCCGAAATTTTTCAACTTCTTTTAGAAATACCAGTGATTTTACAATTATAATAGTATTGTGGGTTTTGACGGGATGTAATTCGACGAATGGGTAAATATATACAATCATTCCACATTTAGTGAAATCTGTTCAACGTATCGGATATAATAGCGGAGAATTAGGAAGGTTCAGCTGCTCATTCAAGATTGGTAAGGAGTATAACTGGCCTCTATTAATTTCTAAAATTTCCTGATAAAATAATTTATGATCCCCCATGTTTTTATGCAACAGTTTAACCCCATCATCCGCATTAAACGTATGGTTCTCCATTAGCAAGTGATTTGCGAATGTCGAAGTTTCTTTTTTTAATCTAAAGGCAGCTAAATGTTCTGATACCATATCTAATGTACGTGTGGTTTTTACCCACATAGAAATGTTGGCAATCATTGCATTGTAATTTATAAATACCAGATTTGTTCTTAAAGTTTACTCTATCTTTATTGTTAATAAGTAATTTGCCTAGAGAGTTTTTGCAATAGAACGCCGGTCTAACACTATCAGCGAGTTGTTTTTTAATTTTAAAGCTTGTGCAACCTAAATAACTTATTCTATGCCAGATTCTAGGGAGGTCTATGTCTTTAGACAAGTTAATTTGCCACTCTGGTAATATGGTGTTTACAAAATAAGGATTAGGACGATTTCCGAAATTTTAACTCAGGTATCGGTGTGGCTCTCAGACGTATAATGTATTGCCTCGTAAATGATATTTGTCGCATTTGTATCTTCTATATAAGCGTTAGAAACTGTTTACTGTCTCTCAGTTCGAGTCCATTCGTGTGCTCGAATGCCTGAAGATGCCGAAAGGCGAAACCCGGGTCGTTAGTGACAAAATACATGGAAGTGTACAAAATCTCAATAATCCAAATTTAATATTGAAATTCCATCAAGCACCCTCAGTCGATGTCTTAAATTATATAATAATTATATATTAGAAGCGAGTAAAACACATCCTCTGATGTACCATTTACATGCATTCTTGAGATTGCTAATGATGTGTTGCTATGTTAACACCACTTGCTGACATTGAATTCTTTGATATGTTGTGAAGATATGTATTTTAACTACTATTATTATGTAATATTATTTTTTAATTAATTTTGACATAAATTACATATTGCTGTGTCAACGGTATTATAAAAACGGAATTTACTTAAAAAAAACACATTTTAAAAATTATTATTGTTTATTCAAATATGAATATCAATATAATATAATTATATCATTCCGTTCGAAAGTTTCACGCACGAATGTGAAACGACGATAATGATTATAATTTTGCGAATCATTTAGTGGAAACTGATTAATTGTAAAACTAGTACGCCATATAGGGAACCAGCTATGTTATTTGACTTACGATTTACACTCTAGGTGTGCCACTTACTTGATAAGATCTCCGCCATTGGTTATAATACTCTCTGCTCGAGCACGATCTAATTATATCACATACATTTTAGTAGATGGAATTTAACTTCGGGCCAAATTTGCAGAGTCAATCACCTATATTATTATAATGAATTTTACGAAAGTTTTCCCTTTTGGTTATTCAGATATCGTGCCAACAAAGTGACTCAAACTGATACCGATTACTTTATACATATTGTTCAACTGGGAGAAACCTGAATAAATATTAAATTTTATTCCAATTTTAATCATAGTATGTAGGACTAGAACTTTTACCAGAACATAGAATATCATAGGCTATAAACTTATGGAATGAACGCAGCCGATCAATCTCTAGTCGAATCTCGATGTGATGTGATTTTTCGTATTTGATTTTTTTTATGGAAATCGCTTATGGAATATGATAATTATATTTATTATATGACTAACTATCGGAAAAATTTTAAATTTTACTTCTGCAGTATCGTCGGGTCAAATGCGTTCTTCCATAATATCGCATCAGGAAACTCATCGAGCGTGGAGAATGTTGGAAAATCGCATATGTATTGCCTCATATCTGATAGTAAACTACGATTTCATACATTGCAATTTAATATGTTATGCAGTATTTCGGCATATATACTAAGAGTTTCGGATGGTGAATGTTGTATTTCTTGATATATTTCAGTATTTCAGCATTGGGCATGAATCAGTGAAGGATTAGTTGTAATTTAAGAGGATTTGATGTTAGTCGTGGATGCGCAATGTTTGTATTATTTCAACAGAAGGTAATTTGTTTATGTTTATCTTATTATTGAATTCCTTATAATTGTATTACTATTGGGGCTATATTTTGTAATTTTGGATGGGAAATGTTGGGTTTTATGATATTTCAGTATTGCACCGGTGGTTAAAGTGTTTATGTTAATAATTTTGGAAATGTTAGTATATTTCTGAATTTCGTATAGACATATGAATATCCATATTATGAATTCATTGGAATTACGAGATAATTTTACGAAGAAGTTACATGGGCTACAAGCAGCATTCTAAGTAAAAAGAACTGTTATGTCCCTCGTTGTATGATGGTAGATCGGACGACTTCAAAAGAGTATTAATTTATATCTGTATGTTTTGCCTTCTATTAAAAATCAAAGTTGACAGACTTTAATTCTTACTTAGCTCCGGTAATTATGTCAGGTTAATTACGAGGACTTTATTCATTAGAGGCAGGTGATGTGTGAAATTATAATACTCGTGATTTATTAACCTGTTTATTCAATTGAGAATAATGTTTATTACAGAGACAATATTTTGTATGTTATTCGGTAGGGTGATACAAAATAAATTAAAACCAAATTCTGTTGTAATAGATATTATATAAAAAAATTGAGTGGGTTTCTTTATGATAACAATTATCTTCTAGAGGAAATGTAGTTGAATGCACTCATGATCAATGCTCGAATTCGTAGATAAGATGCATTGTTTTAACGGTCACTTTTAGCTAGGTGATAATATTATTAAAGGTGGTTCAATTGCAATTACTTGATATTAAAATAAAGTAGGATACCAAATCCTCAACAGAACGATGGATCTATCTGACAGAAAGTGAGGTACGAATCGTAAAGTTCACCTTTTCTTCATGACACAAACATTCACGGGTCAAGCTGCTAACCAATTCGGTAATTTTGACAGTTATTAAAGAGTCTTATTAAATGTGATTGTCTTGTTTCTGTGGACACATATAGGTTTAAAAATCCGTTGGAAGAAAAGAAATAAGGTAAATGTACCAGTAGTTGACCTTTTTCAATAAAAGTGTCCAAAATAATAAATTATAGAGTTCAAACAAGTGAAACCATCTTTTGTCGGATTGAGAAACTAGCACATCACCATATATGTCATTGGGGTGTCATAGTGGCCATTTGAAAACAACACATGTATTTTTTATGGAGTAACTTTGTGCGAGCTAATTTTTAATATAAAATTAAAATTGATAACTTACTTATCCAACTTGGTTTCAAGTGGAATAACTAAGTTAACTTAGTATTTTGGTAAGTATCTTAGTAAGAATAGCTTGGTTCCAAGTGGAATAACTAATTGTTTAAATTGGCATTTACTTGGTAGAACTCCATTATAATAGGATATAGTAACAAAGTATTTAGTTCTTAAAATTTTTTATCGGATAGTTGATAAATATTTCGGCTTTACGCCATGGTCAGAACTTAGTAATGGCGTAAAGCCGAAATAGCTATCAACTACGTGACAAAAATTTTGTAGAATTAAATACTTTGTTATTTTATCCTATTATTGGAATAACTAAGTTATCAATTTTAATTTTATATTAACACCTTATGTAGTAAGTTTTTTATTTTGAATTTCTTAAGGGAGTTGTTTAGGATATCAGTAAATGAAAGCATATGCTTCTTGACTCAACCAAGAGTGGTCTTACAGGAAGCTCTGAAGCAACTCTGATGAAGGGCTGTCATGAAACTCTGTGATTAGACATGGTCAACTACTGATAAAAAACTGGTCAACTACTAAAACATTAACATGGTTTAATTTAAGATATAGACTGAGGGTTCTTGAGGGAATTTCAATATACAGTTTGAATTGTTGAGATTTTACTGAGAGACACTGTTTACTGTCAGTCAGTTCGAGTCCATCTGTGTACTCGAACGCCTGAAGATGCCGAAAAGCGAAACCCAGGTCGTCAGTGACAAAATAATGAAAATGTACAAAATTTCAACAATTCAAATTAACATGGTTGTTAAAAATGTAATACATTTTTTTTGTAACAGACCGTCTCCTTGTGTTATCATATTAATTAAGTCAATTGGCCCATTATGAATACAAATGCTTTGTCATCATACAGTCTAATGCTAAACGTTAATCGTTATTTTAGTTGAATTGTTTCTCTTAAGCGGTCAACTACTGGTATGTTGACCTTACTGTACATTTTTAGACAAATTTTTATTTCCAATATTCCTCGAGTTTATCATTACTATTTTTTTACCTTCATGTTGAGCTTGTATAAATTGTAATGTTTCTATTTACTCGTATTATGTTTGTGAAAAATGGATGCCTTTATAAACAAGCAACAACATGTCAACTGGCAATGGAATTCTCAAGGGTAATCAAAATCACATTTGTGCGTAGTTTGTAGAATTTTATTCATATTTCTAAGAAGATGATCCCGTAAGATATTGTCTCTGTGGATTTATTTGAATCGATATTTACTATTTTTCACAGTGAGACGTGTTGAGTGATGCAAATGTACTTTGACGCCGTAACATAGTCTTCTTTGCAATATCTTTTCAAGCATAAAATGTTTTCCTTCAGTCAACACAGTGGTTGATAATATTTGCTGCCTTCCTTCTTCACGCTTCCCGCTTCTTAGCGATAAATCAGAACCAATAATTTAATATCAGAGTCGTCTTCGATATTTCTAGTACTCACTACAAATTTCGTACTTCAATTTTTCAATATGTTACTAGGAAAAATATATTTCACTGCGTTTCTGGTAGAAAAACTAACAAATTTGTATAAACTGAAATCACTTTTAAGGTGTTAACTGTGTCAATTCTTAGTGAAAAAGCACTTTATTTTAAAAATAAAAAAACATTTTTTTGTACTGCCTCCACATGTTTATAATGATCAGGAAGGTTTTGCTTGATACACTTTTGGCTTCGCTTCAGTTGATAATGCTCGTGATGAGCGAAACCGGTTCTAATCATTATGAACTGATGTCGTTTAATGTCGTTATTGAATAGCGGTGACTTTTATCATTGGATTTGTTGTAATAAATATACAGAAGAGAATAGAGAGTCCACCTCCACCCATCTGATCCTAAAAACGTAGTGAGAGCAATAAGTCAGTCCTGTCTTAGTCCTATCCGTCTATCCTTACTCTCTTAAAAAAATAGAAGTTGAGTAACTGAGTAACAAGCAGTTCTTATAGAAATACTTCTGTTGAGATATCTCCAATAGTACTCCATACGCTACACAATTGAAATGTACACGGTAAAAAATTGAATATAAAACAGACAGCTGGAAGTTATAGGATATTTAAATAAACTATCGAAAAAGAAAAGATTTAAATTTTTTAAAAATAATTTTGAAATACTCCTTCGCTTAGATAGTTAAAAGTGAAAATCTAAAATAACCTCAATGGAGGCCACTTCATATTAAATAACATTTGAAATAAAACTGGTAGCTCCCCATGTATGAGATGCTGCCTCTCAGAAAAGTAATCGATAATTTTAATAATGTGTGCTCCTTCTACACGCTGTGCCAACAGTAAAACAACACGCTCTATATTTCTTGTTTCGTTATTAAGAAAAAATAATATAACATCTTTTATAATATTTCCTTTTAAGATGCACTTAATTTTAACAAATTATGGATTACACACTCAAATAATGTGACTCTTACCATATTCATCTGCATTTCTAAGCCAAGAGTGTTTATGAAAGCGATATCCAATCTGGAAAAAAATCCCATACTATAGCCGTTTGGTCAACGCTTTTGAGTATTTATCCTATTCGATTTTGGTGTTCGTAAGTTTAACTGCCCCACTTTCATATATTGACTTGTCCATCAATTTACGGATTTGTGTTCAAAGCTGTGATGTTTGAGTATCTTCATAACCATTGGACGTCTAAAAGAGGTATTAAGAAGAGCGATTAGTCTACTAGTTGTGTTTTTCTACCTGCAACCTAATATTTTAACCCACTCTAAAAAATAGAAGTTATGAATTACATGCAGTTCTCCTGAAAAACTTTTGTTGATATGTTCCATTAGTAGTACATATGGGGCGGACACTTACTTTATAGCTACCTTTATTGTTTTTGATAACATTTTAACACTTACTAGTTGCTTTTCGATCATAGCAATGTCTTTAAAAAGTGAATATTCAAAAATATCATATTAATATTTTTGAAACACGATTCATTTGAGAGCGTGTCTGAATGAATCCATTAAATATTTGTGAATTTAAAGCAGGACTTTGAACCGTTATTTATTTTTATTTCGGTTTTCGGTTCAAGTAAAAAAAATATATAAACCAGTTCGGCTCCGGTTTTCGCTTTACGGTCAGCACTGAGTGATTAATTTTTAAATGTTTTATTTGTATTTAAAATTTATTCTCTGCCTTAATTTAAAACATTTTATGGAACTTATATGATGGCAAGGAAAAAAGACGTAACGTAGATTGAATAACAACTGAAGTGGGGAGTATAAATGCTCGTGTTTAAACATGTACCGAACCGAAAAAAAAGTCGGTTTTTTTCGCTTCGGATCCTATTTTCGTTCCGGCAAAAGTAACGGTTTTCCATTTCGATTCGAAGCTCTGATTTAAATATAGACAGTGCACAGTGGTAATGTATTGATCTCTTTTGAAGCACACGTTTTTAAACCGGATAACAAATAAAAATATCATCATATTACTTAAAGAGTAAAATATTTTTTACTGTAATTTTTCAAATCTCCAAGCTACAAAATGATGAGTTTGCATAGGTTGATCCGTGGTTGGCTAACGAAAAAAAATGCAGTTAATAAATGAGCAACTAATATCAACCATGAAAGCTTAAAAAAGTTATGTTTTATCTTTTAAAATAGAAACATTAAATCGGAGTAGGAAAATTTCAATGTATAAAATGGATCTATAAGTTTAAAAAAGAAATTGTGGTGCATGGAAATTTGTAATAAATAACACTATTGTGCTGAAAATAAAATAAGCAACGCAATGCGCACACACGCGTAGACACTTTGAAATCATTTACAAGCATTTTGAAAGCGGGCAGTCACTGGAAATTCACACTAAAATTTTTATCCCATCACAATATGGCTTTTCAAACGTAAAATTGCGTTAGAGATTCACCCCTGTGCCAGTGTTGCTTCTCAATTCTATAGAAAAGGGGTATAAAAACGAGTTTAATACCTGACATAAATAAAGCACAAAGTGACAAAAAAATCGAGGTATTAGTAAACGGTATGTACTAATTTTTTTTTACGATGCCCGTTCCCAGCGTGGAGCATATGGCCTCCTAATGGAGGTATCTTAACAGAAGTTTTTCTACGAGAACTGCTTGTTACTCAGTTGCTCAACCTCTCTTTTTCGAAGAGAGTAGAGATAGAAGGATAGGGCGAGGAGTGCTAGGACAGAACTAGTGGTTAGCTAATCGCTCTCGCTATGCCCTGTTTTTAAGAACGGATAGGTGGGAAGGAGTTTTAGATATCTCACACATTCATGACTACGAACAGAAATCTATAAATCGATAGAACTATCAATTTATGAAAATTTTTGCACTGGCATTTGAATCTGAGACATCCGTCACCGTAGCCAACGACGTTAACCACTGCACCACGGAGCCGACGAAGTAAAATCAATAAAGATTTTAAATTATTGGAAACAAAAATCCAGTTGGCAATAAAATAAAAATTGAAATTGCAATTTTCACAATGTTGTTTTCAGCCATTTTGACACATGGCACAAGTTTTGCATGGTGGCACATAATGCCTTTTAATAAAAAAAAAACATATTGTTAGCATTTTCGCCACAGGAAGTTTTTATCGCATATTGTCTTCTTCAGGTTATCGGCGATGGTCCTGCACTTCTATCCATACTTTCTCCGAAAGAAAGATTGAGCAACCGAGTAAAATTCAATTGTCGTAAAACACCTCTTGTTGATATACATTCCATAAAGAGTACATAATTATGCTTCACATAGTGACCGAACAAATAACAAAAAAAATGTATATATTTTACGTACGCCAATGTGTCCCGCCTACCTCCATTCCAATTTCGTTTCAGTGTGTAACTGTTTCCGGAGTATTCTGTTGTCGTTGGCAACCAAATATCATTGCTTCCTATTGCCGTTTCACTTCAATATTATTTTCGAAAAACATTTTTCGATACAGTAACAAATATTCTATCGATCTACAAACTTTTTTGGACAATAGTTTTCTTTTTTCTTATATTCATATTGTTTGACATTATTTATCTTATAAATAACTATCGAATACCCGGCATGAGTTGCAATGCCACTTAAAGAAAGAAAGAGTTTGAGTTTTAATTCTGTTTATTGAAGTGCTTTTAGATTAGAGGTCTGCACGGGCTGAAATTTCATAAAATTACCCGGTCCGAGCACATCATTTTCAGGCCCATCCTGAGCCCGAGTCTCAATATCACACTTGTTACCCGAACCTGACCCAAAGCCTAAATTTATTTTTCACAGCCCGAAAAAAGCACTTTTTTTTTTAATATAGTAATTCATTTATACTTTTCAAACAATATATGTTATTATTTGTATATTTCCAACGCTATTCATGGCACATGTGAAATAAATTATTTAAGCTATGAATACTATTGCCTTATGGTTGACTCATGACGCGAACATAGTCTGGTGCGTACATCATAAATCAGAAGGTTTTTCCGAGATGTTGCTAGTTGTACAATTTTGATTCTTTTTTTTAGATTTTGGATTTAATTTTTTTTCTTCAGAACGCTTGCACCCACAACAACTCACCAAAGTTTGATCGAAATCGGATGAATGGTAAAGGAACGCATAGAGGATAAACAAACAAACAAACAAATATTCATTTTTTATATATATAGATTGCCCAGACCGCTTTGTGGACGATTTATTATTATCACATATCACATGTAGCTATGAAATTTTCTCATGAACTAAGCGTTCACGGTGTATGTATAAAATAAAATGTTGTGCAATGCACACACAATTCAGACGTACTAACTGCTTTAGACATTCAGTATTTCAATTTCAATACCGTCATCTATGACGGGTAGGGCTATACTAGTACTTTATATTAATTGATCAGGATATTACAAATAATGTACGTTCCTACAAAATTTCTAAGGAATCCAACTTAGTCTGAAATACAATAATCACTTTTAATGTATTAATTAACTGTCAATTCTTGGTGGAAAGGCATTAAATTTTTTACTACATACTTGCACATTTTCATAATGACCAGGACTGGTTTCGCTCATCAAAAACATTATAAACTGTTTACATTTAAATCTTAAAAAGGCTATTATGAGATTGAATGTTAATAATCAAACCAATTTTTGAAATATGTAATTGATACAATATTTACATTTTATCAGTTGATTATGCCCATGAGCGAAACTGGCCATGGTTATTATAAATATGTGAAAGAAAAACAAAACAAATTTTGTAATTTAAGATACCGGCTGAGGGTGTTTGATGTAATTTCAATATCAAATTTGAATTGTTGAAATTTTGTACATGTCCTTGTATTTCGTCAGTAACGATCCGGGTTTTGCCTTTCGGCATCTGCATTCGTGTGCTCGAATTTTATTTTTAAAATGTAAAACAATAGATCACAATCCTGGCTACGATTTGCCTTAACATCCTTGGCTTACAGATTATTGTGTATTTTTTACAGAATTGACCCATTCTAACGGGCTGTAGAGAAGTAAGTGGTGGAGGCTAAAACGTTAAGTGCTTACTTTTGAGCGTTTTTAATCAACTGATATAATATATTTAAGGTAAGTACTCCATTAGCGGTCGATATGCTCTGGTCAAAAAGCGGAAATCGTAGATGAAAAAAGAAGATCTCTTCGTTCCTCCCGACTAAAACATTTATGTTTTTTCTGACGATCAAACAAGATGTTCTTATTAGAGGATGATTCACGGGGGCCATTGGCGAGGTGTTCTCACTAAAATCACGTATATTTCAGGCAAAGATTTATGCAGTAGGTATCCGTTGAATGTATGTTCCATTAGCGGAATCTTTATTCCATGAAGTCACGCAGCTGTACCGTGGACATCTCAAGAATTCGTCTCGAGATTCGACTGTTAAGAAAATTAAAACAAAAAAAAAAAAACTGTCACCCATAACTATAACATCTTAAAACAATACTGTTTGCTACGAGTGAATTTTCACGAAGAATGGTTAGCCTACCACTTGGCAAATCATTTTGTAAATCACATATTCTATACATACACACATAATTTAAATACTTTCACATAGTAATCTGCCTTTTCTGTGTAAGAATTTTACTGTCGATAAAAATACATTGACAATAATCGAATGTTTTCTATTCCCACCACTTATTATAGTTGGTAAATAAGCAGAATGATTACAATAAATTCATACTATTTTCGTATTCTAAAGAGTTGGCCCAATAATCTATTCCTGTATGTTCTTGGGTCAATTGTTTAATATTATCGGTAGCCTTAAAATAGAATTTCATATGTTTATGAATTTTTGGTTATGGCAACAAATTGATTCCACTATAGGCTTCTAATTAAACAATTGTTTGTAAGTAGCTCATCACACATAGCAAGTGGTAGTGGGACGAACAACTTGCATCTCTTGCAAGCCGCTCCTATATCTACCTCTTGTAGGAGTATCCATCTGTTGCTTTAGGATTCTCCGAAACCTGATTGTCCCATGTAATTATTTATTATCTTTACAATGGTGCTATAGTAGAAGATATAATTCATTAAATTAAATACAAATAGTACAATAGATTACTAACTTCTTTTATTTTTATATCTGTAATATTAGATACATATATTATTTACACTTGATAAAAACACAAATAAATACATTTTCATATAAAGTCATTGCCAATTAATTCACACAATCAAAGAGTTCTAGACGAAGAAATCGGTAAATGACAGTACTGAAGTGTAATTGTTAGAATATTATAAATAGTAATTTTACTCTTTATTTGATTGTAGTGTCAATTTAATATGAAATTACTCCGATTCCATACTTACAGTAGTTATATTATCACAATTTATATACTGTTTTTCTAATAACAAAAAAATAATGAACTGAAAGTTTGATATTCAGCTAATGTATCATTCTAAGATCATTTGTCACTGTTTATATAACACATCAATAAGAATCTGAAATATTAAAAAAAAAATCTTATTTTTACAACCAAAAAAATTCTTTCATTCATGATAATCCTAATTATAAAAAATAATCACCGTCTTCTTTCAAGTCACGACAGACAAAATGTTGAGTGATACATATAACTAATTATAACGTGTTTTGTTATACTATATTGTGTTCTATTTCAAAACATGTCTACTACCATAGAGATCAACATTGGGCAGACAGTAAAGTATCACGTTTTTGCTGTAGTCAATATATAATATAAACGTCATAAGCAAAACAATTTCATATATATGATATTATTATATATACTACATTTTTTATCAAAATATTATATTTAGAATATATCACACAAAGAAACCACTCAAAAAGCATTCAACACTTTTCACGAACTATTTTCAATCTGATTTAAGAATACTCAATCATAGTAGGGATTATTTTTTAGAAACATCTAAGCGATAGACATTTTTTTATTGACGAATTGTCAGTGTCAGAGTTTCCCATATCCCGTCTTACCCTAGAGGTCGTCAGGCACAGCATTCCTTGGAGAGGTCGTAGGAAATTGCTCTATTCTACGTTATTGATGGACCATACCTCTATAGTATTAATGCTATATATATTTTGGCTATACGTTTATCACATTGAAAATAATAAAAATATTTTCTAATAACGCTATTAGGATTTTGGAAAAAAAATTGTCGCTGGCATCAATATTATTTTTAATATAGCCACAAATATAAGACTATGCATCGACTTATATACAGAGAGGTTAAAACCACTGTTTAGAATTCATAATATTTTGCGTTTAACCCCAGGTGTTGGGGTTAAACATTTAACCATATATAAAGGTGACTCTCGTCTTTCTGTTTTCTATTCCCTTCAAGTTGATCATTAGTTACCAAGATAATTTTCCATTTTTTTTTAGCATTTTGTTCTAATTTTAAATAATGTAAAAATTTTATTCTTCATCAATTTATACTCGAAATATTTTGTTTAACTCCTTAATAGGCCATAGAAAATTTTCAAACTAATAATCATGAATATCTAAGAAAATCTATTGACATTTGACGTCACTGCCTGCACGAAGACGTGTTACTGCAAAGTCTTTCTGTTTATATCAACTGTCGAATATATTATTTAATATTGTTTTTTTAATAAATGACAGAATTTTAATCGTTTAAAAGGAAGGTAACAACTTATTTTCACCTTAATTTAAATTTAAAAAAATAAAGCACAATATGTGTTTTACTACTAACTTTAATAGCTTTCTGAGTACTTAAACATTATTTGTAATTTTTTCGTCATTATTGCATTTATGGCGTTTATTTCTGTTTTTACCAATGAAGAAGTATTTGCCCAATTATTCCACCTCTTTATAAACACAAAAACAAAGTAATTCAAATGGTTGAAAGAATTTAGAATCGATTGAGTAGAGATATGCTTTTTAGTTATTTAATTTAAATTCCTATTTATATTGCAATAATAATGTAATTACGAAAAGTGAAAACATATAATATTTTTGACAAAAATTTATGTCTTTTATGACTTTTTTGTTTATTTTCACGTAAAAAGTGTCTTCTTTTAATCATAAACAAGTATTCAATCTACCAGCGGTATTTTTTTCGTCCAAACTTTAATTTAATTGTCTTTCTTGAGACTTTTAAGAAATCAAATACATTATTAAACATCAAAAGTTTTCTAATTTATTATGTTTTGTTTACAATAAAAGTATCCAGTCAACAGGACGGTTAAACAACATCTGACCAGCAAACATCTCAGATATAAGATGTTTTGAATTCTTAAACAACGTTCAAACCTAATTTAGATTAAATCGTGATTTTTACGTCATTCAAAGAACTTTTATTTCAAGAAAAACAAAAGAAATTAGTAAACATCCAAAAAAAAATAATCAGTCCCAGATCTCAATAAGCTTTAAAGTACGAAATAGTAGAAATAAAAAATGAGTCGATATATTCTATTTATTTTTTGGTCCTACGCTTTTTGTGTAAAGTATTAAAATGTCACACGAATACCGAAATATTTTTTATATACAAATTTAAGCAATTGAAAACTTTAATTATCATTGTTATTTAATTTGGAATGACATAAACCGGAAGCATTGGATATGGTTTTATTTTTATACGAATAGAGCCGTCAATTTAGATATTTAACACCGTTAAAATCTTCAATGATTCGCTTGTTACTGTTGGTTAATAAAGTCACATTGATTACCTTTCCGTCATGTGATTGAAAGTCTACTTATTTACATTCATTTTCAGAACATAATCTTTTCCTTGATAGATCCTATTCAGACCATTTTTTATTTTAAGACTAATCTGTAAACTATAAATAAACACCAATATAAAACAAACAACTGCTTGTTAATAAGCAATTTGTATTCCTTACACAACATCGATTTAAAAATATATTAACATATTTTCACAAGAAAATCTTCTGTTGTGACTGGGGATACCAATCGAATGGTCAATATTCGAACAATACATTCTCTTTTTTTATATTCGAATATTATTCGTACATATTATTCATGTAAATTAAACGACGGCTTAAACAAAAAATTATTCAGTAATGCATTACATTTTGTTTACGTAATGTTCTGTCAATTAGTCTATGATTACAATTAATAACATGATACAATTTATACTAAATATGGACATGTTTCAAGTAATTTATATTTTACTTCTTTCTTTAATGTTGTAGGGTGCTTGTTCCTAAAGTCGGCCGTCGCCAGTAGTCGGCCTTTTGAGCTTAAAACTTAAAAAATAGTGGACATAATAAAAAAAACATTTTTTTTTAATTCGTGTAGGTAGTCTTGCCACTTGCCTATGTATATCTGTACTATACTGACCTATATGATGCAAATACGCAATTAAAAAAAGCACATTTTTACTTTGCAAGTTCATGTTGTATGGGGATCGCTAACAAAATATGCTTTATATTGTCAGGCTTTGCATCATCATGTTTTTTATTGTCCTGTCTACTATCAGTAGATTATTTCGCGGTATTCATGAAGTTTCATAGTGATAACCGAACACTGGGAAACGAAAGGCTGACCATTGGATTTTCGGGGCCGACCCTGAAAATTGGCATTTTTTTTTGTGAACTTCTATTATTTTATGCTTGTTCCATTATTAACTATTTTATTTTAAGTTGGTTACATTGCTTAATCCCTGTTTAATGGAACAATAGCAAAAAAATATGTATTTATCGTTCATTCACTCAAAATCCTTTTGAAAGTTCACCTGTCGCTTAACTGGCTGAGCACTGGTGAAACGACCCTATATGCTGTGGCATAAATGCGTTTGCAAGCAATTTTTTTGAATAATATGTAAGTTATAATAACAAAAAATGTTTTCAGTTTTTACAAACGATGTGTTGACTTATTTCTAGTGATTCCTATTAATTTTATTCGAATAAATTCGAATGCTATATGTTTCACTATTTGATATTTGAATATTTGTTTTCAAAGAATATTTGGAATCGTTGATTGTAACGAAATCACTAGGAAAATTAGAAACATCTGAGCGTTGGTATTTTTAATTTATCTGCCTACAATGATTGAATGATTTTTGAAATCTGATGATAATAAAATGTAAAATCAAATATTCAACAATTAGTACTACTTTATTATGTTGCTTTTGAAGCCAGAAGAAAAAATACAATTCAAAGTGGCACTAAAGTGTAAATGTAATCATAAAATTGTGAAGGTTGAAACTTTTCGGCCGCACATTTATCATCATAACAAATATGTGATAGTAGATATATAGACAAGTTTTATGGCAAAAACGATCTGTTTGCAATGTAGGTCCATGAGCAGTTCACGGAAGGTCACGTTTAAGTCTTTCTTATACAGAGGTGTCAAAATCAAAACGGATGGAGGACGATGAGAAAACTGTCATCGGGAAGAGAAATAAATTGCGATTTTGTGATTTTCACAAAGGATTCATGTTTGCAATCGTTCCGTTACAAATCCACCTGAGATGAATTACTGTTTTATTATTATATTTCACGTTAAAAATATGTTTTGTAAATTTTCAAAAATATGTAGCCATCCGTCGGCTATATTTTGATTGGAAATCTTATGCTTTACTTAATATTTTTTATTTAATTAATATACATTATCAAATTTGAACTGATGAGATTTTGTACATTTCCATTTATTTGTCACTAACGACCCGGGCTTTGCCTTTCGGTATCTTCGGGCATTCGAGCACACGAATGGACTCTAACTGACTGAAATACATGGAAATGTACAAAATCTTAGCAATTAAAATTTTATATTTAAATTCCATCAAGCACCCTCAGTTGATAGTAAAACTGTTTTTATCGAAAACATTATATAGTGAGTTTGTCTGTCATCTTTAAAATGAGATTCAATCATCAAATCATTTTCGTATTTTTTGAGGGGTACATCAATTGGCCAACACACATTCGATATGGACTCCTTATCTTAAGCAGAAGTTTTTTTAATTTAAGTTTTGGATGTAATTCAATCGCTCAACTTCTATATTTGGGAGTCATTAAGAATATAAGTATAGGGCTTGGCCAGAACGAGTAGTTAGATGATCGTTCTTTCTACTCCCGGCTTATAGGATCGGGAAGGTGGGAGAAAATAAGACATTACCGGAATCCACTTCTTTATACACAAATCCATAAATCGCTTTAAAAATCTATTTATGATGTTGTCCACATTGCTACTCAACACGTGGACTTCGCAACCAAAGATGATAACGTTGATCACTGGGCTATAGCAATTTTTAAACTTAAAAATAATTTAGTTTTTAGTGAAATTTTTAGACACCACAAACCATGCCTTTCAGAAATCCATAATTCGATGGAAAAATGAACACATGAAACTGTCAGTTTAAAGGCCTTAAATATAATTTAACATTTTTAATTAGTAACTTATAAAATCAAAAACCACAACATCCATATGAAACAAAATTATTAGATTGTCAATATAACACTATCATCGATGACGTTTGTGATTAGCAATAAAAAATTATTTATAAATATACTCAGAAGTCGCCATCGTATATTCTTGAATTTATAATGCAAATGGCTAATCGAATTTAATGGGCTTAACAACATTTCTATTCACTAAGTCATGTTAAATTAATCGTTAAATAGATACGTTATTCGTTATAATATAAAATTAAGAGTTACGAGAATGAAATTTTACCATTTATCGCTACGAAAAGTGAAAAAACAAGCGCTTATATTTACAATAATAACTTGTGAGCAGACTCACACAGGAGCTAGAAGTGGAAAATTCCATGTACCTCACTATAAAGTGCACATAAAAATTAAAAAACTCCGTATAATTATCTTTAACATATTTTTATAAGTTGTTTTATAAGTATCACATTTTAATTGTCATAGTTCAAATTGCGTCCTTTGGACCTCATTTTCTCAAAGAGGTGTTGCTTTTGAGAGTAGATAAATATAATGAATGACATGTTTTCTATGGATTCTGGACGGTAATTTTGTGAAAGTTCATTTTTTAATATAAAATTAAAATTGATAACTTATATGGTAACCTTGTGATATGGTTGGTCTGAAGATGCTTCTTAAAGAGGCGAATCGAGTCACGTTAGTGATATCATGAATGACATAAATGAATGAACGAAAATAAATTTACCCATCTTCAGAAAAGAAATGTAAAAAATATTCTTATTGTTGACATTAAGCTTGATGGAAGATAAACAGGAATTTTACTGGTGACCGGACGTGGAGAGGCGAATTACTCACAATATTAATATGTATGTATTATAAGCGAAACGAGTCCTGATCGTTATAAAAATATGAAAGCATTCAAAAGAAAAATGTGTTTTGTTTTTAAAATATAACGCCTTTTCACCAAGAATTGACCTTTACACCTTAAAAGTGAGAATTTAGTGTTCATCAAATTCTTATTATTGCCAATTTCTATATTTAATTAATAATAATTCAGCCTTGTTAGCGTCCAATAAACGATGCATAGACTGGGTATCAATCCATTTCATCAAATTTGCGGCCTCCTTTGGAGAAAAAGTTTACCTTCCCTGTCCCTCACCATTTAATCCTTAACTGTTGTCTCACCATAGAAAGTTTTGTGTATTCAAATTAATTGTTAGTTGATGACTTTAATATAATTATTGTGTACTCATCATATTCCTTTAAATGTTACGTTATTATTATTTCTTATTGTTACTTATATTATAAATATTTATTGTGGACTTAATGTATCATTGAGGAGACATGATCTCCGGTGTGATACAAACAAGTTCATCGCATTAAAAAAAAAAGTTTTTAATTTTATAAAAATATTGATTCCTACTCAGGAAAAATTTAGTAAAAATGTTTTTTCAAAAACCAATTAGGGACTCAATAGGTGGTCAGAAGTCTCAAAACTAAGGCCCAGGGGCTAACCCGTGAGCACCAGCAATCCAGCCCGTGGAAGCTGGCTGGGCATGCACGGTATTCGGCTCGCCATAGTTTTTTCATACAGATAAATAATGCCGAGAGAAACAAAAAGCCACAAGCAATTTATGCATCTAAATAACCAAATTTATTGTCGGAAGGACTTAATATGAATGTATAAATCAGGCAGAAGCTGATTTTCTCATTGTCGACTATCGGATATCTCCGCCGCAATGAAATTTCCTTGACACTTGCCTGTAAGTACCAACCGATTTGCGCGTAATTCAAAACTGCAGTATGTTGGTATGATAAGCTAGCTAGGTCTTGGTCCTTCTGGACTTGGTGGAGGAATCACTGTGGCCCTTAAGCTAAAAATTTTGCAAATCTCTGGGTTAATTCATTGAAAAATTATAATAAACATTTTTTTTCCCAAATATTGCCCATAAGAAACCGTTCTATTAAAAATACATATTTTATTTTTATATTGAATTGGAAAATAACTTGTCATTATTAATCTTTGAATGGCAAAAGTGCCTTTAAAATGTTATAATCAAATAAACTGTCTCAGATGGTCTACTACGTTTATGGTCGACTCGTGTTATTGACACATGATACGTTTGATAAATTTACTTCCATCAGTAAGTGAAACTATAACAAATTTTATCGTTCGCCCTTCTTTAATACCGAAACATTCCGTCTGAATGGCATATTTACTTCTCCTAGTTTATCCCATACAAACAAATTAGCTTAAGTTTATTCCTACATTGTATATGTTATTTGTCTCTCGCGAGAGATGGTTTTTAATGAAAATTGAAAATTAAACTTTTGCTACAATAAATATATGTAATATCAATAATTTTCAGCAATAACTGGTCAGTTTGTATTTATTGTTTATTTTTTTTTTATTTCAAGTCATTTTAAAAAGTTTTATATTTCCTTTAAGTATTTATCATTCCAATTGTGATAATTACAAATTTTAATCCTTATAAATGTATTAGTTTATGGAAAAATATTTTTAAAACAATAATTTATCTGACATGGCGACACGCTGCATATGTGCCATATTTACATTCTATATTTAAAATCAAAGATATAAAAACGCAGCTACTAAATATCAACTTTAAGGGAAAAGACACCATAAATATAAAAAAACGAATATTTCTGACCCCATGACTTGATATGTTAATTAAAAAGTAAGTTTGAATTATTGAGATTTTGTATACTTCCATGTATTTTGTCACTAACGAGCCGGGATTCGCCTTTCAGCATCTTCAGGCATTCGATCACACGAATGGACTCGAACTGACAGACAGTAATTTTTTTTTCCTACCTTTACTTTCCTACTAAAACTATTATGTAGAGTCCGCGAAGCGGACTCCTAGTTCCCTGGCTAATGTTAGTGCTAGGGTGGGTACAGACAGACTTAGTCTGTACAGACTACGCCTTTATATCCCTTTCCCGCATGTAAGCTAGGTAAGTACTGCTATCTAAAAAGATTCTGTCAGCTGAGGGCTTTTGTGTGGGTAAAACACTTAAGAAAAACCCCGTACGAGAATGATTATCTTTGAATTTGGATTATTGAGATTTTGTACACTTCCATGTATTTTGAACCATTTAAAAAGTTCAATTCTTACCAAGAATTGATCGTAATGTTGGCGTAAGCTTGAAGAGCTTACTATTCTTATTTTAGACATGCCCAGTCCCTAACTGAAATGTGCGAGCCTGGCTCGTTACTTTAAGATTTATCTCTTAGGGCGACTAATTGAAAACCGGCGTGGCCGCCGGCCTCTTCCCTTATTTATGATCCCCCATGTTTTGATGCAACAATTTAACCTCATCATCCGCATTCAACGTATGGTTTTCAAATAACAAGTGATTTGTGAATGTCGAAGTATCTTTTTTTGATCTAAAGACAGCTAAATATTCTGATACTCTTATATTTAATCTACGTGTGCTTTTACCCACATAGAAATGTTGGAAATCACTGCATTGTAATTTATTCGCAAATTACTTGTTATTGGAGAACGATACGTTTAATTCGGATGATGGGGTTAAATTGTTGCATCAAAACATGGGGCATCATAAATTATTTTATTAAGAAATTTTGGAAATCAATAGAGCCGAGTTAAATTCCTTGCCAATTCTGAACGAACAGCTAAATCTTCCAAACTCCCAGTTGCTGAATCCTATACGTTGAATCACCTAACAGATGCCACTAAATGTGGAATGATTTTACATATTTATTCTTTCATCGAATTGCATCCCGTCGAAACCCACAATGCTATTAAAATTGTAAAATCACTGGTAATTCTAATAGTAGTTGGAAAGCGGCAATTCGCCACTCTGTTAATGCGTTGGTTACAAAATAAGGATTAAGGCGATTCTCGAAATTTTAACTCAGGTATCAGTATGCATCCTAAACTTATAATATTTTATCTCTTTAAATAATATCTGTCGTATTTGTATCTTCTATATAAACGTTAGACACTGTTTACTGTCTGTCAGTTCGAGTCCATTCGTGCGCTCGAATGCCTGAAGATGCCGAAAGGCGAAACCCGGGTCGTTAGTGACAAAATACATGGAAGTGTACAAAATCTCAATAATTCAAACTTGATATTGAAAGTCCATCAAGCACCCTCAGTCGATGTCTTAAATTATAAAAAATAAGTGTTTTCTAAATGTATGTACATTATTAACCGCTGTTATGTTAAGGACATTTTCCGTTTTAATTGTTTCAACTGCATACTAGATATTTATCAAAGGATTTTTTAACCTTATCCTTGTCAGGCTTTCTATTGGTGATGTGATTAAAAAATGTAAATTGTCTCTTTTGGTAAAATAACACATGTTTTAAGATGGCATAAGTAAAGAATGTTGATTTTTCATAACCACCCATATGTTTGCCCTACTGGTGTTTCAAAAAATCGGTCCACTAGTTACAATTATGGCATTAATGTTGAATAATTTATTGTGGTAAAGAGAGCGACGGCTTAGATCGGTAATAAATACCGATCTAAGCCAATAAGACTGCATTATTTTTTACCATTATTCAGTCAAGGTAGACTTTGAAAATTCGCCCAGGGAGATATTGAGAATGCTCCTGTATGAAAGTACGGAGCTACCCAAAAGAGGAATTCAATTCCGCTAAGTGAAATACCATTGGAGTGTCGCTGGGGCGGAAGGGAACGGCAATACGCATTTCAATAGTGAAACCTAATGGACTATGATCAAATTATTTACACAACGTTTTCACGCACTATTCAAGAGAATCGTTCCTTATAAATAAACGAATTCTTTAGAATCATTTCTACTGGGGACGCCCTTACTGAATATCGGGACGCCAGTGGAAGGTATACGATATACACTCAGTTTTTTCTCAAAATAAATAGCGTATATCTCTTGGTTAAATCCAAATAATCAACAACACTACAGAAAATAAATCGCCTGGTTTTACTGTACAACTTTAACATATTGTTGTTAACCATATTAACTTGCAATAAAATCGCGGCATGTAAAATTTTCTAAGCAATATAGAAATATGTAGATACAGTTGAACCCAATCTATCGTTCTCTCATTCATCGTTTTTCCACGTTAATCATATCTCTAAATTCTTGTCATAATTTTAAACCAATTATTTTATATACCTGGTAAGTATTAACACTCCACTTTATACAAATATTATTGTTAAGATTTATATTTCATCAGTTGACAATACTCACGATGAACGAAACCGTTCTTGATCATTATAAAAAAGTGAAAGTGGTACAAAAAAATATTGTGTTCAATTTTTTAAAAATATACCGCCTTTTCACCAATAATTGACAGTTAACACCTTAAAGTTATTTTGATTTTTGAGGGGTCCCTCAAAAACGGTTAATCAGAATTTCACTGTATGAGAAATCTTAAAAATTTATCTTAACAGAGAGTGCAATTTTTGCATTGTTGCATTTAGTCATATTTACACTTAAATAAAAAAACGATGTATTTTTAACATGAACAATAAATTGATTACTTTGTGAGTGGAAAAAAAATCAATTTAAATTATAATGTATTGAAAACGAATCTTCAGAAAGAACCACCAAATCCATCGAAAATAGTATACTTGAAATTATGAAATAAAATTAGAGTTCATTTTTTATTGAGAAAAAAATCTTTTTCTGTAAATATAAATTTTGAGGACTAATCAATACGGATGGTAACACAAGTGGCATGGCAATACTGACTGAAAGCGCACTTCCATTCGGACAAACGTCAATACTCTGTCACTGGATATCGCCCGCACAGTTGCTTCTAGACAGGTCAACGGCCTCTCTATTTTTAAAGTAAATCTGTGTGATTATACAAAATTAGACGCACAATTGCTAAATAAATTAGTTTTAAAACTTATTTATTAAATATTTAGTTGTAGGTATAGTTGCTACATGGTAATTTAATTTAAAATTACCTCATTTACATATTAGACATTTAAATATACATATATATATATTGCTTTTTTATAAGGATATCTTTTACTGTATAAATATTTAAATTTTGATTTAATATTCAGTCACTTTAACGTGAATCACCCTTGTAGCTGAAAGATTCAATATAACTATTTATATTGGAAATAGATAATTGTTTCAAGTCCCTCGAGCCATTTTCTGTAGCATCTTT
Source organism: Himalopsyche phryganea (assembly GCA_022494535.1). NCBI lineage: Eukaryota > Metazoa > Arthropoda > Insecta > Trichoptera > Rhyacophilidae > Himalopsyche > Himalopsyche phryganea. Next base: position 2,453,139 of record JAGVSL010000019.1, on the reverse strand, counting down.
ACAGCTAAGTGCACCTAAATGGATAGTTTAAACGGAACAGTCCCATCATTGTCAATCTGTTACTTAATTAATTAACACTTCATAATTTATCGCAAAGCTCGCTCTTAGCGCTTGTTTAAATATTATGCCTGATATAACCATTACCCTTAGGCGCTTCCTTCTTACACACTTAGGTCTTTCCTCCTGACATTGTTATAATTTTTAAAAGGTCTGATAAAGTTTAAGCGTTTGATAAAACTCATAAGAAAGTCCCTTTTAAGGAACAATCTCCGAAAGTGGGTATACTTTTATATCGATTAACAAGAAACACGAAGATAGTATTATATAATACTTATTATAAAGTAATATAATGCATAATTGTCTCATAGTTTATTTTCATCGCGATTCTATTTGCTAACCTAAATAAAAACTTTATTGATTATAATATCGTCATTGTTCTGGAAGAAGACACTAAATGAAAAATACTAGTTTTGAGTAATAGGACTTAGAAGTTTGTCAAATGCTTGAAATACCTTTTTCATTTTGTTTGTTTGTACAAAACTGTTTTTCAGTAAAATTTATAAAAATAAGTGTGTTCTTTCATACGGTAGAGTTTTAAATAAGAAACCTTTTGATATAACTAACTCAATATGTATTTTTTTCGATTTAGTGTTTTCTTCCAGAACAACGACGATATGTAAACATATGTATTTGATTTGAATTATTCAATTCGAGTCTATTCGTGCGCTCGAATGCCTGAAGATGCCGAAAGGCGAAACTCGGGTCGTTAGTGACAAAATACATGGAATTGTACAAAATCTCAATAATTTAAATTTTATATTGAAATTCCATCAAGCACCCTCAGTCGATGTCTTAAATTATATATATTTGAATAGTGCAATAAGTAATGAATTATTTTGTGGCAAGCCGAAGATTCAACGAAAATAATTCCAACACAGAGTTTTCAATAGCTTTTATGGTGTTATCTCTCAACTCTTTCAGCTATATTTATTATAATATATATATATATTTAAATAGCACTATGGATTATTCATTAAATATTATAATTATTTCGAAACAAACCGAAGACAAAACGAAAATAATTCTAACACAGCGCTTTCAATCACTTGCATTGTGTTAACTGTCAATTCTATCAGTTTTAAATTTGGATTATTGAGATTTTGTACACTTCCATGTATTTTGTCACTAACGATCCGGGTTTCGCCTTTCGGTGTAAAACATAAATTGCAAAGTATAAATACGTCGTTGAAATATAGACAACTGGGAACATAAATCAGATTTTTTTTTAAATAATGTCACTGTTTTAATATTATATTTACGCAATGAAAGTTTTATGATACTGCTCTGCGAAATCAAGTCTTGTAACAAAGTGGCAAAAGTTTTCCAAGCAGTGATTGTCAGTGCGTCATTTACGATGTTTCATGGCACAATCTGAATAATGCTGACTACATGCAATACAGAACTAATAACGAACGTGTTATGAATATTAATGTTCAACTAGCGAGCGTTTTCCTATCTAGATCAGAGAATATTATATTCCTGCAAATAGCATTCTACGAAAATTCATTATAGGTAATCTGTATAAATAAAATCAGCTGTCATAAACACTAGACGGCCTAATTAAAATTGATTTTTGCGAGCTTGCATAAAAATACATTACAATAAACATACGACACTACAAGCACTGGATTAAACGGTGAAAACATCTAGTGAAATAGGAAAACTACTTAGAAAATTCAGTTGATAATAATTCGGCGGTGTTTTGGCCAATTGATGTAATCCTCAAAATCGAAATTATTTAGAAGAGAGTTTAAAAACTGTTCTTTATTGAAAACATTATATGGTGCCTTTCGTTATGAATCTTTGAAATGCACTCAGGTTAATTCTCATGTTTGCAGATACGGGATTATACATAGGGATTGTCGATATAATAGTAGCTTAATAGTGGTCAGAGTTTTGAAAATTAAAACCAATATAAAATGATGTTTCCCTTCCAAAACGTGGTCAATTTATTTTACTAAATTATATCGTTTGACTGAGACCTGCTCTGTCGTCTTTAAAATGAAATCCAATCATTAAAATTAGCCAAAAGACCGTCGATATACGTTTCAATCTACGTTTCGCACTAGTCGTGTTAGTCATGTGCACACAATTATGCACATGACTTACACGCATGATCACATAAATGTAGTAGTATTAACGTGTGCCGACCGATGGTTAAGTATGCGCTAATCCCCACCCGATTGTGTGCATTTAATTTGTTTACACATCATCGCAACACCACCTTTAAAATATGGAAAAATGTAACTTATTAAAAACTGAAGTAAAGAAAAATATTTATAGGGGTGTTTCGTATTTGTGAAACGCTACTTTATTATAATACGGACTATATTATAATAGGATAAAATATCAAAGTATTTAGTTATCCGAAATCCTTTGATATTTTATCCTATTGTAATGGAGTTCTACCAAGTAAATGTCAATTAAATTAATTTGACTATAATACTAATAAATATTTCCGTAATTAATTTCCATACATAACACTTTTAAGTGAAAATAAATAGCGAGTACTATTTATGTGAACCACACTGTCAATAAATGAATTTATGTTTGGTGAACTAATTAATTTATATCAATATAAGCAAAAATGGTAAAAATATTGAACTTCGCTTGGTCAAATACAAACAACTTATTGATAAAACATTGCAAATACTATTTTTTATAAAAATATTAAAGTATCCTTTGATTTCTTTTTGACTTCAAGATCTTTTGAAAGAAAGTAAATACGTATTGAAGAAGATAGATTTAATCACGACATTATTTCAATTTGGTAAACAGTTAATGTATACAATTTAAGTAAAATATTAACCTTCCGTTTCTTGGTTTTTTTTTACGCTGGAACACTTTTCGGTATTATCATATTAAAAAATCATTCCATCGTTGGTTCGGTTGTGAAAACTTAACTGCATATATTCATTTAAAGGGTCCACTTTATTATCTTATTTTTTGCATGTATATATATTATATTAATCATATCATCAGCTTTCAGACACATCTTAATCGATGTGTAGATATATCTTTGGGCCTTTTGAACTGTGACCACTTACATGGTGGAAGACGAGAACTATAGGTGAGCTGTAAAACAATTGACAATCGCCATTTTTATTTTTAAAAAAGTCATCACGGGCGCATATTTAAACGTCAAAAGTACTTTATTTGCAACACTGTTTTTAAGAGATAATAAATTTTAAAGGTAAACATATATATAATAAATATTGTGATAGAGTTTAAAATAAAACATTTAGACATTCTTGAGTAAACAAAACATTTATTTTGAAGATTTTAATGATAAAAAATTAATAACAATGCCGAAATGTGCAATGAAATCTTTTAAGAGCTGGAACATGAAAAAAAATCAACAAAAATGTGGAGTTATTTAGTTTTCCTAAGGGTTGAATACGTGGTCGAGTGGTAAACGTCGGTGCGGTACCCATGGGTTCAAATTCCAGTACGGACAATTTCATGAATCGATTTTTCAATCAATTTATTGATTTCTGTGGAAGGCATAGGTGTTTCTGACATCTTAATTAAATTTTGTCTTAAAACGGGCAGCCAGAGTGATAATCTAACCACTAGTCCTGTCCTATTCATATCCTTATATCCATGATCTTTAGAAAAGAATGAGAGATTGATCATCTGAGTAACAAGCAGTTCTCGTAGAAAAACTTCATTGAGAGGCCATATGCTCCACATTGTGAGTGGACATGACATATAAAAAAATCTTATTTATATTGAATGAGTAAAAGCGAGATTAAGAAAAATCCAAATCAGTGTTTCATTTGGATCTTATTTTATGTTGGTAAATATGCTTTACAACACGCTACTCTTTTTCTGTTTGAAAAAACAATGTCATCCTCTAGGAAATTTAATTGCGGATAAGAAGATGGCAAAAAAACGAACACTGAAATCAAGGAACCCAATAAATCATACCAAAAACGAAGTATTATTACCAAAACTCCTTCCTGAAAGTACTACTTTTTAGATCTAGGATGTATGTGAAAATTAAGATTTAAATAAGAGATTGACACCAGAAAAAAATTACGACAAAAACTGTTTCATAAAAAAACTCTAATCTATATATTTTTTAATAGAATCCAAAAATATCTAAATCACTAAACAAATCCTGCCTTTCGATAAATTTTCAAATAACTCAAAATTACGATGCGCTTGTCATGACGTCACATATTTTCCATAGCAACGATCAGCTCACCTGTAGTTCTCTCCTTGCACCAAGGACTGCTTATCAAAGTTAAACTGGTTAGCATTTGTTAATTTGCTTAAATTAAAATGAAATCTAATCAACAAAAGTGTTTATTGATAGCCATAGTTACAATCTCAGAGAATTTTCTCTCAACTGTCTTTTTACTCTATTTACAATTTATTTTATCTCATGCCGTCATAGCAACGTAAGTAGTTATGACAATGTTAAATATAAATAATTTATATATCAGAAGTTTTTTCCTGCCATAATTTCATCAAAAAAAAATGTGCTACTGCTCAAAAAATTATTTACAATCAGAATTTTTAAAAACGAAAAAATGATTAATATCATTGAAAAAGTATATTTAACAACAGGCTACATAATATTTAACTTGTTTTTATAGTATATACTACAATATATTTTATGTAAAATGTACAAAAACTCCTTAAGATTTTATTATAATATATTACGATACTTTTTAATTGGTTGAATTGACATTTACTTGGAAGAACTCCATCATAATAGAATACAAACAGCAAATTATATAGTTCTGCATTATTTTATTGGTTTGTTGTAACTTTTTCAGCTTTACACCATCGTCCAGCCTACGACTTAAATTTTTCTACGAAATCAAGTTAAATATCATTTCGGTGTGTTAGTGAAGTGTAAAATGTTGGTTTAATCGTTTAATTTCACAGTGCAACGTGTGTTGCTATTTACAAATAACAAAAAGGTGACTTACTTTTACATTATTCATATTTATTTTCCACTAGAATGTCGGTCACAAGGTTCACAAATGCATGAACGTAAAATCAAAGGATGAGCTACAATATATTATATCTTTGGCTAGCTGGCGTCACTTGCCATGCTTAGCATTCCCGGTCATTTATATCGCTAAATTAGAGGAGAAAAGCTATATATATTTCATGCTTTATGACTGACCGATCTTTTTTAACCTTATCTTTGCTGCTATAGATTGAAACAAACGTGCGCTGAATAATGTTGGAGTTGTTAATCGTCAAGTGGTTGAAGATAGTAATTCTTTACCGAAAACAAGCTGTCTGAAAGGTTTCGCAACCAAGTTATTCAATGTCTTTTTCAGCGTTGAAATTAAATAAAGTTTAACAAAAAGAAAAAAAAAGAAAAGATGGAAAATGAAACCAATATTTAAAATGTAACGTTTTATAAAGAAAATAATTTAGAAAAAAATCTCTACTCTTTTATCAGCCACAAGCAGATAATCGAAACAGACGATGTTTTAAAAGAATTTACGGTAACGACAGAAAGATGTTAGGAAAAGACTAAGGAACCGTTAGTTAATCGCATTCTCAGGTTTCAGTATCGGATAAAAAGTAGGTGGGATGGAATAAAATAAATCGATTGAAAATCAATTTTTGACAGTGAATTTAAAATTTCCGAAAACAAAAATAAGCATCTTAATTGAACTAAGACCATGAAGTCTTACGGTTTGGCTACAGGACTGACAAAAATAATGAGTTATTTATGTATTGACATATATAACAGTATTAACAGCTTCTTAAAAAAATGATGGCAAATAACATTTCATGTTCTTATAATATTAAAGATATTATTTTCCGTTATCAATCGTTTTTTCTTAGGGATTGTTGTTTTGATCTGACAACGGTATTGTTATGTACGAGTTAAAATCATTTTTTAATAGTCTTTCACCCATTACTGTATTGCAAATCTACTAATAAGATGTGTGGATTGCATTTTATTTGTTTGAAAACATTAAATGGCTATATCTTTTTTATAGCGTGTATCAGATGTATTTTATAAACATTAGTTTTTTAAAGTATCGATTTAAATACCTTTTTAAAAAACAACCTCAAAATATGTGTTTCTAAAATATAAAATCACAAAAGTTATTAAAATTGAATTAAGAAAATAAAGTAAACGTTCAAACGAGTGCCAGTGAAATGTTCACTTCCAATAAATTTGTAATAGTCAGCAAATAATCCGATTTCACTTACCTCTTAGAAAATTTATTGCTGACAAGATTTCTCAGCTTACCCATATTAATAAAATGGGATTTAGTCTTTTCTACAAAATATGCAATATGCTCTTCTTCAAATAATTTATTTTTAACTTACTTACTAAATCTCCAAAGATTATATTTATGGCGTTATGGAAAAAGTTGTCTGTTTTTGTCGTATTGGGTTTATTCACACAATAAAATATTTGTCACGATGTGGTGGCAAAATTCGGTATGCTTGTTATTTTCCATAAAAAATATCGATTAAATAAGTTTATTATCCATTAGTAATTATCCATTCAATTAAATCTTTTGATAACTTACTAAAATTCATATTTCTTCTCCTGTAAGCTAAGGGAAAGCTGACATATTAACTTCTTAGATAATGCCACAGATATAGTCTTACTCATCATTAACATCAGGATGGACTCAGAACCAGAAGGATGGGTCCGTCGTCCAGCTCTGCTTACTAAGCAAACGAGAATCATTCATAGCTCCGTCTTTTTATCGAATATTATTTGGTCTGCCTTTACTTTTGCGCCTTATTAGAATAATGGATATTCGCTAGTGACCTAGCCAGCACAACATCATGTACTGCTCTGCGATCTTCGTACAGACCGTAAGGCTTAGCATTACCACTTCTCCGTAACTGCACTCATCTCTGTCTGGCCCAAAGATAATACGGAGGATGTTTTTTTAGTAGGTATTCAGGAACAGTTCATTTTGTAGAGTTAATTTCCTGGTTTCCAATACAGATGTCGGCACAGGCTTTATAAGTGTTCAGGTAAGTCCAATTTTTATTTCATTACATTGCTTTTTTTAAAAACAACCAATTAAAAATAATGTTTACTATTTGGATACCGTAAATATAATAATATGTATATTAAAAAACGATGAAATTTGTTTTCATTACTTTCCTCTTTCAATTCCACATACAATGTCACTTTTAAAACTATTCAATGAAATAAAATCCTCTTTCGTGTTTTTTAAAAATTATACCGTAAATTTTTCTCTCAGGGAGGTACTTAAATTTGGTATTTTTCTCACATTACACGCCTGTGATATGTATTTCTTTCTACAGCAATTATTATAAAAACACACCAAAGTATTGTGTTAAATTAACACTTTCTCACGTACTACATTTGCGTTTGATGTTCAGTCGTTTATTCTTATTATCTTGTTTTTTAGATATATAATATAAATATTTCTAGACCATACAATTAGCACTCTTTATTTATATTTTTCACTAATTTTCAATTAAATATTGTACTGTTGTACGCAGATATATGTTATTAAATATTTGTAGAATCGGTATCGGTTAGCAAAATAGTTGTATCGTGAAACTTATATAAGCCAAATAAACTTAGATGTACTAGAAACAAGGACAAGTCATTTTGTATGTGGTAAATTAAATTTCCAACACTGCCTCAATGCACGTGCATCTATTAACTTAACGCACACACTCACATGTTTTCCCACACAATGTCACGTATTTTGAGTCTACCCGCTCTGCGCTGTATTACTAATGTCAAGTTAATTGATACAGTAAATTTTACTCGTACTAATTTAATAAGCCGCCAGGTAGTTTACGCCCAACTTCACAAGAGTATGTCCCTAACCAGAGGTTAAATCCTTTGAAAGTCAGCTGACATCTCTACGAAACAAAAGACACTGATCATCAAAAGAACACCTCCACATTGTGTGTGCATATATCGTAAAATAGGTAATGTGTAAATTTTCAGAAATTTAACGATCTGCTATTGTTAATACTTCTAGGTATTCATTTGTCGGGGACGGTGGTACTATAGTCAACGTCTTTGGCAACGGTTACGGATGTCTTGGATTCAAGTCCAGGTACGGACAGCTTCTAAGATTTGATTTTTCAATCGATTTATGGATTTCTGTTCGTAGGCATGGATGTTTGGAAAATTCTCCCCTACCCATCTGATTAGAGTGATTAGTCAACCACTCCTCCAGTCCTATCCTTCTTTATCTACTCTCTTTGAAAAATAAAGTTTGAACAACTGAGTAACATACAGGTCTCGTAGAAAACTTATATTGAGATACCTCCATTAGGAGGTCATGCTCCACATAGGGAGCAGACATGGTAAAAAATCTAAACAAATAAAACAATTTTGCACTGTTCAAACTGTTGCAGTAATTGAGTTTCAGCAAATGATCAGAAAACAACAGCTTTAAATATGTTGGCAGTTATGATATTTTTTTCTGTCCAGTTGGTATGCCATTTTTTCAATTACGTCAATTAACTTCTCTAATCTCGAAGAAATCACTTTTTGATAATTTTTACGTACCACTAGTGGCTTTATAAAATTTAAAATAAATCTTTCTCTAGAACCAGTTGTATGTAAAGTATGAAAATCATTGTATTTTACTCAATATAAACGGCTACATATCATGTGTTACTGAGCCATCTCCACTAGGTGACAAAAAAGTTCGTACGTATAACACAATCTTGTAACATTTCCGAAATACAAATGAAGATAATGAAAGCGAGCTTTACTCCGTAAAGAAGAATAAATTAGATCCTGCTTCAATCAAAAACAGTAGAAAGACATCACCGACAACAAAGAGATAGGCTCAAGAGAGGCAGCAGTGATATTCAATTTTCTACTGATGGAAGAATTAAAAGAAGGAATAGTAGCTTAGAAACTTTTTTAAGTTTAACGTTAGATTATTTAAAATGAAAAATCGATTTCAAGTAATGACTTAACTATGCTTAGGAAATTATCCATTGTCATTCAATTACTCACATAGGATAGAGTACAGTACACAATAGAAAGAACATGCACTTCCCATTTGCTAACTAGAAACTTAAAGGCGAAACGAGTATTGTATCCAGCCAGGAAATTCCTACTTCGTAGCTAAGGGAAAATGGAAAAAGTAGAAACAATCGTCGTACACAATACGTATTATGGCAGAAAAATCCGACCGCCTGAAACAAAAAGGCTGCTGCTGGTATTTCAAAAAAAATCTTGTAATAATTGCTACAAGTAAGTGGTTTTCATAGCATGCCTGGAAGCATGTTTTTAGAAAGCTTTGTTCACTTTTTCACTCACCAATATTTGAAATTGTTGAAACAATATGAACATTGATGATTTTTAAATATGTCACAGATATTTTTTTTATTTCTGAAAATATCGCATTTTGTATGGCAATTTTTTTTATTCAATAATCACGTCGTTACCTTAGTATTATGCTTTTACTCTGGCTAATTTTTTGATACTTATTTTTTCACAAACACAAAAATCAAAAATTTATCTTAATTTCTAATAAGTTCATTCAAGGGCCTTATTCAGAGCTTAAGTGCAATGGTAAGGCGACATGTTTTTTGCTGTTATCTTAAATTTTGATGTTATTCAATTGTAAGGTATAAACTATCAATTCTTAGTGGGTAAAGGCATTTTATTTAAAATAAAACACACACACATTTTTTTTACTACTTCAACATTTTTATAATGATCAGTATATATTTCACTAATCAAGAGCATTATTAACTAATTAAAATAAAATCATAACAGGGCTACTTATATAAAATTGTATGTTAAAAAATACAAGGTATATCAAACAGTTGGTTCATGAACTGTGACAAGAATTTAGAGGTAATTAAACAAATTATAAGTAAGCGAAACTAAGTAGTCTACAATTAAAATGTTAAGGACCTCTTACAAATCAATAAATACTAATCTGAAATAAAAAATGAAGCCACATTAAAAATACATTACCTCAGCAAAATATGTATGTCTTAAGTAATTCGTAAAAATTTATTACCCAAAATAATAAATTTGGGAATTTTTTCAAGAAATTATTGAAAATATAATGATACATTAAATATGTAATCAATATTAATACTTAACACCCATGGAAATGGGGAATGATGAGCATCCAAAAGATATCTTAAAAATAAATATGTATAATTTAATTTCTCTCATTAAGGAAAAAATCATCGACTCATCGACGATTTTTTATGTGGGATAATTTAGTGTGGCAAAAAATGATGTACGAATTTCCTTCACTATTTTTTATATTTTGAAAGAAAAATAAATAATGGTTAGTAGTTACCTTTTCAAAATGTCATCATCATTCACCTTTGTGTATCTACGTCAAAATTAACGCACCCTCACGTAACATGGTGAGGATTTGACTAAAATGTTATTCAATTCACGGAAAAAATCAGTGCAAATAACAACATATTATGCATTTTCTGGTATTTCAATAATCGTGGCAAGAAAATATTTTACTAAATATTTTTTTCTAAAAAAAAAGGAAATATCAGAATATATTAATTCAAACGACTTTTATGACCGAAATTCATTTCACACACTGACTTTTATTGTTTACTGGAATTTGAAAAGTGTATTGTTCGTTATAAAAATTGTTATCATGATCCAGTAAACTGGCTCTTATATTCATAATTTTAAGTAAAAGCAATCAAGCACTATGCGAAATATTTCCGGTTCAAGTCTTGCCCGGGGCCACAATTTCTTTTAAAAATATCCAACCAGCTTTTCGTATAAAAATATATCGTGGGTACAAAGCAATGTGCTTATGAGGTTAGAGGGTTATGTATACAAACAATATTTTAATATTATTATTACCAATCAAAATTTATTAATAAAAGATATGAATTAATGAATATTTTATATAAAGTTTTTCATCTACATTTATTATTTTACATTTTCAAATATTTTTTTTATTAATAATTATTTTTTGTATTTGAAAATGAGCAAACTCTAGATAAATTTAACAAAATAAAGCGTGGCTGTTTTTTTTTTAATTGTGTCCTTTTTCAATGTGGATCGTATGAATTACTTATTGGGCTGATCAGCATAAGTTTTTTTTACAAAAACTGGTTTTTAGTCAGTCGCTCAACCTAGACTTTTGAGGATGTCGTGTGTAGGATTGAATGGGAGTCAATTTATCTGCAATGAACACATTACGGACACCAACTCCTCTGAATAATAATCCGGGAATCGATTAAAATATCAATGAATGAGGGTGTCCCTTCGTTGAATCAAACCGCCAAGCGGAGTGGGACGAAACGCAAGAGCGGACAACACTCGGTTACGTGACTGACACATTGATACTATATTTAAGTAAATATCCTCATATGTCTATAATTCCGCCACAAGCAAAAAGACAGCTAACTTCTAAATGCATAGTTGGAACGATGATAAATAAACTGCGATTTAAGCTTTTCCTGTTTGCAACTTTTTACTTGTGAATACAGTATTATAAAACATATTTGGCCAATTCGATGACATTTTTTATAGACCACAGAGGCTGGCAATTATTTTTCAATTTTTACTAAGCCCAGAGACGAGAGTTTTCAGTCATTAGATGGGAGAACAATGGGCTTGTAGCGTATGTATTATCAACGCTAATGCAATCAAGAGTTCGATTTTAATATAAATAATATTCATTTATTAGTACTATCAACTATTACAACAATGAAATACGCTAACTAACGATAATCGGTATTCATGCAATTTATTTTTTCTTTTCATTCCATCTTCTGCTTCATGGAAGCTGAAGTATTTTAATTTATTTTAACTCTGCACGCATCTTCTAAGAACAGTTACTTTCAATGGTAAAACAATAAAAAACAATACTAAGCACAATCAATCGATTGAATCACCAATGAATTGTATCATTCGAGGATTCGAATCTTTAATCGTCGCTTTAATCAAGTAGCCGGGTAAACCTAAAACCAATGTAAAATGATGTTTCTTGTTCAAAAAGTGGTCAATTTATTTTTCTAATTTATATTATTTGGCCGAGATCTGCTCTGTCATCTTTAAAATTAGATTCAATCATTAAGTCATTTGCGTATTTTTGAGATTTAAATCAATTGGCCAAAATACCGTCGATATTATAAACCATACTGCCTCGTTAATATAAGTGACAGTGAGATTTTGTGTTATAGATTTATAAATCATTTTTAATGCGTCATATTTTAATTTAACCGTCAATTATTAAAGCTATAATTTAAGACATCGACTGAGGGTGCTTGATGGAATTTCAATATCAAATTTGGATTATTGAGATTTTGTACACTTCCATGTATTTTGTCACTTACGACCCGGGTTTCGCCTTTCGGCATCTTCAGGCATTCGAGCACACGAATGGACTCGAACTGACAGACAGTAAACAGTGTCTAACGTTTATATAGAAGATACAAATACGACAAATATTATTTACGAGGTAAGATATTATACGTCTGAGAGCCACACTGATACCTGAGTTAAAATTTAGAGAATTGCTTTAATCCTTATTTTGTAAACACCACATTTACAGAGTGGCGAATTGTCGCTTTCCAACTTCTTATGGAATTACCAGTGATTTTACAATTATAATAGTATTGTGGGTTTCGACGGGATGCAATTCGACGAAAGGGTAAATATATACAATCATTCCACGTTTAGTGACATCTGTTAGGTGTTTCAACGTATAGGATATAATAACGGAGAATTAGGAAGGTTCAGCTGCTCATTCAGAATTGGCAAGGACTTTAACTGGGCTCTATTGATTTCCAAAATTTCTTGATAAAATAATTTATGATCCCCCGGGGATAATAAATTATTTACAAAATAAGGATTAAAGCAATTCTCTAAATTTTAACTCAGGTATCAGTGTGGCTCTCAGACGTATAATATCTTACCTCGTAAATAATATTTGTCGTATTTGTATCTTCTATATAAACGTTAGACACTGTTTACTGTCTGTCAGTTCGAGTCCATTCGTGTGCTCGAATGCCTGAAGATGCCGAAAGGCGAAACCCGGGTCGTTAGTGACAAAATACATGGAAGTGTACAAAATCTCAATAATCCAAATTTAATTATTAAAGCATTATATTTATTTAATTTATCAAGGATGTCTACGATTTTAATGTTTAAAGGCGTGAAAAGTCCCTATAGATATCGGTTAATATTACTAAAGAGAAGTGTGTGACAGTTCTTTCATATAGCAGCTTGTGGGCATCATTGTGGGTAGTTGGTGGGTCATTGTTATATTTACGTGTTGTGTTTTTGTTGCTTAGTAGACGAAGTGTGGGCTGTAAACCAATATTGTTATTACATTTTGTTGAAGGTATTTCTCAAACCATAAATACATATTAAGAAAACTTTATATACATTAAGCCTTTTCATAAGACTGTTATTTCTTTTTTCCCTTAAATCTTGAAAATAATATACTCGGGGATAATGGATATGTAAACGAAGTACGTACGGCTGGCAAAAAAAACCGAACGGGTTAGTTGTAACCTCAGAATAAAAAGTGTGGGGTTTATAATGAATGAGGATATACTGGCAAGATGAAGCCTCGTTGGAAATGTGAAGATAAGTAAATAAAATGGGCTTTCAGTGGGGTAGCCGCCTCTTTCTCAGCGGCTCCCAACCCCCCTCCCCGTGCCCCTCCTTCCGGCGAGTAATGGAAACCCCATTATTAAAAAGAGCGCGCGGCAAAGGGCGCTCTCGGGGCGAGACGAAACGAACTTTTTCGCTAACGTTTTCCATAAATTATAAACTTTTTTATTATATTACCTTGCCTCCTCGCGCAGCGTCCGCCGACTCGTCAAAGGCCAACGCTGGCCTTCGAAGATGGACGACTCAAGCAGTGGTTAGAAAAATCACTAGTTTTTGCACGATAATATAATCATTCATCATTTCAAACCAACCAAAGCGTGGAGCCACAGCAATAATTAAACTCAAATATTAACTTGAAAATGTGACATTTTTTTCATTAAATAAAAATTAAATGTCTATAATACAAAAAAATACATTAAAACCCATAATTATATTCCAAAAAAGTATCTGCTTTATACTACCGACAATATTCTTTTAGTAAAAACTAATATCAAATCAATTGTATCATAATGATTTCAAAATTTTATCCATAAACAACATTTATATATGTTGTTTCAATTCTATTTTTTATCATTAACTGGTGTTAAAAATCAATTTTACATAAATATTTTGAATAAAAAATTATTTTCATTTCTAAATACATTAAAAATACATAAAAACTTTTGATAAAATCAATATTTTTTTCGATGTATTCATGCGTATTCTTCCAAATTAAAAAAAAAATTAATATCTGATCATTCATAATCAGTCTGAATTCCACTGGTGAAAAAAGTATGTTGTAAACATATAAATTTAACATTGTTAACTGTTTGTTCCTTATGGAAATATTTTGAAACATATATTTATTTAAATTTGGATTATCGAGATTTTGTACACTTCCATGTATTTTGTCACTAACGACCCAGGTTTCGCCTTTCGGCATCTTCAGGCATTCGAGCACATGAATGGACTCAAACTGATTCGTTTGCTCGAATGCCTGAAGATGCCGAAAGGCGAAACCCGGGTAGTTAGTGACAAAATACATGGAAGTGTACAAAATCTCAATAATCCAAATTTGATATTGAAATTCCATCAAGCACCCTCAGTCGATGTCTTCAAATATGTTTATTTATTTGGTATGAATTTTCAAGTGATACGTTTTACGTATATGAAACTTTTGTTAGAAATCATAAGTTATCCATACGTCTTTTTAAATTTTACCATTTAATAATAATTTCTTTTTAAGAAGGATATACTCTCGCAGTCGGAAATTGCGATGCAATAAGTAACGGACACGGTGTATTTTTTTAAGAATCAAGGCACAAAGAACTCGGGCGTCTGTGTTGGCCCCTGAAACCGCAGGTGAAAACATTTAACTTTTGATGCTGAAAGTTACCGCTCCACACGTATACAGAGCAAATTATATGTAAATGGAAACAGTTTTTAACGTCCGGTTCTGGTGAAGTGATTATTGTCTGTACTATCATAGCTTTGAAGCTAAAGGTAACACAAAAAAGAAACTAAAGTTGCATTCACCCGTTGAAAAAAAATATTTTTTACATCGTTTTTCATGCGAATTTTACTTCACCTGGAACTTTTGCATCTCGATTTTAAATAGTAGAATATGAATATATGCAAAATATTATTCACAAAGTAAAACTAAATTCGTTATTCTGTATTCTGAAACAAAGTTTCAATAATTCTTCATTTTTTAACGAATACTTTTGAGCCATAATTTTTTTTAAAACTCTGGATTTGGAGACAGAATTGTGATTTATACTATTGGATTCGGCAGAAATTGTCTAATTTATTTGTTTTTAAATCATATATATTTACTTTTTTAACATATTCTCATCTATAATAACACATTCTTGACTCTAGGAATATAAAAAAATATTCGTTGCAGTCTAATAAAAAATATTTTTTCATTGCCAAATTAGTTAACTGCATATTTTTAGCAAACCTACAGCTCAACATATAGGTAACAGCTATATTGAATATAATATATATTCAAATAATAATGAATAGAATACTTTATCTCAAATTTGTATTATATTTTACGAAAACTAAACTCTAAATAAAAGTGAATCATTATATCTAGTAGTAGTTATTACTCGAGACAAAAATTATTTAACAAAAACCTGGTTACAAATCAGGTCTCACGCACTGTTTTTGTAGAGGTTAAAGAAAAAGAATTTACTTAAAAAGTATTATTTATTTTTAGCTAGCTACATATTTATATATATTTGAAACGATTTTAGTACTAACATAAACGATGATCTAATCATTGTTATATTTAATTTTTTTTTTTTAAATAAAACGTAATTTTTGTACTACTTTCACATTTTTATAATGATCAGCACCGGTTTCTCTCATCACGAGCATTATCAACTGATAAAAATACAGACATAACAGGCCTATTTATACAGAATTGAGTGTTAAAAATTAAGGTGTATAAAACAGTTGGTCCATGAACTAAGACAAATGTATAATTTGGATTATTGAGATTTTGATATTGAAATTCCATCAAGCACCCTCAGTCAATGTCTTCAATTATAAATGTATAATTTGTTTGATAATCAGTAATTTCTTTATGATGATCAGGACATCAGTTCATAATGCTGTGTTTTATTTTTCAAATATAATGCCTTTCTACCAAGAATTGACAGTTAACACCTGAAAAGTGATATATATTTTAAATAGAAGTAGCTGAATATATTGAAAATGACACTATAAACAGAAATAAGTTATATTTTTTTTCTAATTTACCACATTTAACGTTTTAACTGTCAATTCTTGGTGGAAAGTCAATATATTTTAAAAATCTGGTCTTGATTATTGTAAACATGTGGCAGTAGTACAAAAAAAATGTGTTTGTGTTAAAAAAAAATTTTACCGTAGAAGATTTTTTTACATTATTTCGTGTTCGGTTTTTTATTTACGAAATAAAACGGGAGTGGTCAAAATATGATAAAAAATAGTTTGAAAATCATTTTTTTTACAAAAGTACACGATAAATAGAATTTGATAGCGAATATTATTAAAATAGCTTTTAAAGTATGAAAGTACAAATTCTAATAAAAACTTTCCATGTTTTCATCTCGGGCCCATTTTTCATATTTTCCGATGAGTTCGTTCCCGTTTCATGAGACAGTGAACATTGTTATATAAATGTACGTACACAAAGAGTTGAAATGCCGAACATTCCCAAAAGAAAAGAGATGCGAACCGTTGAAAATAAATATGATTTATGCAGGCCGTACCGCCATGGATATTAATTTAAATGTAGTCAAATGTTTTTACGGCGGGGCGGGCGGGCGGGCAGATGCCCACATGGGATGGCGCGGCGACTTTTTGCTTTTCACTTATATAAGCCTTTTTTGGGCTGCAAAAAGACCGTTGTAATTAATTCCCGCAAAAGTAAAAGTAAGATAGCAAAATAGATAGTAAAATAACTGAAGTGTCACAGTAAAAAGGTTATTTTTTGTGTATTAAAAATAAAGTTTTCAGTAATATATTAAAAGCTGGTGATCCTAAATCGTTAGCAGTTGCGCCGTTTCTTTATAAACTCTTATACTTTATAGACATGCCGTCGGCGTCGAGTGCAAAACTCGTAACTCCAAAAATATAAATTCCACTTTGAAACATGTTCTTTCTACATATTCTGTGAAAATAAATTGTTAAGCACAATTTTTGAATTGATAAAATCTGTAGCGTTATGTTTTTGTATTATTGTGTTTATTCTAACAATAAAATATTTGCCAGTACGTGGTGGCAAATTCTATATGCCATGAAGGTCCATTGAAAAAGTGCATTACCCATTAGGAATTATAAATTTTATTTGAATATTTGACAACTTATCAAGGTTGATATTTATTCTGCTCTAAGTTAAGGCAAAACTGACATATCAACTTCTGCCATAGCGTCTCAGAAATTTTCATTGTAAAAAATTCTGTGAGACCTAAATACATTTCTAGTTTTCACTTTCTGACAGCATTACAATGAATGATTTATAGAAATGAATCAACTTTTATACTGTTATCCAAAATATTCAACTTAGAAATCATTTTTTGAACCTATCACAAAATCAATGTACAAAGCATCAGTTTTTTCATCCCGAAATACAGGTATACCAAGCGCTCGTATGACATGAAAATATGGTCAAACGAAAAAATCTTATATGAATTTCGAAATACATACAAAATTTTGGCTGTGTTATTTGTCTTTTTGTAGAAATATACCTACACTTCTGTTACATTAATGCCATCATCCTCATCAATCGTATATCAAGTATATAATGCAAGAAAAATACTTAAAACTGTCTCTATGCATTGCAAATATTGGTTTACCAGTTTCCTGTTGAGCCGCGTAGAGGATTTTCCAACACCGAATATTTTTTTAATAATTTCTGTAGTCTTGGTGTAAAACCAACTAATGGAGATTATAAGAACAAATCAGGCTATATGTTCATACAAATATAAGCTCCTACATTACAGTTTTTTAACTTCAGTGTTATCCAAAGTGAAATGCGCACTGTGTGTTCATCGAGGCAGATTGTATTACATTGACATTTAATCTGGGCTGATGCATCATTCCACTTTGATTAGTGATCTTTCAAAAACCTAACCTATTTCACTCAAACTCGGTCGAGTTGTTTCTCTTTTTCCCCGTACCTACCATTTGATAGACTAGCATCAAAGCGAATTCAGTAGAATGAATTGATTGGGCACGATTACGGTTTCACTGATTGTTAAATGATTAATCTACTAACAGAATAATGATTCTTTTTTTTGAAATGGTTGATTAAAATTCGCTGTAATGAAAACACATCTATAAATTTTTTAAAGGATAAAAACGGGAAGAAAGGTTGAAATTCTCTTCACAATATAATTTTTCATATTTTTTCGAATTAAAATAGTTTCCCAAAGTGGTCCATACAGGCTTACAGAGGGTCTATATCAGGGAGAAAAATAATCCTACAGATCGGAGTCCACTAAGACTGCACGTATAGTAACGTAGCATAGTAATCGGATGTCATATCACAAGAACTGATTGGATTAATTTAAGACATTGACTGAGGGTGCTTGATGGAATTTCAATATCAAATTTGAACAATTGAGATTTTGTACACTTTCATGTATTTGTCACTAACGTTCCGGGTTTCACCTTTCGGCATCTTCAGGCATTCGTCCGCACTAATGCCTGAATATGCCGAAAGGCGAAAAACGGGTCGTTAGTGACAAAATACATGGAAGTGTACAAAATCTCAATAATTCAAATGTGATTGGATTAAGCTTAAACAAAGAACTTAAGGTGTTTCGTTTCAAATCCAAATTTTATTTTTAAAAAGGTATGAATAAAAATCATACAAGTTTTTCTTGTTTTACAATTATAGACACTGCTGGCGGCGTGTTATCCAGTACAACTTACTATTAGCACAATTGTAAAATGAGTACATAATACCTAAAACAACGTTTTCAAAAATCTATTGAGCTGTATTTTATGGATAATAGATATGTAAATTTTCATTGTTCAATAATATAAATTACAGTCGTAGAAAGAACAGTATTTTTCTTCTCTTTAATAATCACCCAATCTAGGGCTTGGTCACCTCCGTGAAGTGCCTTCGTTCTCATGCGGTACTTGCGGTCAGTTTTCAGTTTCTTAACCCTTAAAAATGTCATGTAGCCTTTTGTACACCCCAATTACCACCTCTCAGGTTTCCCAACCTCCACAATTCCTCCGTTAGCTCTCAAGAGTCTGTCAGTGGTTGAATTTCTACCCTTTCGACACATCCTATGCAATATATAATTGTAAAGTGCTTTCCGCTCTTTTATGAAGTATTCAAAGATAAAATGATAATAAAAACATCTTAACGTATGTAGGTATATAGTTGCTAAATTGTTTGAAGTAACTACCAGAATATAAAACATGTAAAAGATATAGACGGTAACCTGGTAATGAAAGAAGAAGATTCATTTCATGAAAACGGGAAATCCAGGAAAAAAAATTTAAAGAGACTCTTTTGTAAACATAATCAACTAATCAATTTCATTTGTTACGATTATTATTATTTTCCAGACATTCTCAAATATTTAATTGCAAACTATTATTATTTACGTCAGGATGCCTTCATCCTATCTTGAATCCTTAAGCTGTTTGTTTTATTCTTATAAGTTAATGTCGGGTATGCAATATGTTTGAACTGTTTACCTAAGCTCATATACTGACTGTTTTAGAAACGGCGTATTCAATGTTGGATATTTCCGTTCTTCCCTTGACCGTGCTATTTCCCTACGTCAATTGAATATAACGACAACATTTTATAGTCTGAATGTTGTTATTACCGGTTTTCGATGCTCATTACAGACATCTCACGAAGAGCTAACATATCGTTGTTAACGAAAACTATATTACTATTAGAGCTTCCAATCCCGGAACCCGCGATCCGTTCAATTGGCAAATCCTGTAATCCCGGGATTCACTGTAAATTTTAAAAAATAATTCATATTTGAAATTCAATACTCCCTGATTAACTATAACAAATACCTCGGTTTATTTATGTACATACTTTTTTATAATACGCACAAAATTAATATTGTACATGTGTGCATTGTGGTCTCCCATCTTCCCATATTTCGTTACTTCCGTAGACAGGAACAGATAAGTTTGACAACAATATATTATTTTCACAAAAAAATGAATTTCATCTCGAAATAAAATTTTCTCAATAAATAAAAACACCATTACTATGCCCAAAAAATGTAATATCATATTATATAATTTAAGACATCGACTGAGGGTGCTTGATGGAATTTCAATATCAAATTCTGATTATTGAGATTTTGTACACTTCCATGTATTTTGTCACTAACGACCCGGGTTTCGCCTTTCGGCATCTTCAGGCATTCGAGCTCACGAATGGACTCGAACTGTCAATATCATATATTCATTTCAATTGAAGCAATAATGGACACTGATTTGATTTCAAATATACAATTTAATATATGAAATTACATTTTATGACCAATCCCGGGATCCCGGTATTGAAAAATTGTAAATCCCAAGAACCCGGTATTGGTAAAAAGGGATTGGAATTAGATGCCCTAGTTATAATCCACATCAAATAGTTTACTGAAATTGGATATTTTTTGTACCAAATATTAGTTATAGACTAACTATATGATAAAAAAATTTATTCTTAGTAATTAAAAAAGATTTTTTATACAGCGTAGTAGAAATTGTGAGAAGAGATAAAATATCGAGGTATAAAAATATTTTTTTATTTTGAAACTCAATGGGATTTTTTACGAAGTCACTCATGATTAAAAACAACACGAAAACCTATTCTCAGGTTCTGAAATATTAAATTGAAAATAATCAGATATTTCAGTATTCAGATATTTTTGGATGCTCCTGGTTGATCATCAACCCCCACTTATAATGGCAGCTTAGTGTATATGTTAATTACATATTTTACATATTTAATAATTCATTATTTATAATAGTTCACTTATTTCTTTTATTTCCCGATTTTTGTTTTGTTTTTTGATTACCGGTAAATTCTTGCCTTAGTTCATGAACCAACTGCTTTATATACATTGTAATTGTTAATATTCAATTTTATATAAATACTCCTGTTATGATGGTATTATTATCAGTTAATAATGCTCGTGATGAGCTATAAACATGTAGAAGTGGTACAAACAAATTATGTTTTTTTTTAAATATAATGCCTTAATTCTATATCGATCACTTTCTTAAAAATACTTTGTTCTACGATTTTGTCAATCTCGGCAAACCTACAATAAACTCTAATCTAGTCGCGGCGTAAATCAAATAAAATCATATCTGAAAAACATGTGTCAACTCTTTGCTAGACACACTTGAAAACCTTACTCTTTCCATTTAAATAAAAGTGCAATAGTGTAAAAAAATACTCTGAGAGTGCAATTATCAACAGAATTTTTTGGCGTTTCATATTGTTTTATGCGACGGAAAACGATTAAAGATTTTAACGAAATGAAAGAAAAACCTACTTATTCGTCTTAATATCTTAAAAGTGACCGGGTCGGATCTTGTGCCACTAGACTAGATTAGAATAGATTGTTTAAATTATTACACTTAACAGTGTTTGTGTATTTCATAAAGATACGAAACAAAATCAATTACACGAATGATAACAAACAACATTCAATTTATCATAAGTAGAGCTATGCAAACAGTTATACATAATAACTATTTCACCCTTATAAGGGAAACTAGCGGCGGTGAACAAGCCTATTATATTTAATGTTTTGAATATTGTAATTTACAGGGGCTGAGAACAAGAAACAAGCCACTACTGAATATCTAAATCACGCTCGCCATGCCTCCGTGTTCTCGGTGGACTTGGGGACGAAATGAATGTAAAACTAGCTGAACGGTAGAACGCCCCCTAGACCAAAACTTCCAGAGGAATAAGTATAATTCTCACGTATATTAGATTTCCATAGGGAGTTATACGGTATAATGAGCATACTTAACGATGCACACGCTAATTTTGCGAAATAAATCAGCCTTGGGCTTGAAAAGTTTTTTTTTAAGCACAGTAAGAAATATTCTATTCTTATATTTAATTTAAAATTCATAATGAAATAAATATTTATTAATTGGTTATTCCACTTATGTGATCCACTTTTGAGGCATGTTAATCTAAAGATGCGTAGCACATTTCACATATAGCTGTGGAAAAAATTAGTACTGACGTTGAAAATAAATTTCCATAAAGGATCGAATAATTTATTGATTGAATTGGCATTTACTTGGTAGAAATCCATTAAAATAGGATAAAATAAGAAAATGTTTAGTTCTACAGAATTTTATTCAGAACGTCAGAACTATACTTAAACTCATTTTTGCTTAGCTATATTGGTGTCAAGCCGAAATAGCAATCAACTACCCAATAAAATTCTGTAGAAACAAATACTTATCTTCTCGAAGAATTTATTGAATTTAGCTAATTTTATTTATTATCTCAAACAATACGTTTATCAATATAATAATTAATGGACCAGCAATTCTAAAACCATAAAAATATGTATTTAATAATAAAACTTACACTATTGGGACCAGGAAATAATAAAAATTACATCACATTTATTTCAGGTATAAGTTATTCGAATAGACGCATAAATTTATTATAAATTTTGTAGAGCATCTGCGACTATATCTGTTAGTCTCAGTGAAGCGTTCTTATATTTGGAATGTTTTTCTTACTTATCGTAAAATGATCAAAAACATAATAATACTCTAAGTCCGCCAATCACAGATTTTCAAAATGTTATGTACGCTTATAGTATATCAATAGACAACTTTAAATAAAGTCTTTTAGATTTATATAACTGAAGTTTTAAAATTAACATGTTACGTAGTTGTATAGTCAAGAAATTGAACAAAAGGTAAATCCGGAAGTTTATTCATTCTGAGTATTTATCCATACAAATGTTATAATATTTAACCATAAAGATATTTTACTGTTAACATACACCCAATGAACAAGTTAAATTGAATTAATTTTTCTTTTTAATAATTATGTTTAGTTTAATCAACCACATTCTGAAACCTATCAATTTGTTCAAAAACTTTTGTTATTAAATATGTTCTTCATTCCATGTTTGATACCCGTAATCTATAATAACTATAACGTCAATCACACAGTAACATAATGTAATCAGAAAATTTAATATTAAAGGGAATATGTAATCTCATATAATCGTAGCTCACAGTTTACAAAGATTATAATAATGGAAAGCGCTCTTGCCTGACCAACCAAGTTACAGTGAGTTTTGGTAATGAAATATATAAATTTCCGTTTGCGAAGTGACCGGAAGCCAGCAACAGAAATAATATAACTGACAGTCCTTTGACTATATTCAAGTACCATATACCTGCAGGAGTCCTAGAATCCTGCTTAGCATGTTACAGCATCAAAACTTCATGTTTTCAAGATTCTAGATACCAAAAAATAAATAAGCATCAAAGATGTCAAAAAAAATAATCAGGTAGATTCCTTTTTTTTAAATCTAATTGACGCTGTAAATTATTAAAAATTAATAACACTAATGATAAATTGTTAAGCGACATTATTTGGAGAAAATTTTTATTGGTTTTGATTTTCGTAATATAAAAAAATTGCGTTGTTATTGCTGTCTTGTCAAAAACAGCGTATTTTCAAAAAAACCATCACAAATTATTGAAGACCATAAATGTTAAATATCTTTGTACGAAAATATAAAGCTTAGTCGGCATTTTTTTTAAATATTCATCGTTATGAAAGTACATACTTAAAAGAATTAAATTAATATGAAAACAGTAAATATATATTTTTGCTTACCACATCTTAATCACTTTTAAGGTGTTAACTGTCAATTCTTGGTGGAAAGACATTATATTTTAAAAAATAAAGCACAATTCATATGTACTGGTTTTGCTCATCACGAGCATTATCATCAGTTGATAATGCTCGTGATGAGCGAAACCGGTCCTGATCATTATAAATATGTGGAAGTAGTACAAATGAATTGTGTTTTATTTTTTACAATACAAATCTTAATCTTTAATGCAATATATATTTCTATGTTATAAATTATGCTAATATTATTTACCCATGTCCAATAACAATGTGAAGCATGTAAGCTAGTAAAATATAAATATATATTTAATGCAATGCTGTTTAACTATAACTGGTTAACATCTTTCGCTCAACTTTATTCAGAGAGGGGATGGAAAGAAGATGTGTTTAAGAAAGGAATATTAACTAACTTAGTGCTCTCTTTCTTGCTTCATTAGTGAGGTAGAATGAAAACATCACAGACAAATCTAAAAATGTATGAACGTTTCCAATGAATGTCAAGTCCTAGAGCAATCCACCAGCTACGAGACCGGCATTGAACAATGAAACCATTAAAAATTACCACCAAAGAAAACAAATATCAACTGACGTTATATTTGCAATATTAGTGAATTATTTTGAACACAAAATATTACTTTCATATTGAATTCCGTAAGAAATTTCAACAAATTAAAAATTCTTCTATCTACTCTATAAACTGATATGCAGTATTTTAATAGGAAACCTTTTTTCCAACATTACTCAAAATCATCAAGGCAAAAATGTCAATCGATATCAACATCTAAAATTGCAAATTTTTTCTTACGATTAAATTTAAAACAAAAAAAAAATACTTAGAGATTATTATCACATATTTTAGTTACCGTCGTAAAATTTTAATTTGACTATTGTGAATCTTTTGAGAATAAAAATATTACTTCCAGAATTTTCTTTGATATTTTCAATTGTGTGTGTAATAATCACACTGTATATTTTTGGTCACTTTTAAGATGTTTTTCAATCAATTCTTGTTGGAAAAGCATTATATTTTATACATTTTTCTTCATTCCTCATTTATCATGGCAGTTAGTGTTAATGTTAGTTACATTTTTATTATTTTTAAGTAGTTCACTAACTTCTTTTAAAATGTCCCAATCTGCTATGTTGGTTAATGAATATTTACGAATTAGTTAAAACTCAGCATATTTTGGTCAGGTAATGTATTTTTAATGTTATTTTATTTTTTATTTAAGATTAGTATTTATTGATTTATAAGAGATCACTAACATTTTAATTGTAGACTATTTAATTTGTTTGATAACGTGTAAATTCTTGTCATAGTTTATGAAACAACTGTTTTATATACCTTGTTCGTGATAAGTGAAACCGGTCCACAAACAAATTGTGTAGTATTTTTAAAATACTTTTTAGTCATTGAATTCATTAACGAAATTCACGCATAAATTTATTTTAAATGTGAAATTAAACACTGAAGTGAAATTCGCTTCCTTGTAAATATAGCAAGGTCAAAAATATCGGAATCATTCAAATACAGATTTGTTAATTTTGTTAACGTAGCGAGAATTCCATTGAGTGTTAAGATATTTCAACACAATAAACAAAATCAACTGCCGTACATATTTACCCAACTGAAAAGTTTAACAATACATACACTCTTAACTTTAGACAAACAAAAATCTCTTATTTGTGTCAAATATTACGAAGCTTTTGTCGGGTCCATTGTCATTTTACAATTAATTTTATACGGTATTCTCATCGGAGTAGAAATTTTTTTGTACTTTGTTATAGTTTTTTATTTTATTTTCTTCCATAATCGACGGTGTTTTGACCAATTGATGTAACCCTCAAAACTGAAATTGTTCAAGAGAGAAAAAATTGTTTTTCATCGAAACAATTTTATGGTGAAAATTTGAATTGTTGAGATTTTGTACATTTTCATATATTTCGCCACTAACGACCCGGGTTTCGGCTTGCGGCATCTTCAGGCATTCAAGTACACAAATGAATTAGAACTGACAGACTAACTTGAACCCGGGAAATACATGGAAATGTACAAAATCTCAACAATTCAAATTTGATATTGAAATTCCATCAAGCACCCTCAGTCGATGTCTTAAATTAATTATATAGTGAGTTGCGTTATGAATCTTTGAAATTCACTATTGTAAATTGTCATGTTTGCGGATACAGTATTATACGTAGGGATTGTAGAAATAATAGTGGCCTACATCGAGTGGCCGGGTCAGAATTTTTAAACCAAAAACCGATGTAAAACGAGGTTTTCGTTCCAAAAAGTGTTTAATTTATTTTTCCGATTTACATCATTTGGCCAAGACCTGCACTGTCGTCTTTAAAATGAGATCCAATCAATAACTCAGTTTTGTATTTTTTGAGGGTTACATCAATTGGCCAAATCACATTCCAATTATAATAGTACAGAGTTGACAAATTTGCGACCTTCCAGAGCATTAAATTCGATCTTTTGAATGAATCCTCATTTAGGATAGAACCTCGTATTTTTGTGTGTTCATTATTTGACATGATTATTTTAATCATACATCGTATTCGAAATGCCAAAAAGTAATTTTGTTAAATTTGTTTTGCGTAAAATAATTCGATTATTCAAAATAATGTGTGAATTAAATGCAGCTTTTAAAAATTGAAAGGTTCCCCACCCCCTACAATTGCGTGTATAAATTTACAAAAAAAATATGGAAAACACTCTAGATTATTGAGTCATTAAGGAATGTATTTTTCTGGACAACCGTGTTTACCGATATTTGTTTTGTTTTGAATTTTCCAGCGGTTCAAATAGTTGGTACATATCAAAGCAAAAAATATTATCATTAAAATACAGATAAAAGCTATTTATATTTATCGAAGTTTTTCAGTGAAATATTTTTTTTTCAATGATATTAATATTTATGTTCTACCCATTTTATGAATACTAAACGTATTCATCGATTACATCTCTTTCTCAAAATGTGCCCAGCCCATTGAATTTTCATTTCTTCGCCGAGCCTTTGAACATTATAACGTGTAAATTTTTGTTAATATCCTAAATTATTGCTTCATTTATATTTAACATACTGATGGTAAAGTAATTTAAAAAAATAACATTTCAATGCTATTGAAACATAATGTTTTTTTGGCACTTTCCGCTTAGGTATAAATAAATCTGTTTAAAATGTATTTTATAATCAGGTATATCGATGTGCATGTCTTCATGATTTTTTTGTATAAAATTGACCGTAAACAGTTTATTGTGAATTATCTACTTTTAATAAGACGAACATATCGGAATTTGTAGAGACTTTGATATTTCAACCGTCATTAATTTTTTCCCTATCTCTATATTTAGTACCATTTAAATTACATTTAAATTACTTTCGTCTGCTGATTTCTGCCTTAATTTCATAAATTGAGCAGACATTAAAAGTAGACTATTTTAGTGTCATTAAATTAATTTTGAAAAAACGGTCACAATTTACGGTAAGTTTTGAGTAATTTATTTATGTCGAGTTAATACAATATCTTTTATATCGTCATTATATTGGAAGAAGGTGGTAAGTTGAAAATCGGTTGTTCTGAGTTACGAATGCAGCACGGGGCGTAGCGAGAGCGACTAGCTAACCACTAGTCCTGTCCTAGTCTATCCGTCTATCACCACTCTCTTCGAAAAAAAGAGAGGCTGAGCAACTGAGTAACAAACAATTCTCATAGAAAAATGATGTTGAAAGAGAGCATAATATGCTCCATGCTGGTAACGGACAAGTAGAAAATTTTTTATTAAACAGCAGTATGTATATAATGTATGTAAAATATGATTTTCTTAAAAGTCGACTATCTCAAATTAAGTTAGTTTGGCTTGAGGCCTTTTACCATTATAGCAACGATATTATAACCATATTTTGCCTCATAAAAATGCATTCAAATTTAGTTAGTAATTTATCCTTTCAAAGTAGACAGATAAGTTACAATTGTAAAGCAATAGCCTTTACGCTATTCACTGAAAAGCATCCTTGGTGATGTATAGCCAACAAACTATGAAACTATTCGTCGGTATGCGTACACTATGTAACGAGGAAAACACGGCCAAGCTTATATAGGTTAATCAGCCCTTTGAGAATATACCCTAAACCTGAAAGCTCGTAAATTTTATATAAGGGTTTTATTATGGAAACGAAAAAAAAAACCGTTATTAACTTACGTAACTAATTTTTAATTATAAAAGTCCAGCTTAATTTTCTGATTTTATTAAGATATCCTCCAAGTCATAAAACCTAATGAATTTAATTTAATAAATAAAATTTCAATCAGTCGGTTCATAAAATTTTATGGTTAAAAGATTTTCTAAATATCCAAGCATGAACGTATCCTTGAATCATCTTTTCTTACCAATTATATTGAAAAGGAAGCGGTGTATTATTATGTAAAAAAAACTGTTAAAAATAACAACTTTGTATAAATATACCCGGCATATTTTAACATAAATAAACGTACTAATATAAATAATGTGAATAAAAATACTGTTAAAAATAAAAACTTTGTACTAATACACCCGGCGTATTTGAATATGAATAAACGTACTTCAAACTATTTACGATTTTCATAAATGTGGATTTTTCTTCAATTACATTCTATGCTTATGTTTTAAAGTAATAAAAAATTTATATTTAAAAAATAAAACACAATTTGTCTTGTATTAATTTCAC
Organism: Himalopsyche phryganea; assembly: GCA_022494535.1. NCBI lineage: Eukaryota > Metazoa > Arthropoda > Insecta > Trichoptera > Rhyacophilidae > Himalopsyche > Himalopsyche phryganea. The sequence continues at coordinate 2,424,413 of JAGVSL010000019.1, read as the reverse complement.
ATTTTTATAATTTTCAGGACTGGTTTCGCTCATTGTGAGCATTATCATCAGTTTATAATGCTCACGACTAGCGAAACCAACCCTGATCATTACAAAAATGTGAAATTTGTACAAAGCAAATTGTGCTTTATTTTAAAAAAATATTGCCTTTCCATCAAGAATTGACAATTGGCAACTTAAAATTGTTAAATGTACATAATATAAATGCCATTACTCTTAGTTTTCAATAAATTTTATAATAATTAATTATAGTTTTCATCGCGAATATATGTGAAAAATTATTTGTTCATCACGCAAATGTTTGAAAACAATATTATTTGACATGCATATAATTTTCTCTTCAACCATTGAAGAAAATACGGTATTTAAAATACTATTACTTTCCATATAAAAACTCAATTTAGATTGCCTTGAGCCTTAAGGTATCAATTCATTTCTTCCTCAGCACTTTATCTCGAAACCTTCCTCACTATTTCCTGAAATGATAAATAATTCCTGCTCCAAGAATTACAAAACAAAGAAAAAATGTTTCAATATTTCGCTACCTTACTTTTAAAAGGTACTAACTGACATTTTGACCTAAAATGACCTTTTAATTGGAAAATGTTTTATTAGCCACATTCTACCATATACGTTGATTTCAGAGTCATATATTTTTCAATGAGGGAGTTAGCAATATTCCGGTGTTCTATCCACACATTTTTTTTATACGGTTCTATGAATTGATATAACTGCTTATTATCATTTCACAGAAAAAACATACAAAACACAGTTTTTTTGAAAAGGTTTTCACATCATGTCGAGCGCTCAATGGTTCGTGTGTATTTTACCCTCTACTTCTATTGTTGTATCGATGTGGTCATTCACGAAAATTAGCTGAGTTCGTTCAAACATTCAAAGTATATATATATTATTATTTTGTTGTAATGTAATATTATTGTTAGCTTATATGGTTCAAAAAGTCATGATAATATAAAATATTAATAAATATCTCAAAAATCAGAACATTTTGTTTGATAAAATTGAAATACCCGATAAAACCTTTCCAAACAAACTATTGTTGTCAATTCTAATTAAAGGTTTATATACTCATTATTTTCTTATATAAATACTTTTGTTAAAATAAGTTATATGAAAAACAAGTAATATATTTATAAATATAAATATATGCTAACTCACTAAATAAAAATGCATTGTGTCCTTCAAAATACAAAATATGATCAGTCAAAATTTCAAACACTCGTATCTCAAAATATGGTCAAGTGCAGTTAGAACCTTTTCAAAGTAAGGTAACATTTTGCATGTGTCAATGATTCCTAGTTTTATTAAAGTAACACGTCATCATTACCAAGATATACAAATTATTAGAGTTAAAGTAAGTATGAAATCCTAAAAAAATGTCTGAAAACTATAATAAGGAATACAAAACTAAACATAAAAATGTAATCTAAGTAGAACGATTCATCCATTTATATAAAAATAAAACACTATTAACTTCACATCTCATTCAAGTTAAAAAGGTTTCTTAGTAAAATGTAAAAGTTTTTACTTACCTTCCACCCATCCAAATCTAAAAACGGGACGAAGCGAGAACTATTATAGCTAACCTGTTCTTTTTTGAGTAACTGAGTAACAAGTAGTTCTTGTAGAAAAGCTCCTGTTAAGATACGTCAACTTACCTACTATTTTTTTATCCTCAACCGATTACTGTGATTAATGCAGATTTTTTTTCAATTTTTCACTTTGTTCAACTTTTTGATGGAATTTTAGTCAAATATAGTATAGTTCTATCGATGGTAATGACGCAGAAAATCCTTTTTACATGCTTCATACTTATTATTCAACCAAATAATTTGCTATTTATATGTAATGTTATTGAGTTTTATCAAATAAATGACAATCATTAAATCAAGTAACACATGGGTTTTTCTTAAAATTGATAATATCAATAAAAAGTTCATTTTGTATTGTTTGAAATGACATTTATTTGCACTCAAATATATTATAGGAGAGTATTTAGTTCCATATAAACTATGGCCTGAATTTATTGGGTCAGTAATCAATCAAAAAGGTCAGTAATTAATTCGATAAATGGTCAGTATACACGTGGTCAATTAATAAAATAAACAGTCAGTAATTTATATAAAATGGTCAGTTATTAAATTAAACCTAATTTATTATTTTATCTTTTTTACTTAGTTAAACTAACCTAACCTAACTTAAATTTGGATTATTGAGATTTTGTACACTTCCATGTATTTTGTCACTAACGACCCGGGTTTCGCCTTTCGGCATCTTCAGGCATTCGAGCACACGAATGGACTCGAACTGAGAGACAGTAAACAATGTCTAGCGTTTATATAGAAGATACAAATGCGACAAATATTATTTACGAGGTAAGATATTATACGTCTGAGAGCCACACTGATACCTGAGTTAAAATTTCGGGAATCTCCCTAATCCTTATTTTGTAAACACCATATTAACAGAGTGGCGAATTGCCGCTTTTCAACAGTTGAAAAGCGGCAATTCGCTGACTGTTTTATGCATTTTTTATTGACTGTTTCTATAATATTTACTGACCGTTAATTGCATTAGATACTGACCAAATAATTAGTTGCCATGAATTATACGGCTCGTAACTATTCCAGAATAACGTCAGAGTCGGTACTAAAATTCACAATCGAAATAAGCGTATTACCAAAATTGTTTAAGAATAACCATACAGTAGTAGAAGTAAAAAGTAAGTTATTTTTAGTTTATTATATAAAAAGTGATCAAAAATTGAAAATCAAGAATCAAAATATACCCTGTATAATATTTTGTAGCTTCCTGTAACCTCGCACATTAGAAACACGTTACGAATTTCACGGAAAGATGAGTTGCTAAGCAAGTCTCTTTCGTTTGCCAAGTCTTCACACAAATCACAATGAAACTTGCACATAGTGGCTTTTTAAACTTTTATAAATTCTCAATGTGGCGAGAGCGTACCTTCTTTGCACGCATGTGGTAATAAACCTGTCGCTTTTCCACATTTCCTCCCCAAACGGTATATCTCCCGTTCGAGAGAGGCATAAGTCGAGATGATGCGCTTCTTCTTTTACGTACTTTCCCTTCCAAGACTAACTGCTCTCTCCTTCTAATCAAAACACATAAACCACAACAACTGACTGTTTCGACTTGTACCCTTTTAGAATTTGTGGCCTCTACATTGCTACCCTAGCATTTTTTAAGTCATATTTGAATTATGACGACTTAGGCGGAAATAATGGGGATTCGAGAATGTTTCAACCAAGCAAGCGATATTTCCGTTAATATAAAATTAAAATTTATAACTTAGTTACTTCACTGACTGTGTTACTAAATCTAACGTGTATCGCAAAGTTATCATAAGGTAAACAATGATCGTAATTCTTTAATAAAAAATGAAGGCTAGGGTGGGTTTGTTTCCTTTTACTGGATCTAGGGCGGGGATAAGACACAAACGATGATAGTACTAATTACCATAATTACTGGTGTCTGGAGGGGAGAATCCTATTTCTGTTTTTGAGTAAATTGAAAGATTTTCTTATACAAATAATATCCTTACCCCAGAGTTGATGAAGCTGCGACATTTTAGATTCTCAAGTGCAACTCTTTGAGTGATTTATTTTTTTTAATTTATTTACGAAATAATTTCACTATGGTTTTTAATGTACCTACATTGAAATTCTTTAAATGCTGCATTGTTAGATAACAGATAGATGAAAACGGCCTTCTGAGATGAAAAGATATAAAAACCTATGATATAAAAGATCGGGCGGTTAGTCATTTTTATCCATTTTAATCCTTTATTAAAATGAATTGCTTTACTATCCACGTTTGAAAGTGTTTAACATAAAGAACGTTTGGTTTGTCAGTAGCTTGAATAAAATGGGCAAACACTATCACACAATTCATAACATCCACACAACTTACCCATTTTCATATATTAAATGATTATGTATCAAATGAAACCATACAATTAAGTACCAACCAATATTCCAAGAGTATCGTTATGCATAAAAAATAATTGACGTTTGAAAATGATACAAACAAAAACAAACTGAAAATTACATTAAATTGAAAATGGTATTTTTAAAACAAAAACATATGCACTCGAATACAACTGAGATTGGAGTTTAGCAACGAATTTTGTAGTATTGGTATAGAATCGCAACATTGGACGAATGTATCAATCCACCAGTATTGGAAATTCCAATAATGGTATAAAAAATTAACAAATAAAAATATGCGGCTAATTGGACCGGCATTTCTGAACGAATTAGTCAATATCGGTAGTTTGATATTTATTATTAAATACCTTTATTGTTGTATTTTTTTACCAATATGAAGCATATGGCCTCTTAATGGAAGTATCTCAACAGAAGTTTTTTTCTACGAGAGCAGTTGCTCAACCTCTCGTTTTCGAAGAGAGTAGGGATAGAAGGATAGAACTAGGACAGGACTAGTGGTTTGCTTATCACTCTCGCTAAGGCGGGTTTTTAGGTTTGGATGGGTGGGGAAAAGTTTTAGACATTCTTGCTTACGAACATAATTTGAAAAATCGAAATTATCCGTACCGGGACTTGAACCGAAGATATACATAACCGTAGCCAACAACGTTGACCACTGCACCACGAATCTGACAGTTATTTATATAGCGTAAACAAAAGCATAAAAAACTTATTTTAATAAATATTTTAACTATATTTTATCTTTGATTGAAATATGACAATAAGAAATCTTGTTAATCAATGCTCGAATCTGTCAATAATTGACTTGACTCTTCACCGTGAACAATTGTTTTAAAATAAATAGGTCGTGGATTCATAGCATAAAAATTTATATTTTTCATGATTGTCAATACCGGAATACAAATATTATAGCAATTTCGATACAGGTGTTTCAGTATTGAAAAACTCTTACAGGTTGTTCAATCTGTAGTATTGGTGCAATGTGCTCATTAGCGATACTACACGATATCTCCATGACTAGGAATATTTAAACAGAGGCATCTGTTTTCATGGTGTCTAAGTAACTGTTAGGCTGAATTCTTGATTGTGTTTGAACGCTTAAAAACTTGCAAGTGCGGGTATCGTGTCAATAGGAAACTCGATACGACACGTAAAAGCAGAACTTTTGCCTGCGTTTTAACTAAATTCAAAGCATGTTTGCATGTGAAAATTGAATATAGTTACTAAGGGACTCTAGATATTCGTTGAAAAAAGTATTATCACATCAAATATTAAAACCGTATTATATTCGAATAATATAGTATATGAATAACATAATAAATCGACGGTATACTAATATAACGCATTAAGTCAGTTTTTGATGATTTTCGTCTGTAAATGTCAAAATGTATGCAATTTAACGCTTTATAGTAGAACGCATAAAGTTATAGGATATAATGGCTTTGAAAAAATAAGTATTAAGTTTTAGTGCTATTTTTTTATTCTGGCGAAAATCATGACTTAACTATAACTCACAGATATTAAATCTTATGATTTGTATGCCAATAAAATTATTCTTAAAAATGCACAAAAAATCTTTTTTTTAAAAAAAAACAATTGTACTTGAAAGAGAAAGTAGTTTGAAAAAAAATAATGCTTTAAATTCGATTACTTCAGAACTCGTTTTTATGACCTAATGCCTTTGTCAGCTCCGTGGAGCATTTGGTAACGTCATTGGCTACGGTTACGGATGTCTAATATTCAAATCCATGTGCGGACAGTTTCATAAATTGATTTTTCAATCGATTTATGGCTTTCAGTTCGTAGGCATGAATGTTTGTGATGTCTAAAATTCCCTCCAACCTATCCGATCCTAAAAGCGGGGTATTCCGAGAGCAATTAGCGAACCACTAGCCCTGTCCTAAATATAACCTTCTATCCTAACTTTCTTCGTAAAATAAAGGTTGAGCCACCGAGTAAGTAAAAATTCTGGTAGAAAACGTCTGCTGAGATATCTCCATTATAGCCTTATGCTCCACACTGGGAGCGAACATGCTAAAAAAAATACCTTTCCTCGATATATTCATTATTTTTGCCAAACGTATTAATTTTAAATACATAATTGCTCTCGGCACGTGTCTTTGATGAGTTTCACGGTATTTAAATAATCAAAATAGATTATATCAAGATTAAAAAAAAGCAAGAACATTATTTAATAATGCAACGAGGAGTGACATTTTTCATTAAAACAGTGGATTAATATACATTCAAATAATTTATCAAACGCTTGAATATCCCAATGTCAAAAAAGAGCCAAGTGTTTGAATATTCGATTAGATTCTCTAATGGTTACACGCCCTTTTTCATGAATTCAAGAAGCGCGCTATATAAAAACGTGTTATAGAAAACTCCACTTGATGAAGCAACATGCTTTCTCTCAACCAAGACTTGCAACAAAATCGTTCTGATCTCGAGTTACCCAAGGCACACTCATCTCTTTGATTCCAGATATCTATTTCAAAGTGAAAGAAGCTGACTACATAACCGATTAATATATATATATATATATTTATTTTTTAAGAAATTCCTTATGAAAGACTAAATAATATAACAAATTGCGCGTACAACTTTCTGGTAGAATATTTAAGCGTTCAATTTTGATTCGCCCTCAAAAATTAGGTAAGGTCTGAGCAAGTCAAAGTTTACTCTTCAAGTTTAAAATTGAATAACGAACTAATCCTAAAAAGAATTTTACATAACCACAATCAGTATTCGTAAAGTTTTATTCCCTCATACAAAACCTACAGTTGGCAGAATCTTTATTACGAAAATAGTTAGCTAGAATACATGCGGGAAAGCACTATAAAGACTATCAATTCCCGGTGGAATGGCATTACATTTATAAAAATCAAATACACTTTTATTACTAATGCTTTATAGAATTAATAACATTTTGTAGAACTTCGTTGTAATACGATAAAATATCAAATTATTCAGTTCTAAATTTTTTTACTACTTAGTAGTTGCTATTTCGTTTTCATGCCATAGTTCTGTATTTGTTTTGCACTAATTACACAATTTTAAGAAATGATTAGGGCCTGATTTATCAGTTGAAACCATTCATTGCATATCAATAATAATCATTGAGTTAAGTTGTGCATAAATGTTGCATCTAGTATTGCCTAATGGTACCTACCCACCTTCGTTTACAATTTTCCTGAAAGGCTAAATATTTACCACGGTTGGAGTAAGTACCGGTCGTCTGATATAACCGCACCGACGTCAATATCTTTGCCATATGAACGTAACGTAAGTGCTTAGCCTGCACGAGATTCCACACGGTATATGATATACTTTATCATATATGTACATGTGATATGGTCTAAAACATCGACACAGCTGTCTGGCAAGAGCATTAACCAAAGGGTTCTGAAAACATCTCAAGCGACACATATACTTATATTATTATATCTCGACTTGGACACTAAAGTTTGCACTTTGCGCTTTAGTACGTTAAATGTTAAATAAAATCGTTTAATATTACTAGTATCGTAGCAGCGTAGCCAATGGGTCTCTCATCTTTCTCGGTTACATAATCAAGGGTTCTAATGTCTGTAAGGAATCCATATGCAAAGGCATTGATGCCTTTGTCGTTTCATTTCTACCCGTTCACAACTTATCTAATCCTGAAATTTTTTTTTAGAGAAAACGATTACTTCTGGGTCCTAATACTAGAAGTGCTTATGTCAGATTTTGACATTTTCGACTGAAGTATCAGAAAGTGTTTGATTGAATTGGCATTTACTTAGTAGAACTACATTATATTAGGATAAAATAACAAACTGTATTGTTCTGACGATGGCGTTAAGCCAAAATAGCTATCAACTATGTAATAAAAAAATTTAGAACTAAATACTTTATTATTTTATCCTATTATCAGAAAGTACTTTAAAATGTTTATTCTTTCAACGGTAGAAATCCGTATGTCAGCCTATTCAAAATGAATGAAATAATATAAAATCTATAGTGTATGTCAAAATAATGTGTCTATATATTTTACACCAATAAATGCTTATTTTGATTAAGCAATTCAGATTTTGGGATTTACTAGTACAAGAAGCAACAATCTTCAGCTCTACCACAAAAAATCATCACAGTATTTGGCAACAATAACGTGAAACATAATGAAACATATTGTTTTTGAAAAATACAAAATCGCCTGTACTGAACAATTAATAAATATGACATAGGCAATTTAATATTAGTGCCAGAGTTAATTTATAAACCTTTCCTTATCCTTTAATTGGTTCTATAACTTATCTGAAATGAGAGGTTGGGAAAATCATTACCAGCTCTAGAAAAACCAATCTAGTTGTCATGGCCATTACTAGGCCGTATCTACAACATTGGGCTCACGCATAATTTAAAATATATTTAAATAATATGTTTTCATCAATCATTTCAAATGCTTTCTTCGAAATATGATTACTTTATTTGATAAATTAAATATGCCAAACGGCTGTTGTAACCTGAACAAGAAAGTGTGAGATTATCAATATTTTTTTTTTGAAGATAGACCAATAGTACCAATGAAGTTAAACTTCTTAATTCCAATAAGTCCACAAAAAACTGTGTTTTCATCAAGTGGCAATATCTTCAAATTAATGCCAAAATAGTAAAAATTCTTTGGGAAAGAATGATAATTTACGCGAAATAATTAGAAAGTTATCTAGGCTACGATCACATTGGTGAATTATATTTAATTGAAATATATCATAATCAACTTGATCAACAGTATTACCATGAATAATTAAAATACTCAAAATATGCTTAACATATATGGATGCTAGTTTTTCTAAAAAAAATTTAATAAATAAAAAAATCATTACTGATATGATTAATTTATAGAAATGGCTACTTAAAAGTTTTTCTTCACAATACGAATTTGAAAAAATATGTAACTCGTTTCAGTGATACTTTAAATATTACTTATTTATTGATAGAGTATTGAGAGTTTATGTGTATTGATTATAATATTTTATAATGAACCTTACAATTTTGCAGGAATAAACAAACAGTTGTATTTTAATAAAATCCTTGTCAGATAAAACAAATCAAATAGATATTTAGTTGATGATAATAAATTCACATACTTCAATTTAACATCGTATTAATGACAAAGGAAACCGATTTCAAATATACAAACAGATCTTTGTGGAGGTTTGGAAACAATAATTGAACCGCAACTTACTTCTCAGTGTTTGCAAATAGACAAGTTTCGTATATTATAGCAAACAAGAAATTTCTCTAGCAGTTACGAATGCTGGTTAGGGTGAAACTAAATGGCAAATAATATGCAATTAATTTAGGGAGCCAATCTTAATAGTAGATGGATTTAAAAAGTACTTAAAATTCGTTGATTTTTATAGCCAAATACTTCCCTGAGAAATATTTTCGTAACGGGGAATTTTCAAATAACCACCGCGCTATATTATCTGGCCAATACATTAGCTTAAGTTTGACTACAATTAATTTGAATATTTTTCTACACTTTGGTTGTACTTTCCAACCTGTTCTATTAAAAAAATCTTACATACATTACAATATGGAATACACTATGGTTACTCTGATTTCATCTATGTGCTACAATCGTGATTACATTCTACTAACAGTAACTTTCAGCATATTTAAATGTTTAATACATCATTTATAATCATCTAGATCAACAACATGCTAACTTTATTTCTATTCAAATAAGTATAATAATTCTTTTTATTTTAATTTACTTAATTAATTACTACGATTTCAATATATAAACACTAGAGTCGTATAAAAATTCACTCCCAACGCATCTGTAATGTGTCCTGGGTTGCAACTCAAAATGTATGCGTGAATTCACAGATTTTTCTCTTTTAAAGAATCGTTAAAAACTTTCAAATTATAAGACTAGTTGCAGTTTCAAATATAATTTTATTATAGCTTTATTGTGTCTATAATTTAATAATTTGAAAAAATCCATTACAAAGAAAAATATTTTCTTTATAAAACGTTTTCAATTCTGCATCACCTTCAGAACGATGGAGGAAAAACTTCTTAAAAAAAGCTTAAGGATAAAATGAATCCACGGCATAGAGTGGACAAACAAATCAGAAAAGTATAATAAGAATTATAAACTTTCTTAAACTTATTTTTCATTTAGGTACGTATGAGTTATATACCTATTCAATCTACTGTTTAGGAATATGTGCTTCCAATGTTGAACGTTGACGTGATTACACAGCAGGACGTTGATGATGATGACGAGGCCGGTAATGCAGTCCAGAGTAGATGTTACACGGTCGGAAAATGACGAGCGACTGATGATTCATTTTATATATTCTTCTCTCGTTGTATTGCGTTTTCCAAAAATCGCATATGATGATTCTCACGCTTGCAGGCAGTCTGCTTTTACAATCACGTATTTACTTGTAAGTGCAAAACTCAGTAATATCACTTTTCGTAACTGCTATTTTGTGAAATGATGACTTGATAAAAGTGTCATGTATGGAAACTTTTTCTATTTACAAAGAATTATAATTTTCGCTGACGAAGACGAAACATTTTCTCCGGTATTACATTTTGCAAATCCATGGCGTCATGTATCCTTACAACTGTTTAAATCGAGAGATAAGTGTATAACATAAAATGCCAAGACATAAATCAATATGTTAATTAAATCTAACCAGGAGCTATGAATTTGAATTCCTAAGCTCACGAAGACAGAAAGTTGATTGAAATGGACCTTTAATCGGATGCTATAACAGTTATTTTAATTCTGTAGAAGCTGCCACTTAACTGATATCCGTTTTCGCTTGAAAAAAAACCTCCGGCGGTTCGTGCTAGCTTCTGTTTTTAATGGGTGCACTTATTCATCATGTGCATTGATTTCAAAGCGTCGTATCTTCTGGCACTCAAATAAAAGGGATATTTTGTAATATTGGAAGAATGAAATTGAAGCTCAGCTTGATTTTGTTGCTGAAAAAATTTTATTTACAAAATTTACCTTAACTAATTGATTGACATTCCACCAGAAGTAATAATACATTTGCAGCAAATTTGATAACCTGCTTTTGTACCGAAATTGTGGTATTATATTATGGACTCCTAATGGATTATCTCGAATCTCGACCTCTCTTTTACGGGGAGCGTCACAAAAGAATGATATGACTAGTAAATTACCAGTAGTTAGTCGACAATGAGATGGAATATCGACATCATAAACATTTCAAATCATTTTAAAATCGAATTATAATAGTATCAGAAAGGATATTTGACCCCGTGGAAATTTCAACTAAATTGACCGCTCGGGTACAGAACCCACAATCATATACCAATTTGGTACTTGTCTGATAGCTGGTATCCCGATATTGAGCGACGAAACAAGTTCCTCCGTAACCAAAATTTCATTAACAATTTTTGAACTCCGTACTGCACGCTAATATAAACCTTATTATGCATAGCATGGAGCGCTAATTTCTATTTCATCGGTTACCACAATATGACAACCCCGCCCATCAAATATCGTGTCGGTTAATAAAACTCACTACACACCAATTTCTCGTATGGTAAATCTTGTTGAGTTTGCACTAATCCGATGTCCGCTAGTTGACGGCGCATTGAAGTGTTAAATTTAATAATAAACGATACCAGCTAAAAGGAAAGAACCATCAGCTTATTTAACATATAGTGAATCTAAAATACTAACATATTAAGATACAAACCAAAACAATGTTGTAAGACCACCTATTAAAAATGGAAAAAGGAGGGATACTGTTACATAAAATCATTCAATTATATTTTTAATACCTTAATTTAATAAATAAATATCAAACATATTTGGCAATTACAAATAAGCAACACAAGTTGTTATCTTCAGATTTTTCAAATAAATTGCATTGAAGTTATTATTATTTTTTATTTAAGTTAAATTACGAATGTGTGAATCATTTTAAATGGTTTCTGTGAATAAAATAAATATATTATTTGATATTTTATAGTACGCTCCCAACGTGGATCATATGAGAATTCTAATAGAGATCTCTCAACAGAAGTATTCTATGAGAACTTCTTGTTGCTCAACCTCTCTTTTTCGAAGATAATAGGGATAGAAGGATAGGGCCAGGACAGGACTGGTTAGCTAATCGTTTTAGACATCGCAAATATTCATGAATACGAACAGAAGTCCATAAATTGATTGAAGGAACAATTCATTAAACTGTCCGTACCGGGAATTGAACCTGAGACATCAGGAACCATATAGCTAATGATGTTACCAACTGCGCCACGGATGCCGACAATGCTGATTAGTTTTTATAAATTTATATATTATTCTCTATTAGATATTTCTTGAATATCGTAATATAATACCGCACAAACAATCATAATCGTGTACGAATGTTTTATAATTGTACTGCTATAAAACTTACAGTTTTTTTTTAAATTAATGAAATATTGAACTACCTAACCACATTTTTCACTTAAAATTATCAGGTTCAAAAAACAGAGGTAGCGAGGACTTTTAAAAATGCCCCTTTCCTCTTAACGTTTTTATTTCATTCAAAATTATAAATAGAGATAAAAAAAAATGATAATATTTACAGTGAAATATAGTAGTTATGAAAAATATTTCCTTGGTGATATTTATAATATGTAGTTTAACGGATTTTGGGTGATTTTCTCGTATCCGTGACGTAATTTCTTCTTCTGGGTCCTTTCACCGTGGTATCACGGGTAAAATAATTCCCAGGGGGAATAGAGAAGGGATCTATTCGGCCCGTAAAAACATAGCAAGGCCCATAAGAAAGCAGATAATATTATGATACTCACATTTATTTTAGTATTAAATGTATTTCTTCCGATGTTTCATGTATTGCTTTATATTTCGTGATAACTCAACAATAAAGTCCATTCGGGGCTTTGTATGAACAGATTAACAAGTATTGTGTAATTTTTTGTGCTGCTTTATTTTTGATAAATATTTTAAAAAAAATACCTTATGTAGTCGTCTACTTAATGTAATTATATCGATTTAAAAACATCGTACGCAAATAACCGGCTAGAGTAGGCGTGTCAAACTCAATCTTGTGCAGTGACATTTTTTCTTTCAAAGAATATCAGCACACTGGGTTTTAATGAATAAGAGATATGAAAAAAATTCTCTTTTGAATTTAGAGTATACATCACAGTCTGAGTATGGGGCCTTTTTTAAATTCATCAATTGTTCAGTATAGGCGATTGTGTATTTCTCAAAAACAATATACATAATTATCTTTCACTTTAACTGTTTCATCTTTAACTGTTTCTAAATACTGTTGTGATTTTGTGTGCTACAGCTGCCCAAGTGAACATATATACTTACATCTTAATACATCTTAATCGCTTATGTCAACATAAGCATTTCGTGTAAAATATGCTGACACATTATCTTGACATATATTTTAGATTTTCTCTTATTTCATATATTTTAAATAGGCTGACATAGGAATTTCTACCATTAAAATCATGAGCATTTAGAAGTACTTTTTGATACTTAAATTAAAAAGCAGATGCAAGAGCATTATTTCTATTATTATTCTTTATATTTCTTTTTTTTCAAAGAATTCGGCGGTAACTTTGTGGAAATTCATTTTTAATATAAAATTAAAAATAACATCTTTGTTATTCCAATGGCTGTGATACGGGTTTTTCGTCTCTGAGAAGCATCCTCAGATTAGGCATAAATGACACAAAACACTAGTCGTAGTTAGTAAAACAATCAGTGAAATATTAATGTCTGGATAGAAATGTTATATCGATATTTTCTTTTAAAACAATTTCTCAATGCAATCATGGAGGCGACGCGCGGTGGTCAGAGTACATAGAAGAATATCAATTGCACCGCACATGGAGGTGGCAATATTATTTATATGAATGCATTGCTTTAGAATTCATATAGATACATAATACATTAAATGAAACTTCTCAGGTATCTCCAGCGGCAATAGAAACTTGCACAAGTCAACGGTCGAATTGTGGGAGTCGCTTTTAAGATCAGCACGCCATCTGGCTTATTGGCTTTGCTTCGTCTACTTGATTGAAATACTTGATAGAGTAGCTAGTAAATTTTGCTAAATGTTTCTAAAGTACCCATAACTATGAATACAGGAATTAATAATGTTAACACTCCAGATCTAGAGTTAATTGTTTTGGGTAAATAAAGCATTTATAATTATGTAATTATTTCACTTAGCATAAAATAAACGTAATTGCAATGCAATATCCATCCTGACAGAAATTGTCAAATTTCCTTCTAGACAACATTAAATACTTAACTCGACATCTTATCGTCACATACGAGGTATTTTTAACTTTTTATAAAATTCAAGTAGAGTTAGAAATAAAACACAGGGCTAGGACTTTTAACTAAATTATTATTCTATATGGCAACAGATTATTTTAGATTATTTCAAGGCTATAATATATTTATTATCGTCACCGAACTGGAAGATTTTACTATGTAATAAAAGTCATAAAAATTAGGTAAGTGCATCCAAACACTCTTGAATATCAATTCTTTGACTAGAATAACTCAGTGGGTGCATTTATTACACTAGTTTGGCAGAAAACAGCAATTTATTATATAGTTATGTAAGTACATTTCGGCCTCGTATAACACTGTAATATATTTCCACAAAATGTCGTGTTATACAAATCTGTGTTATAGGAGGTTTGAAGTTCATACAAAATTAGAGAATGCGTTCCAAAAAGTTTGGTAAAAAACTTTATTTTTTTAATAAGCAATTTTAGCGTATAAATCTTTACGTAATTCGTGATAAGAGGCCAAGATCTGTTGTCAATCCTTCTTGAACTAACTGCTTTCCATTATAGGATAATTTTCTATTAAAAAATGCTGAAACCGTCTTATACAAAGCGTGTTGTAGTAAAATATGTCATAATTCATCAGCCGTATCAAAACCGTGTTATACGAGGCCCAGGTACAAGTAATTGTATTTTAACATCTAATTTTATTTGTACCACATCAACACACATCTGTATCTGTATGATAAAACATTGAGGCTAGTGGTTTTTTTCTAACAACTTCATTTGCTATTTATTCAGAACTAACACTTTATATAATCTACCAATTTCTGCCAGAATTGTGACGTGTATATCACACTGTTTTATAAATAGAATTCAAATTACTGCACCATTTTGCGCTCTTTTGCGTTAAGTGTCGTAATAGAAAAAAGGAAGTAATTAACTACTCATTAATACTCACAGCTTCAACGTGCATTTTCATTTAAACCGAACTTGAGGTAGAGAAATATAATTTTCAATGACGCGCAGATTCTACTGTTTTGAACGCAATAAAACGATTTCATAAATAAAATAAAGCTTATCACAGAAAATTGCAATAAAGATTATAAAATAAACTCTATTAGTTCAAGGCAGTTCGGCTATTATTATCACAGATATGTATTAAAATATAGTATGACAAATAAAAAAGAAAGCCCTCAAGAAAAACAATAGAAACGCGTTGTTGCACAAATTAAAATGAATCCGGAGCGGTATATCAGAACCAATGATATGATTAATTTATATAGATTTAATAAAAAAACACTGTCATGAAACAAACATGTATGTGGGGGACGAATCAATACGTATGGCAACCCAGATGAGTATCGTTAAAATGTATATATTTTCATACGTCTTGTCACTAACAAGCCGGGCTTTACCTTTCAGCATCTTCAGGCATTGAAGCCCATCGGTGTACTCGAAAGTCTGAAAATCTCGTAAAAAAATGTACAAAGAAATGTACACAATTTGAACGATTCAAATCTGCTATCGAAATTCCATCGAGCACCCTCAGTCAATATCTTAATTGTATTAATATTCACTTGTTTATAGTTGATGTATTAATAAGTTTATTTTTATTTTGATAGTTGGCCAGGCGCACAAACGTCTCTATTCTGAAAGAGCCCCAAATACTATCGCCTACTCGACTTTTTGGCCACATCAGTCGAAAGCCTACCGACAATCTTCAGAGATTCGTCATCACAAGAAAAGTCAAAAGTAGAAAGGACCACGGAGGGGCCCCAACTCCTTGGATCGACCAAATGAAGGACGCCACAGGCCTCTCTTTACCGATGGCCCTCAGAGAAGCGGAGTGCAGGAGCGAGTAGTGAAGAATCGTCAAACGCAATGGAGGTGGAAGTCACGACCCTCACAGTGAGAAATACAACTATGAAGAAGAATATGGAAAATCATTTTAATGTTTCTATTTTTATATTCGTGATAGAACGTCTATAATCATGTATTCTATATTCATCAAAAGTACTGTCGCTAGATAAACTACGATAAATCGTTTTAAATGACATATATAAATTGGATACACAAGTACAGAAATTGTATTTTGCCAATGAAAGGCAGTTGCTAGCATACTCATATAGAATATCGAGTTGCAACGAACTCAATATCTCATTGGAAAAGAAACATTTCTATTCTAAGATTAGTTTTACAACTATATATTATATATATCGATTTTAAGCACATTTATACTTCTTTTCACACGCTCTAATATATGATATTTCAATAACAAGAAAATAATGAAAAGCCTTTGTTTGCTTTGTATAAAAAGAACGAATAATTTGATATCATGCCTGTGTAACTCAACCATTACAAAAATAACTTCAAAAATAAAGTCAAATAAGCGCGTATTACAATCACATAATTTACTTTTTTTTAGCTATTTACAGTGTAATGTTGACGATTTATGAGTTTTATTAGCATAAAAGACAAGTTTCTTTTTAATAAAAATATATAGAATCTTATTAATATCATTATGTTAATATTGTCTGGGAAAATATCAGTCTGTTAACATTAGAACACAAAATTACATTCCAACTGTAATTTGTTTTTGATATGAATAGTTTTTCTTATAAGTAAATATTTATATACACTTATCATTATTCAGTTTTTTTCAATGGATATTGGTAACCATGTCTGCTCCCATTGTAGTTTATTTCTACAGAAGTTATTCTAAGATTATTTCTTGGAACTCAGTCACTAAGCCTCTCTATTTCGTGGAGAGTAATAGAAAAAGAATAAAGCTTACACAAAACTAACTAATTACTCGCCAAAATATTCTGTTTCAACTTTTCTTTTGATAACGATGTCACATATATTTTTTAACTATTAATTATTTTTTTCAGGTTTTTTAATTCTCCTATATTGCTAAAATTATTTTATGCAAATTTGTGTTATAGAATATTAAAAATAAAAATCTTGATTATGTATTCATTAACCTCGAATAAATTATAAATTATTTGTTAATTGGGTGATAACATTTAAACGTACCTCTGAGGACACTTTCGGAATAAAAACTAATTACCCTCCGGTTGCCAGATGGAGAATCTATTCAATTAATTTTATCAGTAAATTTATTCAATTCTGACAACACCAATCCTGTTGGAAAACCGAGCAATTATCGGTTTAACTGCAAACACCGATAACGTTTTGTGGCAGCATTGGATTTATCAATGTTATTTAAAAAAGGCAAGCACTTAAATTAAACTATCAACCTCTCAAAGGGATAAAAATGATTTTATTTGAATTCGTACAAACGTTCAATATTTTTCAAAACAAAAACAAAAAATTGTACTTGTATAAATATTTTTTTTTTTTGAAAAATCACATAAAATCTCATTTGCGAAAGTCACTGCTTCAAATCCCTCAGTGGACATTTTCATGCATTGCTATTTAAATCTATGTGTAGATCTGTATCCAGTGTCATATCTGTAACGTTAATAACCCCAACTAATTACCACCAGTCCGATTCTAAAAATAGGGCGTAGAGAAAGCTCATTAGCTAACTACAAGTCGTTTCTTAACCCTATCCTACTTAATGTCCCCTCTCTGAAAAGAGAAATTGGAGCACCTGAATAGCAACCGATTCTCATAAACGACTTCAGATGATCAATTACAGTTTTATGTGTTCGATATTGAAAGATGACATGAAAAAAATGTTTAGCATTGAATCTTTGAAAGAGTTAAATTATAAAATATGTAAATACTTAAAATCACAAGCGCAGTACAAATTTCAGATAGTATTGACAGGACAGGATGTTGAAAACCATTTTTTTTGAGGCTTTAATATCAAATTTATATGGGTTTAAATTTTAATCGTAACAAATTTAGTAAATTCCCATACATCTTTTCACTAACGACCAGAGTTTCGCCTTCCAGCATCTTTAGGCAGACTGATGAGCTCGTCAGTTCTAGTTCATCCGTGCACTCAAATGCCTGAAGATGCCGAAATGCGAAACGTATGTGACAAGACCTATGGATTGGTTGAATTGGCATTTACTTGGTAGAACTATATTATAATAGAGTAAAATATCAAAGTATTTTATCTATCAAAACCCATGGAAATGTACAAAAGTTGAATGACTCAAATTTGATATTGAAATTTCATCAAGTACCCTATCGATATTGTCAATTAGATGTATTTATTACGATCTTACACAAATAAAGTAAGAAACTTAAATACGAAATCATTTGCCTCGCTATAAACATGCATCAATGTAGTATGTTTACCCATAAAATAAATTGCTGTTTTTTACCAACCCGGTAATGGTTATAAATGCACCGACTGAGTTATTCCAAAGAAATAATTGATATCCAAGAATCTCATTTCGCTCTTAACTCATTTTTTTGGATTCTGTTACTTACAAACTTCCCCCAGAACGGTGACGATTTTAATATATAGTCTTGGACTAATCGAAAGTAATCTCGTACTATATTGGATAATAATTTAGTTGCGAGCCAACCCCTGCGTTTTATTTCTAACTCTACTACGGAGCTTCTAAATAGTTAAAAATACCCCATGTGTGACGATAAGATGACCAGTTAAGGTTTTATTGTCCTTTTACGGGAAAATTTGATGGCATATTAAAGCGGAGAGTCGATAAGTCTGAATCCAGAAACCAAATCTACTCCAGAAAACCCTTTTTTCCGAATCAAATGGTTCTATTTGAAACAGCAGAAAAACTTACTGTGATATAAAATCACCGGTTTATCTTTTACTTTCTACTTAATAATACTCGAAATGGTAACTTTGATAATAAACCACGGTTATAAAGAATATTTTACAGTATATTCATTTATTTTTTATCAGAAACTAATAAAAAAAGAGTTTTAATTAAGACAAAACAATAGATGAAAACCAAATACACTCGCGCACACAATATACTTATATAATGGTTTTTATGTATAAATATTTTTTTAAATTTAAATTTGTGACTTGGATATGGATATGGATCGTCATGACATTTTTATATTTTACCGAAACCCAGATTTGTACAGCAATTGATAAATGCAGCGGCAGTGTGACGCTACAGGCTAGGTAAGTAAGTAGCTTTGTGTAAAACACCTGTTTATAAAATTTCGGATACAAATTAATAATATATGATTTATGGTTATCACTAGAATATTTCTATTACCACAATATAAGTTATTTGAAGATGTCTGAATAATCAGCTGGATGATCAAGCTATAGACATAATTTGTTTATTTTTGAAAATGCAATAAAATAAGATTAATATAGCACATTGTTTAGTTTTGTAGAAATTATAAAATATTTTCAATATTAAAAGTATTAATGTTCTCCTGGATGCGATGCCGAAATATCTATCACTTATATGTTGTAATTCATGTGAAACTAAATACTTTGTAATTTTTCACCTAGTTACATTCATTTTTAAGGTGTTAACTGTCAATTCTTGGTGGAAAGGCATTTTATTTAAAAAATAAAACACAATTTGTATATACTACTTCACATTTTTATAATGATCAGGAGCTGATCATTGTAAGCATGTGAAAGTAGTACAAATAAATTGTGTTTTATTTTTAAAATATAATTATATTCAGTTTCTACTTGTTTCATATGTATAATAAAAATTAAATGTATTTTTTAATCACCATAAATTTCGAAAGTTACATGTATTCTTTAATATTTTTTGTACTTTATAATTTATTTGGATGCCTCGAGCGGACCCATACGACGAATTAAAAACATCACAGTGAAAACAATAATATAATAATTAGCGAGGTATCAACTATATTTTATTATTATAACGTTATTCTAAAAAATAGTGGCCTATTAAATCAACAATAGTCATTGTTGATACAACGTGGACAGTGTCATATAAATATCTTTACAAAATACTTCAACGAAAAATATAATTTTGTAGCTTATTTTTAGTTGAAGAAAATCAAATTAGTTTTCAAAAGCTCTCTTCATCATAATATACGTTCGGTTAGAAAATAAAAACATTTTCAATGGAAATTGTACGACCGGCCAGTGATAAAATTTTGAAGTGTTTCAGTCGAGATGACTGACCGTACTGGCTTGCGACATGTGTCTTAAATTTTACTTCTCCATTAACTTGATGACAAATGAATTTTTAACTTTAGCAATAATTCTGTTTTTTCATTTTATGTATATAAATCAAACAATTCACATTTATAATCGAAGTATCTTAAATGCGTCACTAAAAGCCAATTAATCAGCTCAACTTTTCACATGTATAAATACGTCTGTCGGTCGTAAGAACTCCTCCCAAACGTTTCCGACGTGGCATTTGCATTATGTCATTCTGGCTGCCATTTCTAGTTCAACTTTGCTTTTTTCCACTTTATATTTTTTTACATTATTTTTATTTTTTTTTAAATAAAACACAATTTATATCTATTATTATCTATATTTGTCTAATTCAAATTTATTGAATAACCAAACTGTCTTCGCGTCTTCATCACTTTTATATCCAATTCATTAATATATTCATATGTATTATATGAATAAATTTATTTTTATAATTCTAACTTGTAAGAATTTATTCTTGTCTCTTTAAATTTGTTTTTCAGTTATTCTTTTGGATGCTTCTGGCTGAACTTTATTCTACATTTACCATAGCTGTTAAGTGTTAAAGTTGTTTACATATTTTATTATTTTCAAATGGTTCACTAATTTCTTTTAAAAAATTCCCAATCTGCTATTTTGTTAATGAATATTTAGACAATATCTTATACTCATTAAATTTTGCTCAAGTAATAAATTTTTAATATAGCTTTATTTTTGATTTCAGATTAGTATTTATTGATTTGTAAGAGGTCCTTAACATTTTAATTGTAGACTATTAAATTTCATTTATATTTAATTTGTTTGATTACCTGTAAATTCTTGACTTAGTTCATGAAACAACTGCTTTATATACTTTATAATTGTTAACATTCAATTTCATATAAATAGCCCTGTAACTGTATCAGTCGATAATACTCGTGATGAGCTAAACCGGTTCGAATCATTAAAAACATGTGGAATTAGTACAAATAAATTGAGTTTTATTTTTAAAATATAATGACTTTCCACCAAGAATTGATAGCTAACAACACCTTAAAAGTGATTTTTATTAATCGATGAATAATATTTTGTGGGTGGTACATAGGGTAGGTTGTTGTTTTACACTATAACATTAACTAGAATAGCTATCATACAAGAATGAGTTTGAATCTATCCCAGGCGAAGCCGCGTAATAAATATTGGTTTTATAATAAACGATCGGTTGGCAATTATATATCGGAGTGATTCAACGATTAATGCATTTAAAGGAAATAAAGTTTTAGATAGTGTCTCGGGATCTAAAACATAAAAAAAACTAGCGTACAAAAGGATTAATTCATGGCTTTTCTTGACATGTAATCTCTACATGTCGTAAGCTTTAATAGAAGCTAATAAATTAACATTCAATCGTGCTATAAGAACTAACGATGCCATAGGGATATATAATTTTGGGCGTGTTTTACCTAGGCTTAAAATTATGATGAGATATTCAAAATATTACTCCCGATTGTCATTACGGCGTGAATGACCGTTTAATTTAAGCGTTTCGTCACAACCCAAGAGGGATTGTAAGAAACACCAGCGTGTTATATATTATTAATGAATTTCCAGGCGCCTCGTTGGTGAAAATTTTCAAATCACGAGCAACTTATTGGTGATGCCTTCAGTACACTCGCCAAAGTAAAACATTACCTCAGCTCATCATAACACGGACAATAAAGCTCAAGGTGGCATATCACCCTTCTGATATGCATCGAGGGTTCTGAGAATTTGAAAACTTAGTATGAACCAAGTTTCTCTTTGAGGTCCTCCTATCGACATGCTGGAGACGTATTTACTTTTGAACTTAGAACTTAGCACGTTGGGTTTCTAGTATTTTTGTTGCGTGTGCATATTTTAGATTGAAATATCTAACTTATTACGACCATATTTAAAGCTTAACATAAAATATCAACTAGATTAGAATATTATTTTCACAATATTAAATCTTAGCTGAGAACAATGAAAGAAACTCTCAATACAGTAAATGTGAGATTTAAATAAAGTGTCATTCTTAGAATATCGTAAAATATTTTTAGTTTCACTCAAAACGGACTCGATTTATAAAAGAGTGTATTTGATTAGTTATCAGATAAGAGCGGAAAGAACATAAACATTATTTTTTTATGAATATGTGTCTCTAATGTTGCATGTTCCTTGACGTGATTAAAACTGATGACGGATGATGATGTGTTTTCTTCGAGAGTTTAGGAATAGGTGCTTCCCAATCGAAGGTTGGGGAAAGACTAATTACTATTTTTGTATACTTTTCTCTCGCGTGTATTGCGCTTCCCAAATATGGCATTCGACGAATCTCACGCTTACAGACAGTTTCGTTTTTCTTATCTTTGCACTCAGTAATATCACATTTTCTAACTGGTATTGTGTGAAATGATGACTCGACGTTTGCGCTGGTCAAACACTTGAAATATCACATTTCACCGATAAACAGTGTCGTGTATTCCTACAATTTTTTAAATGACTTTTGTAGTTTTGTTCAGGTATTAAGATGTCGGGCCTTTAACCGAGTGGTAAGCGTCATTGGTTTCGGTTACGGTGCCACAGATTTGAATCCTAGTACGGAGAGTTTCGGCAAACGATGTTCTGAAAAATCTATTTCAGGATTGTTTTCTTAGACAAGGATTTATATATCATGATGTCTAGATTTTTTCCCACCCATCTGATCCTTGAAAGGGGGTATAGAAGAAGCGTTACTAAACCACAAGTCCTGTTCTAGCTCTATCGTTCTATCATTACTGTTTTTTGTAAAAAGAGAGATTAAGCAATTTTCATAGAAAAACTTCTGTTGAGATAAGCAGCATAAGTAGTTTATATGCTACAAACAGGGAGCTGACGTGGTTAAAAAATAAAATATTTGTATTATTTGACACAACCTGGTTTTTCTTAAGTATAAGTGTCATTAGTGTCCTGAACTGAAATCGGCCTGCGGCAAACAGCAATAATTCGCAGAATACGCTCTTTCTTGTTGCCAGGCGTTTAAGAAGCCCCCGGGCTTCGGCCGCTGGACGAGTCCATTTTTACGGAAAAGGGTAGCTCCAACTTTGCACGGAGTTTTTTTTGAATTTTTGTACACAGTCGATGACGAGCTGCCGAGTCGGACGAACGAGGTCTCGTCGCGACGAAGGTGATGTGACGATGTGAACTGTTTGTTTGTTTTTGTGTTTTGATTTGCGTTGGATTTAATTTAAATTCGTTGTGTTATTTGTATTATAACTTAAAGTAAATTCAGTTGCTAAGTAAATGTAAATGTAGAATCAATTTTATGTTTTAAGATTTTATATATTTGTGTAATATTAAACCACTGCATCTTGAATGGAAAAATAAATAAGTTTTTAACCGGATCTGAAATGGTGTTTGTCTGAGATCAGCCCTTCCAGGACTCCGGATAACCAGCCGCTCGCCTCTCTTCGATCCGGGATCTTCTCATATTACAATTTTTTTTTTAATGAACTACTCTTTCAAGGAATGCATAAAATTTATATAGTAAAACGTAACTAATTCACTACATCGAGAACTACACTGTACATAGTAGTATGTTTCTATTATTATATTTGCATACTATCAACTATTGTTGTTAATGATCCGCGTGTATACTCAGAGATGATATGATGCTTCTGTTTAACTATACGGTTGCAGTCCAGACAATTAGAATACTGTTGCAGTATTTGTCAAGTCGTTAAACAAGGTTTCTCAACATTGTACCTTCATAATAAGCCAAACCAAATAGTTTCAGGACAACAAAAACAAGGTTAAGTTTTGATGTATTTTTTTCAGCAATAATGATTATACTCTGATGTTTATCATTTCTACTATTCTAATCAGCAGTTTTTAGGCATATAACAAAATGTCATTAAAACAAGAATAAATGGAATCGTATTACTTTGACCATAAAACTTACACTGTTAGAAGAGAAAATAATAATAATTACATTACATTCCTTTTAGGTATAAGTAACGTATACAGTCTGGAACGTATACAGCTGGTTTCACTGAAGCGTTTTTATATTTGGAATGTTTTTTCGAACTTATCCAAAAAAGATAAAAATTTGAGTTATAATATAACAAAAATTGTTATCACTGCAGCTTACAAGATATATGTTTTTGTATCAGTTCTTTATTATGATTAATAATCAGAAATAACATTCTTTCACATACTTTACACATACAAAGGATTTTCGAGCTTCAAGAGAGTGAAACGATATCTTTCTTAAAAAAACAATAATATCTATGCTATGCATTGGAAATATATTTTTTTGTATTCTCTTCTGCGTAATTTACATAGAATAATAATCAGAATACAACAAAATGGTTTCCATTGAAGATTTTACAATAAAATCGGGTTTCTAATTTAACACCCCAAGCTTTCTACAGTCATCAACAGTGTCTAGCAATTAAATTTTCGGTATTCTTCAAATCGTACGCCTCACCTTATTTCTGGGTGGACTACAATAATCACAGTTAAAACAATGATGGCATCTTGGTACAACCCGAATAGCTCAGCGTTGTAAAAAAAAAAATCAAGAAAACATCACAGACAATTATGCTTCTAAACACACTTATCGAGACTGTCCTTATTGGGATTCGAACCAGTAATCACCGCTCAGCTACAGACCAGACAATCTTTCGATATATTTCCTAAAGATTTAGATAGCTACTTAATATTATCTTGCTATCCAACATTTTCTAAACTGTATACTTAAACAAATCATTTTTCACAGCCTATAAGAGGATTTCTACTTCAATATGTATTTCTCTAATATTTTTTTCATTCGAATAAACAAAACGTAAATAATATAACTATGGATAGTAAAAGTATATAAATAACTCAAAACTTTCTTTTATTCCAATGAACTCTAAAAAGTAGAATCAATACTAACTTTATTTAGGTATTATACTTTTCGCGATTAATAATAAATACACCTCTCGAAAAAGCAAAAGACGAAGAAATGAAACAAAAAGAGGAATTAACAATGACAATTTTGTTTTGTTTTGAATGAATGTAATACAAATTAATCACGATACTCATCGAACATATCAATTCATGACCAAGACCACTTTCAGGCTTTTTATGTTTAGTTTTATGTTTAGTTTTATGAATATAAATTAACAAATCAAACATTTTATAATAGTGTGAATTTTCTAAATATACAGTTTGATGACTATATTTTACAGTTGTCCTCAGTATAGACGGACGCAGTGTGCACCATCTGTTTCAACAATCAAAATGTTAATTGGTCCCAACACATTGCAAGCGATAGAGATATCGCAGAATATATGGAGTGCAGTTTTCGTATAAATTGAATGATTTATTTGACTGACTTGCATTTCTATTGCAGAGTGTTTGTTTAAAAATAGCCTCTAGTGCCTGTGTGATCGACAAGATTGAATTTGCATGCATTTCAACTGGAATGCAGTAGCGAACCGACAAAATATTTAAGAAGTAAATGTTTCATCAAAAGACTATAATATCAATTATTTCTAAATCAATCCAGTACTGAACATATGCGTTCTTCAAGACCAGTGGTTCCTTCGGCCCAGGGGTCTTTGTGATCACTGAGGGGGTCTGAGGAAAATTAAAAATAATTTGGAGGTGTGTGGACAACGTCGGGGGGTCCGCGAAAGATTTAATATAAAAAAATATTTGTAGCATATTTTCATTATTATTGAAGTTGAAATAAATAGCAATAAATAAATTAGTAGCGATTTGTTGGGTGTTGGACTCTTTTGCAAGCAAACATTTACAGCAACAATTTATTGTATTATCCACAAATGAGAAGTGGAAACCAATATTTGAACTAAGATACCACAAATTCTGGTTTCAAAAACAGATACAATTTTATATCCTACATTGGCTCATTGTAAGAATCTGATTCCCTAATTAGTACATCATGGATTTCGTGCAGTTATGAACCTCATCATACTTTAAATATCAACATATTTTACAAATCTTTTATTTTTACATCACCATTTACCATTCAAGACAACAAAATTAACTTTTTTTCTATTATACAGTTATGTAGAGTTATTTTACCTGGGGGTTCATGGTGAGGATTTTGTTTTTAGAAGGGGTCCGTGGACATATTAAGCCCATGTTCTAAGCATCTAAAAAATGAAGAACATTTTGTTGAATGTGTTTTGCTTCAACCCTGCATGATAAAATCAAACAAACTGTGCTAGATTTCTCAAATACTATTTTTGACTTTTTAAGTTTATGTAAATTCGTACGGAAAAAATGTATTAATAATGTGTGGATCCATATAGTCAAACGGACCCGTAATTGTCTTATTAAACATTGAAAAAAAAACGACAACGCAATTTGGCCACTATTTCACTAGCGTCATAATTATCATTTGAGAAGACCCCGGATCGAAGAGAGGCGAGCGGCTGGTTATCCGGAGTCCTGGAAGGGCTGATCTCAGACAAACACCATTTCAAATCCGGTTCAAAACTTATTTTATTTTTCCATCAATGATGTAGTGGCTTAACATTACACAAATATATAAATCTTAACACATAAAATTGATTCTACATTTACATTTACTTAGCAACTGAATTTACTTAATACAAATGACACAACGATTTTAAATTAAATCCAATGCAAATCAAAAAAAAACAAACAATTCACATCGTCACGTCACCTCCGCCACGAGAGCGCAGCTCGTCCCGCTCGACAGATCGTAATCGACTGTCCACAAAAATTAAGAAAAACTTCCTGCAAAGTTGGAGCTACCCTTTTCCGTAAAAATGGACTCGTCTAGTGGACTTAACCGGGGGCTATTTGAACGCCTGGCAACAAGAAAGAGCCTATTCTGCGAAATATTGCTGTAGCCGCTGGCTGATTTCAGTTCAGGACACTAATGACACTTATACTTAACAAAACCCAGGGTGTGTCACATTCGTTTTTATTACTGTACTAAAAGTAACATAATTTGTAGCGTTTGTAGAGTCGGTTTTACTCAGCGAGTGACTTTTATCAACTGATAATTCTGAAAGGCTTAGACTTATCATATCTTATATATAACAGCCCAGATCGATCTGTTGGCGTAGATGTACACGTTTTATTATTATCATATATCACATGTGCGTATGAAATTTTCTCATGACCTAAGCGTCAGCGGTGTATATAAACGATACACAGTTCCGACGTGACGCAAATTCCGAGCCAAACAAACAAAAATCAGTCCGTCACTATTGAAACTAAAGAACAGCTATTTTATACGTTCGAAATTTCAATTTCAATACTGTCACTATGACACTATGTCACTATGACGGGCGTTCTTGTTAGTTTTAAATAGGCACTTAAAATATTTCAAAAATGCTTAGAAAGTTCACACTATACAGCAAATGAATTTAGGTTTTTGTTACGTTTTGGCTGTGTTATTAGGAATCACCTGATAAGCAAATTTTTCATGTGAAAACCCCAGTACAAATTGTTACACAAAATCACAAATTGTTACATATTTATCTAAATAAATTCAAACAAATCATTAAGAACTCAAATTTTTTATCTAAATATTAAACTATCAACAAAACCTGCATGCGGTTAATTGAATTATGTAATAAACAACATAATAATTGTAATTATTAACAATTTAAGACATCGACTGAGGGTGCTTGATGGAATTTCAATATCAAATTTGGATTATTACCAAATCAAAGGATGTATTGGGAAAGTTTGTTGGTAATTATTAAAATAATTGTTTTTATCAAACTCTCACAGCCTTAAAGTGTTAACTCACTGGCTTCACTAGCTTCCAGCTCGGGGTGGAATGGCAGTTCATATTTGCCTACCACCATAAGGTGTTTGTAAATATGCATCAGCTTCAACTATGCAATTTCGGATGCAATCTTAGATATGTAATGCATATTAGCACATTAACTTTGAGTAGTTTTTGATATAAGGCAAAGAATTAATCCATATATTATGAAGCCTTGCTTTGAAGTTTAATAAAAAATTGAGCAAATGGATGTAATTCTATTCAATAATAAAAATATTCCATTGTATGTTTATGATTTCTTTTTAAATTTTAATTATTGGAATTTTGTACATTTCCATGTATTTTTTCACTACATATTTTACTCTTATTAACTACTATTTAATTTCATGTATGTTTATTTTTTTTGATTGTCTTAACTCACTTCATGTTACCGCACAATATCAGTTCCCAGGTACAAATTGCCCTGACGTTATCACAACAATATTGTCGGAAACGTTGCCGCATCATAAATTCTGAAATTTTGCCAGTTATATAGAATTTATTTTTCCCTCCAGTATTGACATCTACATTAATTTAAATTATAAAGCAACTGATATATAAAAAAGTAAGAGTATTATCAATATAATATGATTATGATTTAAATAAACTATCAAATATGTTCTTTGCTGTTGTTTTCCTTTTGTTGCGAAAAATCGATGATTTTTATTCAATCGGCGCAATTACATAAAACTATCTCGAGAAACGCAAAAGTATAGCATCATTCCTGAGGGTTGTATTTCGCACTGTTGCTGTAACAATTTCCACAATAAACATTGTCGTAACCAAATAAGAATCAGCAATGCGCGAGAAAAGAAGACAGGCAAGTGTCTCTTGGGCCCATAGCGCGAAGAAGAGAGACACACAGCTTTGGCACGTGGTTTGCCCCTAAGGGTAAATAACGTAATGTGAATTTTTATTATGATTTATCACATGACTATATAAAAAATCGCTTCATGGAAGCTCGCTTCTCTTTTATCATAATATGCCAGAGGGTAAGAAATATTTTAGCAAGTCTAATAAAACATGAAAATTCAGGTGACAAAATCTAAAGTGATTTTTTGTGCGCTATGTATTATACAATGAATATTCTATGTAGTTTTATTTTTGCTTAGAAACCGTATCCTTGTTTAAAAAATAACTTTTTTTAAAGATAAATTGCAGTTAGTATTTATCATCACAATGTTTGAAACACTGGCTGTCTAATTTTTATTTCAATTCTTAATTTATAAATTATACAACTTTTTAGAAACTTAATTTTTTTTAAATCACGCACAAAATAAAATTGATTTCGTGCTTGACTTCTTTAGGTTCATCAAAAAACTGATTTATTTTTTATTTTCCTTTATGGGGTATTATCTTACAACTATATTACAAAAACACCCCATCTGGTGGTTGGTTTTTAGTTAATTTTCAAATAATTTCATGGATCGTAATTTATAAAATCAATTATAACATGAACATCCTAAATAACCACAAACCCAAGATTTTTATAGGGTTATAAATATTTGCACTTTGTGTAAGCTAGTATTCACCTGGTACACTTGAACTTTTATTTCGATAGTTTCCACTTTGTATAAGATAGTATTTACTTAGTACACTCAAACTCAAACAATTTTAAAAGTTTTCACTTCGAAACGGATTCTTTCAACAAAGTACCACAGACTAATTTTGATAGCTTGACTTTGAAACGGATTATTTTAACTTTGTATGTTATGGACATTGAAATAAATTATATTAACATGTTGCATGCCCACCACTAATATGCTAGTGAATGAATTCTAATGCGTGGAGCAAAGACAATACAGGCGGCCTAATATAGAGTTGCGACAAGTAAACTATTCTATGGTGGAAAATGCTATGTTGCAACTAGTAAAGAATAAGTGATATTTCATTGCATCGTTGTGAAACTATCGATTTCAAAGTGTGAGTATTTATATTGAGTGAAAACTATTTTGTCTATGTGATAATGTGATAAAAGTGCAACATATTTCTTCAATGTTAAAATATATTTTATTATGTGGCAACACTTTATTTTTAGTGAAATAACTTGTTTTTTGTGGAATGTATTTGTTATAAGTGAAAACTATCTTTACGAAAGTGAATATCATCTAAACAAAGGTGCATTTAATTGTAAGCCATTTTTATATGTAAATCATTACGTGGAATATCTGCAGAGATTAATGTGTTAGTTATATATATTCCCTGTGTATTATTCTATTGCATAGTCGTTTTTCCAACCATTACGTAAAAAAATTTTTTCACATTCCTCCCTTACTGACGATGGATCGGCATGGTGGTATTATAAGTGCAAGTAAAAAAAACATAAGAAGGTTCGTAAACAAACGAAAATTATTATACATAGACTGAAAAATCTATATGCCTGCTTATAAAGCTATAAAAAGTTGTTGTCAAAACGATATTACATATTTAAGTAGGAAATTCATTACATTTTCGATAATTTCTTACAAAAGCGGTTTCTGGGTTCAAGAGTATTTTTTGAATAAATATCGCGAGCTCATCAATATACCGTTTTCTTACCTGCTCCTAAACAAAGCTTATTCTGGGAACACATCTAAAATCATTAATATCCCCGTAATACCCTCCTTTCAAAGCATGTTTGTTGTGATATAATTACCGCTTAAAAAAACGCTGATGTAGTAGCGCAGCGAGTGGCGTGGTGAATACTGAGGCAAGGGTAGAGGTGAGGTAGAGGCAACAAAGTGCGAGGCACTGTGATGACAAGTATTTTAGAGATGGGAAAACGCGTTTTTCATTTTACTCTCTTGCCTAAGAAACTCGAGCGAGACTGAATCTACTAAAACTCTACGACACTCTTTAACTTTGGTTACAGTGCCGGACTCGTGACGTATTCATTCATTTATCTCAATGCTACGATGGGAGGACTTCAAAAAGGCAACATTACAAGACATTTAAGACTGAAAAGGGGAAGTGTACTGACATAAGCAAACAGTTTAAATTAAAAAAATGATGAACAAATTATATTTATATAACCATGAAGACGACCGTGTTGTTGATATTGACACGTGACCATTTTTTAAATTATGCATTAATTTAAAAAGGTTTTCAGAGAAACCCATTAACATCTATACAAATTATACAACCCAATCTTGCTTACATTTGGATTTTTGTTTTTTTCTTTTATATATAATTAATTACTGGAATCAGGTAATCAAAGAAATGCGAGGTACGAGGCACGTGGTTTCAAGACTCTTCTCCCCCCTCCAAGCATTTAATTTTTGTCATCAATGACGACGAAAAACAATTAACAGTAAATAAATAAAACAATTTATAAATATTACAAATAATAATAAACTAAATATCAGTTAATATTGAATAATATTAATAATATTGTGCTGACAAATTTTATGACAAAATCCATATTATGCCGTATATATAGAAAATCCAATCCCAGACCATCTTTATGATCCCGGGAAAATCCCATTACGAAATATGAGAACGAGAGACAATACATATATCACAAAACATTTATGTTAATTATGTTATAAGTATTATAAAAAAATATGTAAATGGACCAACCGAGGTACACACTGAAGGTGATCAAGAAGTAATTAATTTGGACTAAGAATTATTTTTAAGCGTTTATTGTGAATCCCGAAATTCCGAGATTGACAATCCTGGAATTACTGGAAAGAATAATTGATTGGAATCCCAGGATTGGAAGCCCTATTAGTAGTGTGATGAATGTTTTTGATGGATTTTAAGTGTCGAATATTATTATACCCAAGCCATACCTGGTGGGTGAAAAATACAAGTACATTACCGCGCACACACGACTACTTTTTGACTGTCGCGAGTGAACAATGGGGTTGAAAACCATGCTTCCGTCAATTTTACATTACTTTACTAGATTGCTTTTCTGATATAATATTCACAGATAAATATTTCATTATATTATGTTTCTATATTAAGCCCAATTTTAAAACGCTTTCTTTTTTAAAATTCATGTCACTGAAAAATTAAAGTGAAGTGTAGTATTCCAAATAATATTTTACAACAACTGCATTAGCCAAATGATCATTATTTATAATTTAAGACATCGACTGAGGGTGCTTGATGGAATTTCAGTATCAAGTTTGAATTATTGAGATTTTGTACACTTTCATGTATTTTGTCACTAACGAAATATATAAAATCGACTCAATGACAATTGACGAATGGAGTCAATTCGAGTCCATTCTTGCGCTCTAGCGCCTGAAGATGCCGGAAGACGAAAACCGGGTCGTTAGTAACAAAATACATGGAAATGTACAAAATCTCAACAATTCAAATTTGTTTTTTTTTAATACTAGATAACTGTGTTAACTTATATTAAACGTCTTTAAGTCCACAGAATGTCAAACTGAGAAAATGTGATTTTATCATAGAGTGGAATATAAATGAACACAATATGTGAGATATTTTAAAATGATTGAATGTTACGCACATAAAAGATCTGAAGGTTTTCCTTTGCAATATCTTAGGTGCTCATGAATATTATTATTTGCATGATTTTCGACTTCAACAAATCACCATGGTCGATTAGGTAAAATCAACCACAAAACGTTGTTTTCCAAGTTAAGAATCATATATATATACATATAAGAAAATTCATATTGATTATATTCTACGGTTGCGAATCCCTTGCTTATTACCACTGAATAAAATGCCAACAAGGTGTAAGTAAGATAGAGCTATCCGTATAGAAAGGGATATAACGTATAAATACCCACACACCTACCTACGAACGCCACTGCGAAAATACTACACAACACATAATCATAATACACAATACGACATAAATTTAGTTTATTGTTGTCTGGAGTTGGAGTCTCGGGCGTGCGCCAGTGGCGATGCTCTCAGAAAACAGTGGATAGGGTATGGATTCCCTCCCTATCCACCGACTGCATTTATGACCAATTTACCCGCTAGGCTGCGTGCTACGTTTTAATTTTACGATTTTATTTATAAGCCTCCGTAAATTTTGGACAGCGTTAAGGCGTCGCCCGTCGAGATGTCCCGGGGAAACGGCCTCCTTGCGATCCGGTACCGTACCTAAGGGATGGTCCTACTTCCCGAAGGCTTTTTAATACAAAGTCAGATAAGCAATGTGAAAATTTTATTAGCATTACGCCAAGCTATTAATCATTTTCGTAACTACACACTTGATAGTTTTCATTAATCAATCTTCTTGTTCAACAAAGTTTCGTTTTTAGACAGTTTGTTACCAGGATCGTATAACTACCAAATTTCATATGCTTATTAATATATTTTATAAGTACCATCATTGTGCATATAATTTTTAACCTTTGTAAAATGCCGTGATAATCGAAGTTATACTATAGTTATAGTGAAAAGTTGTCTAAAACATGATTGAACCTAACCCCTAGCGAGTCCGGAAAGTCATATTTATATACGTAAGTGGTTAATTTACAACTTCATAAAACGAATTTACTATTGAAAATATTAATATATATATATATTAATTTAAGACCTTGACTGAGGGTGCCAGATGGAATTCAATATCAATTTTAAAACGTTAGAATGTCGTTCATTTCCATATGTTTCGTCACTAACGGGTCTGGTTTCACCATCTCAGGCATTCGAGTACACGGATAAACACGAACTGACAGTTAGTAAAAAGTTTGTATCGTTTATATATAAAATCAAAAAAAACTGATTAAAAAAATATATTTTCACTAATTCTAGGAACTACATTGAAATCTAAATTAATTTTAATACTTATTTGATAAAAATGAATTTTAGCCAAAATTTGGAAAATAATCGCGTACAGAATTAAAAACTCATAGGATTTTGCAATCGCAGGCGATCATAAGAACCAATTATCATTAAAATGTAATTGAGAAAAAATAAAACATGAAGATACTTACTGATTTTAAATTGGTGGATTTTGTTGCCGTAAATATTATCAGATGACGTTTATTGTAAGAATTATTTTGATTGTCGAAATAGTTATTTCACATAAAGGATACAAATAAGGAAGAGTTAGGGAGATTAAGTTTTTCGTTAAAAATTGGTAAAAAAAATGAATAAAATATGCCAAAATGCAAAACCCCGGTCGTTAGTATATGCAACTGATCAACCATTTTTTTTTGTCGAATCTAATTAATATCAGGCAGAGGCTGGTTTTCTCTTCGTCGGTAATCAGCTATCTCCTCCACAATTAAATTTCCTTGCCCGTTAGTACCAATCGAAATTTGCTCGTAATTCCAAACTGCAGTATGTTGGTATGGTAAACTAGCTACATCTTGGCCCTTGGCGCTTAGTGGAGGATTCAGTCAGCCCTTTTGCTGAAAAGTTTGGAGACCCCCGATTTACAACATCGATTGTTCGTTGACTTTTTACAGATATAAATTCATTTATGTCAGGCATAAAATATGATTTACTCTTAACAATAAAATAGTTTTAAAGTTTTCGGTGCGTACAGCCTTGTAACAATAAAACATTCCAAATACTTGTATTCAACGTCAATATCTAAGTTAAACATAAAAATTTACGTTAAAAACGTTATAAAGAAATCTCTAGAAGATTCTAGAAACTATTACGTAGTAAAAGATCAAAGGCTGGTCGTTCAAGTGAAGAGAATTTGTTTCATACAGTTTTGAAACTTTCACTCTTGTTCACTCTCTCAGATATTTAAATATTATCAAACTTCTTGACTGGAAAAATGTTTAAAAGAACTTCGTTCAAAATGCTTACGTTATTTGGAAAAAAGAGAATTATGCTATGATATACAAACTTTGCATGAACAATATAATACGTAGCCAGGTTAAGTAATTGAATTTTGTCGAGTAATGTATCACATTATGCATCGCGCAAATAACTTTATTAATGAAATAAAATGATTACCTCACGAAGCTGTGTAATTTGAAAACATTAAAGGAGATATAATGGATGTCAACTTAAATTTGTAATGTGAAATAAGCATTTTCTTAATAATTAAGACACCAACCACAACAAACCTATTTGCTGACGATAAAAAAAACATATTTAAATCGTCGTGACACAAAATAAATATTATTTTATGGCAATTGTTTGTTACAGACATAGGGTTGCACTTAGGGTAAATGTTAAAAAATAAATCATATTTCAAATAAAATACTGATTATCGACAACGAATATTTCGGTTTGTTCATGTACATATTTTTTTATAATAATTACATAATTAATACATCTATGTATTGTAGTCTCTCCTTCTCATATTTCGTAACTGCCGTAGACTGGAAAACATAATTTTCACAACTATTTATAAAATAACAAAGTATTTAGTTGTACAAAATTTTTTATCAGGTAGTTGATAGCTATTTCGGCTTTACGCCATCGTCAGAACTATCTGATGATATTAGTTCTGACAATGGCGTACATCTGAAATAGCTATCAATTACCTGATAAAAAAATTTGTAGAACTAAAAACTTTGTTATTGTATCCTATTATAATGGAGTTCTACCAAATAAATGCCATTTCAATCAATATTTTATGAACTAGTGTTTAACAATTAGATGTTTTCCGAGTACAGTCAGTAGAAGGTTATTTAGAAATATCTTTTTATTTACTCAAAAATATCAACGCTTTGTTTAATTCTTTCTTGGTTGTGTACCTTAGCATTTTTTTGGTAGCGTTATCTGAGTACTGAATCAGATAGAGTGCAAAATTTTACATAATTACAACTGCTATATTTAACTCAATTTCTTTATTTTTATAGTGAATTAATTTAGACTAATAAACTGGGCTTGGCTTATTTGAATTTTTAAGTTAAGTTGTACATAAATAATATATACATGTTGTGTAATAAATAAGTTACTGCATTACTGATGTTTTGAACGGTAAAAATTGTAATTCTTCTGGAACCGATGCAGCATTTTAAACACAAAATGTAACACTGTGTTTTCGAGGAACCAATATTTCGTGTAAAACGAGAGTAAGAGATGTGATACAAGCTTTCGACAAATATTCTTGGGCGTATATGAAAACCCTTGGTCGAACTTTTCCGATATTACAATGCCATTTTCATTCATTCGTAGTTTGTGATAAGTTGGTATATATAAAGCAATAAGCGGGAAGATGTAATATATTTTGTTTTTCATATTCGGGATAAAAAGGCCAGTTTAACAGGGCTTCTTATCTTTCCGAATATCGTCTCCGGGTAAATAGAGCCATTAACCATAAAAAATGAAGAATTTCACGTTGAAAATAAAGGCTCATATCATAATGTACCATTCGTTTGTTGAATACCATTTCTCTCGCGTTCAAATAGGAAGATGAATTTTATTACTTGTTTGTATTTTTGTATTCAACATTTTTATCTCTTTTCTTTTGAGAAACTCTTTTATAACGTTGGTTTTATTATAATATGATTACTACAAACATTTTTTTCAAGCACCCATATTATGAGTTTATGAGGATAATACGGACATATTTATTAAATTTACAATATTATTATTACGAAGGCAATCCAAATTGTGCTATTCCATGAGGATGAGCTACGTTTTTTGTCATATTTATTCGATTTTTCTCGCAAAACTTCCCAACAAGTTTTTAACCCTCTAGAGACAGTGACATCTATTAATGAGATTTTTTTCACAAATAGTCGTATAATGAAATAAATTTCGAAAAATTAACAGTTGATCTAGATTTTGTTAATAAATATTATCATCATATTTTTAACCATTTCCGCTCTCAATGTGGAGCATATGGCTTCCTAATGGAGGAATCTCAACAGAAGTTTTTCTATAAAACTGCTTGTTACTCAATTTCTTCCCGTTTCTTTTCTGAGAGTTTCGGAATGGAAGCATATGGCTGGTACTGGATTAGTGGTTAGCTAATCGCCCGTGCTACGACCTCTTTTTAAATCCATAAATCGATTGAGAAATCAATTTATAAAACTATCCATACTGGGATTCGAACCTGTGTGATCCGTAACCGAAGCCTACGACGTTTACCACTGCACCACGGGCCCGACAAATTAAAGCGTATATTTTTTTACCATTCAACATTTATTTATGTCTCACATGATGTAAACATATTTTCAAAACAATATTAATACTACTTCTAAATACAAATAAAATACAATTTATATTACTTACATTACAGCTTGATAGTTGTATCGTGACCCGCTTCGTTCAGTAAGAGAACATTTTTAATTAAATACATATAATAAAGTATTAATTTCTACTAATATTTATTGCGTGAATAAAACATAAGTAATCATTTTAAAAACACTTCAATATTGTTCAATGAGTGGATGAGATAAAAACATTTTAAGCATCACTGATTCAGATGACGACATAGTTTCTTATAATGATTAAAAAATATGTAAACACAATATATTGGGATTTGAGCCTTCTTAACCTTCGTAATAAAATACAAATTTCGGCAACATATATTATTCCAATCCCGGAATCCTAGAATCCCGAACAATTAGTGAATCCCGTAATCCCGGGATTGACTTAATACCAATACCGGGATTTCGGAATTTGCTAGAAAAAATAGTAAAAAATATTTTTTATTAAAATACAAATTCTTATCCGATGAACCATAAAATGTAAAATGCATATTTCTCTCCGATGAACTATACGAACCGTTTCCGGCGGCCAAATACCTAACTATTTTTGATTCATTATTATATAATAATAATAAATGTACAGTGTTCTCCCTTTAGCTCATATGTCGTTCCTGCGTGGGGACAGACAATTTATTGTTTTTTGCATCATTATATACAAAAAATAGTTGACCACTATTCTATTTTTAGATGTGCACATGTGAAGTTTTTATCATTTAACTATAACATATCTGCAATCACTAAAGAAAATAAACGCACAATTAAATAAGAATATTCTGCTTGGAAATTTTGCATAATTATGAAGATACTTAGGTACCTACATATTTTACAAACATTTTTTGTACGATTGCATGTGTTCATAATTATTATTATGTTTATACTCTGATATTAAGTAAATAAAATCATCGTATACCTAGGTATTATGTTTTTTTATGCGTTTTTAGGAACATACCTACCTATTCTCCTATTTTGTATGAATTGCAAATCTTTTTTCACTGGGTTTTATTTTTATTTTGTATGGGCATTTCTATATTTTTTCCGTGTCTTCATTTACACTGTCCATCGTGGTACATATTATCTTCAATATTTTTTTGACAATTGCAAACATAAAAACCTGGCTTTTTTTAATCCCGAAATCCCGGAATCAGAAAAGTGGTCCGAGATTGGATGCCCTAACAGTGACATCTATTAATGAGAAAAATTAATAAACATATGATAAAATAGCTGGTTTGAAATTTAAAACATCTCAGTTGCTTTAAATATTACTTATTTGTACAACCCAACAAAATTTTAAAAATAAACCACTACTCTTCAACTAAAATATCTTTTTAAATTTCAAAACCCACGTAGTAAGGTCTGAAATTTCCGGAAAATTTAATTAGTCGTTATTTAAATGGTATCGAAATTAATGGTATAACAAAATAAAAATGATTTTTTATTCCACAAAATTTTACCAATATTAGACATTTTTAGAACTTTTTGACCAAATATGTCAATAAATCTAAAACAAAAAAAATCTTAAAGTTGTTCACTGTCAATTCGTTTTGTAAATGCATTATATTTATAAACATTAAAAAAAAACATTTTTTTGTACTGATTCCATAATTTTATCACGACCGGTTTTCGCCCTTAATATTTTCAGCCACTTGGAACTGGTCCTAATCATTACATAAAATTGTAGAACAAGTACGAAAAAATTCCCGTATTTATATACATACTTACATAAATATGAGCCGATAAGAAGTGAAGTTATCCATCTGATATTCTCAATAAAAAATGACGTATATGCGTTTTGGTATTCTAGATGTCATAAAGTATCATAAAATTGAAGTGAGCTAAGTAAATACGGGCTTCAAAAGTATTTTTATTAGATTACATTTTAAATTAATTAAGAAGATCATCTTACTAAAACTTTCAACAAACAGATTTCGCCATTTTATCACTCAGCTGACTTCTCTTCTTATGAACTCATACAACATATCGTCGCCTTTGGTAAACATGGTTCTATCTGCCGTTTTTTTACAAAATCACTTTTTAATGCAATTTTATTCACATTTAAAATACGGTTCTATCCGCATTTAAAAAACTGTACAATTGTCCGTAAATCCATTAAAATTCAAATTAGAAAAATGTTCTATCTGAAAAAAACACAAATTTTACAGTGCATCAAGGTTCCACCTGCATACACATTTAGAAATACAGTTTGAAGTAAATCACAGTATTGAAAGTCTATTTCATTCAGAAAGTTACATTTTCCGAAATCTTAAATTGCTTCTCCAGAACAGTTTTAGCTTTTGCAGATAGAACCTTTTTTATTATAATAAGTTAAGCGGCTGCTATCCAGTCTTTAAAAACCCCCTGAATCTATTTTACACAATATTTAAGGAAATATCAAAACTCATTTAATATTACTTATATTTAATAAGCAAAGCCGTTGCTGATGTTTTATAATAAAATTTGTAATATTTACAATACATTCAAGAAATATTTTCATTTAACTTCTATATAATTCCCATTATTTAAGATATATTACTTTGAAATTTGCCCTGCTTTGTCGTATTATTAACTAGTGGAAGTTTCTTAAGTCAGTATATTTGATTTGTTACAACTTGTACCATCTCAAAGGTACGAAGAAAGAAGAACCTTGGATCTAGAATACTAGACTGAAACTTTTATATAGAAGCGTAGCCAGTTTATTTGGATTCACTTTGACAAATAAACTTTGCATATCGAGAACCTATGTACTCACGATGGCTTGGAACTTTCCACGACAGTACTTGCCAGTCAATTTGCCTTCATTGAAGTAACAAACACAAACTTCTTCTTAAGACTCCTCTCTTATAATATAATATATATTGATCAATTTTCGCGAAGATCTCAAATACTTTGACACCCTGGTTTTGTTTGTTTAAGTTTTAAATGGATCCAGAATTGACAGCGAACAGCTTTAATGACAATGATTCTTGGTAACTAATTATTTAGCCGAACTTGTTTATGGCCGTTAAAAATCAATCGATTGCTAAAATCAGAAAGCAGGTGCTTATTAATAGCCTCGTCCGCCTGACGATAGTTGTTGACAAAAGGGACGAGGCTACATTGTTTGAAGTTTTAATTTTTATTTTTGCAGTGAGTCTGTTTTTGGAGGCCGCGGCTGGTGGGTGAGCTGATCAAGGCGTCCACCACATCGCAGTCATTATAAATTGCTTTTGTTTGCTTAGAAATTCCATTTAATTCTAATTTAAAATCGTTTGTTGTCTCAATTCTATTATAAAACTAAAAGGTTAATTCATGTGTTAAGTAAAATTAAATGGAGACTCAATTTTATATTGTACTGGTAATTTTTTTTATGAAACCACTGCATCTGCAATAAATAAGAGACTAACCCGGCTGGAGTGGTGTTCTGATTGAGATCCTAGACATCCTGGATAGTGATAACCAAGCGTTTGCCCCGCTTTGACCGGGTATTATCAAGCTGTTGTAACATTATGGCATTTGCGTTACATTTAAAAACGCATGCGCGCATACTGCATAATGTATTTACAAATTTAACAATTACGTATCGTCGTGTTCTGGAAGAAAATACTAAATCGAAAAAATGACAAATTGAGTTAGCCATATAAAAAAGGTTTCTTATTTTTAACTGTACCGTATGACAGGTATTTCCATAAATTATACTTATACTTGAAAACAGTTTTTTACAAACAAACAAAATGAAAAAGGTATGGCATTTCAAGCATTTAACAAACTTCGAAGTCCAATTATTCAAAACTAGTATTTTCTAGTTTATTTCTTCTTCCAGCACAACGACGATATTTAAAACGTAAAAATAGTTTAATTTTTAAAAATTCAACATATATTTATTTTAATATTTTGACAATTTAACCAGATGATAAGTAACCGGAGAAACTTTAGAAGGATCGATATCTTAAATTATTCAATAAATATAAATAAAAGAAAAACAATACTTTTTTTTCGGTTTTCTCATTCATTTTTCTTATAAAGTTATAATATATAAAAGTGTTAACAAGACAAACAGTAATTTATTTATAAGTAATCATAGCACAGATATATGTAGGAAACAGTAAACAAGTAAAATAAAAAAAAATATTACAATTTCATTATTTATTATACGATGATTTGGAAAGGTTTTAAATTTAAAACAAAAAGTGATAGCACAATGGAAGATTTTATCAACGATGAAGAAAAAATCATATATTATTTTTACATCAAAAAACCATTTTCGTGAAATTGGCATATTGGAGATTTATTTTGGTGTTATGACGAAATTCTAAACACAGGTATGGAGATGAATTAACATCTTCGGTTTGTAAAATAATAATAAACTTAATAAAATCTCAAACCCACACATAAACCAATATATGAATCCTGTCAAAGTCGAGTAAAGTTATTACATTATTAATGTTAAATATCCGTTTGCTCCGGTTAAAAATAGAACAGACAATTTTTATAAGTTTGTAAAGAAAATTTTACCTTTTTCCTGTCATGAAGATTTATCGGCGATTTCTAGTACTACAAACAACAGCATTCAACTCGCATCGGGGGACTCATAGTACTACAGATATTATATTGTACACTATTGAAGGCGTACTATAGTGCCAAATGGATTGAAAAGCTTTTTTCTGTACGAAAAATGCTGCCTGAAAGCTTTACTCGCATAATTTCATGGTTTTTATTTAAGCGTCACGTATTTTTAAAACCATATAATATAGAAAAATTAAACACACTTTG
Organism: Himalopsyche phryganea; assembly: GCA_022494535.1. Lineage (NCBI taxonomy): Eukaryota > Metazoa > Arthropoda > Insecta > Trichoptera > Rhyacophilidae > Himalopsyche > Himalopsyche phryganea. Next base: position 2,382,359 of record JAGVSL010000019.1, on the reverse strand, counting down.
CTTCGTACTAAATAAATTTTTGCATATAGATCAGGGCCGGTTTCGCTTCTCGCTAGCATTATTAACCGGTCCTGATCTTTATAAAAATTCTTCCAGAGCAGCGACGATATATCTTTGAAATTTCGTTAACATGGAATTCATCTTTTGTACGAGCACGGATGGAATTTGTTTAGCCAGCAATATATATTTATTTTAATATTTGGAACAAGTATTATCAAATTATAATTATTATTACACGTAACATTATAGGTTTCCATTGGCGGAAATATGGGAATTTAATAAAACACCACATCATTTATGTACATAATACATAATATTTATTCGTGGAAAAAATATACAACATTTAATAATACGATTTAATGAAATCGTGTAATATTTCTAAGCCCTTAAAATAGTACCGCGCAACAGTTAAATGAAGTCAATCAGTTTCTCAAATATTGGATTTCATGTACATAAATGTATTATATAATAAATGATTAATTTTCAGAATGAAACATGTGATGATAATTATGTTTATCTGTTTTATTATTTTGACTATCAATTTAACATCACACTTCAACATTTTAATTATTTAATTTCAATTTTATGGATATATTTACTCAGAGTTGGAATAAATACTTGTTAATGATTTATTAATAGTTTCAGTGTTTTAATTTCATCACTTTTTTATGTATTGTTGTATACATTATTAGTCGGTTGTGTAATTATAAACGCAAAAACTATGCCGTAGTTCGAATTATACAATATTAAAAATATCGTATATTATATCATTTAAAACAACTTTAAGTACCAAAGCCCCCTGTAATTACAAGCCATGCTGTACGCCCCGTCAGCCGGTATTTTTGCAGACGAGTGGTCCGTTACATTTACTGCGGAGTCATGACATCGATATTTTGGACTAATTACGATAAATTCTAGCATACTTTAATAATGTATAAATAGTGGGTAACTAAATGTAGTATCTTTAATGATAATAGGAATAAAGATAATTTGGATGGATTTGGCGGAAACTTTGGTGTTTTAATATTAAATTAAGATTGATAACTTAGTTATTCCACTGGCTGTGTTACTAAATGTGACGCGTTTCGTTTCTTTCAGAAGCATCTTAATTAAAAATGAAGAATATAGTGGGTTTGTTTCCTTCTGCTGGACGTGGGGAGGAGGTAAGGCCCAAACAATGATAGTACTAATTATAAAATTAGCTACTAGTGTTTGGAGGTGATACAGTTAGTTATGGTTCGATATAATTGTCTGAAGCTGCTTCTTAAAGAAGCGAAACGCGTTACATCTAGTTACACAGCCAGTGGAATAACTAAGTTATAATTTTTAATTTCATATTAGGAATAAAGTTGTTTACTTATTTTTAAAGAGTATAATTATAAAACCTAGTCGTAATCAATAATTGTTATTAATCGTCAATTGAATGTGTGTATTTTGCGATAAATTACGATTCTAATAAATCTACCCTAACACACTTCGCATTTCGTGCTATTCACTACATATATTATGACGACTGTATGATATAATTTATTGGGACGATTTAATTATTATTTATCATGTATATATGTTGGTTTTCGATGAATCGTAAATTATATAATGATCATAGTAAAGAAACACTGAATAAACTCACAAGAAATCTTTTCAAATATATGTTATATTCGACGAAAAACGGAGTTGAGAGACGATCTTTGTACAACCACCATACGATTTGTTCGTCGAGACTGGGACTCCTAGGACTACTCGTAAATTGCAAATTTTCTTATAGCATTGCTTGTAACTTAAGGTTGCTTTGTAAGTACTCAATGAATTGAGTATTTTTTTTTTAAATCTTTGGCATTTATCGACAAGTTTTTGTAAAACAAACATTTTAAAATACATTAGATTCTGTCGTGTTAAATTCATTTACTAATTCATCTTTCGCCAACAAGTTTTTCATGAAATAATTAAAATTAACTGAAAAAACGCTTTCGAATAACAAGGCGAAGATTATTTAATCAGCTTAAGATATTTTAAAAATCAAATTTATACTAACAATAATTACTTGTTTTCTACATATCGACCCTCAAATTCAAAGGGCTTCCAATGACTTTTAATATATATGAAATGATAGTTTCAATTTTCTTAAAAAACATACATTTATTATTTTAACTATTCATTCACTAAAACTATGCTATAAAAATACAAACAGAATGTTATATCTGATATTTTTTTAAACAATAAACAAATTCGAGTCGTTGTCATTTTGCTTTGACACTAAGCAATTTACAAAAATAACGATTTATTTTTTCTCGTACAACTATCATCTTACGAAATTAAAATTGTCGTCAATCTTTTGGAAGGGCGCTGTCACTTTTTCCACGATTGTACGCCCTAGATGCAGCTGATTTTCCTCCCAGCATTCTGTCCAATAAGCTTTGCTTTGACTTTCTTCTCACTGTAAGAACTTCTCTACAGAGGTCGTGGAAAGCTTCCCCAACTTGGGCGACCTGCTCTGCTGCAGCTACTTCGGCGAAGCAGCATTCAAAGTCCTTTGCCAAAATTTCACCTTCTTCCAAGCTTACCTAAATGATCAAATATTATTTTATGAAAAATCATGCATTAATTTCAACGTCATAGAGCAAAAAAAAAATTCTATAAAGTTTTCGAAACCTAAGATAATATAAATTTATTAACATATGTAATATGTATGCGCTTTTTTATAAAGTAAGTTGTGTTAAATAATAAATCATTACATAAGTATAATAAACATATTTTTGTTCAAAATACAAATATAAAAAAAAGTTATGCCAAGGTTACATATAAAATTACACAAACGATATACATAATAATTTGCTATAGCGCCAGATGCTAAAAAACGCAACGCAACATTTTTAAAAGTAATATGGCAACAATATTTTTTCGAAAACATAATACGTTTATGATATGAAACGGTTAGTCAGAGTGTTGTAAGTAACATTTTTTAAAATCTTGACTTACGTTCAGAATTGAAAAAATCAAAATGTCAAAGTGCCATCAACAGATGGCACTACAATTCTCATAGGTAAGTGAAATAGTGGTTTCGTTGACAGCAGCAGTAGTGTAAGTAAGTCAAACATGCACAACTGTGCGCCTCCACTTTGTCACATTTTACGCATGTTTCTGGTATTTTTATCACTATTATTTATTAGGAAGTTGTTTATTGATAATGTTCTATAATTTAATTAAAATTTGTGACTTATCTATTGCACTGGTATTGGTCAGCAAAACGATTTAAATTTTATAATGTCAATTTTCACTTTATTCAACTTTATTTCAAGTCTTTATCAAACGAAAAAATCTTTTTTCATTCCAATTAACTTTTTAAAACATTGGTAGGTAGAAATAGTATTACTAGTTTCATTAAAATGAGTCAAACAATATTCTTTGGAAAGAATACACAAATTGTTAGTTTTTATTTTATATCCAAACAGGCCTTTTAATAATATTAAATACCCTAATTGAAAGAATTCAATGCTATGGAATTTATTTTAGCGATTCTACAAAATGTGACTAACACCACTGTGCCTTTCAAAGGCTCATATTATCATTTACTGAATCTTAAAGAGAATTTTGATTCGATATTTAATAAATTAAAATAACAGAGTATTACGTGTCGCAAAATTTATAACACAGGCGCTATAAAATAATTAGTATTTTTAATTGTAAATATCTATTTTTTCTTTTTAAACAGTTGAAATTATGCTATAAAATTAAGTGTGCTATAAAAAGCTAAATGTATCACAATAATTGATGAGAAACATAAACATCAAAACAAGGCATAACAAATACAGTGTTGTATTTCTAAAAAATACTGTATGTGAAAAACAAATTCAAAAATAGGACATGATTCAAACAGCTTGCTGCAAAGTACACAGCCAATAGCGACAGATTGTTACTATTTACCTGTCGCAAATGTACCATGTCGCCCTTGTTTCCGACTAGGCTCAAGGGAATATCTGGCTGCAACTGCTGTTTGACGCGTCGCACATAGTTGAAGGAAGCTCGATCTGTTATAGCGTATACCATAAACAAGGCGTCCGCCCATTGCACCACGTCAGACGACGGCAGTTCGTCGACGTTCTGTAGAAGAAAATAATATAAATACTTCATCGGGAATATCATTCAATACAATATTATTTGAAAAATCAATAAATTCGTTTCACAACTCTATCATTATATAGATTAAAACGAAAATATTTGGCACTTCAATGTGATGTTTTTTATTTCCTTAATTGATTTCATAATAACCAAGGTACCACATATTTTTTTTAAAAAAATACCTCACATAAACTCGATTAGATTTTTTAATCTCACTTGAGTTTAACTCGAGGAGAAAAAAAACCCCAGGTCCATCTCTCAACTGTTAGATTGAAAAAATACAAATCTGTTATTGACATTGCTGACATTGCCCACTAAACCATAGAGGCCAACAAATTATACAACAATTATATTATATAAAAAACTGTGTAATATCTAATAATGACGGTATGAGAATAATGAAATTTCTAAAAATTAAAACTTGTTTACAATCACAATAATAAAAAAATAATATTTTGTGAAAGAAAATTTAAACAAATATAAAATGATAATGTTATGGCATTTGATAAATCGATATTTTGATATGATGTGGATATATTGATTTGGTAAATTATCTTTTTTGATAAATTTAGTACACTCCAATCCTTTTAGCACCTGGGAAAAAGAGAGGTTTATTATATATATGCTGAAAACAAGAACAGCTAAAATTAATAACTGTTGAAAATGCAATACAACAATCCAATTTTTTTACATTGGCTGCTGTAATCTTAACATATCTTCACAAATTTGAATTTTTGAGATTTTGTACATTTCCATGTATTTATTTGATATTGAAATTCCATCAAACATCCTCATTTGATGTCCTAAATTATATCTTTACGATTAAACTGTTACTAAACTTTATAATTATTTTCACAAAATAGTCAGCCAGACAGTCGATATACCGAGCCTATCATTATACATTTTTCTGCTAGACTAGACCTTTCGCATATTTTTTTGAGAAAATGTCACGAAGAGAAGCACGCTGGAGATATTGCCTTCAGACAGGAGCTGTCACGCCAATTTTTCTATTGTGCAAAGACGCTTTAAGGAGCCGAGTGATGTCACGAGGCAATCTATTGCGGCGACGTGGGGCGTGGTTGCATTGCAAACCTTATTTATGCGAAAAACGAGCTCGGTGCCATTTATTTACCATTGAAATTGGGTTTCTCTTCTATGGGAATATTCTACAAGAGCTCATTCGCAAATATTTTTTTTATATCCCGTTTTGATTTTTAAACCACTCATACATGTATGTTATCTTTTTCACAAGCAGGTAAATCACAATAACGTCGAGTGAATAGGGTCGTCTTTTTAAAAGATCATTTCATGTTAATATACAATGGGCCCTCGATTTATTGTTTTTCAAGTTCCTCAAAACAATGAATGCGGGAAAGTCTCCAAACGATATAGGTACCATCAATTGGGGTAATTTTGCCTATCGGTCTAAGATTGGCCTACTACATGTAAAAAGTTGCTGTTATAATACCATGATAATACTAATGCTGATGGTAAAAATATGAATTAATGTGCAACATACTTGGTTATATTGTTGAATTTGTAATGAGAATTAAAAAACTTTTTTTGAAATAAATTAGAGTAGCAATATTTTCTATTTGTATTACTTATCTGTAAACCAAATGCTGTATAGTTTTCCCCATCTTAGTTAAGTACAGAATATATGAAAGGATAAAGGAAAGTTTCCAAGACTTTAAAAACACTGAATTTATAGTAATTGCAGTGATTATTTGTATCGTGGGCAAAAGTTAACCGATTTAGATGAAAACTTTGCCCACCTTGTTTTATCTATATTTATATATCAATTATAAGAATAAAGCTATTTATGCCAATTAAATTTTATCTTAATACATTAATTAGTTTATTTCTATGTAGAATAACACCAGACATAAATGCAATGGCGAACCATAAAAATACGAAAACCCTCAGAACTGGGACAAAATTACCCAGATTGACCGTGCCACAAAAACTGTTAAATAATATATATTACAAACAGGACAAAATAATAGTAAAGGTAAAATAATCACAACATTTTTTTTTTAATCAAAAAATTTAAAACACTTTTTTGAAATAGCATCATTAAAATATTCTGTGAGCCAATTTTAAATCACATTATTGTCACAAAGTGTTATGTATATCGTACATACTTTATAATTGTAATCAACCCTAAATTTAATCCATACTGTACCATTTCCAATTATTCTATGAAATTATGTTTTCCGTCTAGCGCCCAATAAATCAAAAAGAGCTATAGTCGCTCTTGATCTAGTTCATACCCGAACTATCTTTATCAAATATCATTTATCGATTCTATTTCTCTTATAGAAATATTTGATCTCAAAATATTCAATAATTTCCTTCTTAAAAATCTCTCGTCGCTCTACCAAATGAAACTTTATTACTTCAAAATAGATCATTACGATATAAATTTTACTACCAAACACTAAAAAATGATATTTAATGTTCAGCTATTCTTTATATCGAACGTCCAGTTCATTAATCCAAAGACATCTTCAGATGACCCATATCGAGATAATTGAGAAAGTTATATTCAAATGGTTACCATATATCAAATAATATTGACTTGTACATAAGTTTTATACATTTTATAGGTGGCAATCGATGTAACCTTCAAAATTGAAATTGTTCGGGAGAGAGTAAAAACTGTTTTAATCGAAAACATTATATGAGCTACTTTATGAATCTTTGAAATGCACTCCTGTAAATTCTAATCTTTGCAGATACAGGATTATAAATAGTGAGCACCGATATAATAGTAGCTTACATCAAGTGGCTGGGTCAGAATTTTCAAACCTAAAACCAAAATAAAATGATGATTCCCATTTCGAAAAGTGATTTTTTAATTTACATCATTTGGCCGAGATCTGCTCTGTCGTCTTTACAATGAGTTCCAATCATTTACTCATGTTCGTATTATTTGAGGGTAACATCAATTGACCAAAACATCATCGATATACTATACTGAGAAATATCAACATTTTGTTTGATTCTTTCGAAGTTTATCTGCCTTAAGTACATATTTAACACATTTTTTTTATTTTAGTTGTCTGACTAATGAAAATAATTAGCATAACTTCGATAAAAAATAATTTATAAAACATTAAAGCACGCTGAATAAAGATATTGTTTAGTTTATCTCAGCGTTCCCGAAAATAATTTATTTATACTATCCTATGTAGCGAAACGTTGATATTTCAAAGAAAATTGTTACCGTACTCACTCGAAAACACCCTAAATTATTTTGAATGTTGTGACATAGAAAGATTATTTGAACATTTTAGCGCGCTTGAATAGGCATGCTCACGTATTTTCATACAAGTTATGTGTAGGAGATACTCAAGTAAATTTTACCGGTATATCTTTATATTAAAAAGTCTTTAGCTTCTCGTATTTTGCACACGTTGAAGACATTACATTGTAGATGCCAGATATTTCAAATATTATCAAAAACAAGATATCAATTTTTGAACGAGCGAACATTAGGTATACTATACTTATAATAAATTGTATGGTGGAAAAAATGTATCGAAGATGCGCTATATTTTTTTCTTCGTACAAAATCGCTCTTTTAGTTCTTTTTTAAGCTATTTCGTATGTAATTTAGAAAAAATGTAAATATGACATGCATTCATCGCTTAATAGTTTTTGTATTAAAGATATTTGAATGACAATTTTACTTTATCTTTGACCGAGCAAACAATTTTATGTTATACGTAAATAATATTAGTGTTTTTTTTGGATTGACATTTTAAGCACGTAGAATAAAAACATATATTAACCTACCTTAGGGCAAGTATCTAGTATCTCGAATAATACAGGTTCACCGTCAACAAGGACTTCATGTTTGTATCTATTATCTGAAACGAAAACAAAAAATATTTTTCAGCATAGTTATCAACATCAGTAACGTAATTTCTTTTAACAATGTCCTTCTAAGAGGTAAATCGACATGTATTTTCTACGAGAACCGCTTTTTATTCAGTTGCTCAACTACTCTTCTTCGTAAAGAGTAGAGATAGAAAGATAGAAGGAACAGGACGAATGGTTATCTAATCACCCTCGCTACGCCTTGTTTAAAGTATCGGATGAGTGGAAGGGAATTTTAGACATAACAAACAAACAAATCTATAAATCGAGTGAAAAATCAATTTATAAAACTGTTCATACTGGTATTTCAAAACTTGAGATCCTTAATCACGTTGACCACTGCACTAAAGACCCAACATAATTTATCAAAGTTAAAATCAACATATTGACTTGTGTTTTTTTATAATTTTATAACTCGAAAATGTATGTATTGGTTGAGCTGATAGACTTTCATTTTGAATATGTTTTTAGTTCCAAAAGAATAATAAAATATAATTGACAGCCACTATTGATCAGCATCCCACCAATAGTTCTGACGATAATGTCTTTGTGATATATCTATCAACAATATTACATAATTCTGATGGAATGTAATGTTGCTCTTGTTTTATTACATTTATAAAAAAAAAATATAGTTTCAAAATTTCATAAATGAAAAATCGCAGCCAAATTGACGTTTAAGCAAAAGTATTAGGCATTTATTTATGAGAGAGGTTGTTCAAAAATGATTTGACCCTGATGTAGAGTTATATAAATGGCCGATATTAAATATCAAAAGTTTAAGGTTGAAAATGTAAAATTCACATGAAAAATTAATCATGTATGACCGCCCTCGTAAAAAAGGTAATTGATTTTAATTGCTTCAACCTCAATCCTCTTATTCAGGGGGCAAATCACAAATGGTTTGTTATCCTGAAAAACGTTATCTCACTGCATATAAAGGGTCTTTTTGCAGGTAAAAAGATATGATTTTGCAGGTGAAATTTTTCCGTCGACCAAAGGAAGCGGTCGGAAAAACAAAGTACGCTTTTTGTACTAGACACATACTCGTTTAACGTGCCTTTATCGTGGAAATCTGTTTTTGTGTTGTGGTATTTTAATTTGCATTATTACATCAAGCGGTCTTGTTTGGTGCTTATACATGACGGGGGTCGAACGGACTACACAATTTTAAATGTTACTAACCCAAAGACAGAATATCGATTATTCTGAAACAATTTATATTCGTAAAGTGAATATTCTTTTCAGAGATTTAGAGATACTGTTACTTATGTGAAATCTAGTTTTGAATGCCATTGTATGAAAAACAATATTCTACATCACCTGGCAAACATTTAAATGGGGGACCAATAGGGAGACTCTAATTTGAATATTTTAAAAAGCTTATTAGTTTTTCTCTCTCCATTATGTTATAATCCAGGCATTCTAGAATTTTTTTTTTATTTGTATTACACTAGAAGTTGTTTTAATATAAGTTCTGACTTCTCTTTTGTTTCACGTAAACTGACACTAAAAATATTTATTATTGACAAAGATATAACATCCTGCATCTTTAAGCTAAATGATGTTTTTTGCTTCTCCTGAACAATGGAAAATATTCTTATAAGTGGTTTTAACCGTGGAAGCGACGTAATGTAATTATAGGGTACTTAAGCATTTCATATTCATTAAAATTCTAGTGTAATACCCCGAAAAAACAATAAATATGTAGTAATATTAGTATCTGATGTATAGAACTTTAAAAATATCTATAGTGACTCGAATAACTGTGGTGAACAGTGACAGCTGGGCAAAATAATGTTGAAGTTCATTGTTTTATTATAACAAAGGCTTCAATTCCAAAATATTACATACTTGTTACCCTCGCTAGTCTAATAACGTCGCCTTAAATCAAAAAGGCACCTGTGACATTTTGGTGGCTTAGAGTTATGAATGCAGTTTTGTTCGTAATTTTTTTCTCATCATGATAGGCAAAAGAAAAAACTAAACTTACGAAATCACAATTGAAAATAGGATAACGTGTGTATTTTTTAACTGATATTCAATTCTTATATAAAATTAAATTAAAAATTGATAACTTAGTTATTCCACTTGGTTTGACGTGACGCGTGACGTGTTTCGACTCTTTAGGAAGCATATTCTTAAAGAGGCGAAACACGTCACGTTAGTGATAAACCAATTGGAATAACTAAGTTATCAATTTTAATTTAATTTTAAATTAAAAATAAACTTGCACAAAGTTACCGCTGAATCCATAGAAGATATTCAATTCATTTATGGCAAAGACTTATTAGGCAAAACCTGTTTACCAACTTCACATATATTCAATTTGATTTTTAAATATTAAACTTGTACGAGTAAGAATAAATTTTCACACAAATCTAAAGCCTCTTAAAAATTTTAATTCGAAATTTACACAAAAAAAGAATTTCAATATTTGAATAATAAGTCACTTTTGATTCAATTTTAATTTCAATGTACTAAGAAATAACTTCAACAGTATTTTATTTCACTATTAGAACACTTAAGCATCGTTTTTCCTAAAATCAAATTTTTCTACAAGTGTCCTTTTATTTTTGGGGTAACTGTATTAGATCTAATTGTATTAGATCAAAAATGTAGCTGAGAAAAATATCTTTCCAACTGCGCTTTAGTTTTCTAGTTACAGAAGTGGAAAAACAAATTAATTTGAATCTTATATCTCGTTAGGTTTTGATAGCCAGCCGCTAGTTCAGTGTTATTATTTATTGTGAATATATTTTTATCAAGATTTAATTTTTTAAAATGAAAACGCAGTCAATATAAGACATAAATATAACGATAACTAGATGAAACGAGAAACGGACTGTAGATTCGTTTAGTCAAGAAAACTCATCTCTATAGAAGCACTATTGGACGATTTGCATTTTCCTGTTTGATCAAATAACTCACTTAAAATTCCTTCCTAGGCATATTCGCTTGAAGAATGCGTGGTTTGTCTCTTGAGAGAACAGTCAAGTGTATAGATCGCACGCTATGTAAAATAGTTTTAGGTAAACACATTTTCGTATTATTATATGACTTATTTTGCTGAGCCTCAGTAACAAAAGTGGTATAGTTATTAGCAATAATGATTAACAGCAGCTAAAAGAATGCATTATATAATAGCTACATAATAAAAACAGGAAAATAATTATCTGAAATAAACACAAATATTTTTGAAAATAAAATTCAGCTTAAGAGAATGTAAAAAAACGTTACAAGCTATTGTTGTATTACTTAAATTCTCTTATTTTTAAATAGGACCCAGTATCGCATTAAAATGGTCACTTGTATTTTTTCCAAATAATTACTAAAAAAAACCATATTCAAACGCCTAGTAAATCTATAGAAAAAATTAATGAAACTAATCTCTTCACAATGATATTTCGTTTTTGTTGGTTTTTAAAATATATACTAAACTGAAGAATTTTTGAAAAATCAACTGTCAAACGGAACTGAGCTAAATTTGACAAAAGAACAAGACAATATATTTTTAAATGCAATAAATTATTTTTTGAATAGAGGTGAGTGTAGTTTATGTAATGATCAAAACCGATTTCGCTTATCGTGAGCATATTCAACTGAATAGTGGAATTAGTACAAAAAAATGTGATTTTTTTTTTCATAAATACAGTGGTTTTCCATTAAGAGTAAAAAACTAGTTTATAGGAAATAATGCAGATATAATTTCTTGATTCTATATTTAAATCAGGTACTCTAAAACGTTTGCCAACAAAACATAAGGGAACAAACAGAAATCGAATAATTTACTATTCAATAAATTTGCAAACATTGAAGCTCGTATTGATCTATTAACTGCAGGCCCTTTGTGAGACTCCATATCTTCGTAGGTGTCACAATACACTGGGCAACAGCTACTGCACTAGATAGTGTGAACTTAGTGGTTTAATGCAATAGGGGTGATAGATTATCAAAGGTATACATATCGTACTATTTGGTTTAAAAGATAAATATTTCAAATACATAATATGTATCGTTGATTCTTTGATGATAGGTATTGAACGATTAACTAATAATAATCGAAGTAATTCTCCACTAACGCGAGGGTTTCATACATCAAAAGAGCTGCGTAAAAAAATGTGCCAAACGCAAAATCGGGAATCATTGTAATTGCATTATATGTTGAAAATATCGATATTTTGAATTCCACGAAAATCACCCAAAACTATTTTGACATTATATCGTCGTTGTTCTGGAAGAAGACATTAACTGAAAAATACTAGTTTTGAATTGGATTAATTGGATTTCGAAGTTTGTCAAATGTTTCAAATGCTATACCTTTTTCATTCTGTGTGTTTGTACAAAACTGTTTTTAAGTAAAAGCAATATTTATAAAAATAATTGTGTTCTTCCGTAGGGTGGAATTCAAAATAAGGAGCATATTGGTATAACTAACTTAATACGTCATTTTTTGGATCTAGTGTTTTCTTTCAAAACAGCGACTAAACCATAGTCAGAGTTTCGCTTAAACGGACAATTACTCCACTATTTTTCAAGCTATATCCGCAATGTGAATTAGGTAATATTGTTGATAATTCATTCTATTGGCAAAACTAAGTGCCACTTCACGCCGTCACTAAAGTCCTGCTAGATCACATACTGCTGACGTCTCTGAAGAGCCTCAACCCTGTTTGGGTCTTCTTTTGGCCTGTATCCTGGACTACTCTAGGGTACTTTTCATAAGAACTGAAATTTGCATGTCATTAGAAAAAACAAAGTAATTGGCGCTGTGTGGTGCTCATATGCTTCATATAGGAGGCGGATATGATTCAAAAGAAGAAGAAAGTAAGGGAAATTTTAGTTCCACAACAAGAATAATTATTCTGACGATGGTGTGAAGACGAAATAATTATAAACAGTATCTTACAATTATTTTCGATTTTTACTGTATTATAATGGTGTTCTATCAGTTAAATGCCTATTCAATCAACTATCAATACTCATAAAAAGCATTTATTATTGTGTTATACAACTTTTTATTTTACGATAAATATAACTAAACCCATAAATATTTATTGAAATATTTGAATGATATTTTAATGAATGACAAGATATTTTTCAAAAACAACTATGTGTAAATTCTGATTTTATGTTTGGTATTTCATACAATTATTCTTACAATAAAACAAACTGGATTCTGGGACCGTAATCTCTAGATATAATACATCTAATAAATGTTTTAATTAATTAAAATTCTTAGCATGACCTATTTGATCAGTTGATCACTCACTAGTAATCCTTACTGCCAAAACGTAAGGATAATTTTGTAATTCCCAATCATAAAGTTTCTCTGATCCGACTGTTACAATTATTAATAAATAAACCCTTTCGGTACGTAAATTAATGTTTAATAAACGTTTTACGTTTATTAAAATAATACTGTATTTTAACCTCTCATGGAAAAATATCGAAGGAAACTAATTTATTAAAATAAATATTATTTATAATCTATGATATGGGTTAATAGGGTATTTTCGAAACTAAATATGACTTAGATTCATTCACGTTTTCGCTTATCATCATAATATGTTTTTAACCACTCTTCATGCTGTCCTTTCTTAACCCTTCCATATTCATGGTGTTACAATGAATTACTTCGGCTTTTAAACTTTTAAAGTATCTGTGAAATAGGTCATACAAAAAATTGAAAATTTCTCTGTTTGTAAATAAAATATTTCTACATATAAACAAAAATACATTATATTTTGCGTCTTCTTTGAAATGTCGTCAATTTTACCATCGAAAAATACAAAATTATAGTATAGTATAATAACAAACCGAGTTGCATGTCGTACCGTATGCAACCGTTTTGTTTCAAACTCCAACGAAACACATCTCGATCTTGTTCTGCTATGAAGAATTTTGATTCATACGCGTTTCGATAATCTTTCATAGTTTGATATGTATTTCAGGTTTTACGTACAAAATATGACATAAAATAATTACTTAATTCTACATAAAACCATATTTCACTTTTTGAAATTGTCATTCGTTTTATAAATGCGTTTATATAAAAAAACCCACAAGGCAACAAAATGTGACTGCATGAGATCCGAATGCACTTTTTTGGCACTAAACGGAAGGTTAATACTAATCTTTGTTTCCACATATTTTATCCAAGTATTCTAAATAACTTTTTTCAACTTTTTAATGCCCTTCATAGATAATATCTTAACTTCTGGTTTATAGTGCTGCCTATTAAAAAGCATGTTCTCTCTAGGGAAAATACTCCATGGTGAAGCCAGTCTAACTGATCATCGTAGGCGTTTATTAATTTTTTGAGTTGGGGTGATCATTATTTCAGAAGTGGTTATTTCATAATATTTAAATCCATATAATTAAAGCTCATAAATCTGTGTCTAGGGTTCCAATAAAGTAGAATATCTGTTATGTAATAAAGTAGGTTTTCTGAATGCATTTCGTGATAAATAAACATTAAGAATTTATTTGCAAAGCTAGCAAACCTTCCATTAATAAATTACACATATCGTGTTTTAAAAAAGTGATGTTGTATAAGTCTTCGATGGGCTTGATGTGGCGTCAAATCATTAACAGGCACGCGTGAAACTGTTGCAGCATATTGTCAGAGAATATTGTAAGTGAATGGTGATTCTTGGAATTAAACATGTTTGACATTGCTATGTTGTTTTTATCAATTTTCATAGTTATCAGTCGATACAAAAGCGCCACTTTTCACTTTTTCTAAATGTTCAGTATCAACAAAAAACGATTCTTGCTGGAAAACGAAAGTATCGTAGGTGTTTGCGTTGGTTTTATTAATAAATTATATCTACAATTAACTGTAAGTAAAGATATAATCAAAGTATATTTTGTTCTGGATAAGCAAATATTTAAAAAAAAAATTTGACAGAGGAACGATTGCATCTAACCTTCATATAATGACGTCAACTGGCGAAAAAGACATCGTACAGCCATATAAATTTCCAGTAAAAGCTGTTCTGTGATTGGTTGAAATTGAAAATTGGCGTGTTCGCAACTTCAACATTTCAAATTGTTTTTTAAATAAGAAACAGGTATTAATTTTTTATAAAAACGAAGACACATTTTGATTTCATTACGAGTATCCACCTGAAAATCAAACAATGGCGACTTTGCGTCTAATACCCTTAGTTGACCGAAAAACAATCCGTTTTATCGAGATTTGTTGAATGAAGAATTCATAAGCCGTTACCGTTATGTTCGTAAAATATTTCCGATGTCACTTTACACCGATATTTTCATAATTGCACATAATATATCGACGGCGAAAATGCATTATCTCGGAATCCACATTTTTGTGATTTTAGGGTTATGATGATTCCTAATCCCATATATCCTCCACGTTGTTTGGTAAATTCGTCGTATATCTATGTATTATACAACGTGCGTAAATAGTTTAAAACGTATTTCTCGTATTCCACGTCAGAAAATCAAGTATCAAAACAACTTCCTTCACCCAACAATGTTTTTGTAGGGATTTAAAGAAGTTGATTGAAAAGTGAATACATTATTCTTATATATATACTAAAGGTAAATTTGGTTTTCTATATTTCCTAAACAATGCATGTTCACCGTCGATATATATTTTAATTTACATGTATACTAATAATAATACACTGTATAATTCTGTATAATATTTACATTCAGCTCCTCTAAATCGACTTCGTACATTTAACGTTTCGAGTTATAAACTTTGCAATTACATGTTGTAACTCTGACAGTCTCCTTTGAAGAGTAGCCTTTATTGTAAGTTTGACGGCAATTTATTACATTCCATGGACGGAGAGATGTATCCTCATGTATACTAGATACGTACGTACTCATACATTATTAAATATTTACGTTTGTCTGTAAGTAATATAATAAATTTTTAGTAAAAAAATATCCATAGAAAGCGACTCACTTACCAAAAAAACTGTAAGATAGTAATAAATAATATTTTATTTCAATTCCTAGAAATTCGTTTTTATTATTAAATTTTATATATAATTTTACAAACAATTTAACGACTTATAATTATAACTTGTATGTGGGAGAAGAAGGAGATAAAGGAGATAAATTTACTGGAATGGATTCTCACGTTTTGTTTGAAATGCTTACTTTAAAGGTTTGTTTATCCCTTAAATGCATGGTGTTGCTTTTTAGATTCAAACTGTATTATTCATTATATTTCTTCATTCAAATAAAATATTCTTTCAAATAATGCAGTTCTCAACAGCAGAAAGAGTATGTTTATGAAATAGTTTTTGTTTTTATTCATTGGTGCCACAGTACGTTTATGATCAAATGAAATCTTTAGTCGATTGCCATATTGACAAATTCATTCAGAGTGTAAAGTTTGATCAACTATTTCACTATCAAAAAATTCAAAAATGACTCGGAAAAAAATATTGTTTACTTTGAAGATATATATCTTCCATAATATTAGACTTATTTGAATTAGTCTTAATAATCAACAAATCAACAATGTCTATCTGTTACTTTTCGGATACAGTATGCATTTAAGGTATAAAAAATGTGCCCATACATTTTTACTGAATCTTTGTAAAGTAAAATTTTATATGTCAAAACAACATTATTTGACTGAGAAGGAGTTGGAGGAGTATGCTGAAAACTTATGGGATAGTGAGGATGGTATAGAATCTAGTGATGATGACATCATATCTTGAAGACATTGCAATCGTGGATGATGGTATTGAAGAGATAACTACAGAAACTTTCATTAACGAGAATGATTTTGAAGATGACGTAGGAGAATTACAAGAGAAGCTGTCATCAAGGAGAATGGTTTGAATGAATCATTACTAAGAACAAGTAGTAGTGGGAAAAAAAGACACTTCTTTCAAGACTTTTACTATATTTTTTATATATACCTGATTCTACTTTAACACGGCTTTTTTGCACGGTTATAAAAAACGAATGTATTATTCAATACTGTACAATTTTAAAGATACTTTGGCCGTTTGTGAATATTGTAATCGTCATTTTTAGCCATTTGGCGAATTTTAAGATGCAGTTATTCATGACTCATGCATTACTTGTTATTGTTTCGACACATTAATGTTGCTCTTCTTTGTTTTAATTTTACTCCCTCTCTGGAATTTTATAAGTAAATTTCTCTACAATATTATTTTTCTTAACATGCAACAAATTACTCACAGCTTAGTGAAGTCGTATCTAATGAAATTATTTTAAAATAAAAATAAAAAAATAATTCGAGTATTTTTTTATTTCTGCAATTTTATATTTTAAAAATGGAACCTATCTCTCGTTTTTATATAAGCACCTTGTCTTTTTCCACACGTTTTTTTTTGCACGGTAGTCTCTGGAACGTATCCCCTTGCAAAAAGAGAATCGGGTATACAATGAAACAAATAACATGTATCATACATATTCTACTAAATTTATGTTTAGGACAAGAACAGTTTCATCTGGTGAGCCTTTTTTTTCTCGTTCAACTGAAACTTTTAAACAAATTCATGTTCAATATAATGAAACCCCGATGCATCGTCCTCGAATTCATCGTTTTCTTGCATGTTTATAGTACTGGCAAATAAGATCAGTGTTTAAAAATAATCACTCATTCAACGTTATTTTTGAGAGACACTTGAAAAATGATAAATTGGGTGTTCCACTGTTTTGTATAATTTTGATGAAACATTTTTTCAAAAGACCATGGACGTTTATTGTATGAATCCGTTTGATGAATGATTTCTAATGCTTCTCGCCATTAATGGATTTTAAATATGGTTATTTCGATATATTTCAATCAAATGTCAATTGTGTTAATTCACTGTAATATTTTGGATTATGACACTCAGTGCTGCACACAATTATCAAGCCGGGTCCTCATTTTTTAACATATGATGATAATTAGATGTACGCTTAAAAAATATATACATCTGCATCTCAGTTCCAAATTGTAACAGGTCAAATGTTTGCAGCATCTATCAGTAAAATTTTCAGTATCCGATATCTACCAGTTCCGTAATGTAACATGTGGTAATCTGTAGTTGTTTCAAAACGATAGTGGTTAAAACTTCTATCATTAGTATTAGTTAATTAATTATGTCTATAATATTAAAAATATAAATATATTTTTTAGGTAATCCCAGAATTTCATCAACAAAATCTACAAAAAACAGATGTACATTAATGCAGTAGAACATTAAGCCTGCTCAAAATCTCGTTTCCTAATTATCTCAGAAAGAGTATACTCTTTGAGTTGTTACACTTTGGAACAGTTGTTCCTTGTGTTTTAATAAAATGTCATATATTTTAAAATGTATGAAGAAGGTGTTTTTTTAAACGTGACGTAAACTATTGTACGGTTTTACGAACGCCACCTATCGTGTTAAGTTATAATCGCTCCTGGCTAACTACCCGGGCTATTATTTTATTCTTCTGACCCTTTGCTACTTCGTTAATCTAGAATTAACGATTGCTGATAACAAACATACCTCTTTCTTATCCTACCACTACACATATCTTACCGCGTACTAATAATAACCTATATAAATGTCTCAATACAATTTATTCACAACTCTACACTTTCAAAAAAAAAGATAGAACGCAACAAATGAATCTTTCGCCGTTGGACGTTCTGAGTTTCTGAAAATTATTATTTGACGTAATTTAAAATTAAAAATCTGATTTTAACATCTTTTCAAACTGAAAAACTCATGAAACGATAAGAAGTATTTTAAATGTAAATGCTTCTTTTTCTACTCTATGTGCGGTTTTTTCCTGTTCGATTTTTTCTGTTCGCATTTTTCCTGCACGGCTTTATCCGTTCACCCTATTTTACTGATAAATTCCCTGAGTGCCAAATTGGCGTTAACTGTTTGTATATAAATAATTACCGATTTTATTTTTCACGACTATGCTATTTTGTTTATTTTCTCTGTTGTTATAGTTACGCTCGCAAAGACGTCAATAAATACGTTTTAACGCTCAAAGGTAAACTCATTGAATACTGAAATTACGAACGTCTGTAACGTCGTTAAATTTTGACGGGCGTTTGTCATAGTCCTAAAAAAGCGACCCGCTTCTAAATGGGCCGTTTTATTTATACCCGATGAATAATGGCGGCGTGCCTGAGAGGCAATCACGAGGCAGGAAAACTATTTCGTGAATGTAATCAAATACCAAAGACCGGAAAATCGC
The DNA here is from genome assembly GCA_022494535.1 of Himalopsyche phryganea. Lineage (NCBI taxonomy): Eukaryota > Metazoa > Arthropoda > Insecta > Trichoptera > Rhyacophilidae > Himalopsyche > Himalopsyche phryganea. The sequence continues at coordinate 2,363,150 of JAGVSL010000019.1, read as the reverse complement.
AAAGTCCACCACGGTTTGGCAAGCTGCCCTTGACCCAACCTAGCAGCGCGCATCTAACAACCGAGCGCCAGTGTACAGATTCGGTGTAGAAATGCTTTCGACCCTTTAATACTACAAATCAAATTCGTGAATACTTTTTTCTCCGATGTGATATCAATTAATTTTAATTGTTCAATAAAAAAGCGTATATTAAGTCTGCACCTGAACGTTACATCACTTCTTATGGTAATCAAGAAATAGTTTTTTCCTTTCTATATTTATCTACTGAACTGTATACATCCTGCAAGGTTGGTTTCCGCGCTAATTTTATTTCTAGGGCTGGTACAGACGCATTCAACCCCGGACTTTTTTTATGATCCCGGAATTCACAAATTTTCAAAACCGGGATCCTGGATTTGGTCATTACGAGTAATATCATGTTTTAAATTGTATATAAAAAATTAAATGTGTGTACATTATTGATTCAATTGAAGTAAGTGTATTATTTTATATTATTTATAAAAGAAATTGTTTTTTTATGAAGTAATGTAAAAACAAAAACATTTATTCTTGTCAAAATTATCTGTTCCTGTTTATTAGAATGAGGGAGACCACAATACATAATTATATATATTTAGGAATATAATTCCAATTGCTGTATGATTGACGAGATTTAACTGTAGGCATAGAATGGCGATGATGATAATGACGATTATGCAGTTCAAGGGAGATGCCTCCAGTTGGACAGGCAACGACAGAATACTGGTCCTTTTTTTATTCTTACCTCGTGTCATCTTCGTGTTTTCAAATATCGCATTTGATAAAAATCTCAAGGTTGCTGAATCCTTTATTAAATAATTACATATTTATTTATATTTGCATTTAATAAATATCACGTTTCGTAAATCTGCATTACCATGTTGACAACTTGACATAAATACTCTGACACAAAAACTCTTTCTCCGTTTAATAATGTTTAGTAAATATCATATATCGCTACATATATTTATATTAATTATATGGGTATTATAAAAATGTGTGTACCTACACAAACAAATCGAGGTGCACATTGTAGTCAATCAGGAAGAATTCAATTTGAAATGTGAGTTATTTTTTAATATTACCAGTGAATCCTAAAATTGTGGGATTGACTTATTGACAAGGATTCCGGGATTTGAAGCCCTAGTACAGACTATGTCTTTATATCACTTTTCCGCATGTCCTTTAACTAAGTATTGTATTGATAAATATGACAAGGCTTTGAAAAAAGGAAACCCCATACGAATACTTAGCTTAAGTGTTCAATAAACACACGTTAACAATGCCGAGATTGTTCGTAATGTAGTAATAAACTTAAATAATTGACTAAAGTAAATTAATTGTTATTAGGCCTTCCTGGAACTGGTTTTTTTATTCGATTTGTAAAGTCAAGATCAAAAATACCATGTTCAAGACGCAATCGTATAATTACTAAGCATGCGTAGCTAAAATATTAACAATAATTTATTTTAGGTTTTATTAAAACTGGAAGAATAATATTAACTTTGAGTAGCATGGTGGAAGCGGGTGGTTCAAAAAAAGATAGACCTCTCTCAATTTCATAACTTATAAACAGATATAGGCAGTATTAAGCCATGGGGTATTAATTAATCATACAAAATTTCAATAAGTTTGTATTAAAATATAATTACGCCGAAACAAGGATGATTTTGTTCGTTTATTAGAACGGGCTGTCTACCATTTTCCACTGTGCTATTGTGGCTAGCCACAATATTCCAGATGATCATCTATCAATAGAAATAATGTAAATTGATTTGAAACGCCAATAGTTTTTATAGAGCGGCCTCCTTAATCGGTCGGCGTAGCATCTGAATTCCCGAACTACATTGGATGCCAAGTCACTCATGCATATCAAATCGCACTCGCCTGTTACTTGAATCAAGTTGCTCAATTCAATGTCGGTGACTTCAATGCTTATTACATTTCGATACACATTCCTGCATTTATTCTATACCCTACGAAGTACAATAATAATTGATTATTTTCCATACATATATAATATACGTCCATTTATTTTATACCGTACAAAATACAATAATTATATATTTAGCAAATACCGAGATGAATAAATTTTAACGTTATTTCCAATTTGAAAATATTACAAACGTTTTATTATTATTTGGTAAAGCACACAATATTAGCTGTCCAATTAGCTTGCAAAATACATATCTATGTATGAGAAGAAATCCTATTTAACACATTTGATCACACAAGATCAATCAAATTAAAAATTTTCCAATTTAACATTTGTTTTATTGTACATCGGAGCTCTTCTAAAAAAATTATTTTCTATGAAAGCAGTATTGCTTAATATATTTTTATCCCATTTTTTTTATCAATTATCGGATGAAATTAACGTATATAATTATTTTATAAGTAAAATTGACAATATGTTGAATACTCGTATATCACAATATATTCATATTTGGCCATCCCCATAATGTAATCATCGTTTCAGATTTCATTAAAGATCAAAAATAGATACCACAATTTTATTCAATGAGTTGAGTTCTTTGCGAGAAAAAGCATAACAACAATTCAATATTTAGCACACTACAAGTAAAAAGCTTCAGATATTATCACAAATATATGTATTTTATGTAGGATAGTTCAATGATATTTTATATGATTCATAATTTTAGCCAGCCGCATTTGTAATTTGCGGAGCTTTGCATTAAGCAAAATAGATTTAAGCTATAAAAATATCCAACTGAACAAAACGTAGTGCTATATTATCATCTATACAGGCATTTCAATAATAAACGTATACACATTCTCATAATTCAATTCCATTCAATATGCCCGGAACTCTAATTAAACCTGAGTTATGTTCGTACTTGTGACTTTGCATTTAATTCATAGCATTTATATGTACATTGGAGCAGTACATGGGTGTTCGGCACTAATGTTGTCGAAACTTGGCAGAGCTCCAAATAAAAATTAAGCGACCATGTTTTTTTCTGCATCACAAAGCATATTCAAGGTTTTGTTGTTCTAGTGCTGCCAAATTTTCTCTAATAAACGTGACGATATAAACGCAATATAACACGTCTTTAAATAACGTTCGCATTTAGCACGCTGCTTCAAGATTTTTTGTTCTTCTTCATAGAAGATTTTTTGCCAGTATCTAAAATTTTATTACACTTCATCGTAAACGTCATCACTATACTGATTATTCTTTTGTATTTTATTGATATTAAATGACACTATTTTTCAGGGCTGTTGGACTCGCTTGAAAACCAAAAAACTCCAACTGTACCTTATTCTCGGAAAACGATTTTAACAAATCTTAAAAAACCAGATTCTTTCCTATATGTAATTTCATTGCCAAGTTGACATTGTCGTAGTATCACCAGTACAAAAATGAATAGCTTATTTTTCTAAAGCTTGCTAATTCGTCCACTGGCACAATTAAATTTTATTACTATTTAAAAGTAGCCAGACCTCGCTGACTTCTTAATATTCTAACTAACCAAAAATACCATAAATATCTAATCTGAATTAACTCCACTAATATAATTGATAGTAACATTGTTACTGTAAATATAAGACATTATGACAAAATTTGATATTTTACAAAATAAAACGAAATTTGTTTATACTTCCATATGTATATAATGATCACGACCAGTTTCGCTCATCACTAGCATTATCTAGTGATGATAACGAGTATTATCAGTTGATAATGCTCGTGATGGGCGAAACCGGTCCTGATTATTATATACATGTGGAAGTAGTACAAACAAATTGTGTTTTATTTTTAAGAATTGACAGTTAACACCTTAAAAGTGAAAAGTTGATAAGTCAGTTTTACATAAGTTTACATGAGAAGAAATCGAAACCTTGATAAGTTCACAAAAAACCAAATTGAGTAAATAATATACACTTATTCAATGGATTTTCTTCATGGATTTTATTGATTTTATTGAGAGAATAAACCCAATACGAAAAAAACGGATACGCCAACTTTTTTCCACAACGCAGATGCTATTCTGGATTGTAGAGTTATAATGTTGATGATGACAAGTATCAATTTTAGAATTCCAAATAAAGAATAAAATAAAAAGAACATAAATTAATTACACATTTGACTTCGACCGACTTTAAAACCTTTAATCTTGATATCGTCATAGTCTTCCCATATATAGTGCATCAACTATGTAAAATAATTAACAGTCAAAGTGGCGGACGCATTCCTATTGCCACATCATTAGCTTTGAATCATATACAGTATATTCGTTGTTGAATTTTCACAGACTGTGGTGAACACTTGAACATTGCATGATATAAAACATCCAAATTGTATGTGGGAAATATATTACAATTGCCTGATTAAGAGTTAAGTTTATAATGTGTGACTGAATAGTTCTCCTAGAAATACAGTCATTCAACCCATTTTTAAAGGAATGGGCAACATAATAAATTATTATGAATGTACTGATACATGACGCTGCAGACTTACGAAACGTAATACTCAAAGAAGAGCTTTGTTTTGTGCCACAGTATTACGTGGGGTCATCAACGAAGCAAAATTGACAAATAATAAGTATTCGTCAAACTTTATTATTGTCAGCAAAATTAATAATAATTATTAAAGAAAAATATTCGATAAAATGACACTCAAATCATCAGTTGAAATGACAGAGTTTTGAAACGTGATATTCCTAAATGCAAAAATAAATAAATATGTGATTATAAAAGAAAATCTACAAACGTGAGATTCATAAAATGCAATATTTGTTAAACACGAATATGACAACTAAGGCGAAATACCCATAGCAAAGTGGACACTAGTGAATAATAAAGAAAAATACTATGAATCCTATCGACATCCGTCGAACTGAAAACATCTCCTCTAAGCTGTATAATCGTGATCATTATTCGTACCCGTTGTTTAATCGCGTCACGCATTCAACATTGAAAGTATTTTCCTAAGTAAATAATAGAAGGTTTAAGCGATTAATCCACAATTAGTCATCACTGAATGCCTGCTTGAATGCTTTTCATCGCGTTCGGTTACAGTATGTAAGGATTTGGATCCCTATATGAAAAACATAATTGATTTTTATTCAATTTATGAATTTTTCTTGAAAGGGATTGATGTCAGAAGTTGATATCCCCTACCACATATAACATTCCAAAAAACAGGACATAACGAGAGCGACAAGCTAATCTCTAGTCACCTCCTAACAAAAACATATGTGACCCGCTGTATAACAACCAATTCTCGATAATGTTTATTCTGATTAAACGCTTCATGAGAAGTCTATACCCTTCTCCGTTGAAGCGAACATGGTTGAAGAACTAATATTACAATTTTTTCGAACATCTTTCGCTATAACAATATATTTAATATATGTCGTGTCCATTGGTGCAGTGATCAACGTCGTTGGGTTTGGTCACGGATGTCTCGAATTCAAATCCCGGTACGGATAGTTTCGTAAATTGATTTTTCTATTGATTTATTTATTTCTGTTCGTAAGACACGTAGTGAGAGCGATTAGCTAACCACTAGTCTTGTCCTAGCCGTATCCTTCTATCCCTACTCTCTTCGAAAATGGGAAGTTGAACAACTGAGTTATAAGTAATTCTCGTAGAAAATTTTTTGTTGAGACACGTCGACACGTCTATATGCTCAAATATAGGTAATCCCTGAATTAATGTCGTTTTTATAGTAAAACTTAAACTTGATTTTTTGTAACTATTTTATTTTTATATAAAAAGTAATTTCCAGTGTCATGTATGACTCTTTATCATCTTTTTACTAGATCTAAAATCCCTCTATCATAAAAGGTTTTTTGTTTAGATTCGAAAAACTCCGAGAGACCCGATTTCAGTTCTTCGATACGGTCGAATTTTTCGATCCTTAATTGGGTTTCTAAAGAGCGAAATAGGAAAAAGTCACTTGGTGCCAAGTCCAAAGAATATAATGGATGCAATAAAACATCCAGCCAAGGTCCTGGATTTTTTTCTGAGTAATATCGGAAATGTGCGGCGGGGTGTTATCATGTTGAAGAATGACACTCCTTCTATTCACAAGATCAGGTCTGATTTCTTGCAACGTCGCATTTAATTTGTCCATATGTTCACAATAGAGGGCTGAGGTAACAGTTTGGCTTTGTTTGAAAGCTTCATAATAAATTACACTTTTCGAATCCCACCACAGACCAAAAATGCTTTCCGAGGATGTAGTCCATGTTTTGGTGTTGAAATTTGGGCTTAACCCCGATTTAACCATAGTATTTTTTTTTAATATCATGATAAAAGACCAAGTTTTCGTCGTCAGTGATAAGATCATGAAGAAACGGGGTAGACTGTTGCCTTTCTTGCAGTATTTTGCATATGCTGAAGCGCTGAGCTTTGTTGCGATCGATTGGCACGCGAAGAACCCAGATGGCTACTTTTTTAACTTTTCTCAGTTTCTCATGATAGCGATGGGTGTTCGATCGTAATGTGACCGACCTTCTTCGGTAATTCATCAATGTCATCATCGTATTTGCTTCGATTTCCGCTTTTAGAGCTGCTTCATCCAATAGACTGAGCCGTCCACTACGAGGCTCGTTCTGCAAATCAAGATTGCCCGTTAGAATTTTTTTGAACCAACGTTGGCACTTTCTCTTGTCCAGTATATCACCGTAAATGTCACAAATTGATTCCTTTGCTTCTGTAGCAGTTTTTGTTTTGATGAAACAAAAACAGCACACAGCTTCTTAAATGTGTTTCCGATGGACACGTCTCTGGCATTGTTTGTAGATGTGGTAGAATATTTTTGTTGCTTAAAAGAAAGGCAAAGAATCACAAAGAAGAAAAAAATTACAACACACGTCTTTACTGTTCAACGGACGCAAAAATACTGAGCCAAAATCGCCTATTGAAAAAACGACATTAATTCCGGAATTACCTAATATTTAAAAAATATATTTATATAAATACGCCATTTTTATAAAAAAAAACCATTTTACCAATTTAGCATAGTGGTCAATAGTACCTAGATGAGTAAGTAAGTCTGCTGCCGAGAAATTATAAAAAACGGAAGTTCCGTAATATTATTGTTTCTAAAATGCATGGTTTTGTCGCTGCAGTAAAAACTGCATTAATTCACTCCGAGCTTTTGAATTATATATCATGAATTGTTTGTTTAGTGCATTTTTATGAGTACGGTTTCAATTTAAGCAACTTGACTACTTTTTTACGCGGAAAAAAATTAACGCCTTTTTTAAATGCAAACTGAGAAAAATTTGCATATTGAATTTTTTGGAGTAATTTCATTCACGGGTAAAACGAAACGGAATCAACTTTACATATTATTTCAGAGTCGAGAAAAAAAGTGTTTATCCGTCGTGTGTTCGTATATTGTGTCCTCTGCAGTCCTTCTTTTATTTCAAAATGTAAATTTTTCCATCTAGTGTATATTTGCTTTAAATTCATTATTTATGTAGTTTACTCAAGATATTTTAGACCGCAAACTATTTGCAAACATCAGTACCAAAAACTCTTGTATCTATTAAACGCATACTTGATTTTTTTCAAAAATAAAATAGATCAATGCATATACTGTTAATTGTTTTTACCATATCCGCTCCCAATGTGGAGCATATCCGGTAATAATGGAGGTATCTCAACATAAGTTTTTTGTACGAGAACTTCTTCTTATTCAGTTGCTCTACCTCTCTTTTTTGAAGAGAGTAACGATAAAAGAATCTGACATATTTTAATATTTATATTATTCTAGCAAAAGATATTCCAAAAATTGCAGTATTAGTTTTAAGAATGTTGATAAACGATCATACTATGTTAACGCTAACGACAACCCTAAAAAAAATATTGAAATTAAAAAATAATGTATAATAATACACTAACGACTCTATAAAAAGAAATATTAACTTAAAGCAACGCTATGCGAATTTCAAGAAGGTCCGATCAAATATATTATTGGCAATTCCCGATGGACGCGATAACGTTAATTTTTTATATAAAGCGATGTTCATCTTTTATTTTTTTAACACTGTTAGTTTGGCTGCCACTTTTCACCATTATAAACAATATGCTTTTTATGTCATTCGTGATAGCTTTTTTTTTTTCTTATGATGGCAAATAATATTTGGAATCTAATTCTTTTCATTTTGTATAAAAGCTTGACTTGTATGTGTACTGTATATGTATTTTTATCAATTATCACAAGCTAAAAGTTAAAAATCATTTTATCAAAATTTCACATTTTTATTTATTGTTTTACCACTATGTATGCCAAACTATGAGATTTAAAAGTAGTATAATTTAATTTTTCTTTTATTGTCAACATATAAACGACTGGCTGTTTTTTTATTTGTTTCTGCACCGAGTTTTTATTTTCAAACAAAGTGACGTTCAAACATTCTTAACTTTCAATGATATATTATAATTTGCCAACGTGTAATAATATACAACCATTTATCTCTACAAACATATGCAACTAAAAATATGTTCAGATAAAAAAAAATAGTTTATCTTTTACCACTCCTCCGACACATTTTACTTTTCTTGGCATAGGTATACAAAATAAGCATTTTTTCATAATACACATTCATACATACATAATATGACGATAGCACACCTGCTTCCCTCATCACAACGTCTCGCGATACAAAACTCTGGGCCAGTTGTACGTACAATTTACCCGACCCAAATTCCCCAAGAGGGAAAAGCTTTTCTTGCATTTCAATAAAACCCTCTTAAACATTTAAAATGTCGCTTCAAATGAACATGAAAATTTTCAACACTTAATGTTTGACAGTAATACGGATTTGCGCTTTTACACGGTTTTATTAATATTGATTAAAAGCGTTCATTTTCATCCATTTTTTTGTTTTGTTTCCCAGAAATATCATATTATTTTTTTACTCCACAAACACTCATGGCGTGTTTTACTATTTACAATTTACCCAAAACTCAAACAAAGACAAAACATTAAACTATAATTATTACTGCAATCGTATTATATTGAATATTACTGAAATAAATAAACAATTTTATCAATAAATAAATAAATACCTAACACTTAACGAACATTGTCGCTGAGTTACAACTAAAACTACTGTTTCAATTAGATTCATTTGTTTTTATCGTAATAATAATTCGTTTTAAACCAAAGAAAATTTAAGCAGTCATTTAAAATCATAGCAGGTCAATCAAAATTCCAATTTGTTGTATTATATTATATCTTAGTATGAGAATTACGATTTAAAATTACAACAATACTTGTGTAGAAGTTATACTAAATAAATAAAACGATTCACATTATATTGGAATTTTACTAAAATTTGTATTTTGGCGATTGCACACCAAAAACTACCTTTACCGATTCCTTTAAAATTTAATACCCCTTGTATTATACCTCTTCTGTTAATATTATATTACGATGTATAATTTTATGGTCAGACGTACAAACAGTTCCTGGAAGTTTATTATGAAATTTCAGTACGTTGTGCAGTTATAATTGAAGTAAGCCAGAGTAGCTTAAATTTCACGTTCGCGCAAATTAAGTGTACTAAATAGCTTGACCAAACTACGCTACGTGCGTATTCAAACCACACATCAAAACAAATAACCAACTATACTCGTCAAAGTAAGTACCTCCACGCTTTGCTGTATCGATATGAATTATGTATGAAATTATACTGATCCTGATAAAAGAAAAAAAAACAGTAACAAATCAGTCGCAATTTTTTTGTCAGCTTATCAATATTTCAACATCGATCTTAATTATGATACAAGCAAAGCAATCCAAACATAATAAAAATATAAACAATCGGTAACAATATTCCATTCTTTTTACTTATAAAAAATTGTCTTGTTATAGAAACAGTTCACATTATCACAGTCGAATCCATGAATATACGGTAAGCTTCGAAAATAAATTGTCTCAAGCTATTTTCAGTCTAAAATACCAGATAAAAAATATACATTACATAAATTTCATATTGTGTCGGGATTTAACAGAAAATATTAAAATTTTTTACTGGTCGTAAATAATCTAGAATCTTTCAGTAGATGACTTTTTGAACAACTTTTAAAAACTACCTTGTTTATTATTTAAGAGATTTTTCAAAAATAAACCTAAATATTGACTTCATTCACGTTGGGTTTTAACCCGGTGACTGTTAACAACGCAACAGTTGAGACGTCTGGTTCCAGTGTGTTGATAGTTGATACTCATGTACAATGTTTTTATTAAAATATATCCTGAGTTTGTTAAGCACCATATCTTAATTTTTGAAATATTTGGTTATAGAATATCTTTTACGCTGTTTAGCAATAAACGGGTTAATACCCGGACTTCTTCAGTTCCCAGAATAATGGTGACAACTAAGATATTAAGGACTGTACCTACAAAGAAAAACACAGTGATTATTTAAATTAGCAAAAAATATGTGGAAATAATTAATTAATTATCATTGATATATTGTACATTATAGATGTAATGTCGGGTAATCTTTGACAAGTCGTTAATTTAATCACTTTTTACTTTAATCAATTCTTGGTGAAAAGACTTTATAGTATTTTAAAAATAAAACACAATTTGTTTAGTACTATTTCACAACCGGTTTCGCTGATTACGAGCATTATGAAAACAACATTTTGACCAAAAGCGGACAACTGAAAACAATTCTTTTACACTTGGTCACTGTATTTTTTGAAATTTTATTTTATAAATGAAAATATAGAAAAACTCGGAACGCTGGATAACGAAAAAACATGGAATACATAAGATTTATTTCCCAGGATAAGTCGGTGAAGTACCTTACTAGCAAATCACATATCTTATTATTTATCACTTAATATTTAAATTATTGTAAAGGGAACTAATGAATTGAAAGGTTTTTAGAAATTGGTGAGACGATTTTAGCCCTTATTGGTCACAAAATTAATTATTAGTGAGATAGCTTACCTTGTTGATGGTCGTATTCTCCTATGTAGCGCCTTGTAAGAAACCGCACCGTCAACGCTGTAAACAACAGAAACGTGATGGATTAACATGAAAAATCCGCACAAGAAATGAAACGCTTTTGCAGAATGGGTGTACAGTCAATAACAAAAATAATTAACCTAGGATTCTAGATTCGCTGACGCAATCAATTTCGCTCATCTTTCATTGTCACAACACATTTTGGGAAGCCCAAAAAAAAGACAACCAATAGCATTTTTTCTAAATTAAGAGCAACCTCATATACTAGCAGGTTAAAATCAACCATTATATTATATTATTGAATATTTAATTATTGTAAATACATTGTTTGTTTAAATATTTATTACGTGACGCGGCTTATTTTTTTAAATATTTTTTTAGCAAGGAAGATTCAATAAGGTCTTTTCAAATTCATTTCAACACAGAGTACGTATTCGTTTTATCCATAGCAACCAAAAAATAATATTTTGAAAAAAGAACATCAGTAAAAAAATATTTAAAAAAAAGCATTCACGTTATATTCGTCATCTAAAGAAAGAAATAGACCACATACAAATATGTATATACTGTGTTTCTCTCCTCATATGTCGTATTTTAGTTTTATCAAGACCTGTCAGTGTGTTTGATTAAAGTTACGGCTCAAATTTCCTATATTGAAATCAGTAATATTTGTCATTTTTCGGCACCCGTCTCTCAATAATAGCAAAATGAGTACCGCAAATTATAGATAATATATTGGTCGCGAGAAAAAGAAAATGTCAATTAACGCTCAAATAAGTGAAGGTATTTGAATAAGATACGATATTAACATCAGTGACAGACGCTAGTGAACGAAAAACAACGTAATTTTTATTTTTATTTGAATTTTTCCTATCAACCTTTCTCTGAAAAAGGCGAGTTAAAAATGGCTAAATACCATATTGATAAATAGTACTGCCAACAGTATTATTTGGGTCGTGATAGAACTCACTTGTCATGAAATGGGACGTATATTTCGACAAATTTACTAAAAAGCTGCAAAAAATGGATCTATCCCCTTTCTGTCGCTCGATTTGAAATGTGGATACGGGCTGAGTGGTGGGTGGGAAAATGAGCGAACACATAAGTGGAAAACGAGATATTACGCAGCTGTTTGCGAAAAAGTTTCGCATGAGGAGTTTTCACAGCTTTCTGAGGCAAAGAGCGCTTAGGGGTGGTGGGGCGAGCAAGTAGGTGGCCACCGCTTACAGCGATTCATCCCTTCTTGCTTCGTATTGTGCCCGAAACAATAAAACGTCAATGAAAATCTGCCATTATTGATAATTCTTTCGTATTAAAAACTTCAGATTTTTCTTTACTTAACCGGCGTCTGGTAAACTCGACTTTGATGATTCAACATGTTTCCATGTTATATTTGGTATATTTTGAAATAAATTGACTCAAAAAACAATTTCCACAGTATGTTTTTAACTTTACGAATGTAATTAAATATGTTCTGATTAAAAAGTATTACGTTTGTTGCGTTAATTTAACTGAAAAATCATAAAGTACCTAACACAATTCTCCTTAAGTATTTAGTTTAATCCAAAACTATTGATAAATTTTCAAGTTGCTGATTAAAAATGATATTTTTTTTTTTTTAATTTGCTAATTCAATGAAAAATAAGAGATGAACGTTTCAAATTTGAATTGTTGAAATTGTATACATTTCCATGTTTTTTGTCACTAAAAACCCGGGTCTCGTATTTCCGCATTTTCAGGCTTTCTAGCACACGATTGAACTCAAACTGACGAGCTCTTGCCATTAGTGTGCTCGAATGCCTGAAGATGCTGAAAGGTGAAACCTGGGTCGTAATGACGAAATAAATGGAAATATACAAATGTTCAACAATTCAAATCTGATATTGAAACTCCACCAAACACCCTCAGTCGATATCTTAAATTAGATGAACGTTAAATTTAAAATCATTTATTAGGTATTGCTGAATCATTAATTATTTTTAATATTCTGCTAATATATAATCGTTATAACTGGTCATGCTTCCCTAAAAAACGCCAGAATTTTTTATGTGATTTAAAACAGGTGTGCCTAACCCGCAGCCCAAAGCAGAAAGCTATATGGTCCATAAATCATCAATTTATTGTTGTATATATTTTCGACACTTTTATCAGTCATTTTACACTACCACTAAATTTACAAATCTCATATTTTATGGAATTGCAATTAGATCTATTACTATTTTCTCATAGAAAAATATCCTACCACTCACATTATTTGTGAGCGATTATTTTCAGTACACAACAAGTAAAATTGAAGCAACAGAATTCATTTATAATTGTAACCACTAACCGCTCATACCTAATTTAGGATATTCAGAGTCAAATATTCCATTCGTATTGTGTAAATCTCTTTAATTTTTATTATAAAAATTGTACGCAAAAATACGAATATGTATTATTTATGTTCAATCAATGTGGCCCGAGTGAGTCAAAAGGTTGGACATCCATGATTTAAAGTTTAAATATTTTTACTTGTGATATCAGATTTTGAGAAAACTGTTGATAAAAAAAAACTTACACCTGACTGTTGTAATTATCACCAACCATGTTACATAAGAATATGTCTTCAATATAGAATATTTCCGCATTCGTATATTTTGTATGGTAAACTGGTTGAATTGAGATATTCGTGGTAATTTGGCAAAACACTTTCGCTTGGAGTGTCTGATATTATGGTGAAGCATATTGACAAAACGGTAGTAGCAGCCGGTGCCATCCAATGAATAACAAATGATTTTCTTTGCGAGTCACAGTAAGTTCCACTCTCTTAACAAGTAACCTCTGAAACGCGCGGCGACACAGAAATGGTTACGAGACTCGGTTATGCAAAAACAAGATATCAAAAGAATATTACATACTTGACAAAGGCATAATAATACTATTGAAGTATCAAGTCGGAGCCTTTTCGCTACAACCTTTTAAATGTGTCGTGAAGGTTTGTATTCTTTAAATCCACCTGCAGTAACCGGAGCAGACTTTCAAATAAAGTATCATTTATTTTGTTTATTCTTCGTTTTTAAGGATTCGGTAAAATATGGAATGGTAAAATTGTATTTGAATTTGAGATTTAGGTAGTAAAGCCATTTCATCGTAACGATCATTTTTCAATATAACTTTGAAAAATGGTTTAGACTTGTGTTCGTATAAAAAGTTTGATTTTAACATTATTATTAACAGTTAGCTGAACTTTATATCGTCCCAAAAGCAAACGGATACTTGTGAAAATTTTTATTTTGAGAAAAACGCATTTCAACGGTGAAAAAATCGAGTAGAGGTTACTTCTTACTATTTTGAAATGAAAATTTCAACACGGGTGACTATTAGTCAAAGATTAAATGCCATTTTTATTATTTTTATATTCTTTCAATTTTCAATTTATAAAAAGGGCTTAAGTCACATTTGTATCAAAATTATACATAATTATAAATTTCTTCTTTCACTTTATTGTGTTATATAATATATTATTCAGTACATAGGCTTCAACTCATTATATTTAAGTTGCAAAATATATTTTTCATTAGATTAATTGAATTGTTTTACAAATAAATATGTCAAGATTTTTTTTATTTTTTCAATTGTGATTTCATGGACTTTGTGTTGGAAGATTCCTTTTGGCTATTGGGTAGGGGAAAAATACGATCAAAATTACATTCATAGCTCCTAGCCGCTTAAATGTCACAATTGCCCTATTGCTTTTGCAACGACAATATAGGGCAGTGATGCACAAACCACGGCCCGTGCGCCGCATGCGGCCCAAAATAACAGTTAGTAAGTAGTAAAATTATGTAAATATTAAATTAAAAATAATAAAATGCATATCTCGTCTAGCATAATATAACACTTTTACCCTCTGAGGCCCGTGAAAAATTAGAATATGGACAAACTGGCCCTTCTTTCAAATAGGTTGTGCACCACTGATATAGGGTAACGTTTTTCAAAAATTATAATATACTAGTGGGAACGCCCGTCATAGATGACGGTATTGAAATTGAAATACTGAATATCTAAAGTACCTGTACTTTAGTGTCCATACTGAAGGACTGATTGTTGTTTGTTTGCTTCGAAATTTTCGTCACATCGGAACTGTGTGTATTGTCTATATACACTGCGGACGCAGGTCATGAGAAAGTTTAATATCATCTACGCATATAGATCGGTTATTGGGCTATTATAGATAAAATTAAATAATATTTTGATATATATGAGATTATATTTTATTACTTGTACTTCAAATTTAATAACGATGTAGCAATTTATCGTAAAAATATTTATTGTCATAATCCGAAAATAATGGTCCGATTCAAACAGTTTTTATGGATATTCAAGACCAAATAAAATTATGTCCCAAGTAAAATTTTTATTTTAAAACCATGCATACAACAATAAAATGAACTTAACCAGCCAAATAAAATATTATAGCATTAAATCGAGAATAAAAATCACCGTAATCTTCAAATTAAACAAATATACGCTTCATAAAAACAAGCCAATGTTTGTTTTCAGAAAAGGTAAATCAAACACTATATTTTCGATCTTTTTAAAACCATAGACGCTCTCTACTGGAAACATAAGGCCACTACACGATTCCTCTAAGATTCTCTGTCACCACCAGACTTCTTGCTTCCTTGCAGGACATTCCAGTGTTCCGTAACTACGCCGATTACATCCTACGGAATCCATCCGGCTGTAAGAAGAGACAAACAAGATTCAGGCTCCCCTGGGGCATCTGTAGCACATGTCCAAGCCAGCTAAATCGTCGCTTTTTTATTTTGGGCGTAATAAGGGGCTGGTCCGTCCGTTCTCTTTCCTCCGATTTCCCGACAGATTCAAACCATCGTATCCCTAGAGTATTTGCCGCAAATTATAATTTTACCCTGTTCTTTAGTGAGGTGCTATGCCTCGTAACCGTAAAGCAGTATTTTCAGAATACATGCGTTGAATCGGTGGCACTTGAACCTGACCGAATGCAACCGTGAATAGAAGACTTTCCGTATTGAGTTGAAAGTTGCCCCAGCCCAACATCGCGAGCTTTTTACGTGGATTGCCATCTCTCATGATGTGTACCCCCAAGTATCTTAAGCCTTCGACTCTCTCAATGTCCTGCACCACGCTCTTCAGAGGGTAGTTTGGGTTCGAACAGACACTGTTGCAGAGGTATTCGAATATTAAATTATTAATTGGTTTTTATTATTTAATATCACAAGAAAAACATCTTTTCATGATAAACTATGTTGAATTGAATGTTCATTATATGATATATTTAGTCATGCAAACTGTCAATTCTTTGTCATTATATTTATAAAAGTATTATGAACGTGCCACAATACGTGCTGAGTAAAAATAAGTAATTGTCTTATCTGAAAAATACTAAGAATAATAGCGTTTCTGAAAAAAACCAAATTTAGATTCAATTTTTTCTTTCTCCCAAACGCAGATGCGCAAGGCGAATTGTTTAATGAGGCTTAAAACTAACCAACGATGAAATAAAAGCTTATAAAAAGTATCAAGTGAATTGAAATTAGCTTGGTAGAATACCATTTTAATAAAGTAAAAGTATTTTATTCAACAGGAATTAAAGCATATAGTTGATAGCCATTTCAGCTTCTCGCCATCCTCAAAAGTGGTGAGTTTATGGTTACATAAATAAGTATATGTGACACTTTCGTAATAAGTTAACTTTGTGAAAAAAATTACTATCACTGTATTTATTCACTTCAAATAATTTAATTATGATATCAGTATAATACAACTATCGCAAAGCTTTTATCGTATGTTTCTATAGCAAGGACAGTTAAAACAAAATACTTTTTTGGAAAGATAAAAAAAATGGCATCTAGGACAATGTCAGATGCCATGTAGTTTAAATCACTACTACAAAAAAGCTACACACTGAACATTTTTAGTTCAATGTGAGAAAAGTCTTCAGGACCTTTGACCTACAAATACGTTTACATCATTAAAGTTATTAGTACCATCGTTTTAACTACAATAATAAGAGTTGATTAATTAAAATATACTGTCTTTCTGAATAATTGTTTTACAACTACAAACTTCTGAGATTAAACCACGTTTATACTTTATCAATCAATATTAAAATTGTGTTTGAAAATAGAAAATGCAAAGTAAATTTGAAAATCTCTGATACTGCCGTCTTGCTTATTATAAGTATTTTGTTGGGTGGCCATTTTATACTCACAAACTTTAACCTGCATAAGGAACAAGTAAACTAACCAAAAATTAGTACAATATTGAAATTTTCATATAACACGGTTTTCAAAATGTTAATTATTATAAATACGTGTTTTTATTGGCTTACAATTTTACACTTGAAAATATACATGCGTTACAGATAGATAGACAGATAAATCAAGAAAAAATTTCATTTTTTGACACTTCCTGGTTTTTGTTTGTTAAGTTTAAGTTTTAAAAGGATCCAGAACTTCTTGCGAACAGCTTTAATGCCAATGATTCTTGGTATCTAATTATCTAGCCGAACCGATTTATGGTTGCTAAAAATAAATTGGTTGCCGACCGACCGATGGGCTAAGCCAAAATTAGAAAGCAGGCGCTTGTTAATTGCTTGGTCTATTTTAAATGTAAATTCATGTTTTAAGTGTAAATGTAAATGTAGCCTCAATTTAATAATGTACTGATAAATTTTGTGTATTAAACCACTGCATCTACAATAGAAAAAGAGATGAACTGGACTGAAGTGGCGTTTTGATTGAGATCCTTTACAGCCTGGATGGTGATAACCAAGCATTCGGCTCTCTTTGAACGGGCGTTCTTACTTTATTATATAAATATCATTTATATCTCGATGTTCTCGATTCTTCTTTCAACGCGGAGTAGATCAAACTCTAGCGCTACGGCAATTCTCAGTATACGGATACACAGGATACTTAATATCGCTTAAACTAAGTGGCTGAGCAAGTCAGATTTTTTTTTTCTCTCTTTTCTTTTCTAAACCACAGTAGGGTGTCGTTAAAAGATCGGTCCCCTACAGCTCTGGGTTGGGCCAAGAGCTGGAAGAGTAAATTTATTTATTTTTGTTATTGTGTTATGGAAGGTGGACGTGAAACAGCGGCAACCAACTTACATCATTAATATCTTTATAAAGTGGACTTTTAATTTTTCAAGAAGGAAATGACTGTCAGTAAAAGATCATCCAAATACGTTTTCATTTTTGGATATTGGCATTTCAAGAATAATTTATATATTTTAAAAATTCATAGCATCTATTGAAAACATATTATTCTTATGAAACATGATTTGAATAGTGAAATGAATAAATAGAAACAAAGTCACAATGTCAAACACAATTTTTATTACTTAAATTTTTATGAGGATATAAATCAATACTCACGTTAAATATCATTTTTACGATACATTTAGTCTGAAGATACTTCTGAAATAATTTAAACACTTGCCACTCACAGTTACAAAACAAGTGGTAAAACAAATTGATTAATATATCATCGTTTCCATTGCAAAATTGTGTATCTGCATACGGGTTTTCCAAATTTTGTTTTACTAATACTGCATAAAGTGCATGAAAAATATCACAACAGCCAAAATTATTGTTAAGTATATATATTTAATATTAATTAATAGTTTTTTTTTTTTTGTTTTTGTTTTATTTTGATAAAGCTATTTCTAGGTTTTCCCCTGAAAAATTTTGCGAAATTTTGCGTAGACGAGGATAATTTACATCTCGATAGTGTTTTGACCAATTGATGTAATCCTCAAAAAATACGAAAATGAGTAAATGATTGGGTCGCGTTTTAAAGACGACAGAGCAGGTCTCGGCCAAATGATGTAAATTAGAAAAATAAATTCATCACTTTTTGGAAAGGAAAGATCATTTTTCATTGGTTTTAGATTTAAATATTCTGACCGACCACTTGATGTAATCCACTATTATATCGACACTCCCTACGTGTAATCCTGTATCTGCAAACATGGAAATATACAGGAGTGCGTTTCAAAGATACATAACGCAACTCACCATATAATTACTTTTAAGGTGTTAACTGTCAATTCTTGGTGGAAAGACATTATATTTTAAAAAATAAAACACAATTTGTTTGTACTACTTCCACATATTTATAATGATCAGGACCGGTTTCGCTCATCACGAGCATTATCAACTGAATTCTTATCTGTATTGAAAATAAGCAAGCACGTGTTGTGGTAATGTGAAACCTTCTTAATAAATGTATACAATTTTCTTCAATTATGTAGGCTCTAAACACTATTATCGGGTCCGTGGTGCAGAAGTTAACGTCGTTGGCTTCGATTACGGATGTCATGAGTTTCAACTCCCGGTACGGACAGTTTCATTAATTAATTGATTTTTTAATCGTTTTATGGATTTCTGTCCATAGGCATGGATGTTTTTGATGTCTAGAATTGATAATGCTCGTGATGAGCGAAACCGGTCCTGATCATTATAAATATGTGGAAGTAGTACAAACAAATTGTGTTTTATTTAAAAAAAAAAAACACCATATAATGTTTTCGATAAAAACTGTTTTTACTCTCTCCTGAACATTTTCGATTTTCAGGTTTACATCAACTGACCAAAACAGCGTCGATATTGTTATTTCAATTTTATATAAACAGCCTTGTGAAGAGTTGCATTTTATCAGTTGGTAATGCTCGTGATCAGCGAAACCGGCCCTTATCATTGTATAAATGTAGAAGTAGTACGAAACAATATCAGTACGTTTAATTTTAAAACATAATACCTTTTCGCCATGAATTGACAGTTAACACCTTAAAAGTGATATTGTGAATCGGTTGTTTAAATCATATTTATGTCCCAAGCTCCTGGCCTGTTTCATCGTAGCAAAAAGTTATAAAAGAGCAAAAAATACAAAAAAGCTCCGATAAGGAAGCGGAGTAACTTTTTCACCGTCCACTCGTTCGTTCTTTGTCGGGTGTATATTAGAAAACTGATCTCGAAGTTAATACCATCGGTAAGCTCTTGAGGAATGCTCAACTTATTTTTGTATGAAACCGTCGAAAAGAGGATTTTGCCACGAGAAACTTATAGACAGCCAACTGGTGAACTTGTTAGATCACTGGAAAAAAAGATTATTTTCATTTTTTAAATTGTTTAAACATTGATGTACAGTATTATCACATATTTTGTAGAGAAAAATGTAGAACTATTTTACATTAAGTAGTTTAACTACCTCGCTTTTAATTGTGTAAACTATTTTTGTGAGTTTTATGAAGAACACATCGATATTCTTGAAACAAAAATAACATTTCTTTTAAAAGTTCATTCAAAATATCCACTCGTATTCAACAATATAGACAGCGTCAAAATGTTTTTTAGTAATAATCCTGATAGTAGGCAACTGTGCCGCATTTTATTTTTGTCAGTACCATCAATCATCAAATGCTTTTTTATCAATAGTACTATGCCTGCCTCAAAAAATATACTAAAAACTCATTTTTAGGAATATAATTCAAACAAACTGTTATATGATTGACAAGATTTAACTGTACATATAGGATGATGAGGACGTGTGAGAATTACGTGATTCCGGAGAGATGTCTTCAGTTTCGGGCGCGACGACAGAATATCCGTCATTCCCTTGGTCGTCCATATATACCGTCATCGGCTGTCTGTGTTCTGCTTTAGTCATCATGACTCGCCTTTTTTAGGGCAATCACGTTATCATTGCGTCTGCAGAATTGGCGTCGTATATCGGTTATCGATTGATTTCCCTGATGCGTTAACTTTTTTAAATGTTGTTTGGTAAATATTATACTATTTTTAAATCTGCATCGTCGTATTGATGATTCAGCACATTTTTTTTTTTCTATTAACAAACTTTTCATATTTTCCAAGCGTTCACGTATTTTATTTCATTAAAGTAAATTTCTATGTCACATTTGAGATTAAAAATTCAATTTTTGACGTGTCAACTATAAATAATGGATTTCACTATTTATAAGATTTCTTTTCTGATCAATTTAAAACTTTGTAAGAATGTTTGTCTTGAATATTTCAAATGGTGTTTTTGTTTGATAAGAGTACATAATAATAAAAAATGCTATTACAGCAAAAAAATTACCAAGCCGCCAGACATTTTGAATTTTAATGAGATAAGATACTAATTGTAATGTCAACTGATTGAACTTCAATATAAAATTTGAAAGATTCAAATTTCACATTAGATAAGTTCAATGTTACTCGATATTAACTCGATAAGAAAAGATAAAGCAAACATTCATACTCAAGTTATCAAATGTTAAATTGAATAAAATTTAAATTTTATATTGGCCTTATCGGGATTTAATACCCTACCAATCTTATCTCTATGGTAAAGCGTTTACCACTGGACTACAGAAGCGTTAAGACTTTATATTCTTTATATTGATCTAGTGTATGTATACATACTTATTCTTCTATTTACTATTGTTCAAGTTCCTATTCAAATAAAAAAACAGTTTTCTCGTGTATTGTACCGTATTTTGTTTGCCCACTAACATTTGTAGAAAAGTCAACTAAATGAAGAATACATCGATCCAAGTGGCAAATGGATTTTGTTTCAGATGTAAGCTTTCATGTTGAACAATTAAACTGTGCAGCTAAGGTGCCATCCAATGGGATCGACACTCGTTGAATTCCATTACATAAAAAAAACTCATATCGTCGTTTTAATTGCAAAATTCTGTATCTGCAAAATTAACGTTTTTCAGAGGATCATAAAAACAGTTAAAAGATAATTTTACCAAATAAAAACAATAAGAAATGCTCGTAATTGTAACCAAGTATATACTGCTTTTTTTATTTGATCATAATAATAATTAAATTATTGTCGCTTTTCAAACCTTTGGTTTTATTGATATATTTTATATTTACATAGAAATTTATGATAATAAAATATCTTCACTCGCACATGTACGAAGTAATATGGCATTACTGTATGTAATAAGTTACCCATACATTCATGCCTAGTTAAAAAGTCAATTTACACTACAAAACCTCACATGCGGCCGGCAATAAGCGATTGATACATTTTACTGTATGTCAATTCGAGTCCATTCGTGTGCTCAAATGCCTGAAGATACCGAAAGGTGAAACCCGGGTCGTTAGTGACAAAATACATGGAAATGTACAAAATCTCAACAATTTAAATTTGATATTGAAATTCCATCAAGCACCCTCAGTCGATGTCTTAAATTAAAAGTTTTACTTTAAAGAAGTCGTTATTCATTTTCAAATACAGTCTTTAAGCTATCACACCTAGGCATCGGGATTGGAAAC
Organism: Himalopsyche phryganea; assembly: GCA_022494535.1. Classification (NCBI taxonomy): domain Eukaryota; kingdom Metazoa; phylum Arthropoda; class Insecta; order Trichoptera; family Rhyacophilidae; genus Himalopsyche; species Himalopsyche phryganea. Next base: position 2,340,840 of record JAGVSL010000019.1, on the reverse strand, counting down.
CCTCACACCAATAATCATGCTTGACATCTACGTGTTTAAATAGCCAAACGAACATTTTCGTACACTGGTTTTTCAATTTATTAATGGTATTTTTTTTTCAATGATATGGATGTCAGTGATGTTTACATTTCCTCTCATCAACCCGATCCTAAAAACGGCGCGTATTTAAAGCTATTACTTATCATTTCCTACTCATATCCATTTACCTTTACGCTTTACCCTCTCCGAATAAGTTTCAGCATCTGCATAACACGCATTTCTCGTAAAACAATGTTTGTTGATATGAAGTAAACGTACCAGTAGTTGACCGCTTAAGAGAAAAATTCAACAAAAATAACGATTAATGTTAAGCATTAAACCGAATGATGAAAAAGCAAGTGTATTGATATTGGATCAAATGTCTTAATTAATTTGATAAGACAAAATCTAGAAAAGATTCTGTAACAAAAAAAATGTGCTCAATTTTTAACAATAATGTTAATTTTTCAGTAGTTGACTATCTAAAAAATTGAAAGTTTCAGTAGTTGACCACCTTTTTTTCAGTAGTTGACCATACCTTATCAGAAGGTTTCATGACAATCTTTCATCAGAGTTGCCTCAGAGCTTTCTGTAAGACCACTCTTGGTTGAATCAAGTAGCATATGCTTAGATCCACTTATATCCTTAACTTTATTAAGAAATTTTATTAAGAATCTCTTAAAAAAATACTGCAAGGTTTTCAAACGGCCGCTATGACACCCCAATGACATACACGGTGATGTGTTAGTTCCTCAATCCGACAAAAGATAGTTTCACTTGTCTGAACTTGCAATCCCACGTCTACGTTTCTTATTTTTGGCACTTTTCTTGAAAAAAGGTCAACTATCAGCACATTTACCTTACTGCACGATGAGTCCAGACAAAAAAACAATCGTGATATAAAAATTATTTTAGAATTCAAAATGTCGTTGGTCTCGTATTGTCTCTTAATGTTATGTGATATTCGTAAAAAGTCAATTTATTTTGTTTGTGTACGTAAGTTTGCAAACAATCTGACCTCTACAGACCAAGAATGCGCCTTTTCGTTTTATTCACACGTTTTTTTCTAGAAGGAATAGAAAAAATATCACTTTGGTAATTCCCACAAGGATCGTGAAAAGTTTAACCATACATTTCGCATCGTGGCAATAGAGCAATCAATATTGTATAAGTAGAAGACGATTCAAGGAGGAACATGTTTATTTCATAAGGTGTAAGAAGGATGCGTTTGTAAATAGGCATCCATTATGATAAATAGAATTTTGTAGAAGGCGCCAGAATCTTTTTGCTCTAGTATGATTTACTATTATACTCTCGGCATTATTCGCATCGTTGTTTTCATTTTTTTGCTAGAATTTAGGAAATTAAGCATTAAATTTTGCTTGAAAGAGTGATTTATTGGAATTATGTATTAAGAAAATATTTTATAAGTCAATTAAGAAAACGATTAGCTTACGCCATTGCGCACTTTTCAGCAATATGCTTTTTAAAGAATCATAATCATTTATTTTGAATAATATTTATTTCAATACTTAATCATGACAAGCATACACAAACAAAAGTTTTATAAAAACTAATATTGTTGTTTGAAATTAACCAGATCAATGGAAAATTCGTTTTATAGACTTTGAATTCATAAATTATAAAAAATCTTTTATATTAACAAAAACTTTCCGCTTGACCTCTGGCCAAAGTCTGAATCAAATTTCAAATGTTTAAATATTTAATTTGGATTATTGAGATTTTGTACACTTCCATGTATTTTGTCATTAACGACCCGGGTTTCGCCTTTCGGCATCTTCAGACATTCGAGCACACGAATGGACTCGAACTGACAGACAGTAAACAGTGTCTAACGTTTATATAGAAGATACAAATACGACAAATATTATTTACGAGGTAAGATATTATACGTCTGAGAGCCACACTGATACCTGAGTTAAAATTTCGAGAATTGCTTTAATCCTTATTTTGTAAACACCACATTTACAGAGTGGCGAATTTTCGCTTTCCAACTTCTTATGGAATTACCAGTGATTTTACAATTGTAATAGTATTGTGGGTTTCGACGGGATGCAATTCGACGAAAGGGTAAATATGTACAATCATTCCACGTTTAGTGACATCTGTTAGGTGTTTCAACGTATAGGATGTAATAACGGAGAATTAGGAAGGTTCAGCTGCTCATTCAGAATCGGCAAGGAATTTAACTGGGCTCTATTGATTTCCAAAATTTCTTGATAAAATAATTTATGATCCCCCATGTTTTTATGCATCAGTTTAACCCCATCATCCGCATTAAACGTATGGTTCTCCATTAGCAAGTGATTTGCGAATGTCGAAGTTTCTTTTTTTAATCTAAAGGCAAGCCCAGATTTATATTTGTCATCGCGAAAAAAGCCCGATTTATTTTTTAATATAGTAATTCATTTATACTTTTCAAACAATATATGTTATTGTTTCCATATATCCAACGATATTCATAGCACATGTGAAATAAATTATTTAAGTTATGAAAATTATTGCCTTATGGCTGACTCATGACCCAAACATAGTACGAAATATTATTCTTAAATTTGAATTCCTTACCGGGCCCTGCCCAAACCGGCCAATCCCGAACTCGTGCAGATGTTTATTTTGGATAAATAATATTCTTTATTTCCGTTTGGTGTGTACACGAATAAATCATAAGATTTTTCCGAGCTCTCGCTAGTTGTACGTATTTGATTTTTCTTTTCAGATTTTTTTATTAGATTTTAGATTTATTTATTTTTTCTTCAGACGCCTTCACAGGTTTGCGGACAACAGCTCACAAAAGTTTCATCGAAATCGGATGAATGGTAAAGGAACGCATAGAGGACAAACAAACAAACATTCATTTATATATATATATTATATAGATTGTCCCCGAGTTTTATTCATTTTGTAAACAGGTGTCTGACAATTAGACACTTTCCGAGTATATTAAAATTCTGTTTAATTCTAAGGTGATCTGCCTTAGCATTTTTTGGTAACATATTTGAGTTATCTGAGAGAGCTCAAAGTTTTAAATATATAACTGCATATTCTACTAGAAGCTTTCTGACTAATGAACTGGACAATTGATATACAGACATTTTTTTTTACAAAACTACGAGATTTCTTATCTTAATATCGTACCTTTAAAATTGGTTACTGTATTGTACACCGTTTTTTCAAAGTAATCAAGCTTAATCAGATTACGTCAAAAGGTGTTCAGTACAATCTTTCAAAAGGTCAAGTAACACATTTTTGTACGGATGAATGTAAAAGAAAACAAATGCTGAGATCGACTCACATTTCTTCAAATGTTTTATAAATGTTGAAGTTGGGCTACTGTGCTGCAGTTCTTTCGAGGGCTGTTTCAGATAAAAGATTCTAGATAAAGGACTCGCGAGCAGAGGGTTGTTAAGTGAGCTACTTTTTTCAAGCCATTCACTCGAAATCTCGTATACACACTTATGACGTCAACAGACGCTCTTTTAGATAGGTACTTCTTCTGAATTTCAATGATTTTGCATAACATTGTTACAGTTTGAGTATTTTCTGCCCTGGACAATCATTTTTTTTTTAATAAAACTCTTGTTTAATTGTAATTATTTACAAATATTACATTTTAAAATAAAACGTTGTTTACTTCAATATGATTAAATCTAATAACATACAATAGTTGTTATTGTAGTTGTCAAATAGTAGCTAACTTACGTATAAAATTTCATTTCAAAAAGTAAATGTTTCTTTGACGCATATTTTTAATAGCAAATTTTATTTATTATCATATATATAATAAATACAATACTTACTTTCATAAAAATATATAATGGCGACCACATGGCAAGAATTTGCTAATCTGTGGTGTTATGTTTTTCTTGTTGCAAAGCTTAAGCCTGCAAATCGGACTTTCAATTATTTAGATAATTTATTAGTAGTTAGCGTTACTTTTCCATTTCCATGGAAAATGAATGGATAAATAAAACACATTCATAGTTTTTTTTTATATTTATTAAAAATATTTTACATATTTACATTAATTTTTAATATTTGTTGAAGTGTGCTCGTCAAAAAATGGAAACCAGTAACTTAATTAAAAATTTAAATTTAAAGTAAACCTTTTAAATATACACTATAACAAGGAAGCGAAGTGAAGAAATTTATGCTTACGATATTTTCACTCCTTCTCATTGAACCCCATATCCATTCTTGAAAATAGGCTGTTGATTAGCCACTAGTTCTTGTCTAGTTTCATATTTTTTCTTGAATCCTTTCCGGCCAGAGAGTTTGAGCGACTGACCTACAACCAGTGCATGTTAAGATGCCCGCGTTTCACCACTTTATTTATTACATAACTTGCAATCACCATTTTAATTAAAGCTAATAATTTAAATCGCTCAAAAATAAATAAATACATATTCCATTCCACAAACCATGGATCGTATTTATTCAAGATATATAGTTTCAAAGTTCCAAATCGTATTCAGAGAAGATATTATTAAGACACAGTGTTGAAGTCAAAATCTAATAAAAAAAATAGTTCCACCACGGCTTGCAAACATAATGCCATGCATTCCACAAAGTGAGCAGGGGTCACTGAAAGGTCACGCCGTGAATTGTAACAAAGGGGAGGGCTGACAAAAATATGTAATGTTTCATTCCATAATAGAGATATAGAGCACAAAGTGGCCATGAAGATCTCAGGCCATATATCATCGCACACATAGGGAATCTAAAGGCATTGTTACCATCAACGCGGGCTGGACACGGTCGGCAAACCGCGCAGATTAGCTCCCGCGACACATAAAAATTATTAACTCGCCACAATGAAGTCAGTGAAACATCCAAAACATTTTTAACGCTCACTTGGTCGGATTTGTTCGTGCGTGACAAAGACTATCGTACCGGCACTCAATATTAATTTAGATGTCTTAGTTAAAGAGATTAATGGGACGGATACAAAGGGAGAGTTTACTATGCTCTGTTTATCGGGAAACAGCAATACAAACAAACACGCTGTGACATTTTTGTTTTTTCTTTGGAATCTATTCTAAGACAATACATGTTTCAGCTATATATTTTCTTTCATAGGATATTAACCGCGACAATCTTTTTAAAACTCAATGGCCTTCTGCTTTACATTGTGTGTTCAATAAATTTGTTATTACCGATAACGTTCATTTTTTGGCCACCTATTTGGAAAGGAAAAATACTATATTGACGTACTGATTAAGGATTCCAATTCGAATATTCGAATTTTCAATATACGAATATATTTGGCCCTTTTTAAATTTACTGTATTAGAATACTTTGGCAACTATTATGATAATAATTTTTAATGAAATATTTTAGAAAATCGACGAAAGATCACAATTTCTACAGATTTGAAAAAAAATAATAAAAATCCCAGAGTTAGTGGTATTTTTGTTTTTATCTAACTCGAGTGCTTTCAGTATCTTTTCATAAATCATATTACTAGAGTTTAACAAATGGCTCGACGCTAAAAAAACATTTTCAAAATTCCGCAATTTAAGTAATGAAGAAATACTGTTGGAGTTATCCGACGCAGCTGCAAATTTGAAATATTGTAGTACAATGGACCTGTATTTGAATGTTTATTTATTTTATCTCTATCTGGGAGTTAACAGAAGTGGGAAAAGACTTAGTCGTAAATTATTATAAGATATGGGTATCTCATTGTTAAATGTATATCAGTGATTTAAAATTTGAATTAACGTGTTTTTTACCATAAATAAACTCGTTTTCTTAAAAATGTTAATATGCTTTAAATTATCAATCTAATTATAATAGTTTCAGTTTTACTGAATCCCTAGTAGAGAAACGAAAGAATTGGTAAACCACTAACTACACTTGATAGAGTGCGATGTCAATGATTATTATGTCAATTTTTACTTGATAATAAATTCCTGCGAAAATATTAAACAACAGTAGGTTACAATGTTCTTCAATGAATATAAATCTGTTTCCATATCAAATACTATCATAGTTGAGAATTGTACCTTGTTAAGTTAATTAAACAAGACTAAAACCAAAAACCGATATGTCCACTTTTCACTGTCAGTAGTAAACGATGTTTTTGTGTTTCAAGTTTTGCTTATAAGTTTTATCAATACTTTATTTTTTCCATCGTATTATTTTACCAATTTAAAACAAAAATCTTAATTGGCTTAGACAATCAACGGCTAATTGCTAAAAATATAAGCCAAATAAAATTGGACATACTGACATTGAGTTTATCAGTTTTTGCTTGTGATGTAGAAGAGTTCAAGATTTTTTTCCATCTGCTGTTGGTGGATTTTGCAAATTATATATCATCAGATATTATGTGAAATGACTAATTGTAAATGTACTTTTTGATTTAACCTTTTAACTGCCGGTAGGTGTATGTATGGCGGTACCTTGCACGCTGAGAATTTTTTTCGATGAACACACCACACATCTCTTCATTGCTTTAGCTTTATCATTGTGTCGTTGTCGTAATGTCATTGTATGTTCTACATATTTATATGTTTTAAATAATTGATTTATGTTAGTAAAATCCCGCTTAAAGCGGAACGTCCAACGCCGTCATTTTTGTATGAGCGGCTTTCCGTTCACGGAAAGTTTTACGTCTTAAGACGCCATTGACAGACATCCGGTTAAGATGCCTCATATCACAGAAACATTTTGGTTCCTAGATAGACTAAATCAAAATCTTATTTTCGCCTTCCTCAAAATACTTTAAAACGACAGATAGATCTTACGATTACCAATGGATATCCGTTTTATAAAGTGTTATCTTATTAAATGTAAATAAAATGTGCAGAACAAACTTAGCATTTTATTAATAATATAAATTCCTCGCAACATAAAACCAACATAAACTATTTATCCTCCACTTTTTCAATATTTGTTCTCGGTGTCCAATTATTTTCAATTAGTGTATCTATTTACTAACGAATGTACTTTGAAAACTCGTTGGGTAGCTTTTTAAAGCTTTCGTCGCATGCTGGCAGAGTAACGTGTCGGAAAATATCAAACCACCGAACACATGTCGCTTTGTGGAAAGAGCAGAGACTACCGGGTCTGCTAGTTTATTAGTTACCTGTATTAGAAACCATCTTCAGTACGTTTCAGTAGTCTTATGTTTCATTTATTCATTACATAATACTTTCCCACCGCTTTGCTCTATGGATAAATATTTTTTTCTTTATTAAAACTCATCTGAAGAATTACAAAAAAAAATAATACTCCAATCTGTAAATTGTTCATACTCACCGAGCTTAAAGCGATTGTGTAACAAGCAATCACCTCAATCCAAGCTATTAATATCGACGATACTTTGACGAATTGATGTAACCCTAAAACTTGAAATTGTTCATGAGAGAGTAAAAAGTCTTTTTATTGAAAACATTATATGGTGAGTCGTGTTATGAAGTTTTGAAATGCACTCCTGTTAATTCTCATTTTTGCAAATACGGGATTATACGTACGGAATTTCAATATAATAGCGGCTTACATCAATTGGCCCGGTCAAAATTTTTAAACCTAAAACCAATGTAAAATTATGTTTCCTTTCAATTTACGTTTTCTAATTTACATTATATGACCGAGACCTGCTCTGTCGTCTTTAAAATGAAATCCAATCATTAATTCATTTTCATATTTTCGAGAGTTACATCAATTGGCAAAACACCATCGAGATACAATTCTGAAAGACAAGTTAAACGATTGGCTTAGAAGTGGCCCACTTTTAAATACTTGACAGTGTAAATAAATATTACAGTTTATCCAAAACTTTATTTCTGAAACATACAAACTATTGAAATATTAGTAATCTTAAATAAATTTATGGGTGTCTTAGTTTTAAATAAGAATGTAAGAAATATATTTTAAATTGTCGTTGTTCTGGAAGAAGACACTAACTGAAAAATAATAGTTTTAAGTAATTGAACGTTGAAGTTTGTCAAATGTTTGAAATGCTATACCTTTTTTCATTCTGTTTGTTTGTATAAAACTGTTTTTAAATAAAAGTATAATTTATGAAAATAAATGTATTCTTCCATACGGTAGAGTTTTAAATAAGGAACATTTTGGTATAACTAACTCAATTTGTAATTTTTTCGATGTAATGTTTTCTTCCAGAACAGCGACGCTATGTTTTATTGCCAAATCGGTTGGCTACGGTAACGGATGTCTCGGGTTCAAATCCCGGTACTAACAGATTTACGGACGGATTTCTATCCGTAGGCATGGATGTTTGTGATGTCTGGAATTCCAAAAAGTAAGTGGCTGAGCAATTCACGTTGTCTTTTTTTTCTCTCTCTCTCTATCTTTCTTAACCTTTTCCTTAAATTTTACATAGTAAATGTAAAATAAATCCACGCGCTACGATGGAATGTATTCATTACACATCATACATTTATGACTGATTATAAGTGATTGGTAACCGGAAAAATAAGAATATTCACAGACATCGCTTAAATTTATTTAAGTTGAAGACGACATAGTCGACATGAAGTAATAATTAAAATTGTATCCCTGAAAAAATGTAAAAACATCGGCCGACGATAAACAGCTTAGTAGACTACCTCAAACTTAGGCTCGAAAGCTACTGGCTCGCGCAATCTTGAAAGAAACGACGCGACTGGGCCTCTCTGTCTCACGCACTGTCATTCATATGTGAGCTAATGTGAAAAATGTTCGGTGTTCCCCGCTGGCCGTTGTATTCACTTACACAACTCAGAATGTGAACATAACAAACTCGCACACGTATGATTTTATTGGTAAATCTATCCCGGATTTTCGACAAAATATCCTCGCTGCGTCCATTGGCATGTTATTCTTATTACTATTATTATGTTTTTGAATGCGTAAATGAAGTAATACCTAAAATCTAAACGCAGTATTTATTAAAAGTTAAGCACAATAGTGCGTGGTTAAAAGATCGGTCCCGTGATGCTCCACAATTTGAGCGGGTATGGTAAAAAAAATCTAAATTTAGTTTCAAAATACTGTAAAAGTAGTTTCATATTGTTTCTTTAATTATTTTAAAGTATCGTATGTAAGACGGGTTTGCCATCAATGCTATTGATCAGCCAGCAGACTGTGAGAAAAAAGTAAAAAAAAGTTATAAAGTAAAACTTTCACCGGGTACAAATTGATAGTCAAAAGATAAACCGCTATTCTAGTCAATTTTCAGTTTTAAGCTTTGAAGCACAGACATTTCATAGAAAACGGATAAAGGCTGAATACATTACATAGTTTCCATTATTATTTGCAACAGAATAAGTTAAACCGTTTCACTTTTTGAAATACAGTAATCTAAGATTTTATGCGAGGGTTACGTTTCATAGAGACGTTTCATTAAAAAATGTATAAGAATTATGAAAATAATACATAATTTGTTTTGTAGTAGTTTAACATTTCTACAACGATCATGAACAGACATTATCGCGAGAATTATCAACTGAGTTAAATTGCTCGTGATGAGCGAAACCGATTCAAATCATTACAAAAATGTGGAAGTCTTACGAAATAAGTTGGATTAAAAAAAACTCCAGTTATATTCAAAACGAATATTGTTTTGATTATTTTTGTAAAACTTAGGATTACTCGCATTTATAATTAAAATAAATATGCAGACAAAATTTCAGTATTTTTGCAAAAACATATCACACCCTCGCAATAAAAATGTCACAACTTAAAAAAACTGAATTTTGAGATATTAAAGATTTAGTGATATCGTTTTCAGCATAATGGAATGGTTTTTACGTTCGGTATTAGTTTCACATACAAAGCTCTGGAAACTGTCACAGTGAAAAATGTGACACTATTGACGAATACAGCGTCGCCAAATTGCCACACCGCCATAGTATCATTTTAGCTTTATAACGGTGAGTTGACGAACTATAGCGATGACGTTTATTTAGACGATAGATTTTGATATTTGAAATTTACCTACATTTTCACCTAATAAATGCCGATTTTGGAATTGTGATATTTTTCATGCGGAACCAATTAATTAGGATGATAACACTAAAAAAATAAATTTACCACTTTTTGGAAAGGAAACATCACTTAACATTGGTTTTAGGTTTAAAATTCTTACCCCTCCCCACATGATGTAAGCCACTATTATATCGACACTCCCTACGTATAATCCCGTATCTGCAAACATGAGAATTTACAGGAATGCATTTCAAAGATTCGTACCGTAGCTCACCATATAATTTTTAAAAATTGAATTGTTGAGATTTTGTACATTTCCATGTATTTCGTCACTAACGACCCGGGTTTTGCACACGAATAAACTCGAACTAAGGCGAAACCCAGGTTACGCTAGTGACGAAATATATGAAAATTTACAAAATTTGAACAATTCAAATTTGATATTGAAATTTAATCAAGCACCCTCAGTCGATGTCTTAAATTAAATCACCATATAATTTTTTTAATAAAAACAGTCTTTACAGTTTTACTTGAACAACTTCAATTTTGAAGGTTACATCAATTGGCCAAAACACCGTCGATCTAAAGAGTCTTTTTATATAAATTGAAATGACGAATGCTCATACAAAAAAAGCATGTTATAGCGATCTTCAACAGCGTTATTATAAGATAAAACGTTCACACTTTTTATAAACTCTGTTTTTAAATTTTTATTATAACCAAAATATAATTGAAAATATTCAAATATTATTCAGATAAATATTGCAATCGACTAAAATAAAAATCTACCGTTTAATAATGCCATTCAACGATCTGTACAATTTATTAACACTTTAAATACACGTAAAGAATTTTATTTGATTTATTGAACCAAAAACAATATATTATAATAATATAAATGGTAGAGTAAATATATTCTGGTAAAACGGATGACAACACCACCCTTAATGTTTCCGCTATAGCGTCTATTTCGACATCGTAGTTCCCAATTACGGCGGCTTCTGTTGATAGTGATTTCCAAATGAGGAAAGCATAAATTTTTTATTTACGCTGTAAGTAGGGGCGGGTATTTGATTTGTCGAAACAAGACGAAACAATTTTACGGCCATAAATTTATTTTACTTTGACAATCACGCCCGCCGTTTATTTATTGTACACAACAAACACCCAAACTACGACTTGAGAATATTTTTTTTCGATGTTTACTTGAAAACCAATGTTTTTTTGTAGATTTAAAATACTTTATCTGTATTGTACGGTGACATTTGTATTAGCTATTACAAGTTCCAACACTGTATTTATTTGATACTCGTTACTAAGTGTTTTTGAGACTTTACAAACTATGGTGTATTTGAATATAATGTATGAGATCTTAAGATATTAATTAGTAATTCTTAACACATTATCGATACTTATTATTAATGTACGATATAACATTATGCGCACAAACTAATTAAACGATTTTTTAGCATGGTAATATTTCGCATGCAAATTAATATTTTTGCATTGAACTCTTAAATAAAACCTTGGGTACACGAACGACTAATTAAAAAAAATAATTTAATACCGTATAGATTTAAATCGAAAGAAGTATTTTGTAGTATGTGTAATGTTACTGATGTTTTTTATTATTTTCTTTGTGGTGTTTTGACCGTTTTCCGTTGCTGTGAAATTGCTTGCTCATAAATGGCAGCTATATATAGTTATGGTTCGTGATCCTACAGAGAGTAGTACCGGGCAACTGGTAAAATAATTAAACGAATTGTAAATCCGGTTAGTGTTCGGCAAGAAAGACTAGATTTTTTAACTTTTTCTGCTTATAAAGCATCTGAACAAAAGTCAGTACCTCAACCCCTGAATTCTTAGAAGGTAGGGAAAGATGAATGAGATTTTGATAAAAAAACCGAGTTGTTAGCCAACTTTAGTATCTACTTCCAGTTTCCAGATTGGATGTGGAATACGTTCCGAATATTAAAAAAAAATCGTTGATAAAAGTGCGTTTGGATACAATTCCATCAATTGCTTAAAAAATCTATTTACAAACGATTCCAATCGAATAAAAAAACACGCAAATTAAAAATATATATGTGATCATTAATCTTACAGTTACTCAGTGACAACCCTGAATGCAATTCTCGCAGAATTTCCACGCCACGCTAAGAGTCAGAGGAGCTGCGGTGAAGCTATTGCACTCGTACAAATGGCGAGATGAAACATGGCCACCAAGTAACAGGTGTGTTTGTTTTATTACTCCTCACACATTAATCACATCCACCGCAGAAAGCTGAATTAAAACTGTTAACGACTTTGCACTGCAAAACTATTCGATGTGATTTTCCATCTGAACGTTTCACTTAATGTCTTTTATATCATATTCTCAACAGGTTTATGCTTCACTCGCGTTGATTAAATTTATTTAGATGTGTACTCAAAACACAAAAAAATTGACACAGCTGGTGTTTTGTGAAATTTTATATCTGCATTCAAAAACTGTATATAGAAGCGCAAGAGCCAGGTTCTAAAGCCATAACTTTAAACCTGATTAAAAATATAAAATTATAAAACTCTACCCTGTTGGAGAACGTGACAAGTTATTTGAAATGAGATTTGAATTACTCCCAGAACATCGTTTATAATTATCAATGGAACTCAAGCTCTGGGGTTCCGGTTTTTCATATTGGGATCCATACACGGCTCTAGGATAACGGGATTCATTCATACTAATACACTGGCAAAGCGTAGCAGTGTAGTTAAAGTTGCAAAGTTATAAAGCGTATACTCTACGTATATATATTATATCAAATTTTTGTTTGTGGTTAATTCCAAATATGTAAATATTTGAAACTTGATCTATCGTTCTCGTTTTTCGAGCATCGTTTATTTTAAGGGTACTTAAAAAAACTATGAATAGAAGCTTCACTCTTTCACTGTAACATCTACGGAACACAGTTGTTTCATTATGTGGTATATATTATATCAATCCGCAAAAGATTAACAGTTTTTAGAATAAACTATAATTGTAGCATTATAAGATTCGTGATAAATTACATCTAATTTTAAACCAAAATATATTTCATTTGTATTTGATAATCCTGGTGAAACTAAATACATTGTTTTTCTAAGATTATCAAAACAAGTTGACTTAAGAAAGAGTTAAACAAAAATACAATCTCGACCAAAAAATCTGTCTTAATAAGCCATCAAGGCTGTAGATTTTCGCATATCTTTTCTCGTTAGTTTTATTTTCTTCTTCACAATCAGTATAATTTTTTCTTTTTTTTTAATTTTAGATATAAAATAATTAAACGAGTTTGTTTACTTTTCCCTAACTACTAAATTTTCCTCATGAGCAACAGAGGAAACCTCACAAGATTTGGAGCAGGATTTTTTTATGTTAAACCTTTTTCTTATGTTGAGATCTTCTCGCTCTCAGTGTGACGTCGGACATTTGTATGTTCAGCCAGTTTGTCACGGTTTTTTTTTATATTTTTGCTTAAAAAATTTTTTTTTTTCAATATTCTTAACATTAAATTTATTCCGGCATACCATACTCTTCATATTCCATTTCAAGTAAGCTTGAAATCATTCTATTAAATCAAATAAACAATAGCGTATCAATATCCAACATTCTTATCTGTCACTTTTAAGGTGTTAACTGTCAATTCTTGGTGGAAAGACATTATATTTTAAAAAATATAAAACACAATTCATTTGTACTACTTCCACATATTTATAATGATCAGGAGCGGTTTCGCTCATCACGAGCATTATCAACTGAATTCTTATCTGTATTAAAAATAAGCAAGCACGTGTTGTGGTAATATGAAACCTTCTTAATAAATGTATACAATTTTCATCAATTATGTAGGCTCTAAACACTATTATCGGGTCCGTGGTGCAGAAGTTAATGTCGTTGGCTTCGATCACGGATGTCATAAGTTTCAACTCCCGGTACGGACAGTTTCATTAATTAATTGATTTTTTAATCGTTTTATGGATTTCTGTCCATAGGTATGGATGTTTTTGATGTCTAGAATTCCTTCGCACTCATCCGATCCTAAAAACGGTGAGTAACAAGAGCGATTAACTAACCACTAGTCCTGTCCTAGCTGTGTTCTTATATCCTTAATCCTGTCCTTATACTTCCATTAGGATGCCAGACGTTGCCCTACATTGGTAGCGGACATGGTAAAAAAAATATTAAAAAAGAAAAAACTTTTAAGCCAAAATTGAGAATTTATTTTTTTATAATAATAATAAATACACAGCACATAAAATTGTAAAATATGTTGAAATAATGAATTATAAAACGTTTTATCCAATTATTTGCTATTAGGATTGGCATATATATACACTTTAATTTGATGGACTCCATATTACTGAATATAAATTCTCTTTTTCTGTCGATGTTACATAAATCGAAGTGTTCGATGAATATAAGGAATCGTTGCTCTTCAGTAATTTTTGTACAGCGCTTATTTGAACATTTATTATCAATGGCTACTTTCGCTTCAATCCGTCTTTAAAATTTTGCAGGTGAGATCTATTCTTTTGCCAAATATCACAGAAACCTACCTTAATTTTTTCTCGATTGGAATTCCTTCCGAAGCCTATTCCTTGTACGTTTTTCCTCGGGTAGCACTTGTTCAACATTTTTTCTGGTTTCATTGACACGGCCAGGTAACTCTTTTGTGAATCCCAGTGTGTTGATTATGAAATCACTCGAAGAAGAAGAGAAGGATGATGAATCTTTGTCAACATTATGGCTATTCACACTGCCATATCCAACTTCGCTTATATCTGAGTTTATTTAACCACTTATTACATGTTTTTGTAGTATTTACTGTTTCGTCCCGTTAGTTATCTTCCTCGGCTAAAAAACGAATAGCCTCCTCCATCTCCACCATGACTCTTTCCTTTGTCATCATGCTCTGCAATTGATTTACTTTTTGAAAAAATACTCACTTGACAATTGGCTTAAAAAAATAAACTAGAAAACTCTCTCAATTTATGCAACATACGTAGTAAGCCGAAAAATTAAAAGAGTATTAGTAAAATTCTCGAAGAATAGTGTATTAAATTCAAAAACACTCTAAAGATAAACTAAAGCTCTTGCTATAGAAGTCTCGAAGAAAAAAGTAGCAATTATAAATAATACACTTTTCAATTAAATAAACAATAAATTTCCTATTAGGAGTCCAGAAGAAAAAGTATTAAGTACAGATGATACACTATTCAACTAAAGAAATGAAACGATTCACCCCAAACTTTCGTAGAAAAAATATTAATTTGAAATATTACATATTTCAACAAGCGGTGAAAAAAGACGCAAATAGACAAACTCGGTGAATTAGTGAACAGAATTGAGTACGGTTTAATGTGGTATAGATTATCATGTTTACTATACTATTCCGATATAAAATGTAAATTAGAAATTTTTGACGTACTTAACTTTTCTATAGGATGTGCGATATATATATATTCTATATAAAAGTGTAGGATATCAAGAATTTCTGATTTACATTTTATATCGTTATAGTATAGTAAACATGATAATGTATACCTCTATAGTATATATATTCATGTAATATGTTCTCTCTCCAAATGCTATAACACGGCTGGCGGAAACGCATTAAACTGAAATAGAGGTCTATTCAAATCAATCAGCTAAATTTAGCCTTCCATGAACGGTGGCATGAATGAGATTGTACATTTTCAATACTACTGATTCAATACGTCATCATTTGACCATTAACTGTATATTTGTGTGAATTGAGTGTAATGTCTAGTTATAGAACATTGGCAAGATGTTTCAAAGCACGCCTTTGGTTGAAGTTTAATCTCGTGCTATTGGAACTAAATAGGGGTGATTTGAAATGGCAGCCGTTCATTTTGCACACGTGTGAAAGCGTATTCCTAGTATTGAGGCTTTTAATTAGGCTTATAATAGCCCCGACCTTATATAATCAGCCTAAAGGTAATATATAAGGCAATCAACAAGATATGGATGATTTTACGTAGAAATAATTATGTTGTATGACACCTACACGAATGCAACTGACTATTCTAAAGTAGAGCTACAGCCTACAGCAGAACATATTTACTTTATTCACATTATTTATATACCGTCACATTCAGACCGAATCCAATTTAAGTATTACAAAGAAATTAGTGTTGGTATACATGATTCTTTATAAACACATATTCAGTTTAGCAAAGTCAAATATTTGCTATAATTTAAGACATCGACTGAGGGTGCTTGATGGAATTTCTAAATCAAATTTGAATTATTAAGATTTTGTACACTTCCATGTATTTTGTCACTAACGACCCGTTTCGCCTTTCGGCATTCGAGCGCACGAATGGAAATTTCAAATATATGCGTTCATAGTTTAATGAACACTTAAACTTTGGGTAAACTTTAGTCTTAAGAGTATCCAGTAGCTTTTCTTAAACTTTCACCAATAATCGGTATTGATCTGTCTTGCATATCTCTCGAATCTTCGCCTTTTAAACTTTTAAATTATCTGTGAAATAGTTCAACATTTATTTAAAAATTAAAAATACATAATATTTTACGTCTTCTTTGTATTATTCATAATTTGAAAACATCGTCAATTTTATCATCGAAAAATACAAAATTAGTTTGGTAACAATCCGAGATGCATGACGTACCATATGCATCCGTTTAGTTTCAAACGGCAACCGAGACACGTCTCGAGCTTGTTTTGGCATGAAGAATTTCGATTCGTACGCCTTTCGATAATTTCGCATAGTGTGTTATCAGGTTTCTGGATATTTCAGGTTTTACATTACTTAATTCTACATAAAACCATATTTCACGATTTTAAATTGCCATTTCGGTTTATATGACAAAACCCACACGGTAACAAAATATGACTACATGAGATCCGAAGAGATTTTTTTAGCATGAAAACGGAAATGTTTAAATTAAATTATTAATTAAGCTTAGTGTATTAACTGCATTATCATTTTCAGTTTTATTTTTGGACGGTAAAATAATTTAAATAATGTCTTTTTTCCATTTCAGTAAGTAATAACGTAAATTTGTATACTTAAATGTCGCACTTCTGATATCATATTAAATATTCATCGCGTATCCTAAAGTATTCACTTCTCATGAAGAAAGCTATAATATGTACACCATATTAACTTGTGCTGTATATTTTGAATTTCATGATATCTCAATCAATGCCTCGACTCTTTGGTTGTGGGGATTAAATTATTGCGGCAATTTTGCTGGCATTCACTGAGAAGCAATATTGCGACTAAGTGGCCGAATTTTCTGAATATAATTAGGTAAGTGTAATAAATAATTAATGCGAAGTCTACACGTTACATAGCACAGCACACTTCGTGCTAATTAACTATAGAAACAAAGAGTTTAATCAAGGGAGGAACAGAGACAAATTAATCTATTCAAACATACACATGATTGTATGAGTAAGAAACGTGTGTTGAAGTATTCTCAAATATATTAAGAATTTGGTTCATTAACTGGACTATATTTTGACTTTAATAAATCTTTAAAAATTTGAACTATTGAATTTTTTTGGTAGGCCCAGCACTATTTTTTGTATAATTTTAATCACTAAAACGCTGTTCGTTGAAAACAAAACTTTAAGATTGCTTATTAAATTTATAATTAATGAAAAAAATCATTTGTCTAATACCAAAAACACTGACAAGTTTAATATTTTCTATGGATTCGACAGTAACTTTGTGAAAAAACATTTTAAAATTGATAGCATTGTTCCTCAAATAGGCAAAACACGTGTCACAATTAGTAACACAACAGAGTTATCAATATTAATTTTTGACGCCATTTTTTTACAAAATTAATTCAATGTTTTTTGCAAAGCAAATAAATTAAAATCTACAGGAAGAGCCATATTAAAATGATATTCTTATTAAAAAATAGTTATTTTTATCCATTTTCAGTCCTATCAAAACAAAACTATGTTCGCCATCTGTTGTGCATTTTTCAAAGCAATGATTTAAAATGGGTACCATATAAATGTTGTTATGTTGTTTTTATATCAACACATAATATTTCGCTTGCTCTCATATTAAGTACTGTTTAAGAATTAAAATTCCATACCATAATTGTCCACAATTTCTGAAAAACAAGGAACATTATAGTCAAATGTATTATCTTATTGGTCCGAGATAATTACAAAAATAAGTAATACTCATGTATCATTACATACAGTCAATAGTAAATATATTTTTGCTTAAATTTCAAGTAATAGCTATACATTTGAAAAAAAATCATAAAAATAACAAATTGAATACAACACCAATGATTACTGATAAAAATGCTGTTTTATTCTAAAATAATAAATATTGTTAAAAATTATATGACTGGTAAATTCATAAAATTAGCAGCATTAAAATAAGTAGTTCGAAAATTGTTTCCTGTTTGGTTATATTTTTAAAAAGTTCTTTTGCTTATCTCGAAAAGTACTAAATGCCACACAGGATAAATTGAGTGTGCTGCGAAGAGAATCTCCTCAGACCCCCCGAGCAACCACCACACGCGAATTCGTAATATCTAATTACACCACCAGCAGTAACCATATTATTTTCCACATGTAGTGGTTAACGTCGTTGGCTTTGGTTACGGATGTCTCGGGCTGATCCCGGTACAGACAGTATCTTAAATTTATTTAAGGACTTCTGTTGGTAGACATGAATGTTTGTGATAGCTAGAATTTCTTCCCTCCCACCCGATCCTAAAAACGGGAGTAGCGAGAGCGATTGGCTAACCACTAGACCTGGCCTATCCCTATTGTTATATCCCTAGTCACTTCGAAAAAGAGAGATTAAGCAACTCAGTATCAAGCAGTTCTTATAGAACAACTACTGTTGAGAAATGTTTTACCAGGAATCCATAAGCTCCACATTGGGAGCTGATACGATAAAAATTTGTATTGGAATCTTTTTATTCACCTTGTGTAATTACAGATAATTTAACATTTTTGAATAGATTTGCGGCAACCTTTGCGGTTGACAGCTAGTAAGAAATTATTGTCGCCTTTTTTAGAATGTGAGATAGTCCGCGTTCTTTCTATAGCACGTCACGGTGTATGGTATGACGTGTTCTGTTGATGTCTCTGCTTTTGTTATGTGTTGGCACCTTGTCCGTGTAGCCCTTAGTATTTATTTGTTTCTGCACGCTAGTTTCAATGTTGATTTTTTTAAAGAATTAAAATACAACAACTCTCATTTCACTGTATTGTCTTTTTAATAAAATTTATTATTCATCGCAGAAATTAAAAATATTAGCGTATATTATCGAAAGCAAGAAAATATTTCTTTCCAGGTAAATGTATTTCGTCATTGAAATAATATAATAAATGTTCGAAGTCCAGATATGTGAGTAAATTAATTTAGTTTTCATGTTTTGATCTCATAGCATAATGTAAGGTATCTCAATAACTCTATATTAAACTATTTTTTTTTCTATTTCGTACACATTTATTAGTTCTTACCCAAATAAAATACACAAATGTGGTATATCAAAATAAATTATTCCTACAACATTTCAATTATTACGGTGTATACAAATTTTTCGACCCAACACACCAAAAATACTCCAACAAAGGAAATGAGAGCATGCTTCCTTAAAATCACCTTTCCTCTTCCGGCATAAGAAGGGTTGGAACTAATAACGCAATAACGCTACCACCCCAGATATTTGGAGACTGTGCGGGCATGTGAGAGGGGGTGTAGGAAATAATAATTCGTTTGCGACTAGTTGGCTTCCGGAAAAAATCCCACTAAAAATTGGCAACATTATTTCGTTTACAGAAAATAATATTTTGTTCGAAGAATTATTCCTTTCTAATAAAACTTTATTCTTCATAGTGTGACAAATGGAAAAATTGAATACTTTTTAAATTAAAAGTTATATAAGATACATATTCAGTGGTTTTTGTAGTAACTGTATATATTAAATTAATGTGTATATTTTTCTATAAAATTTAGTATGTAAAAGCCCATATCGGTCTGTAGGCGTTTTATTATTATCACATATCACATGTAGGTATACATTTTGATTATAATCAAAAAATAAAACTAGCTACTCTAGACATTCAGTATTTCAATTGTAATACCGTCATCTATGACGGTCGTCCCACTAGAACGTAGTATGATGGAGCAATATCATTATAGAAGTCATCAGTAAGTAAGTCTATGAGTTCTTTTAACCAGCCGTTAATTTTGTAAAAATATTTTGAAATTCCGCCGTTGATATTGATATTTTGGTAAATTAAAATAAAATTTGTTTTTCTTCTAATACGTAAAAATAGAATCACAATTCGAAAAATTGTCTTTTTTTGGAGAGCCAAAAAACTGTCTGACAATGGTAAATATTTTTTTTCTATGTTTTCCTCATGTTTGTGAGCAATACCCATCTTTCATATACTTATGTTTCAATGTTTCATGAAAAATCATATTTTACATCACAGAAAGATCGTGAATATTGCTATTTTTGGATATATTTCAACAAAAAAAAATTCAATTCAAATTGTGTTGGTGAAATACCGTCACAATACGAAAGGCTAAAATTATATTGTATGTATTTATAACTTAGTATAAGTGAAATCAAAATACCTTTATATAGTTCATGGTAGAGTTGTGTACAAACAATTCCGCTAATTTAGTTCAATTATACCGAGAATAGATTGTTTATTTTGACTAAACTATTAATGTTATGTATACAAAATTAAATAATCTACTTATTTTATCTACGATATTGAAAGCTGTAGAATAAAGTGGAGGATATTATAATTGTAAATATATTATTTTATGCAATTTTTAATTTGGCTCTTGATGAAAGATTTATTATTTTTTAAATTTGAAGAATTACTGACATAAGGGGTTAATTTTTCAAGCATTTATTAAACATTAAATATTTCATAAATAACAGTACAAAAGTTATGAATGATCAAATAACTATGCGTAAATGAATTACACATTCATAACGCAATTGTAATACAATAGCAACTTTGACCTTAAATTATTTCAACTTGAATATTGGTGGATGCAAAAACAAATAAAAAATTCTAATACGTACCTATAGTAACACCGCGTTAATCGACGACCAGCTAACTGACGGTGTCGTCAGTTTTCTTTTTTAACATTATTTTGATACTAACTCCAAACCATAATCGAAAATAGTCATCCTGAGGCGAGGGGATTCAATGTCATTTAATAAATGAACTGTCGCTCGGAATAATGTTGTATCCAACAAAACTACCAATGTTGAGTAATTGATGGAATAATGCTGGGTACGCTTATTATGCATTGTTTTCACCACTTTACATTAATAAATCTTAAGTATGTAACGTATGTTTATTGTATTTAAAATGTAAAAAAAACATAACTGGTTTCATTTTCCCCATTTTTCTTAAAACAAGAATATTGTTGGATACAACGTTAATCCGAGCAATAACTCAAATAATGCTCTATTTATATTCAATGTGTATAAATATAGTTTTATAAACTCTGAACTAACTGAATTATATTGTTTCATTAATCGACGATAAGTTTATTGAAACCAATTAACGTCGATTAACAGGGTATTACTGTATTTACTAAGTTAATGGATATACACACGTACAGTAGATCCCCGAATCATTTTTTTTCAAGAGACCCTGAACAAAAACGATTAATGAAGAAAAAAGATGATTGCGGGAGTGTATTAAATAATTATTTTCATTCTCTCAGCAAGAGTCCTAAGTTTCTTCATATGGGCCATTTTTCATGGGGCGTTCGATAAAAACAATCAATCGGTGTAATATTCGTGACGTTACTATAAGATTTAACTGACAAATCGAGGAAGAGGAACAATGAATGCGGGATTATTTAACATTGTTCTTATGTGTGTTTAGTCAGGGCTGTGTAAAATGAACGATACATGCGGGAAAACAATGGACGCGAGAACGATAGAATAGATTCCACTTTATGCCTATTTCGTAAGATTGCTATAATTGAAAATGTCAGTATTAATTTTGAATAAATGAATATGAGCCGAAAACAAAACTGCTATATCGAACCGAAAATGACACATTTAAAATATCGATAATAATTCAATAATTGTTCTTGTTTTTAATATGCACAATAATACAATACTGGGTAAAAATTGTTGGAAGAAAGTTTAGTCGAAACCCGTGTAAGTAGTGTAAATGTGGGTGGTAAGTTAGTAGAGGAAAGTGGTGCAGGGGATAGTCGCATTCACCACTGACCATAAGGTCTGTAAGAGCGGTGGGTTCACTGACCCGGGTGACTGGCCTCCAGTGGCGTCCAATTCACGGTAAGTAGAATTGACGGAAAAGGTACAGAAATAATCAAAAAGTTATAATTTATTAATTAATCACAGAATATTTTATTATTTATAAGCATTATTAATTTTGTATTATGTTTACTTTCCGTGAATATGAACATCTGATTAGCAATGATTATTAAATTTCATCCTCTGCCAACCAACTGGTTTCAAGTGGCAATTCGTGGTGCAACAATATTGTATTTGCAAAAAAAGCATAGTTTATACATACTCAGTTTCAAATGCTACCTCGCTGAGTGAAACTGGTCATGATCAGGTACATAATCATGATCTGTTTCAAGGGGGGTTTTGAAGAAAAAACTTTAAATTTATTATAAAATTAAGCTCTATATGCATTAAAAAAATCACAAATAAAAAAAAACATTCAAATAATTTATTAGGTACATGTGATTATTTACAATCATAACAAATCTTATCTCTATTTTCTACCTCGACTCTTCATTTTTTTAGCATGTCCGCTTTCAATGTGGAGCATATGGACTCCTAATAGAGATATCTCAACGTAAGTTTTCTACGAGAACTGCTTGTTACTCAGTTGCTCTACCACTCATATTCGAAGTAGTGATAGAAGGATGAGGCTTGGACAGAACTAGTGGTTAACTGAACGCTCTCGCAACGTAATGTTTTTAGAATCGGATGGGTGGGAGGGAATTCTAGACATCACAAACATTCATGCCTAAGAACAGAAATCCATAAATCGATTGAAAAATCAATTAACGATACTGTCCGTGCCGGGAATTGAACCCGATACATCCTTAACCGAAGCCAACGACGTTGACTACTACACCACGCACCCGAAAACAAATCTATCCATGGTTTAACCGTATAATAAATTGCCGTCGCCAAAGTGGAGTTCTAAACAACCGACCTCTCACCCCCTTTGCTGCGTCGATGATCTTAATCATCATATAAAATCGAGTACATAGCGAATACTTTTAAATTATATTTTATTTCTATAATTTTCACCATTGACAGCTTAGTGTACTAAGTCAAAAATTATTATTTTTTAGTTAATAATGCAGTTTTATTCAGCAATTTTTGGTTTATTTTCTGTATTAACGTAGTAGCTCAAGTAAAATGTGAAATGCGTTGTAATTGAGTTAGTTCAAGTATTTTGTTATTATTAATTAATATGGTTATTAATTAATATATTAATATGGTAATGCATCAATATGATGAATAATTTTGATGCAATAGTTTATTATTTTTATTTAAATGTGATGCCTATGAACCGATTTTAAAATCAATTTGATAAAAAAAATTGTAAATTCAAACGCTGATATCTCAAAACTAGAGCTGTGGAGTCATCCAAAAAAGAGTGAATCCGACTCCAACTCTGACTTAGATTACGTCTAAAACGAACGTAATTTTATCAGGTTTTTTCCTATCTTTTCTACTTATGTGTAATTACACCAACCAACCAATCCGGCAAATAAGCAAATTTTTCATATTATACTTAAAATATTTATGTATATTGCAGGACAAGAAGATGTTACAGAAAAAGTAGATGGAGGCACTAGTTTTTTACAACTCCGACTCCAGCCAAAACAACGCGACTCCACGACTCCAACTCCGACTCGGCAGCCGTGTTAAAACACTATACTTTTGGATTCAATACGCTGTGGTGTAATACACAATAATATTTAGAAGCAAGCTTTCTGACGTACGCCAATGAAGTCCCAGAGTCCGACGACGAAATAAACATTTGCAAATATATGGAGACATTCCGAGTGCGAAATCTTATTGCGTCGGTAAAATCGGGCGGTCGTTTTTATTGATTGGGTGCCAGGAGCCGTGTTGGCTTTCCTATAAATATTGCGTGTAAGGACATGTGTTTTAGCTTGTCATCAAACATGTCACATGTCATTAATGACTGCTGCAATATAGTTCATCGCTGAAAGAGTATGCATTTTAGACTTACTGTCGTCATGTATTAATTCATAGTAGACATGGGAAATCAATTCAAGAGAGGAAAAGTAACGCGTTTAGCAAGACGATAGTATCATGTGAGAAATGTTTTCATACTAATCTGTCTGTCGTTTTCCGCCAGTGTTGTTTTTCTTTTCTTCTTTCACTGTGTCCGCTCCTAATGTAGAGCATAACGGTGTTTTGATCAATTGATGTAATGATGTAATCCTCAAAATTGAAATTGTTCAGCAGAGAGTAAGTACTGTTTTTATCGGAAACATTATATGGCGAGTTGCGCTATGAATCTTTGAAATGCACTCCTGTAAATTATCATGTTTGAAGATACGATATTATACGTAGGAGTGTCGATATAACAGTGGTTTACATCAAGTGGCCGGGTCCGAATTTTTAAACGTAAAACCAATGTAGAATGATGTTTCCCTTCCAAAAAGTGGACAATTTATTTTTCTAATTTACATTATTTGGCCGAGATCTGCCGTCTTTAAAATGAGTTTCAATCATTAACTAATTTTCGTATCTTTTTAGGCTTCATCAATTGGACAAGACATCGTCGATATGGACTCCTAATTGAGGTATCTTAACTAACGTGTTTCTACAAAAATTGCTTCATACTTAATTGCTCAACCTCTCAGTTTTGAATAGAGTAAGTTTAGAAGGATAAGACTAGGGCAGGACTAGTGGTTCGCTAATCGCTCTCGCTACACCCCGTTTTCAGGATGTGATTTTAACCGAAGATGCAATGGTTTACAATACACAAAAATACTATTCCTAACACATAAAATTGATTCTACATTTACATTTAATTAACACATGAATTTACTTTAAGTTATAATGCAAGTGACACGACAAACGATCCAATTCAAAACAAACAAACAATTCACAACGTCACCGGTGCCAGCCACGACCGGCGGCTAGCCCGGCTCGACCAATCGTAATCGACTATTCACACATAAAATTAAAAGGACTGCCCGCCGGCTATTGAACGAGCGCCTTTCGCGACAAGAGTCGGGCGATTTCTAGGAATCATTGTCGTTAACACTGTGCGATTTCAGTTATGGACCCTAATAAAACTTAAACTTAACAAAAAAAACCAGGATGTGTCACATTATATATTTCGACCAATCGTTATTAAATTTTCGTAAGGATTTTCAAGTTCAATTTGACCCAACGATGGTGCTTTTTCAACTAGCCAGTATTTTTAGTTTATATAATGTATTTCCACCAAAACATTTTCAGTTAACCCCATTCAATTGATTAATGAGAAAAATATCACATGGCGTGATGTAATCAAAATTCATACTACGTGACTTCTACTTTCTATCAGTTTTAAACGATCAATATTCGATGAGGTATAGAGCCCGGGCCGCACTGGGCCGGAAGCGTTCATACACAGCTAAACTTTCGGTGGCAACCATTAAAAGCAACTACAGAACATACCTACATAATAAAACCATGTGTTTATTATTGTACAAACATTCATCTGACAGAGGGTCACAATAGTTGACATAAACTGCAGTAATTATAAATCCTTTGACAATGTTAAAATAATGAAAAGAGATGTTAATGAATAACAATGTTAGTAAATATATTATGTTACATAAACATGGCATGAACGGCTGTCAGTGGCCATCTACCGTCAGGAATTGGAAATAGAAAATAAGTAGTGCTCATTTTGTATACATCATTAATTATAATATTAAACACTTATTTTAACCTTTTAAACGCCACGGTTTCAATCTCAATTTTTGTGAAGTTGATACTTAACAGACCGATAAAAAATTTTTTGACAGTCGAAATCTATTCAAATCAAAATTTGACACGCTTTTTTCCAATGTTCTCGTTTGTGTCTTTGCCAAGGCTGGCGAACCTTTTTACATGAGCGTGCCAAAAATCCTCAAATAATTTATATCGACTGTCTGACGTACCAAGTTTTTTGTGCATTTATTTATTTTAATAATTACAATTAGAAATTATGCTACAATTACTTCTTAACTTAAAAACTGTCATCATTTAACAGCATGGTCTGATAAGATAGAATGGGTTCGTTAACCCTTCCAAGCAACTTTTAGTAGATGAAAAAAGAAAAAAAAAGAGTTTTTCAAATGATTGTAAATTTCAATAAGTGTTTCCAACAAAATGACATATTTGTGTACGAAAAAATTAAGTCGTATAAATCTGTTAATTTTTACGTGCCAGCTAAATTTTTCAACGTGTCATCTCTGGCACGCGTGCTCTAGACTAACTACCCCTGTCCTATACTGACTAACTGATATTCAACGCTCTTCTTTTTCCATTATTAATCATTATGAAAGTCGAGCGACATTTGCGATACTGTTATAACAACCCAAAACGTCTGTTATCTTGATTGATAACAAAATGAGAACAGATCAAAAATTCGAAATTATCAAGATAACAGCTGAATATTTTTCTTCGTGATTTTTATATTCTATTCTTAGCCCAACGAATGCGGGTGCAAGACTTTACCTCGTATTTCCGGCCAAACTAGAAAGAAACACTTATGGATATATGCTACGAAAAATAGTTCAAACCTTTAGGTAGAGAAATTAGACAACAGATCATGAAAATGTCAAGTAGAACATGAGGAAATATATTTATGAAAAGAGCTCTCGATATTCAAACTTTATAATTTTAGCTTTGAACTGCCGATACGCAGCATTAATCGTCAGCCCTATGTATTACACATACTTAAGCGGCTACACGCTTGCTTGTGTGCGTGTTGGCGGTGTATATGAAAACTGGCCGCAGCCATATTGCTTCCAAAGTCTTCGATTTATTTTAGTGAGAATGAGACGAGTTTAGTTTATTTCTCAATGTATTTGGGATAACTTATATATATTTCACATAATTGACCAATTTTTTACTGTTGGAATTGACCTGTTTTTAGCCATAGTGAGCGTTTTAACAGATTTAACTGAAAATAAATTCGTGCGAAAATGGCTCTCGCTGTAAGGGTTAAATATTCTCACAGTATTATTTCCGTGCTTCTTACGTCCAAAAGATTTTTTGATTTTTTAAAAAGGTTCGCAGCAACCGATCACTGGACTCAGTTATCGATTGTGTGGTTTATTCTTTATTAAGGACAAATTTTGATTACAAATGTTTTTAACAAGATGAATAAAATATTTATTTATTTTAAGAAGACAGAGACGAAGAATTTGATCGACAAACGGACGTGGAGTGTGTAAATGTCCATCTCTAAGCTCGTTCTGAGTTTGATAATTAAAATATTGCATTGTATATTGTCAAATTGTGTATAATTAGAAGATTTCCGGGTGACGCCTAAGTAGGCGCGTAACCTATTAAATTTCATTACTTTTACGGATAAACATTCGAGTTTATTGTTGCTAGCATGAGGTGAATAGCTCTATTAAGTTCATCTTTGTAATAATTAGTATAAGGCGGGGTACATAACAGCTAGCACAGTTATAGTAGTAGCTCAATAGAGGAGTTACCACTTTATAACTTTGCACTCCGGCTCTAGAATCTATGATCACGGAATCTATACATACGTATACACTGTCGAAGGTTCATAAAATTTGAAGAAAAAAGTTTCTGCAATTTTAATCGAATCTAGAACTATTTTGTTCGTGATAAACCAAGTATAAATTATTAATTATTGCATATTTTATATATATAAATGATGGAATAGTCATTTGTAGCTTTATATACTTAGTGGGTGTATCAACAATAGCTAACCATAACTGGCGGCAGTTAGGTTTTATTGTAGGCAAAAACACTTGGCGATAAATAATACGTTTCGTTCACACAAAAAAACATTGTCATGTAACTTGAGTCGGGATTTATGATGCGCCAGGCACTTGGAATGGTTGCACGGAATTGCTCCGGCGTAAGCCATCATTCAAACACTCCGGAGAGTTTAGCGTGGTCCGCTATTAAATCACTGTTTGTTTTTATGCCGTATGTGGCATTACTTGGATTTTTTTTTCATTTATAAGTTTCGACTGCTTAGCATCCGGCATATATTTCCACAGCATTTCATCCTTTTGCGACCCGTTCGCTTTTCTCGGCGTCCAACTGCCGTAATATTGCAAGAATATTTTCGAGATAAATATATTACTTAATTAAATTTCAGCAACTAAAATATTTTGATGGATTTTTCGTTTCATAATAACATTTTTGATGTCGTAAATAATAGAGTTGTGTACAGTAGAAAGGTTACATCTTATATTATATTCAGGAGTGTGGAGCCGTTCAAAAACAAACTCCGACTTCGATTGCGACTCCGACACCGAGTCAGATTACGATTAAAATAAATGTATTTTTTTTAGGTTTTTTCCTACTTTTAATACTTATGTGTAATTGGTCTTCAAATTAAACACCAACCAACCAATCCGGCAAATAGTCGATTTTTTCAAACTATACACGTAAATATGTATATTGCACAACAAGATGTATAGGCATAAATAAAAATGGAAAAAGTACACTAACACACGCAGTAATCCAAAAATACACAAAACTCCTGCCAAAACAATGCGACTCCACGACTCCAACTCCGCAGCCCTGGCTATATTGAAGAATAAAAAAAAAACTTTTTAACAGAATTTGTAAATTAAAATGTTGAAAGCTGTTTTCATATTGCGTGCAATCATTGCGCGGCCTCTATAATTAATAATATATCCTTATGCAATACTGCGTCCCATTTGGTTAGAGCAGTAAATGGCATCGGGGGTTTCAAGCCGCCCCGCTCCATCCCTGGCAATGGCGTCGTATTTATTTTGTATTTTTTTTTATTACAGCACTGCCCATTTGTGAATATTTAACAGTTTTTGTCTGTATTGCGAACAGATTTGTATGGTGATATATGAGCGGTACCTCTGTGCATGTCGCGCAGAACGAAAATGGGAAAACAAAAATTTGCTGGTCGAGTTTTTTTTATTTTTTATGCCGCCCAGAGTGAAAATAAATCTATACAAATTGTTGATTATAGCGCTAGGATTTAAAGTTATTTTTGATCCGGATTACAACAATGCTGAATGGCCGTAACTCACATCATATTTCATCATAGTACATGTCACCAGGAACAGATACTCATTCATACAGGGTAACCGTATACTTTTCTTCGAAACAGATGCTTTCGGTGAATTCTAGGGTGGTTTGATTTTGCCAGGAACTCGGAAGCAAGTGAGCAAACGGACAAGCTCCGTATTAAGTCGAATATAAAAAAATTACATGTGCTGCGGATGCCCCAGGGGAGCCTGAGTCCTGTCTGTCTCTTCTACCAACCGTATGGACTCCGTCGCCTTGGAAGGTCGCTGACGACCATCAATAAGAGTGATGGCAAACCTCTTTGAGAGGTGGGTCAAATTTTTTTTCATTATATTTTTAGTACTAGCTCATGAGTCACAAAGTCAGTGGCGTAATTTGGAAAGATTAGGGGAGGATGGTGAAAAACTACTATATGTTTTGATTGTCTGTTCTTTCTTTTATGATATAAAAAATAAGCTTATGCAATGCTACTCTAATACACAATATTTTCTGTTTTCCATCTGGTGCGTATACGAATAAATCAGAAAGTTTTCGAGATGTCGCTGTTTGTACGTTTGTGACCAAAACAACTCATCAAAGTTTGATGAATGGTAAAGGAATGCATAGAGGACAAACAAACAAACAAACATTCATTCATTTTTTATATATATAGACAATAGATGTAAAAATGATCATAGGTAAAAATTTGAACTAAAGTAATTTCTTTGAAGGCGAAAAAAATTACAGTTATTTTTTATAGCGGTATATTCATTACCCAATTATATATTTTGTTTAAGTGAATGTTTTCCGTTTAATAATGTAAAAAATCTTCTGAAAATTTTGACGGAAAATGCTTTTAGTATTTTGGAATTTCTTACGTTGGTTGTTTTTGTGAAACACAAAAAGAACCTCACCTACTGAAAAATACTACTGTAATCCAACTCCTTTTATTCTGGTATGACAAAACTTCTTGTATTTTGAAACCCAACAGCTCCCAGCAACATAACAAGTTTTACATATCAACTTGGATGTTGCGCTATATTACATTACATAGCAACGTTTTATTTGTAAAATTCTGCACTTTCCGTCTAAAAACGTGAATTGTACAAACCATTACAATATAATTTTTAGTAAATATATCTATTTCCCTATACAAGAATGAAATTATATATAGTTGAGTAACAATAATGTTCTTATTTATTTTATCTTTTCATTTTCCAATATGAAATTGAATAAAAAATACTATAAAATTGAGTTAATTTCTACTGGTTTCAATAACATAATATTTATATAAAATCATAAAAAAAACAAACAAAAATATAAATTATCTCATAGACAATATGTATATAATACTTACTATTAGTAATTTTTCGAAGGTCCCATACAAAAAAGACATGTCCACGCTTAATTTGTATCTGAATATAGACAATTTACCTTGACTAATAAATAATTATTCATTTTATTTTATTACAATTCTCGATAGATTCGGAGGCTACGGTTACGGATATTTCGTATTCAAGTCCCGTTTCGGACAGTTTCATAAATTGATTTTTCAATCTATTTATGGATTTCTGTTCGTAGGCATGAATGTTTGTGATGTTTAAAACTAACCCTACCCCCCCCCCCCTTACTAATCCGATCCTAGTTCTGTCTTAACCCTATCTTTCTATCCCTACTCTCTTCTAAAAAGAGAGGTTGAGCAACTGAGTAACATGCAGTTCTCGTACAAAACTTCTTCATGAGATACCTCTATATATGCTACAAATTGGGAGCGGCAATGGTGAAAAAAAATAGCATTTCAGTTATATTATTTTTCTAGATATTTTTTAATTTATATAGTATTAATATCTCTTATTTTCTGCTTTAGAAATAATATTTTCTTTTAATTCTCCAATGAATACTGACTCCACTGAAAATTGCTCCGATGTAAAAAATATATTTTTCTATCGAAAAACAGTTCAATTATATACATAAATATTTAATTGGCAATTATATCACTTGGTTATTGACATGTTGAATAAATACTCATTATATCATATGTATAAAAAAAGAAAAACATGAGGCTGTCAAGCTGTACAACCAATAATATTGGAACACGAGAACACCGTTTACTAACAATCTAATTAAATTGAAACAGACGTATATAATAGAATTTCTTGTTGCTCTATTTTTTTAAATATATTCAGTATAGTTCTACTTTAAATATCAGTCAAAAAAAGTGCGAGAAAACGAATAAATTGCAAATTCCGTTCGTATCACTTTCTTAAAAATACTTTGCTCTACGATTTTGTCTCAGACATCAAATCTCGATAACCCTTAATAAACCCGTATCTAGTCACGGCGTAAAGCAAATAAAAGCATTTCTGAAAAACAGTTGTCAACTCTTTGCTAGACAGGCTAGAAAACTTTACTATCTCCATTTAAATAAATTAAATGAAATTATGATTTTGTTTTTATTTCGGCTTTTCATATTTTTTAGACGACGGAAAACGATTAATGATTTTCGCAAAATGAGAGAAAAGCCTACTAATTCTTCTTAAAATAAAGTATAATTCATAAAAATGTGTTCTTTCATACGGTAGAGTTCAAAATAAGTAACATTTTCGTATAACTAACTTAATATCAAATTTTTTTGGTTAAGTGTTTCCTTCCAGGACAGCAATGATGCCGAAGGTGTTTTGGCTAATTAATGCAACCCTCAAAAAATACGAATATGAGTATCTCATTTTAAAGACGACAGAGCAGGTCTTGGTCAAATAATGTAAATTAGAAAAATAAATCGACCACTTTTTGGAAGGGGCACATCATTTGACAATAGTTTTTGGTTTAAAAATTCTGACCCAGCCACTTGACGTAAACCACTTTTATATCGACACTCCATACGTATAATCGCGTTTCTGCAAACATGAGAATTTACAGGAATACATTTCAAAGATTCATAACGCAACTCGCCATATAATGTTTTCGATAAAAACAGTTTTACTCTCTCCTGAACAATATCAATTTTGAAGCTTACATCAATTGACCAAATTACCGTCGATATGTATAACTAGTAGGACGCTCGTCATAAATAGCGGTATTGAAATTGAAATACTGAATGTTCGAGCTTCTTCAGCTCTTCTGGAGTTCTTTGTGATCGTTGTTTTCTGTGTGCCTCGGCATCAACATCACGCAGGGATTTTGCAGCTTTCGGAGCCCGCCTCGCACTCCATCACTGCTCTCGCTCAAGACGTAATCGCAAACACCGCTGTTCTTTAGTTTGCCATACTGAAGAACCAATTGCATTTTCTTGGACAATCTAAGCACGACCTTCGGTAGTCATTTCCACTTCATAGAAATACAATACACATCAATTTTGGTATGTATCATCACTTGAAAGCACGCCGCGGGAAATTTTGTTATTTTTTCGGATTCACCAACCGCGTACGCCTTTGGCCGAGTGGTCAACGTCGTTGGCTTCGATACTCGACTACCAGTACAGACAGTTTGGTCCCAGAAATGATTCGTGTTCGAATACATGGTTGTCTGAAAATTCCTCCCACCTATCCGATCCTAAAAAATAGGGCGCAGTAAATGAAAACCGCACTCAAAAAGAAACAAAGCGCGTTATATCAATAATAAATTTATTGACACAAACATAAATTCTTTTTTACGCTATTCTGTATTTCCCCTTTAATTATTTTGTATTTCTGGAATATTCTTTTATTTGAAGGCAGTGTAAATAACAAAGTAGTATAAAGTTAACTTTGCGGAGGGGTTTGATTTATGAGTGCTTTAATAATATCCCATTTCCTAAATTGAAAATTATACGGTATTTGTTAATGAAAACAATTCAATTTGTTGTCCCATTGAAAAGCTTTTAATGAACACAAATAGATCATATCTTATGCATTTAAGTAAGATATCATCTTCCTTGCAATATACAGTAAATATAACATTTTTTTTTTAACAAAATTCAATCTTTTGACATCTTTCAGAAGTGATAATCACCTGGCAATATCATTATTCCCTTCTTATAATATAGAACAAAACAATATCACATACTTTAAGACATTGACTGAGGGTGCTTGACGGAATTTCAATATATTATACGGATCTCTTTTAAGGTGTTAACTGTCAATTCTTGGTGGAAAGACATTATATTTAAAAAAAATAAAACACAATTCATTTGTACTACTTCCACATATTTATAATGATCAGGACTGGTTTCGCTCATCACGAGCATTATCAGTTATCAGAAACCGGTTCTGATCAGTAGTACAAATGAATTGTGCTTTAATTTTTTTAAATATTATACGGAATTTCAGATACGTTTAGAATTTGATCAGCAATACAACAATACCATTACGGTAACAATAACAAAGATTCAGTTTTAAAAGAAGCGTATCAATTTGATGATAGTTATTTCGGCTTCACGTCGTCGTCAAAACAATGTCAAAACTTCTAATTCAGATCCGGTATGCCTGCATTTGTATAGTAACGATCCTAGGCTAAATTTCTTGTAATAACTGAAAATTAATAGATTTTATCAAGATAATAACCTCTTTAATTACCATCGAACATTAATTCATAACTTCCACTCTGAAACTTACATAATTACACATAATCAATGCATTTACTTAAACGATTAATTAATAACACCATGTATGTTTCTTTTCCTAGAACTCAAAGACACGATTAGCGCGTTACGTATTTTATTTTTGAATACAATTTATGTTTTTGGAATAAGCGAAATGAATTAATATCGCCATCGTACTAGCAGAAGTTGGTAAATAACAAAATTGAAGGAAACTAGGTAAACACACAATGACATTCTCGTGCATTAATTATACCCGTTTGGAAAAACACAGCAATTTATTTATTCAGTAAGAATATTAATG
Organism: Himalopsyche phryganea; assembly: GCA_022494535.1. Lineage (NCBI taxonomy): Eukaryota > Metazoa > Arthropoda > Insecta > Trichoptera > Rhyacophilidae > Himalopsyche > Himalopsyche phryganea. The sequence goes on along the minus strand of JAGVSL010000019.1, from coordinate 2,306,676 downwards.
CAAATTTCTAGACAAGCAATTGTTTATTGATCCCTGAATTGATTAGTATTAGATTGGCATAAACCCATTTATATTTTGTTATTATAATTATCTATGTAACATAAAATTACAAGACTTTATCGTACGAGCTAAAATTTTCATTTGCCGATTACTCAGAAATGTCATTATGTAACTTACCAACTTTTTCCAGTACGGTGACAATATCTTCAATCTAAACAACTAAATAAAGTTTCAGCACATTTCTGACGATAGCGTGAAGCCAAAATAACTACCAAAAAACTGATAAAATTCTTGAGGAACTGAATAATTTGTTATTTTTACTAAATTATACTGGAGTTCAACCAAGTAAATGCCAAATCAATCGACAATCAATTGATGCACTGTTGGCGTTTTTTCAGACGAAATAATCAAAATATCATGCCCACACTGGCAAAAAAAACTAAAATAAGAAGACCTAATCGTATATTAAATTGATTTTCGAAAATTAAATGCTTATCAAATAATCAATTTTATATAACATTTTAGATTTCGCAATACGTAATATAAAACATTTATAATAATATATGAAGAATTTAAAAAATAATCTTTTTCCGGAAGTTAAAATATGCATACGCATTTACATATTTACATGGGTTCTGAGAATGAAAATCATATTATTTTTGGAATCTTGAATAATTGAATTCTGTTAGTAAAATAAATATCGTACAAAAGCACTTAGTTTTACTTCCTCCGTTCACAAAATAACACTCCTTCCACGACCACTTATATCTTCTTATTTTAAAGTAAACAAAATTTTATAGTCCTGATTCGTTTGCACTATTTTGCAACAGAATTACTTTCCGCTTAGTAATCAATATGTTGATTAAAATTACTTTCTTCCCTAGAAATAATATTTTTATAGCTAAATAATTAATTTTAAAAAATTATTAACGGCGCACTGCGACCAAAACCGTTTATTTATACGAAAATTTAAAAAAAAGGATTACAGGAGGTAACTCATCCGAAACTAAAAACGGGGCGAAGCGAAAGTGATTAGCCAACTTCTAGTCTTGCCCTAATCCTATTCTTCTATAACTACTCTCCTCAAAAAAGAGAGGTTGAATGAGAAGTTATCATAGAAAACTTCGATTGCGGTACTTTCATTAGGAGCCCATATGAACCACATTGGGAGCGGACAAAGGTAAAAAAAGAACCATAATTTTGCAAAATAGCATTCAGCTTATTTCAACTGAATCTATGGCGAATAGTTTGATGTTGTTTTAGTATGTCATTCATAATTTAGTCGTTATTAGTCTTGGCGCAGTAGGTAACGTCGTTTGGCTACGGTCACGGATGTCTCGGCTTCAAGTTGGATTTATGGATTTCTTTTCATATGCATGAATGTTTGTGATGTCTAAAATTCCCTCCAACCCATCCGGGGAATAGCGAGAGCGATTAACTAACTAACAGTTCTGTCGTAGCCCTATTCTTCTATCCATACTCTCTTCGTAAAAAGAGAGGTTGAGCAACTGAAACAAGCAGTTCTCGTAGAAAACTCTATTAGTAGACCATATGCTCCACACTGGAAACGGACATAGTACAAAAAATAATAGTTTTGATAATTTTAGTTGATAGTTTTGGTAATTAATTATTACATGTTTTATAATCCCCACACTTATTGCCTAAGAGATAGAATTTTTCGTATCGAAATTTGAATTTAAAATTGACAAAAACTGAATGTTTTTTTTTAACGTATGGGTCCTATTCATATCGTTACTTTATTGGCTATAAACCCTACGCATGTGGCTCAATATCGAAGACATTGGTAATTTGTGGCCCTGTCACAAATATTACCCTGGCAAACATCTGTCACCCCGCTCATAAGCAAGCGCGACTCCATTCAACCACGATCAGAAAAAAGATCAAGACTGTAAGCGTCGTCCTGTATTTATGATGTCAGCCTATAATGTTGCCGCTGATGATTCACCTACTGAATACATATGTACAGACTGTTCAGCGTTGTATTTTGCATCGTGAATTATTCTGTCTTTAAACTTAAATATCGCTTATGAAAAATTTTGAACTAACTGAGAGCATTAGCTGACTAGCTTAAGAATATCGACTTAGGGTGCTTGATGGAATTTCAATATGAAATTTGAATTATTGAGATTTTGTACATTTCCATGTATTTTGTCACTAACTACCCGGGTTTCGCGTTTGATGCCGAAAGGCGTCAATAATTCAAATAAGCTCAAGAATTTTTTAAACAACTTTCTATAAAATCTTTTTTATTATGTCTACTTTTTAAAAAAGTTCGGTATCGCTGACTTGGCAAAATAATTATAATGAGAAAGTGGTATTTTTATCACAATGTTTTTGTTCTATAATTAAAATCAAGGCCATATTAAAATAAAATAACATTGAATAAGTAGATTGCCATCTCAATAACGATTCACGTCAAATGAATCATTTTGTCATGATATGCCAGAAAAAATAAATCATTTCTTTTGATTGCAAAATAAGTTGACGCTCCTTTGACACTATGCCAAAAATGTTTGAGCTGGCGAAAACCAAAAACGACTTAGTGAATATTGAGTTTTATCCGAATCAAATTATTTAACTACACTTTGAAAGCTTACACGCCCATAAAGTCTTGACCAATTAAAACAGTAATGGCTTACAAATGCCAAAACATACTTATTTTATTACAGACGAGGATATAAACGAAAAATAATTGTTTCGAAATTAATGAACCTTATTTTTGGTAACATGAATATTATTAAATATATATTACGTTACATTTTAATATATAATGAAAAATATTCTTATTATATCGACTGTGTTTTAACCAATTGATGTAACCCTCAAAAAATACGAAAACGAATAATAATTGGATCTCACTTTAAAGACAAAAGAGCAAATAATGTATATTATAAAAATAAATTGACTACTTTTTGGAAGGAAAACATATTTACATTTACATTGGTTTTAGGTTTAAAAATTCTTACCCCCTTCACTTGATCAAAACCACTATTATATCGAAATTCCGTATGTGTAATTCCGTATATTCAAACATGACAATTTACAGGAGTGCATTTCAAAGAATCATAACGTAACTCACCATCACTTTTAAGGTGTTAACTGTCAATTCTTGGTGGAAAGACATTATATTTTAAAAAATAAAACACAATTCATTTGTACTACTTCCACATATTTATAATGATCAGGACCGGTTTCGCTCATCACGAGCATTATCAACTGATGATAGTTGATAATGCTCGTGATCAGCGAAACCGGTCCTGATCATTATAAATATGTGGAAGTAGTACAAATGAATTGTGTTTTATTTTTAAAATGTAACTCACCATATAACGTTTCCGATGAAAACAGTTTTTACTCTCTCCTGAACAATTTCAATTTTGAGGGTTACATTAATTGATTTGTGTCACAGTGGGAGTGGTAGTTACATGGTATTTACTATTTATACAAAAAAATCGGCAAACTGTGACTATTTTTTACTATTTCACGTTTCATACATTCGAAATACGATAGCAAATAATTGTTTTTTAATGAGTTTTATACTATATATGCCTATTTCTCTAACGCGGCAGCAAATACGTTTAAAAAACAAAATCAGCTGATCTACAAAGTTATAGTTGGACTGGGAGTAAAAGATAAAATCGGGCTTGATAGATTTTTGATTGACTACACAACCCTGGCAAAAAATTATTGTAATTTATAAAAAAAAAGTGGATAAATAACTGGTTTTAACAAGTTTTAAAATTAAAAAACAACTCGCTGATAGTGTAAGACCGGCGTTCTATTGCAAAAATTCTCTAGGCAAATTACTTATTAACAATAAAGATAGAGTCCATTTTAAGAACAAATCTGGTATTTATAAATTACAATGCAGTGATTGCCAACATTTCTATGTGGGTAAAACCACACGTACATTAGATATAAGGGTATCAGAACATTTAGCTGCCTTTAGATTAAAAAAAGAAACTTCGACATTCGCAAATCACTTGCTAATGGAGAACCATACGTTTAATGCGGATGATGGGGTTAAACTGTTGCATAAAAACATGGGGGATCATAAATTATTTTATCAAGAAATTTTGGAAATCAATAGAGCCCAGTTAAATTCCTTGCCAATTCTGAATGAGCAGCTGAACCTTCCTAATTCTCCGTTATTATATCCTATACGTTGAAACACCTAACAGATGTCACTAAACGTGGAATGATTGTATATATTTACCCTTTCGTCGAATTTCATCCCGTCGAAACCCACAATGCTATTATAATTGTAAAATCACTGTTAATTCCATAAGAAGTTGGAAAGCGGCTATTCGCCACTCTGTTAATGTGTTGTTTACAAAATAAGGATTAAGGCGGTTCTCTAAATGTTAACTCAGGTATCAGTGTGGCTCTCAGACGTATAATATCTTACCTCGTAAATAATATTTGTCGCATTTGTATCTTCTATATAAACGTTAGACATTGTTTACTGTCTCTCAGTTCGAGTCCATCCGTGTGCTCGAATGCCTGAAGATGCCGAAAGGCGAAACCCGGGTCGTTAGTGACAAAATACATGGAAGTGTACAAAATCTCAATAATCCAAATTTGATATGTCATTTTATTGAAAATCAATCAACAATATCTTCCGAAAACCGTTTCTGAATGGTTTAAATAGAAAAATGGCTCTACAGCTACCTCTCTACTACCAATCACATATATTCATGCCCAATATCTTAAATGTTGTATTGAAAACATATTTATTATTGACCTCTCCACGATTTGAGCATGGAAGCTTCCGTTTTTCTATTCTGTATAATATGAACACTACAATAATAACAAGTGTAGATTACGTGAATACCAACCAATCAGGTAATCTTAATTCCATCGTAATCAAAAGGTGTTATATCAATCATTAACATTATAATTATTGAGAAGCACAATATTTTCATCAAACTGATTTTTAATTAAAATATCAATGCGACTATTTTCGCGTGAAAGTAATATTTCATCTTGACTTACATAATTTAGTAGTTGTCAAAATTTCAGCGCATCGATATGTTTTTGAAAATACTTTTTTTCTCACACGATAAATTTTAACCGGTTATTCAGTATTTTTAAACATTGACCCATTTTCATTAATACATGTCAGACGATAAAAATGTTTTTATTATTTCCGATAGATTCGAAGGTACACATTATGGGAGATCATTTTTAATGTTCAATTAAAATTGATAACTTTGGTATTCTACTGCTTGTTCACCTAGGTGTGACGCCTGTTTCACCTTTTATTTACTTAACACGTTTCGTGCCACCCTATTTTTTTTAAAAACACATGTGCGCCATTTGCAAATTTTAGTTTTATATTATATATATATCCTAAAAAGGGCTTAATAAATAGTCGAGATTTTTTTAAGCCCATGTATAACCTTTTTTTGGATTGCCGGTCACCGGTGACCTCCACGGCGTGATTGAGTACTTTTTTAAGCATATTTTTCTCGCCATCTCATAATTTTCATTGTTCCGGTCAGGAAACACCCCTGACCTCAAAAAACCAGCGAACATTGATTGAAGAGCTCAAAAAAATATTTGGCAGGTTTGAGACAATGAAATTGATGGCCAATATCTCAATTCTTTGTATGCATCCCTTCTGAGAAGGGTGGAGGCTGTAATAAAGAGCAAAGGAAAAGCTACAAAACAATAAATTTCTAAACATGTAAAAAGATTTATTTTATCTCAAACTAACTGTTATTACTCACTAATTGCATAACAAAATTCCGACAAATGTAATTAGTTCAAAATAGTCCCTTTATGGGGCAAACTTGTTCGCAATATATAAGGAGATGCGTTTCAAAATATGTCAATATATTTTAGCATCAACTTGTTACGTATAGCATTCGAAGATATATTTTGATTTCGAGCCCTAGAGCAGGTTTGTATTTTTACACACATATAGTTATATTATCTCATTCAATTTATTATTTTTTAACAATTTCATTTTTCAGTTTTATCCCATAAAAATATGGCAAGAAGTTTATCAGATGATGATTTTTCAATTGAAGAATTATCTGAAGGTGAAGCTGAAGCAACAGAACTACTTTTGAATACGGCAGTGGTGAATGCCAGAGTGATATATGAAGAAGTGACAAAAAAAAACATTACTATTGTGGAATTTCGAAAACAATTATCATTATATCTTACCAGCTGCGTAGATTCTAACCAACCATCAACATCAACACCAATCCAAAGAAGAGCACGTCATGAACTTTTAAAAAAAAAGGTCAAGCAAGAAAGGTTCGCCGTTACTGTGTCAGGTGTTATAAATCGAACGTAAAATTTGGACGAAAAATCGCGAAAAATAAAACTAAACAGGTTGTGACATATTGTGGCGGTTGTGATGGAAACCCCTTTTATTGCTTACCATGTTTCAATACGGAACATAGAAATGTATCCATGTAAATACAATGTTTTTTGAATATAAAATAAATAATTATTACCTCTTCTCCTGTTATTATTTTTTCATCATATTTCGACCTTATTGGTATATTTTGTTTTCTAGTTTTATGACAATCTAAAGTTTTTACCATGTAGTTACTCTTCTGAACTAGTATTCGATGTTTTTCTCCATGATAATCTTTCGTATTATCGATCACATATGTGTACAATCATATCCAAATCATATTTCATGATTTCATATGTTTTACGTTTTTTTTTAATTTTGAAATAAAATTTGTCGATGTTTTTATGTGCATCTGGTTGGGTGACGCCATGTGAGTCACATCTGATGATAAATATCATGGTAGAAGTGCCCGGCGGCGCCCGACGACACTTTATGGAATCTGGTTTTTGCCGGGCACCGGTGACTGACACGGCGCAGTGGTCAATGTTGATGCCGGTCACCGGTGCCCGGCATGGCACGAAACGTTCATGAAGCCTTTCTCAGTGTACATTTTACGAGCGACAAAAATTTTCCACTTGGATGGCGCTTTTGTATACAATTTTATTCTATGGTGAAACCATTGTGTTACTATACATTATAGTTAAAGACAATTTATATTAGGTACTTATTCCGTAATTTAAAAGAATGATTGGAACTGGTTGTGCCAATTCAAATTGTGAAATAATGCTATTTTACAAAAAAAAAAAAATCAGTTGATAATGCTAGAGACGAGCGAAACCGTTGATGATCATTATAAAAATGTGAAAGTAGTATAAAAAATATGTATTTTATTTAAATATATATATACTAGATTTTTTTACTCAGCTTTGCCCAAGATATAAGGTCGCTTATATTAGTTAATTTAACACTTTTTTTTTTCTTTTGGGCATACGTCTTGTAAAACCCGCGAAATGAGAATTTCACTGTTTTAAATTTTATAATCTAAATAATGGATAACTTTCCGATCAATCTTTTGATTTTTTACAAATTTTACATGAAAATGTTTCTTTTCGTTGAGACGTCAAAAATATAGCGTTTTCGGTTTAAGGTTAAAAGTTGAGAGTTGAGAGTTAAAAATAGCACAGTTGACCTAGAATTGTAAAAATTTCACGTCGATACTACACACCGTTTGAGAGGAGTTCTTGTGACTGACAGACATATAAACATACAGATTTCTACATATATTCTGTGCTATATAGTAGAGATATATTTAAACTCTTATCTGTTTTATTCTATAATATATTAAGGCAATTTTGTACGAAGAAATCTTTATGAGGAAATAACGTAGTATTTATATTATGACGTAACAAAATATAACATAATAAATGTGCACTCACGCGAGGGGTGTTAGATTCACTTATTACATATTAAAGTACACAATATAGTAACTTGTACGAAGTTTCATTATGAAAATAAATTGAATAGCAGCTTCAAAATTTTATTTCCTTTTTCAACCCTTAAAGAGCGAAGGCAAACGTATGCTCGTGTTTCATTGCAGTAGCTCTGAACTGATGTTTAGATTTTACTATAGGCATATAAAGCATTAATATTAAATTTAGTTTGACCTCCACTTAAAAAATAAATAACGAAACATTAAACAATCCATACATTGATTTTTCTATCAAGAAGGTATGGGTGATTTTAATGTTTTCATCACGGGCTACTTAGAGAATGAATAATAGACTAAAAAATAAATGCTAATCTTTTCTGAAGTCTAACCTCCGCATAAATTAACGGTTTCTCTGATACCCATGTACGATAATTTGTCATTTTCCCATTAGTTATTAAATTTCCTACATAACTACATTGTTATTAGTGACATTCAGTAAAACTCCGGATAGAAAAAGAGTGGCATGTTATAAAACACATTTACCTTACAGTATTAATTACTTCTTTGGAAGGAAAAATCCAATTGATAAAAACGCAATTTATTATATGCTACTTTCACATTTGTGTAATGATCAGGACGGGTTTCGCTTAACACGAGCATTATCAACAGATGATAATTTGGAGGTATATATAATATGTACCAATTTAACATGGCCGCTAGTGAGGGTGCCACCGTCACGTTAGAAATGTTGAGATACTCCACCAGATATTTTATCGACGGTTATTAAAAGTAGACAAGATGTTCATTTTGCATAGAAATGCAATTGGAGAAATTAATTCTAGACTGACAATTCTAGATCCAAATCGGTGGCGGCCAAGTAATGTTGGTATTAAACACATTATTTTTTATTTTTAAAATATAATGCTAGTATACCAAGAGTTGGCAGTTGACACTTTAAAAGATACTACAAAATTTGCCTGAAAATGCGTCTCAAGGATGTAAAACTCGTGTCACAACTATTAACACAAATAGTCGAATAACAAAAGTAACAATTTTTATTTTATAATGTTATAATAATTTAGCAATAACCTGATTTATATTATACAATATAAATGCTGTTTCACACTATTAGTTTTATTGCGTGCGAGTATTCATGGTTAACTGAAATTTTATAATGTGCACGTCATCTTTTAAAATTATGTAGTGAAGAAAACATGAGTTGCAGTCGCAAGAAAGCATTTGTTACCTTGATGTATGGACCTGCCACACAACCACGACATAAACTTTGTGATATGATACAATGAGCCATTACGGAAATATTTCATACATGGTTGATATCGCAAGTCTTTTCGCATTAAATTAAATAATAAAACCTGACATTATTACTAAGAGTAAGAGCTGGGGTGGTCGATTGGCTGATGTGTAGTTGCTAAGCAGTTTTATTTAAAGATTAAACGGACTAATAATCTTGTTCAAGACTAACATTTAGATTGATAGTGTACAGTAGTGATTGAAGGATTGTCAATCCGAATGATTCAATCAGATCTTCATTCCAATTGGTCGTGTAAAATTTGCTTTATAGTTTTAGTTTACATGTGACAAATTGATTCAAAATGTAATGATGATTAATTGGCGAAGAGAGATATTTATTTAGGAAAAAACACATTATAAGTACCTATTTATTCCACAAGTGTATTGTATTATCAAGGCATGTTTCGCATATACTGTACAATACGGTTTATAATTTAAAAAATCTACATTAAGAGTGGACACGGTTGCAAAAAAATGTCAAAAAATTAAGCAAGTAGGATAAAATAGCAAACGCCAGCACAGTCTTATATCACGCTTGTACATTTCACTCTACATGTGATTGAACAAGAAAGATAAAAATTCACTGAACGCGTATTATATATTTTTAACCATGCCCGATTATAATGTGGAGACTTTTGAGTTCCAGTGAACATGTCAACAATGTATTTAACGCAAACCAGTCATGATTCAATCACTACAGCTTTCTGTTCAGAAGGTTACAGTAGAAAAATGTGATTATTTAAGAACCTCTACTTAGATCAATTAATTCCCAGTCTTCGACATAGGATCGAGAATCGATACAGACATTACGTTAGTATTAATTAACTTAGTATTACTATAAATTAGTATTAACTAAGTTAACCTGATTCTTGTGAGCTGGTATTTATTTATATCTGTTCACAAAATAAACTAAAAAGGTTGTTGAAGAATACTTTCGTCCTGCAGTATCATGGCAACATCTGATGATTACATCGTTTCCAACTTTTCACAAAGTAAAATTCATACCGCATGATTAACCCTTAAAGTCTAAAATTAAACGCTTGACTCGTCTAGCTACGAGGTCTGAACTATATAGTAGGTAAGTATTCCCAGATTGTCACTCAGAAAGCTCTCACATGGGTGATATCCGCGAGAAAGCACGCATTGTTACATCCCTTTGTTGCTCGGATAATTATTTAGAGTGGGGTGGCGAAATCGTTTTAACTTTGTAACGTCTGTAATGAAAGCGGCCAAGACACGCTCGTCGCGCGCACTGAAGTGTTATTAAAAATAGAAAATAACTTTTTAACTAAAACTTATTGTTACAATAATTACTTAAATAAGAAAAACAAGATATATAAACAACACGGAACGATCAAATATATTTACCAAACATAATTTATAATCTACATTAAAAAAACTGTTACGTCATCGTCAGGCATTTGAGCACACGAATGAACTCGAACTGACAGACATACGACAGATTATTACCACTAAGTCTAGGAACTACATTTATATTTGAATAAATTTTAATACTGATTTGATAATAACGAGTATTAACCTTAATTCACAATTACAAAGTCATAGGGCTAAGCAATTGCAGGCGACCAAGAACCAAGTCATATCAAATTACACAATTATTATAGAATGTTAGGGTTTAATCATGCAATTTGATACACCTATTTATTTTAAATTAGTGGACTGTTTCAGTGTGAATATAATTCCATCAAGCACCCTCAGTCGATATCTTAAATTAAATAGTAGCAAACAATTGTTATTTTTATAAATTTTTTAGACGAATTTAGTCACAAATAAATAAAAAATAATATAGCGAAAAGGCGAATAAAATATAATTGTAATTGCCTCTAATGATTGACTGTGGTGTTTTAGTCAGCGACCTATTTATGAGAAAAGTTTTTAAATATTTTTGTTATTGATAAAATATAGCTTACTTGTTAAGTTACGTTTAAATTCATTTGATTCACGCATTTTATGAATACTATTTCACTATTTCAATCAATTACAATGTTTCATAGTTTTTCTCATTAATAAATATTACTGTCTTCTGAGATGGAACTATCCAGTAATTAATTTTGTAGTAAGTAGTGTTATTTTAATTAGTATTATTATCGATTTTGTCTATCCAACTAACCACTTCCAGTAGAAAAAAAATAATTAAGACAATTGTTTACCTTAGAAAAAAATAATATTGCGATATAGTTAGACTGAAGACGCTTTTCAAAGAGACGAAACACGTGTCACATTTAATGCCAAAGCTATCAACAACTTTATATTATAACTCTGGCGCCTAATGCTACAAGTGCCTATGCTAAATTTATCAATTATTCAGTACAGGCGATTGTGTATTTCTCAATAACACTATATATCATTATCATTCACATTACTTTGGTGATTTTGTAAGAGAACATGAACACTTTTTGTACTTGCAAATTTCAACATCTGAATTGTCAATGTCAACATATGCATTTTGTGGTGCAAAATACGCTGAAACATTATTTTGACATACACTGTAGATTTTTTCTTGTTTCATTAACTTTAAATCGGCTGACATATGAATTTCTACCATTAAAAGACTGAAATTTAGAAATACTTAAGTCAAAATGGTCAAAATCTCACATAGGCACTTTTAACATTAGACCCCAGGACTATACTCGAAATGTAATATTGTTATTTACATTTTTTTTGTAAATATTTTTTAGCATGCAAAATGCTATTCGCTATTTGTGATTCCTTTGTCATGTTTGTGTATCTCACAGTAACAGAAATTTCTAATGTCTCTGTCCCAAAAATTTCAACAAACGTCATCAAAATAACCATCAACATTCACTCACGAGCTTTTAATGCACATACATTCAAAGTTTCAAAGGGCATTTCGGGTGCCCAGCGCTTTCACGAATTTTATGGGACTCCCCATAAGGGATGAGTAAGTGCGCACAGCTTAGTAATTAATACAATAACGTTTAAGAAACTTCTTACCTAAGGTAAACCACACCAGTCTTTTCACTCGCGGAGCACTTCTCTTTAACTTAGTGGAATCCGTAAGAATCTACATACATACAAAACGTCACGTTCTGACTAGGGATTGCAATACCGGTTTTATCAAATCCGTGATCCTGGAATTGCTGTTTTTACAATCCCGAGTTACTGATTTTTAAAGTACAAAATTCTATTATTTTGGTATGAAAATTAATCAAAATCGAAATATAAATAAATTTGATTGTTGATGAATCACAAAAAGTTTATGAAACGCCAGATAGCTACGTCCTGTTCTACTTTACCTTAATGACACAAATCGATACTTTCCTTGAAAGCAAGTATATTGTGAAACGAACATTTCTGGTAGGGTTGCTTGATGATGGCCGAATCGCACCTTCCAGGATAATCGTCAAAAAATGCCAGTTCCATTGTCTTGGTTATTTCAGATACAATTGGTTGATTTACAGTTATAAATTAATAACGTGTATTAATTTATTTAATATGGAGACAAGAAACAAAACATAACACAAGAAACAGAATTAAAACAGCAACAAAGCGAAACAAAACAAACTAGGCCTGCCGTCAGATCGGATAAGAGTGAAGTGCTTCACCCTCACCCTAAGCAGACGGCAGTCTAGTAGCAAGATGTTAACAAATGGACGACCGAACAGTGGATGAGACTGAGAAACTCAATAATGCGCAATTTTCGTAGCGTTTCTGAAGTATGGTCGCAGGTTTGCAATCGAACGTCAATGCGACATTCAATCCGAGGCTCTCACTGAACAGATTTCAAACGACTACCCTACAATGAGGTTCGTGATTTTATAGTATACTGAATATACTATAGGCAGTGAATTTACATAAATGAATTTTAATAAAACAATATTTGTTTGCCAATGCTTTTACAAGCGAATTCAGACGGTTAAAGACGACTCAAAGCATGGTTTTGGACACGCTGAGAATCTGGGGTATCGCAATTGACACACAGGTATTTAATCACACAGACGCATTGCTGTTTGTATCTTGAGTTCATTTAGGCACTGATCCTTGCAAAGGTTGCACCTGTAGTCGAATTCGCAATAACAGCTATTATTAAATTGATTAAATATGTTGATTATTTATTTTATTTCTAAAATTTTTATGTTTGGATTAGTACTATTATATTTATAATTTAAGACATCGACTGAGGGTGCTTGATGGAATTTCAATAATCCAAATTTAATTTAAAATTCAAATTTAACTATTATATTTGTATTTACTCTCATCGTCAAAATGATTTATATTTATTTTTGTAGTACCGGTATTTTATGTCATACCTAAATACCGGTATTGACATATTCTTCCAGTATTGTGATCCCTAGCTCTGACATCAACTTGTCGGAAATGTTTCCTTATCTCACTAATTAGTACGTACAAGATTACTAATTAGTGCGATCATGAGTATTTGCATGCCTTCGTGGCTTAGTAGTTGAAACTCTACTATTGTAAAAATAAAAAACATGTTCTTTTTGAAATAAACTTTGACAAAAAAATATTAATTCTACCACTATTAAAAAACGATGCCATATTTTGAAACGAACAACAGAACTAAAAGTAATTACCGTTTAAACTATTTGGAGTACTCATCAAGTCAGGCAATTTTTTCACGATTCTGTATAAGAAAATAAAATGTCTTACACATATTTTGTCCACTGGTGAATAAACCGAGGGTCGTGAGTGACATGCGGCACTTAGGGTATGCGCGTGCGGCTTGTCAATAATATTGAATATATATATTCAATGGCATGTAAGAAATTGATCCCTTTTCTCTCAACTGCACGTTACCTACCGAGAAAACTGTATTTACTTTGGAGAAATTCAAGGCTATTATTTTAATAAGAAACACTTATTAGTTGTGAACAATTTAACAATTATAATCCAACAAAAATAAATTATATCGTTCGACAAGTAGCAATATGCAGTAACTCACTAATAAAAATATTAGATATACAATTACGAAACAATATTATTACGGAGTCTAAGAGGAACTTTATTGATGGTGAGCTGAATTATTTTATTACTGATTTGATGATAATAACAATGGTCGAATATTAATTGGTAAAATAATTGCATAACCAATTAAAAAAACACCTAAGACATAGCAATAACAGGTTTTCATAAAAATCATTTATTTTAATACATGTATTTTAGTTTTATTAAAGAAGTCTTATTCGTTTTATAAACAAACTAATATTTTTTACCCGGCTTTGCCCAAGGTAAGAGTGGCTTATATTAGTTAATTTAACACTTTTTTCTTCTTTTTGGGCATACTTATTCTAAAACCCATGAATTGAGTATTTCACTGTTTTAGTTTTACAATTTTAAATGATGGATAATTCTCCGCTCAGTCTTACGATTCACGTGAAAGGTTTTTGTTTGTGACATTTATATTATAACATATTTATGGTCGCCAAGCAAATTCAATATGGGTTGAGTTTTTATGACGACATGGAGTGGTTGCTAAGTAACTATTTGCTATTATTTTTCGGTTGGTTTTAATTGAGACGTCAAAAATATAGCGTTTTTAGGTTAAAAGTTCAGTGAAAATTTAACGTCGCTACTGTACACCGCTTGAGAGGAGTAGCATACAGATTTCTACAAGTATTTTGCGCTATATACATAATAGTAGAGATAATTATTACGTTTTCGCTAATATTCTATTTGCAGAAACACATTTATATCCTAAAATCTATATCGCAGCTCTACTAAATCGCCAAATATGAATTTGGCTGTTTTTGAATAATAGTTTGACAAACCCTGAATTATTCGATGAACTGAGTTTTGCTAATTTCATGCCGGGTATATTTTCGATATACTGTGGGTAGAACTAATTGGCATTATTCCGATTATTGTGTTTCTGCGCATAACAGAGTCGTAGGATTACTATATGTAGTGCTCGGATAATAGCCAGACCTATTATCGGAATTACATAATACCGAAGATTTCGAGGATCAAATTACTTTTGCGAGATAATTAACACATTCTACTTTATGTTCAGAAATACCGTTTTGAAAAGACAAAAGTTATTATTCTTAGAAATCACCCAATGTGACGAAACCGTTGCGGGATCATCCTCAAATATTATAAAACTGACAAATGAGACTTCCCAAAACATTATTTATACAGATGCATACATACAAACTATAAAAATCTTAAAACTTATTGAATAATATTTCTATAAAATTAAAGAAATCTTTATATTGAGTTTCCTTGTATTTTTTTTATTCTTTTCGTAACAATTAGTCTAAATGATATTATTTATTTTTATTTTCGTATATTAGATAATCAATTTATAAAACATTTCGTACCGGAATTTGAACCCTAAACATCCGTAACTGAAGCTACTGACAACATTGACCACTCCACCAGAGACCATTCGATAAATTTATTTTTCAATCGATTTATGGATTTCTGTTCATAGGCATGGATTTTAGTAATGTCTAAAATTCCCTCCCACCCATCTGATAATAAATAAAGCGGCGTTTCTAATGGAGCACACATTACATAAACTGCATTTTCTTCAATCGCCCATCTTCTCTTAGATAATAAGAATAAACGATGATTAGAGAACAAATAGGTCAAATTTCAGCATAAATACATTAAAAATTAAATTTGGATTATTGAGATTTTGTACATTATTGAGATTATTGAGATTTAGGTTGCACAAGTTTTAAAATTAAAAAACAACTCGCTGATAGTGTCAGACCGGCGTTCTATTGCAAAAATTCTCTAGGCAAATTACTTATTAACAATAAAGATAGAGTCCATTTTAAGAACAAATCTGGTATTTATAAATTACAATGCAGTGATTGCCAACATTTCTATGTGGGTAAAACCACACGTACATTAGATATAAGGGTATCAGAACATTTAGCTGCCTTTAGATTAAAAAAAGCTACTTCGACATTCGCAAATCACTTGCTAATGGAGAACCATACGTTTAATGTGGATGATGGGGTTAAACTGTTGCATAAAAACATGGGGGATCATAAATTATTTTATCAAGAAATTTTGGAAATCAATAGAGCCCAGTTAAATTCCTTGCCAATTCTGAATGAGCAGCTGAACCTTCCTAATTCTCCGTTATTATATCCTATACGTTGAAACACCTAACAGATGTCACTAAACGTGGAATGATTGTATATATTTACCCTTTCGTCGAATTGCATCCCGTCGAAACCCACAATGCTATTATAATTGTAAAATCACTGGTAATTCCATAAGAAGTTGGAAAGCGGCAATTCGCCACTCTGTAAATGTGGTGTTTACAAAATAAGGATTAAGGCGATTCTCGAAATTTTAACTCAGGTATTAGTGTGGCTCTCAGACGTATAATGTTTCTTAAATCTTACCTCGTAAATAATATTTGTCGTATTTGTATCTTCTATATAAACGTTAGACACTGTTTACTGTCTGTCAGTTCGAGTCCATTCGTGTGCTCGAATGCCTGAAGATGCCGAAAGGCGAAACCCGGGTCGTTAGTGACAAAATACATGGAAGTGTACAAAATCTCAATAATCCAAATTTGATTTTGAAATTCCATCAAGCACCCTCAGTCGATGTCTTAAATTATATCTTAAATTACATTAAAAATTGATTCACAAAGTAACCGTAATTGGGTTCAAACCAGAGGACACCGCAACCGAATAGGACACATACCCAACATCGTTAACAATTTTTGCTACAGGAGAAGTTCGTATAATTTTACCTCATAAAATCTTTCGCGGGAATATCAAAATAATATTAATAAAATTAAAATATTCTGTATAAATAATATGGCTGGAATGATAAAAGTAACAAAGAAGTGTTTTAAATTTTCCTCTTTGTAAAAGTTGCAAGCAGGACAATGTCACTAAGGCTCCAAGTGTACTCACCTCTCTTGGGGAGTAAGCGTTTATTTATCCCGTCCCTTAACCAGGCCCTTCCTAATAACGTATTGCGAATATTCCCTCAGTAGATATAATCTACTCAGGCCACAAATAAACTTATATTTACTGTGCACACATGAATAATAAAGTTTATATAGGTATGTTATATAATTTTTAAAAATCAGCTCCTGCAACAATAATTAAAAATAGCCATGATGGATTGTTTTTTTTTTTTTTTTAAATATCACATACTGACAGAAGGCATTAAGTCATTTTAAAAAGTTCTAAGATAATCGCATTTAAAAACATACTCTCTCTCTCAAGTATAATTGTTTGTGATTCAAAAATATGTTTTGTAAATTACAAATAATAATTTCTACTCCGTGGCGCAGTTGGTAGCGTTGTTTCATAAATTGGTCTAGATACCTCCATTAGGTAGCCATATGCTCCACGTTGGTAAAATAATAAAAAAAGAATAGTATTTTTGACATACAAATTATACAATTTGGTATCGATGAGTTATAGTAGATGCCTTCTATTAGAATAAAAAATAACAATATGACTTAATACTGTTTCTATTTCAAAGCGATTTTATCCTATGACTTCACGAGCTCTACCAGTAAGTGGAGCGTTAAATTGCATACATTTTGACGCTAAAGTAGAAAACCATCAAAAACTGACTTAATACATTCTGTCAGTATATACTCGATGTATACAAAAGATTTTTGGCAATGTTCAACATGCTTGAAGAAAGTCTCCACGAGCGTATCACTCACTTAACGGTTCTTAAAAACAGACAAAACATATTATTTCGCCAATTAAAAATACAACAACAAATCGCCAATGGCTATTTTGATGTAGTATAATATAACACTTACCTATAGCCTCGAGTCACATTGGTAGTATTATTCAATGAAAATAAATGCTGAGCATAATTTTCATATTTTCAACGGTACATATCTTGTTTAATTTTGTTGTTTTCCATTGATTAAACAAACTTTATTCCTAAAGTGTTTTTTTTTACATAAAATACTTATTCAGATAAAAACGTATTTACGCGTGCTATAAATCGGACGTGTAAAAACTTTTTTTATCGGAAACATTATATGGTGAGTTGCGTTATGAATCTTTGAAATGCACTAATGTAAATTCTCATTTTTGCAGATAAGGGTTTATTCGAAAGGAGTGTTAACATAATAGTGGCTTACATCAAGTAACATGTCAGAATTTGTAATTCTAAAACCAATTAAAAATGATGTTTCCCTTTCAAAAAGTGGTAAATTTATTTTTCTTTTTTACATCATTTGGCTGAGATCTACTCTGTCGTCTTTAAAACGACATCCAATCATTAACTCATGCTCGTCTTTTTTGAAGGTTACATCAATTGGCCAAAACACCGCCGAATTATTATATTTCATTTGATACCTCAAACTGAATATATGCACAGTCATAGACAAATGCTACATTATCGATTGATTAATTCTCACGATGAGCGAAACCGGTTCTGATCATTATAAACATGTGGAAGTAGTACAAAACAAATTGTGTTTTACTTTTAAAACATAACACCTTGCCACCAATAATTGACAATGAATCAATAAAGAAAGAGATGTTGAAAAAATCAAAACACAGAATACTTTAAAACATAAACATCTTGAGTCATCCATTAATAAATCGATAAATACTCTCCGTTAGTCGGCGGGCTTTCAGATTGATTCCGGCAATCTTTCATTGAACATTAGTATGATTAACAATATTTTACCATGAATTTTAATGAGACTGAATACCTACCGAACTCTCAAAACTAAAATTACTTGTGTGTTGAAATTTATTCATGTTTAATTTGGAATGATTTATATTCCCAAAGTTTTCGAGCTGAGTGCGCCCACAGTTTTAAATGATTAATAAAATAACTCACCCGTTTCAGCTTAAAGGTCTCCATGGTGATAACGAAGGCTTTGCTTCGCCCTTTCACCCAACCGAATCATAGCTTAAATCAAATATTCAGAAATAATTTACTATATCACACATTTGACATATTAATGATTTCGTCGATTTGTTTATAAATGGCGAAGATATCTTGACACAATAATTATTAGGCCATCCGATCTCGGACCATTTTTATGTTCCCGTGATTTCCGGATTGGTCATTAAGTATTGTTTCATATTTTAAAATTTATTTGTGTCCATTATTGTTTCAAATGAAATGTTTTATGATTTTTAAAAATTGGGCATTGGAATGATTCTTTGTATTTATTGCGAAGACTGTCATATGCAAAAAAAAAATAAGTAATATAATATATAGCTTTATATTTTATTTTATTTATTTCATTATTAAGGTAGGTTTTACCAGATAGTATGCAAAAAGTGGGCATGTTCTTCAATTCGAGTTTACACTATTCCTCCAACCACTTAACAAGCAGCCTTCTGCTGTCCTCCATTTCAAATTGGTTAAAAACGGCTGTTACAAGATACGACAAGGAGCGAACATTTATGTTCATTATATAGGTATTATAAAAAAATCGGGGTACACTTTGTAGTTAGTTAATTTGAATTATTTTTTAGCATTAACAGTAAATCCCGGGATTAATATTTAGATAATCCTAGGCTAATGGGATTCCGGGATCCCGGATCATGGAATTGGAAGCCCTAGTAAGTATTAGGTTTGTTTTTTTATCGAAATTTATATCGATTAGCTTAATAATAGTGTTCATAAAAATAATTTTACTTGAATGCTAGTGATATCTTCATAAATTAGTCGAAAGCTATCTTATTATTTATGACTCTTCGTCAAATATCGAGATGATACTGGATACATGAGCAGCATATAAATATATACATGGGCTGGTTCAGCAGATTAGTGACGATTGCCAAACCGACCCGGCTTAGTAGCTGAAGCTTTGATATTCAACCACAATAATTTTGAGTTCAGTGAAATATTTTTACCCAACTAACACATCAGAAGCCAGTTTATGTTGAATGAATGACATATTGCTTACCTATTTACAATCAACAGTCACTCTTTGCCACTCTATAAAACTGAATCGTGTTTTGCCCAAACACCACATTTATAATGTGTTTATTCAAGAGTTATTTAAAGACACGCACTCTTCCACAACTGAAAACATCGCACGCAACATAATTATATAATTTAAATTCTTATTAATATGAAATTTTAAATGATAACGTTTTTATTCCACTGGTTGTATTACTAATTATGACAAGTGTTTCGCCTCTTCCTGAAGCATTATCAAACTAACTCTATCGTGATTAAGTATTAGTATTTTTTTACCAATCATCCAACTCAAATTCGATATATTTACCATAATTAATTCAAAGCTTTCTAATTGGAATAAAAGATTTTAATACATGTGGTTTTTCGAAGGATTCTGCCAGAAAAATGATAACTTTGTAATTTCGCTTAACGAATATTGGAATAATAAAGCTATTCATTATAATTTTATATTATTCAGTATTGCATTAAATTACTTTCTTTCTTCTTTAACCTAAATCAGATGGAAAAATGCTGTTTATAAACAGTATTATGAAATAGAATAAGATCGAATCGATTTCTTAGAATTCTAAATCAGAAAATAATTCTCACTCGCAGATGGCTGATTTGTTTGTACAGCATATCACGTTACAAGATAACTTATTTTGTCATAAATCATATCTAAAAATCATTCAGTAAAACAGAAATTATATTTAAAACATGCTTTATTTGAAATTGAAAAGCATTCTCATATTTTGTCTAATTTTTCACAAATTCTTTTGAAAGAGGTTTACATATTTTTAATTAACAATAACTACGTTTTTAAACATTACAATAAAATCAAATAAAAAAAAACATAAAGTTACTCAGTTAAATTAAATACCAATAAAAAAAATGAATGGTCAAAGATCCGTTTAAATAAAATTTAATTTCAGGAAAACATTACTACTGAGATATTTTTAAATTTTGTTTGATAATTTAGTTAATTTATTGGTTCAATAATATCAAGCAGCGTAATAACAAAGTTATCGATTTCGTTTATAGTGACTAGAGAGTATTTATGACAAGTGAGTACCCGGCATGCGTTGCAATGCCACTCAAAGAAAGAAAGGGTTTGTGTTTTAATTCTGTTTATTGAAGTACTTTTGGATTAGAGATCTATCTGCACGGGTTGAAATTTCATAAAATTACCCGGTCCGAGGCCGTCAACAACAACAGATTTGTAAGAGGTCCACAACATTTTAATTGTATACTATTTTATTTGATTTATGTATAATTTGTTTGATAATCAGTAATTTCTTGTCTTAGTTTATGAACCATCTGTTTTATACACCTTAATTATAACACTCAATTTTATATAAATATAAAAATTATTTTATCAGTTGATAATGCTCGTGATGAGCGAAACCGGTCCTGATCATCAAAAACATGTGGAAGTAGTACAAATGAATTGTGTTTTAATTTTTTAAATATAATGTCTTTCCACCAAGAATTGACAGTTAACACCTTAAAAGTGATAAGAGAAAAGATGAGATAATTTTTATCGATGCACAAGGAGGAACCAGAAAAACCTTCCCCATCATCGTATTGCTTGCTAGAATTAGAGGAGAAAAGAATATTGTTGCAACGCCGATGACTGATGAACAAACAGTAGATTCACAATCCAGTTGCAGTTCAATGTTGCAAATCCAGATTGACTTAATCCATAACTTTTTGCAACATCAGGAAAGGAAGTGCAAAAGTCAAAGTACCGTACGAAGCTAAAGTACTATTCTGGGATCAAATTTCACAAGAAATCTTCTCAAACGGTGAAAAGTAGTGACGTGAAATTCCCCACGTCATTTTGCTGACATTTATAGGTCAACTTTGCTATTTTCATCTTTTAACATTATTATTAATCGATAGACTACATTTTGTGGGTGTAACAATTGGTACTTCCCATGGTGGCATTTACAACATCCACACTAGCTTACGCCAATGTCTAAACGTTAGCGCCCTTTATCTCTGGTGAATCTGTGTTTAAATACTTGCAATATATAAAACCGAAAGCAATAATTTTTGCACATTTACCTCATAATTATCACATTAACAAACTTCTATCATGTTTTTATAAAATTAGAAAAGAAATGACACTTAATTGTTAAGTAAAATCCTTTGAACAATATATTTACGTTCGTTCAACTGGATAACTATCCTACCAACCAAAGCATTACGGAGCATTCCCCGTATTTTAAAAAAGGCTACATTGCACAGCGCTTATTTTCTATCCACTCTCATTAAAATCGATGGCGCAAAAAGATTGCACTTATTAATTCACAACAAAAATTCCTCACGGGCTATTTATTCAAATCGCTAGAGCATAAAAACTATATGAAAAAAAGATATATTTGCGCTTGAATAGCTACTCGAATTAGTCCACATGATTGAGCTCGCGGAATCTGAGACTACCTTGCTTACTCTTATTGTAAGAAATTTCTTTGCTCCGAGATGTTTCTTAAGTCATAGACTACATTGTGCACGTGATTTTTTTCAACATCTGCTTACATTTTCTCAGGCACTGAATGGAAAGGCTTAAAGAAATAAAATCAATACATTACAATTAGATTAAACACATCAGTTTTTAACAAAAAAATATAAAAATAGCCAATCAAATATTTTCGTTTTACCCTTAATAGTCATTTCATTGATTGGACTGACTTTTTTACCATTTTCGCTCCCAACATGGAGCATATGGCCTCCTAATGGAGGTATCTCAACAGGATTTTTCTATGAGAACTCCTTGCTACTCAATAGCTCAACCTCTCTTTTTTCGAAGAGAGTAAGGATAGAAGGATAGGGCTAGGACAGGGCTAGTGGTTAGCTAATCGCTCTCGCTACGCCCCATTTTTGAGGTTCGGATGGGTGCGAGGAAAGAGTTTTAGACATCACAACATGCATGACTACGAACAGAAATCCATAATTCGATTTAAAGATTAATTTATGAAACCGTCCACACCCGGAATTCAACCCGAGAATCCCATCCCCGTAACCGTAGCTAACAACACCTCCAATTGCGCCACGGACGCCGACGTCGGACTGACTTTTACTTGATAGAAATCCATTATTATTACTAGACATCGTCAAAAAATACCGATTAATAATATTTGATGATTCTTTTATTATTCACTAGTTTTATAATGGCAGACCACTTCGTGCTTCAATTAGGGATTAGAATCAATACCAAGATCATACTTGGATCCACATAATGAATTGTGGTCGTCCTCTCTTCACGTACGTAAGTTGATCTCTCTCACTATGCCCCGTTGTTAGGATCGGATCGGTGGTCCCGAGGGAATGGAAGCTTCACATACATCCACGCCTACAAAGAATCGATTGAAAAATCAATTTATGAAACTGTCTATACTGGGATTCGAGCGTGTGAGATCTGTAAGCAATGCCATCGACGTCGATCACTACACCACAAACACGACTAAAAATATCATACATTAAATAAAGTCTTCCTTATAGTGTAAATACATGGAATACATACTCTCTGAAATTTTCAGTATTATTATATTTTTTCCAATATGCAAAATCCCGCATATTACATCAAATGGCAATTAAGTCACTCATATCACAACAAAAGCTGTTATCTGGATGTGCAGACAAAGCATCAGAATGATTGATTAAACGCATATTCGTATATTTAATGTTACAGCTTAAGCACAGTCGTAATGCTGTCTGATTTTCAGCTTCTTCATAATCGATTAAAAATACATTCATATGTATATTAAGCCCGCCCGCATACATTTATAAAAAAGCTCCTACTTACTTGAACCCAGAAAAGGCACTGAAGTTTGGAACGCTTAATTGCTCCAAGTTTATTCACTCATCTGTCCGATACGAAAAATGACCCAAAGCACAGATGGCTGGTCTCCAATGTAAAAGGTTGCCCGTGAAGGCAAAAATCTGCTTCCAGCAATAAGACTTTTACAAAAACGTATCCGTTACAATTGACTTGATAATTATTCCGAATTAGTTCCAAATATCAATGGTTATGCGATGTCTGTTTTCTTTTAACGTCAACACTTGTTAATAAATTATGAAAATTCAAAAAATATATTCATTGAAAATAATCAAATATGTTCATTATATTCTTGTAGTTAATTAAAAAAGTATATATTATAATAACAAAATGTAGTCATACAAAACATTTTTTTCTGTGATACATAATTCTTCATATATATATATATTATACATTGTCGATTTACTAGAAAATTACATATCTAAATTTCAGTAAAATGTTCAGGAGAGTTTTAAAACTCGTTATTCTACGAATTTTACATATCGACTGTGAAAAGGAAAAAGGACGAAACCCGCACATAAAACATATTGTGTATAGCCCAGACAAAACGTGTATTAAATTGTAGACATTCTGATTAACGAAAAAAAATATTTTGAAAAGACGAAGGGATAAGTCTTTATGCCTTGCTGCAGTCGATATGGTATAGATTTATACATAAATTTACGTCCTTTTTCAGTTCCACAGTCGAAATGTTATATGAATAATGTGAAATTCAAAAACAACATTGAATAAAACTGAATTTATTAGGTTTTAAAAGTCACCTGAACATTTTACTGAAATGTAGATACGCAGTTTGCTATAGATGTACCAATTTAACCGCTAGTGAGGGTACCACCGCCGCGTTAGGAATGTTGCCATTCTCAACCATAACTAAAATTTCAATAAATTCCAAAACTGATATTTTAACGACGGCTATTGAAAGTAGACAAGATATTTATTTTGCATAAAATGGCACTAGGATAAATTTATTCTGGACAATTCTAGTTCCCAATTCCGCGGCGGCCAAGGTATGTTGGTAATACTGTAGTCAATACGACGATATGTATGAATTTAGTTGTCCGGAAAATATGTTTTAGCTAAGTGCATGAGACGTCTTTTAACATGGCATCCGTCTACGTCTAGTTTCAAAATGATGTTGCGCTTGAGGCAAGATAAAAAGTGGGCCACAGCAGCGATAGTATCTCGCCAACGCGTGTTCTCCGCATGTTTGACACTGATTCCGTCACGCTAATGTGTTTTAGAGCCCTTGAGATGTGGAATTCTTATACTTTTTTTTGTTCATATTATAAAAATAGACGGTGCAAAAAACTGATCTCTGGAATATAGATCGGATTTGAAATCCCCAATTTATGCTCAACGCGTTTATCTGATTCACGCAATAAGAAAAGAATATTGTCATTCTTTATATTTTATTTAAAATTGGCACTGTACTCAACGCAACGTAGGCCGTAAGACCCCATAGAGTTTCAATGAAAAAACAAAACTTTTATTTATTTAATAAAGTCATCTTTACATAGCTGAGTGATCAATTCGGTTTGACTCTCGTTAATCCGGTTGTGAGGTGAAGGGCTTAAATTTTAAAATGAAAACATAATTTTTCAATCAAATTACGGATTTAAACACCGAAAAAAAAGGCGCAGAGAGAGCAAATAGCTAAATCAAATTTGGATTATTGAGATTTTGTACACTTCCATGTATTTTGTCACTAACGACCCGGGTTTCGCCTTTCGGCATCTTCAGGCATTCGAGCACACGAATGGACTCGAGTCAGTTCGAGCCCATTCGAAGGGTCGAATGCCTGAAGATGCCGAAAGACGAAACCCGGGTCGTTAGTGACAAAATACATGGAAGTGTACAAAATCTCAATAATCCAAATTTGATATTGAAGTTCCATCAAGCACCCTCAGTCGATGTCTTAAAAAATAGCTAAATACTTATTATTATAGAGAAAATAGTTAATATATTTAAAATTAAAATTGGTAACTTTATTATTCCATTGGTTGTGTTACTAATTTTCTCGCCTCTATATCAATGACTCTAATGCTTAACTTATAAATTATAAAACAAAAGATGGGCCGTTACTATTTCTTTCTGTTGGACGTAAGGAGGGAGTAAGATGAAAATAGTACTAATTACCTTAACACTCCTAATGACAAAAATTAAATAGTATTGTTTGGACGTGAAAATCTAAAGGGAAAAAATTTAATAATGGCCACCTGTCCTATTCAAAATGATTTACTAACAATTGATTTCTGTTCATTTTTTTTTACATATTATTTACTCGACAGAGTATCTCTTCATCATTATTTAATTATAACTGTTGAGACATATTGTTATATTTTCTTTAATTCCACTATAATTTTTTTTATATGTTTGTCCTATATAAGAAGCTGGAAAGTCTTCTCAAGAGAGGCGGTATATCCCATACTGAGACAATGATTCTATGATGTCCCATAAAGAATAAAAGAACTTATTTATAGTCAATGATAAAAAAATAACTAATAGCATTATGAACAAGACTTGAATTTTTTTTGTATGGCAAATACTTAGTGTTTGTACCAATAACTCGTATGGATAATTAAAAGAAAACTATACAAACATTATCATTGTATGAAATTTGAAAATATTTAACAAGATGTTTTTGTGAAAGTTGAATTAAAATTAAATTAATTTTTCATATATCTGATTAAGTAATCAGATAGCTCAAAAATACCACAAAAACATGGTAAGGCAGATAACATTCTAAGAATTTAACAAAATGGTACTGGGTCAGTAAAAGGATATTTCTAAATTTCTTTCTACTGGCCATATCCAGAAAGCATCTAATTATTTAACACCTGTTTATCGAATGTAGAAAACTTCGGTTTAAATAAATATTTTTTGATTTATGGTGATCATTTTAATATTTCTTTTATCATTATCTCAATATGGGTAATTTGGTGATGTATGAGTAATGACGGTTACGGATGTCTCAGTTTCAAGTCCCGGCGCGGACAGTTTCATAGGTTAATCTCTCAATCGATTTATGAATTTATAAAACTTAAACCACTAGTCCTGTCCAAGCCCTATTCTTTTATACCTACTCTCTTCGAAAAAAGAGAGGTTGAGCAACTGAGTAACAAGCCATTCTCATAGAAAACTTTTGTTGAGATACCTCCATTAGGAGGCCATATGCTCCACGTTGGGAGCGGACATGGTTAAAAAATGAGTAATGAATTAAACAAAATATTACTTGTTTAACAATATATATGCAAAAAAATGAGAAGGTTTTTTATTCATCGTGTAAAATTTACATTTGTGTACATATTCTGAGATATTGCCAGTTGACGGTCGATATAGTTTTCAGCTGGGCTTCAGTTCATTTAATACGTTTCAATATTGAATGTAAACGTGTGATAGCTATTTTGCAATTATTATAAAATTGAATTGTTTATTGGGTCTCTGTATAGTATTCGTTATATATACGAGTTTCATTACCTGATTTCATAATAGAAAAAAAAAACATACCCAATTATTTGGTGTCATAAATTTGTGTTGTTAAATCCTTTCAAACATATAAAAATGAAAAGGTATTTTCAAAATTAATTTTCAATACAAATTTTCCAAACCTGCTTTCAACTTCTTTGCTAATTGTTTGAACAAAAGTAAACAATGAAAAGAAAATAAACCATTATCGTTTCACTCACTTACGTGTTTACTGTATTGTTCTTGTCCTTGAACCAATACAATTGTCCAGAAACAATCTTTGCGCAACGCTTTCGTTTTTTTTTCAGCCATTATCCTTGTCAGAATAACAATATAAGTCGTAGACGTTATTAATACGAGCGATCATCTGATCATCAAAGCGTATTTCCTTCGCATTATCCGTAGTCGAAGAGTTGAGAGGTCAGAGGTGATTACGCAAACAACTAAAATATTATACGGTTCCATTTGAAAGGATGGTGGACAGAGCCGGACATGGTAAAAATTAAGTGAAATGCATTTTGGTAAAACACAAATCCAAAATAACTACTCGAAAATGTATATTTATCACTTTTAAGGTGTTAGCTGTCAATTCTTGGTGGAAAGACATTATATTTTAAAAATAAAACACAATTTATTATACTACTCCCCATGTTTATAATGATCAGGACCGGTTTCGCTCATCTCGAGTTTTATCAACTAATAAAAATGCAATCATCACAGAGTTATTTATTTTACATAAATAGTGCATTTTATATAAATGAATTTAAAATTTTAATAAGTATATTCAATAAAATAAGTCATAAGTAAATCAAGAATAATAACTCGCGATGTCGAAACATTATAAACATATGGAAGTAGTGCAAACAAATTGTGTTTTATTTAAAATAAAAAAAAAATATTAGATCGTTTTAATTAATGCAAATATATACATATATATATATATATATCTACTTTGGAAAGGCAAAAGGACGTAACCCACAACAAAAAATATTCTGTATAACTCACACAAAGCGTATTAATACACTATTTAAAGCGAGTTTTTTCGGACCGAGAAAAATAGCCCTGGGTTTCGGGCCAGGTTCGGGTAGAAAGTGTGATAATAAGACTCGGAGCCGGGCCGGGCCTGAAAGGGTCGGGCTCGAACCGGATAATTTTATCAAATTTCGGTCCATGCAAACCTCTAATAAATATATATATTTTATACCGTATTAACATATCTTCCGTTCATTATACTACCATACGAGTTTAACCCTCCTTAACTCTACGTTATTCCTAGGGAAATTTTTCATTGTCAATCGCACTTCCGTTTTCTCACTTGCCTATCAAAATATAATTTATTTTAAGCATGAATTGAACAACTTATAATAAGTTACAATTCACTTGCTTTGATTATAAATTTTTGACGATCAGTTTTATCTTAACAAATTGTTCTATGCTTAAAAGTATAAGAAATAAAAAGAGGTTGGCAAATTTGATCTAAATTAAGACACATAATATATTACGCACCGTATGTTTATTACAAGTAAAACAGGCAAGAGAATATACTTAGTTAGTTTCTCAAACTAACTCCGTTAAAGTTAATAATGAAATAATTAATGTGTTGGTTTAAAATTCAGTTTCTTACCTAAATAAAGGTATACTATATCACTTACTTTCAGATACTTTTATTAGTATGTTAAGTTTTAAAATATTCTTTACACAATAAAAACAATACTATCATAACGATTCAATAAATAAAGCTTTAATTGTATTTACAGTTAACTCTTAGAACTTGGTTAAATATATATCTATAATTTATTATTATATTTTGGATTCCCTCAAATACCGCTA
This sequence comes from Himalopsyche phryganea, assembly GCA_022494535.1. Lineage (NCBI taxonomy): Eukaryota > Metazoa > Arthropoda > Insecta > Trichoptera > Rhyacophilidae > Himalopsyche > Himalopsyche phryganea. The sequence goes on along the minus strand of JAGVSL010000019.1, from coordinate 2,277,588 downwards.
TATATACATAAACAATGACTTAATAAATTCTAATGATTACACCATCATTATAGCCTTACAGCCTGATGAATACCTACAAAACAAAAATAATAAACAAACGTATTTGTTTAACAATAAAAATAATACTAAGTAATATCATTCATTCTTTGCGTCTCACCCCCTTTTCACGTCCAGTCGAAGTAAACAAACCCACCTTAACCTTAATTTTTAATTTAAGAATTAGAATCATTGTGTACCTTAGAAATAAATAACCTTACAATATAGTTGGTCTAAAGATACTTCTCAAAGAAGTGAAACGCGTTACATGAGTAACAAAACCAGTGGAATAACTAAGTTATCAATTTTATTTTTTTAATATGAATGGTTTTCCACAAAGTTACCTTAGAATATATCGAAAATTAAATTAAAAAGTGTAAAAAAAATTGTAAAAAAGTTCCAAAAAATATGTAATATAGTCCGGCAATACGCCTAGTCAGAACTAATCGTTCTCAATATGGTACGTAAAAAATGGTCAAGGTAATATGCTGTGTTCATTTTTAAAGAACATCCGTTTGTCAGATGTACCATTGCAGTTCGGTTCTGTTTCCGGGTTAATGTTCTCATTGGAGGGCGTGACATAAGAAAATACGATTAGCACTTCGGCGAACGGGATGAGTACGGTGGGGGTAAAAATACTTGAGCATTTTCGGTTGCGGAAAACGGGTGACGGGAGAAACGGATATTGCTTTCTCCTAACTTTAAGGGTTTCTCGATCGCCGTTTGCCGTCAAGTTATTCTTAATATTAATAATAATATCTCTAGAATTCTAGTCATAACTATCATACTTCAGATAAATGTGCTGTGCTTCGTTGAACTCGCTCACAACCTTGACCAATTGATAACACTAAATAATTGTTTAATCTATTACGGTTAAATCGAGAGTCATTGTATTATATTATTATCATGTACACTACCTACATTTCAAAGTTAATAAATATTGACTTCAATCGTTTGATATTAACCTTTCAAAACCATATTTACCAAGAAGCAAACAATAAGTTTTCGCTTAACTGTCGTAATTGGATTAGTAGGATTGGTTAGAGTTATTTAAATTCGTACGTGTTATTTTAAAATTTCTATTAATGAATACTTTTAAAGAATGTTTAAACCTGTAACTATTTTATAGACAATTCCCGATAATCGTCTCGGAGTGGTAACGATTTAGATTCCTATTCAACTTCGCTGAAGAAGGATGGAAGGAGCCCTTAGTTTCACTTATATCACCAAAAATGCATCAATCAAACACCTAAATTCCGATGAATTTGCCGACGCCTTCATTTAAAAACTTCAATCTCACGACGCTTCTAAAAACAAGCGAAATACGGAACACACATAAAAACGCAATATTTTTTTTCTATGACCAATAAAAAACACTTTAAACAGTTTTTCACAGAAGTAAAGAGATTTTGAGTTATTCATTCACGAGTTTATACGCTCCGCATTGAGATCAGAGATTTTTAAAAACTACTTCAAAATCGTTTGTTTTGCAGCGAATACTTGGTGTTCGTTGGTATCGTTACGTGAGAAATAATGTGATAAAGGATTAAAACTTCGACCGTGAAAGACAACAAGAGTGGATAAGCGATGTTTGACCCGACTTGGCCACTTGCTACCCCAGTAAGACCACTAAGTACCCTCTCTAAATCTGTATGGTGCCAAAAGATGCTGCCCTCGCCTGGGAAGAAGAGACAAGACTGACAAACACCAGTGATTCGTAAAGGCACCTCATGGTGACCACATAATTCACTTAAGACACTCATAATAAGATCAACTTTATCTTGAATTTGAATGTGTTTTATTTACTAATTATAACAGAAATAATGGTTGTCAGTCAAATATTCAATCGCTGTATTAAAATAACATAAATTTGACAATTTAGATTAAAAAATCTAATGTTCATTAAAAATTAAAGATTTTCAAGAAAATTTTCTATCGACTTACTTTAATTTGAATTGAAAAAAAGTCATCAGCTACTATTCTTAATAAAAAATATAGTAATTCTATCCCTACTCTCTTCTAAATCAGAGAGAAAATTGAAGAGAGTTTGATCAACTGAATAACAAGCAGTTCTGATAGAAAATTTCTGTTGACATACATCCATTAGAAGGTCATTTCCTCCACGTTGGGAATGGACATGGTAGAACAAAATGTTTAAGAAATAAATAAGAGTTAAATGTAATTCTTTTCACATTATTCCTAAAACTTTGTACTGATACGTTTTTTTATTTACAGACATCTATTTTAACATTCTTGACTTTTAAAATAATATTGACTTACGTTTTTTTCTGGACATTATCGAGCGGATACTTGCCAAAGTATACAAAAGTTCACGGTAATTAGTACGCTATGCAATTTTGCGCGTTGATAAATGTGTATACCACGCAACAGCGTATATTGTTACATTCAAATATTTAACACCATAAGCTTCATAAGGCAATTGCCAACATACCCAACACAGTTGTAAATTAATGAATTTGGTGCGTGGACGAAATGGTATGGTTGAAATAATTAAAAAAACAAATGTACCGTAATTTTTAATTAACAAATAAACAAATTTAAAAAATCATAGCCAATTCCGGATTTATAATACTTCAATAACCATCACAGTATTAAATGTAGCGATGTATATCGTACGAATTCAATTCATAATCAGCAAAAATTTCTAAATATGACCATTTAAATACCATAACTTGTACACAATTAATGCTAAAACTTTCATTTTAAATTTATTTCGATGCTAAATTTCAATCACAAATTTACGATTAATATATTATAATAACACAAAAATGTATATACAGTGTTAAAACTATGCGACAGATTTTCAATATCAAAATGAAATTAATATTTCTTCATTTATTTTAAATAATACCGAATGATTCGAACAAATGAAATTTTCAATAAACATAAACATTTAAAAAAAAATTATTTATATTAAAAAAATAACAATAATAAAAAAACTACGTTAAATTAATGGACCGCTTTTTTCGTAAAAAGATAAAACTGAAATAATTCACAACATCTTGTAATATCTTAAAATTTTTACAGTTGTTCTGTTTATTTTTTTAAATAAACACAAGAAAGAATGGTTCCGTGTTGATTTTGTTCTCAGTTAAATTAATTTAAAATTTAAACAAACTACCATAAACAATACATATTTTCAGTTTTTAATGGAGTTTTCGTTTCTTTTTATAATTTATGCGTCACGTGATTGAAAGCATGTTCAAAAAATCAGCTTGTTTATTTAAATAATCCAAAGGATTCCGATATATAACTTATTTTTATTCAGTTTGGTCTTAGATTTTTGTTTAGATGCAAATAAGATTCATATGAAATAATAATACCGTTTGCGAATTCATATTTAGATTATAATAAACGAAAATAAACAAACCTCACCGGCGTATTATTCTATTCAGTTTATCTCTTATTTTCTGAGTAATTTCTACATTTAAATGTGTTTTTATTTATTTGATCATATACGAAACACAAATATTGTATTTTTACATTAAACCAAAGTTCTCGGAATACATTTTTTTAAACTGCTTAACACCATAGCTACGTTGTGTAAACATAATCACATAATAGTAACTAAATACCTCATCCTCTTCATATTATCATATTATTCAATGCTTTTTTAATGTACTAAAAAATAAAACGACAATTCTTTTGAAATTATTTAAATAATTTCGAAAATTTGACTTCAATGGAATTACAGTTATCCTGATTCTAGTTATTCGGCTATATATATATATATGTATATTTTTAATATTTTGATAAAATTATGGAATGGGTACAAATTGTGGTATAGTTTAATATTTTATAAATATAATGGGTCTCATGTGTTTAATCATTTTCAGAAATGAATTATTTTTTAAATTGAATCTTCCACTTATGACGTAATCCATTATGCCTTGGAATTATTTTCAAATGTACTAGTAAAACAAAACTGACAGCTAGAAAATTATTTACATCGGTTATATGTAAAACAATCAATGCCAAGTCTATGATATTTTATATTGATGTGAATATGTATTTATTTAATCCGTTAATTACCGTAGAGTTTTTTTAAATATTTTGCGTTGACTTTAAATGTTGTTATGCATAATATAATGTCTTGAATTATTTTTTTTCCATTATCCCTTCAATCGGATTGAATATATGATTTCATATATTTTTGAGGCAATTTTTGTCTAAATACATTTTCTATATCGTATATGTATTAATTATGTAGGTATTATAAAAAAATATCTACATATACAAGCCGAGGTACGCGTTGTAGTTAATCAGAAAGTATTAAATTGATTTTTTTTAATGACGATTAATCCCGAAATCGCGGGATCGACTAATCGGCCAGGATTCTGGGATTAGAAGCACTAATTATTATTCATTAAACGTATCGATATTATTTAATATTTATAACTTAATCCCTTAAAAAATGTTCAATTGTTATAATCTATCCGAATTAATAATTCAATTTGTAATGTTTGCGAATTGTAAATCAATCATACGTTTAGATGAATGTTTACTTTAAGTATTATAACAAAATTAAATCAACTCAGCAAGATACTACAACCAAAAAACTTTTTCTGGAGATAACAGACAATACCTTGCAAACCAAAGCTGGACAGATAACATAAATTACACAAAGAGACCCCAAATATTCATGGCACATTGACTTTTCCCCATTATGATGTCTTTATTTAACAAAACATCAAATATCAACAAAATTTGATTTGCTGCTAATGTTTCAGCAATCGGAGAGTAGGGTATTTACTATATACAGTTAAAAAACGCCAACCTTTCCATACGAAACTTTGCACAAAACATATTTCAAAATCAGAGAAACTGGTTTATTTTCTCAGTTCAAACCAACTGTCTCATAGTGTATATGTTATTTGATATTTTCGTATATGTTCACAGCTGTTCTTTGATTAAATTGAGGTAATAAATGTTTTCATTGCAAGTAAATTTCACAATAGATATGACCAACAACACAAGTAATCAGATAGACTAAATAAGACTCGCAATAAATAATAAATACAAGAAACGTTATCAAGATATCAAGTCGACACATTCAAAAAATATTTTTTTGTCACCGCAAACAATGACCATCTTTCTTATTAATAATATTAATCTTTATTATGATTAAAAATGTAATCTGGTTTTTATGGTGGAGTGGTAATGTGTAGGACAAGCTGAAATATAAATCAATCACAATATAATTGATACTGATAATAAATAAAACGCTGGTACAGTAACAGAGTAGTCAACACTCTGACGCTCGGAGTGTTTGGATTTAAATATTTGCAGGTTCACGAGCTCGATTTTGATAATTAAAACGTTCTATACAATCTTAAATAATTATGACGCAAAGAGACCGACCAGTTTTCATTTAGTCTTCTACTAATTACCTTCTCTGAAAAGACAGATTGAGATCAAAAAAATATTTTTACGAATATATTTAAATATGTAAATCGCTATTACAATCGATTGATGAATTTGTATTGAACATTCATGACACTGTGAATTTTATACTTTTACGGAGAATTATTTTTGATTCCCAAATTTATTATGCCCATGGACTCTTTCTGAAAGCAAAAACCTGACCACGAACCCCCAAGTAAAATAACTCTATATAACTGTATTGATTGACATTTACTTGGTAGAACTCGATTATAATAGGATAAAATAACAAAGCATTTAGTTCTACAAAATTTTCATTAGGTAGTTGATAGCTTTTTCGGTTTTACTTAGATAGTTCTGGCGATGGCGTAAAGCTGAAATAGCTATCAACTACCTAATGAAAATTTTGTATAACTAAATACTTTGTTATTTTATCCTATCTATATAACTGCATTATAAAAAAAATAGTTTTTAAATATTGAATGGTAAATAGTGATGTAAAAATAAAATATAAATAAAACATTTTGATATTTAAAGTATGATGTGGTTCATAACTGCACTAGATCTAAATGGAAAGACGGGGAAGTAATCAACAACCTCTGTACAGTGAACCATAATGCAGGATATAAAATTGGTGTCTGTTTTTGTAACAATAATTTATGGTATCCTTCTCCAAACATTGGTTTTCGCTCCTAATTTGTGGATAATACAATAAATTGCTCCTGTAAAAATATAGATTCATCTGAGTTTGTGGGTCTGCTTGAAAAAGGATCCGGCATCCAACAAATCGTTATCAATTTATTTATTGCTATATATTTCCACTTGCATTATAATGAAAATGCTTCGCGGACCCCCCAACGATGTCAACTCACCTACAAATTATTTTTAATATGCCACAGACCTCCTCAGCTGTCACAAGGACCCATGGGGGTTCGTAGGAACCACTTTGGGAACCACTGTACTAGAAGATATCAGTAAAGGTTTCTACTATGATAATGTGTATTTATTATGTGCATAAAAATAGTAGTTCTTTTTCAAACACATTAATTTTTTATGCAAGAATTAATCGATTTATAACAGACAAGACTAGTTGATTTAAAATCGTTTACAAACATCGAGAAATTCTGCGTAGAATTTTGTTTACAAATACGAATAATTTAAAATATCCAATCCCTATTTCTGAGCTGACCTCACAGTGATGATTGGTTTGTGTATTTTGAAACGTTTTACACTTAAATATTTCTCCATGAAAATTTTATGCACAATTCAATTGTTTTATTTAATAGTTGCGTCAACTAGCCACTACTATTCTTATTTCTTACATTCTATGCACTTCCTGTTATTTTCATTGAATTAATGTGAATTAAAATATTTGTGGGCGTCGTGGCGCAGTTGGTGGCATCGTTGGCTACGATTACGGATGTCTCGGGTTCAATCATTCATTATAATCATATCGTAATTCTATACGATACTTTCTCAGTAAATTTTTAACGAGTATCCGAATTGATTCTAAAATAATAATTTGAGAAGTGTTTTGATAATGCGAGTTTGATGTGTATTTTGATAATGATTTTTGTTGGCTCCACGGTGCAGGTGGTTACGGTTACGGTTGTCTCGGGTTCAATTCCCGGTGCGGACGGTTTTCATAAATTGATCTTTCAATCGATTTTTTGATTTGTGTTCGTAGCCTGAATGTTTGTGATGTCTATAAAAATTATTTTTTATTACGGATTAAGAACCATTTTCGTAAAAATACTCACCTAAGCTCCTTTCGATTTTTTTAGAGTAGAATGGTGTAGTGTAAGAAATTTTACTATACCAAAATAATTATTTGTTTTTGCAAAAAGTAGACTATTTTTGAAAGAGTAAGTTTCAGATTGGTTTGATGAACACACCAAATATCGTTTTTACATGGTTAGTTGTGTTTGAGAATATACGTTTGGTATCGAAAGTTTCTTGAGCATTTGTTTTATTTATTTATAGTAATTAAAACTACATCAAAATGTCAAATGCATCAAAATGTTGTGATACAACAGATATTGATCGACTGAGTGGCAGTTCTCGTTGAACAGCTTCTGTTGAGATAAGTTCCGTGAGAAATCCATAGTTGAGCATAATTATGGTACTTTACATGGTTACAAAAATAATATATATTAGTGATCGCTCTACATATGGTGATACAATTTGATTGAAAATCTTGTCCACTTCTTTGTTGGGTGTACTTTTATTTGTTGTGTTCTCAAGAAAGTTATAAAGATAAGATGGGAGGGGCTCATTCCGAATAACAGTTTCGCCCAGTCGTATACTTTTTCGTAGCGTTTTTGTTTTGCACCGCTTCCAAACTACATCCCTCGTTTAAGCGGGAAAACACTCAAATTTGTCAGCATACACTACCTCCACACAACTACTATTATAAAATCATATCCTAGGATTACTATAATTAACTAAATTGACTTGTAACTAGTCAAATAAACGTTAATATATCGTCACTTCAAGATTGATTTCTCAAACGTCTATGACTTTCTGATGTAGCCATTAGCTACGCATTTTAATCGTTACTAAAATCGTAAAGTATTCAGGAATCATAGATAATCAAAATTGATATGAAAGTATGTAATATAAAATTAAAGTTGATAACTTTGTTATTGGTTGGTTGTGTTAGTAAATGTGAGAAGTATTTCGATTCTCTAAGAAGCATCTACAGACAAACTATATCACAAGGCTAATTATTTCTAAGGTAAACAAGGATTCTAATTCTTGACTTAAAAATAGTTGGGACGGGTGGGAATGCAGTAGAAGGAAATAAACCCACCGCATCTTTCTTTTCAAAGCTGAGAATTAGAATTATGGTTTAGCTTATTAATAAATAACATTGCGATAAAGAAGCGACACACGTGTCATATTTAGCAACGGAACCAGTGGAATAACAATGTTATTAACATTCATTTTATATTCAAAATGAATGTCCACAAAGTTACCTCCGAATGCATCGAAAATATGAAAGTATTTGATTAACACTAGCCAAATAAATATGTTTTATGTTGTAGTGGCGTCGAATATCTTACAAGATATATATAAAAAAGGCTTAAAGAAAAGTTAAGTGATTTTTTGATAAAATTCACAAATACACTATATTGTGATGAACGAGCTAATTTTTTAATATAACAAACGATACTAAAAAATCTATTAGCTTTGATATGTTATTGACAAGGTTTTTTACACTACACAAATAAAACTATTTCTAAACATAATATCGCCTGTATAACCGCATACATCTTTTCAATTGCCATAAACTTTTAGTTGAAATTATATCTTTCAGTTGATTTATATACATCTCTAACAAACCGATTAAAAGGCGATTCAGTAAGAAACGACATCAGCAGTTTACAGTTACAAAATGGTGTATGTAAAATAATTAATTATTTATAAATTTTTGATTCAAAGATTTTCACATCATTTTGTCCGGTCACGCTTTCGTATTGTTGGTGTGTGAGTGTTTTATAATATGTAACTGTTTCGACCTTTTTCAAATACTGAAAAAAAAACAGTAATATTATACCTTGCGCAGGATAGCAATATAATCAAGCTATATTTATTAAAGATTTCATTCGCTTTGCAATGTATATAAATTAGTAAAAACGTATTACTTGCTTTACATTGAACGATAAATTTACCATAGAGTCATGAATTCGTGTTTGTATTTTTATTTACAAAATGAAGGTATGAAGTTTTGTTCAAAAGCGCAAAGGATCGAATTTACAATATCTTACTTAGTTTAACATGGTTACACAGATATGGGAAATGAATACAAACATACAATTTATTTATATATATTTACCGCTCTTGCCGACAGCTGGTGCTCCGATCACCGCAACCTTCACCTCGGAAAGCGACGACTTTTTGCGCCTTATGCCACGTGACGTCATCGTGGTTTTTCTCCAGATTCCGCAAGAGGGATAAAAAGAAAATTTCACCAGTAAATCATGGGACACTACCCTAACACTCACCAACTTACTAAACTGTATTTTACTGCCGATAAAAACATAAACAAATACACGGAATTTTTAGTGGGTAATTAGTCAATTCGTTTCATTCAGCCGTGTATGTTAATGTCGTGAGAGAATTTTTAGTAGCTTATTATTGCTCATAAATTTTTAGAGCAATAAAATATCGCACTCCACTCGTGTTTGAACGCTTCGTTTGACTAAAATACGAAACGTGTACATTACACACTTTGCGCTTGACATCCGCTAGGATTAAACAAAAAGTCCTTACACACAGTGGTCACAACAAAACAGAGAAAATGAAACAATGCAAGATGTATTCGTGAGTGGTCAACGGCGCGTTCACTAGATAACAACAGCGTCTGGATGAGGAAAATGGCATGGGCTCAAAGCAGAATGACCGCGTGGACCGTGAGTGGGTCCGCTACTGATGAAACAGCCGTCGGGACGCTTCTCTTGGACGGAACGGCGTCTAAAAATACGGAGGCGGCGGCAGAATCCCACGACTTCGTCGGGTTTGCTAATCGACACTTGCACAGACGTGCTCCAATCGACGGCCGATCTCATATCTCGAGTGCATTAACAGTTTAAGATTTTTTATACAAATGGCGATAGCGACGAAAGATCTTCGCATAATCACTGTGGATACTTAAAGATCTATAAATCCTTCGGCGAATTTTTGGCGTCAAATAGATAGGGGAGATACCAATATCTCAAGAGTTATGAGATCACGTCATGTTTGATCAAACATAAAGTAAAGTACACGGGGCTACTTTATTCAGATACTATCACGGCATGTCTATGCAAAATGGCAAATACTTCAAACCATACAATGTAAATCACAGAGCAAACTAGCAAAAATATTATTTAATTGTTTTCAGTTGCTCATCTAATGTTTTTCAAAGAGAGTAAGCATATAAAGATAAGGTTTAAAAGGTCTAGTGGTTAACTAATTGCCCTCGCTACTCTCCAGTTTTAGGATCTGATTGGTAGAATGGAATTTTCACAAACATCCTAGCCTACTGACGGAAATCCATACATCGATTAAAGAGTCTATTTATGAAACTGTCTGTACCGGGATTTGAACCCGAGACATTCGCAACCGAAGCCAACGACGTTAATCGCTGCACTACGAACCCGAGTGTAGACCTCTAAATGTTGGCATCTTTACCAATTTCCAATGTTTACTATTTTTATTTTTTATTATGCTTCAAACTTTTTTTACATTGCAAAAGCCATAGACTTATAATTTGTATTTTTTATAATGTTGATATTAAAGTAATAAATACGTAATTTAAGACATCGACTTAGGGTGCTTGATGGAATTTCAATATCAAAATTGGATTATTGAGATTTTGTACACTTCCATGTATTTTGTCACTAACGACCTGGGTTTCGCCTTTCGGCATCTTCAGGCATTCGAGCACACGAATGGACTCGAACTGAGAGACAGTAAACAGTGTCTAACATTTATATAGAAGATACAAATGCGACAAATATTATTTACGAGGTAAGATATTATACGTCTGAGAGCCACACTGATACCTGAGTTAAAATTTCGGGAATCTCCCTAATCCTTATTTTGTAAACACCATATTAACAGAGTGGCGAATTGCCGCTTTTCAACTTCTTTTAGAAATACCAGTGATTTTACAATTATAATGTCAAAACCCACAATACTATTATAATTGTAAAATCACTGGTATTTCTAAAAGAAGTTGAAAAGCGGCAATTCGCCACTCTGTTAATATGGTGTTTACAAAATAAGGATTAGGGAGATTCCCGAAATTTTAACTCAGGTATCAGTGTGGCTCTCAGACGTATAATATCTTACCTCGTAAATAATATTTGTCGCATTTGTATCTTCTATATAAACGTTAGACACTGTTTACTGTCTCTCAGTTCGAGTCCATTCGTGTGCTCGAATGCCTGAAGGTGCCGAAAGGCGAAACCCGGGTCGTTAGTGACAAAATACATGGAAGTGTACAAAATCTCAATAATCCAAATTTAATAAATACGTATTATAGATTTTATTTTGGAATGCATGCAGGTGAATTTGGTTCAGTATTTTACTAACTTGTGAACCAAACTTGCCACCATCCAAATTTAAAGTAGAACACTTGAACATATTTAGTGAATTCCTAGAGGCACTTCAGACATTAAATCGTGTCGAATGTTCTTCAAATAACAACTAATTATTGCATTTTGCATTCATACTTATTAATTATTTACATAATTCATTACTAATCGAGTATTTTAGTACTTTTAGGGAGACCTAAATATTACATTATATCTGCCTTGATTTATCTGTGTATCTGTAACGGATTTACATTTTGAACATAAAACATTGAAAAATAAAAAAAAGTCGTTAGTGTACTGATAAGATTTTATACTTCTGAGCGTATAATTGTGAACGAGCAAAAATACATATTACAGAAAATGAAAAATATTTTTATTGAAAAATTATAAAAAAATTGGCTACTTTACTTGAGTGTATATTGTGAACTAAAAATACACTTAATATGTATAAAATGGGAGTAATAAAACAGCAGACTTTCAAGTTAGTTTACGATTTTTAGTGTACTGTTTATAATTGTAAAATCGAATTTAAAGTGTGAGTGTTGAGGAAATGTTGACAGATGACACTTCGATCTGGTGTATAATATTTCTAATTATATTCGTTATCGCCTTGAGCTTGGATGCCCAAACTGTAGGCGCGTAATGTTTTTATTAATTATGATACAAAATTTTATTTCTTCGTCAATCTCGCGATATTGTAATCACAGGTTGTTTTTACAAATGACTAACCGCCAAATTGGTAAACTGAAGCTTTGATATTGCCCAATTTAAAAATCTCCGCAGTTTTGCATAATAAGAGTGAGTCGAAAAGAGAGATCTCTGAGCATTTTGAATTGGAATTTCAGCGGTATTTCCCCGAGCTTACACAAGGAAAACCTACACTGCAATAAACCGCCATCCTATTTCATGAATATGACCAGCATTCCTTTGGTTCTACAAAACGAATCCTCGGCATTTAATCTGTTTTAAGAAACATTGCTGAACAAGTCTTCATGAGCTATGTTTATGCTGTATCTAAATGTCAGAATGCTTGCTTTTCGAGTGTGTTTTCAATTCCCATGCCCAGTGTCCATTGAAATCAAAAAAATCGCAAGAAACTAAAATTGAAATATGAAAGTTGACTTTCACCAATACTTATGCTCCAATATTGAAGCCATTCTATCTTAGTGTACATAAGGGCGAAACATATTCTTATTTTGAGAAATTCATTTTTAACATGTGGTCACGTAAAAATCATTTTTACGTAAGTTGTTAAGGGGGTTTTGTTTATACTTTTATTCATAAACAAATATATTTAACAAATATACTAGTCGTCATTTAGAAAAAGATCTTATACTAAAAAAAATGACAATAAAGAAATAAAAGTCATATATTTTTCCATCGTAAAAATCTTATTACAGCTAAAAAATGTAGATGGTACATTTTTCTTTTTCAGTGAGATATAACAATGACAAAATTCGTTATTTATGTTATATACCATAAATTGATTTAATATGATAATTACAAAATACGTAAACGTGGAAAACTATGAAAACATACTGCCAAGAAAAACCAAAACAAAATATAAAAAGCTTTCTGGGGCGTAAAGACAGATGATTTTCATATTTTATTTCCCGCGCAATGCATTACCAAAAGCTATAATAAAATACGTATTATCATAAACATTTCTGCTCGCATGCTTTATAAATGTAGGTGTGCTCTTCTCGCCAACAAGCAGTACCAACCAACCACTGTTGTCTTGTGTTGTCAGGCTGCAATAAACAGTATTCCCTTTATTTTGCCAAAACATCGCGGGAAAATTTCCAACGCCAACAAGTTGTCTCAGTCGAAATTAATAGATATCAAACACACATTACGGTATTTATCTGATAATCGTTTGATGAAAGATTATTTCAATCATACTAAAAATAAGTACCTGAGTATTGTACATTTCATTACTTTTATTGTATCTATACATATAAAAATAAATCTTTGTTCATTCTCTGCGTTCCTTTACCATTCATCCGATTTCGATGAAACTTTGTGTGAGTTATACACAATATTTCTTGATGTGCGTTACGTCCTTTTTCCTTTCCACAATCGATACCTGTATTATATTTATGATTTACTTTTAAACTCGTTATATTTTTCTCACATAAATGATTTTTAATGCGGCTGAATTTTTCATTTCCAATTAGTTAGGAATCTTCAAATTTGATGTCCTCTATGTATAATTCGTATGATTATCCGTAAATTCCTGTCATGGTTCTTTAACCAATTGTTTGATATAGCTTGTTATTATTAACACTCAATTTCATGAAAATAGCTTTGTTAAGATGTATGTTTTATCAGTTTATAATGCTCGCGATGAAGGAAACCGCTCCTGATTATTATAAAAGTGTTGAAGTAGTACAAAACTAACTGTTTTTTTTATTTTTAAAACATGTAATTTCGATTATTGAGTATATAAATAAACAATATCATATTATTAATCAGACAAACATCAATAAAACCTAAAACTAATCTACATACATAATATTGACCAACTATAGACACCTCTCTAATAATAGACCCATTTATTTGCTCTAAAACTAGTCATAAGTATTCATGGTGGTGTAAAAGGTCTTATTTATCCAAGGCTAGTTTTTAAAGATATAAGCTATTGAGTGCGTAAGTTGAAATATACAAATAACATTTATATCTACACAGATGTAATTATCAAAAGATAGTAACTAGCTATATTTTTGCTAGCTTGTAAAATTTCTTATTGAATTAATACTAATTCTGTTTTATGCACTCTTCAATTTTCAAACTATTGCACAATAATATTGTTGATGATTTTCTGTTTTAAATCTCAAAATGTGTGCAATTTAACGCTCTACTTACTGGTAGAACGTATGAAGTCATAGGATATAATGGCTTTGAAGAAAACAATATTAAATGAGAATTTGTTTTTATGGCTCAATGCCTTCTGTCAGTATACCCTCGAAATAATATATTTGGAGATTGCATAAAAAAATAAATCGGCGCCGAATTAGTTGTAAAGCAAGTGAAATCCAGAAAACCTCCACATATTTTCATAAGCGCCGAGCATCACACGGTGACTTATTTCGCGCACTTATCCCACGCCTAACCATTTCCCGCAAGTTGGTCGCCGACGACTGGTCAGTAGACGGCCGCATCGCCGATATGTTTATTTAACTTGCCATCTAAACTTAGGATTTAACATTCTTACGCCCATTATCCATGCAAATTATGTGTCTATAACTTACAATACGAGTTTCTATTACACACACTTAGCATAACAACCTATTAACATGCAATTAGCAATACGCCAGTATTGAAATTATTGATATCGACATTCCATCGTTTTAAAACAAAAGCAAAGATGACCAAAATAATTATGACTCAGATAATGATTAAAAATATCACATGTATTTTTCCTTCGAACCAAATTGCTTGCATTATAATATTTATGTTCTTAATTCAAACAACTTCATTATTTTAAAACACGTAAACATTAAACGTTTATTCCGAACAGTATTGAATGGAAAACTTTTAAAACAAAAAAGTTGTTGTTTCAACTTCCCTAAGGCATTTTCTCTTTCACTTTAATGTCCATGGCGTGCCTTCTTCAAATACCTTTTTCTTTTCCACATCATCAATAATATTTTCTTTATTATATATGTTGCTCAGTTTACTTTCGATATAGGTGTGCAAAAAAAATTAATCTCACTTGCAAGAAGGTAACCGTAAGATCTTAGTATACCCAATCACGTCAGATAGGTCTTGCTATAACTAGAATAAAAAAAAATCGTGTTATATTCGGACTAATAGGTATATACTTCTTACAATCATAAACGTTTTACAGAACTTAAGCCAAGATATAAGTTAATTAAGCCCGACTCACAATATACTTTTTACATATTTCTTCAAGTTAACGCGTACAGTAGGATTTAAAACAGCAATATGTCAAAACTGTTCAACCGACTACATCAGTCTACTAGACATCTAGATTTCTTTTTGTATTAGAATAAATTACCATCCATAATTTTAATAAAACCAATAATTTAGAAATACTCCATCGAGTAATTTAAATAAGTTTCACACTTCTAAATAACTGTGACTGACAAGGCGTCATTTAAGTATCTAAAGGTTTTTTTTTACTGTGATTATTCATTGTATACATTTAAAACTATTAGAAACTAAGCAATCTGTCGATGTTAGTTTACGTTCAGAGACTGTCATCCAAATAATTATGCATTACAATCAAATCATTTCGATGAAACATCAGATAATAAATCCTGAGTGAAATAAAATTTTCTTTTTCAGTGAAAAAAAAGTTATACATTTTTTTTATTCCATGATAATTAAATAATCAAGTAAGTTTACAGAAACTTAATTGTATGTAAAAAGGGATCACCAAGATAAGTTACATCATCTTTAAAACATCTCAGTACTTACCGATAGCATATCGCTCGACAAAACGCAATATATCATAAACCTAATACATATTTGTATTAGGGGGAAACGACATATCGCTTTTGCCGAACGATATTACATTTTCTGCATATTGCCATGTGGTTTTTTTCCACCAAGTGATTTATAAATACAGTCAGTTTTTCACGGCCGTCTTCCACAACGCTATTGACAGAAAAATAGTTCTCATCTTTTTACATTCATATCCCGACGACTCTGCAAGACAGTTTCATTAACTCTTGCTCACACACTTTAATCAATTTGATCTTAAATATTGTAAATAATTTACTACCTTGTGAGGAATCGAAGTTATGGCCACCTCCAAATGAATTAGAACTTTTTCTACACGTTACATCAACGTGTAGAAGCAGGCTTCCAATGGGGATGCCACTGGGAAGAGCTTTAGCAATGTTCTACGGTATTGCTTCGTGAATGAACTCAGACGAGCACCTGCAATTTTTTTAATACATTAAAGTAGATTTTGTCTAAACTTACAAGGCCATAATATCCAATGTTAATATCCAATGTTTCCTAATTTAATTTTTTTTACTGTGTTTTAAGCGTTTTTTCATGGTAAAAACTATTAATTTCAAATTCTCGTAATGTAAATATATATATATTAATATGGTTCCAATGTTGAATAAGTGACGCGATTAAACAGGGATGATGTTGATGTTGATGTTGGTAATACAGTTCAGAGTGTATGCTCACACTCGGAGAGTGGCAACAGACTGATGATCATTTTTCTATATTCTTCACTTGTTATATTGTGTTTTCCAAATATCGTATTTGATAATTTTCACGCTTGCACGCGGTTTCATTTTACAATCACATATTTATTTATTTTCGCACTCAGTAATATCACGTTTTGTAACTGCTGTTGTGTGAAGTGATGACTTGATTTAAGTGTCATTTTATGGAAACGTTTTCTCTTTAAAAACTATTATATATTTCGCTGACACGTGTTAATGCTCTGGCACAGTACAAAACATTTCGCAAATCTTTATAAAATAAATACATAAATGAACGTTGTTTGTAATTAAGTCAGCGTGGCTTATCGGGCCTATATGAGACCGAGCCGAAGCAAAAGGTTCAACTGATACGGAAATCATCGTTTAGCAGTTTCATTGAAAGTGACTGGTAACATCCTCCTAAACGTTTTGACAACCCTACCTGACTTACATAGTTGCAATGCACAAAATCGGTAATCATATTAACGCTTACACTCAGAAGATAATTCATTATACGGATGGCTATCATCCAGCAGTATATTGCTGTTCAACAAGATAAAAAAAATGCAAAATAAAAATATTCTCATTGTAATATCTTTTGATAATTTGGTGATAGTGAACATAAAATTTCCGTTTAAATATACTTTTTGTGGTTTGAGTAAAACAAGACAATTCGCTGATGAAAATATAATACATCCGATGTATAAAAGAACTCCAGGACGCCGGTCAGAAATGAGAAGCAGCGCCGAAGCTCTCCTGAGACATCTGCAACACGAGCCCTAGAAAATGAATTATATTTTTCATAGATATAAATGAAAAACAGCTCAAATAACAAATAAAAATTTGTAACGTTATCAATCCACTCGTTTTTTGTTAACCAAAACTATAGAATCAATCAAAAACTTAACAACATAAAAATGGGCATTTTTTTTTTCTAATGCGTGATCGCATATCTATTAGCATCTTTATTGTTTATAGTTTATATCGTGTTGCTATGCCAACGACCAATATCAATATGACTTCAAAATAGTTTTATATTGCTATGACCACAGATGTCACAACTCAAGAACATGTGCAATGGGAAACGGCTATGGGCAATACAAATTTCATATGGATGTTCGGTGATCCCATAGGGACCAGTAACGGTCAGCTGGTCAAATATTAAGGGATTTGAATGAGTACCCACAACAAATATATTTTTACCGTCGAAGGATGCTTTTCAAATATCTGACACAATTATATAAACAAAGTTATCAATAATAATTTTAAAATGGAAACGAATTTGTCAAAAACTACCATCTAAAAATGAATGTTTGTAATTATAAAATGGGCATTTACTTGGTATAACTCAATTATAATACGGTAAAAATAAAAAAGTATTCAGTTCTACGAAAATTTTATCAGTTAATAGATAGCTATTCAGCTTCACGGCATCGTCAGAACTGTGTTTAAGCTTGATTTAGCTTAGTTATATATATATACTATTTTAGAAGATATGGACAATATTATATCTTCTCACTTATTACAACAATATAACTTAATAACATAAAGAGAAGAAAAAAACGATATTATTAATTAATCGTTGAAGCAAATGCATTACAATTTTATTTATTATACGTAATCACGTGAGCTTCTTGTAACGGTTTAAGTAAAAATGATACATTTATGTTTGTTTGGTCATTAAGGAGGTTATTTCCTTTATTATATCTATTAATTTCCAGTTGTTCTAAGAAATTAAGACCAAGGTTTTATTACAAAAATGCAAGCATGCCGGGCCTGAATTAGATGCTATATTGTGTGATTCTTTTAAGAGGTGGTTCACGAATTGATAATAGGTTTTTTTATTATTAAATATTCAAACATAGTTCTGACGACGTCGTAAAGCTGAAATAGCTATCAACAATCTGATTAAATTCTTGTAGATTATATACATATCGATGGTTTTTTGGCCAATTGATGTAACCCTCATAATTAAAATTGTTCAGGAGAAAGTAAAAACTGTTTTCATCAAAAACTTTATTCGGTGAATTGCGTTATGAATCTGTGAAGTGCACTCCTGTAAATTCTCATGTTTGCAGATACGGGATTATACGCAGGGAGTGTCGATATAATAATGCCTTACATTAAGTGACCGGGTCAGAATTTTTAAACCGAAAACCAATGTAATATGATTTTTCCCTTCCAAAAAGTGGTCAATTTATGTTCCTAATTTACATCATTTGGCCGAGACCAGCTCTGTCCTCTTTAAAATGAGATCCAATCCTTAGCTCGTTTTCGTATTTTTTTATGATTACATCGATTGGCCAAAACACTATCGATAAACTGGATTTGATAATACTTTTCATCTTTTATAACCGTGTAAATTCAAAAAAAACAGTTTAAACAAAATAATTGGTCCGTTTTCATAAACCGTTCAAAATGAGAATCGGGTGAGCTTTATTATTTTTACCATACGATAGGTTTTGTTTAACATGCTAAAATAACGTTGTCAATATAAAATAATGTTTTCTCAGTGTTTCAGCGTTTGGTGGCGAAAGACTACATTGTGGACTTAATAGTTTTCGCATAACGTTAAGCTCACATTGCAAAAATGTGAGCCGCGCAGAAATTTTCTCGGTATAGTGAAAAGTGCTTACCTTGAATTATACTACCAAACGGGTGTTGAAAACATTGGCCCACTTTATCGTCATTCAGTTGGTGAGCGCGCTATTAATATGAGGCGCCATGTAAACTTCGCGATTCACTGGCAAGAATATTCTACGGGAAGTTAACTTCATACTGAAATTAATTTCAAAAGAAAATCGCGTTTACAACCGTAGAGACAATAACGTCGTCTAGTTTAGCATTTAACAGTAAACACGATGTGCTTTAAAAGACTGCCATTATTTAAAAATAATATTCAAAAAATGTTTAATTAAATATACTCTAATTTGTTTTTGTTATTTTAGGTAAATCATTTGCAATACAATATTATGCATCATCATATCGACACTCCGTGCATAATCTCGTATCAGCAAACATGAAATTTTACAGGAGAGCGTCTCAAAGATTCAAAACGCAGTTTGTATGTGTAACATGTCAACATGTCAAAAGTAACGGCTACATCTATCTTCTTCAAAATTGGGACAATTGTATTATTTTAAATCTTGTCTTTTAGTTTACATAAAGTTTTGCTGAAAAGTTTATTGCTTTTGAAATATTAGAGATACGACATTAGACTTCGGATTTTGTTGCGTTGCGTCTTTACATTTTACTAAAAAACGGTGAATTAAGTACTTTTCCCAATGCTTTTAATGCCTGCCTATAACTAAGTGAGTAGACAACGAAAATGCAAAAGACGTATAATCACTTACGTGACACTTACGTTATTATACGTAGGGCGTGTCGATATTATAGGTACATTAATCATACATCAAAAAATATCGATTAGTATTATTCGACGGATTCAGTGGCTTTTTAGTAATTTATTCAATGGTCTCAAAGCCATGTATTCAATACTTTTGAGGCTTTTTCTCCTCAGTTGCGTGGTCAACGGTTTGAATCCCGGAAGAGAACATTAACTTCATATGTTGAATTTTCAGATTTATGGACTTGTACTCAAAAATTATAAATATCTGTAATGTATTCTTCCTTCCCTGTCAACGCCTTATCCGTTCCAGACAGGTTGTAAAAATTTAATTGACGAATGTACCTGTATATTTTTGTGACACTCAATCTGAAATAATTCGGTCTAATTGGTAATTATATAATTAAAATAAAAAAAAAATTGTGCTACTTGTGTTTTTATTTCAAAATATAATGCCTTTCCACCAATAATTCACAGTTAACACCTTAAATATTATCAATTTTTAAGCTTTAAAACATAAAGAAATTACCAATTAATCCACATATATTATTCAATTCAATATAAAATAAAATTTATGTAATTGATATGACATTACTTTTTGATTCTGTATTTATAATAGTCATATCACAATTTATTTACATAGTATTTATTCGGTTATATTGTTTTTTTCTAAAAACAAACAAAATAATGAAACTTAAATTTTGATATTCAGTTAGTGTCTTATTTTATGATCATCTTTTACTGTTTATATAACACAAATAAATTGGATTCTAAATAGCAATTGGTAATTTATTTATTTTTGTTGTGTATACTAATTTAGTCATATCTTTCGACAGGTTTGCTTTCATTATATTCTTCATCGTAAGTCAGTATATAAAACTGTAATCGTCTCATATTAATCGCGGCTTATCTCAAAATTGTGTTCCGAGTTGTTTGTGACAGGCCAAAAGCGAAGCGACTGATCCCGTCACAGTATTAACGTCTGGTTCCCTGATATGTTTGGTGTGAGCATATTTATCGAATTCGTCTGCTGCCTGTTCAGTTTTATCGGAACATACGTTCCGCGATTCGAGAATCGCTGCGAATGTACGTAAGAACTGATCGTGTGTGCCTGACTTAAAAATAATTGTTCTGTTTATCTATTTATACGAGCGAATATTCGTGACGGTTGAGTTCATTAATCTGTTTCCAAGGGAGTACAGTACGACATTATTAAAATTTGAGTATCAGATAATAAATAATTGCTTTTAAGGTATTAACTGTCAATTCTTGGTGGAAAGACATTAAATTTTAAAAAATAAAACACAATTCATTTGTACCACTTCCACATATTTTTAACGATCAGGACCGGTTTCGCTAATCACAAGCATTATCAACTGATCACGAGTATTATGTTTTATTTTTTAAAATAAATAATTTGGATATATTCCTACCTATATAGATTTTTTCAATATAAAAATCTATGCTATTTCGGAATCACTTAGTTTTATTTACAAAATAAATGAATCGTCAATTTATTAATGATTTTTTCTGACATAAAACATAATATCGATATCTCAGTTCCAATGTGTAACAAGTTTGCAGTTTTGACTGTATAGAATACCGACATTTACCAGTTCCAAAATGCTACAAGTAGTAATATGTGATATTTTACAATGACATTGGTTACTATTACTTTAGATCCAAACTGTAACAAGTAAGAAAATCTTAAGGAAACCTCTGAAAACTGCTATTATTAATATTAGAAAAAAAAACGTTTATAATAGTATTAATATAAATACGTTTTTTAAAGTATCCTATAATTTAATTAAAATCTCATTGCTGTGGTTTTGGAGTTGTTACACTTTGGAACTGAGACTTCGATATGAAGGGTCTGTAGTGAAGTGGTACGGATACAGATACGGATGTCTCGGATTCAAATCCCGGTACTGATAGTTTCGTAAATTGATTTTTCAATCGATGTATGGATTTATGTTCTTAAGCATGGATGTTTGTGATGCCTAAATTGAAATTGAAAATAGATATTTTATACATATAAAAAATCGAATTAACGACGATAATGTAATTATAAATTTCACTTCGAAAAAATTGAGTACACGTTAACTGTAATTTTGACATGGTTTCAAAATTTGGAAATTTTAATCTATTTTGCTGACATGTGATGGTAATGATACAGATGTAAAAATCATCCTGAAAAGTTGTTATTAATTACTTTACAAACGGATTTTAAGAGCTTGAATATCGAGTGTTGACTCGTTTGAACAATAAATAGTACAATATAGGCCCGAGATCGCCTAAAAATAATGCGGTCGACGCAGTAGATATCCCTGGTCTGTATCAACATATCAGCGACGAGATTATTGGAACTGGACGTGGTGCCTTCGTCCAACACACCGGATTAAAAGTATAGCTATATACCAGTCATCATGAGGCCTGTTTTTTCTTAATCTTAGACACCCTCTCTCCGGGCTTCATTTTTGATTTTTCTATGATGCTAACATTTTTTTAAGTGAGATTGCTAAGTAGAACGAGAAATTAATGCTGATTGATTTTGGTATAAGAACGCCACTGGCGCTTTATCTTTCATAAACAGTAGACGGATAATAAAATAGTATTACTGGTAAAACATAAAACAAATGAGACGATTTTTTTAAATTCGAATGAGCTTGATTATATCAATTAAACGAAAATTAGTAAAAACATAATTATTATATTCTATCGTTAATAGATAGATGTCACTGTAAAGAAAACTTCAGAATTTCTCTTATATTTAAAATGGGAACAAAAGTATTATTTCATGTAACACTGTGACATATATACAAATCTTTTCTGAACAAAAAAAATACTCTTTCAACAGCAACGAAAAATCTGTGTTTGAAAATACTGCTTTACCTTAGAAGTGTCTTATTTGCATATTTATCCTCAGTGTCCCACCACTGACTCATTCATGCACATTCTGCACCTCGAATTCTCTCTGGTTTATATTATTTCTTCTAATAAAGACGTCTTCGGCTTGCAAGTAAGTGAACCTCCTCAGGACTGAACCGGTAATTATATTAAATACGAAATTCTGAATCGGTTACACGCCCAGTTTTACAATATGAGACAATTTTTATTTACAATTTTAATCTCACAATCTCAATCATTATAATAGAAACAGAATACTATTATTTTTTAACACAAATATTTGGATAAAATTTTACAACAGTCTCGATGTATGAATTTGACAGAACTGTTTTATTTCATTTAAATCGGCTGGCTTAAAATTTTGTACGTTATCAAACCAAGCGTAAAAAGATTAAGGAAGACTTTAGGTAGTTTTACCTGTATTTTGTTAATAATCAAATAAACAACTGATATATTTATTTTAATATATGATTTTTTTAACCTACACTTTGCTTTTTAATGAAATTTTAATTTCAAATTAATTAACAACTATAGGAAAATTTATTTGGAGAAAGACATCACAAAAGCTCTTGTTTTAGATCTTAAATGTTAGATAAATAAAATCAGTAATTGATTTTGACTCGAAACCTTTTGATCACTAAGTGCTGCACTTTCCACATAACATAAATCGACATACAATACAAACGGCGTCAGAAATATTATTTATTCAAGATGGAGTCCTCTAAAGGTAATTAATAAAACTGGTAAAATTAGGGGCTTTTTTTTTTTAATGCGATGAAATTGTTTGTATCATACCGGAGATCATGTCTCCTCAATGATACGTTAAGTCCAAAATAAATATTTATAATATAAGTAACAATAAGAAATAATAATAATGTAACATTTGAAGGAATATGATGAGTACACAATAATTATATTAAAGTCGTCAACTAGCAATTAATTTAAATACACAGAACTTTCTATGGTGAGGCAACAATTAAGGATTAAATGGTGAGGGGCAGGGAAGGTAAACTTTTTCTCCAAAGGAGGCCGCAAATTTTTTGAACTGATAAAAGTTCTCCGGGGAAGAAACCAGATCCGGATGTCCTATAGGACCATCGCGACTATTTCTGCAGGACAAATAAAGAATATCTCTTTCAATGGACATAATTGGGCAATCCCAAAGAATATGTTCAGAATCTTGATTTTTATCATCACAAGGACAATATGGGTTTGGTTTAATTTTAAACTTATATAATTTGGCATTAAACGCAAACGCGGTAAAATTAGGGGCTGTTTAATATAAAACGATTAAGCGAGCTTGTCACACAAAAAAAGTATGTTGGTTGACTATTAAGCGATAATAAAGCTCCAGGAAAAGCCAACATCCAGGATTGCAGAACCAGTGACTGTAATGAGACATTGTTTTATTATATGCATTCGTTTCATGGATTTTTTTAGGATATGCCAAAGAACTCATCTTCTCCTTCATCTGTATGTCTATTGATTTTAATACATTTTCTTTCTATCACTGCTTAAATAAACGTCTAGTCCCTAAGGCTGACTAATCCACGGTGAAGCCAGTTCACGAGATCACCATGGTCACATTTCGAGCTGAAATTATTGATACTTAATTAATATAAATGAAAATATAAATAATAATATTGATACCTCAGTTCCAACTTGTAACAAGTCAAAAATTTACAGTTTTGAACTAATTATGAGGAACTGCTTAGCATACCAATGTCTACCAGTTCCAAAATGTAACAAGTGGAAATCTGTATTTATTTTAGAATTACAGTGGTTATTATCACTTGAGATTCAAACTGTAAAAACTATGAAAATCCTACTAAAACTTCTGAAAACTCCTACTATTATTATTAAAAAGAAATAAAACTATCTTCATAATATTATAAATCCATATTTTGAAATAATCCTAGAATCTCTTTAAAATCTACAAAAATTAGATGTACAGTAGAAGAATAAATCTGCCCAAAATCTTGTTTCCTAATAATTTTAACAATCTAAGAACTATGATTTTTGAGTTGTATCACATTGGAACTGATGTATCGGTACGCATGTACTTTAAATTATAAATTAGGTTACACGATGAGATCTAAATAGCATCCCAGAGGTTGCAACGGGTATCAATGCAAGTGTTTACATGACTGCGTCTCGCGTGTTAAATATGTTAGCGAAAGTCCCAAAGAATATTCATTTTGGATTCATCCAGACAAAACAAATATTATTGTGATCGATGCACTATGTTCTCTTGAGATATTTCCGAAACACTTTATAATATATATATATATATAATTGTTTTTTTCTTTTACATTTGAAGGTATATTTCACCGATTTGTAATAATACTTTTCAGCTAAATAAGTAACACATAACAACCAAGAAAGTTTTTACCATATTTAGAGAGTTAAATTAGTTACAAATTAATTTAGAATGAAGCGTACTGATTTTATACAGTCTCATATTGAGCTCATTAACTGTTTTTAATTTTTAAATTTAAAATATTTTGTTTTACAACAATCATAAAATAAATTTGATAACTATTTTATCCTTTCGCTTACACAAAATGAAACTTACTAAAAACATCCACAGATCCAAGTCAAATAACTGCGACGTAATGGGCGTTTTACGTTTTTTTAGGCGTTATTGGATCCACAACTGCAAACAGTATTCAGCTGAAAGAAACAGCTACATAAATCATCAATGAATATTACATTGTTAAAGTCTATCATGAAGCATGGGTTAATGTATGTCGAGTCCATGGTGCAGTGGTCAACGTCGTTGATTTCGGTTACGGATCTCGCAGGCTGGAATCCCAGTACAGACGGTTTCATAAATTGATTTTTCAATCGATTTATGGATTTCTGTTCGTCTGCATGGATGTTTGCGATGCTTAAAATTCCCTCCCACCCATCATATCCCATAAGCGGGGCTTAACGTCAGCGATTAGTTAACCACTACTTCTATCCTTCTATCTCTACTCTCTTCGAAAAAGAGAAATTGAGCAACTGAGTTACAAGCAGTTCTGGTAGAAAAACTTCTATTGAGATACATCTATTAAGCAATGTACTCTATATCGCACATGGTTAAAAAATTATGTAAGTGACAGTGTTTTTTATAGTATGTAAATAAAAGCATGTGATTTATATTTTTGTCGCCGTGTTGGGTGCTAGGGGGTCGTAACTTGGAGACCACTGATATACATTTCCATTAAGAGCGGGCATGGTTAAAAAAGTAGAATTAAAAGCATTCGTGTGATCGAAGTGTTTACTATTGTATGTCTGCTATTCCAATGTGAACAAATATAGTGTATTGTTTAGACGGCGTCTTACATTTATCGACTTCCGTTTATGGAAAATACTGCAATCATAAAGTTTGTTCCGGGCCAGAGAGGCCAGGCCGCAGCCAAATGAACTTTGTTTTGAACTCATGTTATAATCTCAAATCGGAATACTTACAGACTATTATATTTTAAAGCTTCTCCGAAACAAAACGAAATAATCATATTCCAAAATATGTTCTGGGTGCAATGAACGTGGAGACACGTTAATTTACTTTCGCTCACCCTTGGCCTAATATAGAGCTACACAATACTTATAGGGGAACAAAATATAGCTTATGTCATCAATAAATATTCGTATTTTTTCGTATTAATTGAGACGTCCCACAATCTCTGAGTGTGCCTGCCTGCCTCGATCGCATTTTTCGCATTGCTTCTCTGATTGTTACATACAAGTCGCGCGCTTTCGCGACGTTTCGTGAGTGACACTGTTCGCTGGGCCGTCGGTGTTTACATGTCAATCATTTACATTACAATGCAAAGCTCATACAAATTTCCGCAACCATTTAAAAGCACCAGGGACCCCAAATGGTGTAACCAAATTCCAAACTCATATTAAACTCTAAGCGGTTGCATTACAATAATAATAATAATCTTTGTCAATTCGTTCAAAATTAAAATTATTTTAAAGTGATGTTGTTTTTTCTTACATTTTTTCAAAAATTTCTGATATTCTTTGATACATTTTGGTTTCTCTACATGTGAACATTAATACCTAATTAACTTTTAATTATTTTTCTTTTTATTGTATATTGTATAAGCGTGTTTATTATATTTATATTCTATTCGGAAAATACATTTTAAATACAGAATAGAAAATCACATCAATATACTCGTAATAGATTAGGTACTGAGGTACTGTAAAAGACCCCTATTTTTTATTCGATTAAAATAAAATTGAATGTGAAGAATTATTTTTTATAAATCATGCAAAGGTTGAGACGCTTTATCACTTTTATCTGATTATAGCATCTAATCGAACGTGGGTTTTTATGCACAAAACTACCTATTAAAATATGTCAATTCTTTATGTAACTTTTTCCGGATTTACCAACATGAATTATGAGAATTACTGTAATTACAGTTAATGGCTTACGATGATAATATTCAAAATAACTTTAATTTAAAAGGCTTCTTCCGAAATGAAACATAAATATTTTACGTAAATCAGTTGCTGAGTGTGAAAACAAAGTATGTATTATTTCGGGATAGATTACTTTTGATGAAATATTCACAGTACCTTGATAACATAATAAACAACAAAATTGATACCCTGGGAAAGACTGCCGAAGGCAAGTTTTGTTTCTTTGTATAATATACCCGTGTATATTTGAAAAATATAAACAGCGATCATATTCTGATTTTCGTAAAATATAGCAGAAATTAGATTGACTACGAAAATATACCCGACGACCAACCCATCAAGACTAATCGGTCCAGATCTTTGGTTCGCTGGCTAAGAACGCTTCCAACGGGCCGATGACAGATATATGAGGGTAATCCAAAATGGCAGAAATAGACGTCGCTCTTAGTATCCTACTATAGACACGTGTCCAACCAACCAATCATAATATCGTCAGATTAGAATATTAAAACTCCTAGCTCCGCCAAATGTAACATAATATTAGAGTATAAAAACCTAATCGATTTAACCTGAGTATAATAACTTGTCAATATACAAATCAATTATTTCCTAGTCATCTTTAATAATTAAGTAATTTTATTACTGTTTTTTTATTAAGTTGACGTAGAAGACATATTTGGAAAATGTTTTTCCCGTCAAATTAATCAACGACACCACTTTTTAAATTGAATCTCTTTACAGCATATTTATGTTAAATAACGCAACAAATTTTCGTTTAAATCCATTTACAATAATGAGTGGTCTTGAAGGGTCCCTGCATTGACGATCCTTTGATCAATGGTCAAATTCATTACTCAGACATCTCCAATAATCCCATATAAAGATTACGGTTAAGCCAATCTTACGATTATCTTAACTTTTTTATTGTTACAATGATTCAAACTATAAATACATGCGATTAACTATAAATTCTTTATTGTGACAACAATTCTTACTATACTTACAACTAACTTTACTTCTATAGTCTTATAATATTCCCAACTATACCAAAACCATTAACTTTACTTTTTTTATTGTAACAACGATTTGAACTATACTAACGATCAAGTTTACTATTTTTTTATACAATAATTCCAACTTTACTTACCATTAACTCTCCTTTTTTTTATTGTTACAATGATTCGAACTATATATACTCACCATTAAGTATCCTTTTTTTTTTCATGTTACAACGATTCTAACTATACTTACGATTAACCCAGCTCTTTTGTTGTTACAACGATTCGAACTATAAATAATGACGATTTACTTTACTTTTATTTATATATTTATTGTAAAAATGATTCCAACTATACTAACGATTTCCTCTTTTTTTTTTATTATTACAACGATTTGAACTATACTTACGATCAAGTGTACTATTATTTTGTCACAATTTTCCAACTATACTAACGATTAACTCTACATTTTTCATTGTTACAATTATTTGAACTATACTCACGATTAACTCTACTTTTTTTATTGTTACAACGATTTGAACTATACTTACGATCAAGTGTACTATTATTTTGTCACAATTTTTCCAACTATACTAACGATTAACTCTACATTTTTCATTGTTACAATTATTTGAACTATACTCACGATTAACTCTACTTTTTTTATTGTTACAACGATTTGAACTATACTTACGATCAAGTGTACTATTATTTTGTCACAATTTTTCCAACTATACTAACGATTAACTCTACATTTTTCATTGTTACAATTATTTGAACTATACTCACGATTAACTCTACTTTTTTTATTGTTACAACGATTTGAACTATACTTACGATCAAGTGTATACTAACGATTAACTCTACATTTTTCATTGTTACAATTATTTGAACTATACTCACGATTAACTCTACTTTTTTTATTGTTACAACGATTTGAACTATACTTACGATTAACTCTACTTTTTTTATTGTTACAACGATTTGAACTATACTTACGATCAAGTGTACTATTATTTTGTCACAATTTTTCCAACTATACTAACGATTAACTCTACATTTTTCATTGTTACAATTATTTGAACTATACTCACGATTAACTCTACTTTTTTTATTGTTACAATGACTTCAACTGTACTTACGATTAACTCTACGTTTTTTACTGTTACAACGATTCTAATTATACTTACGGTTAACCATTTTTTTATTTTTATGATGATTTAAACTATACTTACGATTAACTCTACTTTTTTATTGTTACAATGACTTGAATTATATTTACGATAAATTATACTTGTGTTATTATAACAGTGATTCCAACCAATTTTTTTGGTGAAATTCTGAGTTTTTCGAGTACTGAAATAGATACATATTTTACGTATACCTGCATATTTAACTTTAATTTCTTTTTGCTTTGTGTTTTCTGTCTAACGTACTGGAAGATTGTTATAGAAGATATATATCATGATCTTCAAATACAAATATAGTTAATAATTGAAAATATCGTTAGCCTTCTCTCATCTTCTTCATCTTTATGAGCTTCATTTAGTTATCGATTTATTCAAGATGATTAAAATACTTAATAGATGACTCTATACACATGTGCTTCCAGGTGTGTGTGCTTTAAAACGAGAACAAAATCGTTCTCGATTGAATGCATACAAACCACCCGATCGTGCGTGCTAGCGTCAATGTATAAAGTCGGTATATTTCAGATTAAATTCTTGTGTTTATCCAGTGTTTTGTGGTTCAATTATAATAAGCAAGTAGTTTCTTTCGATAGCGATAAACGTACTTAACAATCAATTGTTTTCAATATGGTTGAATATAACCAAAAGAAATAATCGCGAATGTGTTGAAATATAATTTAAGACATCGACTGAGGGTGCTTGATGGAATTTCAATATCAAATTTGGATTGTTGAGATTTTGTACACTTCCATGTATTTTGTCATTACTTCGTCAGTTCGAGTCCATTCGTCTGCTCGAATGCCTGAAGATGCCGAAAG
This sequence comes from Himalopsyche phryganea, assembly GCA_022494535.1. Taxonomy (NCBI): domain Eukaryota; kingdom Metazoa; phylum Arthropoda; class Insecta; order Trichoptera; family Rhyacophilidae; genus Himalopsyche; species Himalopsyche phryganea. The sequence continues at coordinate 2,247,196 of JAGVSL010000019.1, read as the reverse complement.
GCGAAACCCGGGTCGTTAGTGACAAAATACATGGAAGTGTACAAACTCTCAATAATCCAAATTTGGTGTTGAAATATGTTCAATCAATTAAATCGTGCACAGTTTGCCTGTCAGTATTTAGATTCATATTTAGAGTCAGTATTTAGACTACTAGGCATTTTCATGGTATAAATTTAAAGTCTTATAATTTCACATTAAAATTTTACAATAAAAATAATCATGAATTTGTACATACATCTGTTGAGGTATAATTAAATCAATATGATTTATCAATCAATACTCGGAGTAAATCGCGTATATTCTTTAAAACATGTACTAAATTCATACATTGTTAATCCACAAATCGTATAATCCGCTCACGGATAATCTAAAATCTAAAGTTTATTGTATATCAATTCTACATTAATATTACAATACGATAATCTGATGTTACGTGTGATTTTTGCTGTCCCGCTTCAATTTATTTCATTTAAATTCAATCGTGCGCCTTATTTTCCAGCAATCACGGAAATATTAAAAGGAGATAGATTTTTTTATCGATCATTTTAACGCTTCGGAAATTTTATCAATTACGGATGTTTGTCGTTGTTTTCCCTTTCAGATTGCATTTAACGTGCGATATTTGCAGAAATATATTTTTTAATTTATTTGTTATTTGGAAAACATTTAACTCGATTTATATGCATTTAATTGTTAGATATTAAGTTGAAAAATAGCAGTGTTTCGGCATCACTCCATATTCTAACGTTCAGTTCTTACAATGATATTATATCAAAATTGACATTAACTTTATTGCACAATTCTTATAGAATTAATTAATCGATTTATATTATTAAAATAAATTTGTATAAAAATGAGACATATCTTATATATAAAACTTTTAATGGTATTTCTTAGTATGTGTAACGTCACGCATATTTTTTATTATTTTCTCTGTGACGTTGAGACCTTTGAAGTGTCTTTATTTTTTAATGATTGGTTACTTTTGGCTCTTTCTTTTGACGAAATTTACGTTTAATATTTCGGGCTTCTATGATAAGAGCTAACAACAATTCGACTTTAAAATAATATGCGTTGCTTTTATAACATCACATATATCAGATAATGTAACTTAAGAGCATATGCACTTAGATACGGCTGTGGGTAATAGACATTTATTGTTGTGTCCAGGCGGCTAGTATTTTATTGTGAGGCAAACTCTTTTGCATAATTTTTATTTCACTTTATTTTTCCCCACCTTAACATTTCCACTGTGAGAATTTTTCCCTCGGTCCCCAAAATAATAATTTTGAAGTTCAATTGTTACTTTATTCGATTGTGATAATAATTTTATTGTGTATTCATTTAAATTTTGAAATCTTCGTAAGGCTAATTTCAATAATTGTTACTTAATATGTTATATCATGAACTTTGTTTGGTTTATATGGAAACTAGTTATCGTACACGTCCATATGCGCCGTATCCTTATCTTTATCAGTATTATTTTATATTTAATAAATCTACAACAAACTTCATTTTTGTATATTTTTATCAGTAATGGCAGTCAAATTATATCATATTAACGCTTTAATATTGTGGGTTTCTGCGATATGTGAAAGACTCTATTCTATCGAATATTTCTGAAAGGTAATCGAGATCATTTCCAAATCTATGTAATAAAAAAAACCAACCATTTGACGTTAAGGTTCAGCCAAGCCAGTACGTGAGTTACCTTTTTTCTGCATGAGAAACGACATCAATGGGCCATATCGCAAAATAGTATTGATAGTTGGAAAAGTCTGTGGTCTACGCAGAAAATTAGATTTTCTTAGCGTCTTCGCGGTTAGGGGCTTTAAGCTCTCGACCTTTTGGAGCCTTCTAACTGTAACTAAGCGCTTACAGTTTTGTCTTCATAAAAGGTTGACTTTTTACCGTTGTTATAACTAAGAATACGATGCCAGTTGTTTTTTATTGCAGTGCTTATAAAACTTTAGAATTCAGATACATGAGTGATATCACAATTGATGTAATCATTTTTAACTTCTATTCATTTTCTCTACAACAGCATGTAAATTAATGTATCAATAATATCATGGTTTTTTAAAAGTATCTTTTTTCAAATATCGTCATTTCCATTGCAAAATTGTACATCTTCAAAATCAAAATTTTTCAGGAGAGCCTAAAAACAGTTTATAAAACAACTTTATCGAATTAAAACAATAATGAAAAACACATAATTAATATTAAATATCTATAACTATACTAATTACGTATTAACAACCTCTACAAAAATAGAGTTTTATCATCACTGAATTTTTTTATAAACATTGTTTAACACAGTGTTCCGCAACCGATGTGTCGCGCCACATCGATGCGCCGCGAGACGATTGTAGGTGTGCCATGGAGCAATGCGTCAACAATAAGAAAAAAAACTAGTAATAGAACTCCATTAGTATTATTCTCGCTGAAAGAAATGTTGTATGGTTTTGACTTTTAATGAAATAGTTGTCTTAGTGTTTTTATGTATTTATAGTGCAACAGTATTGGTGGGTGATATTACAAATTTCTGAATGCATCGACAAGCATTAATGGTTACAAACTTGCTACAAGAATTATTACAAACAATGATCGAATGTATTTGATAACACATTATCAAATTAAGATCATTAAATTTGCAAATTTTAACAAGACTATTATTGAAGACAGACATAAATACAGGCAAAAAAAATTGAAATATATTCTATTACCTTTATACATTCAACTTAACTAAGCCAATTTTTAGAACATGAGCTTGTTTAATTGTTTAAAATACAACTTAAAGAATTTTTCTTATCATTAGTAATTTTCAAAAGTACATGTTTTATTGAATATTATTTTAATAGTTTTTTTTAGCGATTCCAAAAATCAAATCAACAGTTTTTCATCATTTCGAACCATTTATCAGATTTAACTAGACGTGAAAGAATTAAATTTGTTATAATTAAATAAATATATGTGCTAATATTTTCAATTCATCAAATAAAAAAATGACAGTTTTGTTAATGAAATTCACATATTTTTACTTGTGGTGTGCCGTTATATTGTAATGAGTGCTCAGGTGTGCCGCGGATTAGAAAAGATTGTGGAGCACTGGTTTATATTACCATATATTGGTAATATATTACCAAGTTAAGATGAAATAATATGTTGTCATCAAATGTGTCCTAATTTGTAGTTGTTGTTAGTAATTGTTTTTCAATAAAAAATATCTCACTTATCTGAAATCATTCTATACTTTCATTCTATAAGATATTTACTGCGAAGCAATAAACTGGCGCATTTAATGAGGGTTTCATACTAAACTTAATAGATTTTTTCCAAATAAAATAAACTAATTCAGTTTCTCCCTAGCCAAACTTTGTCAAAATATTAAGACGAGCATTTTAGCCGCATTCATTTTATAAGACGGTCAACAATAATAGACTTATCAAAAACAAATTCAGTTATGTTTATTTTTATATCACGTAAAATAGTTAAGTGCTGACTTAAAAAATGGACGATTTCTTTCGCTGTAGATCTGCTACTTTTTATAACTTTTATATCGAGGTTATACTGACAGAAAGCATTAAGTCATAAAAACAAACTCTGAGATAATCACATCGATGGTGTTTTGGCCAATTGATGTAACCCTCAAAAAATACGATAGTGAGTTATTTATTGATTGGAATTCATTTTAAAGACGACATAGCAGGTCTCGGCCAAACAATGTAAATTAGAATAATATATTGACCACTTTTTGGAAGGAAAAGAGTATTTTACATTGGTTTTAGTTTTAAAAATTCTGACCCGGCCACTTAATGTAAGCCACTATTATATCAACACTCCCTTCGTATAATCCCGTATCTGTAAACATTTATTTAGAAATAATGTACAGGAGTGCAAATATTCATAACGCAACTCAACGTATAATGTTTTCGATAAAAACAGTTTTTACTCTCTCCTGAACAATTTCAATTTTGAGGGTCACATCAATTGGCCAAAGCATTGTCGACATTTAAAGCATTTTTTTTCAAAGTAAGTACTCTCTCTCAAGTAAAATTGTTTTTTAAAAGGATTCTTTTTACACTATAAAGAATGAAATTTTTGGCATACAAATCATAAGGTTTGGTATCGATGAGTTGTAGTTATATCATGCTTTTTGCCAAAATAAAAAAATAACAGTGTGGCCTAATACTGTTTTTTTTTCAATACCATTATATCCTATGACTTCATGTTCTACGTGTACGTAAAGTGTTAAATTGAACACATTTTAACATTTAAAACAGACAATTAGCAAAAACTGACGTAATCCGTTCTGTCAGTATACCCTTGATATTACTGAAATAACCGAAGCACACTAAGCATACTGAAAATAATATTTTTATTACGTACATTACAAGTCATACAATCAAACTGTTATACAACCATTTACGGAGCTCGCTTTCTTATGCTTTGTTATTAAAATAACGTGGGTTTGAAAGCAACACAATCGAAATTGAATTTATTTATATACTTTTTAATTGAATGACGTATTCTATCGTTATCGATAATAATTTTGACATTCGAGCATCATTTGGACTATTCATTTGTGTAGGCATTTACATCTATACTATATAGCATAAAATACTTGTAAAATACTTGTGTCTGTCTGTTTGCTAAAAGAACTCCTCCCAAACGGGAATCGGTAGCGATGTGAAATTTGCGGATACCATTCTGGCTGCCACTTCAAGGTCAATTGTGATATTTTCAACTTTTAAAATTATTATTAATTGATTAAGTATATTATATTTCGTGAGTGTTACACGAGGCAACGTTTGAATGTTGCCTCCCTCTAGCCCTCACGAAGCTGGCTAATAAATATTACTACGTATGTTATATATTATAAGATTCAAGGAAAAGTGCATGGGAATAATTATTATGCTATTTTTCCAGCAGTGAACGAGGTTTTGATATTTACCGAACAATGGCGAGATTGCATGTCGACAGGTTATAGAATACACTAACAAATCCCATGACTGAGATCACTTCATCGGAACAGCCCATAATTCGTATATAAAATACACTATCAGGTTAAAATAGTTATACTTGTGATTAGGATGTAGTATCTTACTAAACATTCACTAAGGTGTTTTTTCCTCATTCAAATCCTGCAGTTGACAGAATTTATCCACCTAGAAATTAAAATAGTCACGAAACTGTGGAGCATATGGACTCTTAACGGTAAGTTTTTTTTACGAAAACTGCTTATTACTCAGTTGCTTAGCCTCTATTTTTCTAAAAGAGTAGGTAATTAGGTATAGAAGGATAGGACTAGGATAGAACTAGTGGTTAGCTTATCACTTTCGATACGCAGCGTTTTTAGGATCGGATGGGTGGGAGGGAATTTTAGACATCACAAACATCCATGCCTTCTAACTGAAATCCATGAATCGATTGATTTTGCCATATTATATATATACTCAGTCAGTCATATAGGTAATGAGACGTAAATAGTAAATCGAATTATATTATTTACATACATGATTACATACTCAAATTATGTTGTCAGACCAGAGGCGCACACATGGTTTGTTGTTAAAGGCGTTCCAGGCAACAAGAGGTTTTTTAAAATTCAGGGTCTGTTTCTTGTGATAAGGAAAATAAATCCGGATTTTGTTTTTTATATATATAAAATATACTCACGGCAGTTTGTATTTGACAATTAAAATTATTATATGATTAAAACATCAAAACCAGTGACGGAACACGTCTTTATAATAAGAAACTAACTTGTTTCCCAGGAAGCTTTATTATACATTTTCAAAAAATATTTAAGAATACCGTAACTAAAGTAGCATGCCTACTCCTGAATAAGAAAAATCATCACATACGAGTTATAAGTACGCCGCAAAATGAAATTTTTAGTTAAGTTTATTGAATTTCAATTTACGGGAAAATAAAGACAAATTGCGCCCATGATTTTTCAGTTTATTTTACGAATTGAGCAAATCGCTACGTCTAACAAATAATCTCACATCTATCTACATTAAAGCTTCTTTTATACTACCTATCATAAGTTCCGTCCCTGATTAAGATATCCATTATAAGTAAAAATTACATTATAGAAAGAAAAAAACAAGTTTACTATTCACTTATAGCCTTATAGAAACGAGTCACTTTTTTTCATTTGATTTCACCACCAAAAGTCAATAAAAACAAGCAAAACGATAATATTTTTACTCTGGTTGGGATAGCTTAAACCTTTAACAATAGAATGGTACCCGTTCCATTTCAAGAAATCATAAAACGATTAGATATACGAAGCTCTTCTGTGTTACGTTTGGTGATGGAGAAAAAAATAAAACTATTTTCAAAACCTAAGGGCGGTCCGAACTACTGCCCCCCTTGTGTGCGCCCATGTGTCATGCGTTTTCGTAGTATAGTAATTACAATAATAGTTAAGGGATGACAATGAGCCCTTGCGATATGACAGTATCCTGAATGATATAGAATAGACGCTATGTGATTATCGCTCAATCAATTTCTCACAAATTGAGATCGCCAATAACTGAATGCATTAATTTAGATCGAAATTGTATGCATGTAGCAATGTCACGTATTACCGCTAAAGACTGGTTTACACGATTTTACACAATGGTGCCTGTATTCAATGACATATTGTATGCTAGCAGACACAACTAATTTTCGAATCACCTACTTATTCGAGCGATTATTACTATTCCTTAGAACTGAGACTCAACACAAATTGAACTCGGGTATTACGATAATCAAAGGAATGCCAACAAAATGATTTTCGTCTACAATAATATATAATATCGATGAATAGTTTAACTATTCACTTTTTTCCTCATTCAAATATACCAAATAAATAATTTCCTATTTTACTCATCCCGAGCAATATAAACTGATAATTGATTAGTTGATAGTACTCGCGATGAGCTAACCCAGTCCTGATCATTACAAAAATGTGTTAGTAGTACAATTCAAATTGTGTTTTATTTTTAAAATATAATGCCTATTGAGCAAAAATTGACAGTTAGCACCTTAAAGGTGATGATTAAAAATATCAATATATATTTTTTAAATGTGTTAAAGATAAAGATATCATTAAAGATATCACTGTATTTATCTATTACATTTTAGCTAGAGCTAAACATTAATGGGGCATGAATCCGCATAATTCATATAGTATTCAATGTTTTGCTTTTAAAAAAAGCAATATTTATATCAATATACAATATTATATTGATCAGTTTGAATGAGCAAACCGTCTTTACATCTTCTCCTTTGTTATATCCGATTCATTAATTTTTGTTTCTCAGATATTGAAAATTTAATGGATACTCATAGCTGCTCTGCTTTCTCCACTTAAGATGGCTGTTTATTGTTAATATTAATTACATACTTAATATTTGATTGTTTTTAAATGGTTCACTAATTTTTTTTTCATAAAATTTTCCTGATTCATTATTGCTTATTGCATTAGTAATGTCTTTAAAAAATTTTGCTCAGCTGAATGAACTTTTAATGTAGCTATATTTGTGATTTCAGATTAGTATTTATTGATTTGCAAGAGGTCCATAACATTTTAGTTGTAGACTCTTATTTGATGTATGTATAATTTGTTTGCTAATCAGTATTTTCTTGTCTTCGTTCATGAACCATCAGTTTTATATAACTTCATTTTTACACTCAATTTTATATAAATAAGCCTGTTATGTTTGTATTTTTATCAGTTGATAATGCTCGTGATTAGCGAAACCGGTTCTGATCATTATAAAAATGTGGAAGTAGTACAAATGAATTGTGTTTTATTTTTTAAAATAAAATGTATTTCCACCAAGAATTGACAGTTAACACCTTAAAAGTGGCAATATTATATTTCAACTAGTATTTTTTACCCGGCTTCGCCCAAGATAGAGAACACTTATATTAGGTTATTAAATTTAGACGTTGGCTAGCTAATATTGAAATTTTAAAATATCAACATCAACCGTACCTCTTTTGTTACACCCACAAAATATAATCCACCAATTAATAATAATGTTACAAGTTGAAACCAGCTATAATAAAATATGACAATCTTCCACCTGCACTCTTGTTATGGCGTGGCAGAACTTCCCGATAGACAGCTTGTTGATTTGCATTTAATAATGGCTCCTGCAGCACCACAAATTAAACATACGCTACTTCCCGATGACGATTTCAGATCCACACCAAGTTGTACAAATTTACCACTCACTTTCTACCAAATCAAAAATACAAAACTAACTATTTAACACAAATATCTATTCAATTTGGATTATTGAGATTTTGTACACTTCCATGTATTTTGTCACTAACGACCTGGGTTTCGCCTTTCGGCATCTTCAGGCATTCTCAGTTCGAGTCCATTCGTGTGCTCGAATGCCTGAAGATGCCGAAAGGCGAAACCCAGGTCGTTAGTGACAAAATACATGGAAGTGTACAAAATCTCAATAATCCAAATTTAATATTGAAATTCCATCAAGCACCCTCAGTCGATGTCTTAAATTAAATTATACAAATATCTATGGTCGCGTTACTATCTCAACTGTCACTTGCAGAACATATTAGTATTGAGCTGTTGCTAGGCGACTATTATTATTACATTTTTCATCCCGAATTGAAACGTCACAAATACATCGTTTTCAGTTTTAGATTAAATGTTAAAAGTTAAGAGTTGAAAGTGGAAAACAGCGCAGTTGAACTAACAATTTCAGCCAAATTGATGTGTGAAGATTTCACTTCACTAATGTACGACGTTTGAGAGGAGTTGTTGTGACTGACAGACATACAGACATACATATTCCTACATGTATTTTGTGCTATATAGTAGAGATGTGAAAGTAAAATCTCTAACTATTAATAAAATCAAATTTGAAAGACATGACGTCAATGAATGAGAAAAAATGTGGAAAACGCACGGTCGCACTTTCGTCCCTAGAAAATCGTCATACACAAATGATGTGGTCAACAACAAAAGTTGAAAACTGATGGCGCATTTCATTTCTCTGAAATGTAACAAGACATTTTTTCTAGAGAGCTCGTATAGTGAAACCTGAAAATACAATATAATCCCGCTAAAGATTACACACTTATGTGCTCGTTCCACCTTGCATTAAGTTTACGTTCAGTCGCCAAGGGCAATGATTGCACCCCTTCATAAACTGATTCGAATCTGCTACCCGATCAATAACAAATCTAAAAATATTTTCTTACTTCCAAAATGTGTGTGGATGTGATGTGGTATGAATTATTTAGTATGGAGAAAATCGATCAATCATCAGAAATAATTAAATCATTGCAATAGGATTCTTTATTACCCAGTCCTGAGCAAAATACCACTAATTAAATTGTTATTAATTTGACAATCACTTTTTTTATTGTAAAATTTCTTATGATAAATAAATTATTATAAAAACGGTATTATGCTTGTAGTCCTTCGATCATTTTTTATTCATAATATAGCCCTTTAGCCGGGCCTGCTTTAAGCTATATTCCTATATCCCTTATAAACATATATTACACTTTCATAACAGGTAAAGGTGAATATTGCATTACAAATGTACCGTTATATTGAAACCATTTTTATAATTACGCTGGTAAAGTAGTAAATTTAAATCTTATTTCTACTGAAAGAAAATTGCTTGCGAGCTGTACGAAGAATCCTTTCGAGACTTTTCACCATCTGGTTGGGCGCTACTTATCTTAATATTGTTTTCATTGCCATAAAATGTTCGACATGTCTTTCTTCATATAAACGCGCATAAATCCGTTATATTATTTCTGTAAAAATTAAAAAAATATGTATATATATTGACTGGAAAATAAGGAAATATAAATTCAATATATTATCAAATATATTATCTATAATTTACGCGCTACTTATCATTTTTTATTGTGTTATTTATAATATATTACCACATTATAAATATTATAGATACACAATATATAACATATTATAGTCAAATTTATTGAAACTCTCACAGGATGTAAGTCATTTAATGCATGAAGAAAGGGAAGATCTGGGCAAGTCGGTCCAACCTTCTATTGAACCAATCGGCCACGTTGACTTGGTGACAAATAAGGCAAATTACCAGGCCTTTTAAAAATTTGTGGCCTTCTACGGAGAGTGAGTAGACCTCAACACACTTTTCATTTATCTGAATGGATTGATTTTCTGCACGCAACTTAAGGAATAAATTGTTGATACGCTTAAAGTTTGTTACACCAATAGATACTGCCGTATAAAATTAACGGATGGCAAAGCAGTGTTGGGTGGAGGAAGGCAAGTAGTTAAATTTATTAAAATATATTTTTTCTGTACAATATTAAATTAATAAATACTTTTATGTCAAATTTCAAAAACTGCCATCTTTCAACTAGTAACATAAACTTTGTTATCATTTGTAAACGTTAAGGCATTGTTCACTAGATGACAGTGTAAAGAAATTCAAAAAATATTTATGGAAGGTTTTATATAAAAAAATATTGAAAACAATAGATATTTTTCTTTATGTAGATACATCAAATAAAAGTTAACAATTCTTCGCTCAAGAGAAGAATAATATTTATAGTGACATCTATAAAAATATCCCGTAACTTTATTATTTTCTTTAACCGATATGATCTGTAGTGTTTCTAGTATTTACTAGATGCCGTCATTCAAATTAAGGCGTTTCTAGTTTATTGCACTTGTTTTTATTTTATTAGTTGCGCATGTAACAAATATCGTATTATTTTTTCGAGTTATTTCTTTATATTTTAATTAGATTGTTATGAGACATACATCGATTTTTCACAATAAATAAAAAAGATATTTAGCCACCAGCTTGTAATGAAATACATATTGATATTTTGACAAACTGTCCGATATGAATCATGTCAAAAGCGTCTGTCCTCTCAGCAAATAAAATGATTACCTTAACTCAATTTTATTTTTTATGTGTCATGAAAAACACTGAAATATTATATATTGGTGTCGTAGTTTTAAACCAAGATTTCATTCTATGAATGACGCATAAGATAACACAAATAAAGTGAATACAAATAAAAATAACCTTCGATGGTTAATATACTTTTTATTATAAACGTATTTAATAATAAATTCAATCACCATTTTCTAAAAAGTGACCTTCTGATATAATATTGACCCTGATTTAGAAATAAGAATTTAAAATTTTTAGTGTCATACGAAATATACCTCGTCGTTCGCACATTTTATTTCATCTCATATCCAAACCAGTTTTCAAAAATTATCATTTGCCACGCTGGTATTATTACATAATTTGATACCGATAAAAAATGACTTTAATCCGAAAAGTATATATTTAGTTTGTATGTCAATACACACACATTTGCATAGCCGTACAATATGCTAATAGTTTTATTTATTGGTTGTGATATATTTTGTAGACACATACGACTTACGAGGCAGCCTTCAGAAATAAAAAAAAGGTTTTAAGCATAGTTTTCTCCACCTAGCAACTGAATTATGCTTTGTGCTACTATTAAATCTAGCTTTCACAAATAATATCTATAAAAAAATAGAGAATTAATTTAAATTTAGACAAAACCATTCTAATCGTCGCGTTGTTATTTACAAAGAAATATGTAATCAGTAATAAACGTTTTTTCCAAAATGCTAACATTTTTTTCAATGTTTACGGTAGTAACTTAACAAAAATATTTTCATCATTAAATTACAATTAAAAATGTTGTTATTCCATTTGCACCGAACGTGCCGTCAGTCTGAACATGTATTCCAAAAAGTGGAATAAGAAAGTCGTATATTGATTTTGAGACAGATTTGATACATTTTGTTTTAATCACACTTATACACAATCATCCTGAAAATTTTTAAGTCAATTGATTTTGGCTGTTTGTTTTTTAATATGTTGATGTAAATAAAAATCATTAAATGTTTTGAGTGATATATTTTTCCTGAAACACACAAATGACATTGAAATAAAACTGTTATAATATACTACATTATACCTTCTCGAGTCATAGCGGAAATAATTCTTATTGAATGAATAATTAATTATTAATTAGTTCAAATAATCGTTTTTACTTCGCATTCTTGTCGGAAAAAAATGCCACCAATTAAAGTGATATTTTTTTATGTTTTGCAATTTATTAAAATTTGCCCCTTTATGGTAGATCCTTATTACAGGCGTAATTTTTTCATTGCATAAATAATTGTTTATATTCATATCGACACTGAGCTGTCATTTAAATTGATTAATATCTATTACTAATAATTCTAGATACATTATTAAAAACTTATTCTATAATACTGTTTTCGATTAAGTATTTTACGGAAATAATGTATTTCTAGGTTATACTAACAAAAGGCATTAAGTCAGTTTTTGATGATTAACTGTTTTAAATGTTAAAATGTAGGCAATTGAACGCTCCGCGTACTGATAGAACGCATTAAGTCATATATGATATAATGACTTTGAAATAGAAACAGTATTGTCAAATTGTTAATTTTTTATTCTGATAAATACCATCATATAACTTTACTCATCGATACCAAATCTTATTATTTGTATGCCAAAAAGATTGTTTTTTTCAATTCACAAAAATTAAACTAAACTAAAGTCACATACTTGGGGGAGAGACTACTTTGAAAAATAATAATAATATGTGATTATCTCACAACTTGTTTTTATGAATTATGCCTTCTGTCACTATGCCATCGATATATTATTTTTGAAGATAATTTAACGTAGGAATGTTTTTTTTTTCTTTAATATCATTCTAATTATATTCAAATGATGAACTCATTGTATTACTTAATAGATAATGGAATTATGTTTTTCTTAAACAATCTTTTATTATGGCACTTTTTTAAGAAATAAACTTTATTTCTTTTGTTATTTTTGATTGCTTTGCAATTAATAGTCTGATCTAACAAAAGTAAGTATAATAACGTGTAACGTACATAGCGTAAAATAATTATAATATCTTTTTTTCGATGAGTCTAAAATTATGGTTTTAAATGAATTATTCATTTTTTATTACATCATAAAAATTATTTGTCACGATATTCGATTGCTCTTAATACTAAAACGATATGAAGTTTAGCTCTTTACAAATAGTAGGTATTTAAATTAACACGATTATTATTTATATTGAAAAAAAATATGTTTCACAATTGTAATGCGTTATTTTCAAAAAAACTTAACATTTTTTTTAATTAACAATTTTATTTTTATTGTTAATTGCCTGAAGTCGTTAATGAGCTGTTTGTTTGTTTTGGTATAGTTTAAATTGGCCAAAGTCACCGGTAACCAAGTAACCGGTTAACCGAGCAACTCATTAAGTTTGAAAGATATGCGAAAATCAATATTTTGAATCGTTTATACACAGTATTTGGCCAAAGTAATGCCGGCGTAAAATCATATTTTAAGTGCTCACTTACTTATGTTCCTCGCAAGACCTTGAAGAAATGAACGCTGAATTAATACTGATATCTATAAAGTTGTTAACGACCATTAAAATTCAAATTTCAAATGTATATTTAAGCAATTTTTAATAATTAACAATGTGTACACAGCTTAACAGACAAAATCATCAAATCAAACAGGTAATCGTATAAATCCATAGTAGAAATAGGAAATGCAAATGTATGTTCAGTGTATGTTCGTAATGAAGTAACTATGTGCAATATTTTGTTTAAGTATATATTGACGGAAAGAGTATATATGTTTAAGTATATATTCGTAAGTGTGAAAAAAATTATTACAATTTTTTATTTCGACAGAAAAATTACAAAAGTTATTTAGCAGTATAGACGGATAAATTAATTTTATTCTCATAGTATTATTGTATGGCATAGAAGTTCATTTATACTTTGACCAGATATTTTATGAATTGAATGAATTATACGCTTTTATTGCGACAATGTGTACTTTCAATGTAGGCTATAATATACAGCGCAATTTGTATATTACAGTTAAAAATAATGTGTACTATAAAATGATTTTTTTAAATATTGATTCATTTTTAAATGTCAATTTTGTATTTTATAGTAGAGTAGTGTAATTAGCAACGTGAAATGTATATTTTTCGCACTCGCAAGCAATTTCACGCACAGCAAAGTGATAATTTGTAAAAACATTGAAACAATAGGGTAAATAGCAATAAAACAAAAATATTTTTTTATATTTCTCTTTATTCACATGTCACACGTGTCTGCAGTCAATTTCTATAAACACAACGTGATGGGAACAAAAAATAGACTACAATAAATTTATTCTCGGGGTTAGTGCAACCGTTGAAGAGGAATTGCGAATCTCACACAAAAACAGTAAGGGCAAATACGGCCAGAGTGTGTCATCCTCAATTGCCTGTTCACACATCGCGAAAAATAAATCATTCGACCTTGAGATCTTTGTCTACCAGCATTGGCTCGTCGTTCATGCACACTTGTTCTTAAAAGCTGCGTTCCAAGCATGTATCCTATATTTTATAATACTTTCAAAATAATACGATCTGACTATGTAACCACAAATTATTTGATAGCAAATAGCAAAGCTAACGAACCGGCCTCACCGGGCAAGGATTGGCCGATTCCGAACGCAGCGTCATCGTTTTGAGGGCTTTTTCATATAAATACTTCAAGTGTTAGTACAAATGAGTGAATGAAATTATACAATAAAATAAATGAAAACTTTATACAATGATAGATGCGACAGTCGAGTGGGGATCAGCCGACAAAACAGAGTACATCGTCAACAGTCACTTTGGCGTCTTCCGCTGTTTAAGTCGGCTTTATTGTGAAGTAGCATTTTGGTGGTGCAACTAAAATTATCGAATAAGGATACTAAACCTTACTCAGACTATAGGAAAACTTGATCCCCCGGGTGATTGGAATGGTGCTAATAATAAAATAATTATAATATTAGATGATTCGTCAGTATCGGTCGACTTTCTTGGAGGTGTTTAGCAGAAGGTCTTTGATCTGAGCTTGTTCAGGGCGTTGTTGAGATGGAGGATCTCTGTGTTGAGCTGTGAGACAAGTGTCTCCAGACTGCCGACGGAGTCCAGAACCTCAACGCGTTCTGTGTGTGGGTTGAACCTCACCTCGAATGGACGAGACATGGTTGATACCCAACGTCTGTTGACAAAATAACATACATTAGTTTATAATCTGCCTATGCTTTTAAAGGACACGTCAATAGTGCAATTTGGTTTCGATATAATATGTAAATATAAAGAGGACATTTAGTTAATTACCTGAATTTTTCTTTGGCATCCTCGAAGCTTTCGGCTACATAATAGATGGGCTGGTATTCCTGGTCCTGGTAGGGCTGGATGGAAGTCGCAGCGGGGTCGAATGGCCTCAATTCAGGTTTGTCACTGAGGGCATTGAGGAGTTCCCCGTACGAGGACAGGAGAGCGGCACCGTAGGCTTTCACTTGAGAGTTCTCCTTGCAGAGACCGAACTCAACTGTAAACCAGTATACCTAGAAAGATGGAAAATTATTCATAAGTACATCTAGCTAGACGTTCATATGTCATAATCATCGAGCCCTTAAATGCAACACAAATAAAAAATAATCACATATAATTTCAACTTGATACTTCGCAACAAAAAAATCGACATTACGCAATCACATATAATTGGAATAACCGAAATAGTCAATTTGCTCTGAAAGTAATAGATTTAAATTAATAATAATTTATCAATGTTAATTTAAAGGCTCTCGGTGTTTTTTTTTTTGCAATTAAGTCGTAAGCGTGGCATGAATGACGTAATAAATCGATTTATCGATATAGATCGTAAGCCGCTTGCTAAAGTAAATGTTGAATTTGAAGCCACAATAACCTTGCTAAAAACAACTCAGTGTATAGTATACGCGCATTAAAAGCTATGCAAGTATTTGTATCTACTACGTACGCACGCTTTTAACAGTAACTGCAATATAATTCATCTGAACTATTAATTCAAGTGCATCTATTATATTATGTAGAAACCAATAATTACCTACGTCAATTAGTATTCATTGTATTAGCAGTTAATCGCAATTTCTGTATAAGCTATATCATATAACAGTACATTTCAAATGATGTGTCAATTGATATATTGCAATAGTATTCATTTCAATTTCGCGCCATGCAAAATATTTGAACAAAAATACTATCGCTGACATATTACTATACTGATAATCATTCGCTGTATGTATACGCAATAACAAATAAAAAATTGATTTACTTACGGTGGAAAGCTTTTCAATTTCGGCGTCGGATGCTCCAAGAGAAGCCAAACCGATTTCTTGAGAGAACTGCGCGAATCCTGGGTCAGCAAGAAGGGGCATGTGTCCCAAGAGTTCGTGGATGCAATCGCTAAAGAAATGAAAAATTGATTAATAAAAACATGTTTATATTGATGAAGTTCGGTCACAAACAGCGGTGAAGTCTTTATTGTAATTGAATTTCAGTAGCCGAAATATTTTGCAGTACTCAATAATGTTCTGTAAATGAATTTGAAATAGTTTTGGCGCTATGCACAAAGCTAATAAAACTTCCAAGTGACAAGCAAAGTTTCAAATGGTCTTTGAATATGATGGATATAGCGGCTACGTTGAAGTTTAATGAAATTATCGGTCCATTATGTCACACCGTTGGCTCCATTTAAACTCCCTCACTTTGAGCACTAACAACTCCCACCTCCCTATCGTCTTTGTAATGAGTCCGTAATTTAAATGAAACTCGCACAAGAATGTACTATAAAATGTTAAATAAAAATCTACCATCAATCTGATATCGATGTTATATTTATAAAATCTTATCTTTGTTTTTTTATTTGGGAGATTATTTATAAGGCGATAAGATGAATGTTGTACTTACGGTTCGGGGGTGTGGTAGGGTGAGTTTGCGTGCCTCACGTACTGGGTGGACTGGAAGATTCTGAAGGCAAGGGAAGCTAAGAAGTCGCGGGCGGTCAGCAGACCGGCTGCTGGCCGAAGGGAGAAACCTGTGTGTTTTCTCAAGAAAGTGCTAACTTCCTCAAGTTGAGGAATGCGTTCTGCAACGAAGATGTTATCGGCTTGAAGCATCGCGAACACCTTACGGTATTCCAGGCAGGCGTGTTTGGGCATTAAGTCCTTGACGGTGTTGAAAACCCTACCCCAGGTCTGGTTTTCGGTAAGGGTGTAATCGATGTGGGGGATGGTATCTCCGTATTTGAACGCAAATGCGATTTCAGCAATAGTCTTCCTTCTGGCGCGGTACTCCTTGTCAGCGAATCCGGGGTGGTTCATGTCCAATTCAGGCTCGTACTTGGTCATCAGATGGTTGCAACTGTCCAATTCGGAAGCGTGTCTTGGGAACCAGGGGTCTTTCACTGATGTATTGTTCTCGTTGAGCAGATTGACTCCGATAAAGGAAGAGGATTGTCTGAGGGCACGGATAAGGAGGAGGAGGTTGGCGCGGGACATGTTGGTAGAGATAAGGACGTCGAACTGGATTCCTTCGGCCTTGGAAGGACGGGTCTCCAGGTGACTGACGACACCCTTATAGTTATCGATTGTCTTGAGGATGCGACCAAGGGATCCCATACCGTCGCGCATGCGCAACAGCAGAGAAGCATTTTGGCTAACTTGCTCGGCTTCGGAAGATTCTCCAGCAGCGTTTTGCAAGATTACTTCCTCTTCGGTAAGTCCCGAATCTGTAGAGAAAAATTCAATATTTAACAATCTCACATTTTCAATATAATACTTTTAACGCATTTCGAACATAAGTAACTATTTTGATTGACATTTGAAAGATGTTCAACAATAGCATCATAAATAAAAAAAATCGTTGACAGGTCAAAAGAGCCATACTGCTTCGTAATAAAATTTTAAATAAAAGAGTCGGACGCTTTTAAAATTGAAAATGAAACAGAGTAGTTTGAGGTGCGTGGAGGCGGGAAAATAATTCTCGCTGAGTGCGCTCGCCACCGCCGTCTACCGTAAGGATGTGAAAATTACAAGAGTGGCATTTATTTTATTTCTTTGTAGCGCAAAGTCACGAATTGAGTGCTCTCACTATAGGCACTTCGTTTCCATTGAGAAAATAATAATCCAGAGCTTCCACGCCGACGCCATAAATCGCCGGGAAATAAAGAGTCTCGCGAATCATTGGATTATCTTATGAACAATGGATGAGGCATTCAGTTAAAAGCCTTCGTCTATTTTTATTCAGAAACAATTTATTCAATTGTCATCTTTTCTTATTTCAAGACTCAAAAGCGAGATTATTATATCCAAAGTCAACACTTTACTTTATCGTTTATTGAGATCGTCAGTATATTTTACAAATCAATTATTTATCGAAACGAATAAAGTTACATAAAGATAACATTTATTGAATTGTACAATAAAAAAACAGTTACTAACCATCTCCTACGTCGTTCTGGTGATCGCCTACTTCTCCATTGACTGGGACATCGGCTATTTAAAATTAAAATAAAAACATGCGTTTAAAAAAAAATAAAAAAAAAAAATAAATGATAATAAAATTATTTTTGTAAAGAAAATAAACAGTGTGATTATATATAAAACTTTTTTTCTATTTAATTCGTAATAGGTTATGAATCAATTACGTTTTTTTTTTTACTTCTTTGAGCAAGCATATAAATAATATTATGTAAAATCCATCATTATTCGTTACAATTAAGACTATGGAGCAGCTGTTTTATAATTGAATCGAAGTCTTTCTTTTGAAGTAAATTAAATTTGAAAAAGGAAAAGAAAAAAAAACGTGCTGTCGTTCGTACCTAGTCCGCCATTGCTGGCGTCGTCCTGCAGTTTCGCATCTTCTACTGTAGGACTTTCCAATTGAATTTTGTTTTCAATTTGTTCCTGAGCTTGTGCATGATCGATTTCCAAGCTGGAATCTACATAAGGAAAAAATGCAAACTAAATAATCTACGCAAATAAAAACATGCAAAAAATAACAAAAAAGTAATTGTATACACATAAAGTAAAACTTTTTTAAAAACACTGAAACATCGACATGCTATACAACACATTTAGTTTTTTCTACATTCTAATCAGAGGTGGAAATATGTAGACCTTTTACCAATTACACTATACTCCAGAATATATCAGAAATTTCATTGAAAAATTTAATGATACACATTAAGACAATCTTATGCCTATAACTGTGTAACACAATTTTTGAAAATTTACCATGATAACTAAAAAGTAAAGATCATCAACTCTTTAGGACCTGGTTATTCCACCTTTGATATATTATCAGCTTCAAACTACTGAAAAAGTTTTTTCTAATTACAAAAGTAATAATTGATTGAAAAGGTGTTTACCGTTAGCCCTCTGGCGGGCTTCCTCGAGAACGCACTGCTTTGTCTGTTTAACAACCAGTGTTTCGAAACGAGCGTCGTCCACGAGGGATCGGCGACGAGACGGGTATCCGTTCTGAAATAACAAAAAAGAAAACAAATTAACTAAAATAAACAAAATTGTTTTTCCACGCACCACCCTGTAATCTCTTCAAATTTCCGCCGAGCGTTTTGAAGTGGGTGCTTTGTGCAAGTGACAATAAGATGCGAGTATGAATCCAAATGGACCGGACGAAAGGACTCCATTCGACGCCCGGAGCGGTGGGACGCCTCTCTACCCAACTATTAACTTCACTTTGTATGATTATTAACGCCTCTATAAATCTTTTATTCCGCCGTAGACATTTTAGTACTCGTGTTAAAAAGTCAGTAAAACAACTCACAAATTGTATTTGTCTCCTTTAGATCTTTTTAAAGAAATGCAATAAAAAAAACTAGAAATTATTGATGTATCTAATATACTCATATCGAAAAAAGAATTGCGAATCAATGGTTTAACATTGCGAATGAAATATTGTTTTCTTATGATGATGAGCTTTTTATTGTAATTCACGATTTTTTGAGTGAGTAATAAATTGCTGAAAAGTTTCTAGACATCTGCCATAAAGCACACACAATAGTCTAAGCTCATTAGAGACCTAGACACGTCCGCTTTGGGACATTTTAGCTTTAGCTGCCTACGCTCTTACTTCTGGCTTTTCTCCGTCTGATTTCCGGAGTGCTCTACTCAAAGTGGTCTCTATTATACGCTCCGTTGGCATTGCGTCGTGAAAAGCTCAACTCGTAATGTGGCTTTACTTCACTTTATTCAATTTCAAAAATAAAATAAAAACCGACAAAACTTTTTCAATCAAAATTATTGTAGCAACTTTCATCCCCCGAAAGCCCCTCGAATACCTTATCGTCTATATCATTTTAAACTATCTTTGTGACGCTATAACTATAAATTATATTTAGTTATTATTTCAATGATGATTTTCTTTTAATTTAATGACATGAATATATTTGTTCATGAAAATATTTCAATTCATCTCACAGACAAGTATCACATTATCAATAAGTTCCCAAGTCGCATTGGGAATTGTAAATCCGCTAAATTAAATTTCAGTAATACCGTCTTGCCCGATGAAATTTGATTTATGTAGCGAAGTACCTTTATCCCAGAGATTCTATCCCCTGGGGAAATTGAGGGCAATACAAAATAGGTATCTAAGAAAATGGACAGTATTATTTTAACATTGGCAACGGAAGGCAATACTGAAACGATTATGTATTTTAAAAAGAAGCGTCTATACTCTGAAGATGTTATTCTTCTGAATTGTGTTTATTTGAATGGCACGTATGCATTCAATAGATTTTTCATAAATATCATGTATCCGGCCAGAGACAATAAAATAACTGTCCTCATTTGTAAAAACCTTCGTTGTCTGTATACAAATTTAAATCATTTCCATTATTTTTAAATTCACGACGTAAATATTTACCCAATTATGTAATCAAAACAACTAATGTGCTTTATCACTGTTTTGAATCCATCGCATACAAGAAAACAGGTCGACATGAATATAAAATTGCTAAAGTATAGAAATATGCCATTTTTGTAGGATCGCTAAAATACGTCATCTATTGCAAAAAGACTGTCTGTGATTTTAATAAAATTGCCAACCAACGGTAAAAATTACACCGGTTTTTTCTATATATGAATTTTCAAACATTAACATTGCATAATTAATAAAGCGCTGGATCTTTCAATTTGTCTGCGATATGGTATAGGACAGGTAAAAGCATCTCACGTTAGTGTGTGAAACATTTTTCGGCTACAATTTTATAACCAGTGAAAGTGTTTATTAACAATTACCCGGCAGAAGGCTTAAACAACATTTTTACATGTTGCAATTTATCGTAATATTTATTGCTAAATTACGTCACGATTCTTATATTGGCGATTTGAGAGTCACATGCGAATTATTAGGGTAATAGGTTACACTTTCTATTACATTATGTTTCTTCGTTTAATGACTGCGTCATACCCAAAATGTTAAGCGTATCAGATAGGTTATTGCGTGTGATCTTGAGATATTCGTGCGATCAAAAGCTAGCCACGCCAATTGTTTAACGAATGGTCTTACTTTTACTTTTAATCTAATTGTGCAGCTAGTTAGCTTATCCAAGGACTCTGCATCGAGTCGTTCACCCACATAGTAGTGACGGACCGTCCGAGAAAACGATTATCAGGAGATGTCACTCAGGCCAATGACGGTGTCCAGTTTATTATTGTTCAATCCACCTGTTGGCTTCCAGCCTGATCTCGTTTCAAAGACAACCTTGGCGGGCCTACATGGCGTGCAGATCATATCATTATTTATTACATTGCAACTGTTCTTGTAGTGTTCAATCACCGACGTTCTCTCCGATTAATTAAAACGATCTAACACGTTCTTTCTCGGGAATAACACGTATTAAAATGCGATGAGTGAAAACTAAAAATGATTAATATTGGTATTAATGTCTTAATTTTTGGCTGTAAAGTGATCATTAGTATTATTGAGCGTCTCAATTCTACATTATAATATTTAAAATTCTATGCAAACAATTGAAATGCATCATTTAAAATAATAAAACAAAGAAATATTATCAGAAGCTTTTTTTATTAGAATGTTGAAATATTACCAACACCGGTCCCTTTTAAATTACTAGCGTGACTCGAGTAGTAACAAAATGACCCTGATAAAATATTTGCATTTAAGTTTGTAATAAGATTTACATATTTGATATTACAAATAAATTATTGATCATTATAATTATTACGACAAAAGAGTTGTTTTAATTATTTAGATCGCTCATATTAAAAGGGGCGTGCCGATTGATTAACCGCAATTTTCTGATTGATTATCGATTATAATATATAACTGACCTATTTGATATAAAACGGTATATAACGAACATTTTATCAATTCAATATTATAGATACTTTTTTATCATTACCGATAAAATAGTAAATTACCTACTGCAATTGTTTGTAAAGTTAATTCAAAGGAACGCGATAAATGTGGATAATTGCAACCAGTTAGCCTTCAAGGGATGCTATGTAGTAAGACTCAGTATATATATGTACAAATAATTACTCTTTACCTTACGAAACAATAGTAGTTATAAAAATACGGTATTTTAGATTCAGTAATATTTTATTCATTTGATCTTACCAGCGGTAATTGTATTTTTATTATTGTAACAAGGTTATGGAAGTAGCGATATCCAATAATTCATGAATACTAATTGAGGATACATTAAAATTGCATCCTTTTCGGAAAAGGAAATTCGAATCCGCAAAACTGATAACACTGAATCTCATATAAAATCGCTCACGCGACATTGTTAAATAACATATATAGATATTTTCGTGTTAACTGAATAAATGCATGGATTGGATTTTCAGTAGTTTATTTGATCGACGGTTTTGATTGGCGTCGATATTATCGAAGCGTTCCAATTTCGAATGATATCACGTAACTGCGCGATGAAAAACAAGTGAACCCAATTTTACAGCCAATCGAGTGTTTTGTGTGATGGTTATGATTTGAAATGCGATCGTTTTGATAGATAGTTATTAGAGCGTTTCACTACAGGGGCAAGGCCAGGCGGACCGCTCAGCTGTAGGCCAGCTTATGGCATAATTAAAATGCTGTACTTTTATTTTTACTTCAAACTGTTACGTGTTTGCATTTTTTTTTACATTTTAGTGTTACAATTTAATTTCACGGACAGTGACATTTTATTCGGTATATCTCTTAATCAATCAGAATTGTTTCAGTTTGTATTTACTCGTACTTCTTAAGACATTTATAGGATATAGTGTAGGGTGACCAAACGATATTAATAATGTACATGATTCTAATGTGTTTTTTTAGATTTAATGTGTATTTGAAAACTCGTCGTGTGATATAATAGATATAAGTGACTTTTACCTCAATGCTGTATGATTTCTTGATAGCGAACATCTCACGGTTCTTCTGGGCTGCTGCTACGGCCATCATCTTTGTGCTTTGTTGTTTTCTTCTATTTAACTTTCAAAGAAATCACTAGGGATATTGTCCCTGTTGAACTGTATCGCGATTCGCAAGGGTTAATGTTACAAGATTACAGCCTGAAGCGCGTCGGCGTCACTGCTGTATATGCTTAGAAAAATATCAATTAGCAAAGTCTGCGGATGCTTTCGAAAATTACGACCACGGGCTTGTGACTGAGAGCCTGTCTGTCGAACTATGACAAAAGCGAACGATTACAATTTGCTAAAAGATGACTACTACTTTGCGATTGCAAACAAATCAATGCATACTCTGGATCGTCGCGGCCACTTTAAATAGCGGCCCGCCAACCCCCACCCTTGATGTGTTAGTACACGGCGCGAGCGCGTGCGTCACCCGATGCCCGTCAACCTGGTCGCGAGCGCTCGCCTCCCCCCCGCCTCGCGGTTCGCGGACTCGCGCGCCACATTTTCTCGGCTACCGAATTCGGCCGACGCTACGCCGCAGCCGCTCTGGATATCCCCACATTTCCAGCACTGCGTATGGCAATTGCTGTACGTCACAACATTTCCGTGGAATTTACTGCCGAAATAGATAACCTGTTGATTTCTTCATAGAAAAGCTTACAAAAATACCAATTATTAGAATATAAATTTTAATCCATATCATGTGACGGAAAATATTCAACACGATGCCGTTGATATATTTTACAGAACCCTATTTCTGAGAATATTTATATACACAGAAAACTCAATTAATGCTCACTTTACAATAAGTCAACATTAAAAAAATCTTATTACTAGAAGATTTTCAAAAATTAACAAATATATTATATAAGTCATTCCTATTATTTCGTTCCTTTTTTTCCAATTACCATTTGAGTAAACATTTGTCACTATTTTAATTATGTTATGTTACTACATATACACTTTAACTTTATTAAAATGTTATCTTTTATGATAATCTTAAGTCGAATCAATTAAATATGCAACATTGTTAAAGGTTTTTTTGGAATATTTTGTAACTGAATATTTAAACAAATGTGATTTATTTTAAAGCACTCAAAACATCAATCAGGATTTATTTTTTTCAAGCGTTTTACCACCTGACTACTTTAATCTAAAAAAATAAACTTAATTTCATGTCAATATTTACTCTAAAATATAATAAATATTTCTGGCACTTCAATTGGATTTTCTGACATTTTCAAACATTTTCTTAATCAACAGATACATGAAAAATTCGTCTATTGGCTAATTTTGAATAATTCAAATTGTTTATTAAATTCGTAATTAAATATGGGTTAATTTAGAGATTTTTTAATTTGAACATAATCTTTTGATATACGTATTATATAGTATGAAAACTTTGTGGAAGTGTTGGGACATGATTACTGAATTAAGGTAAGTTTTTTATTATTTCAATATTTGTAATCACAATTCTAATGAAATTTGCAAGCAATTAAAAGGTTTCTCTTTACACTTTATAGAACAAAATTAAAAAAAATTTGAATGAGTTTTATCCTTTTTTATTAAAATAATTAAATATTTTGGTTTTTATTTGATAATTTTTTTCTCTTTTTAATTCAGCTTTTCTTTATTTTGTATTTTACAAATCAATTATAAATTGTTTTTCAAAAATTATGAAATTACAATGAAACATTTATAGTGTTAGTCTATATGACAATACTACTTCATATATTTTATTTAAAAGTTTTCATCGTTTTTTTTGCATTTTATTAATTATTCTATTCTAAAGATGAGTTTTCTTTTCTTTTTGTATTTCTCAAATCGATTTAAAGTATTCTAATATTACAATGAAACATTTGTGTTGTTTGTATATACAACACCATTACAATACGTACATTATTTAATTTAAATGTCTGATATTGCCCAATGACAACATTAGGTCAACCTGATCAAAGAAGGTCATAAGGGAACGTTCTTGTCCTTAGAATAAATTTCGAGAGATAAATTATAATGCCTACACATATGGATTAATTTTCTGATTCTCAAAACAATCACATATGACCCAATAATAATTATTCTCGGTTGAGCATTTTTTGTTTTTATATTTTATCAGATGATAATAACTAAAAGTCACTGTTGTCATTTGTGAAATAGGTTACCTTAAATATTCATTAAAGTAAAAAAAAATGCGAAGTATCACAATAAATAGTGCGACATAAATATTGACTATTTCTCGTCCTCCGTCAGACGTTCAATTTTGATTGTTCGTTTGATAACCGGAGATTTTTCTACAGTTCCCAGATATGGATTTATTAAAAAAAATCTGTGATGATAGAGCTTTAAATAACCTAAAAATATTTTTTTTGTCAATGTTCTTTAATAGACGTTGTTCTCGAGCGATGACAAAGTATTTTCGATGAACAATAAAATTCTCAAATAATACTGTTTTACACTAGTTTATTCCAAATATTAAGGAAAACTTGCGTTCTTAAAGTAAGAAAATGTAAATTCTATTAGTAAATTATCGGAAGATACAAACAAATATTCTTAGAATCTAATGTACACTATTATAGTATTTCCATAATTTATTTTTAAATTATGCTACAATACCGCTAGCTATTCAAATAAACGACTTTATAGGAGAGTGCAAAAATATTATTTTTTGTGACTTTTCAATTTTATATATCCTCATAATTGATAAAGTTTTTCAGGATAATAATGACACTTTTATATTTTGTTTTGTACGAATTGTAAAAATAAACTGTGTAGTGACATGGAAAAGAAAAGTTTTAGTATATTTTATTTTATTTTTGAATACTATGTAAGAAAAAATGTTATCCAAAATTGGTATTTAAAGCTCACTTTATATATTTAAAGACTTAGAAGCTTTTTATTCCAAAATTAAATTACAATTGTATTTATTTTAGCACTTTAGTTAATACAATATTAAAACTAGACTTGAAGGTCGCTTGACTCATACTTTTCATAAATGCCTTGTATCCACAAAACAGTGCAAGATATTTAATTTCTGATATACACATAACTATAAATGTGGAGCATTTAAACTTAAGCACAATTTGTGAATAAAGAATAATTCATATTGTTTATAAATTATGTTAAGAATTAAAAAAGTTAAGCCTCACATAAAATATTATCAAATACCTTAGGGCTACAGGTGGCTAATTAATGAATTTATTTTGAATATGTTAAGCCTTATTACGTATAAATAATAAATAAATTAGATAAATTGTCTTTTGAAAGACAAAGCTTTTCTCTCTTCCACATTATTAGCAGTTAAATATTAACTAAAAAATATATGTCTGCAAATAAAAACATGTCTTTCTTAATTTAATGCATCGGAGGGACGGGGTGGGGTGGCTTGAATCTATAGCAGTGATTATTGTTTAAGCCTCGAGTTTTTCCAGCTGATAAACCAAAACATATTTTTACAAAAACAAACCAAAGCCAATAATGCCGGCCTTTGTCGAAAAAAACAATGACGAAATGCTCTACGGAAGCTGGTCTTAAAAATCCGCGTAGAAAAAATGTAGGATTCCGTTTCCAACAAAATACACTGCCAACATTATTACCCTTACCAGTTGATACACTACGAGTGACCAAACAAAAAAATGGCAATAAAAAACGACAACAAGACCAACAAGAAAACATCGAACCCGGACTCTCGGTAACAGGTAGGTTTATTCAATACATCTTCATCTAAGCTTAAAGACTACAGTGCTTTTGTTTGTAACGTAAAGTAAAACTTTTATGATATCTTGTCATTTTTGTCAGCACGCCATTAATTTTCTTGCTTATTCTCATTCATATAGGTATATTTTATAATTGGAAATAACATCCAAAGATACAATTACCTAAATAAGATATAACCTAAACATTAAAGGTATCTCAAAGAATTCTTTAAAAACATAAAACTATGACAATCGAATACTCATTCGGTAATTTGAAATCTTATGAAAGCTATTTATATATAGCTGTTTTGAAATTTCTAATTACAATGAGAATATGAACTATTTCCTGTTATTTCTTACGTTTGAGGACTTCTTTGTTATGTACTTTAGTAAGTGTGACCAGTTTTGTGTGAATAATATGTAATAAACTTTGAAAATTGTGTGTTCTAATAAAATAAATAAAAATTTCAATATATCGTTATTCGTATAATTATATATACTCTCCAAACAATGAGTTCTTAACTATTCTGTAGATTATAGATTCACAGTTGAAGAAAAATGTGTAAAAATAAATAATTATAATTTACTTATAAAAAAACTCAAGTGTAACAAAATTTATATTTTTTCTCATGCTGCTCGCCAATAGACGCCGGGTTTTTCGATAAAAACGTAGATTATTAGTATGGCATAAATATTTACGTTTTTATCTGTAAGTAATTTAGATAATTCTTCGAATTCATTTAAATGATTCCCACTTTTTTATCAATTTGGTGTTTTGATTAAATTTTTAATTAATTCAAAAAGCTCTGCGAATTTCAAAATAAATAATAAATAATTACAAATACGTATATAACACAGGTAATATGTTTTTCTTACAAGTGGTTTTCCCGCTGCACTTTTTAGTGTTTATAAAAATTTATATGATTCATAAAAATTGAAACGTAAACAATAATATTTAGGCCATTTTTTACAAGTGCCGCACAATTAAATAATATATATTTCAGTAAAATGATATTATGTGATTTACTATTTTTCCCATATACCTAATTTTTACAATTATTAGAATGCCTATTTTGACCACATTTTCAATAGGTAAGAAAATAATTAGATAATTATTTTCATACTTTCTGACAATAATATATGAACTAATCATTTCCCTTTCTGTTAAATATATTTTTTTTCAGTATTATATCCTGTAATATTGAAATCAATTTAGATAATCTGAGAAATATATTGTAGACACTCCGTTTGCAACTAACGAGAATTACATAAATAGAAAAACAATTTTTGTAGTTTATGTGTAGTTTATGTATAAAAGAGAAAAAAATATGAATTTAAATTACTAGAAAGTCAAAAATTATAAATTGAATTTTTTATTGTGTAAATATTATAAAATGAAATGTTGTGTTAGTTTAATTTATGATATTGACTGAGTGTGTTTTATGAAATTCCAATTAAAAATTTTAATAATTCAAATATAAAACGCTTATTTAACAACAATCAGAATCATTAGGTTTTTTGTAATTTTCCATATGTTTTCTCACTAACGATACGGGTATTGTCTTTCAGCATCTCGAGTATACCGATTAAATCGAATGTCTGAAGATGTCGAAAGATGAAACCTATGTCGTTAATGACGAAACATATGGAAATCTACAAAAAATTGAACGATTCAAATTTGAAATTTTGAATATTGGAATTCCATCAAAACACACTAGGTGGATATCTAAATTAAACTAACACATTTCTTTTTATAATGTTTGATAATTTAAGATTTTTTACATTTTTTCTTTACAGATTATTCAAACCCGCTTTAAACGTAATATACATATTTTATAATTATTTTTTTTTTGTACTACTTCTACATTTTATAATTTAAGACATCGACTGAGGGTGCTTGATGGAATTTCAATATTAAATTTGGATTATTGAGATTTTGTACACTTCCATGTATTTTGTCACTAACGACCCGGGTTTCGCCTTTCGGCATCTTCAGGCATTCGAGCACACGAATGGACTTGAATGCCTGAAGATGCCGAAAGGCGAAACCCGGGTCGTTAGTGACAAAATACATGGAAGTGTACAAAATCTCAATAATCCAAATTTACTTCTACATTGTTCAAATTATTAGGACCGGTTTCGCTCAGTTGATGCTCGTGATAGATCATATAAATCTTAAATAAAAATATTTATAACACCCGTGATGAGCTATAACCGATCACTTTAAAAATTTGGAAGTAGTACCTTCAAAATAAATTATGATTTATTTTAAAAATATACTTCCTTTCCAAAAATTGACAGCGAATTCTTTCTTAATGTAAATTAATTTGGATTGCACTTGAAAATGGCATTTTATATTTTTGTCAGAAAATACGTTTATAGCCTGAATTCAATAGGAAAGGTCTGAGCAAAAAAGGATGTTGGAAAAATTTATTTCACATTATGGCCTGTTTCCCTAAATACAACTTTTTCAAGGCCTGCGTAGTCAGCTCGGTGGATATCAGGACTGTGGGAAAACCGCATATAATTGTGGTCAAACTTAAACTTCATAATGTAATAGTTTCCGTTGATGCGTTTTCCTGGTATATAATATATTATTACATACATGAATACGCAATCTGGGTTTTGTGAAACAATACTTACCTGTGTGAAATTAGGTATTTCCTTTTACATATTCATTATTAATCTGTTTATTACTTAGTCATCAATTAAACATTATGATACGTCATGACACATGAATATGTTATCTTAATATCAAATCTATTGCCCGGCCGCATTGAAGAAATGTCGCTTCAATATTTGAAAGAGTTCCCTAATCAAATGTATTCGTGTTTCTTAATATTTTTCTATTTAAATACGGATAAGAAGAAAGCAATAATATTAGTAAAATTTCTGTTTTGTAAAAAACACACGAAAAACCTATACGAGCTAAATAAATTAACCATCGACAATACGAATACATAATATATCGATGGTGTTTTGGTCAATTGATGTAACCCTCAAAATTGAAATTGTTCAGGAGTAAGTCAAAACTGTTTTTATCGAAAACATCATATCGTCGCTGTTCTGGAAGCAAACACTAAATCGAAAAAATGGCATATTGAGTTAGTTACACCAAAATGGTCCACATTTCAAACTCTACCGTATGGAAAAACTAACATATTTTCACAAATTATACTTTTACTTAAAACACTTTTGTACAAACCAACAAAATGAAGAACGTAAAGGATTTCAAACATTTGACAAACTTCAAAGTCCAATCACTAAAAACTACTATTTTTCAGTTAGTTTCTTCTTCCAAAACAACGACGAAATGGTGAGTTGCGCTATGAATCTTTGAAATGCACTCCTGTAAATTCTCATGTTTGCAGATACGGGATTATACAAAAGGAGTGTAGATATAATAGTAGCTTTAATCAAGTGGCCAGTTCAGAATTTTTAAACATAAAGCCAATGTAAAATGATTTTTCCCTTCCAAAAAGTGGTCGATTTATTTTTCTAATTTACATCATTTGGCCGAGACCTGCTCTGTCGTCTTTAAAACGAGATTCAATCATTAACTCATTTTCGTATATTTTGAGGGTTACATCAATTGGCCAAAACACCTTCGATAATACATAGTTTTATTTCTTATCGTCAGCAGGAGTCTTTGATGCATCGCTGATCTGTTTACTGCTACTTCTTATATCATGGTTCAGGTTCACTACCATGTACTTCCAAATGTGCTTACTTTTATTAATCCAGTTGATAATAAGAATTTCTAATCAATTTCATTCGATAATGTACTTATTCTTCTAGGAATTATCTTTAAAAATATTTAGACTAGCATTTTAATTACATTAGAGATTATTATGAATTACTTACGCAATTTTTTTGATTTTTTATTATATGAAGATTTTTTGAAAATAAATATATCTAGTATCTACTGATATTTATATTTAATAGAAAACGTTAACCAGCAAATAATATTTAAAGCATTATACTGCTTATATATAAGAGCTAAAATTGTTTGTTCGTTAATTTTACATATCGATTGTGGAAAGGAGAAAGGACGTATCCCTCCGCTTTTTCAAAATATTTTTTTTTCGATAATCACAATGTGTACAATTTTAATACACGTTTTGTGTGGACTATACACAATATTTTTTGTGTGCTAAAAAAACCAAAACTATTGAAATTAATGACAGCTTGAGTTACTTCAGGAAACTTTTAATCAATATTCTACTGTTGTATTTTTACTTTCATGATTTCGCATTTTTAAGATTAACTGTTTTGTTGATATTACATACTTTTTATAATATTTAAGATTTCTTTCAAACATTCGAAAAAAATATTTGGAAAATAAAGACGTTCCCTCATTCATAATACTTTCTTCCATTCAGAAATTTCGGTTTCGTTAAATGTAGTTTTTACTCTTTTTACGTAATTAAACATATACAGGGAATTCAGAATATTATCGGACAGTATCCCAGAGAACTGGACAAAACACATGACATAATAAATCCACTGAGGTTATTGAGACCGACGTGAAGTACGTCAACATAACTAGTTCTGATACTATAATTTATTTTCCATATCCGGTTCTGTTGACGAAAAAAATGTAGCGGTTTTGACTGGCGGAATTTGACCTTGTCAATATCACCATTTGAGTTTCAGCTTTTAATTCAGCCATTGCAAAAGTCACGACACATTGGGAAACAAATAAATTGCTTTGCTATCCTGGCAAAAGCCGGCGATATCCGCAACACTCCATTGGACCATTATTAATTTGCACATAGAAATGTGATTAAAAGCTTTGCTTAACACGGATCCATATATAACAATGCAATAATACAGCTACCCATTTATCATACAGAGCAAGACAATAACTAAAACCACATCATATTTTTTAAAAATGCTTTTGTTCTTAATTAAACCGTATAAATATTATAAATCCAGACATCCATTTTCTTTTCTTTGCAGCCAGGGATATTGAGTCGTTTAAAAATCTTCTTCTAAAAGACATAGCTTAACCAACCACTGTGGACTCCAGTTTCGACTTCACAGCCTGGTTGCAATATATTTTTACAATGATATTACCATAACTAAAACATAGAAAAGTTAACTATATTTACATAGTCATGATAATTAAATATGAATTGCCTTAAACCAGTGGAGTTTTAGCAATTTAATGCCAAAGTAATCAATAAATCAAACCATAATTACTTTGTACCAAGAACATTGTAAATTTTGGAAGTAGTTTATGCTGTCGTATATTCACTATATTGCTTATATTTTATGCAATGTCATACAGTAAATATTTTTACTGTTTTCCCGCATTATAACAAAGGAACCTAGGCAATTTTAATCGACCATCTGAAGTTTAACATGAATGAAAATTATACCTAAAATATATTGATTAAATTGTAACAATCATTTCAAATCCTATTCTTTAGTAAATCATCCAGTACGAAAAGTAATAATTTTAACGAAAATAGTAGTTATTCAGTTCAAACACAATAACATATCACTTTTAAGGTGTTAACTGTCAATTCTCGGTGAAAAGGCATTATTTTAAAAATAAAAAAACATTTTTTTTGTTTTTGTACTACTTCCACATGTTTATAATGATCAGAACTGGTTTCGCTCAACGCGAGCATTATCAGTTGATAATGCTCGTGATGAGCGAAACCAGTCCTGATCATTATAAAATTGTGGAAGTAGTAAAAATTAAAAAAAATATATGCTTTATTTTTAAATATAATAATAACACATCTATCATTAAACAACATTTATCATAACTTGCCACCACTTAACTATAATCGTTAATATTTACAAGCCAATCTTCTGATTATTTGAATGTGATTCGGTTAATTTACATTTATTCTGATCAAATAAATGAAAATTATCGGTAAACTTTTTCAATTCTTTGACAACTTTATAGTGAACATATCTTTGTATAAGGAAAAAGTAATATCTTGAATAACTTAATCTTTTATTAATAATTCATTCAAAACCAATTCCAAAAATGGATTTGTTCTACGAAATAAACGGTTCAACAAAAATAAAACGTATTATTATTAACCACAATTATTATTTTTGATTTATTACATTGCGTACAAAAACAAATCCAATTTATGTTTACGAATCTGAAAAAAACTTTATTATTTTTGATTTATTTAAAATAATCGTATAAATGAAAACAAAATATATTCGAAAACATTTGTGATTTTTATAGAATGCTGATCTTTATTCATTTAGGATAAATATATATCAATATTCAGTTTTCGGTGGGAAATTGGTGACAATAATCAAAATATTTTTTTTTTGTAAATACATAAAAATGGAAAATACATTTTTTTTTAATACCATTTCAAATCATTTATTATTATTTTTTTATAATAGTTCCTTAATTAATACATACTCCACCATCACTTCCTTTACGTTTTAAATTAATAATTGATTTAAGAAGACAGTAAATTAAATAGTTTTAGTTAATATTATTGAAATCTCTCTCCTTTTTTATGTTTTATTTATCCAGTGGTGACAATACGTTACGCCTCCACCACTTTGTCTATTCTTTGTTACATGAAAAAAGTACTGACAATTTTTGGTTTATAAATACAAGAAAATGATTTGTAATTTATTACTATTGATAACATAAAATAATATAACATAATAAATAAGGACTCATTTATAAGTATACATATGAAAAAGAAACGCATTACTCTTGGGTCTCGTATAACTCAGTCATATGGTTCCACAAAAACGTCGTACAATACAAATCCGTGGTATACGAGGTTTGAAGTTCATACAAAATTACGGTATGCGTTCCAAAAAAATATCGAAGTTTGTTAATATCCTTTATTTTTTTTAATAAACATAATATAATTTTGTATAAATACATAATTTTGCATATATATATACATTTACGTATATATATATATATATATATATATATATGCAAAAATACGTATTTTATTAGTTAAATCAAAGATATAATAGTAACGTTAGCAAAAACTTAAAAATCATCGGTTCTCTTAAATTTATTGTTCTGTAGTTTCGCTTTTTTGGACGTAAGTTTCCAAATTAATGTACATGTATTGCAAAGCTAATAATGCTTCCCCCTTGAACAAATTCATCTGGCGTTATTTCATAAGTTAACAATCATATTTGAACGTACCGTAGTTCAATATGTTTTTTAATTCTATTTACCAGCAATGATAGTAGGAAAAATCTTTTTTGTCTTTTATAAATATTATGGGTATTTATTTATTGTTTAAACTAGGAGAATTCGTAGCTAGATTTAACTTGAGTATAATGCTACATTAGAAATATGAGAATGATCTAGAAACATCGAAGAAAATTGAATAAATTGTCATTTATATCAGTTTGCCTGTAATGTAGAAAATATCTCAATTCAATAGTCGCAGCCTTGTTGTAATCACGCATAATTCGTATTTTAAATGATTCATTCTTGGAATTGAATAATATACAACTTCCTGCAGACAAAGCTGTTCTGGGTTTATCCATTGCGGAGTTTAGTTGCAAGACCATTTTCAAAATATAAACAAAACAGGGAAATCCTTAACGTATTGTAACTAGGTGTCGCACGTTGGAACGATTATTGTAGCTATGAAAACTGCAACGCGTGACTCATAGTCAATGTCATACCGCATTTTTCTTACCTAGATATTCAAGTTTTTATACAAACTTCAATTCGACAAGGAAACTTCTTTTGTGCAATATATTTTCATATTGTATTATAAATACAGCATGCGCCACATTAACAAGAGATTTTAATAGTTTATAGAGATTTTAGCCTCCTTTGTTTAAACTTACTATAAACACAAAAGATCGTATATTTATCTTCATATTTGGAATATCATTGTCATATTTTTCAATTTTGATGAACAAAAACAAAATTAAATTTGAATTATTGAGATTTTGTACACTTCCATGTATTTACATGGAAGTGTACAAAATCTCAATAATTCAAATTTGATATTGAAATTCCATCAAGCACATTCAGTAGATATCTTAAATTATATAAAAACAAAATTGTGCAAAAATTTTCAAATTAGGTCAAAATATTTTTAAGTTTTATTTTAAGTGAAATATTACATTTTTCACTTTTATATGTTTTATTCGAAAATCCATCGCTTAAAAAAGAAACATGTAACAGCAAAGATTACGGAAAATATCTGTACTCAAAGTTTTATTTATTTATTGTAATTTAATTTAGTCAATGGTACTAGATTAAATTTACACAATCCTATACTCATTATTTTATAAATCCGCTATATTTCGATTGTTTTAATGATACATTACATGGGATAAAAGAGTTTATGCTTATGATCTAGTTAGTATTGGAATCTTATGTCGACATTTAGTTCTTGGTCCTAATTCTGCGAAACCAAATTTTTAATTTTGGCATTTTAAACTAAGATTTGTATAAGTTGGTTTTTCTGTACATATAATATATAATAATATGAAAAATGTCATTTTAAGACCAGCCAATATGTATACATATTTTAAACAATATTCGTTATGCAGTTCCATTATCACTGTATACTTATTATAGAATTACATATGGATATATTTGTTGAATTATACTTGCTAACTTTTTTTAATCTAGAGTATTCCGAACAACAATTCTTTAATCCAGAATTGTATATGTAATATAATATATGATTTCTTTAAAGAGGTTTTAATGTTATTAGTTATATAAGAAATAAATATATATCTTTTTATTTATCTTTTTAAATTGATGTAGCATGAAATTTGCAGAGTGAGAAATTTAAAACCGGTACAGTTATAGGAAATACTAATAGAGTGATATTTATAAATACATCTAACAAAAAATAACGAAATGAAATATTAGCTTACATCGGTAATTAAAAAAATAGCGAATTAAGTATCTAATTCAGGCTCGTGGAATATTTGGTGACAAATATCTTAGTAACAAAAAAATATCGCATACACATGTTTTTTTATCCAATAAAAATAATTTGCAATTGATACTTAATTTCTCATACAGTCAAATGCAGCGATGTTGTATATTAAATATCAAAATGCGAATAATTTTTATTTCTATTTATAACTGAAAAATAATAACAAATATAAACAATAGAAATTTGTTCAATGTTAATCTGATATTGTTTATTTTATAATAATTTTCTAATCCGTTGTTCATTACAATAATAAGCGATACATTTCAAGAATAATTAAACAAGTACTAGTGCAATGTGTTAATCTTTTTTTTATCCAAAATAATGTTATAATACATTTTCTTTCTATGTAGGTAAATACGATTATTTTATTGATCTATTTACAGTTATAATACCCACGTCTTTTTTATTATGATTTTCTTTAATTTATAAACATGTACTGGTAAATATAAATATTAGTGCGAGCACTACTGTTCCGATGAAATTACACGATTTTTTAAAGTAAATTAGTAGACATCGGCGCTAAAACAGGTGGTGTAAAACTGACGTAAATATCCTTTTTAACCGAAATCGAATGAAGGCAACGATATTCAGCAAGAGATGGGGCGAATATTGGTATAGATGGACGATGGTGTTCATGTGACCATACGGTCAAGCTGGTCTCTGGAGAATTAATAAGGAGTGAATATAGTCTAAGAAGTATTTTTTTACTGACTTAATAAATCTACTAAAATCAAAACAAGTTTCAAAGACGAAAACTATTACCCGAAAGTTACTTAAGAAGCTACATTTGTGATTGATTATTAAGAGAATATTTAATTTTATGGGAATTACGTGGGAATTTTTTAAATATAACAATATTAGAGTATGAAATTTCGGCATTAATTAAGTTTCCTGATGATTCAGTAATATCGCTAGCAGGTAGATTTGTGGTTTCAATTGCGATTACTCAACTCTCGTAATCAGTCGCTAGCCGATTTACATAGTCATGATGGCAAATAGACGATGGTGCACCAAATGAAAAATAAAAAATCGTTTTTGACGCCTTTTAAGCGCCAAGCTGTCTCAAATCTTACATTGTTTATTCAAATATCACAAACAACAAAATCGTCATTGATGTTTTTCTCGTCAAATCTGCAAAACGTTCGACCGCACGAATTTTACTGAACCGGTTTAAGAATTTCTAACACTATGACGTTATCAAATCAACACTGCGTATATCGTATGTTTTTTACGAAATTTGCGTATGTCTTTAACCCAGAATGCATTATATAACACTAGTCAATATTTACTAATTAACGTCATGTTTTCCCGTGGAACTATGTCGCTTTCAACATGTAACGTTTTTGCATTTATATTCTTTAAATAAATATAATAATCAAGAAAATTTTAAAAGGCTGCGAAATTATTCATGTTATATATCGACAGGGTTTTGGCCAACTGATGTTACTCTCAAAAATACGAACATGAGTTAAAGATCTGATCTCATTTTAAAAACGACAGAGTAGGTCTTGGCCAAATTGTGTAAATTAGAAAAATAAATTGACCACTTTTTGGAAGGGAAACATCATTTTGCATTGATTTTCGGTTTAAAAATTCTGACCTAGTCACTTGATGTAAGCCACTATTATATCGATACTCCCTACGTATAATCCATTATCTGCAAACACGAGAGTGCATTTCAAAGATGCATAACGCAACTCATCGTATAATGTTTTCGATAAAAACAATTTTTCTCTCTTCTGAACAATTTTAACCAAAATACCGTCAGTGAGCTCATTTTTGTTTTCTGGCATTTCGAACATTTTTGTGTGGTTCAGGGAGCTACCAAAAACATGACACTAAATAGTATCCAAGTGAGAATTTTATTAGACGATACAATTGCTAGTACTAGATCTATAGACATACAATCTTCCTTTTCAGAAAGGTTGAAGATAGGTGAGAAAGAAACGCCTGCTTTCTAATAGCCCAAATCGTGGACATTTTTCACGTAAGTATTTGTTTAAATTACGATAAAAAATTAAGTATATTAAAGTAAATATTTTGTTTTATTTTTATAAACACAGTCAAGGTATACCTTGATATAATTGAATTGAAAAAAAGTTATAATTTTATCCAGAAGGTTCGAATGAAAAAAAATAAAACTGATGTTTTCCTCAATTCCTCAAACTTGTATTAGGTAATATAATATGTAATTTAGTAAGAAGCGCCTGCCGTCAGAACCTTTTTACAAGTTTTATAAATAAAACAAAAAAACTCAAAATGAATTCTCCCTAACTAAACTGGTTAGAATTATTTTTTTATTCATCGACTTTTTTTATGCTTTTTATGTATATACATATCACCACACTGATCATAGCCAATATACAGACTTTTTGTATATTTACTTCAAGGAAATACTATTCCGGAAGTACATTACAATATTTATTTGGTATTTATGACTTGCTTCCTATTTTTGTTTGACATACAGTTTTTTTAAATATTCAATAAACTAATTACAATTTTCTTCCTGTAGACCGAAATTTTCCCTTCACTTCGATTAAAACTATATAATTTTTGTATGCCTATGTTTACTCGATGGTCAATTAAATGCGGATATTACTATACTAGAATATTTTTATTAAACGCAGTTTTTTAATAGAATATTCATTAGACTAATTTTAATTGTCAATAAATTGAGGCTCTAAATCATGAAATATTTAAAAAAAAAACAGATATGTATATTTTTTCATTTACAAGAGAACCTTTTCGATCTTTAGAAGTACAGTATGGCTTGATACTCCATGGCATTTATTATATCGGCGAACCAATTACTTTGAAATCTATTGATTTTTCAGATAATATTATAATATATTTTTTCATCATCTTATAAATTAATTATCATAACTCATAATTTACAGCATATTTAAAAAAATAGCTCTAAATGCAGCATTGTACTTCGTGTTCACATCTACCATTTAAATTATAAAATATCTTTCTTAATTTACAAACTTATATCTAAAATGAATGTGAAAATGTTGTTCATTTTCAAAACTAATATTCCCTATACTTTTCTAAGCTAATAATATCTATTCTAGCCAATGAGTGTGCAGCATTTTACAGCATTTTACTCTATGGCCACCAGTGTTTATTTACATATCATGGTGTGAGCATCTGTTCCACAATTTTATTTGCGTCAAACTACACATTTGTAACTTAGTATAGCATAAGAACGATTTTTCATGATTTGTCAAAAACAAGCATTGACGGAAATTAGTTATGATTATGAATTATCTGGCAAATCAACAAAACTGAGATATAAGTAACCATATTATTTTGTATTAAAGAGCATAAGAGTTTGTAATTTAAAACTATATAATATATAAAATATTATCAGATCTTAAATACTACATTAAATTATTAAATGTATTCAGTGATAAATCGTTTCCAACGTAATATTTAAATTAATTACTTTGTACTAATTTTAAAACTGATAGAAGGTAGCGATAACACAAGAAGATGCTTATAAAATTAATATAGATTTTATTTAAATAAAAACAATTCATACAATAGTTTTAAAACGTCTTTATCTGGAGAAAATCGAAGGTACTTTCAATAAAATTCATTACTGCAAAAAAACATTACTTCAAGTTATTAAAATTACACTTTATTGTAATTACCTGGTAAGATACAATCATCGTAAGCTCTATTATATAGCACAAAATACATACAGAGATATGTATATTTGATTGCCTGTCGGTAACAATAACTCCTCCTAAACAGTGTACAGCAGTGACTTGAAATTTTGACATGTCAAAGCCAAGTGTGCTATTTTCAGCATTCAACTCTCATTTTTTAACTTGTAACTTTGAACTGAAAACGTTATATTTATGAGGTCTCAATGAAAAGAAAATTAAAAATAGTTACTTAACAACTGCTCCATATTAAAATAATCCGTCATGTTGTCATAACACCTAAAGCTGTGTTGAATCTTTTTAGCGGCTATAATTTCCTATAATATAAATGTCACAAATAATTAACTTTTCAAAAAATCAAATTAACCGTTCTTTAAAATTATAAAGCTTAAAACAGTTAAATACTTATTTCATGGGTTTAAGAAGTACGCCCAAATTGAAGAGAAAAATATTAAATGAACTAATATAAGCGACTAAAAAGTACTATGTTATTATAAAAACATAAGGTGGTTATATATTCATTTGTCCTGTAGATTGTTTGAACATGTTTCACACAGTCGGGAAAATGTCACTTTTCACAATGTAATCAATTGTAATACTTTTGTATTGCAATTATTTATTTATCGGTTACGTCAATTAATAATTTGGCACACACAACGTATTGCATGGCGTCATTCAAACATTTACTCTGAAATTACAAAGCTCCAATAAAATAAATTATCATTCTACCTTAATAAATATTTTATAAGCTCGCTACTTCGTCGAGACATGTCCTAAGAAACCATTTCAATCCATGTTGTGATGTAACGTACTTTATGACGTCAATAGTGTAGTTTTTTATTAATACTACCATACATTTCTAAAAAAATAAATAGTTTTCAAGAAGTAAAACAATTAAGTAATACTGCCTAGTTAAAAACATCCATTTTACTAACCGAATAAAATTCCTGATATTTTGATTATATGATTAATAAAAAATGGAGATGTGAGGCTAGAAAATAGATGAAATTATATTCAAGCTCAGCTAAATTACCCTTTATGCAGTATAAAATGTGTAGACTTTAGAAAAGCGTCTTTCAAAATTCTATCGATAGAAAATATTGAAGTCATGAATGTGATCCTATCAATATCGATATTATATTATAAATAACAGATGCCACTGCCACCTGTCAAGATTCTCTCAATGAGAATGATACACCAAGAGAGATAAAGATTTAGACAGTGTGTAGATGTGTATTTGTGGCTCTGCTGCATTTGTATGCTTCGTTACAGATAGACGGATAAATCAAGACAGGATAAACAGATTGTTACTTGCGTATATGTAAAAACGTTTTAATAGTAAATATGACTGCCCCAAATCGCTTGCTTCCTTCCAAACTAAAATCATGCATTCGACATGACAATGAATAAATGCACAACGTTAAATTAAATGTTCTGCAAACGAAATTAGCACAGTAAAGAAAAATACTTTCCTTTTAATTTGTGTAAAAAATATTGGTTGAGTTGCCGTTGATGACCTTGTTCCTATGAAGAGCTACTTGGTCTTATTAAGTTTGTCTTGTTTGCACTTGCTATCTGTCTAGTATATTTCTACCTAGAAAGTACGTGATAATTTAAATGAAAATAGTTCTTACGTATTCATATCAAAAATATTCTATTTATGTAGTCATATAATTATTCAATGTGTACTTGTTATTATAATAAGAATGCCAATTCGCCTAGTCTGGCTATCGTTATCATTGAAATTGAAAGTTGATTTTATAAATTCAAAACCACAGAATAATTAATTTCAAAATATTGCAAAGCATCTCGAGCTAAAGCCACAAATCTGCTATTTAGAATAAATTAACACATTATTAAATTCAAATTGACATATTGATTTTTTACCAAATTATGCTTTTCGCCGAACACATGGCATTAAATTGAGAGGAAAATATTTTTCACATAAATACTTTGTAAAACATATTTGCTGGAAAAACCTCGTCAAGATGTTCTTAGAAATCCCTACCACTTTGTTAAAGTTGCGTTTATTCAACTGTATTAAGAAATAATATTACAGCTCCATTTATGAAGGGTGATAGATTTATAGTGTTAATACAAATATTACAATTAAACGTAATAAATCAATAGAAACAATATACCATGTAATGTATTCACCATCGATTTTCAAGTATTATAATACAAATTTGGATTGATGTATCTGCATATCTGCAGCAATCACACTATGTCATAGCATGAGCGTAAGTATTGAGTGACTTTTCTACGTAAATGGCACAACATATCTCTTTCTATATTTCTGCGTATCGTTCGCATTAAGCGTATCAAGTGAATGCTGAAGGTGGCGCTACCACATAGTAATTATTTCTAGTAAGTATTGTAAATAATGACACTTAGTTAATTCTCATGTCAGTTACTAAAAAAAAGTTAGTAACTGTATCACTTAATCGAAGAATAAATGATTGATGTAATTATATTTGCTTAAATGAATTGAACTCGGCTACAATGTAAAAAATACTATATATTCATTTTTACAATTAGATTATTGCCTTTAGCTAAACCTTGATGAAATTACGTTAAGACTTCTCTCTAACTATTTCACATCGTCAATTTTAATAGCTCTTAATTAAATAATACGATATCTGGTAAAAAAAAACACATAGTGAAAACAACAACGGATAGCACAAATTGCGAAATTTTTGTTTAAATAACTGAGCAACTTTGGGACAATTTCAAATGACCTGATTTGTATTAGTTAGAGTAAAATGTGAATGTACATTTGTACTGCATATCTTTCAGATGAATCGTAGTTCATCTTTGCATAGTCAAACTGTAAAGTGAATTTAACTGTAAGTAAGTAAACGTGATAGGAATTGTCTACACACGACCTTGGAAAGTGGCATAGTCACTTAGTGCATTTTGAAATTTAAACCTTTTGCTTTGAAATAAATACAGCAACAATAAACAAAGGCATGAATTCTGATGAAATGTTTCTATGATAATAATTTTCGACAAAAATACTTATTTTCTTCTTCTTGTAGTATCAAAATGTTAATACCGTATTTCTGATTTGTATTTTTTGTTTTGATATTTTTAAAACTATGTCCGGGCTCCCAATGCGGAATATATGGATTCGTTACGTAGCATATCTCAACAGATTTTTTCTACTAAAACTTTATCAATCAACCCTTTGGAGAGAATAAGGGTAGAAGAATAGGGCTAGGACAGAACTTATGGTTAGCTAATCGCTCTCGTCACTCTTCGTTTTTTAGGATCGGAAGAATTTGAAACGCTACAAATATGCCTTCAAACCATCCATTAATTGAAAGCAACCGTGCAAAGATTCGAAGCCTTGTACACAAACACGCGAACGAAGAGCACGTTATTGAACAATCGGCTACATGTCCGGTTGGTTATGAATTACGTACATCCAAGAAAAAAATCATTTTCAATTGTAACGAAAATTAATAGTATAGTCATTCAAAAAAATACATTCTTTTATCACTTTTAAGATGTTAACTGTCAATTCTCGGTGGAAGAAATTATATTTTAAAAATAAAACACAATTTATTTGTGCTACTTCCACATTTTTATAATTATCAGAACCATTATAAACAAAAACTGATCATTATATACACGTGGAAGTAATACAAAGAAATTTGATTTCATTTTTAAAACATTCTTTCATTATAATTTGAATTGTTGAGATTTTGTCCATATCCATGTACTTTGTCACTAACGACCTGGGTTTCGCCTTTCGGCATCTTCAGGCATTCAAGCGTACGAATGGACTCGAATTGAGATGTCAGTTCAAGTTTCCATCATATTCCATCAAGCACCCTCAGTCGATGTCTTAAACATTCTTTTATACTTTGATAATACTGTTTTTTTTAATGACTATTATATGGATGATTGAAAAAACTTTTTTTCTTATGGGTACATTATTAATAAGGATAAACTATATTATATTTCATCAAAAAAATTGAATTTAAACAATGCATTGAGCATGAGTAACTTTCTTCCTATCTTGTATGTTCATATAATACAGAACAATACTAATTTTTAAAAAACATAACACAACTTTGTTAAAATTCCATGGAATAACCACCCAGAAACAATATGACAAGGAAAAACCAAAATATTTATCATTATTCAAAGTTAACTAAGTGTTTAATTATAACAAGAATGTAGAAAGACGTGTGTACAAATATGTTCTTTTCAAATTGTACTATTCGTTTATTTCTAAGCGAGAAGTTAAATTATTAATATATATATGAAAACTTTCATTCGGTGTGTACACAAATAAGGAAAAATATCGTCACTCTATGTGTCTTGTTACAACTTACGCAACAATATAATATTATCCTTAATAACATGGAATAATTGAACACAAATAAAATGCGGTATAAATATTAAATTTATGCGCTTTCTTTAAATAAGATTTTTCCCTGAACATAACACAAATAATATACTGGACGCTAACTATACATAATTTCATTCAAACAACTACGTTATTTTAAGAATGAAATCTGTATTGACACTAATGGATGTGTTAATTGAAGCAATGAATGAATGAACGAAAATAAGGTAATTAATTGGTATAAAGTTTTTGCCATGTCAATAGGTATGTATTAATCATTTGCATGAGATCCAATGATATAGTAAAGTACATGGTGTCGTGCTCAACAGAGGTCAGGCGAATGAATCCGTCTATACAAGAATTTGGTCAAGGGTGGAGAGTGACTGTTATAGAAATGTATTCAAACGAACGCTGTACTATTGGCAATTCGCTTGATCTATAATACAATATAAGCTAAATGTAATTGACCATCAAAACATTTCCTACATAGAGCAAATTGAAACCCAATGGAACATCACAATTTTTTGCTGT
Organism: Himalopsyche phryganea; assembly: GCA_022494535.1. Classification (NCBI taxonomy): domain Eukaryota; kingdom Metazoa; phylum Arthropoda; class Insecta; order Trichoptera; family Rhyacophilidae; genus Himalopsyche; species Himalopsyche phryganea. The sequence goes on along the minus strand of JAGVSL010000019.1, from coordinate 2,202,643 downwards.
GCTGGACATCGGTCGATGCTGACCACTTCATTGCTTGCTTTCAAAAAAAAAAGAGCAAGTCAAATGTTCACAACATAAGACAATAATTAGCCGGTTGTAATTAAAAATAGTCAAAAGTAATAAAATAGTTATGTCGCGATAACATCTGCCGAAAATAAAGAGGTTTGAAGACTAGCAGCTAGCTAGCTTTACCCACACCCTATCGAATAGTGAAGAATAGTATAATAGGTGCAATGAAAACATTAAGCAACATAAATTTTAAAACAAATCTATAAATGAGTCACTAAACTAAATACAATCTTTCTAACTATCAACAATTAATACGGGGTCCAGGCCCTTGACTCTTTCCTATAAGAAGTATTTAATGGACTTACTTTTATAAAACTAGAAGTCAGAAAAATTAAAATTATTAACTTTGTTATTCCCTTTGTTTAATCTCTAACACGTTTCACGTCTTTTAGAAGCATCTTCAGACCAACCATATCGCAAGGTTATTCCCTCTTATCTCGCTCCCCATGTCCAGTAGAATGATATAAAACCCAATATACCCTTTATTTCTAATGTAAGAATTAGAATCATTTTGAAATAATTAACCTTGAGATGTGGCTAGTTTAAAGATGCTTCCTAAAGAGGCGAAACGCGTCATGTCAGTGATAAAACAAGAGGAATAACAAAATTAACAACTTTAATTTTATATTAAAAATGAATTTCCACAAAGTTACCGCCGAATTCATAGAAAATATTAGAAGTCAGTTCTTCTGCTACTACTGATGTAGAAATTAATTCAATCGACGACAGCCAGGCTTCCAGGATTATTTTCTAATTCACTATAAATTTTAGTGAAAATTATTTTACATATTACTAAAGGAGTGTTAATTTCTTTCAAATAATTTGATATTAATAATTTTGACACCGTGGTCTACGTGGCTAAAAAGGCAGCATTAGACCTTGCCTGTCTAGCAATTATTGACGGTTTAACTACCATATACACAATTCACACTCAATTCACAGTGCTCCAATAACCTATTTCTATGTACGCGGACTTTATTCTGAAAGCAATACTATTTTATACACTTATTAATTTATAATATGTTTCAATATATCGTCGCTGTTCTGGAAGAAAACACTAAATCGAAAAAATGGCATATTGAGTTAGTTATACCAAAATGTTTCTTATTTCAAACTTTACCGTATAGAAGAACACACATATTTTTATAAATTAGACTTTTACTTAAAAACAGTTTTGTACAAACAAATAAAATGGAAAAGGTATAGCATTTCAAGCATTTGACAAACTTCAAGGTCCAATCACTCAAAAGTATTATTTTTCAGTTAATGTCTTCTTCCAAAACAACGACGATATATATAACTAAAACAACTTTAATATTAAAATACTTTATACGGTCGTTGAAAAGAATTTTGCCTTAAGCTGAAACATAACTATATTTCATTAGGAACTTTCAAAATTTAATGGAAACTAACATTTATATTTTGCATAATATTTGAAAAATATAATGATGTTAACACTATAGATAAATAACTATTAACGTAAAATAAACAAGGTTAAAACTTAATAACTATTATTAATTTAATGATCGTCGGTACTGAAGCTTAATGTCTGTTAACTTCCTTTCCTTCCGTCACCTTACCCTGAGGGATGCTGTATCTCCTTACACATACTCCAGCCATCTTTGTACGAGTGCTTATCCTAACTCTTCCTTCAGCTCTCTTCAAGAGAAACCTCCCGTGACAGTCTTTCATATTCGAAAAATGGTACGATATTTTAACATATGAAATGGTAGGATGATTTTTAGTGTTGTATTCGTGCCATTTTACTATACGAATCATCAACTGGTCAATATTATTCTTTCATGGTTGTCTATCTTACTCTAAAAATACCTGTGATTTCTTAAACAGTTTTACATTTTTTGTAAAAAATAAAGCCATTATGCTAGCAATTATTTTAATTTTTGGAAATTATTTAAGTTATTCGGAGAGCTATTAAGCAAACCATTTTCAGGGGAATATTACGAATTAAAAATGTCTAAAACACATTGAACATAAAAACAAAAAGAACATCTGAAAAAAACAGCAACAGGAAAATTAATTACTCTATTTCTATACGATTGAATACAGCATAAATTATTTTGTAATGCATTTTTCAAGGCATTCGATTTGTAAAGAGAGGTTTTCACTTTGATAATACCCATAGAAATAATACATTATGTTATTTTATAAGAATAAATATCAAATATAAATAATAGGATTAGCCGGTTCGTAGATTTTCCAAATCAGCACAGACACAATGCTTGTTTATCCTCGTTTAGTAAGAAAGCTAAAATGAGTCATCAAAACTCAATGTATAAACCAGTGAGTTAAATTATTTAACATATTGTTTTCCAACTTAAACTGGCCGTAATTCCCCGTATAATTCATAAGTAGGGCTACCAGTTTTCTTAACCAGGAAAGAATAACATGCTCATTATTAAAAGGTTGTTACAGTCAATAATGCGTACTATAATTAAAATATTTTCTTGAAAATGTTGCTTATTACCGTGGTTGTAATGAATGCGTAACACGTCAACATTATTTACATTAAACTATTGGTATCAGGAAAAACTCTTGTAAGAAATATTTCAACTACAAACCAAAAATATTACCTTAAATCCAACAATTATTTAAAACGGAACTATTCTGATGTTTTTTTGTTTATAATTGGTCGTTTATTCGAAGCGAAACCGACCCTGATCCTTTTTAAAGTGCATTTTTATTTTTCAACACTATAATTTATAATGACCTCGTGTCAAAAATTGGCGATATATAAATAAATATTTAACCTAGAAAAACACAACCGATAGTTATAATTATATAAATCATATTTTATAGTAAGCATATATCTCGGAACAATCTAAATAAAAGTATGTTCACATTTTTTAGGCTTCAAATTTTTCGTTTTCGTATATTCACAGCATAACGAAATCTTGTGTTATAAAAAGAAAACAACTGAAGAAACTCGATGTTTGTTTTTGGAATTTGCAAATGCCTCAATAGCATAATAAAATTTGGTATTGGAAATGTTTGTCAGATTATCGTCTTTATTCTTTTTGTTCCATTTGAATTTTGTTGGCAGAAATTAGATAATCGTAAACCAGAGCCAATAATTGTGCAAAGTGCAATGCTCTGGCACTACCTTGTGTGAATACATTATTTTAACACACTTAAGGTTTGTAATTCCCCGTATCTTAAATAGGGTTACCAAACGACGCCATATAAATACCAATATAATACTGCAATAATGTAAAAATGTACTCAAACAATGTTTAGTTTTACTACCCATCGTTTCACATAAAAGTTGTTCTTGAAATTTTAATTCTACATTTCGCTAAAATTTATATTTAATACAATTATAATGAAAATTGAAAAAAGAGTTTCAATAAAAATCACTACAACTTACTTACAATGTTGAATATCAAATCAATTCAGACAGTAAATTTGGTTGATATATAAATAAAGTAAAACTAATACTAAAATCCTCTTTTTCGATTTAATTAGGGCATTTGTTAATGTGAACCACTAATATATTTTAAAAAAAGCATAGGACATCACAATTTAAATATCTGATAAAAATTTAAGCAAAGAAGTTTATTTATTCATATATCTGATCAATGTTTTAAAAACATCAATTAAATTAGCCGCTAAGCCGTGAATATCCTTCCTTTAAAAAGTTTGTGTATAAATGGGTATACATATTTATATTGGCATAAACAAAAATAAGGAAAATTCCAATGTAAATATAGATTTTGTAAATATTTATTTATAAATGACATCTTTACTTTATTAAAGATTGACGATAATAATTTAATCATGCATAAAATGCACGAATAGATGATATCTACATAAAAAATCAAAACACTTTAATTTCTTTAAGTGATAAACCAGACATGGCTGAAAAATACATTACATTGTAAAAAGAATCGTTTACATCAAAAGTATTACATTCTTACTATTTCTCTACTATAAAAAGACTTCCGAGTTTTTTTGGCTGTTTTTCAATATTTGACACCTCCACGTTGCGCCATCGTGCCCAGAATCTTCCCCGAACCACCTTTCACTATACAATTATTGGGAAAATCAGGCAGTGGAAAATCAAGGATTCATTAATCTCAGTTAATTCAGTATTGTGCATTACATTCATTGTAATTAATAATTCTCAATAATTCAAATCAAATAGTCATGTTTACCGTTCTGTTTCCAGTTCACGAAAAACTTGAGAGTGGCTGTATTTCTCTTTCTTTTGTTCTCGTTTCCCGTTATCCAGCAGGTCCTCTGCAAACGCGTTTCTACAGAACCCTTACCATTATTACATATCGACCGTGGAAAGGAAAAAGGACGTAGCCCACACACAAAAATATTGTGTATAGCCCAAACAAAACGTGCAAAAAAAATGTGATTATCGAAAATAAAATATTTAGAAAAGACGCAGGGATAAGTACTTTTGCTTTTCTATAGAAGATATATTATAAATTCATATATAAATATATTGTAATAGCACGTTTTGCATGAGTTATACACAATATTTTTTGGTGTGCGTTACGTCCTTTTTCCTTTCAACAGTCGATATAGGTAACATATTGTATTTCCCTATTTCAATTCTGAGCTTTGAAATATTATCTTATATATATATATAAATATATATGTGGAATATTTTTGTGAAATTTCACTATTTTATCCAAATGTGTGACATTTCTTAATAACGCTAGATTATTACTAATCTTAATTGTGTGCGTTTCTAATAAAACTTAAATCATTTTCCTGTGATTCATAGAAATCGTTTTTTTCAATAAATAAATATTTTTTTCCATAGAAATGTAGAATAACAAATTTGTATACACTTTCATGTATTCAGATCTCAAGCAGGCTAGTGAAATATCGCCTACATTTGGCACACTATCCACAAAGTTGTCCAACTCGTTTTCTTTCTCAGAGCAAAAGAAAATAATAATGTATGGGGGATTCCCAGATATTATCTTGTATGACGACAAGTCCAAACAACAATTATTATCAGAAATATTCGAGGTGGGAACTTTTATTTAATTGCGCTGTTTATATATATATATCCTAAAAACTATAAAGAAAAAAATGATTATTTACTCATTGATATGGCTATACAAATGATTTTTTAGATGTTTTCTTTAGCAACACGTTGAGATTTTCAATGCATTCTTCTTCTACTTCTACAAAAACTTTTATTATACATTCTTACCAGACGCGTGCGGTGGTTTTATCTCTTTCTCGCTCAATCACATGAAAAGTGAAGGTGCAAGCGAGATGCAAGGGTATGCGGCGCATGCTCTTGTATCCTTCTTGCTCATTGCTAAATTACGTTGTGCGATAGAGATAGTGATAAGTCCACCGCACGCCGATGATTCTTACATAGAAATCCGAGTTAACATTCTTATTTTGAATAAACATCATTATTCAATTCTTTTGAAAGACAATATCATTCTTAAAAATATATTTCATCAAATTGTAATCAAATTAAAGTAAATAAAACAAAAATATGGATTTCGCGAGCAGACGTTTCTCAAACATTAAATATTGACAATATCAAAAAAAATAAAAATTCAATATATTAGGATTATTTAAAAACATTTAATATAATTATTTTCAAAAAGAAATTGCTTTCAAACGTTGCAATCAATGCTGATTCCACTGATTATCGAAATAGGAAATAAAATTGTTTCAAAAATTAATTAAAAAACCATTAAATAAGTTTGTTTTTTTTCAAATATTTAACGGAAGGAGTTGATACTAAATAATTTGCGATATGATCTACGCCGAATACTTTACGCTGATGGTTATAAACAAACTTGAAATACAAAAAAATTATATAATACAAATTAAGTAACTGATGCTTATCATTTTACGCATAACTATTAAATATTCTAGACCACAACGTCAATTCCACTGTTATATAAATTTAACAACAAATGCATTCATTTACAATAAAATTGAATTTATTTTTACTTCTGTTAGGGATACAGTACAATAGTAATATGTATACGACACTCAGTATTCATTTAAAAAATAACTTTAGACCCACTCAAATGGTAAAAAAACATATCAATTTATCATAATATCACATCAGGGCAGTGATTTCATTTTCGCGGGTGTCTCGAAATGAAATTCCAGTTTTTACCTGCCAAATTTATATAAATTTACGTCTTAACGATGTTTTCATACTTCTCTTCTTCATGCTGAATAATGGGCTGTGATTAGAGCAATAAGCTAAAAACTAGTCCATCCTTACATTCCCAACAGCATATTTCTTTCCTTACTCTCTAAAGAAGAGAAACGTTGAGCGACTGTGCTACAAGCAATTCTCGTAAAACAATATATATACAGTCCATTTGGAATTACAAATGCTCCACAATTTAAATTTTTACTAGAATGTTTCATAAAAACCTATAACAATAATTATTTCATTATTTAATACGTTTTAAGTAAAAATTTTAATTTATTTAACTTATAATTATACTTAATTGAATTTTGGTAAAAATAAAAAAGAATGTGATCTTTTTTTATATTTTGTTTTTATATTGCTCAGAAATTTTGGTAGCGTGTAACATTCAAAAAGTCCCCTGACCGCTGATCTAAATAGTATTGAAATCAAAAAACAAATATTCACCTAAGCAATGTTTTTTTTCTGTATATTATTCACTTATACAATACTGTATTTGAATTAATCATTTACACATGTGTCATACGATTTCTTCTTTTCCACCAAAAGTACTAAGCGTTTATGCAATGCCACCAATTTGACCCTTATGTGAGTTAATTTCTCGATCTATGATATGTCAATTTGTCAAATTTATTTCATACTGGGATATGTCAAAATACAGTTATAATAGTTGCATACTCTAATACTTATATATTTGTATAAGTATGTACCACATTTTATTGTCAATTTTAACATAAGATTTTTAACACACCTAATTAAATGTGGAATAAAATTAATACAACGTCCTTTCATGACAAGTTAGCAGCGGTGACGTGGGCGATAATATTTAAATAACAAAAAACCAATATAATTTTTACTTTATTGAACTGACATTACGTTTCTTACAATGCATTAACCTATTTAGTCATTTTTTGCTTTAATTTGAATAACGTTAGACATGAAATAGTTTTATAGATTAAAAACCTCGTATTGTACGTCATATTATTAGAATATAAATATGAATGTCTGTGTAATAAATAAATACAGCACACTCTTAAATAAGAACAATTTAATTTATCATGACGTCGGAACAAATTGATTCGTATTTATTTTTAAATAACACAATTCCAAATTTAAATTTTGTTTCGATTGTTAAAATCCGATATACTTCAATAATATTAAGAAATGAAATAGTGATTCCAATTTTGAAAAATTGTGTCTGTTGTTTAAATCTCTTATGTACTTCGATACAAACAATTCCAATCGCGATTCTAAAATTAAAATATTGTTTCGATTATACATATGACACTCTGAAAAATAATTTTGTTCCAAATTTGAAATTCAATTTAATTTACCGATATTGCTTCTACCATAAACACCCACCTCATAAGGAAACAATAACAATAAAAATTTAATCGTTTCTATTATTTCTAATTAGCGGTCATAATGTAAACGGTAATTTAATTTACATAAAAATTCATGGAATCTCTGTTATGATTAATGACAACGATTGATATTACTCATTAACTATAAACATAAAAAATAGTGTGATTTATATCTAGTTACATAAACGTTTACCAGTCCATCTTAGGTCAGTATTAATGACAATGTTAGAAATTAGATATACCCTTGATTATACTATATTTACAAAATTATGATTTATATATAATTATTTGTAACTAGATTATAATAAAGTCTAACTTATCAACATACATGATTTAGAGATAGCCTTCCTGCACCTTGGTACACATAGATGGTGGATTAAATTGCTTATTTTGGTATCATTAGCTAATTACCAAAGTAGGTATATATATGGACAATTAACCAAGTGTCTGATGATATTTGCCATTTTTATTCAAATGTATTATATTTGATTGGGTGAAAATGCCAGAAGAAGATGGCTTCAACAGTGAGGGCTACATTATATTAATGTTTTGTTAAACTATTAATGAAGGCATTTGTAAGTAAATATGACAGATAATTGTTATTATAATAATAGAAAGATGATATTGTTTCCCGTTATATTCGACGCATCTTGGTATCTTTATTATCTACTTTCAAATTCATATTTTATAATATTTGATCAAAGTTTCACCTTAAATTTGCACTGTTGACAACCGCAGATACGACTATTTGCCAAATTTACCAACTCTCGAGGGATTTCGCATGTGTTGTCAAAAAAGAAATCGATATCACAATGCTATAAAATTACATACTAGATTATTTAAATGCATCGTCAGCAGAAGTCAAATTTTAAATGCTCAATCCGAAAAAATACTGAAAAAACTATCGTTCTATATAAAATGACTAAAACATACAATTCACTGACGAAATGATTCAGGTTCCAAATCCTATGCTTCCGTTCTTACTTGTATTACTATTACTGGTTGCATTATTATGATGTGCCGTGGTATTTTTACCGGATTGTGAATTTCCAAAGACACTACTACAGCCATGTGATAGAATACGTTATTATTGTTATGTTAATAGATATTAAACATTGGATTTTTCCGTCCAACAGAACCAGCCATTAATAAAGGTAGTACGTAACACTGTATTGGTAATTTTGCCTACCCTTCAAAAACGCATTTTAAATAACATTAGATATTAAAATACATAATAATGTAATCCATAACACGACTGAATTCTTTTTAACAATCCCTAACTATAGCAATGTAATAGGAATTAATAAAGTAATATTGTCAGATATTACATGCATTCATATAAAACCAATTCATATTCAGGGCTGCCATATCTGTCTCATATATTTTTGAACTTATTGCTTTTATTATGCTAAGTCAACTTACTCCGTATGGGTAAAGATGCCAAGTTCTACGGTACCTAAATTATACAGAATTATATACCTAAATTATACAGATTGAATCGGCATAAGCTTTGCGGAATTACATCATAGTAGAGTAAACAGTATCATTTTATTTAATTCTCCAAGGATACTTTAAAGAGACACGTTTTGTAACGTAAGCCTTGGAAGCTGTTGAAACAATATTGCTTGGATAGCTGCATCGGTTACCTTTATATTATAGATTCAACTGTAATTGCAAAAGAGATTCATTGTGTTATTTTAATATACCAATTTTTAAAATGTATAAGCAAGTGAACAAATTTTGCAACGTTTCCCTCGGCAACATTTTCTCATGGGATGCTCTTAGAGGTTGCGATTCAGAATTCACAGTAGGGGAAAACTGATTCTTCTTTTTTAAAAATTCGAAGTTCTCTTATCTTCAAAAAGTGTTTTTTTTTTAATGCGCATTATAATATAAATTAAATCTTCGTTATGAATTGGTGAATTTTTTCTAATGGAATGTTTAAGATTCGTGATCAAAAAATTGTTTTTTTATAAAGAAATGACAGCAGAAAAAAGACGCATACAAATCACCATTACCATAGCAATCAGTTATATTTTTAGAGATATCTTTTATGTTATTAATTATTGATCTCAAGAATCTCTAATAATATAATTACCTTATTCTCAAGCTATTACTATTCAAATTCTCATTTTAAACATCAAACAATGTCGTGAAATCGCGACCCGTGATAAAGAGTTATAATTTTTTAAATCGGATTAAGTGAAAATATTAACATTTATTTTTTATAGAACAAAAGCTTTAAGCTGATTCTAGTTTTATAAAACAAATTCAATATGAATCGGCAATTCTTTATGGAATTGGATTCAACTAACTACAAGAGACTTATAATCTGTCTCGATCGAATCAGTTGTATATTGAAGGACTTTTAGGTTTTGGATAATCTTTTTGTTTTGTCTTTTCGATGCAATCCGCTGGGCAGGTTTAATTTTAAGTATAATGTTAAGCTGCGACGAGACTGCAAATATTGCATTTTTTTGATTGTGTAAAATATTTTATTCTCAGCCGCCATTTAATTGTTATTTCAGCATTACAAATAGTACACGAAAGTATAAATATTTTAGCATACCGTACCATTTATTTACTCATATTACGTCAGATGAGTAAAATGTATATTAGTTAGTTAATCTAAAGATGCTTCTCAAAGAAGCACAACATGTGTCAAATTAAGTAGAATAATAAAGTTAATTATTTTATTTCAATTGTACGTTCTTAAGATATACTCCATCAATATTCAATGTAGTGCAATGTTCAACGTCGTTGGCTTCGGTTACGGATCTCACAAGTTCAAATCCCAGTATGGACAGTGTCATAAATTAATTTTTCAATAGATTTATGGATTTCTGTTCGTAGGAATGAATGTTTGTGATGTATAAAATTTTCTCCGACCCATCCAATCATAAAAGTGACACGTGGCGAAAGCAATAAGCTAATTATTAGTCTTATCCTTTACTTCTATCCTTACTCTCATCAAAAAAGACAGGTTGAGCAACTGAGTAAAAAGCAGTTCTAGTAGAAAATCTTTCTGTTCAGATACCTACGTTAGGAGTCCATATGATTTACATAAAAACATGGTTTTGAGAAAATATTCAATGTTATAAAAAAGATTTTTCATGAAATTAAATGTGGGGATGGTTGTCAAAAATTTCCTTAATTGTGGAACCAATGACGTTATATTTTTAAGGCCAAGATTTTTGATCTAATTGTATCGACAAATTAAGGTATAATAACTTTAACGACATGTAAGTATCAACTTTAATAAATATTTTATTCTTTGATTGAAACATTTTGTATATAAAATAATCAAACATAGCGATGGAGATTGTTAATAAATTTAGTAGATTTGGATCTTCTTTGAACCATCGCTACTAGTGCAAAACTGATTACATTGAATTTCTATTTATTGAGTTGATTATACAACAGACCAAACTATGCGGAAACCGAATTAAAGTCAAAATAACTATTACATATTATTAGAGATAGTATTCTATACCAAACAGCTCATCATTTCAAAAATCAAATTAGTAGTGCTAAAAACTTGTTTAATATTTAAGAATTTTTAATGGCTATGTAATAAGACTTGAAAAATAAAACGTTCCTTCTTGTTCTGGCGCCATCATATAGTGACGTTTGCCAACAAATTGCATCGTATCTCTTGGTTGTATTTCACACTAGTTTTAAGTGGAAATTCAAAGGACAGTAGTTTCTAATTGTCTTATGTTTTACACAGTTTTTTTATAATGCCTACATTATTATAACAAATGTAAATGTGGTCTCTCATTCTCATATTTCGTAACAGCCGTTATTAACTAATTTGAAATGGAGGACAAATGAGGATCGCTTCTTTAATGGATGGAGTACAATATTATAAATTCGAATTAAAGGCAATATACTCTTTTTAGATACCACGTGGTGAAACACACCTTAATAATGTAATATTTAAAATAACATATACAATTTCTTTAATCATGATATCTATTTTTATTTTTCTGATTCCGAATAAATAATAAAAACCATTCCAATGCCCAAAAGTTTTCTTAATCATATATACATTCATTGCACTGCAATTATAGCAATAAAGGACACAAACAAAATTTAACATATACTATTCGAAACATGAACATAATACTTAATGACCATTCCCGGTGTCCCGGGATTGAGAAATTCTGATAATAGAGAAGGTCCGGGGGATACTCTAACTATAGTGTTATATTTATATTTTAATAGTTGTTTTAAAAAAATAACTTTATATTTATTGTGATTATTGAAAGTTTAGCATCTATCTTAAAATGCTCAAAATAAGTGCCTGCTAATTAATACTGATAATTTCTAAATTATTAAGAGTTATATAAGTCGTAATGATCTCCGATGAAATATTAAATAGATGTTATCGACTTTTATTTTGATGACGATTACATTCTTTCGATGAAATTTCAATCTGTATGACCTAGATTATATAACAACATTATATAAAGAGAATATACATTTATATTCATCGAAACACAATAACTCGTTTTGATAATATACATAAATATATATCACATATTTTCATTGATGTAAACTACTTAAAAACATATAACTCGTTCAGTCAATGTCAATATAACGACGCATTATTTAATACTGTGAAGTTCACTCAATTATATATTGCCAATTTCAGTCATTGCGCTATTAGTTATTCAATCAACCGGAGCATTGCAACTACAGTACCGGTCTCACTTTAAAAGTACCGATAGCGAGTAACGAGTATCTACATACCAATTGCATGCTCATACCCAACTTTGACAACGTGCTATTAATTAAAACAATTAAAGATACATTATGAATATTTAATTATTCTTTTTCACTCCTTTAATCTACGAGATTTTATAATACCGATTTATAGTTAAAAAAATAAAACATAAAACAATCGTAAAATTTAATAGTTCGACATAGAATATTCGTATATTTAACGCACACAATTAAACGATGTTATAAAAATAATATCTTTCAAGATTCGATTTTTTTCGGATAAATACATATTTTTGCTATACAGAGCTCCTTCATCAAATAAATTTGTATACATATAAACTATTATTTGTATCTAGAATGGAAGACTTTTTCCAAAAAATATTATTTATCTATAATATAATAGAGAAAACACATTTATCAATCTGTCTATCTGTCACAAAAACTCCTCACAAACGGAATGAAAAGAAGCGACGTAAAATTTTCACATGTCATTCTGGATATTTTCAACTTTAAACATTATAATTAATTGATGGATTAGATTTTTGGATGTTGTATGAGGTACGGTTCACGGTGATACCTTCAACGTTCAACATTAGCTTGCACCAAATAACGCCAATGTCTAAATATTAGCACGCTCTATCCCTGGTGAAGCTGGGTAATATATACTAGTTATTCGTACAAATTAATCACCATTTGATTGATCAAAGGTATTACAACTAGTTTTTGTTCCGTTTCTTCGTCGCTTTAAATAAATGTCATATAAGTAAATATTTTTTCTTTTTTGTTGTTTGAATATCATGGTCATCAATAATAGGTACATATTAGTATTATTAATTCACCAAAACGTGTAAATCAAGCGTGTAAATTTATTTGCCACAGCCTGTAGATTTTCTTTAAGCTTGCCTCCAAGAAAAAAATTAGCACTGCGCATTTTTTATTACTCCTATAAAATAATGTATTACCAATTTAGATTGCGAAGCTGTCCTATTTGAATATGGTATAAATAATGCCAAGGTATCACCAATAATGAGTGTGTAAAGTTCTTCGGCTAAGACAGTGCTGTGCAACCGCTGTGCCACGGCGCACTAGTATGTCGCGAGATGATACTAGGTGCCTACAAAATAAATCTACAAAATATGAACGAAAAATAAGCAATGTCACATCATATCATACCATGAAATCAGTAAAAACCAACACCCGACTCAGGATACATATTATATTTAGGTTAGCTACGCTATTTTTATTTAGTTACAATTATTATCATTTTTTTTTTAATCTGTAATGTTCAAAAATTAAATTAGAAGGTTTAGAATCATCTAATTACGCATAAAAGGGGTTAATTTGTCTTTATCAAAAAAAATGCTAACTACAATAAATTCATGAAATAAAAAAAAATAATAATTGTAAATTCTGTTGATGAAAATTACATATTTGTTCTTGCGTTTTGCCGCAAAATTTTATGCAGTGCTTAGGTGTGCCGTGGGTGAGAAAAGGTTTCGCAGCACTGGGCTAAGATTTTATGATTAATTGCTTTTTAATTGTCAGGTGGTCTACATCTATAGATATGTATTACATTAGTAATCATGTATTAATTTAATTGATCCAGTACATTTGTTTCCCTTGGGGTTTGTTTGACACTTCATAAGATACAGCATGTAAATAATTTAATTCAATATTGATTTATTGAAAATCAGTGGTCGATTGAAACATAATAATAATTAGTTTTTCTTCAATATCTAACATGAAAGATTGTTTTTTTTCATTTCAATTGACTTTTCAAGATCAGTATCAATTTTGTTTCGAAATAATCAGCTACAATAAAAACAAAAAAATATATAAAAGATTTTATGAAGTGGAACAGACATATCGTCCTTTAAACTGCGTATCTACATTGTAACAAAATCTTCAGAAGAGTTTTAAAACTCTATAAATTTAGTAGTTACCGATGTTATTCTTTAAATTTTACATATTGTCGTATGACGTGTCCACTTCAAAATCTTTAGAATTAAAACAGTAAAAAGAAGTACGTAATTAATATTAAATATATAAATAGCTAAATTAATAACGTATTTTTTATTTTGATTTAATTCGAAAAAGTAGTTTTTAAACTGTTAATTCTCTCCCAGAAATTTTTGATTTTGTAGATAGTCAATTTTGCAATGGAAAAGATGATATGACATATGTGAAATTTGAAAATAACATTGGTTAAAACTGATTTTACTGAGCTTTAAAACTCTCCTGAACGTTTTGCTGAAATTTAAATACGCAGTTTGCTAGTTAAGCTGATAATTTATATATATATATATTATACACGGACGTATATAGTTTCACAAATGAAATAAAACTTCAAAAATACGCATTTAATCTTTTTGGCAAATCACTTCAAAATTTATATACTTACTTGATAGTGTTCAAGCTATTGATTTAAAATTAATATTTTTTTGTAGTCAACATAAATATACTTGATTTAGTTCCAACATTATTTTTTTGTTGTATCTTTGTTAGATGGGTTTGAAATAACATTTTGACAATTATTACATATTCTGTATTATTATTATACATTATTGTTATTATTATATAATAATATGGCATATTTTTACCTTACTTTGAAAAGGTTCTAACTGCACTTGACCATGTTTTGAGATACGAACGTTTGAAGTTTTGACTGATCATATTTTGTATTTTGAAGGAAAAATGCATTTTTAATTAGTCGATTAACTTACATTTATATATATAAATATACTACATGTTTTTCATATAATTTATTTTAACCAAAGCCTTTATATTAGAAAATAATGAGTATCTAATACTATATATTATCATAACTCGCTGAACCATATAAGCTAACAATATTATTATAATACAACAGAATCATAATACATCTATACTTTGAATGTTTGAACAAACTCAGCTAATTTTAGACCACATCGATAAAACAATAGAAGTTAAAGGTAAAACACACACCAACTATCGGGCGAAGAATGTTCAACATGGCGTGAAAACCTTTTCAAAAAAACTGTGATGTGTATGTTTTTTCTGGGAGATGATTATAAGCAGTTATATCGATTCATAAAACCATATAAAACAAATTTATAAAAAAAATTGTCGATAGAACTCCGGAGTACTGCTAACTCCCTCATTGAACAATATATGACTCTGAAATCAACTTATGTGGTAGAATGCGGTTAAAACAACATTTTCCAATCAAAAGGTAATTTTTGGCCAAAATTTCAGTTAGAACCTTTTAAAATTAAGGTAACGATATGTCTATATATATTTTTTTATACTTATTCAATTGTAAAAAGCATTGATTTATCATTTCGATTATATTTATGTAACTTTTTTGAAAATTATCTTATTTTTTCTATATTCTATTCCACGATTTTTTGTACAATGGTGTCCTAGAAAGTATCCGCCGTACACAAAAAAAAATAGGTGTATTTAAAAAAAACTTACATTAAATATTTGACATAAACGAAAAGAGTGAACAGGAAAGATTTTATTAAGAAGTGGATTTGTGATGGATGGAACTGGTATTGATAATATAAATTTAACTCAGGTTTACAATTGTTTTTTTTTTATCAATACAACTGGTAATAATTAAATTCTTGTATTCCCAGTTCTGCAATAGAATGGGTATGTTAGTACACCAATTGAAAAACCAATATACGTGAAATTAATGTTTGGATGAAATGTAGATAAAATGATAAAGATATAATGATGATAGGAGAAAATTATAAGCGTCAAAGTGTAAAGGATAAAATTGTATAGGGACAAATTAAAACCACAATCGGTTCGTATTATTTTGTACAAATAATTTTGTTTGACTACCGTTCAAATACCCAGCTGAGGACCTCAGAATGACAGTACATTTTAATAAAAACCTGTTTGTTATATGAATTTAACCGCTGTTTGTATACATATAGGTACCATTGTAATATAAATTGAACAATATAATATTTTTTCGTAGTAAGTATTATCAATTAGTGGTTTATCCGAATATGCATTGCGGTTTCGTGGTATGATTAGCCAGTAATCATCATGCTTTATGTCAAAATTGTTTTTGCATAGTCTGTGACGTATTTGGATCATTCCACTGTTGCGTCATCCAACTGAATCAAACATTGATAAAGTTTACAGAGGGTTTCCCATTCCAAAAATACGATAAATTTCCAAGCAATAAAAAACAAACAAACATAATACATATTTCTTGGAATTGGTTGACAAAATACCGAGCAAAACTATTGATAAACATCTAACGACCTAAACTTAGTATGTGATAAAATACTTTCAACGTATTGATTTGAAAAATATCAATGTTCTCCTAGTAATATTGTAGAATTAATTATATTTTTCCTGTCAATATAGATAATTGTTCATCAATATGTTTATCCCATCCATAAAATATTAAAATATAGTTTCGGTTTGTTTTATCACAAAAGTACTATGATCTCTTTAGCCGTTCAATTCTTCTTATAGAAGAGAAATGAATGCTTGTTATCATTGATAAATTTGTTTGCTATTATTATACATAAAAGTTTAAATAAATAAAATATTCCCTTTACAAGTTAACAAGTGATAATTAGTAATTTTCGTGGTAAATGAGAAAAACCTGCAGTATATAATAGTATAAGGAGAGCTTCCTGGCGACTTAAAACAAATTTTATGTCTAATAGAAGGTAAACTGAACGGTCGCTCCAAGCTTAGGAAAGTGTAGCGATAATATTCTTGCCTTCCTATTCCAAGAACACCATACCATACCATACAGACAAACATGCTGAATAGCTTACTGGTGCTCGTATTTTCTGTTTAAGCAGCGGCGTTGGCTTAAGAAGAGTTTATGTAATTATTATTAATTATTTTGTTAATTTTTAACATATTAAGTTTCAATATTGCTATAAACTAATAGAGAAAATATTCAACAATATTTAAAAGCATAATAAAATGGCAACATTAAGAATATATTGTAAAGTATTATGTTCAAATCTCGCGTGCATCCAATTTCATCTTATTTAAATATATTATACTTTTCAACTCTTATTTGAATCAATTAATAGGATTTTTTATAGTGTTTCTGCTCGTGATCTGGGGCATATAGAGTCCCATTTTAATAGTAATAAATCGGTCAATTGACATCAATTTTCAGGTTATCCATAATCAGATAAAGAGGTGAAAATTCAGCATAAAAGTGAAAATGTTCATGTATGCATGTAAAATTATTTAATGCCCTCAACGTTGATTGTTTTAATTTGTATGTGACACCACTCGGCCACGGTAATTTATATAATACATTTATTAATATTGGAATGAAAATCATACAAATTTAAATTTAAATCGACCTCGAGTCAGTGGCGCATTACAACGTAGAAAGTAGGTCAAAAACATTTTTTTTAATCATCGTCCCGAAGACATGTAGTCTTTCCATGTTCTAGCAAACCTATGACAATGTGACATGCTGCCCATTTTTGGCGACAAGTTTTATACGTGATTTTTTCACATTAAAATTTACTATTTCGTTTAAAATTTAATTTATATAATATTAATAAAAATAATTTATTTCTTACATTTTCTTTATAAATATTTCATATTCCTTCCCAAATTACCAGAATTGTCTTCATAAGATGATTATAGCTTATCATGTATAGTAGAGGTCTGAACGGGCCCGAGCATGGTCCGTGGTACCCTATGAGAAAGTAAAGACGGGAAAAGAATTTGTTTTCCAAAAAAAATAGTTTGAGCTATATTTGAGTATGCGGCAATACTATTCATAAAAAAAAGTTAACAGCATAGTTTATTCGAAATTTGATATGAATATCGTTGGAAACAACAAAATCTAAAAGTATGGTGTCATCATTTAAGACATCGACTGAGGGTGCTTGATGGAATTTCAATATTCAATTTGGATTTTTGAGATTTTGTACACTTCCATGTATTTTGTCACTAACGACCCGGGTTTCGCCTTTCGGCATCTTCAGGCATTCGACATTCGGGTCGTTAGTGACAAAATACATGGAAGTGTACAAAATCTCAATAATCCAAATTATGGTGTCATCATTAATATTTTTTGGGAACTAATTGAACCTGAAAAATTTTTATTTACAAATGACGAATAGTTTATCATTTTTTCGTACAAAAAAAAATTCAATAGCTGATTTCCATTTTTTAAATATGATTTTGTTTATGAATTTATTTATACGATAATCATCAAATTTTTAAGACGGTTAGGTTTTTGCTCACAGATTATATTATAATATTATGACGAAGTTCCTTGCAGGCTTTACCGGACGACAGTCACATTTGTAAATTCTAAAATAGATTTAACATACATGCCGTCATATATTTTACAAATGTTAATCATCTTTAAAGAATAAAAAACATTCACAATAACTTAGGCACAAATATATAATGGGTTTGTTAAATATTACAAAACTCCTGAAGTACGCAATAACGCATGTACATTATACTGTATTGAAAACACATTTCTTAATTTAATTATAATATAGTTTTTACCTAAAACTAAAAGTAAACAATTCTCCTCTTTCTTAGAACAGAGCATATAGCCACCATGCAGCACCTCCAATACTGTCTGTCATCATCCAATTGAGATGCTTTCTTCCATGACACGTCAGCATCTTTTAGTTTCCCCGAGTACACCCAATGGATAGTACCCAACTGCTGTCCAGGACGCCGGAATCCCACTGGTTAGGAAATGAGGCAGTTCCAGCGTCTCTTCATGACCACCGACAACGCATAAAGCGACCTGGGCCGTTTTCTTCAATTTAACGTATTGTTACAAACACCACATACTTACGAAAACTACTGAAAATTCCAAACAAAAAACACAGCATCTCAATTTTATATCTTTACTCATTAGCGATATTTTGGTACATATTGCAGTTTAATTACCATTAATCGATAAAAAAAAACACTTCTTTATAATTAATAGCTGTTTAAAACTAGCATGTTTTTTTAATATCTATATTACTGGTCAGTAAATATATTCAGCTTAAACGTATAATTGGTTATCAATCTCACAAGATGTATTCCCAGTGGACTTCAAGGTGTTTACCTAACCTTACTTATTTGCTTAATGTATGCAGCTGTTGACATTAAACGTCAGGTTATTTCTTATATGAAATTGGTAATTAATTAATAGCTACCAAGAGACTAATACATTTTTATATACATATTAAAAGCCGGCTTTTACATGCGTAACATTATTTTTTAAATACTTTAACGTCGCGTATTTATGTATTGAAAACATACATATATTTTTATTTCGCTTTTAATGTATCAATTCTTGGTGGAAATGTGAGATTTATAATTACTCTTCTCAGGAAAGCATATATTGCAATTAGTCGGTACACAATAAATTCATACAAGACAGGAAAATTAGCCGAACGTAATATGTATTTTATAATCACTTTTAGAACACTAAACTGTCAATTCTTGGTGGAAAAGCATTATATTTTTTAAATAAAAGACAAATTGCTTTGTACTACTTCCACATGCTTATAATGGTCATGGCCGATTTTTCTCATCGCGAGCATTATCAACTGATCATGAACCAAACCGATTGCGATCATTATAAGCATGTGGAAGTAGTACAAAACAAATTGTATTTTATGTTTAAAATATATTGTTTATTGAAAGCAGATTTATGTTATTATTTTTTTTTACTCATATAATTAACTTTGAGATGTTCCCAAAATCTTTATCCTATGATAAACAACTATGCCTTGTTTATATTATAATTCATGAAATAATATTAACGAAATGCCTTTTATAAAAATTTTATTGTCCTCTTGTTCAATTGTATCATAATTTTTCATTTGTTGAAAATGCTCACTCGCTGAACGAAACAAGTATATATCTTACTATAAGACTATTAAAATATAAGTTTAAAATACAACTTTTTATATATATAATATTCAAGTAGTAAAAAAATATTGCAATGGAAGCATATTTTTGTGGAAATGTTTAAAAATAGATACAAAGCATTTATAGTCACATGTTTTTTTATTAAAATTCTTTGAAAGTATTTATGCTTCTAAAACTAAAAATATTATTTATATTATTTTATAACGATTCACCAAATAAACAATTTTATGCTATTTATAAAAACGTCAACACATTAAATTCTATTTATATTGTATCAAATTACCTACTTAATATCTACGATATTCGAATAAATTTGAATACATTTTTGTTTATTAAATATATCAAAAATATATATACCCGATTCGCTCTTTCTTATAAGTCATTTGGATGTACGTCTGAATTACTTTGAAGTATTCGATCACTACAAAACCGATTCGATTTAGCGTTCTCAATTTCAATCGAGTTTTTTATTCATAATTCATGCCTTTTTTTACGATTTTGAATTCTAGAATTGCTAAATAAACCCACATACTGCAACATTCAACGAAACGCTATCGGCAAAACAATTATTCCTTTTTTACAGCTATCTAAACTTGTATGTATACCGTTCAAAAAAACAATCGTTTCATTTAAGAAATACAATTAGACAAGATTGAACATTTTTTAGTGAATTCAGTTACTTTTTTAGTTCAGACTTAAGACTTTATAATACTTCGTATTTCTATTTCTTCTGTGTGACTATAAACGCTAACTGTGCGGAGCATAGAGCGTTTATGGTCACTATTTCTTAGTTTTGACGATGGCGTAAAGCCGAAATAGCTATCAACTACCTGATAAAAAATTTGTAGAACTAAATACTTTGTTATTTAATCCTATTATTATAAGATATATTTACAATAAATTTCAATATGGCTGCATTTGCTTGCCTCACATCAAGAGGTCTGAGTTTACTTCTGACTTTTGAAAGAAAGCAGGGCTTGCTTCTGAGTTCTAACCCAAAATGCACTGGGCGGCCGTTTCGTCACATGACTTTTGTATGATAGAAAACGTCTAGAGTGAAGAAAGTTGGGTTTACGATTTTACGTGGAATAAAAACGAGTTTTCTACTGAAACGTCAGCTTACAAGCTGAAGATTTTTTAACCCTATAACAAAACCCTTATAAATACCAAATACCAATCTCAATACCACTTATACTTTAAGTATTCATAAATATTTTATTGTAGAATTTTCATCGATACTAAAGATTTACTATAGTTTTTATTTATTTTTCGTTTTTTGTTTTTATTACTTAATGGTATGTTATAAAGATATTTAATTTTTCGATTTAATAATATCACGAAAACATTACTAATGCATTAACATTAATAGGTAACAAAATAATTATAATTATATGAAATTGAAAAGTGGAACATTTAATACCATTAACATTTATACAATCATAATTATTACTTACAAATAAAATTTCAATGATGGACGATTTCAGAGTTTCTAGTTGGAATCTTGTAATCATTTATTTCTTTTTTTCCAGAAAAGTTTATGGTTTTACAAGTTTTGCACTCTATTTTTTGAACAAATTTTTTATTTTTATTTTTACAATAACTTTTCTTAAAGCATTTCAAAAAATATATCAATGGATGGTTGTATGTGGAATTAACTGTTGCTAGTGTGGTTAGCAACATTTAAACTAAAATGAACACCTAGATAGCCCTGCTTATAGCAGGGCACTAAGTACTTACCAAACACAATCAAATCAAATTATAATACAACGCATTCTACGTTTAATTTTAAGCTTGAATACTCAATGTGACGCTTTGGCATTACAAATCATTAGCTCATTTTTTATAATCACACATATCATCCAAAGTTATTGACAGCATGACTTCTCTTTTTAAATCAACATTAAAAATTGGTTATTCAACGACTCTACAACTATTTAAAAAATATGTTTCACGACAATTGAGCTACCGCAAGCCTCTGGTTACCGACCACTGCCATATATTATTAAAACACTACTCAAAAGTTGCGTCCTACGATGACTTTTAAAAAATAGGTATTTATAAGAATTCGTTTAACATATATCGATGAAATCTCTTTATTATTGATGACACCCTGACAAATATTAGCAATATCAGTAATGCAAAGATTTTAAGCATTTAATAATAACTATAAAGGTCTAGGACGATAGGTAAGTGGTATTTTTAAAATTGTCTGTTTTATAGTAACCTTTTATTTATACGTCTGTATCCAAAGGCTCATAAAAAATAATTAGTTTTTTAAGTGTTTTAAGTGAAGATAGTAAGTAGTTAATCACGTTAATATTTCTCTTGGCCTTTGAAGATATATATCACTTATTGTTGTAGGAGCTCTATTGGCAGGTGCTCAACCTTAACCTTATTACAAATCGTGATAGACTATTTATTCATTTATATGCCACTAACTATGGTAATTCAGTACAAGAAACAAATATAAAGTAACCAGTCTAGCTACATTGAATTAAAATTCATTTATATCATAAAAATATTAGGTGACACATGTTGACCAACGATAAATTTCAGCTTGAAAAAAAGAATGTGTCATTTTAGTAAACTCTCATTCACAAAAATGCTGCATTAATAGAATGAAGCTTTTAATATTTACATGTATTTATTAAAGGCTTCGGTTCGAAACGGAACCAACGAAAATGGCTCAATTTTTAAAATAAAGACACTTTTATCAAAATCATCACTAGCTGTTCGATGCGTTGTTATGTTCTTTATTAAAAAAAATCTTCTCCCTACCAGTAGAATATGACTACCACGCGATGCCTCCAAGATACTCATCTTTGCTTAGAACCAAATCATCCCAGTGTCCGTTAGCTCAACCAAGTATACCCTATGGATGGTCATCAGCAGATTTCCAGGGTGACGGAATTCATCCCGTTGAAAGCAGAGATATACAGGATTCAGGTGCCCCTTCTGACACCCGCAGCAGCTGTTCAACGTTTGTTATACTTTATACCACTATATGTACACATTTTAGATACTTTCTTGATATCGATGCATATTGCAACAAAAGGCAACTATTAATAGTCAATAAGTGGGGTTTGATCTATCATATTTCATATCAAATTAAAAAAACATATGTATAAAAATGATTAATATCTAATATACATTAAATATCATCGCTATTCTGGAAAAAAACACTAAATCGAGAAAATTACTTTTTGACTTAGTTTTATCAAAATGTTCCTTATTTCTAACTCTATCGTATGAAATGACAAACACATTTTATAAATTATACTTTTACTTAAAAACAGTGTAGTACAAACAAACAAAATGAAAAAGTATGACATTTCAAACATTTAACAAACTTCAAAGTCAAATTACTCAAAACTAGTATTTTTCAGTTAGTGTCTTCTTAGAGAACAACGAAGATACATACATTAAATATTTAGCCTTAAATATAAGTATTGCATATATACATGGCCACATATTTAAAAAGGTTTTTTTATTTTAATGTATAATATTTTTCACTTTCATGGTGCTAACTGTCAATAATTCTTAACGGAAAGGCATTATATTTTAAAAATGAAACAATATTTTTGAACTACTTCCACATGCTTGTAATGATCAGGACCGTTTCGCTCATCAATTGATAATACTCGCAATTAGCTAAATCGGTTCTGATCATTATACACATGTGATGGTAATATTACAAACAAATTGTGTTTAATTTTTAAAACTATTCATTGCATTATATATTATACAAAATGCCTCATGTATTTATGATATTTTTTTATATTGAAAAAGATTAAAACTTAATTAACATTGAAAGAAGAATAATATGATTAAAACTCTCAGTAAGCTATGTTACAAAGTTACTTCACTCGACTGCCTTGGAGTTAAAATTGAAATGTAAACCTTAACGCGTCATTGGAGCTTTGAGTTTTTCGTACTAGATTAACCAAACTGGATTTTTTCGCGAGAGTTTAACGCACAGTATATTGAACCTGAAACCTGATTTATTTTTCATCGCTTAAAACAATAGTAGCATAGTAGTGATTTTATTATTATCGAAAAAGACGATACACAGTATATCCACAATTTTTTGTTTTTGGTTACGAAAAATTCATTACGGAGTACAGAAAGCTTAATGCAATATTAATAAGTACACTGCAGTTGATTTAATTTTAGAATTCTTTACCACATATGAGAAATAAAATTACTTGACAACAATTTACGCCTATAGCTCGTATATTCAGTGACGTTACTTGTGGTTAGCAAGTAAGGCAATATAAGTATATACAAATAGTGACATAAGATATTTGATTTAAATATTCATTGTAATATTTTATTTACTTTTTACAATGAATATTTAAAAAAGAAAAATAACATCTCATCGTTGCACCAACGTGTCCAGAATCCTCCTCGAATCACCTCTCACTTTGCAATTAGTGAAAAAATAGGTATTTGTTTGTCATTAAAATCGGAATATTTGTGCAAATAATTGACACCCTAGAGTCATGTTTACCGTTCACAAAAAATCATTATAGTAATAATCGTAGCCGGCAATCCGTTTTGGTTTCCTTTTTTCGGTTCCCATTCCTGTTACCTGGTCGGATCATTTGCCGACAAAAAGCTCCGTTTTTACCCAAACTTTGCCTATATTAAAGATAAGAAATGTAACTTTTATGATCATTATTTAACATTTTTAACAAGAAATCATGACCGCGAAATTCTAATTTAAGTGGTCCGTGAAGTCTGAAAGGTTGACGAAATCTGCAATAAAAGGTTATTGCATTAATATTACAAAGAAAACATTAGTCATCTGAGACGCTCTCAAAATTATAACCACCTATATTTCATCGATTTCACAAATGTCTCATTACTAGAATCTACTGTCACAAAAACTGAAGATTTCTCTTTACATATAATAACGCAAGTTTTAAATGTATTACTTTTTGATTGACCTGGTGATAAGTTGTGTGTCTTGCAATATTGTGATATCTCATCAGCAATATATTATAGATCTTAAATGATTTCAGAGAATAATGGGATTTTTCAGAGGTTTTCACTAAGTTTTCGTAGTTGTTACAGTTTGGATCTAAAGTTATAATAACTACTGTAATTCTAAATTAATCGCAGATTACCACTTGTTACAGTTTGGAACTGGTAGATATCGGTATTTTAGCATTTCCTCATACTTAACTCAAAATTGCAAATTTTTCGACTTGTTACACTTTGGAAGTAAGATATCCATAAGAACAATTTTTTATCACAATAGAGTCAATAACCTCTAACAATCGATGGTTCGGCTATTATAATTGCATGTAAATGCTTCAATCCAGATCCTGTATTTGATAACAATCTTTGCAATGCAAAGCTGTAAGTTGTCGAGTATATAAAAAGTTTCCGGCATATATGCAAGCGAACTAATTTTACATATTGTAGATTTATTTCATTTAACATCGAATGAATTGTGATAAGAAAAAAATCATGACAAAATATGGGTAATTTGAAACTGCCATTTTGTTTAATATAATTTTGGCCATACAGTTTTCTCCAGTTTATTATTATATATAAAAATGCACTTTTTCAATAAAAATTTGTAATTACAAATTTTTTCAATATTATTAAAACAAAATAAATAAAAGTCTACGGTTTTTTTCTCTGAAGATAATAGATATATCAAAATAAAATATATATTTCGTTATAGCGGAAAAAATATTATGTGTAGACTCTAGACTCTAAAGCAGAAGTGACGAAACTTTTCCTGTCGATAGGCCGCATTCATTTATCTTAATTAAAATAAGGCTGCATTTAAAAAACAGTCATAAAATGTATGTATATCATTTTGTAAATAAAGGAACACAATGAAATATATTTACAAAATTTTCAAACTTGGATTCAGTCGAAAGTCCGCAATTAAGGCTCTAAGAAGCCACAGGTTCATCACCCCAGCTTGAGAGTATTAGTTCTAATTTAAGCTTTATATTTATAAAATATCATTAAAATAACCATTGCAATGAATGTATAAGATTTCAAATATCGACGGTGTTTTGGCTAATTGATGTAGCCCTCAAAATTGAAATTGTTCAGGAAACAGTAAAAACTGTTTTTATCCTATATATTATATGGTGAGTCACGTTATGAATCTTTGAAATGCACTCCTGTAAATTCTCATGTTTGATATGATACGGGATTATATGTAGGGAGTGTCGATATAATATTGGCTTACATCAAGTGACCGGGTCAGAATTTTTAAACCTAAAACCAATGTAAAATGATGTTTCCTTTCAAAAAAGTGCTCAATTTATTTTTCTAATTTACATCATTTGGCCGAGACCTGCTCTGTCGTCTTTAAAATGAGATCCAATCATTAACCCATTTTCATATTTTTTGACGGTGACATCAATTGGCCAAAACACCACCCATATAACGGAGGATATTTTTGCTATAAATCTATAAAAAATATATATAAATGCATTTATATTTCAAGACTTCATGAAATGTATTTCTAACATGAATAAAAAAAAACACGAACAAACACGATTGATATAATGTTCAATTTTATAGTCGATCATGGAACTGAAAAATTGTTTTGTATATCAATAATTAAATCGAAATGATTTCTGTTACAATAACGTCATATTTAAAAAATTTCAACATCTTAAATTGAAAGTTCTTAATATTAACGTTAAATAACGTTAGCCGGAAAAATAAATTATTTGACTGTAAGAAATAAGCTCACTTTTTTAATTACCTTGAACATACCTACTCTAATTTTAAGAATCGAACGAACTAAATCTTTAATATTTATCTCAGCAATATCACAATGATTATCATTTTTTCTTGGTAATATGAATTGGTTTTTCAGTTTTTTTTTAAATGACATCCGGTTTCCATTGACCCTTAAACGTCACTACTAGGTAAATATACGGAAGGAAACCATTGTTTTTATACATATTATTATATCCATTAGTAACGATTGCAAGGTAGTGCCTTTCGCAAGCATGGCGGAATTGTTTTCAGCGCGAGAATAATTATTTCAGGAAGACCTTCGTTTCATATTTTTGAAAATATTTTCAATATCGCACCATTCAGCTATTAGCACAATAGTGCCAATTTACAAGGATATAGAACGGGCGTATTACAATATATAATATAATGCAGTGATACGTAACCTATTGTTTGGGAAGCTTGTTAGATCGGATCGAAAGATCTAAAGAAAGTTAAAATCGAAAAATAGCTCCTAATTTTATCCGAAACGTTTTTTCCATCAATATAATTAATAAATGAGGCTATAAATTTTATTTGGTTGTAGACTAAAAACAAAATTTTTTAACAGATGTCGTATTTTAAACAACAACAAAAAAAAATTTAATCGATACTAAAATTATTTATAAGAGATTTTATTTTCAAACATGAAATGTTGTTTTTTGGAACATACACGACACTTAAATAGTTCTTTCAATTTCACTAAAATTTATTT
The DNA here is from genome assembly GCA_022494535.1 of Himalopsyche phryganea. Classification (NCBI taxonomy): domain Eukaryota; kingdom Metazoa; phylum Arthropoda; class Insecta; order Trichoptera; family Rhyacophilidae; genus Himalopsyche; species Himalopsyche phryganea. The sequence continues at coordinate 2,174,958 of JAGVSL010000019.1, read as the reverse complement.
TTAAAAAATGTTATATTCATAATAAATACTATTCAAAACGTTTTTTATCACTATGAAATTAAAATAAAGCAATAGCATCACTTTTTTTTTTTTTTAATAAAACACAATTCGTATGTACTACTTCCACATATTTATAATGATCAGGACCGGTTTCGCTCATCACGAGCATTATCAACTGATCATCAGTTGATAATGCTCGTGATGAGCGAAACCGGTCCTCATCATTATAAATATGTGGAAGTAGTACAAACGAATTGTGTTTTATTTTTGGTCTTTCCACCAAGAATTGACAGTTAACACCTTAAAAAAAAAAAAATAGCATCACTTGTTTTTTTATAACCTATATATGACATACAAGTATTATGTCTGAAAAGTTTTCCGACCACTGATTTAATTTGTTAATAAGATAGGAATATATAAGTTTACCGCAAATGATCGAGACGGATTAAAATCACTTAAATTAACAAAATTATTTTGCAAAAATACTTCCAACAATTATTTTGAAATATTTGTTATATATTATCTACTTCTAATTAATTATAATAAAACATTAACATTATTTTAGTCGTTGAGATGATTTAATCAGGTCACATATCTTCTTTTAATTAATATCGCATTTAAAAAGTAATTATATGCTACGTTTAATTTAAATGTCTAATATATAACATTTTTTTATCTTTAGGCAGACTAACATTATGAGCTGAAGTAGTCGAGGTCATATTTACGTCAAGAGAGTATTATTTGTATCTGAATTCATTCATTCGAATCGGCCAAAGAATGGAAATGTCATTAAACGAAAAAAAAATACTACCAAGCTTTATTTTTAAGTGAATCGTAAAATAAAATTCATTTGTTTATATTTTGTTTTGAAATTTATTAAGATAATGATGGCGAAGATCACCAAACATCGATGTCAAATTTTATCGTTTTCGACTTTATGGTAATGAGGAATCAACAAAAAATCATCAGAATAATGTAATTTAATCAACAGGAATGTCCGAGGAAAACCTCCTTAAGACTTGGTTGCGAGCACTCTCGTGTGCAGTCAATTAAATAATATTTAAAAAAAAGATTTGTATTCGCATAGCTTCTTATTGTTGCCTTCTCTTGCATATTGTTGCTGAATACATCCTGTAAGATGAGTGTGAAGCAGTAGAGGGTAGTTGTGGGTACAACGTTGAGCACCATGGGGGATTTTATCTAGTATGACAAGGAGAAATACAAACCTAACTTATTCATCTTTTTATTAAAAACCCTTTCGTTATTGCAAATAATATTATTAAATAAATCGGTTTTCATTTTCTCAAATAATATTTTTTCTTTTGACTTAGTTGGTTTGTGACCTTCACCATCGACATACTTAATATTTTAAAAGAATAATTTTCTCTAGAAAAATAATTTTACCAAATATCAATGTTGAAATGAATATGTAATCAATTCAATTCTCCATTACTTAACGACACACGTACCAAATTCGCTAAAATAAGTAAATTTTCAACAACGACTCAGTTTAGTGGTGGGGAACCTGCGGCAATGAATGGTATTACGTGCGGTGCTCTGAATGAGTCTTCATTGCATCACAAATCATTTTTTTCAAATAAAACACGGTTTTCTTGTACTACGTTCAAATATATACTGTATTTTCTTTAATCTGACCATACAAAGATTCAACTAACAAAGAGGTATAGTAAGTGAGATTGAAAAATGATCTTTATTATTAAAGTATTGATTATAAATATGTATGTATTTTATCTTTTATATTGCATTGTAAAATTAAGTAGGCGAAAAAATTCCATAGAAACTTTACGAAACGTAAACTTTATCTTCTTATGAACAATTCGTGTAATACACAAATCCGTGTTAACTATTATATAATAACGTGTTATACGAAGGCCGAGTATATATAAAAATCTTTTTTATGTAGCGGTAAAATTATATAGGCAGTAAATAATAACGTCGTAACTTCCAACGCAGGCTTATAAAACGCATAGTTGGTAACGATAGTGGGAAGGTAGGTATTTATCTATCTGAGATTATTACGGTTTTTCCAGCGTCGTATATAGACAATAATAATGTATAAGAATTCCAATGTAGGTATATCTTGATATGTATAACATCCTGATACCGTTTTCGTATTTCATATCCGGGTTTTGCAAATAATATTGTCCGATAAGAAAACAGTCTCGGAGTGTTAGTAACTAAAATTATTACGTAATGATTGGTTTATACGTGCATAATCGTAAATATTTGTTTTTAGAGCCAAGATCAAAGTAAATATAAATTTCAGATATAATTTAATATTATCATGTAAATATTGAAAGGCTTATTTTGTAATAAATTGGATTTAAGCGTGTAATATCTGTGTACTCGACTATTGTATACATTATATTTCTATGATAACCAAACTTTAAAGTAGTTAAATTTTGAGTTTATATTTTTCTTGGTTAAGTTTTCAGAAGAGTTTTATTGACTACTCAATGGAATGAAATCAAAACAAAACCAAACACATGTAGGTCGACGCGCGTTTCCCCCGTAATAATTAAAATATGTAACAATACTTTTATCCGGCGAGAAGCAAATTAGAAAGAGGCGTTCGAGGAGTGTAGGCATGCTGTGAAATTGTAGGGTGTGTCTACTTACAAATTTAATATTTTTGACTAACTTCTCGGCTTCGCAGTCCATGAGAGCAGATATGACATGGAGTACACTTACTGATATTTAAAAAATTAGCTTAAACTTAGCTGTCATTCTGAAATCCATTTGTAAATCTCAAATAAACACATTTGGCCGTGAACTAAGGTGATAAAATATAAAAAGTTGAATCAGTCAATATTAACATCAATCACTTAATTTACGGAAGGGTAAAACTGAAATGAAAAAATCTTACAATTTTTTAGTACATTCTTTTTTCCATCTGCATTCTAAAACTATGTTTTGAAGAATTTTCTCCGATAATCTAGGCAAACATTTCTCGAACCATAGTGGGTATTGGAAGGTTAAACTTCTACTGCGTTACCATTTATATTATACATTTACCATTATTATTATTGAAATTATTAATATCGATGATGTTTTGGCCAATTGATGTAACCCTCAAAAAATACGAAAATGAGATAATGATTGGATCTCATTTTAATACGACAGAGCAGGTCTTTGCCGAATGATGTAAATTAGAAAAATAAGTTGACCACCCTTTGGAAGGGAAACATCATTTTACATTGGTTTTAGGTTTAAAAATTCCAACCCGGCCACTTGATATAAGCCACTACTATATCGACACTCGCTACGCATAGTTCAGTATCTGCAAACATGAGAGCTTACAGGAGTGCATTTCAAAGATTCATAACGGAACTCACCATATAATTTTTTCGATAAAAACAGTTTTTACTCTCTCCTAAGCAATTTCAATTTTGAGGGTTAAATTAATTGTACAAGACACCGTCGGTATGTTTGATAAATATTTTGCAACTTATCTTTGGTAATTATTTTAAAATTTGATTACTTTAATTAAATGCCTTCTAGATTCTTCAATGCTGTATTTTTTTAAATTATTGTCGTTACCTAAGTCCAATGCAAAAATAAAAACAGCGTAAACATTTGATCAACGTAAATTTTCTGATAAAGTATGATCAGAAAACTATACTCCGGAACAAATCACTGAAACGGACGCTTGTAATTTTATTAAAAAAAAATTCGCTTTGTAAGTCGATAGTGATTTATGCACAACTTATTGCTAAAAGATATAAAATTATTGTTACCGATACTACGACCTTGCTTTGTTCCGTTTGAGCTGGATTAACTTTTTGTTCCTAATTGTATTCCTATAAACAAGGCAAGTGAGCGATGTACCCACTTGAATGCCATAAAAGTATTTTTTATCATACGTTTTTATTTTTTATATAATTTACAAGTAGAATGCTAGCATTACCTTACATATAAGAGTCCAGAGAACTCTGTATAAGCTTTAGTGCTCGGCCGCAGTCAACGCGTGACGGCGGGGCGGGCGCGGCGTTTGAAACTGAAATGCACAACCGCTCAAGACAAAACGCGTGAACTTCCAGTCCCTTCGCATTAACTACGGACATTGCAAAACATGCAATGCATTTCATGTCATGCGTTGAATGTAACCGAACACTTATTATTATGACATATCACATGTAGGTTTGAAATTTTCTCATGACTTAAGCGTCGCGGTACGTGGTTCCCAATGGAAACACAGTTCAGACGTATTAGCTACTTTAGACATTCAGTATTTCAATTTCACCGTCATCTATGACGGGTACGGTTATACTAGTAGTAATGTATTACATAAATCCTAAAATTTCAAAAAATTAGTAATGTAGAGAAAATGAAACGGAAGAAATGAATAAGATATTAATTTATATAAATCAAGCACAATTTCTGTACTAATTCCACAATTTTAAGTTTACTATCATGACGAAAGAAATATTTTTTTTAATAATTAGGTATAATGCCTTTTCGACAAGAATTGACGTTGAATGGTTTAAAGGTAAATTAATTTTAATTAAAAGGTATCGATTTGATTGACCAGGGTGTCTTACGCCTTAAGGTGGCGTATGATGGCAGTCACACGCCCTGCCACGCGAGCAATAGTCGTTGCAAAAATATATCGTTCCAATCTCTCTTACCTTTCTTATAAACGAAAAAAAACAATAAGAGCTTAATTCTAGTTTTCTTTCTTTTTTCACAGCAATGTAAACAAACAACTGGCTCAATGATACTTTTTGTTGACAAATTTTAATATAGGACATGTACACCATATTGTAAGCAAACATTGCTTACTAAATAAAATATATATTTATATACATATCAAGGGTATACTGACAGAAAATATTTATAAGGTAGTTGATAGCTATTTCGACGTAAAGCCATCTTAAGCCGGCTTAATAAAATTTTGTATAAAAAAATACTTTGATATTTTAGCTTATAATAATGGAGTTCCATCTGTTGTTAAATGTCAAATTTAACTCTTTACGTACTGGTAGAACGCCTGAAGTAATAGGCTATAAAAAAATCAGTATTAAGTCGTATTGCTATTTTTTTATTCCTGCAAAGAGCATAATATAACTATAGTTCATTGATACCAAATGTCATAATTTGTATGCCAAAGCGGTATAATGAGCAAACATCTTTTAAAAAAACAAACAATTGTGCTTACTTGGGAGAGAGAATACTTTGAAAAAAAATAATGCTTTAAATATGATTGTCTCTAAGCTTGTTTTTATGACTTAATGTCTTCTGTCAGTATGACCTTGATACTTATTTATTTAATATCTAAATAATAAAAATATTTAGTTAAGAAAAATCGTGTTATTCAATCAATATTTTGGCGATATAAAAATGTTTATAAAAAAATCAATTTGTTTTAAGATTATTCTAAATAAGCGGTCATCGCATACGTTTTGTTGATATAATCGTAAAATATTACTTTGTGGCCGAGTTATTTCATGCGCTGATTGAAATAAAGGAAGTTAACTTTTTTTATCTGATCGGATGACGGCAAAAATAAACATAGCATCAAACTTCAAATTAAGGTTAGATATTTATTGTATTTGGGTAATTGGGCACGCCAGCTAACTGAAAATATTGCAATGCGCGCAATAATTAAACTATCAATTTTTAAGCCATTCTCTATTTCAATATGGAAAGTATCGTCACCCCAAAAGACTATATTTTAGAGTAAAACATATCGAAAGAACCTAAGTTAGACGTTCATTTAAGATAGTGTGACGAAATAACGAGCATTTTAACTGTCTTTCCATTGTGAAAAAAATCGTGTCGAGGCTATTTATAAGAATTTTGAAATGAAAATTGGATCAGAGGTTACTTATTATTCACAGATTAAAACTCATTTTTTTTAATAATATTCCAATTTGGAATTTTAAGAGGGTGTGTGTAGTAACATTTAGGTCAAAATTTTACCTAATTTCTTTCCTTCCAAGGTTTATTATTTTACTTAAAAATCAAATTAAATTAATATAATTAAATTTGTATATAGGTTTCAACTCATAATATTTTTGTAGATTAGTTAACAAATACACAAGTTACCATATTTCTTTTTTATTTCTATTTCGCAAATAAATGTCCTTTTGTCCATCTTTTAGATAAAAAAAATACGAACCAAACCGCATTCATAACTCCAAACCGTCAAAATGTCACAAGTATCCTTTTGCTTTTGGAGTAATGATATACACGTCTATCGATTTACATCGTAGATTGGTTCCTCGGAAACGTGTTATTCAAAACAGTCTAATGTTAAATTGGTTTAATAATAATATTCATTTTGCATTGTATTTATACCGTGTCCGCTGCTAATGTGGATCCTTATTGGATTTTTATTAAAGCATCTAAACCAGGTTTATTTTTAGAATTTTATACAGTCGAAATATAGAAGGAGGAGGCTAGGAAAAGACTGGTAATTATCTTATCGTTTTCTCCACCGTGCTGTTAATTGGACATGCGAAAGATAATTCTAAGCATCACATACATCCGTGTCACGTGTCACCAATCCACAAACCTTTTGAAAAATCAATATTTTATAAAGTTCGAGAATTTTCGCATATTGAAAATGCAATTCATTATAAAATATCATTTTTATTTATTTTAACAGTAAATTAACCAAATGTTTAGAAACACTAAGATTGTCTTGATGATGTAAATAAAAAACATAGTCTGTTTTTACAATGAGATGAATCTATGGCTTTCAAAACCAGTTAACAGGCCATGAAAAAAGCAGTTAACTATTTTACTTGATTAACCTGTTTGTAATGTTTGCAATATTGGCTCAATACATTTATATAAATATTTTTAAAGAAATGTATCAATTTATACTAGGTGGAGACACATTCTAAGAGCTAATAAAGTACACACAGGTGACATCCGTATTCCAAAATTGTTTTCAATACCACATAATAAAAATTGTGAAATATTTATGTGCGAAATAATGGTTTTTGATAAATAAACTTAGTATTTCTAACATTGTTTTATTGAACATTTTTTTATGTATCTCCGTTATATAGCACAAAATACATGTATAAATCTGTATGTCTGTCTGTCACAAGAACTACTCCCAAACGTTGTACAGTAGCGACGTGAAATTTTCACATGTCATTCTGGCTGCCATTTCTAGGTCAACTGTGTTTCTTTCAACTATCAACTTTTAACCTTAAACTGAATTCGCTATATTTTTGACGTCTCAACGAAAAGCAAAAGAAAAAATAATAGCAAATATTTGCTTAACAACCGCTCCATCATGTCGCCATAACAACTCAATCAGTACTGAATTTACTTAGCGACTGTAAATATGTTATAATAAGTTATATTATACAAATATCACAAATAATACCTTTTCATGCGAATTTTAAAACTTCTCAATAATCAAAACATTGAGTCAAAAATTATCCATGATTTAAAATTATCAAACTTTAAGCAGTGAAATCCTCATTTCGTGGGCTTCACAAGAAGTATGCCCAAAAGGTAGAGAAAATGGTTAAATGAACTAATATAAGCAACCCCTATCTTGGGCGAAGCCTTGTAAAAAATACTAGTTATATATATAATTCTTTTTGCTTTGTGTACACATTTAAAAAATATATGGAAATTTCGTTTAGCCATTTCATCTTTTATCTTTGTATTATACTATATAATACTAGTTAAAAATATTTTCATTAAAGAAACCTTAATATATTCTAATGTTAATTTAATAGCCAATTAAGCAGAGGTGCTGAAAACTACTGCGCTACACTTTTATTACTGACAAAAAAAAATCGCATCAGCTTTTTATTGCAATTCTCACATTATTCGTAAGATAAACAGCGTAATCCGTTTTATAAATAAATAAAAAAACAAATAGGATCGACGTTTTAAAGTGCTCGAAATATGCAAATCGTTTTTCAATTGGTCAGCTGGCGTACGTGACAAACACAATGGCCAAACGAAAGCCGTTTGTTTAACAACAACTTACATATAAAAAAAAAACTACCGTGAATATACAGTGTGATTATTAAAAAAATAGTTTTACATGACTATACGACTTTTGTTATTTTTTACTATATATTTGAGGTTGATTTTTTACTGTTGAGTGTGGTCGCCTATTTCCACCATACAAATAATACTTCATTGAAGATTCTTTCTAATTAGCGATCTATTGATCCAACTCGGCATCTTTTCAATGATTCTTGAACCAGGACAATATAATTTATTTTTGCCTCCAAGCCAATACTAAAGGTGCTCATACCAATCATCAACGACCAATTTAAATGGGATATCACATTTGGATTATTGAGATTTTGTACACTTCCATGTATTTAAATCCAAATTTGATATTGAAATTCCATCAAGCACCCTCAGTCGATGTCTTAAATTATAAATGGGATATGACAAATATTATGCAATACATTACGGTAACTTATGATCGCTGTATCACTATCTATACTTTGATGAAACGCTATAGTTAATCAGCCTGAGTTAAGTTATCGCATATCTCAAACCATTCTCATTCGCTTTTATTTATTTATGAGAATAGATTTTATTTATTTTCATGATCTCGTATGGGTCGAAGCATGATAAACAGACTTTTATATCGCAAAATAATATCCCAGGAAATTAAAGCGATTCTGATGCATTTCTTTATCTTGGTTAAGTTATAGATTAACAAGTCTGTCAGACGTTAGATAGTATATTTTATTACAAAGAAATAACAACTCGAACACAACGACTATTGAACTTCTGTAAAAAATATCATATAATATAGATGATCAATACCTAAACTAAAGAGATAATCATATATATAAAATCGCAAAGAGTATTTTGTGGTATATGGAACTTAGGCAAGTGTTTTGGCTGTGTGATCTCCGAGAAGATTTTAAAATAATAATCTTCCACTCTATCATTTAAATTGAGGAATATTCATTTGATGCATAAAAGCTAACGAAACTCACGATCTCTGCATAATATTATACTATTTGTGACATTTATATTATAATAACATGACACCGCCTCGTACTTAGGGGGCGGACAGGGTCTTCAAAACCAATCTGCAGACTCTTTCTATTAATGCAAATTTTAAAATGTAATACCCCTCCTCAGGCGTTTAAGAGTTTGTCATATTTGTTTGGTTGCCGCTGTTTGTTTACAGTTGGAAGTGAACAAAAAGCTTGCGCTGCTTAAAAAAAGGAGGAGTCGCTTCTCGACCTTTCCCAGAGGGAGTCGTCGACTTAGTCCACCACTTGCTAGTAAACCCAGTTACAGAGCTTAAATTAAAAATGTGTAAATCTGTTGTGTAACTGTCTTCGAGAAAATTATATAAACTAACTGCAATAAACGAGAAAGAGTATACCGATTACGACCGGGTTTTAATGGGAGACGAAGGAACCTGTGACTCATCCTTTGTCTTGTTTCCAAACGCGGGCTGTGAAGTGTGTTGACTCACTGCGTCCCGTTTCTCCCCGCTCCTCCACCAACCTACCCTCGAGCGAGCGGTGAGAAAGACGTGTTTCTTTCCTACTCTCTCAAACAATACTTTAAGTTGCTGAGCGACTTAAAGATAGTTAAATTTTTATCATCAACATCATAAAGTTTGCATGTGTATTAAAATACGCCTACAGTTAATACAAATGATGCTCTTGGTGGTTTCATTTACATTAATCGGACTACTGTCATCTGACAGTGATCTCCAAGTCCAGTTCCAAAGATTATAACAACCATGAAAAGCTGTATGAGATGATTTCGCCTGATCCTGTAGGCTGTAGGTAGCCAGTACCAAGCAACTACTAATCATATTATTATTTACATACAATTTTAAATATTTAAAAAAATATTGATATAAATCGTATAACATAACCATATTTTATTCCGTTTTAGCGTGAATTTATTCGTAATTATATATTTACTAGCGAATGTGATGAATGACAGAGTCCTTGAATTTGTTTATAAACTTATAAATATGTATGATTTTAAAGTCATCGTAGTTTTATTATTTTTTCTCCTCAGTTGCTTAATAATTTCATTACTTACTAGTTGGTGTGTTTATTGTATCAGTTTCTTAAACGAAATAAAAATAGTATTTAAAGCGAGGGTTAGTCACACCCTGTGCACTCCAAATAGGATAACGCAATACCTAGCCATTATTGCGTTTGCAAAAGCATTCCTCAAATTTAATCATATTTAGAACTTGTTTGATGCTTGGTTATTTCGCGTCATTTTTTTAAATACGTAGTTGCCTTTACTCGGAAGGTGTATTCATTATTTTTTGCTACCAAAAGGGGAGTGTCCTTTGTTGTTTTGATTTTTCATGTTATGTTTAATAATATACATCACAATAGAATTAAATATAGAATAAACACTATATCAACTTTTTTCTTAGTATTTTTCGGTAATAATACAATTCTATTTCTTTTTGATTGAGGTAAAAAACACTATAGCTCATTTTTATAAATCATTTTCTATTATATTATACACAACAAATAGTAAACGTTATTATTACAATACTAGTATTTTATAAATACAAAGTGGCAGTGTCACCTTTTTAATCCCCACCACCACCCGCCACGGCCGTACATTCTGTATTAGCAAACATTTCCCGTGCCGTAAATAATGTCAACCGTGTTATTTCAGCTTTTCTGCTGGAATTGTCTCGAGCCTGCACATTAGTGTTCTGACTGTCACTAGTTTAAGAAATGATGTGCCACCTATCAACATTCACTCAATGATAAAGAGACTAAGAGTGTGATCGTGTGTGTGCTGCGTTACAGATAAATCAAGACGAACATAAATACTCGTTGCGTCAAATTTATGTTAATACAAACCATTTAAAAATAATTTGCTTTTATGTATTTTAAAATAAAATATTGATTGTTGGTGTAAAACGTTTTTTTCTATTGAAAGATATTCATTAATGTTTCACCAATCTTATTTCCTTCGAGAAATTGTATTGAAACACTTCAATTATACCGAAAATATTTTGATGCAAAAATATATTTATCTAAAATCAAAGCCTAACTCTTAATCTTAAGCGAATTTAAGAAACATTTATAAAAATGTAAGTAAATTATTTTGTAAATGAAGGAAACAATGAAATTTATTCACAAATTTTCAAATTTCGAAAATTTGGATTCCCTGTGATCCTAAGAGGCCGCAGGCTCGTCACCCCTGGTCTAGTCTAATGATAATAGTTTATATATAGAACGTTTTGACTACTTCTGAAAACAATAACTGCACAAAATTATGTTACATTAAATTAAAATATTATTAAAAAAAGTCCTATCAAAGCAGTGAGTTGATAATGTCAATGTTTATAAATTTATACAATTTTCTGAAGCTTAACTGCTTAGAAACATTTAATCTTGATAAATGCAAAATGAAATTACTATTTAGGTACAATGCAAGCTTTCCATAATGGGGTCACCTTGTCTCGTACAACGAATAGTATACTCATAAGTTCTAAAGAACTAACTTATCTTTCCATTGGCAACAAAAAAATAATGTATATTGAACTTTCAAATCGTGCAATGATTGCCTGCAGCGTATGTGAATGACTTCATCCGTCTTTGCGACCCCAAACCTTAGAACAGTTGTTAGCAACCCAGTACTCACGGGATGTCAATTTCCTGCCAATAATGTTTGAGGCAATTCCCAACTAAAAACAGGTTTTTCAATACTTCAGATATCATACAAATACTTCAGCATAGCAACAAATATCAAGTGAACAGCTACATCAGGGGTAACGAACCTGCTGCTTTAAGGCCGTATGCGGCCCAAGGTCTTAAGTGCTGCCTTTTGACTAAAATAAACAAATAAATAATTTTTTTTTCTGAACTATATAATAGGTGTATCAATTATAATGTACAATTTGATAAGATTAAAACATTTATTTGTCAAAACTTAATACAAAATAAAATTCCCATCAATTGATATGACCTGTTTACACCTATCAGTCAATTTTTTAATCCTTCAAAATTCAAATGGCTTTAAAGCAAAATGCTTAGATTTTTTAACTACTCGTAACATTCATATCCTTTGCCATCAAAAAGTGTTGCATTGGCCAAAACAACAGATAATCGAAAGGAGCATTGTCCGGTGCATATAATGGGTGACGTAGTGTCTTCCGTCCCAGGTCCTTGATCGTTTCTTTTGTGATTTTTGCAGAATGTGGCCGTACGCTATCTTACTGCAAAAACACGTGTCAGCAATTAGCTAATACAGGTTTTTTGTCATGCCTGCATCTAAACTAAGCGGACCAGTTGATCATAATAAACTTGGGCGTTTATTGTTAATCCATATTGGTGTTTCAAAATAAATTATGCCTTTGCAATCCCACCAAACAGACGAAAACACTTTTTTGCTGTAAGCCCTGGATTAGTGGGAGATTTTGGTACCTAGAGTGGGAACAAAAAAACGACGTTTTTTCCGGTAAATCTTAATATAAAGATCGAAGCTTTGTTTTTCTCTTTCCCGACAGTCAGGTTGTATCGCTGTTCTGCTAAAGTAGAGCAACCAATTGGCGCATTGGTCACTCATGACGTATGGCAGTGAATTAATGCACTTCGCACTAGTATTCACCTGTCAGCTTATTATGACAAATTATTTTCAGAAACTCAAGATGTCACAGTTTTTTTCAATAACTATATAATTACAAAAATAAATCTATAATATCAAATTTGCATTGTTGAGATTTTGTACATTTCCATGTATTTTGTCACTGACGACCCGGGTTTCGCCTTTCAGCATCTTCGGGTATTCGAACACACGAATGGACTTGAATTGACCCATTCGTGTGCTCGAATTCAAATTTGATATTTAAATTCCATCAAGCACCCTCAGTCAATGTCTTAAATTAAATTTATAAAATATAATATCTACATGTGATTCACTGCTCCGAACTCGCTTATCCAGTAAAAATGAAATACAGTACCCTAAGACATAAGTAGGCCATTAATGGTTTTAGTAAAAAGTTTGCCAACCACTGCCTTAGTGTATATTCTAAATAAAATAAACCTAACAATTGCATTACATTTATGATAGAGATTATAATCATTAAAACATATTATTAATACATTATCTACACAAAGCCCCCTTATGTTTTTTTAATACAAATAAAATCTTTTGGCAGTACTACCAATTTTCCAATGTAAAATTTATTTAGTCGCTCTGGGTCAACTCAAAGAGAAAACGTGCTACGAACAATTACTCAAAAACTTATTACTAATCTTGTCAGGACTTTCCCAAAACCATAATATCGACGGTGTTTTGGTCAATTGATGTAACCCTCAAAATTGAAATTGTTCAGAACAGAGTAAAAGCTGTTTTTATCGAAAACATTATAATATGGTGAGTTGTGTTATGAGGGAGTGTCGATATAATAGTGGCTTACATCAAGTGGCCGGGTCAGAATTTTTAAACCTAAAACCAATGTGAAATTATGCTTCCCTTCCAAAAAGTGGTCAATTTATTTTTCTAGTTTACATAATTTGAGCGAGACACTCTCTGTCGTCTTTAAAATGATATCCAATCATTAACTTTCTTTCGTATTTTTTGAGAGCTACATCAATTGGCCAAAGCACAGCCGATATGATTACCAGGCTCTAACCAAGTAAAATAAAATCTAATCAATCTATGAAGCTCTAATCGTTAGAATACTAAGATTGAACTAAAATACGACTATTGTAATGCATATTACAGTTAGAAAAATGAATGTTTTATAACATTTATATAGGTAGTAGATTATCTAAATGCGGTATTTTTTTTTGTTAATTTTTAAATACATTCAAGTTCATTTGAGCTCTTTTATTGTATTACACAAAAATACGGAAACTTTCACGTATAAAATTAATCGAGAAATTAATTCTTCTTTGACGATACTCACTCCCTGTGTGGAGCATATGGGCAACACGCGACGCCTCCATGATTCTCTGTCACCTGCCAAATGCTTTGCTTCCTGCCATGACTCGCCAAAGACTCTCTGGAGGCATCCGTAGCACGTGACCCAGCCAGTTCCAACGTCTCTTCATGACCACTGACGTAACAGGGCGCAACCTGGTACATTTTCTAATCTTCTAATTATTTACAAAGTGAAACCACTTCACCCCAGTACCACAGAGGCTCAGTATATGGAGTCATCGCCAGGTATTCCATGATTCACCATAGTAAAACAGCATAGGTAGAATGCAAACAATGACATTTGTGTTAAGTCGTATACAGCTGCCCAGATGGTCTGCATTAAATTATTTAAATAGTCTAGCGTAGCTTAAAGATGGATTGTAAATAATGTCAAACCAGTATGTCAATAATTTTGATTGACAGATATATGTAATAATCAATTTAATTATTCAATGGACAAGCTTGAATTTCAAAACTGCGTAGTTAATTCTAAAACCCACTTCACAAAAATATCGAAATTAATAATCGTCAACGTTCATCCAATCACTATCCAACTAAGTCTATCCCTAATTCTCGCCTAATAGGTGCCACCTACCATCATAAACTTTATAATTCAAACTTTACAATTGCTTCAGATTGACTGTATCGAATCAAGCATTCGTTTTTCCGAATACATCCTATGGATGGTCATCAGCGGCCGAGCTGCGGGACGCTCGGATGACCTGGGAGGAGGCGAGGAGGCTGGCGGGCGACAGAGAAGCTTGGAGGAACCGCGTGATGGCCATATGCTCCGAATAGGGAGCGGATATGGTTTAAAAAAAAAATATTTTGGACTTATGTGATAATTTTAATTGTTGAAGTTTTTTACATTTTCTGTCAGTTCGAGTTCATTCGTGTATTCGAACGCCTGTAGATGCTGAAAGTCGAAACCCGGGTCGTTAGTAACTAAATACATCGAAATGCACAAAATTTCATCAAATAATCACGACAATAATCTCCTTAATGAATAAACGATCATTAATTTCTTAAAACACCAACTTTACTTAAACCATTACAAGAAGCTCATGTATTTAAACTTAAATATTAAAATTTCAATGCATTTATTTGAGCGGTTAATAACACCACTTAAGCTCCTTTTCCAAAAACACAATTATTACCTTGAATAATTTAATTTTAAATAAATATTATGATGTTTGAATACCTGAAATAATTATCTCTTCTTCTAAAGGGTACTACGGCAATTTTAAACTGGAATAGTTCAGATTACTTTTAAATATAATATTTGAGGATGTTAAAAGCAAAAACCCCACTGTCCATCAACGCCATATTGTAATAAATCAAATAAAACTGATACTGCCGTAATGTCATTGCATAATATATATTGCATGTAAACTCATTTTGTAAATTCATTTTTCACAGTTTTCTAGGGATGTTGCAATTGATATGTTAAGTTGTATACGTACATACACAATAATATGGAGAATATTTGTGCATTTACATATTATGTAATTTTCGATTTTTGTGGACAGGGTGCGTTTTTGCTTTTAACGCCCTCATTTATTCAATATATAAACAGAGCAGAATATTTTATTATTATCGATTATTGTGTTATATATTGTGTTGCCTATCAAAGTGTAAAGAGTAAGTAGATGTTATAAAAAACGTTCAATAAATTTTATATCTCTAAGTCAACGATATATCCCTAGTATCGACGGTAAATCGAATAAAATATTTGAATCACATGAAATTTCATTTGTTTTTTTTTTAAATACATTTGGCAGTTTTCGAAACTCAAATAAATTATCTGCCAATTTTATGGATTCACAACATTTACTCGGCTGTAATTGCATTACATTAATAACTTATTTGGCGCAAAAGATAATGACGAACAATGAAGAAAAATTCCCAGCCTCACTGAGAAAACTCTAAAAAGGTATGTAATATAAAATTTAGCATATACACCTAATCCTCTTTTTACTTAATTTTTATTTGCGCGATTTCACTTTACGCGATTTTTATTGGATAGTATTATTTTTTTTTTTGAAAATTTGCGATATTTTCCGAATTTTCGAATGCCTATGACTTTGTTAAAAATGAAAGAACTATCAAAACAGTATTACTGGTGACATATCTTAACCAGATGACGTAACTTGAGCAGTTATCCCTGACGGAGCGAACTAAAGACGCATTCAACCACACTATTATTTTGCATTTGTCTACATAAATATTTCCAACAAATATATCTTACGTTTTTTTCGATTTATTTTAAGGAAATCAAAGCGTATATGTAAAAGGCTTTTTTACATGAATTAAAGGAACAAATTTTGATTATTTTTGAACTAATATATCAAATTATAAGGTTTGTTTTATGTGTAAATTTCTGGAACCAATGTATCGCGTTAAAAAAGGATTGGGTGTAACGCGAAACGCCAATAAAGATTGGAATAAATGTGATTGTTTGCTTACCTTCAGTTATCCATCTGCAATATTTTTCCGCCTGGTCATTCGCCAAAGTCTTTTTTTAGTCGCTTTTTGGTAAATTCTAAGCATGTATCTTTGCAATGGAATAATAGTTTCTTTTTAGCTCTAAGCTGTAATTATTTAATCCAAAGCTTTTACTGTTACTATTTCCATTATATTGTATCGATTTGTTCTTATGTTATACTTATATGAACAAGTCGTACACGATTGAATAATCATGTTAATCAATTTAAATATTAACTTTCAATTACAATAACTGTGTACATTTTTATCCTAATTAAGTCATTTAGCAAAAAAATTGATTTTATTTAAAATGTGCCGTGAAACAGTAAAAGAATCAGTCAATTTTTGATTTTGCGACTGCTAAATACATCAAAGCCATTTCTCGTAAACCTTTTTTTTCTTAGGGTTGTGGCGAGTAATCAATATAAACGATGTGAATTCCACATAATATTTATAAAGGTTAACGATATTACAAAGCAGTCAGCAAATTCAAATGATGAGAGATGCATAATTTACTGAAGCTAATCAATAAAAACGACGACAATTCTGCATACGTAATTATAAAGGTGAACGCCCGGGAAATGCAGTCATCAATTCAAGTGATGTATTATGCAGAAAATAATACATCACGACAATGGATGAACAGTATAAATGGACAATCATAGAAAAAGACCTACATTTTGACGTCGCGCTCCGAACTGAAAACATCTCTCCGGATCCACATAATGTCACTTTGAAATCATTTTCAAAGTAATCTCTTTAATTATACAAAATTTCAAATTGAATTCCTAATGGGTGAAATAGGGTTTTTTCGTTCACTAAAGCAACACCATGCATTTAAGGGTTAATAAGAAGTATCATAACCGATTATGATTATGTTTTAATATCTTGAATACATAATATCCATGGTGCAGTCGGAAATGAATAATATCGAACAATAACATTCAAAAATCAATTTTAGATATCGACTGAGGGTGCTTGATGGAATTTCAATATCAAATTCGATACATAGTCAAGTTAATAGGTGGGACGGTATATTTTTAAAATTTTAACATGAAACTGTGCTCACCGTTGGTTACTGAAATTATTATAATCGTATATAATGTTCCGATACAAACAAAATATCGTTTTAGCCCCAGGTTGCGATAGACGCGTTGAATTCTCCGTAATGTTAGATCTACGTTTCAGTGGTTACTCCATTAGGAAACGGAAGAATTTTTAGTTATGTACTACTGAATATTTACTAAAAGCATTCGTTAATAAATTAACCATTTTGAAATTTTTCGGCACATTGGTGATAATATTTCCTACTCTGTATGTTTCTTTAGCACTGATATATTGAAGCGTCTATTTAGTAGCATACTTATTATCTCCAGCACATGCAAACAATGAATTATGAACGGAGCAAACTTCTTCGTGCTCACACCTACCATTTAAATTGTAAAATATCTTTCTAAAATTACATGTATTCTGAAATGAATTTGAAAATTGTTGTTCATTTTCAAAACTCATATTCTCTATTTTTACCATGTCCATTCCCAGTGTGGAGCATATTGCCTCCTAATGAATGCACCTCAACACAAGTTTTTCAACTCGAACTCCTTGTTACTGAATTGCTTAACCACTCTTTTTCATAGAGAGTATAGATAGTAGGATAGGGCTAGGACAGGACTAGTGGTTAGCTAATCGCTCTCGGCACACCCCATTTTTAGTATCAGATAGGTGGGAGTTAATTCTAGACAACACAAACATCCGTGACTACAAACAGAAATCCATATATTGATTGAAAAATCAATTTATGAAACTGTCCGTACCGGGAATACTTCGTACTTCTTTGATATTCATTTCTATTAGAATATAATTTAGTTAGTGACGAAATACATTTTTTTTCTGTATTAGAATATTTATTTTCTAATAATATTTGTAGAGGCTTTCATTATTCATCGGCATTTCAATAATGCACAATGAAGATTTATCAAACCAGGACAATCCTTATCTAACTGACCGTTTAAACGGAGTGTCCTAAATTCATCTTGTACGATTTTACGCGGAGTAGATTAAATTCAGACGAAAATCATACTATCGCCTTTTTACTATTTATTTGTTCCTTTTCTTCTTTTTTTGACCACTATTTTTTTTTCCATGTCCGCTCCCAATGTGGAGCATATGGTCTCCTAATAGAGGTATCTTAACAGAATTTTTCTACGAGAACTGTTTGTTACTCAGTTGCTCAACCTCTCTTTTTTTTCGAAGAGAGTAGGGATAGGAGGATAGGGCAGGACTAGTGGTTAGCTAATCGGTCTCGCTACGCCCCGTGAGGATGGGATGGGTGGGAGGGAGGACTCAGACTACGAACAGAAATCCATAAATCGATTGAAAGATCAATCTACGAAAACAGTTCGCACCGGGAATTGAACCCGAGACATCCGTAACCGTAGCCAGCGACGCTGCCAACTGCGCCACGGACGCCGACCACTATAGAGCATGGTTAAAATATTGGTAATATGCAACTCTACATCGGTCCATGAGCTTGTAAGAAGTAAGTTCATTTGCGTTTCTTGGTTGTTATTAAATCAACAGCTGCATACAAATTAATATCAGTTGCTGGTAGGACAACCAACCTATATTATTGAGTTTATAATTTCAATGAAAATTAGGTTGGTGATGTAAATTATTCATATTTACTGAGTTAAACCTTTTTCCATAACCTAAACATAAGAGTTTTATCTCAAAAGTAATGAAATACTGTATCGCGTTAGAACGTTATTGACCCACTTGTGATTACATTAAAAAACCTACAGACGTATCTACAGAGGTGATCTATCGGAGTCTACAGGCTGACTCTACGATATTCTCTGAACGAATCAACACAAGTATAAGCATACCACAAAGTTCTTGCTCCGAAAATAAATAACTTTTTAAGGATCACCACCAGATATTTAAAATCGAGTATTTTGGATTAGTAGATATTATTAAATGCGTGATTTGCAGTTTAAATTTCAATTGTTATACTTATACTTAAAATATCTGATTCCGAAAAAAATTTTGGGTAATCCATCTTTATGCATCTGCGTCATCAAAATCGAATTATTCCAAAAATACTTTTCTACGCATTTTATAAACCTAATATTATACTACACACAGTTATTGGTAACATTGAGATAGAAGTTGAAGTCCGGGATTAATAAGCCGTATTTACTTTTTAAATCGTATAAAAATGTCAAGAACGTACATATAACAATGCAACATAACGAGAATATACTGACAGAAAGTTTTAAGTTATAAAAACAAGTTCTGAGATAATCACATGTGAAACGTTATTTTTTTTATTCAAAGTACTCTCTCCCCTAGTACAATTACTTGTTTTTTAAAAAGATTTTTTGTACATTATAGAGAATAATCTTTTTGGCATACAAAATGCAAATCACAAGATTTGGGATCGATGAGTTATTATTATATCATGATTTTTCCATACTAGAAAAATAGCAATATGACTAAATACTGTTTTTTTTTTTTCAAAGCCATTATATCCTATGACTTCATGCGTTCTATCAGTACGTATAACGTTAAATTGCATAATTTTTGACATTCAAAACAGAAAATCATCAAAAACTTGATTAATGCGTTCTTATTGTCAGTGGATTCTCAATATATCAAAAATAGATTTAGTCATTATCTTATGTTTTTTTGTGACTGTTGTAAAGCAAAGCATTTAGCTAGCAATTACGATTTAATATTTCACTATGTCACTATACGTACATTTTCTTCAATGAACATTGATCATGTGAAAATAATGTTACATTTATTGTTAGCAATCTAATTTAAATCGTAAAAACGTTTTACAAACTCACTGTAAATATCTAAATCAAATGCGCAATTCGAATAAAACATGTCTATTCTATACATGGCTTTTCCACCTTTCAAGGTGGTGAGAACCAATACATTTCATTTACATCTATTAAATTATATGTTTAAGTAATTTTTTAAATCGTTTGGCCCTATGAAAATAATTTATTTTCATTGCATATATTCATGATGACTAAATACCTTAAATACAATGGCTTTTTGAAAAATAGCATTGAATTTGAATTGTTGAGATTTTGTACATTTCCATGTATTTCGTCACCAACGACCCGGGTTTCGCCTTTCGGCATCTTCAGGCATTCGAACACACGAATGAACTCAAATTGTCACGAGTAAACAGTTTACAACAATTATATACAAGATAAAATATGACAAATCTTATCCCAGAGTCTAAGAAAACAGCGTCTGCAATAATCACAACAAACGCATTACGGGTGAAAAGAGGGGGTTTTTAAATGCAATTCGAAGAACTGCCTACCCAATATCAAACTAATGGGTTCTGTCAGGATGACCATGGACCGATTTATTTATACGGGAAATTTATTATTTTGATTGTAAATTTATGTTTAATTTTGATTGTTAATGTATGTTTTGTGTATGTTTAATGACTCATCTCACGTAAAGGAACCTGTAAAATGCTTACTTGTGTCAGTTCGAGTACATGTGTGTGCTCGAATGCCTGAAGATGCTGAAAGGCGAAACCTGGGTTGTTAGTGACGAAATATACGGAAATGTACGGTTTTGCAGCTTTTTTATTGAGTTAGCTACAGTTTTGAATGTCGCGTTCTAACAAAACTAAAGTTTAGTTAACGACATATTTACAATAATAAATAGAATTGGTAACATGCATATTTTTTCTGATGATGCCAGAAGATGAAAATTTCAGACACCAAGTAAAACCACTGCTAAAAATTCACTGATTGCCTAAAAATATTTTCAATCTACGCTTACCTTTTGCATCGTGATTTGAAAATGTGTAAAAATTCTTGCTTCAAAAACCTGTTTTTATTTCGATTTGTTTTCTTTGAAGCACATTATTCATCGCCCAACAATATACCGCAGAGACAGCTTTTTGCTAACAATTTACTGCCAAGAGAATTCATCGCCGCAATGATAATAGTATTCAATTGAGACGGCAAGAAAAGACTAATCAATTTAATATCAAACATTATTAAGTAACTAAGACAAAACATAGAATTATTTAAAGCTACCCAAGAGTGGAGGATTTTAATAAGTAAAAGTTTAATAAATACTTCTTCTATGATCAATATTGCTGCAAGTATATACGTTTATATTTTTTACAACTTATTTCACACTTTGGCATAGTCATATTTTTTTGCAGTTGCCCTATACACTTATTTTCGGATTAACTATTTTGCAGTCTTTAAAATTCATGTACCAATTAAATTGCGGTGATTAATTGTTGACTATGCAATATTGATGCGATGAATTTTCGACGGTGAATTTGCGGGCATGAATATCAGCTGTGATTTCTTCTAAGCACATTTCATACTATGGCTGTAAATAGGGATTTCAATCGAATATTCAAATATATTCGGCACATTTTTGTGTCTTTCACCTGGTTGCTGGGCTTGCTAGTTTATAACCGGCCGTGGCAAGTTCAACGGTAAACTATTTGCGCTGGGCAAGTTGGTTGAAAGGCCGGATTGCACTTGTGGATACAACCAATAGAACGTTAATTACGTCCCGTGCAGCTCTGCATCGGACCAAGAATATGAGAAGAAAAGTCGTTTCTTTTCTTGATCTTTTTTGCGTTATGAAAGGCGACCGTGAAAGAGCAGCTGCATACACATAGCGGGTGGAGATGGGGCAACCAACTTGTATTTGTATACTCTAATATTTGACAGATTATTATTTCTTAACATTTACAAACAGAAATTAAAGAAACGTGTCGTTTATTAAGCCAACCAAATTGACCAAAATTTTAATTGAAATCAGCAAAACCATGTTCGGAATTGTTTTATATTTTTGTATAATGGATTTTGATTAATTTATGACAAACTACTACTGCCGGTTATAACAATATGTCTAACCAGAAATACTCAATTGACATGCCAAATAATATATTAATTAAATTTATAATGGCAAAATTTCATTGGCAACTTTTCAAATGTTTTTATTTCAAAATTTTTGTGTCTAGACATATATAAAAACTTTTTTACTTATAATTTTTTAGTAAGCCTATTTTTTTAAATAAAGAAAATTTTTTATGTATGTTAAAAACATCAGTAATAATTTGAAATATTTAATTGATTTAGCCACTGTTTTTTTAATGATTTTTTTTCCAGTACGAAATAAATTATTAAAAATACATAATTTAAGACATCGACTGACGGTGCTTGATGGAATTTCAATATCAAATTTGAATTATTGAGATTTTGTACATTTCCATGTATTTTGTCACTAACGACCCGGGGTTCGCCTGTCGGCATCTTCAGTTATAAGCAATAATTCAAATATGAAAAAAAAATACATAATCTTACATAAGTTTTAAAAATAAGGATGCATTTGGATTTATTGGACAAATATTTGAAACCTCTAGCTGTAAGACAGTTTCATGTTGAAATGCCATAATTTTCATTAATTTATATATTTATAGCTGAAAATAAATACACTATTAAATATGATTTTTTACATGCACAAATGCGGTGATTCAAATGTGCTAGTAGAGCTAAATTATCAAGATAAGACTTAAATTGGTTTAGGTGTTTATCTACCATTGGCCAATCATATAGCTGAGATACTGCTTTACCCACTGCGACCATTAATAATACAGAACAGGTGTGTCAAAGCAGTAAAAATGAATATATTACAATATGTGTTCAATGCATATATGCTTGAAGCGTTGTAAATTATTTTGCATTACGAAAAATTTAAGTGCAAAGTGACTTTATTCAAAAAGGGGCGGTGGCTCATATATCACAATGTAGTCAATGCGTAACTCGTTTTCGTAATTAAATAAATGCAAGTATTTACTTTTAGAATTTTTGAGCAGTGGATTTTTTATAATTTTCAATTATATCGACATGTTTGAGTCTGCATATATATATCGACGGTGTTTTGGCCAATTGGTGTAACCATCAAAATTGAAATTGTTCAGGACAGAGTAAAAACTGTTTTTATCGAAAACATTATATGTTGAGTTGCGTTGTGAATTTGTTTGAAATGCACTCCTGTATATTCTCATGTTTGCAAATACGGGATTATATGAAAGGACTGTCGATATATAACTGGTTTACATCAAGTAATGTTAAATGATATTTCCATTTCAAAAAGTGGTATATTTACTAGTCTAATTTACATAATTTGGCTGCGACCTGCTCTCTCGTCTTTAAAATGAGATCCAATCATTAAATCATTTTCGTATTTTTGAGGGTTACATCAATTGGCTAAAACACCATCGATAATGTTACAAAAGATCTTTTTTACGAGTGACGAATTTATCAATCAAAAAAAAAATTGCTGAGGCATATTTTATCGTTTTTTAAATGATAAATAAAAAAAATTATTAAATTCATAAAAATATAATAACACTTACAAAATATTATACAACCATAGAAGAATATTAAAAAGAAACACTGTCTTTCCGTTTTAGGTAGGAAACTTATAGGGACCGGTATATTACTAAGAATTTTATTTTTTTGGTTGGCAGAATACAATAGTAAAATAAATACATCAAAGGTTTGACGGAAATCGATGATGTGGTTGGCATCGAATGAGACTTTGGATGAACATAGTGAAGCTTTTTCGAATAGGAAAATATCTTGGCAGATTCTTGAGAAAATGAAGGACACTGGGTTGTAGTTTGTAGCGTCAAGGAAAAGAGAACGAACATTGCTGTGTGAGAGTGGCTTTAATGAACTGTCTCGCTTTTAAATATTATTGTTTTAAATATTATGGCTTAGGACGGAAAAAAAACGATTTGATTATATAAGATTCTTTTAAATGCCAAATAATTAGTTACGCATTGAATTCAGATAACGCTAACTGCCGTTTAAAAAGCCATCATAATTTAGTTTGTTTTATTGTATCATATAGGTTAATGCAGTAAAATATTTTTTGAAGTACACCGATGATGCAATGCTAAAAATGAGCGTGTTGTTCTTTTAATGTTATAAAAATATAAATGTGATACCGAAATTATACTGGAGTAAAGCGTAGTTCAATTTGATCAAAATACAAGGCTTTTTGCATTGCAAATTGATTTAATACGATGAATCATTATTGAAATGATACTTTTTTTTGTTTTACTTTACTATGAAGCAGGTGACATTTTTGTCATGATCATTACAAGGTTTAGTTATTCTGTCATGTATTTTACAGCCTTGCATAAGTGTTATTATAAGTCACCTTGTTAAAGGCTAAACCTTTTTAAATTATTCGGAAGTTATTTGATTGATATTGGATCGTTTTCTTTACCACATCCAATTGATTTGTTTGACTCATTTAATTGAATGGTTAATTACGTATTTAGAATTAAAATCCAACCTTAGCCCGATGAACGCGGTGGACCTGTTTACATGCCCAAAACTTTATTTACTATTTCCGGCCAACCTACAGAAATACTTGTTTGGAACATATGCTTTAAAAAATAGTTAAAACCTTTAGGTAGAAAAATTAGGCAAAATATCATGAAAATGTCAAGTAGAACACAAGAAAATATATTTTTGAAAAGAGCTCTCGATATTCAGCTTTGCCAATACGCAGCATTAATCGTCAGCCCTATTATAACACATACTTATGCTGCAACGCGCTTCCTTGGGTGCGTGTTGGCAGTGTATGTGAAGACTGGCCGCAGCAATTTTACTTGCGAAGTCGTAGATTAAATATTTTTCAGCTTCTTCATTTTCTTCGATTTATTTTATGCGACGAGTTTAGTTTACTTCATGATGTATTTGGGATAACTAATAAATATTTCACATAATTCTACATTTTTTAATGTTGAAATTAATCTATTTTTAGCCATAGTGAACGTTTTAACAGATCAATTGACTGAAAATTAATTCGTGAGAAAACGGCTCGCGCTATAAGGGCTAATATAATATAGATTTCAGTATTTAGTATTATTTGAAAACGTATTTTTGAATCATAAATTATGAAATTCAATTGAACGCGGACTGTTCAATGACTGTTAGTAAAATATTAAAGGGAAAGATGCCACATTGAGAATTTATTTCCTATTATTATGTTCCTCTTAAAATAAAAATGCTTTTATTTGTCTGACTGAAAAAACAACTAAAATTACTAAGTTTACTACAGTTATTTTTAAAGTAACGAGTAAAAACAAAACACGTTATATATACATCGTTTAAATCTGTAACCTGACTGTTTTATGCATAATAAAAATCAATTTATTATAAGTTTTTAACGACAACGTGTTTTAATTTGGCTGTGCGTGGAGCATCCAATTCCGAACATTTAAAATTTAAAAAATTTCAATCCAGGTATTAGTTTTACTCGTAATTTAATATTTTAAATAGTGTATTTAAAATTAAATTTGTCGACATTATTGCTTTAATTGGAATGAATTTATGGTTTCATATTTTTTTTTGTCATGGGAATGGTTTCTAAGTATTGGGAATCAGACGTTATTTTTTTTATTTATTAAAAAGATTCTATTAATGTATTGATGAAATTATTTTTTTATAAAATAATGCAAAAAGACATACAATATATCGTTGTCAAAATTATCCGTTCCTGTCTACGGCAGTTACAACATATGAGAAGAATGGAGACCACAATACATATATGTATTAATTTGTGCACAAACAAACCGAGGTACACGTTGTAATTTGTCAGGGAATATTTAATTTGGAATATGAAATATTTTTTAACATTTACAGTGGCCGTGTACCGTACATAATGTTTTTTAGTGACTCCTTCGCAAATCCATCGTTTAAGAATCTGTTAAGTTTACACGTCATAATTTCCTTTACTCGAACAGTTTTACAAAGATATAATCTAGAATAGTTATAAAAAATGACTTAGAAAAAATTTAGAATTTCTGTTAAGTTCGTTGCTACGACGGAAACTATGATCCTAAAAATATAAATATAATATATTATATTCGGCAGATAAAAGATTATTATCTTAATGAATTAAAATATAATTAAATAAAGCAATACAATTATGTAGCTTTTTTTCTGAACACAAAAAATCACGAAATGCATGTTACTATGATTATTTTTTTGTTGAAATTCTTTAACGAGCTCGTATTATCCATAGTTCAAAATGCTTTATTTTTAATGAACAAGTCATTTATCACCACACCTACTTAAACCGTTTTTGCTATATTATATATATTATAGTATATGGAATCAAAAATAGTACAATGTCAAAAACATGCGTAACAATAAATAAATATATAATCACAGTATTTCCTGGATTTTAATGAAATATGCAATTATGCTTATGACAATTTCATTTAATATATTGTTAATTTTACTCACTTTTCAGTCAAAAAAGAGATTATCGAACGAACTATACAGCTCCCCGTGATTTCCAACATTACGTTATAACGATTTTCCCGAATATCATAATGTTGTATTTATGTTTCTAGGGTCATTTCATCAGCAGACTTAAACTATGCTGCAATACACATTAACAAGGAGAAGAGATTTAAAATTAATTGTGACCATTTGCAGCACAATTCAAACAAATAAATATAGTTATAAAATAATATATGAGAGAAGGACGATTGTTTTATAATACTTTACTTCATCGAAATAAGCATCCAACAAGTAATATATTTCAGGCCCTAAAAATAATAATTTTTATGCGTTAACGTTATGAGGTTACCCGGACCGAAGTGGCGTTTGCATTGAGACCTTCTAATTGATGTTGGACGCCGGTAACCAATCATTCGCTCCCTTTCGACCTGTTTTTCTCAGTTTACACAAACAATATGTAAATAATAAATACATTGTTCACTCATAAATCATGGAATTGGATGGGAGCATTTCCAACAGATATGTTTCTAATAAATAGGTTTTTAGATTTCACCTTACGCTCTTAACAAATCAAGATACTGTACCCTTCTTTATAATTAAGCCATGCGGCGTGCAATTTTTCATTAAAAGACTGCCGACCATCTAACGAAAAGAAAACACATTGAAATAATGAGATTATAGAAATAACTCCTACCCTTTTAATTATATGCAACGAGTCATAAAAAAATATTTTATCACTAGAAATGTACATTTTATTTGCCTTGATCTGAAACTCTCTTTAACGCACGTCCCAACACTATGCTTGTGCACAATCGCAGACAAATAATACGCACATACATTATTGTAAACTAGTTTTAATCAGAAATAACAAGAAATTTTTATGAAAAATCGCATTGAAATAAATAAATTTCGACTGCAGAAAGGAAAAACAAACAATATTGTGTATAGCCCAAAAAAACGTGCATTAAATTGTATACATTGTGATTATCGAATAAAATATTTTGAAAAGACGGAGGGATAAGTCATAATGCCTTTCTACAGTCGATATATTATATATAAATATAGTGTATTAGCACGTTTTGTGTGAGTTACACACAATATTTTTTGGTGTGGGTTACGTCCTTTTTCCTCCCACTGTCGATATATTATAAAAATATTTAGATGTTAATAAGTTTACTCCACCATTGTATAATCATCGGACACTAGTAGTGCCCGGACGCTTAACGCCCAACACCTTTACGCCGAACGTAACAATTTTGATGTTGATTGATTAATTTCAATGTGTGTGTAAAATTAATTAGATGTATATATCTGGGCACTGTTAGTGTCCAAGCACTAATAAATCTGAGGATAGTACTGTTGCTTACTTTTTTACTAAGGAATTAGCAGGTTTGTAAATTAAGTAGTCTCTATGCTTTGGACTTGAAACCGGTATGGTAACAAAAATCCTAAATCTGGTATCACATCTATCAAATAAAATTATTACTGTCCATTTTTATACATATACCAAAATGAATGAGTATCATTAATCTTATGTCAATTTACGAGTATATGAACATTATGCTTGCCAGACTTATTTCTTTTATAAACGTGACTGATATTTTTTATAGACTGCCCAAAATCAAGCTATTTTGCCATGCCTAATAAAATATTGCACTTATCTACGAATTTATCGATATATTGTTTCATTTGAATAAAACTCTAATATAGTTTTCAACATTGTGTCGATATATTACAATAAGATTGTTCCACTTAAATATAAATCAGGTGTGTTTTTATATTCCTTTTCATATAAGAAAAAAAAACTATTAACAATCAAACCGTTTATCTTAATTCAAATCATTTTAAAGAAAGGACTTGATTTTAAACGTGTATGCGAAAAACCGGTAATATTCAGTTAAATATTGAAATGGTCTTTATCGATCAACCGGTATCGCAACATTATTTTTAGACTTAGTCTTTAGTAACCCTAAATAGACAACAATTTCATTTCCATGTTAAACATAGTATTTTTATGGGAATATTTTACTGATTATTGTAAAAAGCTGATCGCAATGTAGAGCATATGGAAATTTTTTACGACAAGAGCTGCCTGTTACTCAGTTACACAGCCTCTTTTTTTGAAGACTAGAAGTTTTGGACTAGAGCAGGACTAGTGGTCAACTAATCGCTTCCACGACGCCTCGTTTTTAGGATCGATCACTTTGAAAACAAATCCATAAATTGATTGAAAAATCAAATGAATTTTTCCGTACTGGGATTTGATCCTGTGAGCAACGTAACCGAATCCAACGGCATTGACAACTTGGCTAAAGGCTGAGATACATTTGATATGGCACATATTTTAGTATGTTTGAAATATTGTGTTACTTATAAATACATAACTTCAACGGTTGCTTTTTTTGTAACACTCGCATATTTTTTCGTAACACATGTTTTTTACCAACATAAGTAACCTTGTAGAATGAATTATATTTTTTTTTCATATTTTATGTAAGATATTTGGTATCCTAAGACAAAAACTTGATAAGGATTTTTTTAGTTTTAAAAAAAAAATCGGTTACTTAGACAATAGTATCCATGGGATTAATATTATCACATATCTTCTAATTTGTAGAATTTAGCGCATTGGACAAAAATTGTAATAGGGTAAAAATGACAAAGTATTCAGTTATACAAGAATGCCATCGTCAGAACTACGTTTAAATTTAATTTAACTTCTAGCTATGTATACTGTTTTAAATGCGAAAGACAATATTATATCATCTCATTTATTATATCATAACTTTTACTTCAGGAAATTTTGTAAATTCTACTTCTCTCTAGTGTATTAAAATTATCTGTGCAATTTTTAAAGTGTGTACCAAGATTATTATTTACTTTAAGCTTTAAGCGCAACATCGATGGCGTGAATCCGAAATAGTTATTAGTAAACTGATGAAATTATTGTGGAACTTTATACTTTGCTATTTTTATAATGGAGTTCCACCAATTCACTACCAATTTAATCAATTATTTTTTTAATTACTCAGCTAAAATTCCTTACTTACAGCAGGATAGGCAGCCGAACTAAGCAATCTGCTGACTGAATATTTAATAATAGAGTACTTCACTTTGATTGAACACTTGCAGAAAGGGATGTAATGTCAGGACCCAACTTAAAAATAAAAATAGTCTGGAACTCGCTTCGCAGAATCCTCATTGTTTCATACGGTAAATACAGGTGGGAAAAAAATAAACCTAAGATGCAATTATAATTTTAAAGAAACATTATTTATATAAATTCTACTATTAAAATAAGTCAAGCAATCTGCACTCACACAGTCAACAGTGGTTTCAGCTCCCACGTGCCAAATAGCAAATCTATTTCGATAAAATTGTGGAAGTAATACAAAAAAAAATTTTTTTCGTATTGTAGTAATAGCATTAATTTGCGATACCAAATATTATCAATATATATATAAATCAATGTTTGTTTGTTTGTCCCGTATTCTTTCTTATACCATTCATACAATTGCGATGAAACTTTGGTGAGTTGTTGTGCGCACACCCAGGTTTCTGACTATAAATATAAAAAATTAAAATAAAAAAAGAATCAAATATGTACAAACAACGACACTTCAGTTCTTATGTGACAGCAAGTGTTACTTGTTAAATTCCAATTGCCGGTCTTAAATGGAAAATTTAAAGGAGAAGATGTACTGTTGCTGTGCACCCAATGATTCCGACAAATATGCCAGTAGATTTCAAAAGTTTGAAGTTTCTGATACGACTCGCATTTGCAATGACCATCAACTAGCATAGGGACAATCGCCACAAGTCTGTGGACTAAATTTGGAAAATCCATGCTTCTCACATGAACAGCTGTATGTGGCCTGCTCACGCGTTAAAAAATCGTCTGATTTATTCGTGTACGCACTAGACGGAACAAAAAATATTTTGTATCCAAAAGCATCTCAATAAACAGAATTCAATTTCAATAGGCACAAACCCTTTCTTCCTTTGAGTATCACTCCAACACATACCGGGTAGTTTCTAATAAAACATATAAATAGTTTTTTTTAGTAGATTTTTAGTCTTTTTGGGTTAATAATGCTGTCGTGGCGTGGCGTCGAACTCAGATTTACAACAATATTACGCAATCATAGTCGGTAGACAACAGGAACCTTGAATTATGCAGTTCCGTGAATAGATGTAAAATACCGAATAATATCTATGCATAAGTGGTAGATATCTGAAACAGTATCCTGCGCATGTCATAAAGCATCCGCTTTGGCACTTGTGACTATGCACGTAACCCCGCACCAGTACCTGCACAAGATAAACTTTTCAAGATCATACTGTACTATTAATATAATCAAAAACGTGATTTCATTAGCGAGCTGCATTAGAAGATTACATTGGCTTAATTCATTCGATTTGCACAAATGATATCCTGCAATTTAAATGGTAATTAAAATTGCCGTTTGTAATAAATCTCTTTTATCAATATTATAATATCAAACTGTTAATGTAACCAAAATGTCGTGATTATTGTAACACTTGTTATTAACAATGTGTCATGATTCGCCTACGGCCATAATCTGCTTAACGAAGGCCGCTCTCATACACTGAACACTAAATTACCACTGAATAACTATTTTTTTTAGAATAAATCTTCTTTTATGTTAATTGATGCTTAATATTTTTGTGCCAAACATAAATAGTAAACTTGAAAATAGTTTTAATGCATGTAAGTCTTTGTATTGCGTTAAATGTTAACTTTTCTGCATGTCTTTTGTCTTTCTTAAATGTAATAATTAACTCAAAACATTTCATAATGTTTTTTCCAGAATGCATACGTTCTAATAATGGTTCATTTTAATTTAAATGTGTTTAGATTAAATAAATGTGCTTTGATTTTCATCCAGAAAAAATATGATATAATTTTCTTTGTTATAACCAATCCATTCAGGGTATTCGTTTGGATAAAAAAGTTACCTACTACAAATCCTTAATTAATTATCTTAATTAAGATCCTTAATCAGAGTACTTAATTAAGTGCCTAAACTATCAAGCTTGGTTTATTTCTACTACATAAATATAGTAAAAGTACGATTAACCCTAATAATACACATAAAAATTTCAGTTGTTTAAATTATATATGTACAGTTCTATGTATTTCGTCACTAACGTATCTGGTTTTGCCTTGCGCCTTCTGTAGGCATTCGAGTACACGAATGAACTCCAACTGACAACCGAAACTCTGAAAAATAATGCATTCAATATTCATATGTATTTGTTACTATTCTTTGATTATTTGGTGTTACGATTGTCATTTTCAGTACCCAAAGTAATTTAATTAATTTAAATTTCCGGACAGTAAATTTATTAAACAATTTTTTATGAAACTTCTCTGTTTGAAGAAAATCAGACCAACAAAATATCTAAAATTTATACGTATATCAAAGCTATTTTAACATGGGGAGTACCTACAAAAAAAACATACATTATTTCTCTCTTCTTTTAGGGCTTACAATCAAATGCATAAATTAATTATTTTCAAGTAATTTAAAAAAATTTAATTAATGTTAAAATTCAAATTCAGAATACAACTGAGATTGCCCTATCAGTTGACCTTTCTATTCTAGCAAACCTATTAGTTTAAATATCGTTGCTGTTCTGGAAGAAAACAGTAAATCGAAAAAATTACATATTGAGTTAGTTATACCAAAATGCTTCTTATTTCTAACACTAGCGTATGGAAGACCATACATATTTTTATAAATATACTTTTACTTAAAAACAGTTTTGTACCAAACTAAATGAAAAAGGTGAATTAACATTTTAAATATTTGACAAACTTCGAGGTCCAATTCCAGAACAACGATGATATTTCATACGAATTTCTTTCGATAAATAGCCAAATATCAAAATTTTCCTCCTTGACAGCTTTATAACACTTCCATATTAAAAAAATAGCTATTTCCTCCTTATTCAATAGTTTAATTTATTTATGATATAACAAATAATTCATTATGTATGTGTGTTTTTGTAACTAGTTGGATAATTAATTTTAAATTATGTGTATACATATTTACTTCGTTCATATATTAATATTGCAGGCATACACCAATCATCGTATTATTTCCGTTAATTGAACACTAAAAATGTTTTTAATTATTAATAGATAAATAATTAGTCATAGTTTCATAACAGCCTTATTTTAAATCTTAAAATACAAATATTTTTTTGTCGCATCCGTACCCAATGTAAAGCATATGGACTCCTAATGGAGGTTTCTTATCAACTCGAACCGCGTGTTACTCTTTTGCTAAGCCTCACTTTTTCGAAGATAGTAGAGATAGAAGGATATAGCTTGGACAGGACTAGTGGTTAGATAATCGCTCTCCCTACACCCTGTTTATAAGATCGGATGGATGGGAGGGAATCCTAGAGATCACCAGCATCCATCACTGAAAAATCAATTTATGAAACTATCTGTACTGGGATTTTAACGTCGGATATCCGTAACTGAAGCAAACGACGTTGACCAATGCACCACGGACCCTACCTTTTCCCTAAAACAACGAATCAATTCAGAAAATGTGAATATAATGATGAACGATCAATTATTCAGTTTTTGGTAATTCTGTATTCGCGTTAAGTTGTTTATAAAAGCAATCCGGTACCAAAATATTAAAGTCAATTGAAGATGCATCAGCAAAGATTTTTTAATGTAACACAATGTAAAAAACGAAAAAAGTAATTATGTACTTCCAATTAACACCAAGGGAATGATTTATAAAATATCTGATTATGTTATCATCTCGAATTTGGAAGTAATGACCTCAATATTTTTTCGTGAATGTATTCAATGTCAAAATATGTGTTCTATAAAATGGGCAAAACATTTATTAGCTATAAAATATTTCACAATCATTAAGTGTATAAATAACCATAAATCAGTAATATTTGTCAACCGATATTTTATATTAAAAAAACATTTAAGATTTTTTTTAAAATTAATTTTTTATATATTTTTAAAAGTTTGAGAAAAATTAATTGCAAAAAAACCATGACATATTCATAAAAAAATTATTTAAGCGGCAATCATAATCATAAAACAAATTAGCATTTATTTAACCAATTTCATGGTAAAAATAATGTGATTTAAGCACTAATACGTTTTCAATCTGTGCGTTTTTAAACAGGACTTTTTAAACATTGCCTCAGGCAGTGGCTTCCAACCTTAATGCTACAACGTCTCCCATTAAAATATTTTTTTTTGTCCGCGCTTCCTACCTTTTTTTAATTGATATAATAATATAGACACGATTTAAATAAGCAAAACTTTATTAAAAAAAAAACTGAACTGTAATTAAATTTTTCCTCCAAAAATTATTTATAATAGTGTAGGATTAAGGGTATCTTTAAAATTACTTAATAATTATTTTAAATTATAAATTATCACAAAATATTTATGTATAAACATAATTTCTTGAAAAATATGTTCAATATTTTTACCATTTGTCATTTACAAATGGTATATTTAATATTAACATAGTAGGGGACTCTACTGGCAGGCTTGTTCTTGAAATATGTCAAAAATCTAGTCTTCTAGCTCACTGTCGATGATAAATAGTTTTTTTATGAATTTCAACCAAAAAATGATAATTCAGCATAAGCATGTTCACGTTCACAACAAGTTCTTCTTTCTGTCTCGACATTTAGGCTTCATGATTATCCTTAGATTATTTTTATTTGTTTATTACCCACGGAATTTTCTATTCTTTTTTAAATATACTGCCTCCAAGAATATATTTTGCCAATGAGTAAAATAAACATTCATTCACTGAAATTTTACTGTTATATTACGATACGAAATTTTATTTATTTGTAGATATATCGGTATGAAAATTATTTTTAATTACAAAATTTTGGCGCCTCCCCGGTTGGAAACCGCTGGCCTAAGGTAAAATCGTACATAAAATACTTGTTACAGGGTAATAAAACTTGGCTTTTTTGTAAAATATGATATGGATGGGCTCTGTACACTATTTAGCCCAATCGCTCCTCATTAACTATTTGAATAATTTTCTTTTGTCCCAAACAAGTTGGCATTACTGACGGGATTGACAGTTCTGGTTTTTTCATTCTTTGTCGATATCTCGACATTTCCAAAGGATTTTATCATTATTTTGAATTAATTTGCCGCACTTACATGTTGGGCTATCTACAGACCAAACTTAAAGGGCTAAACTCTTAATAGCGAAATGACCATGATCAATTATATAATGGCTGGTCCAGAAAACAGTAGGCAAAACCTTGGTTATCTCCATTCACTACTTTGTATTCGTGAAAAATTGTAAGTTTTCCAGTCCGTTTAATAAGCATCATATTGACTCGTGCTGCGTTCTGCAATTTGTACTTTTGTCACTTTATTCGTATAAACATTAGTTCAAATTGATTAATAAAAACAATACATATTTGTGTTATGCATAGGTACATCACCACCGTTCAGTTGTAGATAGTTCTAATACAATTAAACAGTGTACAGTTCAAATATTATATATATATAAGTAATAACATGACGTTTTGAAACCGTTGCGGTTTCATTCTACTAGATATCAAGCATTAAGATATAAATGATTTATTATCACCAATCACAACAAAGCGTCTCAAAGAAATATTTTTCACATATTTCTAAATATGTAAACCGTAATAAAATAAAAACTTGTGCGATGTACCACTCTAATATCGCAAAAATGATAACTAATGAGTAATTGAGAATGCGCGTTAATCTACCATAGCAATAATGATTGACTATCTACCATATACTGCTCCCTATTGGATCACGAGATTAAATGTGTATTGTCTGTAGCTGTACTCCAGTTAACATGCCCTTAAGTTACTTAATGTGATAACTGTGATTTCATCGTAAAAACTATTTTGTAGTCGTATTTTTGTTATCCGTTGGCACATAACAATAATAAAAATTAATACAATGAAATACATTCTAAAATCGTAAATTTATTTGGCATTTTTGCAGTCATAAAAAAGGTTTCTCCGCTCATAAAATAGAGCAGAAAATTATCCAACATTTAAAATTATAAACGGTCAGAACTTCACAGCGCAAATAACAAATAACGTGCGTGACGTTACATATACCACAAAATACCCCTTTATTAGTATTATATGGATTATTTGACATTAGATCACAATGGATTCGTGCGTTTTGTCTAATAATACAGATTCAAAGGGGAACATTTTAGTGTAAACCAATCAAAACACTGTGTTTATAAAACTTCCCACGAGAAGAGAGGGATGATCAAATAGTGATATGAAAACACGTTTTGATTTATTCATTAATATTTCACGATCTACAAAACTGCACAGAAAACCTTAATCGAAAGTTAATATGACGAATATATAATGCAATTTATCTACTGGTTTATTTGTTGAAACGAATTTTGAATTTTTACCATAGATTTGGCGGTAACTTAAATATAAAATTGAAGTCACAAAGTTTTGTTCCACCAGTTATCGATTTTTATTGGATGTGAATTTTTGATTCGTTATGTATTTTCAAACCGATTATCATAAATGTGTTGCTTACCGCGTCGAATTGCGAAAACAAAATGTAAGTAAAAATAGCCTTGTTTAAGTGATTCTTGTACGTATACTAGACCGGTCAATCACTGTTTAAGCGACTGATATACATAATGTGTGTGTAAACTGGTAGTCCAATTAAACATTCATAAAGTAAAAAACATTTTTGTTGCCATATCAAAAAAAAAATGAGGTTGGGCAAACGAGCCCCCTAAAAAGCGCCATAGCAGCGACGCGCAATTCAACAATATATGGAAATGATTGCTTTTTGACCAATCAACGTCATTTATCAAAAAAACTGGATCAGTTTTTTTTATTTTAATAGACTAGGAGAATGGCTTGTCGTTCGAAATAATACGTCATGTGACAGCCCGTAATAACACGGTGCTACTAGCAAAATGTGTATTGTAGAGGTCTGCACGGTTCGAAATTTTATAAAAGCACCCGGTCTGGGTCCGAGTCCGAACATCCAGCGAGTCGAGCAGCAAGAAAAAAGTCCGATTTTTTTTCAATATTGAAATTCATTTTTAACGAATCAATTTTATGTAATAATAATGTATTTTCTGGCGCAACAAACTGTCAACCATTTCAAACCACTGGAAAAGAGATACTGTCTAATCACACTTTATTTATGTACGAACGAGTAATATAACTATCAATCATTCGTAAACTAGAAAAGTATTGTTTCAGATTAAGCTTCAATTAGCTCACACAATTTTATGGAATTTTATTTATTGTAAATTTAAGAAATTGAAATGCATAGCATTACAGTTAACGCCAATGCGCCATGCATTACACAAACATAACAACTGTAACAATAATAACAAGAACAATAATAATTATTGAAAACAATAATGTAAATAAAAACATTTTTATTTTAAATTTGGATTATTGAGATTTTGTACACTTCCATGTATTTTGTCACTAACGACCCGGGTTTCGCCTTTCGGCATCTTCAGGCATTCGAGCACACGAATGGACTCGAACTGAGTTCGAATGCCTGAAGATGCCGAAAGGCGAAACCCGGGTCGTTAGTGACAAAATACATGGAAGTGTACAAAATCTCAATAATCCAAATTTAATATTGAAATTCCATCAAGCACCCTCAGTCGATGTCTTAAATTATATTTTTATTTTAATTATTAAATACAAAAAACAAGACATTATTAATTTACAATGAATAAATATTTGGTGAACAATACCCAGAGTTTAGTGCTGAAAATATCCATCTCTCTAGGCAGTGCATTGATCATCCGAACGGCTCTTGCAAACTGTTTTAAGGGTTTCTCAGCTTTATCTTCCCAAAGAAAATATAAGATGTCGCTATACTTTTCAAAAAATAAATCTTACTGTTTCTATCATTCCAACGATATTCATAAAAAATGTGAAATAAATTACTACGTTCTCTTATGAATAGCATTTCCGGATAGCTGATTCATGACACGAACATTGTCCAAAATATTTTTCTTAAAATTATTTTTTTTACCCGGGCCCGGCCCGAGCCCAATTCTGCATCGTCTTCAGGGAATGGGACAGATAATGACCCGCGCTCTAGTTTATTGGTACTAACTCAATGGCAAATAATCTAGAGCAGTTGTTTCCAGACATTTTAGCCTAAGGACCACACTGACTCCTTCACTAAATCCCAAGGGCCAATACCTATCTAGATCATCATATCAATATTCTGTAGTTTTGAATTACGCGTATATTTTCGAGACTAGCTGGCGAGTGAGATATTTATAGCGTAAGGCGCGAAAGCGGACTCCGCTCCGGACTCCGTTCTATATAGAAACCCTTGGTCCAGAACTTCAAAAGTAAATGATTGATTTGAGCCTTCCACTCACAGAGTTTGATTAGCTTTTTTTCCGCTTTTGGCACTAATTATCTGTGTAAAAAAACATTCTCAAAAATGAAATACACAAAAAATATGTATAGATTCAAATTGACTGATTCCACTAGTTAATCTTTATCCACAAGTACAAACAATTGTCATTGGAAAGTTACAAGTAAATAAATCTCACTGATCATAATTATAATGTTCATCTTCATTA
The DNA here is from genome assembly GCA_022494535.1 of Himalopsyche phryganea. Classification (NCBI taxonomy): domain Eukaryota; kingdom Metazoa; phylum Arthropoda; class Insecta; order Trichoptera; family Rhyacophilidae; genus Himalopsyche; species Himalopsyche phryganea. Next base: position 2,136,602 of record JAGVSL010000019.1, on the reverse strand, counting down.
CGTTGTTCAGCTATTGTCTTTCTTAATTGGTCGTTAAATAAAAACATCTGTTTAGTATTTTGCATGAATCACTTACATTGTAAAGTTTACAATGTAATCAAAATAAACCATGACGGGAAAACTCAATCGTAATGGATAATAATTTTTAGTAACCCTTTTAATTTGCATCGATGTATGATTTTGTATAAAATGTAACATATTTATATGTGCAATTATTTTTAAAATAAAATAATATGCATTCCAAAATATTATTATAATTAATATTTTTTGCCAGCTTTTAATATGGACCGTATGGACTCTTTATGGTGCATTCGACAGGGGGAGTAACACTTCAATAAATTTCGTTAGACCAATGGTACAAGGTCGTTAAGGATGTTAATTGAACTTTCTTTTATTTGATATCAAGATCTTACTAATGGGTTTTTGTAAATAAGGTAATAAATTAGGTAATAAAAACCCTGTTGGGTCCGTGGTGTAGTAGTCAACGACGTTGGCTTCAATTGCGGAAGTCTCAAGCTCAATTCCCGGTTAGGACAGTTTCATAAATTGATTTTTCAATCGATTTATGGATTTCTATTCGTAAGCATGAATGTTTGTGATTTGTAAAATTCTCTCTCACCTATCCTAAAAACGGGACATAGCGAGAGCGATTAGCCAACCATTAATATTGCCCTACCCATATTCATCTATCCTTCCTCTGTTTGAAAAAGAAAATTTTAGCAACTGTGTGAAATGAAGTTCTCGTTAAAAACTTTTATGTAGATACCTCCATTAGGAGTCCATATACCCACATTGGAAACGGACATTGTAAAAAAATCGTTAGTATTATTGTATTACAGATTTTCTACATAAAACGATCAATAGAAAAAACGCAACAACAAATTTTAGTAGTCGTTAATTTTACACGATTTAAATAAAATCAATTGATTATTTTTAATAAGCAAATGAGTCATGATAGTTTTTATTTTATTTCAATTTTGACGGTATCGTTATTTTGACTTAAAGCGTAAAATATATTTTAATATTTTATTTACATAAGATATCCTTTGTTTGAATAATAATTAATTATTTTTTGTTTTATTCATTACGCTGAAGTAACCATATTTTCGTGAAAAAAGAAAACATTGAATTAATATCTCGATAAAAGAAGTCATAAAAACATGCGGCGTGATCTATTACTTAGTTACGCCACGTCAGTGGATCAAAACCAGACATTTTTTAATAACTAACCAGATAATACCAACCTACGCGTTAAATCAATTTTGATAAAATGGTAAAGGTGTTTCATAAGAAAAACTGTCTAATGTTTCTTTTACAAACATATAGGCATTCTTTATAATACTGTTCCACTGACCATCAACTGTATATAGCCGTTGCTCCGCCGAAATTAGCCAAGTGTTATTTTCGAAACATTACAGAAGAGGCAAAATACAATGTGAATTAAAATGCCTGTCCCTAAAATACTGGTATATTTTTAAAGCAATTCCAGAATACGTTTTATCGTAATCGTTATTATTTTCCTTGGTAAAAGTTTAAAAAATCTTATTTCGTTTTTAATTATTTTGTATGCATATAGCCTATTAAAATTGTGCCCTTTTTGCATACCGTTTATATACTACTAAAACACACCACATGGCTTATATAATATTCAAATTCATCTCCTGACAAATTAAGTTGACGTAAATATAGTTGGTTTGTGGTCGTAATTTTTAGTGCAAAAAACCGGTTTTTAAAAATATACACAGCCGATTTTGAAGACACATCGAGGATAGAGCAGATAGTGCGCCAGTGACGTTATTAAACAGTGACCTATTATTTGTTTTTAGTAAATTATTTAAACACAGCAAAAACACAAAAATTAACAAAAGGGAATTGCTTAATTAATAGAAGTATTTCCACTTTTCAGGTTTCTTTCGAATTACTAAATGAATTCTGAACAAGAGTACAATTAAATAGTAAAATCAACCTTCTTAAAATTTTAAATACTAAAGTGAGACCTATTATGTAAATATATAAAAAGTCACCAGTAGACAGTGCCGTCTGTCAAAATTATTGTAGCAGCTTAAAGTTACTGCAGCAAAAACGATTGATTAGACTCCCATTTAGACTCGGTTGTATTAGGATTTGACAAAAGATAATTCACTTTAAATATAAAAAATTTTAGCACCGCAATCTTATTTATAAAACGTATCACTCGGAAATAAGAAACCGCAAAAGTTAATTAGATAAAAATTACTAAAATATCTCAATAAAAAGATATTTATATTTCACGTTTTATACAAAAAATATAAATGCGTTGTAGGTAAATGAAGACAAATACGTATTTTAATATCGTAAAGTAACATTAAATTACACTTATATAACACTTAATATCTCCCAATAAGAAAACAGACAATTTGGACATTTCCAATTATTGAGTTTCAAGAATAAATGTGTTAAGAACCACTGTAACTAGTCAATAGTCGATCATTATTTTTTATTAATCTGTATTACGTATAGCTCATTATTTGCAGTTTTCATTGTCAGTGATAATAAATACAGATTGTGCATTTTTATTATGAGTCTCTTACGTCGTTTTGTGAATTACCTTGGAGTGATGATAAAACAGTAACCTAATTAGACAATGCAATTAAAGCTGTTATCCGTAATAATCTAATGTAAATTACTCAAGAATAAACAGCTTCGGGTTTTGCTTTAAAAAGCGTGAGCATGACGTAAAAACCATAATAGATATAACATATCAAAGTAGTCATTTAAGAAATACACATACCGCTCGAACTTACACGATTTTTTCCTCAAAACCGAACAAACCAAGGCATGGTTGGTTTCAAAATATTGCAGTTGTTTTTCATTGATTGAATTAGCATTTACTCGGTAGATCTCTATTATAGTATTAGGGTATAAATATCGGCGTCCGTGTCGCACTTGGTAGCGTCATTGGCTACGGCTACGGATGTCTAGGGTTCGATTCCCGGTTCGGACAGTTTCATAAATTGATCTGTCAATCGATTTATGGATTCTGTTCCTAGTTGCTAGAGTGTTTGCGATCTTTAAAACAACATCCCACCAAACCATTCGATTCTCACGGGGCGTAGCGAGAGCGATTAGCTAACCATTAGTCCTGTCCTAGTCCTATCCTTCTATCCCTACTCTCTTCGAAAAAAGGGAGGTAGAGCAACGGAGTAACAAGCAGTTCTCGTAGAAAAGTTCTGTTAAGATACCTCCATTAGGAGACCATATGCTCCACATTGGGAGCGGATATGGAAAAAATAACAAAGTATTCAGTTTTCTTATTTAAAGCATAAGTACATAATTTATAGAACAGGGATGGCCAGTGCGTCGATCTCGTAGGTATTTTTGGGCAAAAGCATTAACTTTCCCCATTAGGATACTAATATCTTTTGAGATTCTGCGCTTCTTACTGCATCTGTGGAATCTGAGGTTGACTTATTTTACATATCGATGTAATTTTCTGTTGTAAATATCCTTTTGGGTGAATTGACATTTGTTTTGTAGAACTCCACTATAATAACGTAAAAACAACAAAGTGTTTAATCTCACAAGATTCTTATGAAACAAAATATTTTTTTATTTTTCCACATCCGCTCCTAACGTCGAGCATACTGGAGGTCTCTCAACAGAATTTTTCTATGAGAAGTGTTACTCAGTTGCTCAACCTTTCTTTTTTTGAAGAGAGTAGGTATAGAAGGATAGGTCTAGGACAGGACTAGTGGTTAACTAATCGCTCTCGCTACGCCCCGCGAGTTTTAGACATCACAAAGACTCAGGCACCGGGAGTTGAATCCGATACGTCACGGACGCCGTGTTATGTTTACCTTATTACAAATATTGTACAAAAATGAATCATTTTTCGATTAGAAAATGACTCCTGACTAACAATGGTATCGAATATGTACAGTAATGACCAATCTATAAACTTCCTGAATTAAACACATTTGTATTTTATATCAATGGCTTAATAAGAAATAATGGAGATTTTTAATCGATGCATAATTAATAGTTAAATACAGTTGTAAACTTCATTATAGCAATAAAGGTATTTATTATATTGCAGGTGTATTCTCTTCAATTATATTGTAGTCGTCATGTTTAAATACTTCACCTAGACATTTTTAAATGTTGATCATAATTCAGTCAATAAATTGTTTTGTATGTTAAGCCCTTCGAATAATTTTAAAGCCGCTTTATTATTATCATTTATTACAAAGCAAAAACACTGACATTGCTTAAGAATGTTGATTTGTATTTTTATAATCAAGGAAGAAAATATAATAAATGTAAATAATTTGAAATGTTGTTCTCATTATCACTCACCGAGCTTAATATAAACCTCGTAGATATTTTTTTTAAGTATGATTTAAATACTATTAGGTTGATACATAAGTAACGGCATATTTTTTTAACATTTTCAGAAAAACTTTATTAAATCAATTAATTACATAATTCCCACTATTGCTAATGACTAAGCATCATTCTGTCAACTTTTTAATCCCATTAGAATAAAACTTTCGGGTTTCGATGCAAAGAACGTGTCTAGTAATGCTTTCACCTCATCTGCTGTATTTTTTTTCCGTTTCAAATAATCTTCTAGACGCTAAAACATCCCAATTGAGCTCCGTTAATTTATGCTATGTCATCATTGCAGAATAAGGCCGCACATTGTCGTGATGAAAGACGACACCCTTGCGATTGATTAGTTCAGGTCGTTTTTTTACAAGTTTCGAGTTTGTTGCAGCTGTCCACAATATCTCACAGCATTAATTGTTTGGTTAGGTTACAATAACTTGTAATAAATAATTCCATTCATATCCCACTAAACACAATGTTCATCAAATTCCTAGATCTGAATTTAGCAAACCATCGTTGACTGTTTCGAACACAACAGATATGTTTTTAACACTGTTAACACATTATGGACTTTATAAAATCAAAAAGTAAAATATGCACTTTTTCTCTGACATTTTAAAAAGTCACAAGGGCTCAGTATGACCCGATCACTGACAACAGACATAAAAAAAATGTTGGAAGAAACCCTCCTTTTTATAATACAAAGGCAACATTAAACGCAGTTGTTTAAAATAATATTTCATACTATATGTAAAAATACGACAAAACTTATGCATCAACCTAATATTTATATATTATTTTATTTACATTAAAATATTTAAAAATATGTCTCCTTTGTTGAAAAAATATTTACTCTTTTTCCGTCATCATCAGATTTGTGTATCGACATTATACTGACAGAAGGTATAAAAATAATTTCTGAAATAATCGCATTTAAAGCATTATTTTTGTGTTTTTTAAAAAGATTGTATGTACATTATAAATAATCTTTTTGTATAAAAATCATATGATGCTATACATTCTGCTAAAATAAAAAATGACAATAAATATGACTCAATACTGTTTTTTTTCAAATCAATTATGTCGTATGTACGTAGAGCGCTAAATTGCATACATTTTGACATTTAAAATATAAACTAACTTAATGCGTTCTTTCAGTATATCCTTGATATATTGTATATGTCATACATTTCACACTATTTAGAGAACGTCAAAACATATATTACTAATTTAAGACATCGACTGAGGGTGCTTGATGGAATTTCAATATCAAATTTGGATTATTGAGATTTTGTACACTTCCATGTATTTTGTCACTAACGACCCAGGTTTCGCCTTTCGGCATCTTCAGGCATTCGAGCACACGAATGGACTCGAACGGACTCATCATTTTGCCACCCCTAGTACTGATCATATCGGATACGCTACGAAATTAAAATTAATAACAATGTATTATGTAATATATCGAAATAAATTAAAAACGTGTATCGCATTTTGCAGTGTAATTCTGATATTTCTTAAAAAATTTAAATTTTCGAATTAAAAAGGCAGATCAAATTAATACCCATTGGCATTTTAATGACTTCACAGTTTTCAGTTAATTTTAAAATTGGCTTAAACAATATTTGAAAGTGTTATGACAACGTAACTAGTTAGTTTATTGCATTCACTTTCAGAAATTGAGAATCCTTCGAATAGTATTACTGCAATTGTTTTGAAATGTAACATGAGGCAAATAAAAAAATCATGTAAACTGAAAAACGATTTTTACTTCATTGTACCCATACAATCAGCATAATTCAAAACAATTAACGAATTAAATATATTATATATGCATTGTATCAAACAATCTGTTGTTTTAATTTAGATAATATACTGTCTATGTATGACATGCACGGTGCGACCCTCTTAATGTAAAGATTCGTGGTGACGATTTTAGAAGGAATTATTGAGATTTACAGAACCAACAAAATATAGACATTTTTATAGTAAAATATCGAGAGAACTTTGTTACGAGTTAATTTATGATTTTGTGACGAAATTTGACAATGGAGAGAGGGGAGATCAAGTGCCAATGTAACGAGGGAACAAATCGTCGCTCCAAAAGCAAAAAGGCACTTGTACAAAAATATGTTTTTGAGAAAACGCATTATAATTGGTTTTAGAGTATCAAAATTCGTGTTGAGGTTATTTCTTAGTATTTAGAAATAGAAATTGAATCACATTTTTTATAGTCTATCAATTTTGAATTATTAATAGGTTTTAAATCACATGTATTAAAAAATCCACATATTTTTTAAATTTCATCTTTCACCTTTTTTTTCCATTTCCGCTCCCGATGTGGAGCATATGGTCTCCTAATGGAGGTATCTTGACAGATTTTTTTTTCTACGAGAACTGCTTGTCACTCAGTTGCTCAACCTCTCTTTTCTTTTTCGAAGAGAGTAGGGATAGAAGGATAGGGCTATGACAGGACTAGTGGTTAGCTAATCGCTCTCGTTACGCCCCGTGAGGATGGGATTGGTGAGAGGGAGGACTCAGACTACGAACAGAAATCCATAAATCGATTGAAAGATCAATCTATGAAAACCGTCCGCACCGGGAATTGAACCCGAGACATCCGTAACCGTAGCCAGCGACGAAACCAACTGCGCCACGGACGCCGACTTTTAAAGGTTTTAAATCACATGTATTAAAAAATCCACATATTTTTTAAATTTCATCTTTCACCTACTAAGGTTTATTACTTTAAAATCAAATAAAATATATTTACATTAATATATACAGGTCTCAACTCAGTTAAAACAGATAGTATATTTTGCCATACATGAACGGAAAATTAGTTTACAAATACACAATATATAAGTAAACTTTTTTTTCTTTTTCCTTATTTCATAGATTTGGTTACGCAAATATCCTTTTAACCCACATACAGAAAATATAATAACGAATAAAACCTTTTCATAGTTTCGAACTGCTAAAATGTTATAAGTGCTCTTTTGCTTTTACGACGACTTAGTAATGTATAAAATCTACAAACGAAGCCATAATAATACTGAACATATATTGTTGATTTTGCAAAATAAAATATTCTTGTTTTATCTTTAATGGATTATAATTGAGATATTTTAATTAGAATAAAACATTTTTTTAACTTCTTTTCCCCATCAATATAAATATTCACAAGCGGTTTCACTCAGCGAAAGAAATGTTTCAACTGATCAGTTTATGAAAAAACGGAATTAATTGAAGACCTTGGCCTATAAATAGAAATGCCACAAATTTTATTTTGTTCAGGAGAGGTTAAAAACATAATATCTTGGTTATAAAAGACCTGTTCTGTTTCCATACAAAATGGCGTGGACTCTTGTTTATTTTTAGAAAAGCGGCATGCTTTTGAGAGCTGATTTAAGGAACTTAATTTCTTTTTAAATAATTTTTTGCATATTTGTATGGAATCATAAACAGGGAATCGAAAAATATAGTAAAATGAAAACGGAAAATACTGGACAGTTGTTGTTTTTAGGCTAAGGTCTTTAATTGACAAGCATGGTTATATTTAATTTTTTTTAGCTTAAATAACATATTTTCTTTAAGATTTAAATTTAACATCAGCACAGTGATTTTAATAAAATATATCATATGTATTAAACCAGGCGTCATAAATACGATTATGATAAAGTTTGATCTGTAGATTGAATATGCCATTCTGCCTGCCTATTGACAATATTATCAGTAATTAATCCAATCAAAAATGTCTTATATTCATGGAAATCTAAACGCTGCATCCAGTGGAAACATTCGCTTAGTGCGTAGGATGTTCACGAAGTGATAAGTGGGCCAGGGATTATCTGATAAGTATTCATGACGATTTTTTTACACCAAAACACGAATCTCTACTTATACCAGCTGTTCATAATCGTAAATATATACCAAAACAAAAAAAAATGATTTTCTCATCAATAGGATGCTATTTAACATGTGTATGGTGCTTCCTGCGAATTATACATAGAACGTAACTATATGTCGTTACCTTACTTTGAAAAGGTTCTAACTGACATTTTGGTCCAAAATGACCTGTTGATTGGAAAATGGCGTATTAGCTACATTCTACCATATACGTTGATTTTCGAGTCACTCGAATCGATATAACTAATTATTATTCAAAAATCAAAACATTTTGTTTGACAAAATTGAAATATCCGATAAAACCTTTTCGAACAAACTATTCTTGTCAGTTCTAATTAAAGCTTTAGATACTCATATTTTTCTAATATAAAGGCTTCAGTTAAAATAAATTATGTAGAAAACAAGTAAAATATTTATATATAAAAATATATACTAACTCACTAATAAAAATTCATTTTTTCCTTCAAAATACAGAATATGATCAGCTAAAACTTCAAACGCTCGATCTCAAAACATGGTCAAGTGCAATTAGAACCTTTTCAAAGTAAGGTAACGATGTAACAACGGTGCATAATCCAGTTGATTTTGAATATTCGTTATAAATGTGAATTAGCCTGTCCTACGGCATTTCGATAAATAAGAAGCTAGGCAAATAGATAAACGATGAATACATGATTTCAAAATATTTCTTGGATAATTCTTGATTACATTGGATTTACACTGCACCAAATCTCGTCCGAAAATTATTTTTTGTAGATTTCTGGTTCTTTAGCATTTAGTATGTTCGGATATTTGATGGTGACAGTATCAAACATTTATATTTCAAGTTTAATTAAAAAAAACAACTAATCCCGTGAAAATAAGTACAAATACGTGTTGTCCAATCTAAACTTTCAGTTATTTTCGATATTTGATTGAGACAAAATCAGTTGTAAATTTCAAGTGTGGTATGAAATTCGGATAATAATAACATCTTTTTTTTGTTGTTGAAAATAATAGAAATCTTTAATTATTTTCTATACTATAAAACTGAAAATACATGTATGTCTGTCACAAGAACTGCACATGTCGTTTGAGCTGCCATTTTTATGTCAACTGTGCAATTTTCAAATTTTAACATTACCATTAATTGATGGATTATATTTAGTTGGTGTTAAACGAGGTACGGTGATATTTTCAACATCCAACTTTCAATATTAGCTAGAACCAAAATATCGCCATAATAACGCAAACGAAAATATTTGTATATCATAATATAAATTTCACAAATAGTATTATATCATGCTTATCGTGAATTTCGTTAGCATTTATGAACCAAATTTATATGTTTAAGAGCGGAAAATTATTCATCATTTTAAAATTTAAAAAACTGCACCGAAATACAATCCAAAAACCTCACTTACGTTACATATGCCACAAAATACCCCCTACGATTTTTATATTTATAAATAATAATTGTACATATCATAATTACATTATACATTGTTTTTGTAATTATTATAAATTTATTCAAGCGTTGGTTTTAACAAATATACATTAATTAAACTATGAATATTATAAAACTCTAACATGCGATCATATAATTACACTGTATTACAATGTTATAATATTATCGGGGCTCAAAAGTTGTCAGGGTTGATGATAATAATTTAAGTTTTGATTTAATGAGTTGCAGATTATTTGATTGATTTATTATTTGCTACTATTTTTTACAATTACACTTACCGTTGAAATAAACTTCTAAATGACTCTTGGCATACCATTCAAATTAATACAAAAAGACTTTTCCAACAAGGCTTAATTATATATTGCCGCTTATTACAAAAAAGGTAGCTGACTGTGAATTGAAAAAAATATATTTTTATTGTAATTCCGTATTGTAATTATAACCGATTGTCCAGTATGAATGAGAAACCAGGATTTTTACAAATGAGACAAAGCAATCAAAGTATTTGAAATTAAAATACTGGAACGAATACTTGGGCCGTATGGAAACCTAACGTTAAGCTAAGGCTTTACGAGCATCGACAATTTTCTATGGACCGCCCACGCCTAAGAAATCGGTGAGACATAATTAACAATTCCATAATATGAATTGTTGAAATTTTGTACATTTCCATGTATTTTACACTAAGGACTCGGGTTTCGCCTTTCGGCATCCTCAGGCATTCGAGCACACGAATGAACTCGAACTGGAGAAGGTTTAGTGACGAAATACATGGAAATGCACAAAATTTCAACAATTCAAATTTGATATTGAAATTCCATCAAGCCCCCTCAGTCGATACCTTAAATTGTAAAATGTCATAATTGTCGATATATCTTGCTGGACATAAATTAACTCTCGATAGGCATTTATACATTTGTATGGAGTTTATTTCAAGTTATTTAATATGTATTTTTCGTGTATTAGAAAATAGCTGGAATTTAGCTACTACGAAAGATCAGTTGGCATTTACTTTTTAAATCTTTATTATTATATAGTAACGAAAAAAAATTCATTTATTTCTACAAGTAGACATTTGTCTCAAATATTGTTGTGGGCTATTTCAGCGTCACTTCATTACTTATGTTAAAAATAAATAAGTTTATTCTGAAATATACATAAATCAATTATTATTATTTAGCGGATGTGAGTAACTCAAATTTATCAAAATTAAATAAAGTAGTCATTACGGGTGATTATATAATAAGTCATTCCGATAACCTCTTTATGTGTTATCAAACAATTCGAAACATTTCATATTTGCTTAATTACTTTCTATTTTGATATTTAGGTCTCAGCAAAAAAATGTCTGCGGTATCGATAAATTTAATACGAATTACAATCGACCTGCATACAAAACTTTACAATAATTACACTTTACTATTACACATATTAGCCTATGGCACAATTTATTATCAATACGTATTTGGCGGTTGGCTAATTAATTAACATTGTAGGATCTGGCCGCCGACAGTATCGCTCGCCGTCAAAAATTAGGCCAAGAGCAAAACCTTTCCACAATAATGTTTTTTCATGATCGATTCTTTAGAAATCATAGTAATATAAGATTATGTTATGAGTACGTGATTGCGAAACACTGTCCAGACTCGGTACATTATACATTGTTAGATACATATTTTTTTAAATAATAATAATAAATAATAGTAACTGCTGCAAAAAGTTCATAGTAATCGTATTATCATCAGTGACGTATAACATGTGTAGTCGCAGGGTCATCAAAATGCCTTAATCTCTCAGTTATACAATTTAACAACAAAATCTTTTTATATACCTTTTAAGTGTTGTGTTAAAATAAGTTTATACTTTTGTAGGGATACATGACGCCCCGGATTTGCGAAATGTGAGATCTGAGGAAATGTTTCGTCTTTGGTCAGCGAAAATTATAATTGTGTGTAAAGAAAAAAAGTTTCCATAAAACGATACTTCTATCAAGTCATTATTTCACACAACAGCAGTTGCAAAATGTGATATTACCGAGTGCAAAGATAAGTAAATTCGTGATTGAAAAGGAGACGAGTGAGAGTCATAAAATACAATATTTGGAAAACGCAATACATCCAGAGAAGAATATAGAAAATGGATCATTCTCCGATAGTGTAACATTAACTCCGGACTGCAGTACCGGCCTCGACATCAGCATATCCTTCCTGCTGATTAATCACGTCAACATACAATATTGGAATCACATATTCCCAAACTTCGTTTCGCTTCATTCTCAGAGGTAAACAATAAAAACTGGTACATCGTTAACCAAGTGCAAGATATTAAGTTACTCCCAAATAAAGTACACAAATGATGATTTATTACAAACATTGTTCCGTAAAAGCACAATATTAAATCCTGTAACAGTTCAAAGTTTAAAACTCGCATAATACCGGAGTTCACGTTTACAGTTCGAATTGAAGAATACTTTGTATTTACTTATATTGTGTAAATTTTATAAGAACACACAGTAATATTATGTAACCACCTTATTATTATGCAAAGGCGAAAACATCTACACATTTAGAAGTTCGTGCAGGAAACCAGAAATAAATTAATAACTTTTTTACGCTCTACTATAAAGTCTTCTGTCGTTTTTGAAGTCAGTATTTTCGGTGTCTACGTATTCAGTTCTATAGGTAGGCATTAGGGCATCCAATCCCGGACCCTTTTTCTGATCCGGGATTTCGGGATTGACGTTTTTTCAATCCCTGGATTCCGGGATTGAAAAAAGCTAGGTTTTCATATTTGAAATTTTCAAACAATTTTTTTTCTGTGATATGTACCACGATAAACCGTGTAATTGAAGCCACAGAAAAAAGTATTACAAATGTTCAAAAACCCCGTGAAAAAGCTTTTGTAGTTCACACAAAATATGAGGATAGATACTCTAGGTAGATATGTTCCTAAAAACGCATAAAAGAACATAATACCTAATTATAAGATGATTTTATTTATTTATAATCAAAATATAAAATAATACAAAAGAATAATAATTATGAACAAGTGCGATCACATAAAAAAACGTTTACTTTTTTTTCAAATATGTATCTCTAATTCGATTTTTTTATTTGTCTTGTTGTTTGTTGGACAAGATAATAAAACTCGATAAATTTAACATGATTTCAATAATATTTTATTAAATTTATACATTTACACAGAAAAGAGTTTTGTACATACAAATAGACCTGATATAATAACGAGTAGAGGTTTAAGTTAATCAAATACTAGGTAGGTATATCACGAATACTCTTATTTATATATAAAATTATTTTAATTTGTGAATACAAATATTTTGCATTCAGACATTTTAGAAGTCACTTAATTATTTAGTAAAATAAACACTTAGTTATCTCGTAATTATATCGTACTAAAATGTTATTTTAAATTATAAATGCTTAGATATTATGTTATATTTATTTTATAAATTAAATTCATCTGAACATGAAGACATTCAGCAGAACCACCTTTTATTTTTAATCCTCACTTTTTACACTCCATTTATTGTTCATCTCTTTCTTGCAAAAAGTATTTCCAAACAGAATATTCATAGTAAATTGCACTGTTATCGTCTAAAGTTTGTATTCTAAATTTTATTAAAGATTCAGAAAAATCACTACGCACAAGTGTAGTTGTCCGTATAAAAAATGATTCCAAAGATAATGTCGCATAAAACAATAAATGGTCTGTTCCTGTCTATAGCTGATTTGAAATATGAGAGTAAGAGAGAGCACAAAACAAACATTAACCATGCATACCTACCTGTTACAGCCTAAACGTTTTTTATTTGTATAGTCCATCGAGTAAAAATTGACAGTTTGACTAAGAATTATTTTTTGATATTTTCCAGCGAATCCCGAAATCCCGGTATTTCTATTAATTCAATCCCGGGAATACGGGAAAAAGTATGATATATAACTATAACTCATCTTTAATGTACAAAAATCCGTTAAAAAAACAAGCAATAAGGGTACTTTGAAAAAAATAATGCTTTAAATGCGATTATCTCAGAACTTGTTTTAATGGCAGTCTTTCAGACCTGCTGTCAGTATAACCTTTGATATGCGGTAGTATCTCAACAGAAAATTAAAAACATAATTTGAATTCAGTAAAATCTTTCGATAAAAAAAATTTATTGAAAATAGTAAGTTTAGTTTTGGTAACCCTGACTAAACGTGTGCGTCATGTAACTTGTAACACTGACTATTATTATATTTCTAATACTGAATTGGAACTGTAAGTTTATTACTTTCAATCCTTGTACTCAGCCTCCAATTTTATTGAAAAAACACTTTCAATTCTTATCAAATTATCGTATATGAGTAATTAACTATCAATGTAATTCCGTTAATATGTTGTTTTATTTTTATGAAACGTAATGTTGTACAACACAAATAATACTCAGCAATAGCAATAAATCTAAGCTGTTTTATTTTGTTTCTAGAGATCGGCACTGTAACGTAACACAAATATGAGTTGTATTAAATAGTATACTTTATATTATAATATATTAAAAATATATTTTTTACCATGCCCGCTCGCAACGTGGAGCATATGGCCGCCTAATAGAGGTTTCTCAAGAGAAGTTTTCCATCAGAACTGCTTGTTAGTTGCTCAACCTCTCTTTTTTCGAAGTGAGTAGGGATATAAGGATAGGGCTAGGACAGGACTAGTGGTTAGATGAAGGTTACTCCAGCCATTCCTAATCTTTGCGATCTCCTTTCAAACCGAGCGAATAAACGTACAAGATGCTAATTATTTTCAAAATATATATATAATTCAATGACCATTTCAATTATAATATAACAATAAGCAACTACATATTATATTATGAGAAACTCTTTAATCTAACGCAGCATAAGTTGTAACAATTTTACAACAGATACGGATACAGGTTTTATTTTTTTGTGTTTAAAAAAACACGCACATGTCTCCAACAATTCTAATTGTCATTGTAATTAAACTTAACATATTTAATATATTCACTGATACCCTATCCTTACATGAATAGTTTATAAGAAATATTAAATAAGAAATCTTTTAATAAATTATTATCGATCAATGGTATATACATCGTGTTGACAAGATTTAAATTCTGACAAAATGATACATTGACGATGTCAGTAGATTTTTTATTTATGTCATTACATTTCTTCATTTTTGTTTTATAGCATGGATTCAGAATCGAAGTGCATAAATCAATAACTGTAATTTGATATTTTATATTAAGTCATATTCATAAATACCCTTAATTTATTGTTTCTTTGAATTAAAATATAAATCTCAGGTTTATCAATCATGGAATATGCTACGGCCGTCTTACGTGGACAAAGTCTTCGCAAACTTTGTGGCGGCGCGGCATAGCTCGAAAATATCAATCGTTCTCCGTCAATGGGTGTTTCCTACGTGAGGGATCACGAAAAGATGCGGCGCACCGTTTCAGTGGCACCATCAGTTGGTTTGATAGTTTCACTCGAATCTAGCGTGGTGACATGTGTTTTGCATTAGCTAACGCGGTGACGCGCTTGCACGTAGGACAGCTTTTCCGCTTCGCCTCTTTTCGTCATATATCGATTCAAATCGCACCGACATCGTCGCGGTTTGACTTCGTCAACGCAAGACGCGGTGTTAATCTTGGTTGGATATTCATAGAAATAAATCCGGTTGCAGAAAAAAAACACTTAGAGAACCAACACTTGCTTGACTAACAGTCATTAAATAATTCACCGTGATAATTTGTAATACCAAAAAATAGAATGTTTTCATTTTCAAAAAATTTATTTCGGTATTGAAAAGGCAACCGAAATTCCTGGATAATGGTTTTGTAAATACCGCTATCACTAACCCTACTTGCACCACCATATTATTATATTATTTAAGTGAAATAAATTATTGGTATCGAGAATTGATTAAGTTATTTACGATAAATGATTAAATTGAGTCAAATGATAACAAAATCGTAATGATATTTGGACAGCGAAATCATAATTTTAAAAAATCTGCTCCACCCATTCAAACACAAAAAAATGGATTAGTTGACACTAAATAATTGACATGCAAAATAATTAAGCATTTATTAAGTATACATAGAGCTGTAATTAATTTGGTAATTGAAAAGGCAAGGTAGACCACTTATTTAATAAATTTCTGCATCACATTATATAGTTATTATATTATTAATCTTGTCACTATAGTCCTTCATGTATTTATATTGTCCCCGTTCTGGCAAAAAAACGTTTAATCGTTAAGTTCTAGTTTAATCCGACACGGCAAAGATTTTCATTCGGCCCTCCAAAAGTTCCCGATTTTTGTATATAAATTATTCATATAGGAAATATTAATTTTATAAAAAATACTGATTTGGTTATGAATTCGCGACAACTGTTGATTTCAATTCATCAATTGAGATAAACTATCAGGTAATGGACCTAAAGTGAAAGAAGTTCGTTATAAAATGTATTGTTAGAAGGGACCAAATGTTTGTTTACTCGAAAATTTCTCGGATATTTTCATTTATTGGAATTCTAAGAAAGTACTGCGAGCAACATAGAACAATAGAAATATCCAGATAACCTAAATCGAAAATAATCAGTTGTATTTCAAAGTTTGCAGAATCCACATTACTTGATATTCTAACTTGATTTCAATAAGAATTCATTTGCTGTCCGGCCCTCAATCAATCCGGCCTGTTTCTCTAAAAGTTTGATTACAACTGACCTAGTGTGTATTGAGTTGTGCGTAAGTAATATGCATGATAAACGAGTTGATTAGTGGCGGCTAGCTAATCGAGTCAATTGACCACGGTGATTCGTTCAGAAAGATTCGATTATTCGAATCGCCTTATTTCGTCTTAACATAACTTTTTGATGTGAATAAATTTGAAAGCGTACTTATCATCGAATATAATATATTTAGCCAAATCAATAATATTGTTAGTTATGAAACAGATATTTTATATCACTTATATATATATAATTTTCTTTAGGAGAAGGTACATCTACGACTAAATTTTTTCCCACTTTTGTCAAATCCTAGAGACAATTTGAATATATATTCCAATACCATTCCATTTTATTACAATATTTAAAATTTACAGCTGCGTCGGATTACTCCAATGGTTTATCTTCAATTACTGAAATTACGGCATTTTAAAGGGTTTTTCTAGCCCCGAGTCATTCGCCAAACTCAAGTATTATGATTTATGAAAACATACTGAAAGCGCCCGAGTTGAGTGAAGACAAAAAAAAAGCCAGTACCTCTTGAAATCTGGAGATATTATGATGAAATCTTTCATCGATTTTGTAAAATATGTCATTAAAAATTATTACGATTAGTATTCGAATGATTTTCCGAATATTTTAAGCAGTGCCGAATATTTTCGGATATTGAATATTCGAATATTCGTGATGGAATCCCTAGTTGGAACTGCCTGCGATTCCTCTTCTTCAAAGTGGTGGAATTCCGGTTGCCTTAACGACCATCCCGTGTCAGCCATAAGGTGTACTTCGCAAAAGTAAATAATGCTGGTATATCATTGGAAGAAACAGCAATTAGCGGATGACAAGGAATCTTGGAGGTACTGCGTAATGGGCAAATCTTAATATTCATGTGATGTTTAGGGTAAACAAAATTGTCATTCAACGTTGTTTTATTTTATACATAATACAATATATTTGTTTTCTTTTTTTGAAAATTATACTGTCAAGATTTGATATAAATTTATGCAGAAATAATTAGTACCTGTTTATTTCGCAAAGATTTTTTTTCAGTAAAAAACTGACATATTCAATGAAAACAATTTGAAATCTTTTATTATTTAACAGCTGTTTTTAAGGCATATGTAATTTTATCCATCGTTGCATTTTTGGACCAATTGACATGGTATGGTATGTGCTACGGATGGTCTAGAGGAACCTCAATCCTGCCAGTCTCTTTCACCAACCGAATGGATTCCGTCACGCTGGAAGGCCGCTCATGACCATCCATAGGATGTACTCGGCGGATCTACGGGATGTAGGAATAACCAGGGAGGAAGCAAGAAAAGCACTATGTGCTGGCCATGTCATCCATTTACTGCATTTATATTTAAATGAACTTATTTTCACGTTTTAAAATTTTTTGATCTTTTCGAATATATTCGAATATTCAAAGATCTTAATATTCGTTATTGGAATAATTTATAAAGCGAATATGTCGAATCCCCAATCCAGTACCCGCATCCATAAACAAAGCAGTCCAAGTTTATTGTCAATAATGTTATTCTCATTAATGCGTAGGATGGTATGCTGCAAATATTTAAATATATGCAATTAATCAATTACTGTAGAAACATAATATTTTCCGTAATTATAATTCCATCTCCATGAAACGTTCCTTTAGCCGTGTTACATAACAATTAAAAAGTATCTGCTCGTCGACGTCATCAGTGTGTATAACAATCGTAGGAATGATTTCCAGTCGTTTATTGCACGCAATTTAATAATGCTATTCTTTACAGATACACAATACATTTGAAACAAGCATAAAACAGTTTTTTCTTAATACGTATCATATTATCTAAGTAACTAGTCTGCATACATTTGCTGCATTGCTCAAGTTGTTTGTGCCCATAAGTAAATCCTTCAAACCAACGACGTATTCTAAATGATATTTTAAAATTAGCACCAATATTTTTCAAGTTTGTTTACCAAATCAAGAAAAAAAATTGTTAATTATTATTGATGTCTTTTCAGTTTTCTATAAAGCGACAATCTTACTGTACCCACATCTAGGAAAGATTGATGATAAATTCCATTTTAGTATATTTTGACAAAACACATATTATAATATCGTCACAATATAGTAAAATACAAAAATCAAAATGTCTACTTTATATAATATAGTCAATGGAATCGTATTATAAATTACAATATGTACTGTGTAAACTCTAAACTGAAGGTAATATCACTATTCGCAAATCGTTTGGCAAATACATTTAAAACACTATGAAAAAAACTATATTAAATACCAACAACAAAAAAAAAAATGTGGAAAATATACTAAGTAAAGTTTTTCTGTGTAAATAGATGGGCGGGTGAACAATCACATAAGATTACTTTTAAGGAGTTAACTGTCAATTCTTGGTGGAAAGACATTATATTTTAAAAATAAAAACACAATTTGTTTGTACTACTTCCACATATTTATAATGATCAGGACCGGTTTCGCTCATCACGAGCATTATCAACTGATAAAAATACAAACATAACAGGCGTATTTATATAAAATTGAGTGAAAAAATGAAGGTATATAAAACTGATGGTTCATGAACTGAGACAAGAAAATATTGATTAACAAACAAAGTAAACATAAATCAAATGAAACAGTCTACAATTAAAATGTTATGGACCTCTTGCAAATCATTAAATACTAATATACAATCGCAAATATAGCTACATTAAAAGTCCATTTAGCTGAACAAAATTACTAATGACGATAATAATATAAAATAATGACTCAGGGAAATTATAAGTAAAAATTAATGAACCATTTAAAAGTAATCAAATATTAAGTATGTAATGATAAACAGCCATCTTAAGTGGGGAAAGCAGAGCAGCTATGAGTATCCAATAAATTTTAATATCTGAAAAACAAAAATTACAGAGACAGAATCAATTCTTAAAAGTTAAAAATGAAAGTTAAAAATAACCTTACCGGTATAATACAAATTAATGAATCGGATATAACAAAGGAGAAGATGCAAAGACGGTTTGCTCATTCAATAAATTTGAATTGGGCAAAAATTTATATCTATTTATTTCTAAAATCTCTTGTTTATCTAATTTTAAAGATTTGTTATTTAAGTGCAGGATTTTGAAATTTTGGGTTAAATCAAACGTATGTTTATTTAGAAACAAATGGTTACCAAATGTAGACAAATCATCTCCTTTTTTAGCACAAGCTAGATGTTCCTTGATTCTAATATTAAAAGACCTTCCTGTTTGTCCGATATATCTAGCTTCAAAAAAAAAAAAAAATCACATAAGACAGTATCGCAAGGTTTTCAGGAGAAAGTTTGTTCTATCTAACGACATTTTTATTTTATTTTTAATACACAATCTAACAATAGAAACGTCACAGAACGTTGCAGGAAACAAAAATATGTTGTATCTCAGTATCTGATTATATAAATCTAACTTATGTGATAATTCTCCCCCCCCCCCCTTACCCTCGTGTTTGAATAACGTTATTTCATGTCACTTTTAAGGTGTTAACGGTCAATTCTTGGTGGAAAGACATTATATTTTTAAAAAATAAAACACAATTCATTTGTACTTGTTTCGCTCATCACGAGCATTATCAGTTGATCAGTTGATAATGCTCGTGATGAGCGAAACCGGTGCCGATCATTATAAATATGTGGAAGTAGTACATATGAATTGTGTTTTATTTTTTTTAAATGTTATTTCATGTGTTTACGAACAATTTGATTTACTACAAATTTTGCAAATATTTCACTATTTCGGCAGACATGCTTAAAATGAAGTATAATTTGACCTATGTGATTGTTCACCGCAACCATGGATAGTATGTCTAAAATATAGTACAAATTATTAAAATGCCAATCATCGAAAATCCTTAACAGACAGTCTTATAAATTTATAGCCAATTGTATGCTGTATAATACCACTTCCACGTAATTAATGTATTAGTAAATTATTTTAATTTTTTGTTCAGCGTTTCTACAACTCGAGTATTTACGTATTTTTATTTAAGAATACATTTATAGTATGATGAAGTATTTTTATGAATCATAAATCATCTTGCAGTAAATAAACTTTTTACACTCCTATACTTTGTTATTCTCAATAACTAAAATGAGTTTCGCACTGTAGAATAGATCGTTCTGCACGACCGCCATATTGTTGGCACTTCGGGTGATAAAGTATACATAGCCTTTGTTTCTACTATCGTTCATGTCAGTGTTTCTAATGCTTTGTGATCGTTGTTTCCTATCCAGAGGCAATTTTTTTTATACAATGTAATTACAAATATGAATTTAAAGGTGAAAACTGTCAATTCTTGGTGGAAAGGAATTTTAATAATAAAATACATTTTTTATACCGATTTAACAATTATGAAATAATCAGAACCGTTTACGCTCATTGCGAACATTCTCAACTGATGAAAAATAAAATATTATTATATGTATAATATCGGTGACTTAGGGACACACGGAAAAAACTACAAAAATGAATTAAATATACCATTTGTATAAAAAAAACTCAATAAACAGTCTCAATTATCGTATTGACCCGAATATAGGACCAACCTGATTATAAGGCCACCCACATTTTTTTAATCCACTTGTTGGGAAAAAAAATTGTCACATTGAAATATATTGTGATGGATGTACTATAGTCACCGAAGCAGTGAATTTATTGTTCATTTGTTTGATACGTATATAAAGCGACCCCCACCCCCTATTTTCATGTCGCTTTTTTTAATAATAATATACCTTGTTGGGGTAATACGGTATATTCTAGTAAAACATGTCTTTGATGATGATACGTCAGTAATTTCCAAAAAATGAAATAAAAAAATATATATAATTACGTCACTCTAAATTATTCTTATGAGTATGTCACATCAAATTTACTGAATGTTTCTGTTTTTTTTTTTACAATATAAAACAAACCATTCTTAACAATAAAAACAATTTTGTCATTTTTCTCAGTTCGATATTTATATAGCTTCACTCTTTTGTCCCTAATCCCCTGATATTGTTTATGTCTAATACGAAAGTAACTAAAACAATTGGTTTACGATTATTAAAATAATTTACAAATTAATGAAGAATAATTTCTAAATAAATTAAATTAAATTATCTGTAATTAAAATATATGCAATCGAAAATTAAACGGTTGTTTCTAGTTGTGGTCCTTATCAATAAATAAAGATGTGTAAGTAATACAAAACAAAAAGTGTTTTATTTTTATAAATATAATTACAAATATTTTTATAACTCTTCTCACTAGAACGGTAGCAAGATATTGTTCAACGTTGAATCGTCTGAATTTGCATTTTTTTGATTAGCGACATCTTTTTTCCGTACACGCATGAGATTTCATCCACTTCATACATTAAATAATGTCAGTACCTATCGTCGATTATTCTGGTGTAGGAGCCTGCACGGGCCGAAATTTGATCAATTTACCAGGCCCGGTCTGAGCCTTAATATCACACTTGTTACCCGAACCCGGCTCGAAGCCAAGATTATTTTTCTCATCCCGATTTTTTTTTAATTACAATATCGTCTACTCAATTTTAACGAAACAATGCTTAATATTGAATTTTCTGGCATAACGATCTGCAACTATATAAAACCAACGGAAAGCAGCTTTAAAATAATATACTCACTTTATTCATGTACGAACAAATAATAAACTAATGGTCATTCGTAAATAAAGAAAGCATTGTTTCAAATTAGTTGACACAATTTTATGGACTTACCTCAGATTCAAGATCCCGAAAAATATCTATGATACCATACTTTTTCCAACAATATAGGTTAATATAAAATGTGAAATACATTATCTTATTAACTTATTGTTATTAGTAGTATTGCCGCATTAGTCATGACCCGAACATAGTCTGAAATATTTTTCAGGAATATAAACTCATAAACCGATCCCGTGCATTTGTTACTTAAACAGGTTACGACTATTAGTAGATAATGCGCACTAAGGGAGAAAGCAAGGAATTTTATCTCTTATACAATCTGTAAGAGAAATTGATCAAAGTCACAGCATGAAGTTTATTTGTTGACTCACAATCAGTATTAATTCATTAAAAACGGAAGCGTTAAAAGTAAGAGCTAAGCTCTATACGACTAAAAATATACTGTAATTGATATCTACTCGTAAATAAAAAATGTGTTGTTAAACGTGTTGTTTAAATGTGATTTATTTAGGTTGAGTCTTTGCTTTGTCCATCAGCCACGCCCTTCACCCCATATTGAAGTGAACCACACTTTCAGAGGCGCTGCTCAATCTGAGTAAGGTCAAGGCTTTGCTAACCGCACTTGACGCTCACGATGTAAGAGCGGAGCACCACGCTGGCTGCATTCATCAGACTATTATACAAGCATCGTTGCTTTAATGCTGTTTTAATCTTATAGTCGTTACCATAGACAATCCTATTTACTGGACTCTTTTTCGCATTGTTAAACTGATTGGCTTCCGATGATAATTACTCAGAATTAGTACACAGATACATATTTGAATATACGAATGTATAAGCCCACAATTAATGGTACCAAGAAAAATTGAAGAAAAAAAGAAGTATGTTTTCAATGTTATAATTTAAAAAAGTATTAAAATACTTACCAATACACGCAAAACATCATAATTAACAATCAATGCAGCAAAGTACTGGTCAGTGTTCGCCTATTCGCATAACCACGCTAGTGAAACTTGGCAAGGCAAAACTTGTATAAGTTATTGAATAAATTTTGTGAATATTTCCAATGGATAATAATTTGAACAAACTAAGGTGAAATACAACTTAATTTGACGGATCGTTTCAAGTAGGGCTCCCGTCTCGGGATCCTGGTCAATTAGTCAATCCCGGGATTGTCTTAATATCAATCACAGAATTTTGAAATGAACTGTAAATGTAAAATAAAATATATTTCAAATTGAATACTTCTTTATTAACTAAATGGTGTTCCTTCGTGTTTGTTAGTGCTCTTACTTTTTATAATACCTACTTAATTCATGTATGTATTGTGGTCGTCCTTCTTTTCATAATTCGTAACAACCGTAGACAGGATTTTGACAACAATTTATTTTATTGTTTTTTTACATTATTTTATAAGACTATTATATTATATGTCGGCGTCCGTGGCGCAGTTGGTAGCGTCGCTGGCTAGGGTTACAGATATCTCGGGCTCAATTCTCGGTGCGGACGGTTTTCATAGATTGATCTTTCAATCGATTTATGGATTTCTGTCCGTAGTCTGAGTCCTCCCTCCTAGCCATCGCATCCTCACGGGGCGTAGCGAGAGCGATTAGTCAACCATTAGTCCTGTCATAGCTCTATCCTTATATCCCTACTCTTCGAAAAAAGAGAGGTTGAGCAACTGAGTAACAAGCAGTTCTCGTAGAAAAATTCTGTTAAGATACCTCCATGAGGAGACCATATGCTCCACATTGGGAGCGAACATGGAAAAAAAATTATATTGTATAAATATAATCTTACTTAACATATGAGAAGTGAATTACATTTCAAAATATATGTTAAACTAAAATAAATTTAAGGCATATTCTTATTTTTTTTGTTTGTAAATTGAATCTGATTCAAAAATTCATTCCTATTGAAGTAACAATAATGGACACAAATTGAATTTTATAAGTATAATTCAAAACATGAAATTACACTTAATGACCAATCCCGGGATTGAAAAATTGTGAATTCCGAAATCCCGGGATCATAACAATTGTTTGGAATTGAATGCCCTTGTTTCAAGTACATTGACACGTATTTCCGGTCGTGCATCCAGTAGAGACAAGCAGAGATAGGCGTTAGATTACACACAGAATAAGACAATCATAAAAATGATCTGTCGACTACTATAATCAATAAATATGTCATACACAGTTTCAAGAAAAATTTTAAATTACTTTATAGATGGACTATATAAAACCTTTTTGTAGTTCAACTAAATTTAATCCAAGTCTAAATTAAAGTCTTCAGATAATATGACATATTAATTAAAAGTTTATAAAAGCAGATAAACGCATTTCCGACCAATGTGTTTGCTACCATTTCGAACTATAATTAACTTGGCATTGTATAATGTAGATAAGAAAAAATCAAAATGATTTGGAAAATCCATTAAACGTTTATAAACATGATACATGTAGGGTTGTTATCAATATACATTATATTTTTCGTCTGAATTTAAATCCTGTTTACTTGAATTACTATTTTATATGATTCTTATCAGGGCTTCGAACTGAAACTAAACTTAAAACCCGTTATTTTTGTGGGAACGAAAACCGGAACTGAACTGAAAAAAATATCGTTTTTTCGGTTCGGTAAATATTCAAATCCGCGTAAATAAATCATTCTCGATCGTGTCACGCACTCGATATAATTTATATATTATTTTAAAAAATTATATCTACCTCCGTAACCATTTGTTTCGAAGCGTAACGCCTGGCTATCATAAAAGTACCATAAAATGTTCTGAATTGTGTTTGAAAATAATTTGTTAATACAAATAGAAACATTTCAAAATAAATCACTCGCAGCTGAAACGAAAACCGCAACCGAACCAATATATATTACTTAAACTCGTAACCCTGATTTTTATCATACAAGTAATAATTAAATATATAATAAATTCATTTCGCCTCATATTATTAAAATACCTTGGAAGCTCACTCACCTTACGTTTAACTACTTATGAGTACCATACAAAACCCACATACTAGACGTAATTATATAAACACTACTTCACATCTTTCAGATTTCCTCAATTATTATTATTAATTGATAAATTTTATTGGATAATTCAAACGGCATTTAAGCAAACAAGAATGTCACACCTCTGAGATGGTGTTGTCAACTATCATACTACTAAAAAGTATTACCAGGTGACAGTGACAGCGAATCATGTGCCAGCATTCGTTTGATGCAAACGGTACTCAGTAGGAAATTTGGATTATTGAGATTTTGTTCGGCATCTTCAGACATTCGAGCGCACGAATGGACTCGAACTGACGAATGATACGCAGTAGAGTAACAGAATGTGTGAGTGTAGTGTGCATCAAAACTTGACTCACCTGTTAAAACTCTTATGCTCAGACACATACTCTCTATCTATCATCGCATGCACAGAGAGAAAGAGAGAGAATGTATGTGTGCATGTGTGCTGCATTACAGATAAATCATGATAAATACCTATATATTATAAGAACTGAACATAAAACATGAAACAATACTCTCATTATTTACTAATACAGTTTTTTTTTCGAAACTTCTTGAATATTATGCATATATGGGGAAGAAATAAATGGTTTGTATATTTGAACTAGCCAGTGTTCGATGAAATCTCTTGATAGTATTCATAAGTAAACTCCTGGTTAGATTTGACTCCCTGAAAGGAGGCGGAAGGAAAAAATGTTGGTAATTTAATTATTTTAAAAAGACATTTACATAACTCAATTTTATTTCAAGCCCATTCATAACTTCCGGAGAGAGAGAGAGTAGCCCTGATGTTACCTATATGTTTTAATTTAATTATGTATTTTAAAACTGCTTTATTTATAAAATCCACTGTTTGCGCGTATTTTTATCAAGCACCGCATACGTGGACATCATTAAACAAAAAAAAAGAAGATTTTTTAATGCTAAACTATCATGAATAACCGAATTTATTCCGTAGTCGTCGAGTAAAATTGACATAATATCTTAAAACATGACAGCGATTAAACCAAAACGAACGTCTGAGGATCGCAACCCATTGGTTGAGAATTCTTGTGTTTATAGAGTGCTAGAAGTCCGTAGTACATGACATTGGATTAATTGTTATTCCGATTTACAATTAGAATATAAATAATTATGTTTTATAACATTAATGATTTATTTAAACATACAATTTTAGACTTTAGTAATCTCTCTTATACTTACAGCTCAACGCTACTGTTTTTAACCTTTGTTGAAACGAAGCATTTTTTTAAAATTTAAATACATTTTTTTTTAAATTAAGCCTGCCAACATTTTTATAGAAGTTTTATTTATACATGTATGAGTGCTAGAATATCCTAAAACGTTTGCGCTTTTTCAATGCTGTCATAAATATATTTTTATGTGCATAAATAAATTGTGCTTTGTTTCAATAAGTGTGTCTGAGGTAACCAAATCCAAAACTGTCTAACCGTTCCAAGTTTTCTAAGTCTCTGTCCCATATGATTTTTTAAGACTATTTGCCAATTCACTTGCAATTAATTATGTGTCATGTTTACTTATCATTACTTATGACAAAGAAATTACCTGAGCAAAGAGCCGTAAGATCTGTAAATTTGTTTCAAATGTACCTACGATCGAGAAAAAACATTAGTTAGTTTGGTATCGACCACTTCGGTCAAAGTCACGTGATGCACGTTTATATGCTGTGTGTGACTGTGTGACCTCTAGCGAATCAGTGTAAGGAATATTCAAACTGACGATTCAAACGCGTTTTCAAAGAGATTTGTAATAACGCTCAAAATACATTATCGTATAATTTAAAAAATAAAAAAGTCGGCAAATATTGACGGCTAAATCTAAAATACCACAAATCCACGACTCCAACCCCACAACCTTGTTTACAAGAAATGTTCTTATTTAATTAATTTCAACTTTAGATGTTGGCGATAAGGGTTAGTACGCTACCCGCACAATTGTTTTTGTTTTCATTTTAAACGTAATTATTCTAGAAGGGTTAGGCATTGGTATCGTTGGTGTAGAATTAATTTATGCTGATTACTCAGACCTAATCGGTGAAGCATTGGGTCTGGTTGGACTTCTTTGGGATCAAGGTGACGTAGCTATCCGAGAACCAAGGTTAACCCCATCTAACAACTATACGCATCACGAATACACGAGCAATAGTAATAATTCAATTTCGAGACTTGCCATTATCAAGTATTTACCCGACTCAATAAAAATAACACCATTTTTTTTACTTAAAACAAATTTTATTTTGTGGCGACAACGTGTAACGATTAGAGTCGAACACCCGACAATTCAATAATGCTATACGTTTCATTACCGATACAATGAGATGACAATGTCTTGTCACTTACTGGTCAGCCAAATAAATTCATAGAAATCTTGAAAATGTTAACATAGATGACAAACACTATTTGGACTAATTTCTGGATGAGCCAATTTACAACTGTACATGATCATTTCGCTACTAAGCACTTCCAGCTTGGTCGGTTAGTAGATACTATATGCCATATTGAAAATGCACCAATATGATCATGGATGCTCATCAAATCTTTTTTGAATATCTAGATATGGAAATCAAATTTCAACTCGCAGCAGCTCTGCCAATATTAGTGACATACCATCTTTTCCTCGTTGCACTTTAAAGAACATGCAACCAAATTAGATTGAGTATTTCTTTATCAGAGATTGTGAGATTTTGCGATAATTCATATTGAACATAGTATTAAAAATTAATACAAAAATAGAAATCACTAACGATTTTACTAATACGACTGAATTTTCTTCATACACTGTTCCCATTTCAAATCGCCCTCCATTCCATGATTCATGCAAGGCATGTTCATACCTCATGCCGTTTTTAAATGAAGGAATAAGAAGCAATATTTATCGCCATTAATATATTTTTTAGATACTTCTCTAAAACAAAAAGTCCTCGAAGCGACCATACGAGGAAAGAAAGCCATAGATGCTATGGGAGGAGATGATGGATGCCAACAGGTTCCTTAAAGTCTTCAATTGGACAGGAGTAGAAAGGACTTGGCCGCATGGAAAAAAATAAAATAATGAAGGAGATCGCGGCTTGACATGAGCTGTAACACCATCAAAGAAGAAAAATATTGGACATCATATCATAAAAATAACATCACTTACCATTAAAGATGTGCAATGCTCTTGCAAACATACTTACTTTGGTGTCTTATTTAGAAAATGGTAGGCTAAGAGTTAAATAAAATACATGAGTCAATTACGACGACAAAACTATCGTAAATATCAAACGTCATAATTTAGTAGTTCTAGTTATTAGAAACTCCATAAGTATTAATATTAAACGATTTGATATCCGTATGTCGTGTATCATGAGCCAGTAAGTCCAAACCTATTCCAAATAATACGCAGATCCCAGATCTATATTATATATATATATATATATATTTGCTGCCCACAGAAGTGACCGGTCTCCCTCCTTTCCTCTCGTCAATATCCTTCACGTCCCCGTGCCTGCCGGGTGCCTGTGATGATTGATATAGTGGTAGCTGTCGTCCCTACCAGAATTTCCACTCAATTTTGCCTCTCACGCCAGCGCAGTACCATTATTGTAGAAAGCGCTCAACAAACTAAATCAAAAATTTAAAACACTAGTATTTTCCAGACAATAATTTATATTATATCATAAAAAAGTATTGTATTGAATAATAGTTTTATTAATAAACATAGTTATTACTTCTTATACAATATTTTAGGTTAAATGATTATTGATTAACATGTTTATACAATAGAATAAGAATTAAGCATTTCGAGTAATTGACCCTATTCAGTGAGACTAAAAGTGAAGTAACTATGATAGTTACAAAGTATCGATATTGTGGAAAGTAAAAAGGGGATAATAAATAATATTAATTATATATTTACTAAACATATTTTTATTGTGTTACTCATTTTGGAACATACTATCAATTTTGCAAGCATTACAGTTGAACTTCGATCCATCGTTTTAAGGGCTCCTCAAAAAAACGTTAAAAGCAGGAAAATATGAATGTGGGAAAGTCTCTAAGCCAATAATTAGTATATTGATTAATGCGAGAACGATAGATCGGGGTTTCTTCGGTCACAAGATATTGTTTGACTATGTCATCCTGGAGAGTCAGATGTACTCGGCGGAGCCATGTGACGCTGGCACGACTCGGAAGGAAGCAAAGAGCTTTACTTGGGACAGAGAGTCTTGGAGAATGCAAAATAAAAAGGTGAATATCGAGGTATACTAACAGAACGCATTAAGTCAGCTTAGGATGGTTTTCTGATTGAAATTCCAAAATGTATGCAATTTGACGCTGTACATACTGGCAAAACGCATAGAATATAATGGGTTTCAAAAAAAAGTATTTTGTAATATTGTCATTTTTTTATTCTGGCAGAAAGCATGATATAACTATAACTCATCGATATAATTTATATTTTTTATACAAAAAAATTGTTATTTATAATTAACAAAAAATATTTTTAAATTACGAATAATTGCACTTAGAAGAGAGAATACTTTGAAAAAAAAATGCTTTAAATGCGATTATTTCAGAACTTGTTTTTATGACATAATTCCCTCCGTCAGTATACCCTCGATGTATATATATATTCTACTTGCAAACTACTGAAGATTTCAGTTATAAGAAATGGCAATGAATCTAAAATTAAAAGTTTTCATATATAGGTCTGGGTGAACTTGAAATATTTATAAAAGTATTTTTACATCTAAAGTTCGAACGAAGTTCTCAAAAAATGCTTGATAAACCTTCAACCCTACACTAAGAAAAAAATGCTATGCGCTGATGCTAGAATATTTGCACGTTTTATTGTAACCATGTCATTTTCCAATGTGAAGCATATGCACTCATAATGGAGTTTATCTCAACAGAAATTGTTCTACAACAGCTGCGCATTACTCAGTCACTCACCTCTCTTCATCGGACAGAAGGATGGGAATCGAGCAGGACCAGTGGTAATCTAATTTCTCTTGCTACGTCCTGCTTTTAGGGAAATTAGACATCACATACACGCCTTCACTATCACATTCATGCCTTCAAACTTTAAACACAAATCCATAAATCAATTTATGATATTGTCCGTACTAAAACCCAAACCTCTTTAAATCTCAATGACATAAAACGAGCGATAACTACTTGGCTACAATATCGGACTCCGATAATAATAGAACAAAATAGTCACATATTGTAAAATATTACTTTGATGCAAAACCCAACATGAATCAGTCTAAAACCTCAATAACATTTCAAACGTAAATGATAGCTTAAATCACCTGGAGTGAATAATGTCGTTGGCTTCGGTCGCGGTGCTCACATGTTCGAGTTCCAGTACGGACAGTTTCATAATTATATTGTATGGAAAAAAATCCAATAGAGAAACTTTATTTAACAGGACAACATGCATAGTTAATTAAAAAGAGCTTTAGTATTTAAATTTGTTTATTGTAAGTCTGATTTTACTTATATTAAAATTCAACCATTTTTTTTATTTGTGTACTACTTAAATTGAATAATTGACTACTCGTTAAGTAATTATGTTTAAGTATTATACTTATATTTGGAAAAATCTAGTTTTTTTCATTGGTAAAACCCAATTAGCTACCCACTTCATGTGTGTATGTTGTGATAGCAATATTCAAACTGTAAAAAAACTAAAAGTAATTTATTTTATTAATTATTTTCAATCTGTCATTTATGTTATAGTTTAATAATCGTATCCATCTCGTCAATCATTGAATAAATTTTCATATATTAAAATTTTAATTTATTTAATATGTATAACATCGGAGTAACGTAACTGAAGATATGTATTTTTTCAATAAGACTTTATTTTGACATTTATTCGGTCATTCTGAAGGTCATATATTATATTCCAGAGCCTCTCAAATATGTAACCATGAAAAAGGCAAAATTTATATTTTTCGAATATCTAAACAGTATTATGAATTACGAAATAAATTTCACTTCCTCCGATGATGATATATTCTATATTATTTATTATCATTGAACCACTAAATTAATACTGATGTTTGAAAACTGCGCGATGAAACTACAATTATATCATGAAGAAGAAAATCATTGCTTTTTTTAAGAAAAATTTAGTCACCCAAAAACGCAAATATATATTACGTTCCTAAAATAATGAATTGTAAAATCGATCTACAAACGGCTCATTCTCAATTATTTAGTTAATACATTGTCAAAAATCGTTTTCATTTCAAGTATATTGGAATGTACATATTATTTAATACACTATATTTTTTGTTCTTACAACGTCTTAAAAAAACCATATTTATATTTTTGTTATTTATCGCTTACTTCCATTAAAAAAATGATTTTTAAATGAGAAAGTTCATTTAAACAAAAATATATTTCTCAATCAAATTAATTATTTTTCATTAAACGAAAATCCATAAAAAAGACTGAAACTTATCATGCGTGCAGTATTAAATCATCACTAATAAAAACTATACGCGATTCGGTATCTATCACTTTTAAAAGATTCACAAACGTATGATTATTGATTGCATAGTTAAATGTCAACATATCTTTCTTGCCCTAAATGTTTTAGTTTGCTTTGACGTCATAGTAAATCATCACGTCAACAGTACAATATTTCAATAATATGAAGGAATAATTCAATAATATGTTCACCATAATAGCAGACTCAACCGCAACCAATACTTTTCCACAATGGCTGAAACAGTACACAAAATTTTAAATTATTTAAAATTTTATGTCGATTTGTAAATTTGTAATTTCAATAGTTTTTCAAGTCAACCAATGAATGTAAACAGCACACAATATTACAGTGAATTAACAAGATTAATTAATTTTAAATTACTTTAAAAATTATTTGATATAAAGTAACAGCAGTAAATTTTTAATCTCATGTTTAATATAAATATTATATATCTTTTTTCTGACCACGTAACGTAACACAATGTTGAACATTAATTTATAGTTAAACATTTGAAACGGTCCACATATTCACTTGCACAGTTTCAATCGACATTTAGATATGGCAGCACGAATCTGTTCATTTTTTCATGTGAACAAATTCAGCCCGGATTGAAACCGCTTTTCAATCCCGATAGCAGGTGGATACGTACGTATTACTATATACTCTTGATAGGATTTTTTGTATAAGGTATTTAGGCGTCAAATAATTTACAACATTTTTTTGCATCCAACATACTAAATTATACGATTGGCCTTTTTATGCTGTAAATTAACAGTCCTTGTTCAACTTTTTAAACTAACTCGCCAGCAATCCATTAGTACACAAAATAACTGATAACGCCAGAGATGTAGAAGATAAAATTAATTAACGACTTTATTCCTACATATTATGCAATCATTGGATAATCAAAAACTCTACGGAACCATTACGAAAGCAAAATAATATAATTTACACATAACATTTTTCCCATCACTTTTAACGAGCTAACTGTCAATTCTTGCTAAAAAGGCATTATAAAAATAAAGCACAATGTTCTTGTACTAACTCTGATTTTTATAAAGAATAGGAGCAGCTTTTTTTCCTACCTCTACTTTCCTACTGAAACTATTATGTTGAGTCCGCTAAGCGGCCTCTTAGTTTAGCTCTTGCTGGAGTGGGTACACTCTGTATCCCTGTATCGGTATGTAAGCTAGCTAAGTAATGTCATATAAAAGACTCTGTCCGATGAAGGCTTTGTGTTGAGAAAACATTTAAGATAAACTCCTTACGAGAATGATTGTCTTTGAATCATATACAAAAGTTCAATGGTAACCAAGAATTGCTTTTTATGTTGTCATAAACTTGAAGAGTTTTCTTATCTTATATTAGACATGCCCAGTTTCTAATGGAATATACGAGCCTGGCTCGTGTTGCCGGGCGCACGTGCCCTCTTCCGTAAGTACTTTAAGTTGACAATGTCTTAATAAAGTATGAGTAAAGATTATAGACATTCCTTCCTTCCAAAGTATATACAAAGACGTTTGCAAGCATATCACCAAGATTATGAATGTGTTACTTTAGAAAAAGAAGTAAACTGACTCGACAAACAGTGGAGATTTTTCGAATTTTTTTTTACATTCGCACATCCAGCCGGATTATTCGGATGATCGACATTTTCAGATACAATGGAATATACATGCCGAAAGATAGCAGTTCAAAGATGACGGGGAAATAGAGAGATTGACATTCGACTAGCAATAACTGTAGTCAAAGTTAACTGTCCGGGCTGTCTGCGACACACACGTACATTCGGTTGAAACAAAACGCCATTATTTGCTCAGCTATAATAGCAATGCTGCTTTACTAAAGCGACAAGTGGCCTATTGAGCTTTGAGTAAACAGGATCACATTGGATAATGAGAATAATATGATCTGTTTTATAAAGAATTTGGAGATTAGGAAACGGAGCAGAAAACTACCAGATAGTCGATGGTCAGAGACTTTGGAGATGGTTAAGGTTACAGGATATAGGATTTAATACTTTCTGGTTTTATCCATAAGACGTTTTGTGTGGCTCTAAAGAATGCTAGTACAAACTGGAAGGAAACGAAGTATTGAACTAGTAACAAAGGCCTGCAAGCGATATGTCGTAACCATATGCTCCAGAGCGCATATGATTAAGGACAAACTAATATTTTTTTTATTAATTAATAGGTACAAAATCTAATATTTTGAGAGCCTGTTGTCTATACCCCTAGGCAGAATGATATAACAAGAGTCGAACCACATTCGAAGTGTTTGTAAGTCTTACATAACTGCTATTAGCTTAGTATATCTTTCATGGCCGTCCCAACCTCAATCTCTTGCTGGGTAAGGGAGCAAGCCTAATTCAAACAAGCCTTCCTTTAATATTATTGAATAACAAATTAAATATTTCGATTTAAAATAATGTATAGTTATTTCATGTGACACTTCTAACCGACATGTGGCCACTGTGCTCAAGTAAAACACGCAAAAAAACAATGGAATTCAAAGCTATCAAATTATTATTTTAGTAACAAAAAAAAACTAACTATTTTTAAATATATCCAGTGAAAAAATCTGCTGATTAAGATTGTCTTTGTGAAATGTAATACGCGCATGTTAAATTTACGTGATGGAAAAAATAATTATTGTAACAGCGTAGCTAATTTGTTTTGGATTCATTAATCGACATATCATTTTACGTTATGACACCTTCTTAGTATTAGATACTTATGTGAAACTGTGGTTCCTGTAAAAAAATAAGCTATTGGGAAATAAAACACTGTAGTTAAAGAGTTTACTATTTGGATTTTCAAGGCTTTGCACTTTTGTGAAATATAATATCGGGATTCTTATTTTTCAAATACCGTTGGAGATGTAGAATTTTGAAATAAACGTATATTAATATTCTCGGTTATTGCATTCAATTATCACCTTTCTTTAAGTATTGGAACAATTGTTATTGTGAAAAATTATGAAAATTATCATTGGTAAACACTTACGTTTTCTACGTATAATTCAATAATAATAGTATAAATTTATGAAATCAAATGATGGTATTTTATATACTGGAGTTATTAAAAAAAAATATTGTTTACTTTAATAGATATTCTTTAAAATAATAAACAAACCAATATACAAAATAATAACAGTTATTAATCACAATTTAATTTATAAAATATTTTTTTTATCCACAAAATTACAATATACTAGTAAAATACTGTCAAATTAAAATTAAAAAAAGTGTAAGTATTACAGATTTAATACTTGAAAAAACCGCAACATTATAAATAACATTATCATATGTATCTGGTTCATACAAACAGTCGTGATTTCGTAAAAGTAATTACAGGCGATTACGTACCGGTCATTTATGAATAATTTAACAATATTCATAAAAAAAAACAATTTATTTCATTAACCTTATATTTTGAGGCCTATAATTATTATCTTTTTTTGACGTATTTGACTGATTTTGGAATAAAACTAGACTCAATTTAATATAAAATATATATATATGCATATGTATTATTATTTTGTAGATGTCAGTATTTTTATTTACTTACGATGTGTTATAAGTCCGCATTTGTGTAGATAATTATTCCACTTGGTAAAAATGGTCATCACATTTCTTCATAACGAAACTGAAAATAAAATATAATATAAAGAAGACAAAAGTCATTAGCGATGAATGGATTTGAAACTCAATGTCCGTAAAGTTTTCCCTTAGCCCATCCAATCCTACAAACCTAACATTGGAAAAGCGATTAGTAAAAGACTATTCATTCCTACTGCCATCTTTGTCCGCTTACTATCGTACTCTTAAAACCTGTTCTCGTTAAAACACCTTCTATCGAAAAAGTGCACTAAAGATCCCATTATCCACATCGAGAGATTTGTTTAAGAAAAATCATATTCTTCATCAGATGGTTTTTAGATTTCAAATACTTTAGCTACGCCACTGGTGCTTCATTTTCCAATTAAATGGCAACGAATCAATAAAATAGGATAAATTACGTTGTGACGTTGGAAAAAATATCGTAGCCTTAATATTAAAAAACCTGTTTTGGGAAGCTTTCATCGGCCAGCTAAATAATATATACATAATATTGACTGCTTAATCTGCAAACCGGCTAACTCCACATTGGCATTTTTTTCAGGACAAAGAAATAACTTCATACTTTAACCATCAAGCAGAATTTAACAATTCCAAAAAATACTTAGTTACTTTTTACTTACACATAGAAGTAACGAGTGTATGTCCGGAAAAATTTATGTACAATATATTACATTAGAAACAAATAGTCTTGTGATATGGTTAGTCTGAAGATGCTTCTTAAAGAGGCGAAACGTGTCACGTTAGTGATAAAATAAGTGGAATAACTCAGTTATCAATTTTAATTTTATATTAAGATTAGTTATTTTTTTCGAATAATTAGTTATGATCATCTGGCTTCAGTTGGAAATCTTCATTCATTTTATTGCAGAAAATTCACTATACATGGAGAAAATTTATAGGAATGCTTGGTATCCACCTTATTTTATGACGTACCGCCACTGATATTAAATATAAGATACTTTTCTCAACAAGAGCGTACGTTTTTTAATGTTTGCGTCTTAAAAAGTAAATCCATATTATTTCCTCACAGGCTATTTTGTAGTGCGTAATAATAGCACGTTTTATTTTTTTACTCTACAGAATCGTATCCCTATTTTGTTTACGATTTTATATAATACGAGAAAAAACCAAAACATAATTATCATCTTGCTATCTACGATATTTTGTATCGATCTATATAATTATACTGCGTGTACATATATTTTTGTAAGTTTCAATATCCGGGGCAGTTCCGTCTCTGAACATTAGTTTTATTAAAACGTTCTATTGATCTGCGTATATAAACACATTAAATTAATTAACTCAATAAGTAAATCATGTTGAATAGAATTTTATAGACCAAGTAAAACTTTGTTTTGTTATGGTTCAGGTGTTATTGTTGACTCGGTAATAAAATAAAGTAAAGTAGTGCCCTTTAAAGTAGTGCTGTCATTAATTATTTTCTAATAGGTTTTTTTATTTTGACCACGTTGCATCTAAGATTATCGGTCCCTCGCCAGTCTTCTTGCTTCAGCGGCCTTCCAGAGTGACGGAATCAGAGACAGGCTCAGGCTCCGCTTACTCATCCGCAGCACATATCCACGCCTGGTCCGTCCGCTCTCTTACCTCCGTCTTCCTGACAAAATCAAACCACCACACCCCTTTTATTCGCTGCAAGCATCTGTTCTCGAAGCAGAATGCATGCGTTGAATAGATGGCACTTGGTTCTGACCGATTACAACCATGAGTGCCAGAATTGCCGCATTGATTTGAAAGTTGCTCCAGCTATCTCTAATCGAATGTTCAGCGTTTGATCTTTATCACCTCAATATCAGACGAATAATATGATTATTATGACAAAATGAACTGAATATTTTGATTGAGAAAAAACGATAATATTGCACATTATTTTTTTGATATCTATACTACAGTTAATATATATATATATACACTCAATCCTTATATGTACGCAATACATTGATTTCATAAATTGACACGTAAAACAAAATCGCGTAAAAAATACCTTACTTCTAAATAATTTGATATATTGGTTCCAAAAAAAAATTCGCGTAAAAAGGTATCAAGAATGTATTAAAAACTATAATTGGTTTTATTTACAAATAAACCTTTAATTTCCTTAAAACGAAACGACAAAAAATGGTTGTCTTTAGGTCGATCATTCCGTTCGCTCACTCTTTTGATGAAACGCTTTTAAAAGGTTTTTTTTGTGAAAATTGAATATATCGCGTAAAAAAAAAAGGAACGGTTCCATCCAAAAAAATCGCCTTAAAAGAGTACTGGGTGTAATGATATATTTATTGATTTTTTTATTCTTTATCATCAAGAGCTTTAGAAGCCAACGGAATATTTCTATTTTGTATAGATTTCGCACTTCAAAATTCAATTGTAAGATATTACTTTAAGGTGTTAACTGTCAATTCTTGGTGGAAAGACATTATATTTTAAAAAATAAAACACAATTCATTTGTACTACTTTGAATTGTGTTTTATTTTTTTAAATGTAAGATATTATTTGCGTAGCATCACTTGTCCATTTTTACAACGACTGTCTTTATCGTAGTCGCTCTGGCAAAAAATGTAGAGTGGAGAAACTTGTTTGAATATTTTTGTTTCAATCATACATAATAAAAATAATAAACGTTCAGCATGTGAATTTAGTGGAAGATTCAAATTTAAAATCAATATACCACATTAATCCTTTTGTTTCATTAGACTTACCAGCTTGTCATTCTTAGAATATGTAATATAATAGTTTTTCCAATATATGAAATGATCTGTCAATGAAGACCAGTATTAAATTTACGAAGTTTTAAGACATATTTTTATGTGATGTCTACATTCCGCTACAATCCATTACATTGTTAAAAAAATAACAAGGTCAGAATTTCTTGCCCTCTCTCGAGAGAGATAAGTTGAGTGACTGAATAGCAATCAGTTCCCGTAAAAACAACTTCTGTTGAGACACTCCATTAAAGGTCCGTATGCTCCGCATTGGGAGCGGACATTGTTGGAAAAATAATATTTTGTACTTCTTTCTTCAATAGTAGTCAGATGCATGGTACATTGGTGTCAGCTGTAATGCCATATATTTTCCTTTTTTTTTGCAATAATTAAATACATAATACGAATCAATATCAAGAATTTGATAATGGCACAGTTTTTATCTGTAAATCTTTAATGAACGCTATCATTACATAACATTTTTTTATATGCACAATACCTTGAAATATAAAGCAGGGCTGAGCTGAACCGAAAACCGGAAAAACCGTTATTTTTGTCAGAACGAAAACCAGAATGATACATTATCAAACACGCATAAAGAAATCATTAACTATCTTGTGACGCATCTCGAATAAATCTCATGATTTATCATATATTATTTTTAAAAAATATGGCTACGGCCTTGCGGTGAAGCATAACCATTGGTTTCAGTACTATCATACCAGTAATATTCTAAATTATGTTAGAATATATCGTCGTTGTTCTGGAAGAAGATATTAACCGAAAAATATTACTTTTGAGTTATTGGACTTTGAAGTTTGTCAAATATTTATTTTGTTTCTTTGTACAGAACTGATTTAAAGTAAAAGTATAATTTATAAAAATAGTTGTGTTCTTCCATACGATGGAGTTTGAAGTAAGGAACATTTTGGTATAACTAACTCAATATGCCATTTTTTGGATTTAGTGTTTTCTTCCAGAACAGCGACGATATTAATGCAAATAAAAATCAATTGCCGAACCGAAAAGCGTTATTTTTTCCGAAACAAAACCGGAACTGAACCGATATATATATTTTACTTGAACCGGAACGAAAACCGAAATGAAAAAAATAACGGTTCGAAGCCCTGGCTTAAAACCTGAATAAAAATAATTTTACATTACACATGTGAATTGGGGCTGATTGGATTTGAGAACATAATTGCACCCAGAATATTACGTGTCGATGTCAATTGTGCACCTAACTCGGGCGGGCCTTGGACGGCGAAACGACCGATTGCCATATTACAGATTGACCTTCGCGCATAGATATTTTCCAAACAAACGATGTCATTTTTTTGTCTGTGCAAGCTGTTTTTCACTGTGCACTGGTTTTATACATAACACAAACCAAATTAGGCCGTCACCGTACAGCAATCATATAATCACCTGCGGAGAAACAGGGGCAGATCTGGCAGCCAAGGCAATATCAACAAGTTAATATTCTAATATTCTGAGCAATACGACATTACGTGGTGGACATAGGAGTAAGTTTAAACGCGTATTATTCTTACTATCGGGACTTATTCAGTTGACTTCGTTGCCATTTGCCAATGTTTACTATTTTTTTACCATGTTATTATCATTCATAATATAAGGCGCTGAGTCGCTACACACGCTCTCGAAAACATTACATTTTATTTAATAGCCCTGTGATGATTGTATTTTTATCAGTTGATGATGCTGAGCTTGAGTGAAATCGGTCCTGATCATTATAAACATATGGAAGTAGTACAAACAATTGTGTGCTATTTTAAAAATCAAAATTTTATATATTATTTATTAGCTAAAATGGCACGTTCAATAAATATAACCCTTATGTTTTCATTACAGTTTTTAAAAGAAGTGAAACTTTTATAATAAGTTAAATACGGTTTCTTAAAATTCGCATTTATTACTGACGAAGAAAATTAGTTATCCAGTTACAATACTGAATGACAATTGTTTTTTAACCATATCCGCTCCCTATTCGGAGCATATGGCCATCACGCGGTTCCTCCAAGCTTCTCTGTCTCCCACCAGCCTCCTCGCCTCCTCCTAGGTCATCCCAGCGTCCCGTAGCTCCGCCGAATACATCCTATGGATGGTCATCAGCAGCCTTCCCGGGCGACGGAACCCACCTGGTTGGTAGAAGAGACAGGCAGGATTCAGGCTCCCCTGGGGCATTCGCAGCACGTCCCCAAGCCAGGTCCATCGTCGCTTTTTTATTTTGGACGTAATAAGAGGCTGGTCCGTCCGCTCTCTTACCTCCGAGTTCCTGACAAAATCAAACCACCGTACCCCTAGTATTCACCGCAAACATTTGTTTTCAAAGCACAGTATACGGTTACCCTGTGCCTTGGTGAGGTGCCACGACTCGCAATCGTAAAGCAACACTGTCAGGATGCATGCGTTGAATAAGTGGCACTTGGTTCTGACCGAGTACAACCGTGAGTCCCAGACTTTCCGCATTGAGTTAAAAGTTGCTCCAGCTATCCCTAATCGGATTGCGAGCTCTTTACACGGAATGCCATCTCCCGTGATGTGTACGAATGATAATACAGACGTAAAAGGTGATATTCAATTTAATTATAACTATGTCTACATTTTCTTCCTAATACAGCCCTGTAAGTAACTATTTCGCAATAAATAAGCATATATTGTGAACCGCAGTTGAATCTTTTAAATAAAAAAATATGAAACATTATTTTTTTTTGTGAATTATAAGCAAAAATCGTACATAAAAAAAATCGTACATAAAAAAAATCGGAAACTTCTTTAAAGTAAATATATAGAAGACTAATATTTTTTAAGTTTCTTTTAATGAATAATAACCGTTTGTAATGTTAAAAGTAAAATGAAATACTTAAAATATATAATTTTCGTTCTTCGGTTTACAGGGGTTAAAAAAATGATAAAAAAAATATTGACGAGACTTTATTCTAAAATTTATATTTTTAATTTTAGAAATTCTTTGGATTGTTGAAATATTTTACAAACATCAATGTTTATATTCATATAATAGATTTATAACTACTCAAATATATTCAAAAATACTGCCCACTTACACAATTAAACTTCCAAGTGTTATTAAAGTCCAAATGCATATTATTTATATATAAATGTTTTTTTCTGTTTCATTAGTTTTAACATCATTATGGTATGAACGAAATTAATTAGAATGCATTTTAAGTAAAAGACATGTCTACTCAGTTATTGAACGTCTATATTCAATGCACATGCATACGTGAGCAAAAGGAGCACGCATTGATTTATTGTACACAGTATTTCAGGGACAATATGAGGTTTGTGTTGAAAATGTCGTAGGAGTAATTTTTGTTTTATGTTTGTAGAGCTCTGTGTCCTACTATGTATGACTTTCCACGGATCCATGGAATTACGGAAGATTAAAGATATTTAATTTTGAAACAAAATAACTCTATTATATACTCCGATATAAATATTTCATGTCTTCAATTCTGTTATACAAAACACAAAGGGGCTCCACGGCTCAATTTGGAAAACAATGTTATAGGCATTTAATAAATTGAATATTTTTCAGCAGCTTGCAAACGAAACTATATCGCCAGCCTTCGACAATTCCTCTCAAATATCACATTATGCGACTTTAATAAATTGGCAATATGACTAATTATAAACGCATGGTCTGCTTGGCAACAAACAGTACAAAACACCAAGGTTGAGCCGCAGCTTGATTAGGATCATACCACCTTTCGCCTCTCTCCAGACTGTGGTGAAATAATGGAATTAAAAGCAGTAAAAAATTATCGGAACAGCATTTTTATTTCCGAAATGTTTGTCGGCCTCCCTGGCTGACCTAATCGACAATCACTCCACCTGGGTATAAAAATAAAGCATTTTTACAATAATACTAATCTAATGAATATTTAAAGTCAATTCGATGAGTTTTTGTACTATTATAGTATTGCCACGAATGCTCCGAATATATATCTGAAGATATTTTAAATAATTAAATAATAAATCTGTATCCAAAACCTTACATATATAATATATATGCTTGTGTGTGTTTATCGTGCCCAATCATGAAATCACAGAATCTAACTACTATTTCTCGAAACGTCGTCACTATATCTTTATTACATGATTATAAAAGAGAGAATTCTTAAAATTATTAAACAAATACTACCAGAGAACAAAACCAATCCATATAAACAAAATCATCGGTACATGGTATAAAGCAGGGCTACTAACCGTTTTTTAAAAAATCAGTTTTCTTTCCGGTTGAAGTAAAAAATACAGGGCCGCGGAGTCGAAGTCCAGGAGTCGCGCTGTTTTGGCCGGAGTCGGAATTGTAAAAAACGAGTGACTCCGACTACTATACTAAAGTTGTTTTTTTTAGAGGTATAGAACTTTAAAATAAAATAAAACATTTAATAATCATAGTTATGCCCTTTGTGTTGGATTTATTGAATTTTATTAAATACCATTAGTTTTTAAAAATGATTTCGAGCATGTAGGCGCCACGGCTGGCTCGAAGAACTCCAATTTTCAAGCCCTTTCTGAAGCACCTCCAGCCGTATATCGGCGATATCGCGGCGAATGTTGGCCTCAAGGTCATTAAGCGTTGCTGGTTTATCGACGTAGACTTGCAACTTCACATACCCCCACAGAAAGAAGTCCAAAGGTGTTAAATCACATGATCTTGGTGGCCAATTCACAGGTCCATTCCGCGAAATTAGACGCTCATTAAAAGTTTCCTTTAGCAAATTGATTGTGGTGTGCGCTGTATGGCATGTTGCACCGTCTTGTTGAAACCAAAGCTCGTTTGCATTATAGCCATTCAATTTTGGAACGAAAAAACAGCAACCATAGATCTATACCGCTCTCCATTGCCAGTAATGCTTTGGCCTGCATCATCTTTGAAAAAATATGGACCAATGATTCCACCAGCCCATAAAGCACACCAAACTGTTGATTTTTGTGGATGTAACGACGTTTCAAAAATGGCTTGTGAATTGTCATCGCTCCAAATCCGGAAATTTTGTTTGTTGACGAAGCCATTCAACCAGAAATGAGCCCCATCGTCAAACAATTTTTTTCGGTAAAAGTCAGGATCAGATGCAATTTTTGTTCCGCCCCATTCACCGAAGTTACGACGCGCACTGTGGTCAAGAACAGAGCTGAGCACAAATCAGCTGTCAGCTGTCAAATTGGCGGTCACTGGAAAAAGTGCTGCCATTTTACAAAATATACCTCTAAAAAAACACTATTGACTAATAATATATTATTAATTATAAGAATTATGTCGAGATACATCACACGATCGTAAACGATTTCTTTGCGCCTTGAATATTAACATCATATTAACCCGCGTGTTTGAACATGTATCCAACCGAAAAAATCGATATTTTTTTCGGTTCGGTTCCTGTGTTCGTTCCAACAAAAATAACGGTTTTTCTGGTTTTTTATTTTCGGTTCAGTTCCTGTTCGAAGCCCTGGTATTAAAGCATAAAAATATTTTTTGCAAAATGACCAAACAAGAAGATATATTGATAAAACATAAATATTCAAAATTATAGGCTCTCATATTTTATTTCAGTTTCGGTCATAATTTTTAATGCATTGGTCAGAATTTATATTAAATGGTCATAATGTCAGTATTTCTAACCTAACATTACCGTTTATTCTGATCGTATAATAATTTTATTCAGAC
Organism: Himalopsyche phryganea; assembly: GCA_022494535.1. NCBI lineage: Eukaryota > Metazoa > Arthropoda > Insecta > Trichoptera > Rhyacophilidae > Himalopsyche > Himalopsyche phryganea. Next base: position 2,092,799 of record JAGVSL010000019.1, on the reverse strand, counting down.
CGTTCATATTTTTATTCTTACCAAAAATTGAATTTTATTCTCACCAAATATGTTTATTTTGGTTGATTCCAATTCTGACCAAAAATTGATTTAAATTCTGACCAATTAATTTGTTACCAAAATTATATACCTAGGAATAATTATTTTATTTTTCGCTAAACGGAATAACGCTACGAATTAAAATGTTTGCTGAAAATGAATAAATGTGCCAAAGGAAAGAGAATTACAAGAAAAAAATATTAAATAAAATATTTTTTCTTCGAACTCTCTTGACATATGATTTATCCAAATAAAACGATCGTTATTTATTTTACCTAATATTATAATCGCGTGAACTCGGTGGCGCCTGTCCCGGATCCTTTGTTAAATATTTGAAACAATTCCGAGCCCTTTCTTTACGTAAAAAATAATATGTATAAAAGACTAATGTACGTCAATCCGTACTACAAAATATAGTCAAAAATACTGATTAATTATAAATATGAGCATCTTAATCACTGAATATATCAATTAGTATATATGTTTTTAATACAATTTGAATCACTTTTAAGGTGTTAACTGTCAATTCTTGGTGGAAAGACATTATATTTTAAAAAATAAAACACAATTCATTTGTACAAAAAAAAAAAAATTTGAATCACCTGATGGACTAAATCTAATTATTTTGCCGCATGAAGCGGTAAATAATGTAAATCTACAGACTGAATCACGAGGTGATATCAATTTTATTGAACCGACTGGTACTTCCAAGTATATTATCAAAAAATTGATAACCCATAAAATAATTAGAATACAACTGTCGCCATTTCTTACGATTACTAATTTTCTTCTTATTTAAGACATCGACTGAGGGTGCTTGATGGAATTTCAATATCAAATTTGGATTATTGAGATTTTGTATTGAGAATTTTGGGTCGTTAGTGACAAAATACATAAGTGTACAAAATCTCAATAATCCAAATTTCTTCTTATTATTGTCTTTATTAGATGGAGTATTTTATTTCTTCCTACGTCATTTGTAATAAATTAATATACCTTTCTGTATTTAGCAAGACTGGACCCTTTGATGTTATGACCCTGATAATAATTATTATTATTATTCACCATTCGAAAATAAAAGGCAGTATTTTAGCCAATGAGGAAACATAATTCTACACATTACTCTGCATCGGATTATTGGCAGGATATTTTTATTTATTTTCGCCATCGAAAAATGTTTTTTTCAAGGTTATAATAATTATTTTAAGTCCCTACTGTGTCATGAGGAAAAAGGTACATTTTACACAGCATGCAGAAAAGTTTGGTCAGACCTTATTTTTCGTATATATTTCAATAACTGCCAAGGTCAAAGAAGGGCGAAAAATTCAATGTCAAGTTAGAGGGCACACACTTGCACGACCAGAAACCTAATGCGAATACCTAATAGCTTGCTTTTAAAGCTTACCTTCTCGTATAATATATTTATTTCTCCGGAGAAAAGGTTTTGCTTTCAAATGATGTGAGATTTTATTCTCCATTCGGACTGCAAAAAAATGACATAAAAATATCCAAGATTTTAGTAACATAATAAATACGTTATAGTTGCTTTCGGTACAGTATTTGTCATGATCGCAACATTCGTAACCAAACAATCTATAATATTACATAATATACCTGCATGTTTTAAATACATTGATTGTTTTGTAATTTATATGTAAAAATGGTACGCGACTACTAGAAAGTTGAGGAAAACGAGTGATGCTTTTTTCTAGGAGTGGATCGTCTCTAAAAATAAAGATTAAAATGTATACACATATACCTACTAGACACTATTTTTATTTTACCCTTTCCTGTACCAATGCGAATCATATGGACTCCTAATATAAGATCTCAACATAAGTTGTTGAACGACAGTTGATTACGACTTATGACTACAATCCCCCAACCTCCCTCTTCGGCTGGGGTAAGAATTTAGAAGGTAAGGGCTAGTCCTAAAAGCATCCCAAAGGTGCAAAAAATTACATAAAATATAACAGGTTAAATGATTATCGCAATGTTTATGAGCGTGAACAATTATAAATTGCGCGGAAAACACCTGGCTCATGCGTGACGTTTATAGAAAAAATGTGTTAAGCTATTCATTCTCTCTACTGATCGAATAATTGAGGAATGAAAATATCACCAATATCCATTGTTTTTAGGCAAATCACATAAATCGATTGAGAAAAAAATGTACTACTGAGTCCACTTGGGATTCGAACTATTGTCCGCGCAAACGAGTAGGATCACTCAGCTACAGTAATTGGTTATGAAAAAGCTATTTTTTCCTACACATCAGTGAGATACAAAATGGTTAAATTTTACTATCTGATAACAACACTATCACTTGAAAATACGAAGAGATTTCAATTAAACAGATTGGATACCTACTTTGAAAAAATAAACTAAATCATCACATAGTCTCCCCGAAAGCAAAAAACACAAAATTCGAGTTTTGAGAAAAACGTATATTAAGTGTTATCTCTCAGTATTTTTTAATGAAAATTGGATCACAGGTGACTTATTATTCATACTTTGCATGCAATTTTTATATTTTTATGATCTTTCAATTTTGAATTTTTAAGAGGCTTAAGTCACATGTAATAAATCATCTCACATAATTTAAAATTACTTTTCTCACCTACTAAGAATTATCACTTCAAAATCAAAATAAAATATACTTTAATTGGTATATAGGTTTGAACTAATAATAATTAATATTATTTAAGACATCGACTGAGGGTGCTTGATGGAATTTCAATATCAAATTTGGATTATTGAGATTTAATAATATTTAAGTTAAAACAAATATATTTTGTCTTATATGAATTGAAAATTAGTTACAAATACACAAGATATCTTTTTGCTTTTCTCAATTGTAATCTCATAGGTTTTGATGGTTTATAAATTTCCTTACGCCTATCATGTAGACGAAAAATTACGAACAAAACTGCATTCATAACTCCAAACCGCCGAAATGTGATTGGTGCCTTTTTGGTTTTGGGGAGACGATATAAATAGGTCACTAAAATTAAAAAAAAAACCCAAAAACAGATAATCGGAAACTATTATCTACCATAACAAGCACACAAGAGAAAAAGGTAATTTCTGATTAAAGCATGCAGATTATTTATATATACGGTAATAAATTATTTAGAGTGTTTAAATAATATATAGGTAACTACAGTAAATAACGAAATACACAGTTTTGAGATTAAAAAGTAAATGCGCTATTAATAAAGTGTGAGTTTTCAATTCTAACGATTAGTATTTTTAGCATTATTTGTGTGTATTGGGTGGTCATTAAAAAAATGTGTAAAGAATAAATAATGCACGTTGGTATATAAATTAACTTATGGGTATCTGAATTAAGAAAAATGTATTCTGGGACGAAGTTTCGATTCGAAAGATTTAAAATGAAATTGTTGTATATTATTTTAGATCTAAAAGATTATATATCGATTTTTGTAACTGCGCTGGAGTTCCCAATAACCTGTTATAAAGCAGCAAATTTCGTTGATTTTATTTCATTCGCAAAACTTATATACTTACACATAGAAATTTCCATACCCTTGAAATATATACTGTAAACAAATAAGTAGGTATCTGTTGTTTTTTTTTTACACCGTTTTGAAAACGCAAATCAAGTGCCATCAAGATTGACTATAATGGCATGCAGAGCTTAAAATACTGAATAGCTCCTTCCTTTTCAACAAAGACAAGAAAGGTAAGAAATATAATTTATACCAACCAAATAATCTACAAAGTAAAACTTTGTCTAAATATATTATGTTTATATGATATAAGGAATAGGTATCAAATTTCGATTACCAATTGAGCGTAGTATAGGTTTGAAGTTCAATGTTCCAGGCAAATATCATTAATGAAAGGGAAAACCACAACAAAGTGAAATGGTACTGTTATAAGGGGAAATAATTTAAGGACGATAAAAAAAATATTCAAAATCACTTCGATTCGAAGAAATATTCTACATCAATTTTTGTAAACTAAAAAATAATTTTCTTCACTCATCCCAAATTATATTCACTCACCCAAAATGGGCTTGAGTGTAAAATTTAAGTATGCTGGTTTTTAATCTTCCAAGTCTTACAACAAAAGGAAAAATAGTAAGCAATCTAGGTGTGGCCATACTAAATGTATTAAATTGTCGATACAACACCTCTTGTTTACCTAAAAATTGAACACATCCTTTGGGATACGGCATTGCATTCGAAATGACGTTTCCTAATAAAAAGTGACTTATCAATTATTAATGTACCTAATCGTTTGTATTTTTTTTAAATATAATTTATAATCTGAAACGCGTAAGCATGTAAGATGGAACACAAAACTTAGTGTGTTATCATTTGAGCGCCGCTTGCGGAATTATTTAGCAAGAAAGCAATAATCGTTAGTAAAGATTAGGTTTACAGCTATATTCAACATATAATTATATCGCAATCTATGAATTTTGAGAATAAATATAAATTGTATTGTAACATTTAGAAATAGTATTATGTTACAGTTTTAACAATGTTCAGTTGAATATTAAATTTTAAAAATATTTCAAAAAACTTTAAAATTGTTTTATGTATATTTATTATTTTTGAAATTCCGTGTTAAGTTCCATCTATGTAAAAACCTTGATGTGAATAATGAAAATTTTATCCTTTGTATATTCATTGTACAGATAAAGACAGACAAGTTTGGCGCTGCACTCATAGAGTCCGCTAACCAGAAAGTACAAAAGTCAACATAGTTGTAGTAAAATGGCGGCGTTTAACGCGAATTGTTATTGTTTCTATGCTGACGCATGTTTTGACATTTAATATAAGATGCAATGTGGTGCCATGTCAGCTAAAATTGTTTAGAAGTGTACATGTGTTTATATGGAAAATAAAGACTGGATGCTGAGAGACTTGTGGGAACGAAAAGACTAAGGTAAACATTATATCATTCTATCAGTAGAATTCTTACTTGCGGTTTCAAATATTTTACGCAATAGTGTTATTAAACGCTGTCTGTCTACTGTGATAGATTCCACTCCGCCGCTACAACATTAGATAGCTATTTCTATAATCAGCATTTTGTTAAAAATCGTAGTATAATCGATTGCATTTGAAAACATTCGATGCACTTCTTAATGGGGTCATTGCACCCTAGTCCCTCCCCACACTTTGGGTTCAATACCAATGTAACTAGTACCTACCCACTTTCTCCGCTAGTTCAGCTGCGCGTATTGTTTTCAAGCTCAAAAATGTCCCAGTTACTGCCTATTTTTTACTTAAACGGGTTGATACAATGTAACATGATCATTTATATTTCGGTTGACATGTTTGCGATTACAACTTAATAATACTTAAAACCCTTCAAATACTCCTGAATGATTGATATAGATATTTTATTTTCTTTTACACTAAGTCTTCATTTATGCGTTGTAATACACACAATAATAGGTAATAGTTAGAGTGTAAACGTGTTTACACCAATAATTGTATAAATTAGCACTATAAATCTAGGTATTAAACAGCAGTGTTTTTTTAAGTATATTTACTGTCAAAATAATTGTATAAATTAATGGAACAATTTATAATCTTTTTATGATACTAAGCTCAATTGTTTTTGATCGTTCTTAAATGTGATGACATGGTTAGAACTTTAATTAAATATTCTACAATTTAATAAACATTTACGGCTTCAAAGTTGGATCTCCTTCTCGCGCCCTTATAAGCAGAAGATTGAATTCATTGATTTTTGAATAACTTCGCTCCGGCCTTGAGTGCTTGCCGAGCTCCCCTACGGTTCCAAATTAAAAAAAACAGTAATAATTATATGTTATAAGAATTATCACATACAAAATTTTGCAAAAAAAAGTTTTAAAATAAGTTTTATTAAACTTCGTTATTATCAACTGTATTATTTTTCATCGATTACCTATTCTTGCTTATCAGCTCAAAAAATAGTAGCTCAACACTCGTTTGATAAGGTATTGGGCATACTTGATGACAGTGTTGTTATAGGTACCTATGTCAAATAATTTCAGCTTTAAGAGATACGAAATATAATATTTTTAATAAAATTTCTTTTTTCTAATACAATCATTATAATTCAGGACGAAATTTTGATAATAATAAACAATTTCCGCAGTAGTGGAGCACTAGCTATTTTAGGTGCTCTCAGCGAATCCCCATTTCAGCTCCGATCTCCGCTCCAGCGCTCTGCTTATAAGTGATTGTAATTACAACAATATAGTCGACTGTGCCATGGGTAATACTGATAGTACAAATATCTCCATTCAACCGATCTTCACTCTCTAAATTAAACAAATCTCCAGAATATATTTTTCTTTATTATCATAATAAAAATAATCATAATCTAAGAATTCAGACTTTTTTAAAACATTAGTTACTAACATTTGCTTACAAAAGTACTTCTTAGTGTAAATGCATCACATGTATTAAAAAAACACACTCACACAATTTGTTTTGTATGCACTACTTCCACGTTTTTTTATATATATATACAAAGACCGTTTTCGGTTCAGTTTCATGTGTCAGTTGATAATGATCGCGATGATCGAAACCGGTCCTGATCTATATAATAACATGGAAGCAGCACAAAACATTTTTTTTTACTTTTTAAAAACACTAGTTTTCAAATTTGGATTATTGAGATTTTATACCATAGATAATCCAAATTTGATATTGAAATTCCATCAAGCACCCTCAGCCGATGTCTTAAATTATACCAGTTTTCAAATTGTAGTTTTTTTTTGTTAAGATAATTTGCATGCATACCCAAGTCAAAAGAATCTTATCGTTATGCATTCAAAACATCATGGCTGTGTATTAATTCTATTCGCTTATTTTTAATAAATTTTTCCCACACAGAATAAAATCGTCCAACACTAGAGCAACCCTTTTCTATAAAATTGCTACATAGGTATTGTATTGAATTGAGCGCTCATATAAATGTTCAGAAAACACCACCTGGCGGACTGTGAATGATAAATATTTTACATCTAAAAACTCAATAGAAACTTCTTTTGCATACGGAATTTATATACCATTTCACAAATTTGATTCGTGAATAGGTTTTTAAAAAAATTAAAAGGCATATATATGTGTATATATACTCACACTTTAATGTTTAAAATATCTATAGGCGTGAAAGATATGACTTTTACATAAAAACGATTGGCTTGCATCGATCGTCCAGTTCATTACTCAGACATCTTCAAATAAGCCACATTGAGATAATAGAAAAAACAATATTCAAATGGTCATCATAAATCAAATATTATTGACTTATACCAGAGTTGTATATATTTTATAAACAGATGTTTAACAATAATCTATATTCCGAGTATAGTATTTAGAAGGATATTTAGAAATATTCTTTTACTGGCTCAGAAATATCAACATTTTGTTTAATGCTTTAAAAATTTATCTGCCTTACCTTTTTTGTGACAGTTTTGGTGATGTACTGTGTCAGGTAGAGTCCAAAATTTTACAAATAATTTGACACAACCAATCATGTTTGGTATTTTGCAGCCGTGAATTGTACCCAGAACTCTCCTAGAATTACCTCTCACCAAGGCAATTTGCAAGAAAGATACACTGTAACATGGCAACATAGATTCATTTTTGTAGAGTCGTTCATTTAAATTCAATAATAATACAACCCCATGTAAGATAGTGTTTTTGATTGGCATAGTGACCCATGGACAGACCCCTAGGTACTCGGAAGCTTTGTGTCGTTGAGCGGTGTCTAAGGGCTGGGCGTCGTCGTCCCTCCCGCACTGAACGTTAAGTTAACCGTTTGCCTGCCACACGCCGCTTCCTGTTTTATTCTCTTTAATTTTTACTTCTTGTAATTTGTAATCATTTTTTTGTAATTGTAAATTCTTAAGCTGTGTATTGAACTAATTAACTACAATAAAGATAAGTTAGATTGAACTGGGGTGTTTTGACTTTAAATCACCCTGAAAGCGAAAATCTATGGAATAATCATCATCGCCTACTGCGTTTCGAGAATATCAAACTGCATATTTAACTCAAATTTCTTTTCTTTTTAGAGTTTCTGATTAATGAACTTGACGATCGACATGCAAAAGTTTACAAACTTAATATTGGTACAAATGCGGTGTGCAGTAATGTCACCAAAAAGGTTCTGCTTAAGATTCAGATATCCGGTGGAATGCATGAGTTGCGCCAGGATTTATTTCCAGGCGGCGTTGCAGATCATCTTTACATACCAATATTATCCACCAGTGAATGAAAAAATAATAGTCAGTTTCTAAAATCATTTGAACTATATAAACCAGTAATTTTTTCTGACGTAGATTTTTAAAATTAGATCGATAGTTCAACACAAAGTTCAGTTTTCGAAGATTGACGTCAGGGAAAGCCTGAGTTGTCGCAGCAAGCCATCAAAGAACTCTTGCCAGTGTCTAGTATCTTACTAAACTTGCACTAAAAGAGAATCTGGAATCTATACTCTGGAAACCAAGCCAAAGTATTGTGATCGAAGCGACTCCAGACAGGCAAATGCAAAGAATGATAATCAACTACATATTAATAATAATTGCACCCGATAAAAGAATATTTTGCAAAACAATATTACACTCGGCTCTTTGAAATATTTGTTGATGTTTTCATTTCCTTTGCCATAAGAGTGACTACAGAGATTACACAGAAGTAATGTGCTTAATTCGTAACTCTCGTTTCATTATATGTGAGGACGACTGTATTTATCAAATATGTATTTGTCTACTTACTTGATTTATTTTTGATGTGTTGTAACACTCTAAGTGTACTAAATATATTATGGTGGTTCCGTCGTGTTGTATGTCTTATAAAAGGGTCCCTCGTCGAAATATAGGGATATCGAACCGGTTAATTGGGAAACAAAACTTCGTCGATCCCGACTACGATTGTGAATTTAAAAAATAATATCGGTATCTGTATTAAAAATTTATAAATCTGACAAAATGGTTTTTGCTCTTTTGGATTCTTTTATTCGACTTGTCTAATTACAGATATTTTAACATTTCGGAACAGATCTTCCGCCAACCTTTGCGGTCGAGAAATTATTGTCGCCTGTATCGGTGTGTAAGGTATTCCGGCTTTCATGACGTTCAGTCAAGTTCTGTATCTGCTGTCTCCAATGTTGGCAGTTAGTCCGTGTTGTCAATCGTATTTATTCGTTTCCCTACAGCTCATTCGTCTCTGTATCTGTAAATAACGAAACGAATTAATATTCAGAACAATTGACCAGTTGTGCCCTTGTGCTTATATTATTTAAATCAGTGATCAGAAACAGTGGCCCACAATGATATTTTTTGCGGTCTAAAATAACAAGAACTTTGTCTCAACAAGTGTTTGTTATGACATGATTCATCATTGAGGCGAATTCATTTTTGTGGCTAGATTTGACGATCAATTGAAATCAAAATTTCATTTAAGACATCGTCTGAGGGTGCTTGATGGAATTTCAATATCAAATTTGGATTATTGAGATTTTGTACACTTCCAGTTCGAATCCATTCGTGCGCTCGAGTGCCTGAAGATGCCGAAAGGCGAAACCCGGGTCGTTAGTGACAAAATACATGGAAGTGTACAAAATCTCAATAATCCAAATTTGAAATCAAAATGTTCGAAAGGCGTTTCGCAGAAAGTGCAGTCTTCCACCCTACATAAGAAGATACGCTTTGTGCAAGTCATTTCGGAAGAACTTTGCGAGCAAGCGTTTTCCTTATTAATACTAATCAAGTCTCAACACAGAAACCGCTTGAACAATGATAACCTCAGTGATGTGCTGAGGGTAGCGACCACAACATTGAACCCGGCACCAAGACGCTTGCTGCCAGCATGCAGTGTCAATCTCACTAGATTTGACCATAAATTCCATCCTGCAAAAATATGCACGTAAAGTGCTTTTTTCCCGCTTCACATTTATTTTGATACTTCTCTTGGGTGGCAGTTATATATAGATATGTTTGTATCACGTAACCGGCAAAAATATGGAACATTTCTCTTCGTGTTAAATCTCGGACCTAAATAATTTATCAATATCACTTATTATATTGTGGTCACTTGTATCACTTGTGTTTTTATTATGTCATTTACTTCATACTAAACTTCTTTAACACTCAGTTCTGTCTGTCAATAATTCATTGTTACTTCTATAAAATTTGATAATTGTGAAAATTTGACTTTGAATCAATATAATAAGTATATTTATTGTACGACTATTTTTAAAACATGATTTAATAGTATCATAAACCAGTGCCGTAACTACTAAATCGCAAAAGTTCGCAAACCATTAGGTTATATCCGGAAAATTGCCCTTGAATTCAAAATATTATTACAATAATATGCGACTAGCTAGCTAAGTATAGATTGACCATAAAAAATAATAAAACTGATTCTAATCACGGCCTGCTTTATTACGATTCCTGGATGTTATTCAAAGTTACTATGTTAATTATTTTTAACAATGACAGCATGATTCATAAGCGGGTAATATGTTTCTTTTAATACTGTTGCTGAAAAAATAATTCAAAACTGAAAAATGGAAACGTTAATAATCTGATCCAGTGTTTCCCAACTTGTATTGCGATGGAACACTTTGCAAACCCACAAATTTTAACGGATCCCCCTTTTTATTTTTTTGGGTATATAATACCAATATGAAGTGAAGCATGTTTGAATTTACTGCAGCAGTATATAAAACCATTCCAAGTTTTTTTCGGAATACCTATTCTCGTTCTGCAGAACACCAGTGTTCCGCGGAACATAGTTTGAGAAACCCTACTCTGATCTATTTATTATATATGAGGTATTTCTCGTCGTACATTTATATACGTAACATTATATTTCACACCCCTTTTGTAAGTTTTCTCAGTGAGACTGCGCCATTTTTCTATTGTTTTTAATCCTGATTTTATCACACAATCGTCGTCAACTTTTGAACTACGACACATAGTATTTCGATGTAGTTATGGCAGAAAAAATACCATCCAACTATAAATAGTAGATAAATGTAATATCTTTATAATACAGTTGAATATTAAAGATAAATGAGCATTAAATATGTCGACTGTGTTTTGGCCAATTGATGTAACCCTCAAAAAATACGAAAATGAATTAATGATTTTATCCCATTTTAAAGACGACAGAGCAGGTCTCGGCCAAATTATGTAAATTGGAAAAATAAACTGACTTCTTTTTGGAAGGAAACATCATTTTACATTAGCTTTAGGTTTAAAAATTCTGACCCGGTCACTTGATGTAAGCCACTATTATATCAACACTCCCTACGTATAATCCGTATCTGCAAACATGAGAATGTACAGGAGTGCATTTCAAAGATTCATAACGCAACTCACCACATAATGTTTTCGATAAAAACAGTTTATATCTATATGAGTGACAGCTAGTAAAATGTTTTTTTATGCATGTAATTGCTTATTACCAAATAGTGTCCCATTCTATGTCGTATCCGCTCCCTAAAGGCGCGAAGCGCTACTGTGTAGGTCAAATATGCTATTTTCAATTTTTTAAATTAATTGAGTCGTATAAAAGCAAAAATGTCACTGTCCTTCAAAGTCATATCGTGAGAAATCGAATAAAGCTGATACTGCGTTCATTTTACTAAGTGAATCGTTATAGAATATATTATTATAATTCAAGTGACTAAAGTTAATGATTTTGTATTGAACAGTGGTGAGTTTCGCACGTACACCCAATTTATAAGTTCATTTTTCACGGTTTTCTGTGATATTGCATTTGATCTTTTAGGTTGTATACATACGCAAGAATTATGGAAAATATTTTTGCATTCATTTGTCATTTTCGACCTTTTGTGGACAGTGGCGTTTTTGCTTAAGCACAACTCAATGGATGCTCCATATTTTATGTATTTTACATGAGGTACGGTCCACGGCTATATTTAGAACCTTCATTTTTTAATTTTATTATTAATCGATCGACTATATTTTGTGGATGTTACATGGGTACAATCTACCGTCCACCGTGATATTTGCAACCTTTAACACTTATTAATTGATTGACTATATATGGTGGGTGTTGCATGAAACGATCGACTGTGATATTTTGAAACTTTCAATATTAGCTTGCACCAAAATAACGCCGTCTAAATCTATCCCTGGCGAAGCTGGGTAATAAATTGTGTTAATAAAGTGTTCTATAATTCCAAAATCCAGAATATGTACATCTATATACTTACAGTAGTGGTGGGGAGCGAGCTGCTGTGATATTCGTAAAATAATTATCTTCATAAATATAATAGCACATTATATAATGTGTCTTAAAATGCTGTTGATCTTGAGTTGTTGCCCTAATTTGGTCTGCTGACGTAATATCTTCCTTTATTATAAATACCTGGCTATAAATATTTTGCAATGAAATAGGTCAAGGGTATTGCCGCGTGGTTGATGCGTAAACAACAACATGATAAATATATTTGGAAGCTCATTTCGTCCTCCCAAAAGCAAAAGGGCACATGTGCCATTTTGGTCGTTTGATGATATGTATGCAATTTTTTTCGTATTTTTTTTCCTCCGCGACCTTTACGTGATAGGCAAAAGGTCATTTGCGAAACTAAACTTGTGAAATCACAATTGAACAAAGAAATTTAGCGTGTTTGTAAATTGATCTTTAGTTCAGAAAAATCAGTTCAGCTCGTATTTAAATATTAGCAAGTTAATGTAAACTCCGTCCATACCTATTTTTATACAGCTTTTCGCTATAACTTAAGGTGATTTACATACATTATTAAAATTTCAAAAGAGAATATTTCCTAACGTGTGCGGCTTGCCGCTAGTGCACTGCGAAATAGAGGGCGGATTCTTTTTCAGCGAACAAATATTTTGCTATAAATATTTAATTGACTTTCTCTAGACTTACCAACTTTTCACCGGGCACTACTTGTAGGAACAAAAGTACGACAACAGCATAGAAAGAATCTAGTAGTTTTTTTTATTCTGGAAGTTATCTTTATATGTATTGGGTGTATTTACTCTTGCTTTTTCGTACACAAGTGTTTTCGCGAACCTTTGATATCCAGTCTATAATGTGTTTATTGATATTTTCATCGTATTAAATCAACTTTATTCGAGATAGATAACAATGTATCTTATCATTTAACTAACCACCTTTTGTAATTTCGCATCGGCAAATCAAAAAAGAAATCGAAAACAAATACCGAAATTAATTTCGGTTTTCGTTCCGGTAAAAATAACGGTTATTTTCGGTTTTCCGGTTCGGTTCTGGTTCGGGTCTTTGGTTTTAACCACATAGTAGTACCCTTGCATTATATTTTTAACAATCTTTAGTACTTCGTTGTATTTGAGTCACAACATTATATCGCAAAAGAAATTGCTGAAATTTTATGTCTGTTCGATTTGGTTTATGATGTAATGTGTACTGTGTTCTTTTTTATGTTTAATTTACTATTTTTTAATCACTCACACAATTTTTCATTCATTCGTGGTAGAAAGATAACATAAAACACAATGTATTATTCAACCATTATAAATACATGGAAGTGTACAAAATCTCAATAATCCAAATTTGGTATTGAAACTCCATCAAGCACCCTCAGTCGATGTCTTAAATTACATTATAAAGCAAAATCACGACCGGTTGTGCTTGGCGTATAATCAATGTGCTCTGTTGAAATGCTATAAATAAATGAAAATTTCATAGGAAAAAGAGCTTTTTTATGAATAAAATAAAATTGCAAATCGCATATTATTTTTATTCATTAAATAGATTTAAATTATGTAATACTCAACCAAGAGTAAGAAAGTTCGTAACTCAAAAAATGTTCGTTTTAATAATTATCATGAAGTTAAATTTAAAAATATATTTCTTTGTATTCTATAATAACGGAGACTATTGCTATAAACTTTAAAAAATCAACATAATTTAGAATTCTAGTGTTTTGTATTTCTAGTCGTTAATGCAAAACTATTTTTAGTCCATAATGCGGAAAAAATCTTTAGTGGCATTAAACTTTATCGATATTATTGAGTTTCTAGCTTTGCACTGACTGGCTGTTGATATTCAGCAATTCACGGTAAACATCCGCAAATTTACATATTTTTTACAAACTGCAATGATGCCTAACATTTTTTGAACAAATTTAATGCGTTCACATATCAAAAATCTCCGCACGTTCTCTCTTCTGTCACCAGTCGATTTAGACTTTCTTTCGACCATACTAGTATTGCGGCCGATTGATTAAAATGTAAAGTAACTCTAACCATCAGCTGTCTAATATCCATCAATAATCATATCAGTTTGACAAACCACGTTATATAAAAGTTATATATGAACTTAGACATAATAGTTAATAGAGAATTTTTAGTTTGATCAATTACGGCTTGTTGATACAGGTAAATTCTACAAATAACTTTTTCTTATTGTTTTTTGATCGTTTTTATAATTCTTTTATTTAACACAAAACATCAGTTACAATTATATGAATCATGAATTTATTACATAATCTCGACCTAAAAACAGCAAATATCCACATTTTTCCCTGCCTCGACTCCCTGTCTATGACTCCATACAACTGTGTAAAGATATATATTTTTTTAAATTCATAAGCCTCTCTAATCAGCTCTCAAAAATATTCCGCTATTGTAAAAACCGTAATAGTCCAGGCGTTTTGCTTAAAAAAACAGCAAATCTTCAGTAGTTCTGCACTTTTACCACCAGATGGCGACTGATGGATCTCAGTTGTTATACTCACGATAAACGACATCAGTCCTGATCATTATAAAAATGTGGAAGTGGTACAAAACAAATTGTGTTTTATCTAAAAAAAACAATAATTTAAAAGTAGGTAATGATATGTCTAAACCATATAAAATGCTGTATTATGATTGAAAACTATCAGAAATATATTGTCGTTATTCTGGAAAAAAAACTAAATCGAAAAAATTACATATTGAGTTAGTTATCCTAAAATGTTTCTCATTTCAAACTCTACCGTGTGGAAGAACAAACTTGTATTTATAAATTATAGTTTTACTTAAAAACAGTTTTGTACCAACAAACAAAATGGAAAAGGTATATGATTTCAAACATTTGACAAATTTTCAATTCCAATTACTCAAAACTAGTATTTTTCAGTTAGTGTCTTCTTCCAGAACAACGACGATATATTCTTTGTTTTATTTATTGCAATATAATTTTAATCATGCTATTTGCTTTCCTATGTTTTCGATGTTCCTTTAAAAACAACAAAGGTCCAAGAAATTGTCTAAAAACAGCAAATGTCACCTTCATTGTTTTTTAAATATCTATTTAACCAAATTTAATATAATAAAATTTTAACACCCATATAGTGCATAAAGTATTCCTCCTGACGGTTCCTCATTGTCAAACTCATTAAAAATGCCTTTATAACCAAGACATTATGTTTTAGCCCTCTCCTGGAAAAAATGAGTTTTGTGACATTTACTGTTTTAAGGCAAATAATTTCATAGTACATTTTACCACTATGGCTATGTATATGAATGCTTATCGAAGACAAATAATTTTTAAAATAGTATGCGATCAAAGCTTGATTAGTTGATTATTGCAACATTTATAGAGTTGCGATACGTCCCGTTTACCTCCTGTTGGCATATGGTGTATAATTGGGAAAAGTATGAAAAATAATGTAATGTTTAATGTTTTCCATAAAACTGTACCCACGAACTGGTACGCCGGTACAGTTAATCAAGAATTTAGTTATTTTAAGCGAAACTACTTTTTCGTTTGTTTACTTTAAATCATATTTATAATTGAAAGATATTCTCAAATGATTCCATCAAACATTGGTATCCAGACTCAAAATAAACCAGC
This sequence comes from Himalopsyche phryganea, assembly GCA_022494535.1. Lineage (NCBI taxonomy): Eukaryota > Metazoa > Arthropoda > Insecta > Trichoptera > Rhyacophilidae > Himalopsyche > Himalopsyche phryganea. The sequence continues at coordinate 2,076,897 of JAGVSL010000019.1, read as the reverse complement.
TATAAAAATATATTTATTATGGCCTCATTTGGCTCTATTAAGATTCAACTAGATATGCCGAATAGTAATTGTGTTTCTGATGTTGGCCGACCAAAGACAGGTACCACTGATAAATATATCCGTCCATATTATCATATCTTCGACAATGTTGGTAAAATATTCAAACGGCAGTAGGTAAAAGACATTCAACAAAGAGTCTCGGCCCTGGACTACAACCTAAAATAAAATATTCACCATTATAGCGATAGTTTCAAATATACAATAGCATACCTTATATTGCATATTACAATACAATATCAAATTTGGATTATTGATATTTTGTACACTTCCATGTATTTTGTCACTAACGACCCGGGTTTCGCCTTTCGGCATCTTCAGGCATTCGAGCGCACGAATGGACTCGAACTGACAGACAGTAAACAGTGGCCAACGTTTATATAGAAGATACAAATACGACAAATATTATTTACGAGATAAAATATCATAAGTCTAGGATCCACACTGATACCTGAGTTAAAATTTCCAGAATCGCCTTAATCCTTATTTTGTAAACAACGCATTAACAGGGTGGCGAATTGCCGCTTTCCAACTAATATTAGAATTACCAGTGATTTTACAATTTTAATAGCATTGTGGGTTTTGACGGGATGCAATTCGACGAAAGAATAAATATATACAATCATTCCACATTTAGTGGCATCTGTTAGGTGTTTCAACGTATAGGATACACCAACGGGGAGTTTGGAAGATTCAGCTATATCCTAACAGCTGAATCTTCCGGTTCGGTAAATATATATATATATATATCGGTTCAGCTCGTAATTGAATCACTTTAACTATATGTATGTATTGTACTGTATTAACTGTAGTTTCTTTGTGGAAAGGTATTATATTTTAAAAATAAAACATATTTTTTTGTTCTGGTTCTACGTGCTTATAATTATCAGTACCGATTTCACTCATCGCGAGCATTGATGTAAATCAAATTTATTTTTTAAATTAACTTTTTTGGATGCAATCTATATATATAAAAATGAATGTCTGTTTGTTGGTTTGTCCGGATCTTATAGGCTCCTAACCTACTCAACCGATCGCGACGAAACTTTCAGGAAGGACTTATTGTGATCATGCCGGGAAATATTATATAAAATAAATGTTTGCTTGTCCTTTACGCGTTCCTTTACCATTCATACGATTTCGATGAAACTTCGGTGAGCTCTTGTGCACACACCCGTGAAGGGTTCTGAAGAAAAAAAATTGAAAATCTAAAATTGAAAAAAAGAATCAAATACGTACATACAGCGACATCTAGGAAAAACCTTCTGATTTATTCGTGTACACACCGGACGAAAAACAAAAATATTGTGCTATAACAAGTGTGATATTGAAACTCGGGTTCGGGTCGGGCCAGACCTCAAGATGATGGGCTCGAACCGGGTAAGTCTGTGAAATTTCGTCCTGTGCAGACCTCTAATCCAAAAGCAGTTCAATAAACAGAATTAAAACACAAACCCTTTCTTTCTTTGAGTGGCATTGCAACGCATGCCGGGTACTCACTAGTTTATTAATAAAATCTGACTTTTTATCACCGAAAAATTTTCTCGTAAATCAAAAAAAACCGAGATAAATATCAGTTCGGTTTCGGTTTTCATTCAGGCAAAAACACGATTTTTTCCGGTTTTCAGTTCGGCTCCGGTTCGGTTCTCTAATAAATACAATCTAGCTAACTAGGAGTTTCGAATGAAACTGTATAGGGTGAATATGGCGCCAATGGTATGCATAAAGAGCCCAATTTTATTTTTTCTACAAATTGATCAATCTCAACTAAAAAGCCTGTATTGTTTTGAAATATATACTGAATATCGAATTTTTCTATCATTATTTTTTCAGCTTCCCTCAAAGATTCGTAGCATATGAAATTTTCGGTGATTTATTTTCTTTAATGTTTCATACATATTTTTCAAAATTAAATAGGTGTTTTAGTTGAAATTGATTGTTTGTTAACTCATAAAATCGAAAAAAAAACGAAATAAATATCAGTTCGGTTTCGGTTTTCGTTCCGGCAAACATACCGGTTTTCGATTTGGTTCCGGTTCCTGGTGCAATGTACCTTACATATTCAATGTACCCTTATCAACTAGACATTTTAAAAATTCTAAAACATAAAACTACCCTTTTGTGATTTTTTCTCATTAATAGATGTCACTGATGTATTAATATATTTACTCTAGATAATATATTATACCATTTTATAAAGTAATCAAATAAATATCTTTCATAACATTGGCAATGTTTCATGATAATATTTCTTAAATTTATTTATTTGTTTACTATAATAACGACATCTGTTTATTTTTAGCAAAACTACATGAAAGTGGATTCAATATTATTTATATTGCATAATATATTACGTAATCGGCTAATCATCCTAATCTTTTTCTATAACAGAGTAATTTCGTATTTTGATAATGTTGGTAACTTTTTATAAATAATTTCTTATGTTCTTGTATGTCATCTTGCTTTATATTTTAGTCTAAATTGAAAGTTATTGTATAGATGTCATTATATTGCCCAGTGTGTACTTTGTATAACGATTTTTAAAAGATATTAAATTTGTGGTCGATTTTTTGTTTAGTGGCTTAGAGGAGGAGTAAAAGATTTTATGACAATATGCGAGGAGACTTCTAATATTTCTCATGTGGTATGCAAATAAATTATGACTGTAATCGTATATATATATATCTATATGTATGTTTTTAATTTAAAAACAAAACATCGAAAAATGAGTGTTTTTGTATATTTTATAGTACCGACCACAGTATCACCTGTTTTTAATCTCTTAATGTTATCATATGCATACTTATTTATAATAAATGTGTTTATACAAATATTAATTTTGTACGTTTGTTTGTTTGTTTTATCAATCGGAAGGGCAAATGTGTAATAACTTGCTGTGTTTTGTGAAAACCTTTATTTGTATGTATATTTTTTTTATCTGATTCAATTTGTACATATAATTGATTTTACAATATATAAGTAACCTCAGCACCCATATTCGTAACGGTGAAATATTTTGTCTCTTTACAATAGGCGCCGCTTATTGTGTTCATATTTGTCAAGTGAACATCTATTCTAATAAACGAAACAGTTCGTAACAATGTTTTAATGATCATGTTGATTACGGAATGCCTAATTTGACAGTCGCTTCTCTTGAGATAAATCCTTTAATCTCAAATCGACTATTTTTATTTAACGCCATGAATTTACTCATAAAAATCAAACAAACACGCGCATGCGCGTTTGCAATGTTGGTATTGTTATCGAGTAAAAATCAGATTGGTTTATTTACCGGTGAAATGACTAATATCCGATTCAAATTTCATTGTTTTGAATCGATTATGCGGCTGAGTGTACTAACCAGTGATCAGATTAAGCGGCACCTACTGTATTAATTATTTGATTGCCACCTTCTGTCAACTGTTTAAATTTTACGTATAGTATGATGTATCCTTTCAGAAATCAAATATTAATTCAAAATCTATAGTTTATGTATGAGTAATGTTGAAATTTATAATGCATAAATAAATACCAGCAAATATTCCATATAGCAATTAAATTCACAAATAAATTATTTTTAATCGAATGTCTTATTCTCGTCTTTTTATATTGTGAACAAACAACTCTCAAAAATAACCCCGCGGGTTTTACCCGTGGGTGGATCCATTCTCCCCATGGATCGGTTTAAGTGGGTTATGAATTACCTCCAGTAATTTTGTATTACGTCAAATGTTTTTATACCCGAGCAGTTCTTTGTCAGTCCCTGATTAATATTAATTTTAATTATATATTATTTGTTCTTATATATAAATACAAGTGGTGTAATAACTCCGACCTTCACCAAATTTTTCAAAATTGAATGTGACATTTTGGATGGACACGAGATAAATTAAATCTCTCTTTAAGCACTCCACTGGCGCCTGATTTACCATAGTAAGGATTTAGTGGAATAGTAAAACAAGGTATGCCTTCATTAACTCAGATGTTTTTAATATTTTAGTCAGCTAGATTTAACGAATTAATTTTTATTATTAATAGTATGTAAATCTGAATCTTATTGCTCACGGAGCGACATTATGTTTAGCATGAAGATGTTAAATATTACTGATCGGTTTTTAGTAGAAACTTAACTACACGAGAATAAACCTACTCACTCTTTTAATTTATTTTGCCAGCGATAAAGGTAGTCTTTAGGGTGAGTACCTAGTCAACATTTTCAAATATTGTATTTATACCCAGTGAGTCCTCTTACAACGTGTCTTCCGTGGAAAATTCTTTGCGAGCATGAGCGAGCGTCTTTTCGTCCACCTAATTTGCCGCGTTAGCAACGCGCGCTTTTGCAGCAGTTTTGAAATCACCGTGCACTCCGGCTGGCCAGCATTGCACAAACTATTTAAATTATTTTTTAAAGAAATATAAAATAACTATTCATTGTAAAAACGGTGTTCAATGTCCCCTCGAGGTAGAACTACGCATCTATTCATTTCAGGCGGAACAACAGCGTAAACCTCTACGAACCCATAACGTATTGCAACAAGCTCTACTATCAATTTAAAAGAATACAGTTTTTCACCGTTTCTTCTAGAACAGGGTTTCCCAAACTATGTTCGGCAGAACGGGAAAAGGTGTGCAGCGAAAACTTGGAATGGTTTTATATGCTGTTGCAGCTGCAACAATTAAAACAGGTTTGACTTCATATTCATATTATATACCACAACAAAATAAACATGGTGTTACGTTAAAACTGTAGGGTTTGCAAAGTGTTCCATCGCAGGAAATATTTGGGAAACTCTGTTCTAGAACATTCTTAAATTTCATGAATCCAGTTTTTTTTTATATATGTAGCGAACGGAAAAAATAAATGAAATATTTGTATTATCATCGTTTTTTTGTTAAATTTTAAAAAAATTATCATATTTGCTGACGGTGCGTTGCGTCCAACACATTCCAAAATCCGCCAAAATATACTAAAACAGCGCATAGTGACATTAACAATTGAGTCGTTAAACACGCTCCTGGCGATTTTTCACAAAATAAGTTTTTAATGTACGTATGTGCTCTATCAATTTTTCCAATTGCAAGTCAAAAATTTCTTGATTACTTACAAATGTCGTTTTTTTACACGATCTCGATCCTCATTTTATTCGGTTGACATGCTCCGAAAAAACGACTGTGTAAAAGATTATTATCTTTTACACCGAAGACACAAAATAACTTAAAATACCATACTGCCCATAACAGTTCTTCGTGATTTACTCAAAACTTTAAAAACAATCGGGAGCGTGTTTAGCAACTCAATTAAGAAATTAAGAAAGAAATCGGTAGTAAATGATCAGTAGTTATCTATTCATTCTCCCTACGTTTATCAGGATCAGATTCTGGCTAAATGGAGAGGGATGAAAACAAACAATGTATAAATGATTCCATCGAAATATTTTAACATTAATTTGTATTATATCGCACTCGGATTCAAACCCATGAGAACCGTAACCGAAGCCAACAACGTTGGCCACTGCACCGCGGAGCCGACGAAACGAACATTTTTAAAGATTGATTTTTTAATCGATTTATGAATTTCGGTTCGAAAGCACGGATTTTAGTGGTGTCTAAAATTCCTTACCCCCCATCCGATACTTAAAACTGGGCGAAGCGGGGTGATCAGCTTACCAATAGTGCTGTCATAGCCCTATCCTTCATGAGATACCTCCATCATGAGCCCATATGCTACACATTATGAGCCGACATGGTTTAAAAATGTAATATATTATATACAACAGGGGTGGCCAAACCTTTGACCACTACGATCGACTATTTTTTAAATTATTGGTGGCGGTCTACCAACATCGTATGTTAGATGATCATAAGAAAAAAAATACATATTCAATATCAAGTTATTCTAATAAGAGAATGATTTATTCTTAAAAACTAATTAGTTTATAAATAAAACAATATGTTATTTTATATTTTTATTATTAATCCGAAATGTTATTGTAAATACATATTAACTATTATTTTTTATTTCGTATGAAAGGACGCACTGGAGACATGACATTGCATATTTTCGGCAAGCTTTTCTAGTGTGGTTCATATGTACTTATAGCTATTTGTAAACCTGCTGTCTAATGGTCATCTGTCAAACGGGAGCGACGTTTTGTTTTGATTGCATTCATTATAGAAAATGTTATTTCACAGAGGTAGGTAGAACCGAAAAAGGTAGTTAAATATGCTGCACATCTCCATAAACGTGAATATATTTCTTCGCAAAGTAAATTCCAATAACTATTTTGAGATGAAGTCCTTGATTTCAAAAATATATCGTATTTAAGGTTAAGAATTTCATTCTCAACTAGTATTTGGTACACATCCAAAAATTCTTTTGTTTTACCCGTTGGGTTTTAAAGAGAGACTGTCGTCGATAATCGGCTAACTTCGAGATTGTAGACCGCTGTCTCTGTCGCACGGCTTGTCCCAACAGATGTGTGAGACGGGCGTCAGAGATGTGTACATATCAACAGGCGGGCGACTAAATAGTTACACGCGATCGACCAGTCGACCGCGGTCTACGCTTTGGCCACCCCTGATATACATGAACGATGGTGGCTCTCATATTCGACATACGTAATTTCACGTTGATGATCCCGTTTTGTTTTTAATTGGATTTTGATTTTGTATGCGTATTGAGTGATAGCTGGCATCAAGCAATTTAGTTGTTTTCCATCTTTAGATTTCATTCAAATTTGACAAAATTTGAGGCATTGAACTTTAAAATTTACCATAAAGCCGGGGAATAAATACACCGGCAGCACCTTGCCGCTGCTGCGGCAGTCGCAACTCGGCGATCCGCAATTTTTCATACAAAACTCATACTGGGCGCACGCCACACACACAGCAACCAACATACTGCTGCCGACCTAGGCAGCATTTTTGAATGAACAATTGGGGATTGCCGAGAAGCGACTGCCGGCTGTCTAAATCTGAAGAATCTAAATAAAATTGAAATTGTATGCTTTTATATTATGTTAATTCATTACGCCTGTGTGGGAAACCGTTCTGTATTTTTAAAATTACATTTTCGATACATTTTATTTTTCACCTATTATACCGCTGCCTTGAAAGATCTTACTTAATATATTATATTAAAATACTTTGGATAAAAATTCACTGCGATAACACTTTATTCTGTTTGGATATCTACGAGCATGATAAGATAGTGCGTCGATGATTAACTGCCGCAGTGTCAAACGGTATCACACACAGGTCAAGGCATACTGACCTCGTAGTTGAAGATGACCTAAGCTCGACATTCTAAACCTTTCACATAATATATTATTGACAATAAAGATTTATATTCAATATCAAGTATTTTAACACGAACGACGAAAAAAATATTGACACGGTCTTCTATATTCAAACATCGTTCCCTTTTACATTTTGGTGTATCTTTATGTGAACCAATATAAAAGTAATCGTAGTTTATAGAATGTTTGCCACTAAATTATTTAGCATTATATTTTGATGAGCTCGATTCTAACAGCGATGCTGGCAATGACAACGAATCCTTCTTATTCTCAGTCGAGGGTTCTCTTCCGGTACTATCTATCAATCAAACACGCCTCTAGCAGTCAAATATCTTTGGTGCAGTTGGTTATTTCAAGTTACAGATGATACAAATGATTACCTATGATTACGGAGACAGTTTAATTAAAGATGAATTTCAGTACTCGGCAAGGCCACCGCTCTCTTCCGGTAGTGCGGACCCGGCCCAAGACGATCACCGCGGATAGTTCGCTAGCGACACAGCCAGGGGCGGATAGCGACTTGCGAAACGATGCCTAGCGAATGACAAATAAAAACAGCGGTGTTCGTAAGAAATTCACCAGATTAGAGCTCGTTTTTTATGCGCTTCGATCTGACTACTTTCAATCAACAACTCATCTCAGGGCAGGCGCGATTTTCAGTGATGACAGATTTTACCGAAGCTAACACATGATTCTCGGTTGCGAATTATTTTCATAAAGATTCTACTTTTAATGAAAATTGAGTTTAAGTAATGAATCTACTAATTACATCTAGGTATTCCTTGACAGGCTATACATATACAATTTCTTCTCACAAGAGGTGATCGTTGACGGTTTTGGGTGTATGGCTAGGGTTCCCCTGTCATATTATATATAGTCGAATGTAATGTATGTACTACAAAAACATAGTAAAGAATAACAAACTAATAGCTTACAGTTCTTGGAAATTAATAAGAGCCTTAATAAATAAAACAATTAATTGTAAATACCATGTCCAATAAGATGGTCGGCTCCCCGCTTTTAATTTTTTTACGATTGTATTTCCCGCTCTGCGAAAAAAAACCCACTCATAATTTCTAATAATTATAATCACGACATAAATGAAAATCTTACAATAGCGTCAGTCTGTAAATGCTTTTCAAAGAGGCGAAACACGTGTCAAACAAAGTTACCGCCGAATCTATTGGAAATATTAAAAACACTGTACACACCTCGTTATTTTATAAAGTACCTATATATCTACGTTATCAGTAATAAATAATATAAGGTATCATTATCAGTATGCTTATCAAGTATTTATTTACAAATAGATCATTTCCTACAAACAGTGATTTGCAAAAATCTCGCAATAATAATAAGTCGCCAATTGTTGCGTTTTAAACGTCGGATGCTATAGCACCGGGAGTATAAAACCATGACAAATGCAGATGGCATAGTTTGGAGATACTATGTCTTAAAATTTTCATTTTACTGGGATCTTTGTATTTTAACACCATATTATACGTGTTTTTTAATGAAAGATTTCCGAGTTTTTCATTTATTTTATTTTTACATTATCAAGGTCATGACATAACTCAAAATTTAAAAACTACGGTTTCACACTCACGGTAGACTTATTCGTAACTGCTTACACTGATAAAAGTAGCGTTTGACACTCGAATAGTGAAAATAATGTTGAATGTATCGGTCATCTAAGCCCGTTTAACCAAACCCCAGCTTCAACCTATGTCTTCATATCGAAGCATACGTCTCCGCTCTATTTCTGTATTTTTAATGTCTTTGATACCTTACTATCTAATTGTATGTTCCGTGGTATTGTTTTAGCTTAATATTTCTTTTAATTTTATATATAAACGGTCAAAAACATATTTCAAATTAAATATCTGATTAACTACAACATGTATATCGATTTGTTTGTTTATTTACTTACTTTTTTATAATAGACCTTTATAATTTATATTATGTATTGCGGTCGCCCCTCCATCTCATATTTCCTTACAGCCGTAGATAAGAACAAACATTTTTTAAATCAATTTATTTTTTTGGTAAACGTACCAGTAGTTAGTAGAAAAATTCAACAAAAATAACGATGAACGTTTAGCATTAGACGGAATGATGACAAAGTAAGTGATCAAATTTCTTAAAAAAATGTGTACAATTTTTAATAACCATGTCTATGTTTCAATAATTGACCATCTAAAAATTTTTAAGTTTCAATAGTTGACCACTTTTTTTTTTCAGTAGTTGACCATGTCTAATCAGAGGGTTTCATAACAACTTTTCTTCAGAGTTGCCTCAGAGCTTCCTGTAAGACCACCCTTCGTTGAATCAAGTAGCATATGCTTACATTCACTGATATCCTTAACAATTCTTTTTAGAAATTCAAAATAAAATACTTACTGCATAAGGTGTTGTTTTCAAATGGTCGCTTTGATATACCAGTGACATACATGGTGATGTGTTAATTCCTCAATCCGACAAAAGATGGTTTTACTTGTCTGAACTCTACACTTTAGAGCAATCCCGCGTCTACGTTTCTTATTTTGGGCACTTTTATTTAAAAAGGTCAACTACTGGTACATTTACCCTATTTTGTAATTATATTAATTATCAATTGCAATTATATATAAATATAAAGTTACTTTACATATGGAGGAGAAGTATTACGACGTCATACGACGAGATAGTTGCGATAGATTCATTTAAATATAAAACTCTTGTGATTATTATATAGTTATATAAGTTATTTTTCTGTTTGTAAAGGACTGTCAGATTCTCAATAAATAAAAAACCATTCCAATGCCGAATGCTATTCCCTGCATCATAAAAAGGGGTCCGGGATTGGCTGCCCTAGTTACGACCTATGACACTTGAATTCCCAATGGAATCTTTTAGGTAGTGAAATTAATCTACGGCATTTGAACCTTTCGCTTTTGAAAAAATAACGATAGCAGATGGAATGACCCCAATTAGACTACATACCTGCTGGAGTAACCCAATGAACATAATATCTTATCAAGTATGTCAGTTACTGCACTATAATGACGAAGATTGTTGGTAATGGGAATAATCAATTTAATGTCTGATCACTCAGCGAAATAACCTCGTTATGTAATTATATATAATTAACTATAACTATATCCCGTTTTCAGATATCAGTATGGTAAAACAGACCACTGACATACCCTTGCATAGAGATTTTTTGGGCTAGTCTCACTTAAATTTATTTTTGTCCTTATTCAATAATTAATTGATTACCTTTTAGGTGTTAACTGTCAATTATTGTTGGAATTTCTTTATATTTTAAAAATAAAACACAATTTGTTTGTACTACTCCCACGTTTTTTTGTTGATTTCAATTTTGTTTTTTTATCAGTTGATAATGCTAATGAAGGAAACCGGTCTAGATGATTATAAACATGTGGAAGTAGTACAAACAAATTTTGCTTTACTAAAGAATAAATGATTCGAATCAATGTCAACGATTTAAATATAAAATTTGGATTATTGAGATTTTGTACATTTCCATGTATTTTGTCACTAACGACCGGGGTTTCGCCTTTCGGCATCTTCAGGCATTCGAGCACACGAATGGACTCGAACTGAGAGACAGTAAACAGTGTCTAACGCTTATATAGAAGATACAAATGCGACAAATATCATTTACGAGGCAATACATTATACGTATTTACGTATACGTATTTTACGAGGCAATACATTATACGTATTTACGTATACGTATTTTACGTATACGTATAATGTATTGCCTCGTAAATGATATTTGTCGCATTTGTATCTTCTATATAAGCGTTAGGCACTGTTTACTGTCTCTCAGTTCGAGTCCATTCGTGTGCTCGAATGCCTGAAGATGCCGAAAGGCGAAACCCGGGTCGTTAGTGACAAAATACATGGAAGTGTACAAAATCTCAATAATCCAAATTTAATATTGAAATTCCATCAAGCACCCTCAGTCGATGTCTTAAATTAGATTTAAATATATTTAATCTGACATTGCTTTTCGAAGAAACATGTAAAACAGGAATACTTTATTGATTGAATTGACATTTACTTGTTAGAATTCCATTATAATAGGATAAAAAATCAAAGTATTTAGTTCTAAAAATGTTTTGTTTTATTTTAATACTTACTTACTTCGTCAAGGTAATTATAATATTGTCAAATTATTTCATTTGGAACCGACGCCTCACAACTCCATTGAAATCCATGAATTAACTATTCCATCCGGATACTTGCATTTAGTTATGTAACTTTAATTTGACACATATTTACATCAACTTTTAATCAGCGCGTGGTAAATTTACCTAAGAGGTAATAACACTCCAAAGAGGATGAAAGGGGAAGAGAGCAACCAACCAATTGAGCGATGATAAAGAAAACGGTCGTGTCATATTGAAGGACTGTTAAACGCACAAGTTGTCCTGGGCTTACGACCGAGATACGTTCCTGAACTTTGGAAGTAAGTCGAACTCCATACAAAATATTAGAATTAAATATTATTTCGCTTCTGGTCAGTTTAGGTCGTCACTTTCATTAGTAGAAATAATATAGCTGCAACTAAAAATAGTACCGATACATTTTAACACATCAGAGCGCGCTTTTCGATTTTTTCGCACTTATATTGTAGCTGTCAAACGACAATCACCATATTATCGCAAATTATTGGCCCACCGATTCTCTATTTTTATTGAATAACACGTAGAATAATATGTTGTAAACAAAATTTTATTATTTGCCTTGTAAAACAAGTGGTTGGAATAAGGTTTGGCTGCAAGAGTTGAGTTGAAAATTAAAAGTTGCTTAAAAATTCGAGTGAATGAAATAAGGTTATGCCTGCAAGAATTACGTTGCAAATCCTTTCTGATTACAATATTAAATTTGGGTTATTGAGATTTACTCGATAGACTCGAACTGACGGTCAGTTCGAGTCCATTCGTGTGCTCGAATGCCTGAAGATGCCGAAAGGCGAAACCCGGGTCGTTAGTGACAAAATACATGGAAGTGTACAAAATCTCAATAATCCAAATTTGATATTGAAATTCCATCAAGCACCCTCAGTCGATGTCTTAGATTACAACATTGTTTTACTTAAGGAACAAGGACATGCGGGCGGATACTCTTGTATCCTACTTATTAATACATCACTTAGGTTGTGAAATAGAGATAGAGATTTATATAAATTGTTACTGATCTTTCTTCTCGTATGAATCAACATTTGGCAATAGTGCGATGTAATGCAATAAGAAAAAAATGTTTATTTAAATTTTTGGTCGTAAATGCGAACCGTCGTCGAGTTCTACCTGTACGGGTAAAAATGTCGAAACAATAAACATGCTCAGTTTTTTTTCACATTTGAGTCGTATGCTATATTTCTTCGATAAGAGTCGAACAATATAATTAAAATAAGTATGAAATAATACATCATTGTATGTAACGTATTAACAGATAAAACGCGCAGTCTTGCACTTTAACCGATTTACTCCTATAAATGGAAACATTGTTTATCTACGTCCAATACTATGTGGGTATATCCAAACGATGATTTTTTCATCGTAAATATTAAAGGACACGCTTTTTAACCCTGTCCATCCCATCAAAGCAATCGAAACTCATATCCTTGGGTATTCATTTGCAATTTGCAACGAAATGAAGCCGCAATTTCCATGAATACTGATGATGTCTCGCACGCTGCTTGTCATCGGGGACATTAAGTTCCGCGAATGCAATCTGGAATATTTCCATGAATTTAATAAATTAAATTATTTATTACAGCCTTGCTTCGTTCGCAACCAGCGCCGGCAACATTTTAGACATACTCAGCGACTTCATTTGTTAAAAAAAAACATAAGGACAGTATGGTATGTTCCAACAGGAAGGTTCCAGGAGGAAGAAAAGAGACTCTTGTGAGAGGAAATCTGGCCTTTACCCAGGGGAATGTTTTGAAAAATATCACACTTTGAATTTGATACCGGACAACTTATAAATCGTGAAATAATTGTAGATTAATTAATTATTGGATGTATATCGCCAATTGGATTCAATATCGTTCGAATATTACTAAAATCTTTAAATTAATTAAGGAGTACAAAGGTTTAATAATACTACTGATACACTAAAATGGCATTGTGTCGAACAAATAAAACAGTCATTTTAGGTTTAACTGATAAGTTTCGAGTACAACTATATGTATAATTTCTCGTTAGAATTCCATCAATTTTTATTTTTTTTGCGTAGATAAGGATAATTTTTCAAAAAAATCATTTATAAATACGTAATGCAGGGGTGAAGAACCTGCGGTCTTATACCGTCTCAAGTGCGGCCTTAAGACTGAAGTAAATTTCATTGTTTTTTTTTTCATATACAAAATAATGTACATTCATTTTTATGTATATTTTTTAATGCGACCTTATTTGATTTTAAGATAATTAAATGCGACCTTCTGACAGGAAAAAGTTTGTATAACGTTCAGATAACGACTAAAAATTGTTTAATTTTGTCAAATCTTTTTCTTACTTTTCCTATTTATGTGTAATTGGTCTTCAAATTAAACATCGACCAAACAAACTAGCAAATAGCCAAATTTTTCGTATAATTCATAAATATATATATTGCATGACACGAAGATGCTATAGGCATAAATAAAAATGAAACAAGTACATTAATAACACGTAAACAAATTATTTTAATTAAACAAGTTTTAATTACATACAAGAATAAATACAAGGATATGTACAAATTTTTTTGTAAATCAACATTCGTGGAAGCTCTCAAATCAGATTTAACGATTTTAGGGCACAAAATAAACACTCTACGGATACTTGGGTTGGTGGTAATGCTGTAACGATCGATGCGTATCTCTATAGAATGTATTCTATAATAAAGTAGTCGGAGTCGCTCGTTTCTTACGACTCCGTCCAGAACACCACGACTCCTAAGCCGCAGCCCTGCTTATAACATTGAATTTATTCTTTTATAAGACCGACGTCTTATTCCATATGACTTCGATAAGTATTTTATTATACTGGCTACTGTAATTAATTTAAATTCTTCCAGTCCCCAGTTACTATCCAACACCGTCGGTATAATGTCTTCATCGTTATATATGGTGCAACGAAGTCGAGAAACAACCTTACATCATCGATGCATTAAAATATAGTTTCGTATATAACATGCATTTAAATAGTCAACTTACTATATATCCTTACTTTATCAGAAAGAAGAGAGATGGAGCGACCGAATAACAAGCAGCTCTTGTAGAACATATTTTCAAATGTCTCTATTTGGAATCAACATGGTTAAAAAAAGCGTTCCATTCGTTTAGTATTCTTATCACATGATTTTTTTTACCATATCCGCTCCCAACGTGGAGCATATGGCCTCCTAAGAGAGATATCTTGAGAGAAGTTTTTCTATGAGAACTGCTTGTTACTCAGTCGCTCAAGTCTTCTTTTTTTGAAGAGAGTAGAGATAGACGGAGAGGGCTATTACAAGACTAGTGGCTAGCTAATCGCACTCGCTACACCCCGTTTTTGAGGATCGGATGGGTGGGAGGGAGGTGTTTAAGACATCACAAACATACGTGACTACGATCATAAATCAATTGATAAACCAATTCATGAAACTGTCCGCACCGGTACTTTGACCCGAGACATCGGTAACCGTAGCCAACGACGCTACCAACTGCGCCATGGAGCCACGATATCGTATCTCAGTTTAAAATTTAAACGTGATATGCGTCTGATATATTTCTATATATTTTTAAGCATCCCAACAGATGTCGATAACTGGTTATAAGTCAGTCGTTCAACCCCTCTTATACAGAGAAGTGGAGGATGACGACATATACCTCTCGCTACGCTTTTAGTATCGGATGGGTGAGAGAGAAAATGTAAACACAGACACCTATGCATTTGAACACAAATTCATAAATAGACGAAAGTGTTCATACGGTGACACCCAAGAACATTGACTACAGGACTGGCATTTCTGGATGAATATCGCTATATTTTCAAGGAATAAAAATCATTGCGAGAGTCTTATAAATAAATACACAGTGGGTCGTGTGAATGACGTCAATAGTATCCCCGTGTCCCCAAATGCAATTATTATACGGCATCTGCATCTACGCAAGATGGTATCAATGCTAAATCGATTCCCCGTAGGGATTAGTACATATTTTTACTTTTCCTTCAGCTTACTAACAAATCAAGCTATAGAACTAGACTACATTATTTGTTCATTTTTCAATTCGAATTTTGTTCAATTGTGTCAAGGGTGGACAAAATTCGCATATTTTTTGTTTTGCTAAATCGCATGATAAAGAAAGATTTTTGATAAATTCGTATTCAAATTTTTAATGCTACAAATTTGATCACTACTGTCTTTATTTTAAAAAAAAAGTCAGTTAGCTGTATAACGCTTGAAGTAAAATACCGAAAATATTTTTTAAGTACATACTATTGGACAAACCCGTGTATTGAATATTTGTATATAAACGTTTAGGACAACAGCAAAATGCATCGTTTTATTTATCGACACAACCTACGTATAATAACGTAAATGCCAAATATGTGATTATCATGTCTCATGCATTTTCGTTGTCTACGCGCTAGGGATTAGTGCATCCAATCCCGGACCCCTTTTAAGATTCCGGGATACCGGGATTGGTTTTTAAGTGTAATTTCGTATGTCAAATTGTACATTTAAAATTTAATTTGTGTCCATTATTGCTTCAATTGGAATGTGTATATTTATGATTGAATATTTTTAGCATTGGAATGGTTTTTTTTGTTGATTGAAAATCAGACACTCGTTTACGAAAAAAGAGTATCGAAATAATTTTATTTTATTTTTTGCATTATTATAGTATCCAAAAAGAGGACATGTCGTTAAATTTGTCTACAAAATATTGTCCTCCATTCATTTAAGAAGCGGTCCTAATTTATTAGAACAAATTGGACAAAAAGGTTTGAGGTTTTTGAAGAAAATTTGTTATAAATGTAGTTCGTACCGTAATATTTTTCTTCACATTCTATTATATGTCTCATATAAAAATAATAGACGAATACAAAATTATTGCAAAATAAAATATGTACTGTGTGATGCATTGTCACATTAAATATGAGAGTGATATTTTAATTTGAAATTCAATGAATCGAATATGTCCTATGTGCAAAAATACGGAAAATTATTGTTCTCTACTAAAATAATAACTAATGATAAAAGTTATGATTAGTATAACCATATGATTAGTAAAACCATAAATAAATTAATCATATTTAAATAAACAGTTGTTTTCAATTATCTCGAAAAGTACTAAATTAATTAACAAATTAAATTTACAGTGACGATATATTTATTGCATCTTATATTGCATAATAAAAGATTTTTCATAATTTGAGGGAGACGCCTACACCTGCAAAATGGAAATTAAATTCTTTTCCCGGGCCCTGCCCGACACGAATTGACTCTTTCTCGCTCAATCACATGATAAGTGAAGGTGCAAGCGAGATGTATGGGCATGCGACGAATGCTCTTGTATCCTTCTTGCTCATACCCAAATCAGATTGTGCGATAGAGATAGTGGGAAGTCCACCGCACGCCGATGATACCTAAGCATTAAATTCGTGCCTTTGGCCACGAATCTCTTTCGTTGGTCCCACGTTGCCTACAAAAAATTGTTTTAAGAGGTCAAACTCACTAAATTTTTAACAATGTTTTCGATACCTATATGGAAAGAAAAAAACGCAAGAAAACCCTCACCGCCCATCACAGATGCTTGAATGGCGATTCAAGCATGCTGGGCGGCATGGGACAGGTTGACATCCACTCTATTAAATAAAACTGTTTTCTAACATTTCGTCGTTATATTTTATAATAATTCAACCGGTAATAATTTCAACATGGACATATTAAAAGGTATATCTCTGTTACTCCACGTGTTGTTTTGCAAGATATGACACGTGTAAGGGAAGAGGGATTGTTCCATAACTAAATGTCGCCCACGTGTGTTTCATATTTTCTCGTGTCTGCAATCAGCATCGGGATGCAGTTATTTACTCAAGCCTGTAGACCTCAAGATAAATTAGATATTGCCTCCCTTTGATATCCCGCGAGGTCAAAATGTTACATTGCAAAAAAAAATATTTCCTGATTGGCACAGTAACTTGCAATTACCGTAATGGGTAAACGTATTTTCCTTGGTATATAATGTATAACTCACATATTTATAATAACTTAGTAATTATACATGGACGTGATTTTATCGAATCAATATCAGGAGCTCCCAAACTACCTCTGCTATTTGTTTAACTAATATATTGACGCTGCTTTGGACAATTGATGTAACCCACAAAAATTGAAATTGTTCAAGAGAGAGTAAAAACTATTTTTTATCGAAAACAATATATTATGGTGAGTTGCGTTAGGAATCTTTGAATCGCAATTTTATAAATTATCATGATTGCAGATACGGGATTATACCTAGGGAGTGACGATATAATAGCGGCTTACATCAAGTGGACGGGTCAGAATTTTTAATCTTTAAACCAATGTAAAATGATGTTTCACTTCCAAAAAGTGATTAATTTATTTTTCTAATTTACCTAATTTGGCCGAGACCTTCTCTGTGGTCTTTAAAATGAAACCCTATCATTATCTCACTATCGTATTTTTTGAGGGTTACATCAATTGGCCAAAACACCATCGATATGATTACCAGACTAAAGCTCTAATATGTATATGAATATGTTACCTAAATCATAAATTCACAATTCCTATAATAAATGATCTACGAAGTATCTCAGCATTATGGAAGACTCCTAAATGCATTTTCGAATACGACAACTGGCTGTTATTCAGTAACTCGGTCTCCTTTTTTGGGAGTGTTAAAATAGAAGGACGGGAATAGTAGTTGACTAGTCGGTGTTATATCGGCTATACCTCGTTTTAAAGATCGAACCATTACAACAACAAAAAACCTCAACTTTCTTATGCGGCGAGTACGTTTTTTATTGAGATGCACTGAAGTTATATCGTTTGTCAGCGAATACAACACAGTCACGCTTTCAACAAATCCAGGGAATTAGTCTCTGAGCAGGTGCAATGGTTTATGAGAAAATCTTCTTCGATTTATCATAACAATTATAATACATTCTAAATCATAACAGCCTTCCGTTTCTGTGTTTATCTTCCTCGTTTCATTTGTGCCATTATTTTTTATTCTGTGCATAATTCAACTACTATCGTTCATATCGAGGCTATACTGACAGACGCCATGAAGTCATAATAGCATGTTCTGAGTCTCAATAATCTCATTTAAAACATTTTTTTTTCAAAGTACGAGAGCAACTCCAAAAGATTTTTTGTACATTATAAAGAATAATCTTTTTGGCATAAACATCAAAGATTTTGTTATCGATGAGTTATAGTCACATCATGCTTTCTGCCATTTACTGTTAATAGTTTTATTAATTTCTAAAAACTACCCTATTGATTTTAATAACCTTTTTATTTACTCGATGGAGTACTTCTACGTTATTATTATTATTAAGTAATTGATTAATTAGTCAATCAGTGTTTATGTCTTACCCCCTCCCCACGTCCAGTAGAATGGAATAAAACCCACCCCATCCTTTATTTTTAATGTAAAAATTAGAATCGTTGTTTACCTTAGAAAGAAATAACCTTGCGATATGGTCAGTCTGAAGATGGTTCTGAAAAAGGCGAAACGCGTCACGTTAGTGGTAAACCAAGTAGAATAACTAAGTTATTAATTTTATATTTATATTGACTTAATACTGCTTTTTTCAAAGCCATTATATCCTATGAGTTCATACGTTCTACCAAAGCGATAAATTGCATATATTTTCACATTCAAAATAGAAAACCATAAAAACTGACGTAATGCATTCTGTCAAAATACCCTCTATATATTAATTATACATATATTTTATTAATTTAGATATTTAAGCACTCAAGAATGCTTCTTAATTAAGGATCTAAATTAATTAATTATCCTGTGAATCAGCGATACCAACCGAAGATACGTTACATGTGAAATAACTCGTATTACTCTTGTTACACGAAGTTATGGTGCCCTTTCTTCAAATAGGTAATATAAAGTAATTGTCCTTGTTCACACTCACATATTACACCATACGTTGATAAACACCAGAGCAGAGATTCCCAACCTTTTTTGCTCTATTCTCCCTTTCATCAATGATCAGAATGTAATTCCTCCTTTCTTATTATATACGTACATATAATAAGAAAGGGGAATATTTCCCACTGGTTGGGAACCCGTACACCATAACTTACACTTAGTTTTAGGTTCTCATATATAAGCATGTGTAATATAACTCAACTTTTGTCAGTAAATAAGTTCGTTCTTCATTTATTACTATACTGTAAAGAAAAGAAAACATTTCAACCTACTTACTCTTTGGATTATTGATCCATTTGTGTGCTCGAAAGCCTGAAGATGCCGAAAGGCGAAACCCGGGTCGTTAGTGACAAAATACATGGAAGTGTACAAAATCTCAATAATCCAAATTTGATATTGAAATTCCATCAAGCACCTCAATCAATGTCTTAAATTACTACTTACTCTTAATAGAGATTAACATTTTGTTTCTCCCTGTTGTCAATATGTTTCGATTGATGTATAATACATAATATATTGTGTCAATAAAACTTGAATGCTATTTTATTTGAATACTGGGATATATAAGAATTTTAGCCACTCGCAGAAATATAAAACCGTAATGTAGAAAGTATTTATTACGTGTTTCATAATTTCAATGATTTGATTCAGCAAAAACTGCCCTCAAGATGACTCATTTGTGGACAGTTTGAAGATACCCAGAAACGACATATAATAGGTACGAAATCACAAAAAAACTCGATGAGCAAATAGTCTTTCCTTAGTTACCTGAAAAGTACACTTTGTGCGTTGAACACGACGAAGAAAATTTTATAATTAATCTTACAAATATATCAAATACAGCAATTTATAGCAATAGAAGTTTTTCCGACGATGTTAATTAACTTTTAACCTGCTTAACCTATTTTCGTGCAAGCTTTCTTTTTCTAAAACACTTCTTTTGAAGTCCTTTAGTAGTATAATCTAATGATTTCAATGGAACAAATTAATAATTCTATGAATTGTGAACTTTATAAAATTAATTATTTCACCATACATGACACTGACAGGACATACAATACTCATAAACATATCGTATAACTGTCATTTACAGTAGCAATAATGAAATCGATTTCGATTTCAAAATCATGAAAGGTGTGTCTACAGCATGATGTTTTTTATTCAGCTAGGCCCATTTAAAGTAATGAATCTTACTATCTAATCTAAGAAGAAAGACCAAATAACAGAATTCGTGAATGGTAATTCGGTATTGATGGTCTAACTCGCCCCATAATATAATCACCATTGCTTTGAAAATAAAACACAATATATTACATTATTTATATACCTTCCAGGCGCGTGCCGTAAATCTCACTCTTTCTCGATCAATCACATGTAAAGTGAAGGGTGCGAGAGAGATACAAGAGCATTCGGGTGCATGCTCTTGTATCCTACTTGACCATACACAAGTTGGGCTGTGTGATAGAGATATACATACATCCACAACACGACAATGGTATTTACATATATGGATCCTTAGTTAGAAAATCCAGTTATATACGTAGGTATAATATTTCTTTAATAAAACGATCGAATCCGATCGACCTAGTCTTTTGAATGAACGAGTCATTCGTTCGTGTCTACTGAAATCTTAATATAATATGTTTGTAATCATCGCGAATCAATTGCTTTCCCACTATCACACTACTTCAGAGTGAGAGAAAAAATAATTCGTATAGAATCCAATTAGAAAAAAAATATATAAATTTGTTTTTCTTACTCTAACGCTGCTTTGTCAATAGGCACAATGCACAATAATCATTTGTTTTCATTATGAATCCGACGAAACAATTCGTAGGCATACACGTGAATTGCTCGATTCACGCACAAGAAACTCGTTTCTCATAATATGTACTGTATACCTACTACATAACAGTCTATGAACCATATAATATTGTTTAAGAAATTTTAATCCTTAGTGGAATCATAGGAAAATTCCGCAGAAATTTCCTGCAGTCTACAAATAGTTAGCGACCAAATCAAATTTTAATCTTATATTTTGTTGTGTAGTCTGTTCTGTCTATCCAAAATATATATCTTCTAGTTTTAGTGGTCCTCCGATTTAAAATGTTTGAGAAACACTGAACTAATACAAATTTTATATTCTCGTTATATATTTTTATTTTTCACTTTTAAGGTGTAAACAATGTTAACTGTCAATTCTTAGTGGAAAGGCAATATATTTTAAAAATAAATCACAATTTGTAAAATTTGAATTATTGAAACTTTGTACATTTCCAAGTATGTCGTCACTAACGACCCGGTTTTCGCCTTTCGGTATCTTTCGGAAATTCCATCAAACACCCTCAGTCGGTCTTAAATTATATTATTTTGTTTGTACTATTAACCGATAGCGAAATCGGTCCTGATCATTATAAACATGTGGAAATAGTGGAAACAAATTGTGTTTTATTTGTTTACGCTTTTAACCTTGCTTGTATTATGATAAAATATTGCTCGTTTATACATGAGCAAATTGTCACGAAAAAACTATAAACAGCAATTGTATATTATTTCATAAAGAAATGATTTCTTTACTCGTCACCCGTCAAGCAGGCATACAAATATGGTTTACCATATTGTTTCTAGCATACTTATCATGTAGCGAAATATTCTTATGAATAATATATTAAAAAGCGTTTGGGACATTTTCAAATATTTTTATTGTAATTTTAAATTAATATGAAAGTATTTGATATATCATCAGAATTTCGGCTGGAGCACTGTCTAGAATATTGCAAAATATAATTGAATTCTTGGCATGTTTAATGAGTAATTGTTTAACGCCTGCAAGGGGTAGATCAGTGATCCGAAACCATTTCTCACCCACAACGCACCTAAAAGTAGTCATTAA
The DNA here is from genome assembly GCA_022494535.1 of Himalopsyche phryganea. NCBI lineage: Eukaryota > Metazoa > Arthropoda > Insecta > Trichoptera > Rhyacophilidae > Himalopsyche > Himalopsyche phryganea. Next base: position 2,054,468 of record JAGVSL010000019.1, on the reverse strand, counting down.
TATTTCGTGGCACACCACTAGCCAAAATATGTAAATTTCATAAAAATCTTACAATAACATTTATTTAATAAAAGCTCATTAAACCCTTTTACTTTTTAAAGTGATCTAACACTTTTTTTTGATAATTACAAATTGAATGATTATTTTAAAAGCGTTCTGGCTAGTTTTGGTGAAGTAAATATAAAATATTCTCATAGCAAAGTTCAAATAATTTACCAAAACTTTACCTCGAAACAGCCAACATATTTCTGTTTGAAACCATCGAGATCGATATTTTTTCAAAAATATGCGTCTTTTCGGTATTATTTTGATGCATTCGTTATTATTTTGATGCATTCGTTATTTGTTCGTAATAATTCCACTGAAAAAAAATATTACTAATTTACCCAATATATGCAGCAATGTGTAATTTGTACGAAAGGATTTTTTTTTTTACACACGAGACAAACCTCAATTTGTTCCCCATCATTGCAGTTGCACTATCCGTATCAACACTAATACAATTATTCCATTTAGAATCAAAATATTACAGAACTTGTTTCAACGAGAATAATTTAAACGGAGATCTATCGAATAGTTTTAATTTTTTTATAATATTAAATACTCGATTTCTCTCATTATGGACGCGATGTGCCGCGGCCCACCTGGCGTCGTCTCGCGGCACACCGGTTACGGAGCACTGGTATAGATCATCAAAGCTGAGAAGTACCTATCTGCGAAATTTGTTTGTAAAAAGATGTTTCCGATATATCATCAAAAAATTCACATAATATCGAATTTAATTTTCCCATCTGCAACCAGGGACCCGGACCATTATTTTTTTCGTTCCGGCTCGGTAAAATATATATATATATTAGTTCAGTTTCTGTTTTCGGTTCAGCTCGTATCACTTTGAAGGTATTAACTGTCAATTCTTGGTGGAAAGGCATTATATTTTGAAAATAAACCACAATTTATTTATACTACTTTCACATGGTTATAATGATCAGGATCGGTTTCGCTTACCGTGAGCATTATCAGCTGATAAAAATACAATTTGTTGATTGAATTAAAATTGTTGGATAAAATTTATTAATTAAATCTGATTTTTATCAGCGAAAAATTTTTCTCGTAAATCGAAAAAAAAACCAAAATAAATATCAGTTCGATTTCGGTTTTCGTTCCGGCAAAAATAACGGTTTTTTCCGTTAGCAGAACAATACATGCTTGGTAGGTATATTCCGTGAAATATATGTCTTATTATAATAATTTTCTTTCATTCGATAATACTAGTGAGTTTTAGTGTAAAATTAAAATTGTTATCTTCGTTATTACATTGGCTGTGTTAAAAGCTGTGATACGTGAATCAACTCTTTGAGAAGCATCTGCAGACTGTTTAAATTTAATAATAGTTTTTTGAGTTCATCGACATTGACTATTTTCCTGTCAAGTGTGTACAATTAAATTATAGGTATCCACAGCCATTCGTGCACTTGAATGCCCGAAGATGCCGAAAGGCGACACCCGTGTCGTTAGTGACAAAACTTTTGGATGCGTACAAGATCTGGACGTTCAAATTGTATATCCATGATGTTATAGTGTTAAATCAATGCATGTTATTTTGAATAGTTAATTAATTAGTTCAAATGTAAATCGCGTATTATTTTTGCAACAAAACAGCAGTCTCGACATATTTCTATCTACACCTTTTTTAAATTATCGTATTCTGCATACTTATAATGAAGGTTGAAGCTTGCAGTGAATCAATCTTTTAGAAGGACGTCTGTTCTTATTGTTAGCTTTGAATAACTATACGGAATACGATTCAACTCGTAGAAAATCAATGCAAAACAAGGTCTTCGGCAATTGCTTCTGATACATTTTGCGAGCATTTGAGTGCGCTTTACGCTCATGTTCTTCGGGTTGCGCCCTGTAAGACATGTGTGAGACAGCAGCAGGTGGTTGTGGAAATTACATGACTCCCTTGGGATGGCAGAGGTTGTTACAGTTCCTGGGATCAAATTTTATATTGTTTGACAAAAAGAGCAACCAAACGCTCAACTACTTAAGGACGTACAGTAGATTTCCACGACGTGTAATTCATCTTCAGAAAAAATATTGCAGTGGCCGAAATCGGTAGCCAATCACTACACCTATTATTTCAGTATCAAAATCAAGACTTATATATAGGAAATATGGAAATAGCTTTATTGAACTACTAAAATACTAGTATAGTAAAAAAACAATACTCGCATAAAGATTTGTTTTATAAAAACCTTGCCAAATACACACTCAAAATGTTGATTTACCAAACTAAAGTAAGTAATACTGATTTTAACTAACTATGAATAACAAGTCTACATTATTAAATTAGAAATAAAATAATGATATAATTTAATTATTTGCCGATTATTAAAGCGCCTGAATACTTTTTTAATATTTATAATTGAAATAACTAACGAACGTGTTTTCAGTGCAATCGACTGACTACGACTGATCAAAGAAGGTTAGGAAATCCTCGAAAGATGGTTTTTATATTTTAAATAGTTTTGCAATCATTATATTCAATAAATTTCAAATTACGCTTCAGTCATTATATAAAGCAAATCTTTATCTGCGATTTTTTCGTAAAAATCGAATCTCGATAACTTACAATAAACTCCAAAGAAGTCATGGAGCAGTTAAAACAATAAACGAAAAACATGAGTCAACTCTTTATTAGACAGGCTTGAAAACTTTACATGGAAATAAATGCAATCGTGTAAAAAAATACTCTGAAAATGCAAAACCGATGCTTCTTGAGATTTGGGCAATGTTAAACAACGTGGGGAAAAAATCTACTATTTCCTCTTAAATAATGCGCCATTTTCAACATTAGCTGAATGAGAGGGTGAAATTTCCTTGACGAAATCTTTTTTTGTTCTCTGAATAGGACATTTTTTGGATGCCTTTCACATACACATGTAGGTATTTTAATTGCGCTAATTATATACTGAAAAAAATAACAGTGTCATAAATAATCTGATATACCAATTGATGAAATTATAGCTTTACAAAACGAGCTCAGTTGGATGTGTGTTTCATTTCTCATTGATAAAAAAATGTTATGTTACTCATTTTGGCATAAGCGACATTTTACGACTTTTCAACTATTACACACTGCTACAAAAATTTTCGAAATTGGCACTACTTTATTTCACAGCGAAGCAATAAATTAAGTCGTTATCAATATTGTCAGTGTACCCATGAATGAAATAGATTACAATAGTGCACTTAAAACTATCGAACAAATACCGGTTAGTAATGGATACGACGTAACGGTGTTACAAAAATTATTTTATAAAAAACGATCGAAACTCTCTAGACAGCTTATTTACCCTAACATGCTCGTAGAAAACCGCTTTTATAAATCGATTAATTACCTAGGGAGAATTAGCGATAAAAATCCACTCCGTTAATGTGGCATTTAAAGTAAGTAATAATCTAGGTACACTAATTAAAAATAGTAAAGTTAAAATTAATAAACTGGACAGAAGCGGAATTAACAAACTTAACTGCGGCCTGTGTGATTCGATCTATATCGGACAGACAGGAAGGAGCATTTCAACTAGATTTAAGGAACATGTAATATCATTTAAAAATAATAAAACAGATTCTCAATTTGCTAACCACCTCTTGGAAGAAGCCCACAACATAATCCCATAACCCGCTTAATCAGCTCCGATATGCTCACATTTGTGTGAAAAAGCCTCAACCTTTTGAAACAACTCGAAATTAATAGATACAATAATGACAATGATTTCCTTTTTTTCCAGAACATTTATTTTAACGACTAATTAATAACACCACGTAAGCTCCTTTTCTAAAAACAAAATTAGTAAATACCTTGAATGATTTCATTTTAAAATAAACATGATGTTTGAATAGGTGAGATGAGATGATATTGTCTATTTCTTCTAAACAGTATATATAGATAAGCAAAAATAAGTATATTTCTGACGATGGCGTGAAGCCGAAATAACTATCAACTACCTCATAAAAATTTTGTAGAACTAAATTCTTTGTTATTTTATACTATAATAAATTAAACGTGCAGTTGCAGAATGTGTATGTTTTCAAAACTTTTATATTGTTTTATGAAAGTACAGTTTATTGTTATGATTAATTTACTAGCCTTTCTTTTGGCATTATTTTCCGTTGAACTTGTGAAGGTTAAATGCAGGACGGCTACTCTCAACTTGGGATTAACTTTATCAACGCTGCATTTATATAAAACATTGCTTGTAACTTCACGAATTTAATTTATTAAAAAGGCGGTCCGTATACGTGCAGCTGTCTCATGTATCAATAGTTTTTATTAGAGCAAATCATGAGATAAATTCTTTACAACCACCTTCCATCATCCATAAATCTAAAATTATATGACTTATAAATTTTTTTTTAAATCTAGCATAGATAATTTAGATTTAAAATAGTAGCATTGCCCCAATTTTGAAGAAAATACATGTACGCGTTAGTTTTCAATTGCGTTATGAATTTTCACCACCAGTTTTCGTGAAATCCAGCTCTTTTAGATACATAGCAAAATTCAAACATTTAATTAACATCAAAAAAAAATTTACACGTGTTCAAAGAAAAATCGTACAATGGATTACCCAGATACCTATATAATATGTACACTACATGTAAAACTTTTTGAAAAGCTTTCCAATCCGGCTTTTCATATCCGTTTTCTTTTCTCCAATAATCTTCTAATAAATAATACATTACATAAGTTTTCACATGGTATGGAAACGATTTACACAAGGTCTTTTCGTAATTCTACTGAGCAAAAATTTTCTCGAATTCACGAACAACAACGATTCACTTTAAAATATTCTTTACGCCATTTTGCCGTTTCAATGGCATGTAAAATGATGGCGTTCGCTGCCGCACGCGCGACCCCCTGCCAAATAATAACCTCTCACTCCTACTACCCTAATAACGATCGTCGTCATCCCTCATCTGGAAACACGAAATGACGACCGACCGTGCAAAACCCGCTATATACACAGATATACTTAGCAAAACAAGCTATGTTCCATATTCGGTAAAAAAAATATTTATTAATTCGTCGCAAACTAGCATCTTTTAAAAACATCAGCATCAATAGATTTAGTTCAGGTACACTTATCTTTCCAGTTTATAATATACTACCGTATTAAGAAATCAAAATTTTGGACCACTGCAAGAAATAAATGCTTGAAATGCTTTTTCCAATAATGAGGGATCAAAGATTTAGTTCGTATTATATTGGAAAATAGAACACATGCGGTCTTGAGCTTTTTACCAGTCGCTAGAAAGACATTTAAAATTTGTTAAAAAAATGCAATAGTTTAGTGTATCGCAAATATCGTGGCCCAGAGACTGGGGATGGCGACCGAAACAGGTCTCATCGGAGCGCGTAAAACCGAGCTCCGATTCGACGAATTTGCAACGAAAACCGCCGTTTTACGGCAAAACTTTGTCATTCAATTTCCTAGGCATCGTTTCGCTGGCCGTTTCTGGCAATGTGGCCGACCGGAATCTTTGCGGCGATTATGTAGGGCCGGGTATCACTACCGTAAGATAGTTTTTGCCTTGCCGATTGCAGAAATTCACCTGCAACCTCTAAATATCATATGTATCTTCTACATATTAACCAACTGCAATAAAGAAACTTGACTGCTAGAAGCGTGTTTGATCGATCGATTGTCCCGGAAGGGAACCCTCGACCGAGAAGAAGTATTCGTCATCATCGTCAGCACCCATACTACCATTGCGAGCTTCTCAGATGTTACATCGGTTTCAAAGGAGACAAAGAAAGTATTAGAGATGCGCCAGCATTAATAATTGTTAATTGTGTTTTCTCAGCCACATAGCCGACTCGCCTATTATAGTTATTAATATCAAATTTCATTCTTATCGCATATGCTGTTTTTTAGTCTCGGCGTAAAAATATATACTCAGCTGTGCAAAGCATATTGATAAATAAACATTATTATTTTTATTAAACTCCAACGCAAAATTCGCTGTCGCCATTAGCCAGCACACAGCCAATAATTTTCCTTTCTTTAGTTGTAGCAGTCTAAATTATATATATATATTTAATTGCTTCCATTACAAGCACTTAACTTTGCGATTTTTCATAGTACGTCTGCGTAATGCCAAAAATTCAATGCCCTCAAGTCAACTTCCAAATTGTCACCTTTATTATCTGGGTATGTTGTTACGTGAGTTTGGAGTGATTTGTTTTATTTTTTAAATATAATGCCTTTCCACCAAGAATTGACAGTGTAAAAGTATAAATATTACAGATATTTCACTATAGAATGGATTTGCCGCCGACCTACGCGGCCGACGGCCATTGAGAAATCATTGTTATCTAGTCGTTGCATGGTATATTGCGTTCTTGTCCAGTATTGTCAACTTGTCTATGTTGTCATTCATATTTATTCTTTCCCTACATATGTAATTGTTTTTATGTACCGTTAACTGTTACAAGCTACAAACATTGCCTGATTTTTTTTTAATTAAGTAGAACATGACACTAGCATAGGGTTGCCAGACGTTCCGGTAGACCGATACAAGTTCCGATTTATAGATCTGTCCCGGTTCGTGAGTCATTTGTCTCAGTTTTCTATGTAGCTAAAAAGCAAAACTAGTAAATATGAGAATAAAGTTGCAAGGATAAATGCAAATTACAGATGCGGGTCGCCAGAGTTAACCAAATGCTTAACCCTGCGCCGCTCCTGTCACCCCTATCCTGACATTCATTCATTGTTTTAGTTTTTCTTAAAACTGCAAATTCGATTGTTAAAGTTTTTCATTTTTACCTCCTAACATTCAATTCCCAAATTTCCCGGTCGTCGTCTCGACAATAATGTCAACCCTACACTAGCACAACACATTTTTAAAAAGATTTTTGAATCTATAAATTACGTATATCACGATTTACCTGACTCATTAGTCATATATTTATAATGTGGAATATTAAGACATCTATTAATGTTTTTTGAGATAGGTAAAGTTGTATCAAAATGAATTCATTTTCAAGTCGAAATAGGCACTGGATAAATAATATACTAAAACACACGAGACCCATACAGAGAATAATCAGGCTGGCAAACTGGCCAGGCATAGATGCGCAAGAATTTCCCACATTTTTCACACAAATCGTCAGTTATGCACAGGGTTGTCAAATTATGAAATATGGGTAATTTTTTTTGTATGGGTCAATTGCTTCACGATCCAAACAACTAGAATCGTAAACTAAAAATCAAAACTTTAAAATCTTTACGTGATACACAAAGAATCGATTGATTTTTGTATGTTTTGTATTGTTATGCTAATATACTGAAACAAGTAGTGCTACCGGTCAATCTTTACCTGCGCATCGAGTGGTAGCGGTGCTATGCTTTACAGACAGATAAATCAAGAAGACGATAAAATGTATACTGGAATACCTACTTAATTTTATTATTAATCACTATTTTACAGTTATCCGAAAATGAATGCAAGATTCGGCTGTTTATTCAACTCCTTCCTTGATTTACAGTCTCCAATTTGTGTTGAAAATATATCATGAAACCACGAGCGAGCCCATAAGAGCAATATCAACTGTGTTAATAGAAATAATTAGAAGAAGAATATTTTATTTTTTAAATTAACACCTTAAAAATGAGAATAAGAATACACTCAGCATAGAAGTTTTTTTAGAAGACATCTATTTTATGATCAAATCAATAAAATTTTTGTTTCACTGTCATATTGGCGGAATTACAAATGGACCAATTTTTTAAGTATCTAGTATTAAATTAAATTTCCGCGAGGTAAAATAAATGCTAATTTCTGTTTGATGTGATTCTATAAAACATGATTAAACACGGTTATATCAAATTTGAATTGTTGAGATTTTGTACATTTCCATGTATTTGGTCACTAACGACCCGGGATTCGCCTTTCGGCATCTCCAGGCATTCGAGTACATGAATGGACTCGAATTGACAGACAGTAAATAGTGTCTAACGTTTACGTATACTTTATTGATATATTTACGTATACGATAAAAATACGACAAAATATTACTTATGACTTAAAATATAGGACCCACACTGATACCTGAGTTATCGGTTATATCACTTAGTATCTACGACGTTAAGCCTTCACGCTTATCGTCATGAATTTGATGCTAAATACATTCATGGTAATTATCTAAGAAAAATTATCTTGTCCACATTAATATGCACAAAGGTGTATGAGACAAACATGACGTGTATTCATTATACAAATTATGAACAAACATTTTTATATTTTAAAATTATTTTTTTGTTTTTTATCTGCTACTCATGTCCAACTATAAATTTGTTATGAAAAATTGGTGGTGCCCGCCACCTTATCGATATTTTAGAATATGCTCTAAGGTACAAAAAAGCTGGCAACCCCTGATCGAAGCGATTATACTTTGTCTACATGACGCAACTATTTTTTTATATGCAGATTACAAGGTTTAATATTGGTTTAGCTGCATGCATACTTTTTCAATATGTTTATCAGTAATGTGGAGAAATGCAAAATATGTAAAAAAAAAATAATAAATAAAGCTAATCAATTCAAACAATAAAATCACACCAAAATGGTTAGATGAACTATTAAATTATTATTATTCATTTCATATCTAATCTTATTTTATTTTATGATTGAAAATTCTTACTTTATATGGTAAACTAGTCCTGACATGTAAATAATATGTGGAATTTGTACTTTACATTTATTATTCAACGCATATTAATTTCGATCAAAGTGAACAAAAAATTACGTTTTGTGTTTTTATGTATGATATTGGATTATCAAAATAGTTTCAAAACATTCCAAAAAAACTTCCGTCCTGTCGAAGCATTTTTTTAAATTGCTTATAAAATTTCAAATGTGTCATCCTAACATAGGGCTGCCATAATTTTTGATTTATGGGAATTGAATGGTAGATGGCAGAAATGAAAAACGCATTCAAATAACAATTTTGCAGTTTTATTCACAAACATAACCAATCGGCTAGAAGACTACAACTAAAACTAACAAATAAATGTCACGAGAGGCGACAGATAAAAGCGCAGTTTTGAGCATCTGGTAGCTTTAGCGGCACGCATCTCGACACTCGGTACGTATAATCAAGTATTTACCTAAAATCCGAAGCCCAATGTCGTATTTGTAATATTTCAAAAACTGTAATTTTTTCTTTCTATAAAATAAGAAATTAAATTAAAAATAATAGCACTGTCTCAATTTTGAAGAGGATATATGCAGCCGTTACTTTGCAACTGCGTTTTGAATCTTTGAGATGCTCCCTGTAAAATGTCATGTTTGCAGATACGGGATTATACGTACGGAGTGTCGATCTGTAATTCGCAAATATTCTTATGCCCCCTACCGCCATTGCACCTTTCTTTCGCACATTTATTGTTTTTTCTTACTAGTTATCTAGATAGAATACTGGACAAATGACTCACTACCAAGACACGGAGGCATAAATCTATAATCCGGCACGTATGGCAGCCTTATCGTAACATAATATAGGTATTTCTGTATTCGAATATTTGAAATCTTTTTCAAAACTTATCTACGCTTTTTGCGAAGTATTTATTTATGTTTATTTTTTTCTTGCATTCATTGAAGTGAAAAATAATAAAATATCTACACTTATTTACGTGACATTGAGTTATCTTAATTATAAATTACACTTAATATGCAACTTTATATCTGTTTATATTTTAAAAGTCACGTTTATGTTCCGTGTCATTTATATGAGTGCTTCCTAAACTTTCTCATCCTAAGGCCCACAAAATTTGCGAAATATAAACCACGGTCTCCTACCCCGAAAATTAAATCAATTTAGTTATCAAAAGATTTATTTGATATTATATTTAATATACTTATACATACACCTGCATTCTGCAATTGCCTCAAAGAGAAAAGCTTAATAAAACAACCAATCTTATATAATGAATATAAACATGTGTAAAAACAAAAAAATGCATAATTAAATACTTGTAGCTTTGCTGGAACAATTTGCGGCCCATATTTCGGGAGGCACTGATTTATATAATATAATAAGCAATACCGCTCCTGATATGTAAATAGAACATCGAATAGATACACACTCTACATTTTATTTCGTAATATTTAATAATTTTAATGCAACAATGATCATAGTAAATAAAATATATTATAATATGTATAAATAAAAAAAATCGAATTCATGTTCGTCTCCGAATGTTGTGAGGTGCATTGTGTTACATTTAGAATAAATTCAAAATTGGTTTAACCAAAGCCCCGTATAATTAAACTTAAGTAACTTAAGGTTGCTTTGGTTAAACACGTATCTCAATCGTATAACAACAATGCACACTTGTTTCGTCGCGTTACGAAAATTATACAAACTATGTAGGAATATTATTTTTGTAATATTGAAAGAATTGTAATCAATACAAAAGCAGATACTGCTATCTGAGGGAGTGAGTCACTTTTTTTGTAATAACACTACGTGGTATTTGCAAGGTAAATAAATGTTTATATCGAGTTAGTCGAGTCGGTTGGTTATATGTATTGAACAAATGTTTTCATAAGTGCCAAGTATTCAAATGACTTATGAATAATTGTTGTTTATAACCCTGTGCATGCGGGCGTATTTCGTATGCATTCTCGAAAAACGTAGTTTTTTTTAGTGTTTCGGGAAAATAAATAAAGCTTTCATAATTATGAATATTTATTGATTTTTTTTTCTGACACTCGAGATTTGACTTTTAAACCAGACGTATGTACCCATTACAAAATGACTAAATGCTAACACCGACTACTCAATTCCAAAATATGAATCGTTCTTTGTAACATGAAAATTGGCTATTCCTATCAAACATTCGTAAAAAAGTGCGTCAATCCAATCACTTTACAACACACGTTTGTCATCTCAAGTAATATACATAAAATATATCTTTAATAACTATATATTTCGTTGTTTATTCTATAATAGTGGATATAAAATTAAAATTGATAACTATATTATTCCATTGGCTGTGTTACTAATTGTGACACGTGTTTCGTTTCTGTGAGAAGCATCTTCAAACTAACATGTATCGTAATCTATTTATTTATAAAGTTAACAATTCTTTACTTAAAAATATGAAGGGTAGGATGGGACTATTTTCTTCTACTGGACGTGGGGAGAGGATTTAACAAATACAATAGTAATACAATTTATCATAACACCACAAATTATAAAATTATTTACTCGTGTATGGAAAAATACCATTCTCACATTTTGCTTTTTACTACTTCCACATTTGTATGATGATCAGGATCCGTTTTATCAAGTGATAAAACATATATCAAATAATTGTTTCAAGAACTATGACAAAGATTTACTAAAATCATCAAACAAATAATAAATACACGAAGTTAAATAGAAAAAATGGCAAACAGCTACACTTCATACATTTTTTTTAATCCATGCTTCTATTTTTAAACATTTATTATGCGTAGTAGGTGTCAATAAAATTAAGAACTGCCTTCTTATCAAAATCGTATATCTACATACAGGAATAGTTTACTATTACTTTAACAGTTTTCAAACATTCTTTCGTGTATTCCACGGGACTAGTGGCGACTGGACAACTCTGCCAATGGCCAGACTAATTCTTTCCGAACGTATAATAGCAAAAGTAGATAACCAACTGAACACGGTGATTTCGCTGCTATGCTATTTGGCATTGTACTAACGTGATTGTATAAAGCGGAACGCTGCAAACTACCTGTGGGAGTTTCATTGAATGCATCCGAAAAGGCAAGAGCTGCATAAGCCTATCCTACTGCCGATTCGAACTACAGACCACGCTGACTCGGTGGCTGATGAGACAAAATACCAAACCAAAAACAGTGCGGCGCAAGTTTAGGCAATTGCTCTCGAGACTTCCCTGATAATAGGGAAAAACTGTAAATTAGTGTAAGGTAGAGGTGGGTTAGATAGTCGCCAAACCTGATATCAGAAGGTCGCTTAAAACTATTTTGTCTTAGATTTGGCTAGAATCATTATTTTGTGCATGACGTAATTGGATTTACGATGTTTCGTAATACGGCACGTAATTTTTAGACAATACCAAGTCGGCAGCATCGATATTCCTACCCAATTATTGTGCGGTCGCCGCGGTTTACGTTCGGTCGATTCTATTGTAAAGTCACATAAAAACATTTCAAGGTCAAATACCTATAAATTAAAAGTTTTTGTGCAACGGAAGTTGTCTGTAGGTTTTGTCAAATTTCTTGCACCATTAACGTGTAAACACATCATGGTCAACAACTGATGAAATTAATGAAAATGCTTACGATAAGCGAAAACGATCATTACGTAGAATTGTGAAATTAGTAAAAATAAATATAATTACCTTTCCACCAAGAATTTTTGAAAACTGTTTAAAACATAAAAGTTTTTTTTTTCCAAACACAATTTATTTTCCATGGAGTCGGCGGTAACTTTGTGGAACTTGATGAAATTGATAACATAGTTATTCCACTTGGTTTATCATTAACGTGACGCGTTTCGCCTCTTTAAAAAGCATCTTCAGACTAACCATATCGCAAAGCTATTTATTTATTTGGTAGTAAGGTAAACAATGATTCAAATTCTTACATTAATAATAAAGGGAAGGTGGGTTTTATTCCATTCTACTGTACGTGGGGAGGGGGTAAGACATAAACACTGATAGACAACAAAAAAAACCCACCCAATCCTTTATTTTGAATGTAAGAATTAGAATCATTGTTTACCTTACAAATAAATAGCCTTGCGATATGGTCAGTCTGAAGATGCTTCTTAAAGAAGCGAAACGCGTTACCTTAGTGATAAACCAAGTGGAATAACTAAGTTATCAATTTAAGTTTTATATTAAAACACATTTTGTTTGTACGTCCACGTGTTTAGAATGATGACATTAAAAACATGAAAGGCCTATTTATACAAAATTGAATGTTAACCAATACAAGGTATACAAAACAGTAAGTTCATGAATTATGACAAGAATTTACAGGTAATCAAACAAATTATATGTAAACGAAAAATTAAATAGGCTACAATGAAAATGTTAAGAACCTCAATAAATACTAATCCGAAATCAAAAATTAAGCCACATTAAAAATCCATTATCTGAGCAAAATATAATGAGTTGAATATTACGTTATTATTCATTAACCAGAATTGCAAATTGGGATTTTTTTAAAGAAATAACTGAACCATTTAAAACTAACGAAATATTAAATATATACCTAGTTAACATTACCACTAAGCAGCCATGACAAATAGGGAATGAAGATCGGCCAGGGGCATCCAAAAGATATATGAAAAACAAATTTAAAGAAACCGAAATCAATTATGTCAGTTTAATTATAAGAATAAATTTATTGATATAATACATATGCATAGATTAATGAATCGGATATAGAAGTGCAGAAGAAGCGAAAACAGTTTGCACATTCAACAAATTTGAATTCGGCAAAATTTTATATCCTACTATTATTCATAACATCATCGCGACAGTTTATTTTACAGCCAGTTATACATGTTTGTAAACTGTCACATAAATATAAGCAAATCTTTTATAATAGGTACTTACTTTACGATACTCGCCTCAGTAAACAAAACTTACTTACTCTAATATTTTTTTCATTCTTTAACTCCTTCGCGGAACCTCATTTGAGAAATGCCGCCGTGAAGAATCTTGTGAGTCACCAAGTGGTTGGTGGTCATGTTATGATTGGAACACAAAAAGCTAACATGACTAAAGGGAATTAAAGGGATCGAATTACAAACAAAGGGCTTTTGCAAATCAACGAAATTATTTTTTTGTGTAATTTGAACTTGCTTCTTATCGATATAAGTTGACCTACAAAGAAGGCGGCAAACAGAAAAATTCACCATAGGTATATTTTCAGTTGTATTCGTTAAAGATAAAAATTATATCACATTACATAACCGCATTAGAATGAAATCGGTGACTGCGGTTATTCAAGTTGCACAATACATCCTGTGTGCCGCCTTTTACCATCGCTGCTTCGCTGACTAGACAAGCCCAATATTTACGATGTCCATTTGAAAAAAAATCAGACTTGAATCAGGAACAAATGTACATAAATACACAGTTTTTTTCTACCATATCCGCTTCCAACGTGAAGCATATTACCTCCTAATGGAGGTATCTCAACAAAAGTTTTCTACGTGAACTGCTTATTACTCAACCTTTCTTTTTTTCGAAGAGAGTAAGGATAAGGCTAGGACAAGACTAGTGGTTAGCTAGTAGCTCTCGCTACGCCACGTTTTTTTTGGATCGGATAAGTGAGAGGGAGTTTTAGACATGACAAACATTCATTACTACAAACATAAATCAAGTAATGAAAGTGTCATACAGGGACATGAACCCGAGACATCCGTAACCGTTGCATACGATGTTGACCACTCCACCATGTTGCCGACAAGATATAGTAAGTGCCACTTAATACAATAACTGACCGCATTATCGAATCAAACGTGTAAAAACCGATTCAAAAAATGAAATTCATATTGTTTACATCCGATGCTAGAATCCTGTCACCGGTTATTACAATCAATATTTAAAAAAATCGTTTGTCGAGTTGACGTTGGGCCGCGATCTGTGCAGTGTCGTGTTTCTGTGTTGCCTGCGCGTTGTTTCATTTTTTTTCACACTTTCTCCGAACAAATTTAAATACATGTGTATTTTAAGTGCTAATATCTGGAGAACGAAGAACTTCTTAACGCGTTTCATCTGTTAATTAAATCCATTATCAAGACAACCTGCAGTTTTTGTATATCTTGTTTAAATTTTTTGTATTTACATTATATCTTGTATTTATAAATATATACTACAAAAATAATAGTATGTGCGTAATTTTGTCTCTATTCTGAATTGACATTGTTCTGTTTTTTCAACGAACCACTATATTATATAACGACTTATAAAGTGTAAAAATAAGATAAGATTACTATACCGACCAAAAATGGGATAAGAAAACAAAAATGTTTTAAGAATCTGTGGTGCAGACTACCTTTATCAAATTTTTTTATTATCGAAAAGGGTTTAATACATTAATACCTCGTCCAAACAGTCTTAGAAATATATGTATGCTTACCTATTTACCTACGAAGATCTTCTATCACGCTTCTTTTATAAAAGATTCGCATAACTATAAAAATCTTTTGATGCTCAAAAATATGGATGGCTAAAGGTCCGGTCCGCCTGTAAAAAATGGTGCCTTTTTTGAATAACAAAACTAGTTTCTTTTCTGACATTGTGAAGGAGAGCGACTTCCTATTATAAATGAATAAAAAATTATGTTAACCAAAAGATTTAATAAAAAAAAGTATCACAAAACTTCGCATAACATATAATAATGAAATAATTTTTATATATCAAACCTTAGGTCAGAAACATCTCGAGAAATTCAATTTTATCACTTTTATTGTGGCATACAAATTATCAATTTGAATACAATTATTTTGTTTGTTTGCTCATGTTTGCTCCCAACCTGGAGCATATGGCTTCCTAGGAGGTATCTCAACAGAATTTATTATGAGAAATGTTTGCTACTCAATTGCTCAGCCTCTCTTTTTTATAAGATAGTAGGGATAGAAGGATGGGACTAGGACAGTACTAGTGGTTATCTAATCTGTTGCATTCACAACGGCCTGTTTTTGAGGATCGGGTGGATGGGAGGGAGTTTTTTTTAGACCTAAACATTCCTGACTACGAACAGAAATCCATAAATCGATTGAATGACCAATTTATGAAACTGTCCGCACCGGGACTTAACCATAGCCAACGACGTTACCAACTGCGCCACGGAAGCCGACATTATGTGTACAAAGATATTTATCGTTACTAAAGCATTGAATTGAAAGCATTCTTCAAATCATACTACTTCAGTGGCGCAACTCATTTGCCTAATCTGGCAGGCAGAGTTACGAAGTACTATCTAAAAAGATAAAAATATATCATATATATATGCACATACATATTTTAAGAAACCTTAATACTATGATAAGATAAAAATATCAAAGTATGTATTCAGTTCTTCAGAATTGTATTTGTTAGCTGTTAGCTAGTTCTGGCGATGGCACGAAGCCGAAATAGCTATCAAATAACTAATACACTTTTGTAAAACTGAATACTTTGATATTTGATCCTATTATAATGTTCTACCAAATAATTGACAATTCAATCAATCACTTAATACTGTGGATTTATGTTTGCACCATTTGTTTCCTACTTTTAAAATTAATTTAACTACAATACGCACATGGATGTTTCGTAAAGCTGCTGATTTTTGTATGTAGTAAATATGTATTCCAAAGTCAACTTCCGGTAAATGATTGCACAGGCCGAAAGTTCACAAAGTTGCCCGTTCCGAGCCCGACATCCTCAGACCCAGCCCGGTTTGAAACCAAATCTCAAAAACATAATTGTTACCCGAACCTGACTCTAAATTCATTTATACTTTTCAAACCATATATGTTATTGTTTCCATATATCCAACGGTATTCATAACACATGCGAAATGAATTATTTAAGTTATGAATAAATAGTATTGCCTTATAACTGAATATGACCCGAACAAAGTCAGAAATATTTTTCTGATCGAATTCCTTACCGGGGCCCAGATCTGAATTGTCTTTACCCTCCCGAACCCGGGCCCGTGCAGACCTCTAATAGCCGGCTTTATACACAGGCACTTCCACAAGCGATCGGGTGGTTTGTGTGCTTTAAAACGGTAATATCACACAAACTCTTTCTTGTTTTAAAGCACGAAAACCAGTCGATCGTGCGTGAAAGCGCCTGTGCTTAAAGCCAGCTATTATCTCCACGCTATAGCTTTGTCCCAGTACAAGAGTTCTTAAGAGACAATATTGGATAAAATATCGTCAAAAAAATATTATGCAAGACAGAAGTTGTTTAAAAAAAAACTAAAATCGCTTGAGAGGTGCAGAAAACTAAAATTCAAATCCCGACAAAAAGGAAACTGCAAGCCGTCACGTTACCCGAACGCAGCAGACACGTTGAGGATAAACCTACATACATTCATATACCTACTATTGATTATAATTTTCATTCGATCCCATATATAACGTAAATATTTATCATAAAAAAATATTATTTATTACTAATAAAACGCTATTTTGATTCATTTAGGATCTTATGTATGTAATATATTAATCATTATGAAACATATTTACTCACGTACGGTGCAATAAAAATAGTGTTATATAATACATATTACAAATGCAAACTATTATTTAATTTTTTTCTTTTAAAAATATATTAACAACCCATTTTTAAAGCTGATATTTGGTGCGTTCTTACAAACCTGAAACTGACGTACATATTTATGTGCATGTGTTGGTGTGCAAAATACTCTAAACTTTTCCATTAGCTACTAAAAATAGTTGTCACTTCCAACATGTTTTCATTACATAAGTTCTTTATTATTGAATCGTTAAGTATTTACATTATTAGACAATATTCATTGCCGATAATAATACACTACATATTTATGATAACTTTCAAAACAAAATTATTATCAACATATAATGTTAAATAACATGAATTGTATGTATACGTATTTTTGGGTGATTGATTCCTGATACACATCGTTATTATATTTAGGTCTTTAGATTCGCCTTACAGTAAGTCCATGTAAGTCAAAGACCAGTATTAATTTTGTAATTTTCTTATACACTCAGGACAGTTCGTTTCATACAAATCCAGCCTCATTCTACCACAAACCCTTTTTGTTTATATAAATTCGCGAGTTTCTCAATTATGCCAATAAAAAAAACATAGCATTGAATAAAACTTAACTCTTCAATGGCCAATGACCCTGCTATTATAGTCATGACTAAGTACAACAATTTATTATGTCTTTTGAAATAAATTTTGCATAGCAAAGCAATATATTATTTTATAATATCAGAGCAATTTTCGAAGTATGGCCACGTAATATAAAAAAGTAGTGATAAATTATTTGCAATTATATAATTGGTCTGCGGGTATATAACTCGTGTTTATTATCTTTCTAAATAGTGTCGTTTTGTGTGGAGCAACATGACGATTTTATAAATCGAGCAGTATTCTTTGTTTTCTTGAACATACGATAATTTAAATCAGTCAAGTCGCAAGCAGTCGCTATGTTACCTTAACATCGTTATGTACATAAATGTATGTGTAGTGACAAGTCTTACCAGTTATGTCCAGTTCAATTCCTGTCGAATATATCATCACTTCCATCATGGACTGGCTTTTGTTTCACCATTGTGGCCAAACCTGTTATGAAAATGTGTATAATACACTTCCATCCATCTCAAACGCAGTGCCGAAATTCTATCAACAACAGACAATATCACTCGTTTCTTGATCTATCGTTCCATTCATATTTTAATTCAGTACATTTTCCTTTAAGCTTTGACTTTCCATCTTTTCTATTACCACGTCTTGGAACAATAATCTTGAGGTCTTTTAAATCATATTATACAAAGCTCTTTGGTTAGGAATCTCGTCTTCTTTCTGGTTAACTTGGATCATCTATTCTATTGTCATTTTATCATTCCTTTTACTGCTAAATAATCTGGTAGTAAATTGATGTCTTACTGAAATGTACTGAGAAATCAATCAAGATGATAAAGTTCTGTGCTGAAGGCTAAAAAGACACGGGAAAATGATGCTCAAATATTGTACGAATCATACATTGTAACGGATGAGATAACGCGTCTAGGGCAATTAGGGCTTTCAATCCCGGAATCCCGTAATTCCGGGATTGGTATTGGACAATCTCGGGATTTCGAGATTCACTGTAAATGCTGAATGTATCAAATTAAAACTTCCTGATTAACAGCAACGTGCACCTACCTCGGCCTTTTCGTATACAGAGTGCTTTTATCTCTACTATATAGCACAAAATACATGTAGGAATATATATGTTTGTATGCTGTCGGTCACAACAACTCCTCCCAACTCCACACGTCATTCTGGTTAAAATTGTTAGATCAACTGCGCTATTTTCAACTTTCAACTCTCAACATTGAACTTTTAGCCTAAAACTGAAAACGCGATATTTTTGACGTTTAATAATAAAATCAACAAACGCCGAGGATGATTGCCTAGCAACCGCTCCATACCGAATACTCCGTAATTCGCACCATGAGTTCTGTAGTGTATGTCAAAATATATCATTTCTTAGTTAATAATGCAGTTTTATTCAGCATTTTTTTGTTTATTTATTGCTTTAACGTAGTAACTCAAATAAAATGTGAAATGCGTTGTAATTGAGTTACTTCACTAAAGTATTTTCAAAATATTTAAAAAAGTTGATTGCTATTCTATATAATTAAGATATAATGTGATTATGTATCGATGTGATTTAGGTATATTTTTGGTGCAATAGTGTATTATTTTTATACCTAGCAACCGATTTAAAAATCAATTTGATAAACAAATTTGTAACTTTTAATTTGTATTTTAATTCGTATTTAAATTTGTATCTCAAAACTGCAACGTTGGATTTAGTGCAGTAAAGTACTCATGGTGCGTTGTCATCAATATAGTGCCATGTTGCTTTGCGACTGTTGTTATAATATTAAAGATGTCACAAATAAAAAATTTTCATGTGAATCGTAAAATTAGTAAGAGATTGAGAGGAGAAGTATCTATTATTTAAAGAAAATAATCCATTCTGGAAATTAGAGAAATGTTGCGAGAATTGGCATTATGACTCTGATTTAATGTTTAATTTTGTGGCGCAGCAGCAGACATTGTTAAATGCAGATCAACAAGCCATCTATCAAGAAGTTCTACGGCGGGAAGAGTGAAGGTAGGGCTATTTTATCGATGCACCCGGAGGAATCGGAAAAACCTTCCTCATCAATGTGTCGCTTGCTAGAATAAGAGGAGAAAACGATATTGCACTCGCTGTAGCAACTTCAGGTATTGCTGCAACACTGGTGACTGATGGACGAACCGCTCATTAAATGTTGCAAATCCCCATTGAATTAATACATAACGAAGTGCCTGTTTGCAACATCAAAAAAGGAAGTGCAAATGCCAAACTGTTTCCTGTTTGACTTGGATTTGCAATCACAATCAATAAGGCGCAAGGGCCATCACTCAAATTCACAGGCTTGGGTTTGACTAACGAGTATTTCTCGCATGGGCCGCTGTATGTCGAGGGTGACGGATGCGTCAACATTGTTCGTCATCGCCGATGAACAACAATACACTCAAAATATTGTATATAGCCAAGATTAGCAATAACCGGATAAATAGGTACAACTAATTACAATAAATAAAGAATGAGTTTGAATCTATCCCGGGAGAAGCTAGGTAATAAATACTATCTTTATACAACATAGCAGAATATGCCATGTATCAATCTGATTGTCCGTCTGTCACAAACGATTTACAGTTGCGAACTAAAATTTGTATTTTCATACTATTTTCAATTTTTAAAATTATTATTAACTCATGGACTATATTTTGTGGGTGTTACACAAGGTGTGGTCCACAGTGATATTTTCAACTACAAAATTTAAACATTAGTCAGCTCCAAAATAATGCCAATGTCTATATTAGAAAATATAAGCGGCATCTATTCGGGCGAAGCTGGGTAATAAATACTAGTAATACATATATAATTAATTTAAATGTATTGTAGTATTTCCATCTCATCTTTTGTAACAGCCGATTTTTCCCAATTAAAAATAGAGGACAAAGAAGGACCGCTTCTTAAATAGATGGAGAAGAATATTTTTAAGTCAAATTGAAGGACATGTCCTCTTTTTCAATATCATCTGGTAAAACTTAATAAATCAATAAATAAAATATAAAACTGTTTCGATCATTGTTTTTTTGTAACGTATTAAAACGTTTTCATAATAAAGGCTTAATTATTATCATTTACTTATAGCATAGGTAAATTATTTACTCTGAACATTATGTTTAATAACGTAATACTTTATTGATCGGCATTTTTTTCAGATAATCAACATGGAACATTCAATACCGATAGATTTGGACCCGAGTTCTTCGAATTTGAGTAACATGGTGTCCGCGGTAAGCCAAGTGATCGTGAAGAACGTTCCAACACCTGGAATCATCTGTGACAATCGCCACCGAAGAACTGAGAGCGAGACAGTCCTAGTCATAGCCTCAAACCCTAACCCGCCTTCCAAACTGTCCGACTTCCAAACACAATCTTCTTCACCGGTAATTGTAAAAAACACCAACTCAATCATCGTACAAAGCTTCAAAGCTACACCTGGCGTAATAAGATCTACTAAGTCAGAAGAATACAACCAAATAGCCACAATAATAATTCCACATAATGCAAATGTTTTACACGATGCATCGATTGATGAAGATTCCAGTGACAGTAGCGTCGTTGTGGTTGGCGTGGAAAACTGTCCTGATATCGTGAGCAAGAGTTTCCGACTGACTGAGGCTGACCAAAGTGAACTATCTCCATTGTCAATCA
This sequence comes from Himalopsyche phryganea, assembly GCA_022494535.1. NCBI lineage: Eukaryota > Metazoa > Arthropoda > Insecta > Trichoptera > Rhyacophilidae > Himalopsyche > Himalopsyche phryganea. Next base: position 2,032,892 of record JAGVSL010000019.1, on the reverse strand, counting down.
CACCTTTCAAACCTGATGATCCAGACGATAGCATCGATTTCAAAACTGAAGTTCCATCACCCTGCTCATCAATAGGACAAAAGTAAGTGGAGACATATCACTCTACATGTATAATAATTATCTACTGTACTTTTATAATTTTACTCGTAAAAAATAGTTTATTTGTTTCATCCGTTTCCGCACTTTGAGCAGAGCGTTATATAGATTGCCGCAGAATAATGTATTCACAATAAAACAATTAAATACTGTAAATTTAGAATAAATAGCTCGCGACCTCCTTCATCAGACGGGATAAGGTTAAAAAAAACGCTCTCTTCCTCAAGTTTCAGAGACCATTTCAACTGCAGTTATTTTATAATGACACATTGTGAGTAAATCCTTAGGCCTCCGTTTCCAGGCGGGTTGCGATAGAAAGACTTAATATACCATTTTAAATCGTTATCTGGGTCAAAAGTCAGACATAAAATATTTATAATGGTCGTTTTTATAGAATAAGGAAATGTATATTCTACGAAAACATCACAAATAAATTGCATATCAACAAATATGCACATTTTGAAATGCATTTTTGCGAATTAGTCGATAAAGCAATATTTCAAAATTCACTCATCGTGTAGTGTAGACGCACTCATCGAGACTAGGGATTCCATATATTCGTAAAATGAATTATTCGAACATTGATTCATTTTGATTTTTTTTTAAATGCTAAGGAAAATAATTAATTTAAAATACAAGTGCAACAGAGTACTGAACATATTCATTTTTAAGAATTTATTTCATTTTTTACAAACAACAGCGTATTGAAAGTTTAATATAGCTTCGCAGATTTGTCTTAATTGTTCCTGTTGTAGAAATAATTCTTTCGTTTGGTTTCGATGTAGCTTCATCACATTATGTATTTCGGTTTTTATTTGACATGATCAAAATATTTTTTTTATGTTTCGTGCTTCAAAAATTCTATCTTTATCCACACATAAATTCCGGGGCATGTCAATATTTTGACATTTCTTTGAAATAATAACTAATTATACATTCATATCCAATTTTAACATCTGTTGTGAATCTTAACATTATTGCAAAATGCCCAAGCACGTGTCGCTAGTGATGGTGACTGCTTTTTGCAATTGCTTAGATTCCCTTTCTCAAATCATTTTGAAGATTTTATGATTATGTCACCATTATATCACTAGATTAATGGATTCTTGGGATATCAGAATACATATTTTTTATTTCTGTGTTTTATTTTTCAAAAATAACAAACATTTTTTTTCTACTATTTACACAACTGTGTCAAAGGATCGGCACCGGTTTCGCTCGTTGCAAGCATTTTCAACTGAAGACATTTTCATTTTAAAATACTCCCGATGAGCGAAACTATTCATGATCGAATATAATTGCTCTACGTGTACATTAATATTTAATCGTGTTTAAGAAAACATAACGAATATTTTTAGTTTTAAATTTCTAAAACAAACTAAATATGATTTATGTATGCACAACTGTCCAGTATTATAATATTTTAATTAAAAAATGAAAAATGTGTTTTTACCAGGGTCGGCGTATGTATATTATGTTTTTGGAAAAATATATTTAAAACATGAAAACTCATTGCTGTCGATCTGATATATCTATATCATATCTAAGAGAGATTACGAATGCCGTTTATTTTGTTTGTAAAACGTAGCATCATTTACACATTTAGGCATATTGGTATATTACATTAAAGCTCTATAAATGTGAAAATTATCATATCGACTGTGGGGAGGCAAAAGGACGTAGCCCACACCAAAAAATACTGTCTGTAAACAAAATGTGTTAATACACTATGTTTATATATATATATATATAATATATCGGCTTGAGAAAGGAAAAAGAACGTATCTCTCCGTTTTTTCAAAATATTGTTTTTCGATAATCACAATATTTCTTGTGTGTCAGTTACGTCCTTTTGCCTTTTCAGAGTTGATATGGTAAAAATATAAATGTTTTTATTTCTACAAGAGTTACAAAATATTGTTGATAATTATTTTGGCAACACGCCTTCTTCAGAACTAAGCTCAAATGGATCTTTGTTCGCTTATAATTAATTGGTAAAACATTATTTTATCTAAACTCATCTAAGACATAAAAATATCTTATATTTAATAATTATTAATTCATACCAAAATTGTTTTCATTCATAAAATAATTTATGGAGTATAACAGATCGCCCGAGATAGAAACAATACCACGTATACCATACCACAAGACACAGATTTTACAGGAGACGTCAAAAACTCTAGTGTTTTTGTATTTCACCATGAAACATGTCTTTTTATTAACTAGACATAATTTTCCCGTATGCTTTGCTTATGTGGGATACAAGATATTACATATATTACAGTAGGAAAACCGGCTGCTTTGTTACTGGCTTTTATTTTTTAAGTTGAAAAACAAGTGGTTGAAATCATTTTTGTGATGCGAATTTTTCCCAGGCCTCGTTCTATTGCGAAGCTGAATATATCAAAAACTAGTTTTTGGAAAAGTTGTGTGATGCGAGGTATTTTTTTATCATTATCAATATTATAATATCATATTACAATTAATATGTTTATAATATAAAATAAATATTATATAGATTATTGCATTCATTTTGATATCTTGGGTATGGGCTTAGATAATTAATGTATTACCAGAATGTTGTATCAATTAGCTATGCTAGTTTTAGTGAATTAAAATGAAATTTTTTTCTCAAAAGAAAGAATACAGGAAAAGAAAAATAATCGTAAGTGTCCAAATTTAATATCAATTTCGTCTATTCGTATTTTTTTAAAACCAATGTTCTACATTCAAACCAGAAAACGCAAATATACAACGAACTTATGCCAAATCCACCTAATTGACGCCGGGCCTGCCAAATAATACGCGCGAAATTCAAAACATATTTATTCGCCGTAGTCTTTCGCGCTTTGGGGGGCGGCGGCGGCGGTTGCTGCGAAGGCGAAGGTGAAGTTTGGGCGGGGCCGGGTAGGGTGTAATTCAGCATGGCGGGGAAGCAGCTAGGCGGAGGCGCACGACTTTTCAAATTGGACACATTCGACACCGGTATTCGGTCGCGGTATAATCTCTGTAGACCGCGCGTTTCTCCGAATACGCACTATCGCGTCGCGAGACATAACCTAACCTAACTCAACATGAGCTTCTGACTGCATCACGGTCTATCGAATCAGTTCTTTCAATATCATTCGTTCGGTAGATAATATTTTGTGATTAAGTTAAAACAGTGTTTCTTATCTCTCTCAATCATAATGTGTTCTAATTCCATAGGTCAGTTTGCCTTTTCTGGCTGATTGATGCGTTCGTGTTTCATATAGTGTTTAGTGTTTTATAAAGTGCTGTGTTTTTTTTTTATTTTTTTCAACAATCTATTAGCTTGTTTGATTGACACATCATATTGACATCCAATGCATTGCTATTGCAAGCATTATTAATTAGCTTTGCGGAAACATAGGTACCCATAAAGTTTTTTTTTCAATATTTTTTTTGTTGTCAACTTGTTTTAAAAAATATGTTTCTTTTCGTTTTACATTCGCATACGTACATAATTATGTCGCGATAACTATTTTCGTCGATCGTAAAACATTCTCAAAGTAAACATAGCTGAATATAGTAGTTTGAGTGCCAAATAGTAATAAAAAAACATTAATTAAAAATATATAATTTGAAAAATAATCTGTCAATCCGTACACATATGCTTGACGTCGCCAACGACTATTATTGTGTTGACTGGACGATGTCCTCTGATCCACGTGGGCGTCAAAGACATTTCAAGAAGATTGCTTGCTATTTTTCCATTCTAAATTGATATAAATTTTATATCCGTTCGTATCGTGCTGACTCGGGAAATATTTGAATATAATGAAGGCATAAAAAATCGATCGACGCTTTAAATTGGCGGGATGAAAAATTGATTTCCCACCTCCGTTGGCACAAATATTTTGGCAGAGCAGGTGCCGCCCGTAAACAGTATACTCTGGCGCTGACACCGACAACGAAACACTTGGTATTATGATTGTGTGCACTACGGTTAGTTTAATTCAGCGAGAACATTGTTTCGGGTCTGAAGTTCAGCGCGAGTTTGTATCTCTCTCGTAAGAATGGCAAATGAATGATTTGAGAATATTGTACGAAACAAATTTCGAGTGGCTCCACTCATTTCGTCGCTTGTTTTGCTGTTTTTGTTAGACTCCGTGGCTGAATTTGATCGCATAATTATCTTGTATTTTACCTCAAAAGCAACAAACAAAGGTAAATAATATGCTTCACACCATGCTACTCGTTTTCTAGCCGAAAATTTACATTTTAAGCCTGTATCCTTGATTCCAATGTTTTGTTTTTTTGATATTTTCCTATTCGCAATTCAATTTCCTAGAGAATTGCATTGTTTTTTTTGCGGCATTTAGTAAACTTTCGATAGAAAAAGTGTACCATGTTGCAAAGAAAGAGTGTAATGCATATCGACGGTGTTTTGGCCAATTGATGTAACCCTCAAAATTGAAATTGTTCAGGAGAGAGTTAAATCTGATTTTTATCGAAAACATTATATGGAGAATTACGCTATGAATCTTTAAAATGCAAATAAATTCTCATGTTTACAGATATGAAATTATACATAGGCAGTGTCTTACATCGAATGGCCGGGTTAGAATTTTTAAACCTAAAACCGATGTAAAATGATGTTTCCCTTCCAAAAAGTGGTCAATTTATTTTTCTGATTTACAAAATTTGGCCGAGACCTGCTCTGTCGTTTTTAAAATGAGATCCAATCATTAAGTTATTTTCGTATTCTTTAAGGTTTACATCAATTGGCCAAAACACCATCGATAATATTTATCTAAACCAAAATGGCATTACGTAGATACTCAAATTGTATATATACCAATAAATTATATTACTATTTAAACGTTCTTACCGTTTACTTTCAAATTTTTAATATTAAACCAGTTTTGTTATTTATGAAAATAGAAATAGGCAATGTTTGAAACGAACTTTAAACCAGCAAGCTTATCAATTGATTGTGATGACATCGCATACTATATCATATTGTGTTGAAGTACCCATTGTAATATCAAAGTGAGCAGATAACAGTGGACATGTTAAACATTTAATATTGAACTTGCGAAGCTCACTTCTAAATCAAGATGCTGGGACCGTGGTATAAAAACCCTCATGGCCATCAAGTCCCCGCGCAAGGGATGTGCTCGATTGAAAACCCCATCGCATCCATGGGCCACTCCATGCAAGCCCACGAAATGATGGTCGCGGCTGTGTCACGGTAAGTTTTAAACTCTTGTTGCTATTTATCAGGAAGTGTGTGTTTTCCTAAGTTTCTAGGGATTTAGTGTACTCAGTTTCGTGTCGATTCGAAAGGACTCGAATCCTGAATTCATACATTTATTGTTCAATAGATTTATGATGTTACTAAAGGATACTCAGAGCACCGTAATCAAATACAAAATGATAGCGTTTAAGTAAACTGATCTTTCATGTATTACTTTTTGGTTCGAATCCTAGTACGGCGGTTACATAAATTGACCTTCAATATTTTTTTGGATTTTTGTGGTATGCATGACGTCTAAAATTCCTTCCCGCCCATTCGATTCTATAAAACGGAGCGTAACGAGCGATAAGCTATACATCAGTCCTGTCCTGGCCATATTCTTCTATCGTTACTCACCTAAAAATACGTCTGTTTAGATAAGTTAAATTAGAAGATCATATTCTCCACATCGGGAGCGGAAATGGTTCAAAAAACATGTGGCCGGCCAGTAACCGAACAGTCGGTGCAGTTGGGATTTGTTCAAATCCTATAATGGAAAGTTTTATACATCGAATTATCCATCTGTCTGTGATGTATTCATTCCTTCCCACTGACCCAACACGACTTCTCAACGACTCGCTAGCCACTAGTATTTTTCTAAACCCTATTTGTATATATCCTTAAGAGGAATATGTAGGTTTTTCTCTCATTTCGCGAACATCGTTAACCGTTTTCCGTAGCCTGTAAAATATGAAACTTCGAAATATTTTTTTTTTCTTAAAATAATTGCACTTTCAAAGTATTTGTTTACACTAGTGTACTTTTATTTAAATGGAAATAGTAAAGTTTTCAAGCCTGTCAAGCCAAAAATATTAATAAAAATATATTCATTATAATTCTACTTCAAATATCAGTCAGAACAAATGCGAGAGAACTAACTCTTTGATACATTTCAAAAATTTTTATAGAATCGTTATATTCAATAAATTACAAATTCCGTTCGCATCACTCTCCTTAAAATTCTTTGTTTTACGATTTTGTCTCAGACATTAAATCTCGATAACCTACAATAAATCCTAATCTAGTCGTGGTGTAAAGCAAATAAAAGCTTTTCTGAAAAACAGGTGTCAACTCTTTGCTAGACAGACTTGGAAACTTTACTATTTCCATTTAAATAAAAGAGCAATACTGTAAACAAATACTTTGAGAGTGCAATTATTCAAAGAAAAAAAAATTATTTCGATGTTTCATTTTTACAGGCGACGGAAAACGGTTAACGATGTTCGCTAAATGAGAGAAAAACCCACATATTCCTCTTAACCCTTGCAGCGTCAGTTGTTTTCGCACGAATTTATTTTCAGTCAATTGATCTATTAAAACGCTCACTATGGCTAAAAATAGATTAATTTCAACAGTAAAAAATGGAGAATTATGTGAAATGTTTATTAGTTATCCCAAATACATCAAGAGGTAGACTAAACTTGTCGCATTATCGCTAAAATAAATCGAAGAATATGAATAAACTGAAAAATATTTATATAATTTAAGACATCGACTGAGGGTGCTTGATGGAATTTCAATATTAAATTTGGATTATTGAGATTTTGTAAACTTCCATGTATTTGGTCACTAACGACCCGGGTTTCGCCTTTCGGCATCTTCAGGCATTCGAGCACACGAATGGACTCGAACTGAGAGACAGTAAACAGTGTCTAACGCTTATATAGAAGATAAAAATGCGACAAATATCATTTACGAGGCAATACATTATACGTCTGAGAGCCACACCGATACCTGAGTTAAAATTTCGGAAATCGCCCTAATCCTTATTTTGTAGACACCATATTAACAGAGTGGCGATTGCCAGTGCCGCTTTTCAACTTCTTTTAAATACCAGTGATTTTACAATTATAGTATTGTGGGTTTTGACGGGATGTAATTCGACGAATGGGTAAATATATATAATCATTCCACATTTGGTGACATCTGTTAGGTGTTTCAACGTATCGGATATAATAGTGGAGAATTAGGAAGGTTCAGCTGCTCATTCAAGATTGGTAATGAGTTTAACTGGGCTCTATTAGTTTCTAAAATTTCCTGATTGCATAAAAACATGGGGGATCATAAATTATTTTATCAGGAAATTTTAGAAATTAATAGAGCCCAGTTAAACTCATTACCAATCTTGAATGAGCAGCTGAACCTTCCTAATTCTCCGCTATTATATCCGATACGTTGAAACACCTAACAGATGTCACCAAATGTGGAATGATTATATATATTTACCCATTCGTCGAATTACATCCCGTCAAAACCCACAATACTATTATAATTGTAAAATCACTGGTATTTCTAAAAGAAGTTGAAAAGCGGCAATCGCCTTCGGCAATTCGCCACTCTGTTAATATGGTGTTTACAAAATAAGGATTAGGGCGATTTCCGAAATTTTAACTCAGGTATCGGTGTGGCTCTCAGACGTATAATGTATTGCCTCGTAAATGATATTTGTCGCATTTTTATCTTCTATATAAGCGTTAGACACTGTTTACTGTCTCTCAGTTCGAGTCCATTCGTGTGCTCGAATGCCTGAAGATGCCGAAAGGTGAAACCCGGGTCGTTAGTGACAAAATACATGGAAGTGTACAAAATCTCAATAATCCAAATTTGAAAAATATTTAATCTACGACTTTGCAAGCAAAATGGCTGCGGCCAGTGTTCATATACACCGTCAACACGCACACAAGCAAGCGCGTAGCCGCATAATTATGTGTAATACTTCGGGCTGACTTCGGGCGTATCGGTAGTTCAAAGCTGAAATTCGAAAGACTGAATATCGAGAGCTGTTTTCAAAAATATTGTGTTCTACTTGACATTTTCATGATCTGTTGCCTAATTTCTCAACTTCAAGGTTTTAACTATTTTTTAATCTACATGTTCCAAACAAGTGTCCTTCTAGTTTGGCCGATAATACTAGATAAAGTCTTGGGCATGTAAACAGGACCACCGCGTTCATCGCGATAAGGTTTATTTTAATTCTAAATACGTAATTAACCATTCAATTAAATGGGAAGAACAAATCAATTGGATGTGGTAAAGAAACCGATCCAATATCAATCAAATAACTTCTAAATAATTTAAAAAGGTTTAGCCTTTAACAAGGTGGCTTATAATAACACTTATGCAAGGCTGTAAAAGACATGACAAAATAACTAAACCTTGTAACGATCATCTGTTGCCTTATTTCTCTACCTAAAAGTTTGAACTGTCTTTTAAAGCATATATCCACAAGTGTTTCCTTCTAGTTTGTCCGGAAATACGAGACAAAGTCTTCGACATGTTCAGCGCGTTCATCGAATTTATTAGGAGGAGTGGTGTCGAGGAACTAGCAATCGGTTCTTGCTAAGAAAGTTATGTCGAGATCACAATGTATCTCCACAATGTATTGCATCTATAATAAAAAAATATATGTACATTTGTGAACAAAATGAATAATTTTCCGTCGCACAATGATCTTATACAGAACAGACTCACTCAGCGAAATAGTAATGTTCGAAATTGTCAAAAACTTCATATTGGCAACTGTGCCGTAAGATCGACGATTGTGAGTAGGTAAGAATAAATTAAGGTGTATTTTAGTATTTTCCGGGTCAACATACTATAATACGTTGTAATGTAAATAATATAGTATATGCATTTGTGTTTCTTTCGATAATATTAAAAAAAAAACCACATCTTTTTCCGGAGCCAACAACAGTCACCAAACTAGCTATTTAAATTGTATATATCTACTCCAAACGACGTCATGAAATTATGTTTCAAACTTCATTATAAAAAACACAAACCCACTACATAACGACCACTTTTCACTGAGGTGTAAGAAATTATTTATTCACAATAAGTTTCTTGGTACAATTTTAGATTTACTAAAATAGTTTTACTATTGAATTACTGTAATTCAACGTCGTAATTTTATTCATCTAGTAAACGACGATCCATCGTACGTATCCTTACTTTTTTGGCAGAATGGAATCGTGCATAACAAGTCAAGTCAATAGTACCTGTATCGTTTCTAGTCTTTGGAGACCGGATTTATATTGTCATTTTCCTTTTTTACTGTTGTGTTATTGTATTCTATTATATTGTAATAATGTTAATATGTGAACACATAGGTAGTATTTTTTGTTGCTATAGTATTGTCAGTACTTCTTTATAGATTGTGCATTAGAGCTCTGTACGGGCGCGGACTTCTACCTGGTCTGGCCCCTGGATCGAGGTTCAGCGGGTAAAGACAAATCAGATTAGGGCTCAATTCAAATTATGTTCCGGTCATAAGTCAGCCGTAAGGCAATACTATTCATAACAAAATGTTAGTAACTTAAATAAATTATTTCACATTTCTTATGAATAACAATAACAGTTATTACTTAAAAGTATGGTGTTATCATCATTTTTCTTCGGGAAAATGAAACTGAGGAACCGATAAAATTGTGTGTTGAAGCTTAATCTGAAACAGTGTTTTCTTTATTTACGAATCATCAATTGTTATATTACTTGCTCCTAGTGCTTAAAGTGCGATTACTGAGTATCTGCTTTCCAGTGGTTAGTTTGTTAACAGTTTGCTATGCCAGAAATTCTTTATTAATAAATAAAATTGATTCGTTATAAATGAATTTCAAGATTAGAATAAACGGGCTTTTTTGGGCTGAGAAAAATAAATCTGGTATACGGGTTGGGTTCGGGTAACATATGTGATATTTAGGCTCGGGCCAGGCCTGAAGTCCCCGGACTCGAGCGGGAAAATTTTATAAAATCTCAGCCCCTGCAGACCTCTAGTGTGCTGTGCATTGATTTGAAAACAAATTTGGAATAAACTGGTATGTTTATATTGATCTTGAACATGACCTGTGCCATTATGAAATTTTCCATAACAAAATTTACAATTGTATACCTACTACCACGTACCTATACGTGTTTTTGTAAAAACTGGTTATACATACATAATTTTTGTAAACAACAACTACGAATACCAATTTACGAACGGATCGATAAAGATGAAATTCTTAGGGCTCATTTTAAACACTGTGCGAGTTTAAATTGAAACTTATTTTTTTTACAATTTTTAGGTAAGATTTGTTTAACGATAGCTATTAGTACAAGAGGGGGATAAGGAAAGGACTAGTAGCTAGTTAATTACGTTTTTTTTTATGCATATGCGGCCCGGAAAAAAATGGTTGAGTATGGCTGCATTAGATGATTAAATGGGGGCTCTAGTCTCTAGTATGAAACTCAGAATCTCCGTCAATGTTTGACAAATCAAGAAAAACTGTTTTCATGCTACAGTTACAAATGCATAGTCTGATACAAACAAAACTGTGGAACAGATGCTTCCACCATGGTATGTAAACAAACACTGGTGGCCATGACAGCACACTCATTAGCTGGAATAGAGATTATTATATTAGCTTAGGGCTTAATTATAGGGCATTAGAGTATATGAGTTTTGAAAATGAACAACATTTTCACACTCATTTTAGTTGGAAGTGTGTAACCTTAAAAAAATATTTTATAATTTAAATACTAGGTGTGAAGACGAAGAACAATGCTGCATTCGTAACTCATTTTTTGCATATACTGGAGATTATGAGTTACGATACTAGACTCCTTATATGATAATTTGACATAAAATTAGCAAAAAAGTTTTTCACGTCCAATTCTATAAATAAATAAATATATCGATTATTCAGATACCGCATGCAACAACAGAGAGCGTTTTTACCAATTTGAAATTATTATGTTCTGCGCATTTCTGTGGACTTATTTTCTTTTTTGGTTGCCAACAGTCGAATAGACCTATTTTATAAATCAACTTGAGATGTCTCCCAGCTCAACACAAAGTCAGTCAAATAATTATCCATGTGTTTGCTTCTGATTTTTATCTTATTCCGCTAAACCTCACTCGTATTTGAACATCGTAATTCAACAAATTCTGTCCCCGTGTCATAAGCAGCATTTTAGATATCAAAGCAAAATATCACAAATTTTCATTTGAATTATTTATTGCTTAAATAAATTTTACTATTTTTTTTTTACATTTTAGCTTTTACAGTTTTTCGTGATTAACTTTTTTATGTTTAATACGCACTCATAGAAAATGTTTAACACAAAAAATAATAAAATAAAAATTTAGTTTGATGTTGATAAATTTTATATTTTATATTACTTACGCCATTCTAGTTTACGAGATGAAAACTACTTCTGTCGCTTACTACAATGCCTTCATATAAGTAAAAATGTGAATATGAACTTAAAATGTGAATTAAGCATAGATAATGCATGATGAGAAAAAATCGAGTATTTTTGTATTAGAAAAAAATAAAGTCATTCGGTGGCTAAGATCTCCGATTAAATTATTCTCCTTGAACAGTTCTCTCTATGTAATGGAACAATTGTATTAATGTTATCAAGCATAGTGCAACTGCAATGCTGGCGAATGAAATGGGGTGTCTCATGTGTAAACCAAAAATCTTACCTGGAAATAACACATTACAAGAGCCTTAAATACACAATTTTTTGAAAATATATCAATCCTCATTATTTCGCACATAAATATGTTGACTGTCCCGAAGCAAAGTTTTGGTAAGATTATTTGAACTTTGCTCTAAGAGTATTTATTGTCTACTTAACCAAAACTTGCTAGACTTCAGCAACTATTTTAAAATAATCATTGAATGAACTCGAACTGATGACTCGAGTTCATTTGCGTGCTCGAACGCCTGAAGATGCCGAAAGGCTAAACCCGGGTCGTTAGTGACGAAATACATGGAAATGTACAAAATCTCAGCAATTCAAATTTGATATTAAAATTACATCAAGCACCCTCAGTCGATATATTAAATTATATTTATAAAAGTATTTTTACATCTAAGGTTCGAACGAAATTCCGAATAAAATGCTCGATAAACCTTCAACTGCATATTGTTTGTTCGTACATAAATAAAGTGTGTATATTATTCATTAGCTGCTTTCCATTGATTTTCGATAATTGACAGTTCGTTGCGCCAGAACATTCAATAATGATAATTGATTCGTTAGACATGTTCGTAAATCTTTAAAAATTGTTGAATTTTTCACTTTGTTCAACAGCAATCGTATGTAATGCCAATCAAAAAGTCTAGAGTGCACAGTGCAGACACGGCCAAGAGCATTGTCAGATAGAATGCCGTCATGTCCTTTAACAATTGCACCTCGCTTGCGTCGACTGAAAACGTTTTTTGATTTGACGTCCCAATTATTTTATAATTTTTTTAAGAAGATCACAATACAATAATGTATTTGCAAAGCTATGATCTTTGCAGAGCTCGAAGAATCCTGTCGAAGTCGTGTTTGGTGGATTGGCCAGACGATTCCAGATGCACGAATTTGCCAAGCTCACCTTTTACCAAATTACAAACATCAAACTCTTTATATATAACACAAATATTTGCGTCAACTATCTCAACTGTCACTTGCGGAATATACCGTCTATGGAGCGGTTGCTAAGCGACTATTATTATTCCATTTTTCACGCAAAAATATAACGTTCTCAGTAAAAAGTTGAGGGTTGAAACAGCTCAGTTGGCCTAGAAGTTGCAGTCAAAATAACATGTGAAAATTTCACACCGCTACTGCACACCGTTTGAGAGGAGTTCTTTTGACCGATATACAAACATACAGATTTCCACATGTATTTTGTGCTATATAGTAGAGATATTGTATAAGGTCATTCAGTGTAAATCATTTTTTTGCTGTATTTAAAGTTTATCAAACGCTGTTACTAAAACTATTTTTATATGGTTAGTCAATACAAGAAAATAATACGAATATATTAAAAAAGCAGTTGATACAACGTAATAATATGTATGAAACGAATTTAATAATACAAAAATAGAATTCATGTACGAGTGAGTGTTCACACAGATAAACCGTCATACATGTATAATGTTTGGCATTAAGTTCTGTTCTCTCATTTTCGAAAATGAATATATTTATCTTCGAAATCTTGCTCATTTATTTAACGAATGACAATAGAATAAAATTACAACGTGTATGCATATAAATACGTACCTACACCTTGAAAATGTTCGATATCATATTTTTTTATTCGTTGGTGTGTGTTTGTGTGAGTATTCGTTATGTCGCCGTGACGCGGCACTTTACGCTCTATCTTCATATTATTATTGTCGAGCCGATTTGATACGGATTCGGTTATTTCTGTTACATAACTTACCAGCGCAACTTAACTCGAGTTATCATAGTTATGTGTAAACACTTACAACGCTACGCAAACAAGAGGGACGTTGAAAAGTGTTTCCACTTCATATTTTAGACAGCGACATTTTTACCCAATTGGCCTGTTTATAATATAAAAATATTCCATTGCGGCGAAAAGTAGCGGTGTGCTCAATCTTCTAGTGGGTACATTTTACATTCCTATTTTTAATTCAAATTATTATAAAAATCGAAACCAATTAGTTTTTTTATTATGTATATTTAACCCTTTGCACTCGACGTCAGACACGAAAAAGAAGTGGCACTATCGAATTCAGAAGAGTTAAAAAATAAAAATCCGATTATTACAATTAATAAAATATACATTATAAATTACATTTCATTGAATTGTCGCCATAACGGTGTCATTCGATTCATAAGAGAAAAATTAATGCTGCATATATGGCGGGACTTGAGTATAGTGCCCATATTTTTTACTATGCCTGCTCCTAATGTGGAGCATATGGATTCCTAATGGAGGTATCTCAACAGAAGTTTTCTACGGCATTTTCGTAGGCATGTTTGTGAAATCTAAAATTCCTTCCCACCCGTCCGATCCTACTTATTATACAGTAGTCATAAATAAAAAGACGTATATACCATTTTCCCCCTCGGCTTTAACCGAATCGGTCAAACATTACTGCAGAGAAGCGACACATAAATGACGTAAAATACCACCATATATTAATATATTTAGTAACAGTGCATTAGAGGTCTGCACAGGCCGAAATTTGATGAAATTACCCGGCCCGAGCCGAAGTCTTAATGCTTCGCTTGTCACCCGAACCCGACCCGAAGGGAGCCTTTAGGGTAAAGGCTCACGGACCAAGCCCGGGCCCGTGCAGACCTCTACAGTGCATAAATCATAGTGTCAAAACAAACATTTCCCACCCGCCGAGAGTTAAAATATTATTTGCAGAGTACCTAGTAATATTATATAAGGGGTATATAGAGTAATATACTGATACAGAATGACTTCGTCTTCTTCAGTACCCATCGAAATTTTCAGTTGTCAAGGGGCTAATAATGTTAAAGAAGTTCTGCCTCGCTCGATTAATTATTTGATAAATACCTTGTCATAGAAAAAAGAGCAACTCTCGCATGCCACTTCTCGGTTTCCAAACTCTTCCAAAAGGCCGGCTTTCAATTTCAGCAGTTATTCTCAAAATGTATTTTTTTTTGTAATGAAATTAAATTGTCACATCGTTGTCGGATGTCGGAATTTGAATTTTACCTTGATTAAACACCAATCTACGTTAAATTGATTCGATTTTACGATTTTATTTTTATCTTTCTATTCATACCAATGATATTGTTATTTTTAACAGATTAATAAGATACTGTATAAATATGTGATATATCTAGATCAGCGCTGGTAAACACGATAGAATTAAAATACGTCATTTATTTTTCATAAACACTAAATAAAAATAACCAATTTAAAAAACTCCATCTGTAATCTGTCGTATACTTCTTATTCAAAGTGCCGATTCAATGCTATTTTGTATGGAATTTCAATGTAGTGGATTAATGTTTCAATATTATTACTTTTGGACTATCTGTGAAACTTAGGGGTTAATAGAGGCAAATGAATATTAATGAGAATTTATTGATATTTGTAATCTTCGAGTACTCTGTCAGTGTTGCGCAACCCATCAGAACAGTATCACCAAAATATCCATTTTTCATGTGTTCAATATTATCTACCACATTGGTCATCAACCTGTCTCTATCGCCTACTAGTGTACGATCTAAGATTTCATGGTGGGAATTTCGGTCCTTCGTTGCAAATTTTGTTTTTCCTCCATACATTTACTTGTAAATTAAAAATTACGACACATGGCATTAGAGCTGATGCCAGTGCGCAATGTATTTATGTAGTACATATAATAAAAACATAGAAACTTAGAAAGTAGAAAAGAGAACAAGAAATATTATGCTGAAAACGTCCACCTCATTAGGCAATGCCTTGATCAGCCACATATATCGCATACATACATTGCTATCAACTTACAAGCTATGTCATTTTACAAGTATTTTTTGAACATAGATAATAATTCACTTTACCGATCCCGAATTATAGTCGTAGAGAAAGGGGCAAAGAATGAGCTCCGTAGGCAAAGACATGAGTATAGTACATAAAACTAAGGCAAGGCGGTGCAATACCACTTAAATAGTGGGGTAGTCTGTGGCAAGGTTTATCATTTTATAGTACACATATATACACATATATACACGTCATGTAACGAATTTATTGCGTAAATGCATCCAATTTAAATTATTTTTGCTTAACACAAACACACATAAAGTATAATTAAAGATCAGTTACATCACACTTGCGCTTAATTGAGTTACTGCGCAAACCCTAGGCTGCAATGAAACTTTGCCATACACAATTATAAAAAAGTACAAAAGGAATAAAAGGCTGACTACCCTTGCTCTACCGGGCGTAAGCATAGGTACTTATTATTTTTAATTTTATAATTAAATCATTCCATTCACTCTACATTCGGCTTTACGTGAATATTTGCAAGGTCGAACTTAGTGTCGGTGTTAAGTGAGATCGCTGACACTACGTGCTGGCAGTAAACGTTTTAAGCTCTTAAGGTCATATAAGTTTTATGATTGTTGCACTCTGCATTTCACACCGGTTATAATTGTTCCATCCAATCTGCTCTTTGGGAAGATACACAAATTATGCACGTCGCTTTCATAAAATTTCCCTTATCAAGTTCTCACTAACCAATATTGAGAATTAATACCCAGTTAAGTGAGTTTTTAGTCAACGGGCCGTGGGCTGTGCATCACTGCTATATGTAAACTTTAATGCGCAATGTCAGTCATCGTTTGTAAATATATTTCCCGCTGCAAATATTATATCAAACTCTGGTTCGTCGTTTAACTACATCTGAATTATCATAATCAGCATAATTGCTTTCTTGACATCCCAGGGACAATGCTCTCTTTAATGTGTGCGTCTGTGTGTGCACTGATAAATTCGAATATACACGGCGGCGAGAAAAATAATAAAATCGGGCCGGGATAAAATCATTGAAACACGGGAGCGGTCCTAGCAGATTCGGTCCATATAGGTCCTAAAATTCAAAATGTACTACCCTTTATAACCCAAAAGGCGATGTTTCTGACGATACCGTAAAGCCTAAATAGCTATCAACTTCCTGATATTTTTTTTTGTAGAACTCAATACTTTGTTATTTTATCCTATTACAATGGAGTTCTATCAAGTAAATGCCAATTCAATCAATAGACGATGTGTCTCGCTACCCTTGAGTGAGCGAGCCGCGGGTAGTACCATCCCCGCTAAATGTTAGTTAATGTTGAAATTGTTTGATAGTTGAAAATATCACCGTGGACCATATCTCGTGTAACATACACAAAATATAAGCCCATCAATCAAAAATAATGTTAAAAGTTGAAAAATATCATTGTGGCACGTAGGACTTCAATGTAAAAAGTTGAAAACAACAATAGAAAAATATTACCCCACCTTCATTCTTATTATTGCGCCGTAGAAATTATGATATACAGCTTGTTTATCTGCATTTGAAAATGGTATTCGAAAAACTATTATTTTTGCAGAGCTTGAAGAATCTTCTCAATGTCGTGTTTGTTGGATCATCCTGATATCTTGCAATCTTATTTAAGACATCGACTGAGGGTGCTTGATGGAATTTCAATGTCAAATTTGGATTATTGAGATTTTGTACACTTCCATGTATTTTGTCACTAACGACCCGGGTTTCGCCTTTCGGCATCTTCAGGCATCCGAGCACACGAATGGACTCGAACTGACTCAGACAAAATCTCAATAATCCAAATTTGATATTGAAATTCCATCAAGCACCCTCAGTCGATGTCTTAAATAATGTCAACTTCATTTACTCCCTATTGAAGACGCAAAATGAAGATGTTACTGAGTTGAGTTTTACCATTTTAAATGATGGATAATTTTCCGTTCAATCTTTTGATTTTTTACAAATTTTGCTATTCAAGAATTATTATTTGTGACGTCTATGCTATAAATATTTATAGTTGCTTAGTGACGGAACGTTGACAATCACTGAATATTTGGTACGAAGCGGTCGCTAAGCGCTCAGCGTTTGTTTATATTTTTATTCGGCACCGTAGACGTCAAAAATATCTCTTTTTCAGTTTTAGGTTAAAAGTTAAATGTTTAGGGTTGAAAGTTGAAAATTGTGCAGTTGAACTAACAATTGTAGCTAGAATGGCGTGTGAAAGTTTCACGTAGCTAGTGTACGCCGTTTGGGAGGAGTTGTTGTGACCGACATACATGCAAACATACAGATTTCTACATGTATTTTGTGCTATATATCAGAGACTAGTATTTTTTACGCGGCTTCGCCCGAGATTAAGGACGCATATATTAGTTCATTTAGGCGTTGACTCCCTATATCGAAATTTTACCCACAAAATATAGTTCATCAATTAACAATAATCTTAAAAATTGAAAATAGCAGTAATAAAAGATAAAAACCTCCACACCTTTACTCTTGATGGGTGCCTCGTTGTAGTGAGAATTTTTTCAACGCAAGATATTCAAATTAATATATCTTCAGACATGCAGTCCTTTGACGTTGTGTAATATCAGTCATATTACATAGAATGTAACAATAGTAAAAGTTTCTGGAGTGCAAAGTATAAGACCGTTGCCTTATTATCAAATGCCGTCATTCCCTTTAACAATTGAACCTTCCTTGTGTCGACTGAAAACATTTTTTGATTTGAATTTCGGATCATCACACTATAATAATGTATTCTCAAAGCTAACATTTCTGCAGTGTTCAAAAAATCCTGTCAATATCGAGTTTGGTGGATTCGCCAGACGATTCCAGATGCACATCAAGATTTACGAATTTACCAAGCTACGTTTCATATTCAATTCTATCGACGGTTCGGAGATCTTTGAAACTTGTTTTACCTTTGACTTTGTGCAACATTTTTTTTTTATTATTATTTCATGTCCACACCCTATGTGGAGCATATGGTCTCCTAATGGAGGTATCTTAACAGATTTTTTTACGAGAACTGTTACTCAGTTGCTCAACCTCTCTTTTTTATAAGAGAATAAGGATAAAGAGTACGGATAGGGCTAGGACAGGACTAGTGGTTAGCTAATCGTTTTCACTACGCCCCGTGAGGATGGGATGGGTGGGAGGGAGGACTCAGAATACGAACAGAAATCCATAAATCGATTGAAAAGTCAATCTATGAAAACCGTCCGCACCGGGAATTGAACCCGAGACATCCGTAACGGTAGCCAGCTACGCTACCAACTGTGCCGACAACATTCGTAGATAATAACAATCAAAGTTTCTGAAATTCACAGTGTAGACACAGCATTTAGCATTGATGTGTGCATTAAACATCTTCGAAAGCAAAATATTGCAAGGATAAGTTTCCGCATCTTTTGATTTTATACAAATTTTACGATTCAAGTATGAACTATAATGATTTGTGACATTTATGTTATTTATAGTTACTAAGCAACACGACGCCGACGATACAATCACGAAATATTCGGTATGAGCGAGGTCGCTAGGCGTTTGTTAATTTTTTATTCCTATCGAGTGAATGTCAAAAATATCGCGTTTTCAGTTTTAGGTTAAAAGTTGAAAATAGCGCAGTTAAACTAACAATTGCAGTTGAAAAGAAAATTTCACGTCGCTGGTGTACGCCGTTTGGGAGGAGCTGTTGTGACGACAGATATACAAACATACAGATTTCTACATTTATTTTGTGCTATATAATAGAGATATAAAATTTGGCGTCATATCATTTATTGCACCGGTCGCCCTGTCATTCCTGCTGACAGACCAGCTGTGGAATTTATTGACCTACGACCGTCTGGTCGGCTTATCTACTATCTCGTTGGTCGTGCGCGGCCATTCAGACCACTTGGGAGTTTCTCGACCTTGATAATATGAAATCTTAGTAACTTTTAAACATCAATATTGCTTATTCCATTTTCTTGATTTATCTAAGATTATGTTTATTTAGTGACGATACGTGCTGTAAGAGAACAGTACTTAAGATGTATGCGGTCATTTCGTCTTTTATTTCGTGAATTGTATGACTTTATTTGTTTATATGTTTGTCAAAGAATGAGTTAAGTTGAAGTGTAAGATTTAGTACTCAGATGTAAAACTATAAATGAAAAGCAGAATGATCAAATTTCCTCAAAATAAAATAAGATATTGTAAAAATATTCCAAAATTAGGTATACATCATCGGCGTGCTGTGGACTTATCACTATCTCTACCGCGCAACCTAATTTGGGTACGAGCAAAAAGGATATAAGAGCATGCGCCGCATACCCTTGCATCTCGCTTGCACCTTCACTTTACATGTGATTGAACGAGAAAGAGACAAAGCCACCGCACGCGCCTGGTATACAAATATTTTCGAAAATAACTTGATACTATGTGGGAAAATATATTTTCAGATTAAAAGTTTTTTTTTTGACTTAGGGGATAAACTGTAATTTCACTTGTTAGAAATATTCATAATTTACTTAATATAAGTAAAACACATTAAATGGGTGTAGTTTTTGTTTTTATAACTCGAAATCCAAGTCATTTGTTACCAATGTGTGAGATACGAGGTTGTACTGACATGAGCAATATTCATTTTTAAATATATTTAAAGTTTTGTTCCATTCTTTCATAAATAAAAATTTTGACTATAACACTATAATGGCCATTTTAACATCTGAATCAGGTTAATATTTATCCTCACAATTTTCATAACCGCTATTATAAATTTCTTGCTATTGATATGTACATATATAAAATCTTGTAACTGGTCCCCATATACCGCTATTTTATGAGCAGCCAGTGTTTTATGACGCGTGCAATAAGCATTCACATTTATTTCGATGTCGCTTGCATATTACTGAAAAATAATTGCTAAGCCATATACTACAATAAATATAATTTTTATTGCTAAATAGAGTTTGCCTGACACCGGTCAATGCGTGAATATTATCATGTTTGTCTTCATTGTTTTCTTATAAAGGAGAGTAGGCGTATTGTAAATAAGAAACAGTGCACCCTTGTCTAAAAACAGTCTTGAACTGTCTTTGTTTTCACAATATCAGTTGTGAGTCAGTCGACCAACCTCCCTTTTCAGAAAGATTAACTCTATAAACATGTGACAGGAAAATAAATAAGATCTCTTCTACGTAGAAACTCTGTATTTTAGCCAGGGGTCTCCAAACCACAGCCCGCTAACACCACCTACCCGGCCCGTCATCGTTTTTTCACATAGATAAGTAGTGCCGAAAGCGGAAAAAAGGCCACTAGCAAACTGATTAATATAAGTCTATAAATCATGGTTTATAGATTAATTAAAATGCTAGAAATAGGAAAATTGGTCTTTTAATTTCACGATTCCTGATTTTCCTTTCTAATTAAATAAATAATTATTACAAATAAACTAATCTTGTTAAAATTCTTAAAAGCTTATTCTGGGATTAAATTTCAACATTTTGTATTCAATATATCGTAAATTATGATGAGAGATTGTGATTAAATGAGGATTTTTTGTTTTTGTTTGGGTGCGGCCACAATTTTGTCGCTCACTTTACATCCTCTGATAAGGGCCTACACTTAAGAATAAATAAAATAATAGATATTCTTAAATGAATCAGCATGAGTTAAGTATAATGAATAAATTTAACTTTGATTTAGTGGTTATGTCTCAGTATTTATGAGATAAGAATGATAACAGTGACAATCAATGATAACGATAAGTGTTGCAACTTACATCTACTAATATTTTTAAACCTAATCTGCATTTAACAAAAATATATAGTTATCTCTTCGCTCCAACGCAATCGTCTTCGCAAAAACTGACTTGTATCCCATATAAATGTTTTCTCATTTAAATTTGGATTATTTTCTCATTAATTAAATTTATTTTATACACTTAAATAGTGCATAACATAATCAATAATAATATACAAAATTACGTGATTGATCATTTATAATTGATGTTTTTCAAACATAATTTGATGACGCTTGCTTCCATTGTTTTAGAAATCGCGCGATGAATAACAATTATATCTTGACCTAAGAATATGTGAAAAAGTAAATATTCGCAAGGCACAATGCATGGCAGCGAACGTGGGGTGGTCAACGTATAAATTTAACCGGTGAGCGAACGTAGTATTTGTATACATGCGTAACGAATCAATCATTTCAAACAATGATGACATAGTGTCTACCTTCGTTAAACCCCGTTGACGCCGGATCTCCACCGCGAGCGAAGAAGCATGAGCTAAGCCACTGCTACTCAAATGGTGTCCACGGGCCTGCGACAGCCGGTCCACGCTCAACAAAGTAAATATATAGAATAATGAGAAAAATAATTAATATCGACGCGTGTGTCGTGTAATATCAATGTCCCTGAATTCAATAACAATGTATTGCTTCCTTTTATTTTATTTACGTAATTAAGCCGGTGCCCAGGTAACACTGAAAAATATTTACATATCCGCACACCGAAAAGGTCTGATTAGCACTGAGCTAAGCGATGTAATAACATCATCCGCTCGCGGTGGAGACATAACTATGAAAAAGACCATCAGCTATGTGAGCTATGTTAGTACAATAGCTTAGCTCGCGGCGGAGATCCGGCTTGAAGTCAGTGCGAATCCGTATATACTTCACGTAGACAATACTTGTTTTGAGATTATAGGGTTCTTGGACTATTTAACAATTTTACACACTACGTGACTGCTCCTGGTGAGTTGAAAAAAGTGCTAGAAATAAACTGTATCTTATTTCTCACGGCTTAAGGTACTTCATCTTCAAATAGCTCTGTCTGTGGAAGTTGTCCTTAGTCAAATGTTAGGGTAATGTAATGCTCCTGGATTGGTCGATTATTAGAGGAATATGTTGTTCGTCGAGATTCCAACTGTCAGCCAAATTAAGGAGAGAATACTACGAATATACTGATCTTCGTTGCCTAAAGATCAAAATAATTAACATACATTTCACTTGCACTATTGTTCCGTTGTTCTCAGATGAACAGTTGCGATACGTAGTAACTTTGCGAATTTCGGACTGTATTTATTGTAAACGATGAGTGCGTGGGTGGCTAATATCGTACGGAAATCTTATTCCGTACCACTCCCGTATTATTTGAATCAGAATTCTATTTTTATTTTTAAAAATTGAACGAAGCCCAAGGTTAGTGGCCACAGCCACTATTTTTTATTCGGTAACGCTATTATCAAAAACTCGTCGAGAAGTGAACAACTTACCAAAGATATAAAGCGGAAAATAGCAGATATAAATAATACTCTCTGCGATATACCGCGCAGTTTGCCATCTTGTTTTCAAAAATGCCACGGATTTTTTTCTATGCCAATTAAATTCAAACTAAGCTAATTTGTGGCTAGAGTTATGAATGGTTTGCTGACTTTTAATAGTGTTTCTGTGGTAAAAATCGTTAATTAATCACAGTACATAAGTAGCTTACATTCTTCATTAAGTATATATGTTTGCATGCTTTTCGAGTATGTATACAGTTTCATTTTAACATACAAAAATTTCAAAAATGTTTTGCTAATTATTTTGATTTAACAACTCTCAGTGTAGACTCATTATTTTACTCAATGTTATTTCCTAAACTCCTTTAAGTATATAATTCTGTTCACAACTAGTTTCGTTTCACCTAATTGTAACGTAGAGGCTTTATTCGTGAGAAAAGTGAATAGATTTTACAAAGTCATCAAATACGAATGATCGTAAAAACTGACACAGCCTGTCCCGAACTCTTCGTGGGACTCTTCTCTTCTTTCGAACCTTGCACCCAAGCAATTGGCGCAAAATGAAAATCTCCCCTGACATATTAGCCGTTCGCGATAACTTGGCTAAGTTATTCAGAAACCAGTAGCCTTCATCGTATCGGATAGTTCGCTTTGCTTTGCGACTCGCTGTTCCGTTTCAGAATTGTTTTTTTTTTCTTGTATTGTTTGCGAGTTATGTAATTGATAAAATTCCATAACTTTGCTGCAGTTGTGGAATTCGCACGTGGCGATGCGTATTCCCAAAGGATGTAGAATCGTTCTTGTGTAACTAACTCGTAGTTAGTGTTCATTCCTTGTGTTTCATTTTATGTATTAATTGTTTAATTTCTTTTATAAATCCAACTACAATTCACGAAGCATACCTATCCACTAATACATTAATAAGTATTGTTATATTAGTCGCCATGCAGAGACAGCCGTTTTAAAACATACTATTAAATAATCCTGTAATTATATTGATATTTTAAAGTCTATTGGTAGAATCATCGGACTTTGTAGATGTGGTAGTTGACTAACACTTGTCACAATGTATTGTATGTAATTCAAGACTTATCATTTTATGTCGCGTTTAATAAAATATCCAAATACCGTTTTTACATTTTACGCTCTAATAAGAAAACAAATCTATCGGTCATTTATTCATTATTCATTTCTAAAACGAAGTCGTCTCAACTCTCGGGATTGAAAAATCAGAACTGTTGCACAATCGCCAACTTGAGAATTGTTCATATTTAATTGATACGTTTAAAATTGTTACACCAATTAAATTGTTTGCTTACTTCACATCTAAACAAGTTGGTAATTATCTCTAATCATCGCTCTTCAAAACAATTACGCGCCTGTTTATTTCCACGGATTTTGTCAATTAATTATATCCCCAGTTTTACTCGAACTAACATCGCATATCTCATTTTTCATTTCTTATAAACATATTTCAAATACATTAAGAATTTTTCTTTGAATATTTCACCAATCACACTCCACCGTAGGTAGTTATCACAACTGTCACTAATCATACGAATCACTAATGTGATTTAAGCAAGTAAATAATGTTATTTTTACTTTAGCTGTTTGATCAAATATTTTCTTATTCCATAGATGACACGTATAATGTTTATGTTCCTATCAATAGTTTTTATATTGCACTAACTCAGTGAATACGACTTGAATCTCCGTTGGACTTTACACTAGACCCAATCCTTTTGCTAATAGTTGGATCCCTAGATTGAATAAACCAGTCGCCAACATCTCCGACCTCATGGGTCACTATACACTCAAGTTTGAATTAAAAAGACAAAGCCGTTATTTAAAAATAAAAACACTTTAACGGTCAATACTTCACAGAAAAAATAAGAAAAAATTTTCATGACCATACATACTCAACAAAATACCGCTTATGATTTTAATATACGTGATACTTTTTTGATGCTTGTTCGAAATATTTTATAGAATCTTACTTCCAAGCTACCGTGGAGTAACCGGACTATAACCGTGCAAACTGTGGCATATATCAATCACACTGAAGAGAGAGAGAGCCAGTAAGCGCTGTCAAATGCATTCGCAATGTCAAGGTTCACCCCCGTTTTATATTTGTTCGTAATGTTAATTTTTAAAATAATGCGTACCGATGATCAAGCGCTTACAAAAATACCCACCTTCAAAAAAGTTCTTGTCTCGTCTCTAAGTATACTGCATGTCAAAATGAATCGTATTTGTTACAAGTTATTTTGCAATACTTACGGGGCCAGACAAGAATATTTTATAAGTCACCTAGCAAAATACAGCGGCACCAGGGCTTCCAATCCCGTTTTCTCGGGATTGATATTCAGACAATCCCGGGATTTCATTTCCGGAACACATCAAGTGCGCGGCATAATTTCAATTTTTATGAATAATATATGAATATTTGGAAGTGTTTTTTTTTTTTGTTTTGCGTTTTATATTACATTTAAAATTATTATCATTGAATAATTTAAAATAATGTGTATTAAAATAAAACATAAAAAATAACAGAATTCATTTTATTTATTACATAAAATAAATCACAAATTAAGAAAAAAAAATAAGCAGAATGAAGCAAATAATCAGTAACTAATATTAATTAACATGTTTTATAACTTTGCTGAAAATTTTATAGTTTTTCACGTCGTTCCTTACAACTAATCCATATATTATATACTTCATCTAAATCAATGTCTTGTTTGTAATAGGTAAAATTTAAATATCATTTGACACACCCTGGTTTTTTTGTTAAGTTTAAGTTTTATTAGTGTCCATAACTGAAATCGCACAGCGGTAGTGACAATGGTTCGGAGAAATCGACCCAACTCTGTCGCGAAGGGCTCGGCCATCACCTGCGGATATGTTTGCAAGACGAGTCCATTTTTGACGGAAAGGGGTGGCTCCGACGATGCGGGAGTCCTTATTTTATGTGTGGGTAGTTGTTTGCCAGCTTTCAAACCGGGCTAGCCGCCGACCGTGGCCGGCACCGGTGACTTCTCACATTATATTATCTTGATGATCAATTTCTAATTGGATGGCATTTCAGGTTCAACTGATCGGTGAAGCCATTCCAATTTGAATTCTTTGCAACTTTTCTTACTTTTGGAGAAACTAGACGATATATGTATTTGATTTACTCGCTGAAGGTTTCGACATCTGAGAGTTAAAATAGCAATTCAATGTTTAAATGATATTTTATAAATTTGAATAATATTTTATAGCAACAAAACCATCAATTATTAATATGTACATACAGTTGTGTAACTAGGGTTTGTACCGCCCGGTGCGGTCCTTGAATTTGCCGCCCCCCCCACAATTTTTTTCTAAAAAATTGATTATTTTATATAAAACCTACTCTTATTTTATTAATCATGAATCATTGCGGTGCAGAAGAACATTGTATATCTATAAATATAATTTCTTGAAAAAAATGTATTATTCGAGTTGTTCCAATTATAAGATAGTTGATATAGTATAAGATCGACTAGTTGTATTGGAGTGCGCGCAAATTCTGGACGAGTGCGCGGGGATTTTCAAACTGCTGCGCGCTCGTGCACGCAGCTTAGAGGGAACATTGGTTAGGACAGGACTAGTGGTTAACTAATCTCTTTCGCTATTCTTCGTTTTTTAACTTTTTAACTTACGACCAAAGTTCAGGAACGTATCTCGGTCCTAATTCGAGGACAAACTGTATAATGAGGTTATAACGATAAGTATAAAACTATATAAATAATCATTTAAAAAGTAATTGAAATTGAGAAATGACGTTTTCATACAATAATATTGACTATTGAATGTATGCAATAAAAATGAACAGTAAAAGCGACGAGATTCCAAGAAGATATAATACTAATAGTAAGCAGATGAATTATTACAGCATTAGTTTTGTTACCTATGTCAAACCTTAAAAATAATCTAGTTATAGCATTGCACCCTAGGCCGTCGATGTAATACGCCATCGAGATGCAACATATGCACATGATAATATTATCTGTGCCACACGTCAATTGAATAAAGCGACTCGCTTGAGCGACGTTAATGTGAATGATCTAGTGTAGACGTATATTGTAATTAATTTAATCCGATACCGGATGTTATCGTTTATTACTAGAATAAAATAATCATTTTTTCCAATATATCTTTCTACATGTTGAATAATTTACATCTGGCAGAATGTCATTATCTTTTTAACCCTTACAGCGCGAGCAGTTTTCGCACGAATTTATTTTCAGTCAATTGATCTGTGAAAACGCTCACTATGGCTAAAATAGATCAATTTCAACATTACAAAATAGAGAATTATGTGAAATGTTTATTAGTTATCTTAAATACATCAAGAAGTAAACTTAACTCGTCGCATTCTCGCTAAAATAAATCGAAGAATATGAAGAAGCTGAAACATATTTAATCTACAACGCCAGCAAAATGGCTGCGGCCAGTGTTCATATACACCGCCAACACGCACAAAAGCAAGCGCATCGTCGCATAAGTATGTGTAATACATTGGGCTGACGATTAATGCTTCGTATCGGCAGTTCAAAGTTGAAATTCGAAAGACTGAATATCGAGAGCTCTTTTCATACATATATCTCCTTGACATTTGCCTAATTTCTCTATCTAAAGATTCGAACTATTTTTTAAAGCGTAATACATCCACAAGTGTTTTAATCTAGCTTGGCCGGAAACACAAGATAAAGTATTGAACATGTAAACATTTCCAGCGCATTCATCGGGTAAAGAGTTAACTAATCCATTCGTTGATGCACGATTTGTATTTCAAACTACTTAAAATCACCTTAAAGCATTTCCTGAAGCAATCAGCATAGTTTCACGATGGCTTGATGCCGAAATAATGTCACAAACGGTTGATAATTCTTGTACACCATTGCATTGCTCTTTTTGATGACTGCAAATGAATGCAATTTTGTGTTATAAAAAAAATCTGTATGTTTAGTATCATTTTATAAATAATTATGTCTTTTTTTAGTATCGATTTGACGCCTTACTGTATTTTTGTTCTCTTCCCATGAAATTAAAATTCACTTTTTCAAGGTAGTCCACCTTAGAAGGCAGCGCTTAGAAACGTGGGAGTATACTTTTACCTGTTTTGTACATTTCTCATTCTAAATAATGTTATGTTATTAAAATGTGTGATGAGCATTGTTAATCACAGATTTACTACGACTACTGTGGCTACCTGTTAGCCCTGATAACAATCAAAATCTTCACTTTTTATTCTCTTGCTCCTAAACAATAGTTAAAGTTATATTCTGATATGTTTACCATTTATTTCATTCAATTTTACGTTCTACACAAAATATTTTGAATGGTTTACTTGCTGCAATATGTGTTTTCTTGATATTATTTATTTTTATTATAGAATATTGAAGGATTTGGTATAATATATTTATTTTACGTACGAGGACATCGAAAAGGAAAGTTTAAAGTGTGGGCTCAGTATTTCTTGATGATTAAATATTGAGATTGAAATGCGAAGAACATGTATTTTCAGTATAGATATTTAGCGGATACTCTATTGATATCAATTTTAATTGCGATAAACAAATTTTAAAAACTATGACCTCCTAGTCAAAACAGCTTTACGAAAAATGATATATTGGCTAAATTGTACGGTATAAAATGTATTTATTCAAATTTTAGCTCAACCTACCTGCTGGGGAAATAACTAAGGTTAATTGATTGTTTCAAAGCGCTGTTTGGCGGAAAATTTGCTTTACCGCTAAATTATATTGAACACGGCGCTTGATTTAATTCGATTTTTTTATTTACTATAATCGTTTATTTTTTCATATTATATTTGATAAAAAATTCTCATACTAATATATACTAATGATCTTCTATTTTCCCCACAATAACAACCAATCATATTGTGAAATTACGTTAAAAAGCCGTCGTGGCATTTTTTAACAACATTGACAAGATATTTAAAACCCCAATACATAATTTAAATTATAATTTGTTTATTGAATCATACGTTTTTTGTGTGCTATCACAACCAGTCTTCCGACTATTCAAAGATTTGTTATTGAAAGCAGATTTCATTGGGAAGATATCGTAATATGTAATTCTATTTAATAAAAATGCATTCTTCTACAAATGCAGAATCATCTACCTACCAGGACTATCCCTTAGACCAGTGACGTCCAAACTTTTTGATGTTTCGGATTATTTCCCTCATGCTACAAATATAATAAATACAACGCTTTCAATAACACTGGGAAATATTGGGAGATTGTTTTTCAAATTCACGTCAAATCCTAGTTGACATCAAGATGCGGCTTCGAAATTTGTCGCTTTGAAATAAATACAACGGTGTTTAAGTAATTATAATTATCTCTATGCATAATCGGACTACTATAAAATTAAATGCATTTAACTGATTAAGCTATGCCTTATCTCTTGAGAAGACCCGGATCGAAGAGAGACGAACGGCTGGTTATCCAAAGTCCTAGAAGTGCTGTGATCTCAGACAAACACCATTTCAAATCCGGTTCAAAACTTATTTATTTTCCATCGAAGATGCAGTGGTTTACAAAACAAAAAAATATAATTCCTAACACATAAAATTGATTCTACATTTACATTTACTTAGCAACTGAATTTACTTTAAGTTATAATACAAATGACACGACAAACGATTATAAATGAAGTTCAATGCAAATCAAAAACAAACAATTCACATCGTCACAGCTCGCACGGCTCGACAGATCGTATTCGACTGTCCACACATATCATTCAAAAAACTGCCTGCAACGTCGGAGCTACCCTTTTCCGTCAAAAATGGACTCGTCCAGCTAGCGTACCCGGCGGCTATTGAACGGCTTGGTAACCAGTCTGGATGATTTCAGTTCTGGACACTAATGAAACTTATACTTAACAAAAACCAGGGTGTGTCACTCTTTTGAATAGTGAAGAAAATAAAACCAGGTGACGAATATGTGAAAATCTGCTGGTGAGAGATCTGCTGAATAAGGATGATGAGGGAAAATTTCATAATTCAACTCTTTGAACTTGGTGATTTGAGAAGTGTGTGGTCGACCGTGGTCGTGCAGCCATATTGGACCATAGCTGTTATACATACTCCAAATTGTTATTCATTTATAAAAGTTTTAGGTTCCACTTGAGGCTCTTTTTCGAGACTCGAATTTCTAGCACGGAATCTTTCAAACCACAACAAAATATTTCTACTGCTACGGCTACACTGCGTCTAAGCTTGACCTCATACTAAAAAAGTAGGCGTAATAATGTTATTGACATCACCCTGGTTTAAGGATGTAAATGAATAAATACTGACAAAAATAGCTGAATATTGGAAGACAATAAATTGAAGGGGATAGTACTATTGTTTATCTCAAACGGCAAAATATTGACTACAACCTTACAACCTGTCGCAATCGGTTTGAAACCGACTCAAAAATAGCAGTTTCATGTAGAAACTAATATAATATCATTTCTTCATCTAAATCAGGGGTCTCCAAACATTTTAACCTAAGGGACACACCGACTCTTCCCTGACAGACAAGGGCCATGACCTCGCTAGATCATCTTACGGGCAAGTGTCAAGGACATTTCATTGCTGCTGAGATTAAATAGATATCCGTTTTAAATTTTTCGATAAATTGCTAAAAGCTGTAAGATTATAATTTTGTTAACATTATAGTTTCATACACGAGAAACCATGTTGTTTGCCCCACCTCCACCCGTTATGTGTACGTGAGAAATCTTGAGATATGTTCAAGTGTATATGACAAAATGACCCTTAGAATTTATTCAAAATACTAAGATGTAACGTGTAGCTCTTCATTAAAATTAAAATATATATAAAACTTTACTCATTCATTGCCTCTGCTGGTTTATAAATAGATTTGTTTAATATTATTTTGAACAAATAAAATATTCCTCCGTTTTCTTAAAAGGTGCATAAAAATATATATTATGTAGGTCTTCATTTACGCTGTTTGGCTAAAAATATTTTTTATTCTAATTATTTTTAGTGAAAAATCTCCGTTTTCGTAAAATGTGCTATTTCAAAACGGGCGTACTTAATTTTGTAATACTTAATAATATGAAAATGAGTCAGAATAGTCTGAAAATAATCCATGAAAACAAATGTTGGAAAATACTGCAAATACTTAGTACCCGTATCTTTCCTACCATAACACAACTATGATGGAGTTCAACATGTTCATATTGTATGGATAAAACAAATATGCTCTTTCAAGAAATAATATTTGAGTCAAAAGTTTATGTTTTATAAACTCCTGTGTTTTCTTTTTGCATGCTTAAACCCAATAGTTTTGCACCTATTGCCACCATTCTGTATTAGTTTTAATTAAAGTTTTTTTTGCATGGATTTGACGAACTTGGTATAAAAAAGTGATTTTGTATCAAGTTATTTCATTATTGCGGCCAATTAAATAAATTAATTCAGAATTCTCCACGTTTTTTACTCAAATTTATTTTCACGAAATTGGCTTCGCGTCCATAAAGATTTCTTTATTTTGCGGGTATTAAAATGAATAAAGAAAACATCACATTGAGATTACGATCAATATATTTCCGACCTGCCAAAATTAGTCCAAGAAAAATTATTACATTTATGATAGTTACTTGCAAAAATTTTTTTTTGCACGGTTGTGAGTTGTATTACGGTACTGGCCAAAAAACACAAAATTCAACTCCTTCCCGAGTTCCATCATTTGGTTTTAAACTCTTATTTTTTCCTCGATACGTTCACCTTTATTAATAAATATGACTATAACATAATATTCCATTTATATAGACAGAACCAGTTTTAGAGATAACTTAAAAAATACGATATGAAAAAACGTAAAAAAATATCCACCATAGGTACATGTTGACCATTTTTATAGACTTTAAGCTAGTGGTTGTCAACCTTTCGAACATTACGAACCACTTACATGTTTAAAAAACAACGGTACATATATATTTATATTATATACGATAACGATCATAACAATGACATTCTTAATTGTGAAATGGTAATAACATTTGTTTAATTATAGCAAATCAATTAGTATTATCATTGTTCATGGATATTTGAAATAATTTTATGGTGTTTTGGCTAAACTAGCGTTACTGCAACAACCTCTTGGACCATCAAAAATGTCTCGTGGACCATCGGTTGGTGACTGCTGCTTTTAGCCATGTATAGAAGAAAGTATTTGATCTTATCTATATAGAAACAATTACAGACATTTATAAAATAATTGTAAATTATCGAGATCAGCGGTCGCCAACCGGTGATCCGTTGATTTTTAGATACGTAATGGGAGTCAAGAATCCATAAACTTATTTCAAACGTGCACCAACAAATATCACACTATTTGATTTCTTAGAATTAAATAAGAGCTATTACCATTTCATAATATATTTTTTTTTTGCTAATTTTTGAACTGTGTAAAACAAATCATGTGAGGTGGGATCCAATATTTTGAGTTTAGCATGGTACGTGAGATCCATAGGGCTGGTGACCGCTGACCTAGATCACAACAAAAATGTGGTAAACAGATTACTCCACACACGACACGATGATAAGGCACGAAAAAACTCCACACACAGAATATTCCGTACAACAAAATATTTTTAATATCAATATTTGAAAGTATATTGAGTCTAATAATTCTACTTCATATATCAGTCAAAAAAGGATGAAAAGTTTTCAACTTTCATTTTATATTACAACATTTCCTTCATACTATTAGCTCACATGTTAACCCACATGATTTATGTATTTATAATTTACACTTTTTATTAAACCAGACGTGTGCGAAAATGAAATTGCCTGACCATACACGAGTGATTTCGTGCTGATTCCTATTCGAAAATGATATCTTTGGAGAAAATCTATTATATAACGCGTTTATTATATATACTGTCTCATATTATATACCAATCTGAAGACATGAGAGAGAACTGGCAAACCACTTTTTAAGATTCCCTTTGTAAATAAAAATCTCATTATATTGTCATTCAGAAAATATTGTATATGATAACATTGCCTATATGTAAATAGATAAAACACTCATCGATTTATTAAAACTACATAATTAAATTTTGTAGCCTGCCACCTCCTGTTTCCGGTTTGCAATGATTGTTTTGAAAACACAAATGGCTTAGCGGAATCACCTTCAACCCTAACCTGCGCTATTTATAGCTGGTTGTGCGAGAGCCGAACGAAAGTGGCTACGTAATGCAATTTCGCTTTCCTCCGTCCCTGACACACTTTCCGCTTTTCACTTTCCATTGGGAAGCGTAGGTAGGTACATAGATATTGCAGTAGGGGAGCACAGATGAAGTATTCGATCCACTTTCTTAAAACTAGCATATTTCCATAATTTGCTTCAAAAATATATAATGATTATTATTAAAATTATATCGATTGACTTTGACAAGGTAAATGAGAATAATCCTAATATAAAATTGAAATTGGTAACTTTGTTATTCTACTGGCTTTGTCAGTAACGTGACGCGTTTCGCCTCTTTAAGAAGCATCTTCAGACTAACTATATCACAAGGTTATTTATTCCTAAGGCAAACAATGATTCCAATTCTTACATTAAAAATAAAGGATGGGGTGGGTTTTATTCCTTCTACTGAACGTGGGGAGGGGGTAAGATACAAACACTGAATGATAGTACTAATTACCATAATACTACTAATTGCAAAGTAATTTCTAGTGTTTGTAGGTGAAAATCCCAAGTGAAATAAATTCAATAGTTGTGAGCCACATTCAAAATGTTTTTTTATTAATAATCGAATACTGTTAATGGATGTATTAATTTCTAAGAACTCTAAGGTATTTATTTTGATACCTTTTTTAATTACTCAATTAAGTATTCCTACGTTATTATTTTTATTAAAATTATGATCATTTTCAATTAAATTATTCGCAAACTCTGAAAAATTAGTCCTTTTGTTTATGTTCTTTAATCCTAACATTAAAATTTCTATCTCTCTTTCCTATATAAGAAGGTTGACAGTTTTATCAAGATAGGCGGTATATGCCACACTGTGACAATGATTCTATTCGATCTTTGAAGATTTTGCCTAAATTATCAACTATATAAAAGGTGGGTTGAACGTTATCCGGTAACAACTTTGAGATTTTTAATGATGTCTCTCCAAAATAAATGATTTTACGCCAGCTATAACTATTATCATGTGTTCGTTTTCTTTATGAATATAAATAATCAAACATTGCTTTATTTGTTTGCTTTCGCTTTAATATACTATTAAGTATATCGCTGCTATAACCGTTATTTAACACTATTTGTTGTATTGTATTCAATTCTACATCAAAATGTATCTGTGTTAAAGGGATATTAATCAACTAGTCTATTTATCATCGAATGAAATGATGAAAGTTTCTGTGACCATTGATGCAATGATTCCGCAGAAATAACAACGTCTGTGTACATTGGTTTGCAATAAATGGCAAATTCTAATTTTTTAAGGTAATCCTTTTCAAGTCACTCTTATGCACTATTACATGTTCCCGTACACATTCAATAATTTCTAGATTTTACTTTCAAATTACGGATTTACACCATGACTTGCACAAAATTACAGTAAGATCAAAGGGTATATGCGCCATTCATTTTTTAACAGCTCAGTATTGTCGATTGTGAATGTATGTTTATATATTATATTATTCTCTCTGAGAATAATATATAATAATATTAATAAAAATATAATATATACTCATACACTTGTATTACAACCATTGAAATACAGCTGTATAGAACAATGAAGTTATGACATTTTAATTATTGATTGAATTTATTTTAATCCGATGATTTTGTGTAATTTAACTAAAGAATCGTTTGGATTATTGAGATTTTGTACACTTCCATGTATTTTGTCACTAACGACCCGGGTTTCACCTTTCCTTAAGATGCCGAAAGGTGAAACCCGGGTCGTTAGTGACAAAATACATGGAAGTGTACAAAATCTCAATAATCCAAATTTGATATTGAAATTCCATCAAGCACCCTCAGTCGATGTCTTAAATTAAAGAATCGTTTTTGAATTTGTAAAATTACTTAGCAATTTTTTTTCTGTAATATTTACTTACTCATGAAGATTACTTTTTTAAAACCTATTAAATATTTAGAAAGATTTATTGGCATTTCTCTCGTTTATATGTTGATATTTTTTTTAAAAACGTGTCTTAATCAATATCGCGTGAAACGTGAGACAGAAGGGTATAAATAGTAACGTCTCGGCGAGAAGTTGTTATCCACAATTTTTACAAAAATCTGTGTATGTTTTTTTTAATACTCGCAATCGGTTAAGATATCAAGTGATTATTCGATATACATTTTAAAAGCAAAATCAAATATAATTCACGAAATAAACGTTCGATATACAAAAGGTATAGAATAGCAGATTCCAGTGTTTACTCGATGAAATTTGACTACGGCCAGTCCAACCTTTGCTTTAGACTCTTTAGAGTCTAAACCCTCCACGGATAATCGTAGTAATCTCATACCTCGAAATATTTAGTTTTCTGTTATAAAAGTACTTACTATAAATATCTCAAATAATAATCTACTTGTACTGGTGATTGCTGTTTTTTTTTTGTCCTCCTGCGCAGGTAGTGAATCTTTTTATGCAACTAAACTGTGTAAAGAAGGCTCTAACTTTGCCTCCGTTGTATATTTATCTCCATTTAACATGTAATGTATATGTGAAACTACCCGGTCCAAGCCCGACATCTTCAGACCCAATCTGACCCGATCGCGATTCTCAATATCAGCCCAATGTTTTTTAATACAGAAATTCATTTATATATTTCAATTACTTCATATATATTATTGTTTCCACATTTCCAACGATATTCATAACACATGTGAAGTACATAAGTTTAGTTATGAATAGTATTGCTTTATGACTGACCCGAACATAGTCTGAAATATATTTTTGAAAGTTAGATTCTTTACCCGGGCCCGGCCCGAGTTTGAATCCACCCGAACGCCTCCCACAGACCGGGCTGAATCCGGACCCTGCAGACATCTAGTAAACGACTATGAAATAAACCTGCTCTTTGATTTTCTAACATTCAAAACGTTTTTCTTAATATTTTGTCGAAATGTTTGATATATTTTTTTACATTTTAACTAAAAGAGCATTTGTTATCCGATCTGCATAGTTTTTGGACCCACACTTGAACCTTATTCAAACAGACTAGGTAGCAAATTGTTTTTATAGCGCGTAGATGTAGATAAAAAATACCAAAGACATTTTGGGTACTTATTGTATATTTAAAAAATGCTTAGAATGCGAAACGTTATATCTTTAATTTCTTGTCAAATAATGTTTTTACATAAGGAAGGGGTGTCCCCTCCTGTCTCTGTCCCCTTTGTACTCATCGTGTTAATTAAAATTACTTATGCGAGCATAAATCCAAATTATTACACAATATCTTTTTGAAAAGTGCCTATAATCAAAATATTTCACATTTCAATCCTGAAAATTCCGCGATAACACTTTTCACTCCCGGGTATTGCAATCCCCTTTCGGGAAATAAATCTATATAGCGTTATACACTAAATGTAGCATAACCGTCTTCCCGAAACATATAGAGGTTTCCGAACGCAAAAATAAATTTGCTGATTTCTCCCGTGCAAAAAATTGTCGACATTTTTCAATTTCCTCAATGATTTACGGATACATATTTATCAACAAACGCATGTTAGTAGCAATACAGTATTCAGAAAACATATATTTCCAAGTACATCCGCTTCAATCTCCTATATTTTATTTTTTCAAATATTTGCCTACTACTAATAATAAATAGTATTTCTGTTGTCTTTTATTAATAATATCAAACCACTAATATACTAACTATGGGAGAATTACCGGTCGAATACGGGTGAATGCTCGGTTATCACCATTCAGGAAGTAAAGGATCTCAATCAAAACGCTACTTCAGTTCCGTTAATCTCTTATTTATTGAAGATTCAGTGGTTTAGTACAGAAAAATTACCAGTACAACATAAAATTGAGTCTACATTCACATTTAACACATGAATTTACATTTAAATTTGAGCACAATTGACTCAAACAAATGATTTTAAATTTAAATTAAATCCAATTTCAAACCAAACAAAAACAATTTATAATGACACCCATGCGACCGACGCCTCGGCCACCCTCCGAGGCCTCTCGAAACAGACTATCTGCCAAAATAAAAATTAAGACTTCAAATAATGTAGCCCCCCCCTCCCTTTTTTCAATGGCTGTCAACTGTTGTCAGGCAGACGAGGCTATTAACATGCGCCTGCTTTCTAATTTCGGCTAAGCCCGTTGTTCGGTCAGCAACCGATTTATTTTTAGCGACCATAAGTCGGTTCGGCTCGATAATTAGATACCCTGAATCATTGTCATTAAAGCTCTTCGCGGTCAGTTCTGGATCCTTTTAATACTTAAGCTTAACAAACAAAGACCAGGGCGTGTCACATGATTTGATTTCGTCTTATCCTTAGGCTGATAAACAATTTTTTTGAAGCTGGATAATTTAATCGTCCACCAAACCAATTAAACCAAACACCATAATGCATACATAAATATATTCGGCATTATAACAACATCTTTCTTGCAAGACTTTTCATATAATTATACCACATAAGTAGTTCCAAAAGTCTGTCATTTTGTCCGTTTATACACGAATTCAAAAAGCGCACCCTCGGAATATGGCAATTCTGCAATCATAAAACCCGTCTTTAAAACAGGCGTAGCACGGAGCGTTACAAGTCTGCTGCGCAGCCACCGCGCAATCTTACATAGTTGAGTTCTCTCAGATTGCGAATGTAGTTTACCCCGGCTTATATATCCTTTTGGCGTATTGTTACTAAATTAATTAAATCACTTACACGGTCAAAAGTCGAAAGGCAGTATAGGTACAATTAGTTACTTTTCGGAAAAGCAAAACTATTTTCATCGTGATTTTTGTTTATAATTACTACAAAATGCGCCTTTTTAGTGTGCTAATGTCATTATATGACATAAGCAATACCTAACAGTTAAACGATCTTACGCCCTTCTGTTTCTAAAAAAATGTGTGAAAATTAAAAAAAAATCAATTCATATTGTGAAAAAATTCGAATCTTTTCGTTGTCAAATATTTTTTTATAATAAAAATCTTGTGTAATTCCTTCCAAAAATCTGATATATTGGTATGGAAGATGAAGAAAAGGACACGATGTCTACCGCTGCAAATAAATCGTGTTTGCTAAAAATATAACTATGCTTTTCTGACTTAACAACATTACATACTTTCGTTTAAATGTAGTTACCTAAGTCCAACATGTGCATATTATTGCAATGATTTCAATAACTAACCAAATTAATTGTAATCGATATATTAATATGGTAATAAGTACGTTGTTGGGTAACCATGCAAGTAAACAACATAACGCATTGTTTTTTTTTTTAGTTTTTAAGATTAGTATGTACATATTATAATAAAATGTGTATGTATACAATTTGAGTTGTTTTCCATACTGAAGTGACGTCGTCGAAGCTATACGGTGTAATTGAAGATAGCGGTCTCTAAATTATACGACTTTGTGCCAACAAATGTATTTATATTATATGCCTACTTATTTAATTTTAATAGGCTGATGTTATTTCTGTCTTCTACGCTGTCCAACAATATACTAAAATTAACATAGATTGCCGCTTTGGCATAACCACAGTATTATAAAAAAAAAACACCGCACAATAGATTCATATTAAACAAAATCATCCAATATATGTAATTTGTGTAATCAGTCATACTGTTTTATATAATGAATGGATAAATTATTGGTAGTAGAAGTGTAGGCTCATGAAAATTTACAGGAGTGCATTTCGATGATTCATAGCGCAACTCGCCATATAATGTATTCGATAAAAACACTTCTTACTCTCTCCTGAACAATTACAATTTTGAGTATTACGTCAATTGGCCAAAACACCGTCGATATTATTCTTACATTTATAAACAACAACTGGCTTGGGTATGGTAGACACATTTTAATCGTTCAAATTTAGTAATTTGTGTTATCTACAGTCGGGTTTCTTTTTCTTTTTGGCATCATTCGTGTGCACTTGTGTTTTTGAAACTTAAATGAAGAAAAAATCTTATCAAGACAAACAGACAAACCTAATGACAAACAGACATATTTTTAACGATTTAAATAACAAATTGAAGTTTTCTAAATTTTTTGTATGAAACTTTTTTTTTTATTTTATCCCGTACTAATTATAGATTTTATTGTATAGCGACATCTTGCCTTCAAGAATTGAAAAAATTTAATACCAACTCTAATGATAACAGCGCAAAAAATTATGAATTTTCAATTTCTTTTTATTCAAATAAAATGTTTTACTAAATATCATCCATTGAGTAATACAACGAGTATGTTGTTGTTTTCGGAGAAGCGACCTGTCATATTTACATTATCTTCCAATAATTAATGTAATTAACTAATTTATGTTTCGTTAAATGAATACTCGTTTGTATAGATGTGATAACTGAATATGTAAATCACTAATTTGTTGAAAAACAACAGCGTACTGAACCCGAGTTCATTTGAAGTATTCCATAATATGATTTTGTGTATAATTTTAACATTCTGAATTATTGCATAACGTTTTGCCAAAATACGTATTCACCGGGAAGCAGTTCACTCAAGTGTTTCTAACGAGTCAATCTGTAATCGCTAATTAACAAGATATATATTATATTTTCGTGTATTAGGGAGAAGTGTACTATTTTTTATTTGAGAATATTTTTCAATCGATTATTGAAATCTGGTACCAGATAAGTCGACTCATTTCATGTCGGTTCGGAAATTTAATAAATATTTTTACAAATACGCTATATTCAAAATATATTTGATTGTGATGCGATACACTTCGCCAATATCCGCTCTATGGAAGGTAAATAATTATTCTGCTTCCGAAACGGAACGAGAAAAAAATATTGATAATTTTGTGAAATATTTTAATGAATTTGCTGACATATCAATTAATAAATACCCTCCGATTTTTGCTTAGATTTTGTATAGGTTTATTAATTTAACAAAAACGAAATAATTAAATTACTCTTTTACGAATTGAGATGGACAATATAATAATATTACAACTGAAATGATGCCCTCGCTGAATTTTTTGACGTAATAGAATGTATGTCTACTGTTCTATATTGTTTGTTTACTGACAGCATTATTACTAAGGTCAATGTTCGATAGTAGATTAGTTGTATATTTTTTAAGCGTGTCTTCAATTCCCACATACGTGTGTCAGGTTAAGTTACAGATTGCCTTCCTTTAGAGTCTTTGGACTGACAGCGATCACGTGCAATATTACTCAATCAAAACAGGACAAACATCAAATGCTTGACTTAGTTTCCCAGCGAACCATTACCCTGGTAACGTGGAGTTTGAGTGAACAGCGGCTCATTCTGAGAACGGAGTGAAAGATCTTCTCGACGTTTCTTTGTAATCTTTGCCCTACTGCGGCAAATAACGTTGTGCGAGATTTATGGAATACGTCTGTCTGGTGGCAGCAGAGTATAGAGTGTTGATACACATAGGAAATAAACTTCACGTTACGCATTTTTATATATGATTATAAATAATTTAAATATTTTTTACGCTTACATGATATTAACCGTGCCAACTCCCAATGGAGACAATATGGACTCCTGTTGGATAATCTCTAAAGAAGTCTTTGTTACCGGAACTCGTAAGCCATGATGGTCTAGGAAATTACTAAGATTTAGCCTATCGTGCTCTTCACATCCCTTTAAGAGAATTGGATAGACGTGCTTAGAAAGAAAATAATGTATTTATTACTAATGGATGGCATGCCATATACCTTATAATTATAAATCCTGCAGATATTTCAAGTGTTTGCCTCCTAACACGAAATAAACAAAAATACATGATATTTCTTGTGATACGAGTTATGATAGATATAAAAGGTTAATAAAGAAAAATTCCTTAAACATCACTTTTTAAATGATTTTTAGTATCATGTTTATGTTAGTAGTATGTTTGTTTTCAAACGCACCTACCATAATCATACAATACCGGAGTTTTTTAACCACGTCCTCGCCCAATATCTCCACATATGTTTTTCTTCGAAAACTGCATGTTGCTCAGTTGCTCAACCTGCCGTTTTTTCTGAGAGTGGGGAAAGAATGTTAGGGCTAGAAGAGAACGAGTGGTTAGCTCATCGCTCTCGCTACGGGGCGTTTTTAGATCGGATGGATGGGAGAGATGCATACCTTCAAGCAGAAAAAATTGTCTGTAGTAGGATTTGAAACCCACGAGAGTGCCGCAACTGTAGCCAACGACATTAAGCACTCAACCACGAATCCGGCAAGTAGCACTGCTAAAAAGTTCCTTGCCAAAGTAAATACGGACATTCTACATAGATTGCGCATCGGGCAAGCAACGTAGAGCAAATAAATGATTATACTTTCTGGAGGTGGGACAGGGTGGGACCTCCAGACGGGACTGCGTGGGCGGCAGCAAGCGGGCTCGGTCGATAACTACGCAGTACCGCCTCACGCACCGCTCGCGCCGGGACATACCCTTCGAGTATGGGGCGTGAGGTGAAGTAGGGGATGGGATCTGGGCCTGCTTCTGTGAAGGCTGATTTCTGATGCTCCGCCAACTTTTTCATGATGGGTAACACGAGTGTCTCCCAAATAAAATTAACTATCGATTCGCGACATGAAACTTTTACTACTACAAATCAACGGTATGCTGTTCTGCGTTATTTTTTTTTTTTGACTGTCGGTGAATATAAGTTTATTCAACCGGCGCTTCAGGAATTAACAAAAAGCATATCTACTCTTAGCAATTATAATGTTTAATATTATAAACTACCCAGTCGTATTATTACTTCGTTAATAAATTATTTTAGTCTTAAAGTCAGGCGTATAATCTTTTCAAAATTGTATTTTGGGTCGGCACTATTTAAACCTTGTCCTTTCGAAATTGAACTGAATTTTTTCACATCCTAAATAAACTACTTCATTCGAAAATAGTTACACGTGAATCATATAAAAACGTTGATCGCTTGTTGGGTGAATTCGTAGGTTTTCTTTTTCCATTTGACTTACTGCTACTGTAATAAAGTATATAAATATAATTTTCAAAATGTACAACAATTGTGAATAATTATATCGTGGTTGTTTTTGGAAGAAGACATTAACTGAAAAATACTTGTTTTAAGTTATTTGACTTTGAAGTTTGTCAAATGTTTGAAATGCCATACTTTTTTCATTTTGTTTGTTTGTACAGAACTTTTTTTAAGTAAAAGTAGAATTTATAAAAATAATTTAAGCCATCGATTGAGGGTGCTTGATGGAATTTCAATATCAAATTGAAATTCGTGCGCTCAAATGCCTTAAGAAGCCGAAAGGTGAAACCCGGGTCGTTAGTGACAAAATACATAGAAATGTACAAAATCTCAATAATTCAAATTTGATAAAAATAAGTTTGTTAGTAAGTACTTCATACGATAGAGTTTGAAATAAGAAACATTTTGGTACAACTAACTCATTTTTTCGATTTAGTGTTTTCTTCCAGAACGACAACGATATATATACATTGTCTCTATTCATTTTGATGGTTCAATGGTTTTTCAATGCTAGAGAAATCATGTTTTGCTTCAATAAGTACAATACTTAAAGACTATTTTTATTTAGGGAAAAATATTCTTTGAACAAAAACAGTAGTTTTATCCCATAGATTTATTTCACTATGGACTATCGCACGTAAATTTTAATTTGTGGCAAATCACGTCTTGACTGCTTACTCCCTATATGCCTTACTAAAACTAAACTCAATGATATCGTACCTTTTCTACTAAACAGTTATCTTCAACAAGTCTTCTCAATGTCGTTCTTTGGGCTCCAAAGTCTTTCGCCGCTCTTTATTAGTCCATTCTTTCTCGGAGAAAAGGTTCATCCAAGATTATGCTTTTATAGTTATAAAAAAA
This sequence comes from Himalopsyche phryganea, assembly GCA_022494535.1. Classification (NCBI taxonomy): domain Eukaryota; kingdom Metazoa; phylum Arthropoda; class Insecta; order Trichoptera; family Rhyacophilidae; genus Himalopsyche; species Himalopsyche phryganea. Next base: position 1,989,882 of record JAGVSL010000019.1, on the reverse strand, counting down.
AATTTATTCCCGGTAAAATAGTGAAAATATGGCCGCGAAGACAAATTACCACCAATATAGGGGGCATTACATCAACACACATTGTGTCAAATTTTTTAGAATTATTATTATTAATAATATCTAAGATCGAGTGAATTTGCCTGGTAATATTAATTTCACTTTACCTTTGCCTAAGATATATCACTGAATCCTATTAACTTCTGAGAAATTATTTTTATTTGTCAGGTGACATGTGAGCTGGTCACATCGTTAATCGAATGACATAATATAATAATACGGGTATTTAATTTACCGTGTAATAAAATAATCAATATATCTTCGAATTTGATAACTAATGTCTCCTAATGTAATGTTATATTCACCTTCGCTCGATCAAATTTCATGTTGACATTGTTTGTCCAGCTACATCCTCTGATCTATATCAACAATATTTATTCAACAATATTTATTCTGTTCGTATAAAACGTTTATCCATTGTGTATACCAGTGATCCGCAAACGTTTTTCACCAACGGCGCATCATAATAACTTCGTGAACTCCACAAGCAAAATGTTGTAAATTTTATAAACAAAATTTACATGTATTTATTTAATAAATTTATAATAGCAGCCGATATTTTTTTTAATTGCAAACAATCAAGCCCTTTTACCTGTAGCTAAGTGGTACTTAACCTTTTCGAAGTGATGGAATACTTTTAACTTGACTTTTAAAATCGTTAAAAAACTATCAATATTAAATAAGGTATACGAATACATTTTTCGATTATTGAAGATCATAAAAATATACATTTGTAAAAGTTGTAATATTTGAAATGTTATAGAATAAATATAAATTAAATTGTATATATGTTCTCCACAAAACAGTCCCGAAAGAGAATGTAACGCAACCGAAAATATTAATAAGCACTGTTCGAATTAATAATTTCTGGATTCTCACTTTGATTTCACTATATTCCAATATAACGCAGGCGCAAAAAAAAGTTTGTTTACATTTCGTCTCGTTCTTTTGAAATCCTTAAAAGTCACCAGGTACTAGCAATTTCCAAAACAATACAATGTTTTCTTCAACGATATTAATATAAACTGAGAAAACAAATGGCTTTAAAAAAGTGATGTAAAATAATCATGTCTTTCTCGTTTTATACGCATTACACCGCGGCGCACCTATCATCGGCTCTAGGTACACCGATTGCGGAGCACTGATGCAAAACTTAGCGCACGGCCCGAGTGATTGCAGATTGGCGCGGGTGCGGATGCAGAGCGTGCAAATCAAGTGCATACATGCCTTTGAAATGTCCATAGTGAATTCCGCACTGACATGTCCACGTGCACCAACAAAGAAACGCCGGAGTAACCCGATGAATTCACGCTGGACTCTCGGGTGCGCGCGAGCCGAGCAATGTCTGCGTTCAGCAACCACTCACTTGACTGTTTTGTTATTTTTTATTCGTTTTGTTGTGGATCAGACAACTATTTTTTGGCATACACGACTCGTTCCTAAAAACATATTTTGCAGCAAAATGAAATAAACTGTTATCAGACAAATATGAGTTGTATGATTCTTTAGTGTAGCATATTTCTTACAAAACTTCAGTTTAAGAAAATTTGCAACCACTTTTGGAGAAAAAGTTTACCTTTCGGCACCTCCATTCAATCCATAATTACAATTGAAATAAAATTTTTGTTTCGCTATTTTTGAATCTTTAAGTTAACTTTTAATTATTCACTCACTTGTTATTCTAATATTTTTTATTGCTGCTGTTTATTATAAATATGTACAGTGAATGTATCATTCAAGAGATAATGATATTCGGTCATCGATTCATATAAGTTTATCGAATAAAATATAAATAAAAAAGTGTAGCTGATTTAAAATAAAAAGCAGCTTACAAATAAACAATCTATTTACTTTTAACTAAATCGGTGCTATAACCGTACTATAGCACCATAGTATCGTTTTAAATAAGTACACAAAGATAACAAACGCATGATCAGAGGAGAAACACAGTTATACAGTTTATACAGTTAATAATTTAGGTAATATCTTATTAAATAATAAAGATCGAATAAAATCATTGTCACAGTGTGGCATATTCCACCTCTCTTGTGAAGACTGTCAAGCTTCTTATGTAGGACAGACAGGTAGAAATTTTAATATTAGATTTAAAGAACATAAATAAAATCTCTCAAAAGTAATCATTTTTCAGAGTTTGCCAGTCATTTCATTGAAAATGATTATAATTTTAATAAAAATAATAATGGAGAAGTACTCCATCGAGTAAATAAAAAAGGTAATAAAATGAATTGTTCAGAGTTTTTTGAAATTAATAAAACCATTAACAGTAATCGATTGTTAGTAAATATTATTTTCAATAGAACAAGTGGCTCAGTAGTGTTATGATATTTTAAAAAATAAAACACAATTTGTTTGTACTACTTCCACATATTTATAATGATCAGGACCGGTTTCGCTCATCACGAGCATTATCAACTCGCTCATCACGAGCACCATCAGTTGATAATGCTCGTGATGAGCGAAAAATATAAATATGTGGAAGTAGTACAAACAAATTGTGTTTTATTTTTTAAAATATAATGTCTTTCCACCAAGAATTGACAGTTAACACCTTAAAAGTAAGTGTTATGATAATTAGTACTATCATTCTTTGTTTGCGTCTTACCTCCTCCACACGTCCAGTAGAACGAAAAAACCCACCCTACCCTTCATTTTTAATTTAAGAATTAGTATCATTGTTTACCTCAGAAGCAATAACCTTCCAACGTAGTTAGTCTGAAGACGCTTTTTAAAGAAGCGAAACGCGTTACATTAATAACAGAGCCAGTGGAATAACTAAGTTAACAGTTTAAAATGTTATATGAAAAATGAATCTTCGCAAAGGTACCGCCGAATCCATCCGAAAATATTAACGTTTAGTACCCCTACTTTATAATAGTTCCTTAGATGTTTTGGCTGCGTGATGCCTACGATGAATTCTTACTCCCTGCAATCAAGCGAAACTGATCGTTGATCGCGTGCCACCAAACCGGCCTTATTGTTGCGGAAGGCAATTTATCACACGGGCACGAATGGCGAATTAAGTGTACCGCGATTTCTGTTATCCATATAATATTTGTATTTCCATTCTACGGTGGAACTGCCAAATGCGTGCCCTGAAATCTATTTTTGTAAAATTTTGTCGATATTTTCCGTCGTGAAAAGTTATGGTCGGTGACGTGCATAGTCGGTGACGTTTTAAAGTCAAGAGGGTTCAAGGCAGGAATATTTATTTATATGGAACTTGGGCCACGGTTGCCCACGGCAATGCTATTCATAAGTTAATTTTTTCTTTCTTATGTGTTATATTTTTTGAAAAGTACAAATGTATTTCTGTATTGAAAAAAATCGGGCTTTTCTCGAACCGAAGAAAATAAATCTGGGCTTCGGTTCGGGTTCGAGTAACAAGTGTGATATTGAGACTCGGGCTCGGGTCGGGCCGGGTCTAAAGTTTTCGGGCTCAGACCGGATAATTTTATAAAATTTCGGCCCGTGCAGACCTCTACTTGTTGTACGTATATATTTAAAGAAACTATTTTTTACATATAAATTCGAATTATTTTAGAGTTCGAGAATTTTATATTTTCGGGGTATTTTGTGTTATGAAACCTATCTCCTATTTTTATATGTAAATGTTATCTTTTTACACGGTAGTCTGTGGAACGTATCGCCTGTGCAAAAATGGAATCGGGTGTATTGATTTCATTTGGCGTTTACTGTTTACAACTCATAATGTAAAAATGGCAAATTATTTAGTAATCAAATAGAGTAGAATACACAGAATACATATAACGCCGTAATTCTGACTGTAGACTTTGCTGTTTTTATTTTATGAAACAATATAACATATACAGTGCTGTTATCATTACTTAATAGTGCGCCTTCATACCTATCATGAATGCTCAAATCAGCACTGGGCTTTTTTTGCATCTTGAAACGCGTGTGCAATGATTAAATTTTTAAAACTATCGAAACCTAGTGTTCTATTCAAGCAGGAAACATCCATTTTCCGAAAATGGTTAATCTAACTCAGTGTCTGCCAATCTGTGCGCCACAAGAAGATTCAGGTGTGCCGCGACAAATGAAGACAAAAAACTTTGGATCAGACAACTTAAAATCTCACAGCTTAGTTGCTTTCCAGGAGTAGACGCTACCTCAGACAAAATTGAAATTTTGCCAGAAGTGCAGAGGACATTAAAAATCGTTTTTTCGTCGTTTTCTTCATAAGTATTTTTTATCTATTGATCATCAGATGTACCAGTGGGCCATCAATCCTTTCGAAAGATTCGGCGATAAACACCTGATGTTGACGGAGGAGGAAATTTTAATAGACATTAAAAATAACCCGGTGCGAAGCCTCATTTTTTGAGTTATCACCATTTTAAAATTCACTCCGTAGTCAATATCCTCGATTGGCTACAACAGATATTAAATCTTTGTTGCCATTTGCATCATTACATTTTTGCAAAATTTGTTTTTGAGCGCTCACGGAAATGAAATCAAAAAAACGAGAGCGGCTACAGATGATAGATTAGGATTGCGTGTTTGTTTTATCAAAGTTAGAGACGTGTTTTGACACAATTCTGTCTAAAAATCAATTGCATAATTCTCACTAATATAACGTTTACCAAAATTGGATTATTGAGATTTTGTACACTTCCATGTATTTTGTCACTAACGACCCGGGTTTCGCCTTTCGGCATCTTTAGGCATTCGAGCACACGAATGGACTCGAACTGACGAACTGAAGATGCCGAAAGGCGAAACCCGGGTCGTTAGTAACAAAATACATGGAAGTGTACAAAATCTCAATAATCCAAATTTGATATTGAAATTCCATCAAGCACCCTCAGTCGATGTCTTAAATTATAACGTTTACCACTTTCGTATACTTACATTGTATACGTTCATAAGAAAAATATTGCGTATGGTTGCCTACACTAAGATTTTGTTTAATCATATCGACTGTGGAAAGGAAAAAGGACGTAACCCACACCAAAAAATATTGTGAAGAAAACGTGCTAATACACTATATTTATATATGAAAATATAATATATCGACTGTAGAAAGGCAAAAGAACTTATCTCTCCGTCTTTTCAAAATATTTTTTTTTCGATTATTACAATGCATACAATTTAATACACGCTTTGTTTGAGCTATACACAATATTTTTTTTATGTGAACTTCGTCCTTTTTCCTTTCCAAAATCGATGTGTATTAATAAACGGCATTTTTTTGTGTGTGTGCTGCGGAACAAATCCTCCTTCTTGAGTGTGCCTTGAGGTAAAAAAGTTTAGCTGACACTGATCTAACTATTTTATTTTATCAATATTACTTTATGAATACCACTATCACAACTCTTAGTAATGCAATAATAGTAACCTTACTAAACAAATTTCAAATCAAAACAATTTTCTAGTATTCATTTTATATTTTACAAGTAAGATATTATTTATCCTCGTTCACCATTTGTTATTAGTAGTGCATTCAATCCTGGATCCCTTTTCTGATTGAACAAAAGCGGTGTTTTCATGTTTGAAATTGTGAAAAAAAATATGTTTCCTCCCGCGACACCCGGGCTTCCGTCACACGGCGGGCAGAGTAAGGAATTCAATTTTCAGAAAAAATAATTTGGGCTATGTTCGGGTTATAAGTCAACTTCTTGCGAATCCCGGTATTTCGGGATCCCGAATCCCGGGATTGGAAGCCCTAGTTATTAGAGATGCACTATTTTCTGAATATCATTAAATTTAACCTTTACATAAAGCTGAATCGATAAACCAACTTTAGGCAAGTTGTTGCTTTTTCCTAACAATACGTCATATATTTATTGGTCAATCAAAACGAGCTATAAGAACGTTCTTCTAAAACATTTCGTACGTCATGATTTTGTTGTGTTTACCTTGAAAAATTTTGATGGTCTCTTGGGAGCCATTTGCCATTTACATATTTTTTTTTGTTACATTTATTTCAAATATTCCGAAAATTGAATATATTCTTGCAACTCATTTATCAATATGTGTTCTCTGTTTCTTTTAAGATCATTATGTTATCACTTGATGCTTTAAGCAATGTATGTATTTTGAAATATGATATTCATTTAATACATTCAAAAAAATTAATTAACAAACTCTTTAAACTGGTCCTGAGAATTACATGTAATAATTGTAGTATTGGTAGAATTGACAAATGTATTTCATTTTCATAAATATGCTGTCTTTCCACCAAGAAATGACAGTTAATACCTAAAAGGTGCTCTATTTATACCTACAAAGCAGGCATATATCCAAAATATTTGTTTTCAAAATGAAAAATTGTATGCACTATTTTTAAACCTTTGGTTCATGAAAAAAAAAATTTAGACTGGATTCTTGTCTAGTAATTCTCATTCGCTCTTAAATAATAATCTACACTTACTTACTGAATTATGTACACTTACTGCAAGATACTTATATTTAGTGATTTAAAAAAGTTTGAACCATAAATAGCACACTTTAGGCCCGCGGTCGACCAAAAATAGCTTTGCGAGCGACTGGTAGACCAAGATCGATGCACTACCCGCCCATGCTATACACAATAATCCCCAATTTTAGTGAGGGCTACGCACCTTGAACGCTTTTTGTAAAATAAACCACGTAAAGAAATAATAAGCATGTGTAGAAAAATGGATTCTATGTTCTCAATGAGTCATACCTAGTTACGCAACCAATGGAATAAGATAAATAAGTTATCCACTCTCATTAATCATTATTTGTACAGTTTGTAGTTTATTTTATAATTAGTTTTATAAATATCAGGTGCGTGCCGTGCCGTTCTGTCTTCTCGCTCAATCACATGTAAAGTGAAGGGTGCGAGTGACCTACAAGGGCATACGGGCCCATGCTCTTGTATCCTACTTGCTCATATACAAGTAAAGTTGTGAGATTGAGATAACTCCGCCGCACGCCGCTGATATATATATTAGTCGAACTAGCATATGTATTATTGTTTTATTATAGGATCTCGTTCTCTGCACTCAACATTCCACTTAAATAATCTAAAATCTACTGAGACTGCATAGTATATTAATGAAAAAATGTGATTTACATTGATATACATGCAATACATACAACCTGTTTACCTTTATGTATTGCTATTTTATTTTGACCATGGAGTGGTTCATGGATCCGATGGCCTCTCCGTAGAACCGCCAATGCTTAGGTTACAATTTTCGGCAATGAAATCTGTCATTCATTTTAGTATTTTATGATACAACAAATCGCACTCATGATACAGTAATGATTTTTTTTTTCATTCATATTGTATGTTTCAATTTAAATAATTAGTTTGGTGGATATCTTCAATTAATTATATCGATTCATCAGTTCAAAAGTGTAACAACTCCGAAAGCATAGTTCTGAGATAATTAGGAAACATGATTTTCGGCAGGTGTAATTTTTTTTGTATATTTTAATGAAATTCTAAGATCAGATAATCTAAATGAATATTTTCTAATATTGATAATAGGTGTTTTCAAAGGTTGTCACAGGATTTTTGAAGTTCTTACAGTTTGGATCTAAACTATCGAAAGTAATAATAACCTTTTTACTTAATAACAAACATTTGAATAATTCAAATTTGATATTGAAACTCCATCACCCTCAGACGATATTTTAAATTAAAAATAACCACATATTACCACTTGTTACATTTTAGAACTGGTTGATATATGTTTTCTAAGCATTTCCTCATACTTAACTCAAAACTGCAATTTTTTTTCTTGTCACACTTTGATATATTAAAGAAAATCGAACTACATATTTACTCAATTTCACCACATTAATGTGTCGAGTCACTATATGTATATTATATTACATCAGTAATGTAATCAACAGGTACCTAATTAACCAGAAGATACATGTTAGGATAAATAGGAAGACACCTTTCCTACAAAACAGGAATAAATCAATTTCCTCTTTCAACAAAATATGAGTTCCAAATTACTGTGCGTAAGGTATTTCATATAATTAGAACATTTTAAACCAGAGGTGTCCATCCCGCGGGCAACGCTCTGCATGCGGCCCAAACCAGAAAGCCATGAGGCCAAACAATTATATAAATATATTAAATTTTTGACTTTATTACATTATGCACCTCTAAATTTACAAATATCATATTTTATGGATTTTAAATCAAATCTACCACTCTTTCTCCATAGAAAAATATTCTGCTACCCACATTATTTTTGAGCGGCGGCTATTTTCTAAAAAAATACACAAAAAGTCAAATTAAACGCAAAATTTCTGACTAGCAACAGAATTCACTTATAATTTAAACCACTTATGTCTAATTTCAGACATTCAGAGTCAAATATCTCATGAGTATTGTATCTCTTTTAATTTTATTAAAAAAATTGTACGCAAAAATATGAATCTTTATTCTCTGTATCAAATATTGTATGCGATACACAAAACAAAAATAATTCTTAGAATAATGACTTAGTCATAATTGAATAACGGTAAATTAAATGGAAATAATAAGTATATAAAATGTGCAATGGGACACTGCAAAAAGAGAGCGCTGCGAATTTGATAATAATTAATAATTTTTTTAAGGGATAAAAAAGTTTTAGAACCGCTTATTGATGAAGATGTACAGTAAAATAATATGTAGCTATATTTATTGATAGCACCGATAATTATTGTTCTCATCCAAATAATCAAATATAATATATGGATAAATGGGACCAAACCAAAATAAATATGTTAACTTGCTGTTTTGTAATTGTATCTTACATCATATAATTACACGATTACATTTATATGTTTGTTGTATGCATTATCACGGCAGCCTTTAAAATATTATTAGATATTTTTTATTTGAATTTTTATTAACTGTAATAAGACACGGACAAATAAAAATGTATTAAATGGTTATTAAAACTGGCTTATTATACCTAAAAATCATATACGAAATTATGTGAAAAGAACTGCGCACTTACGTTAACTCTCTTGTTTTTTTTTCCATTGTATAGAATTATTAATAAATGATGGTTCCAGTGAACTGTTAAGTATATTTTAATTCTTCTTTCAATTGTGTACTGGCATGCTTTGATGAAATATTCATTTGTTAACAATCGACAAACAACATCAATATTACTTTTAAGGTGTTGACTGTCAATTCATGAAGGAAAGGTATTCAAAAAAAATAAAACACAATTTTTTTACAGTCGATAATGCTCGCAATGAACGACCCCATCATTATAAAAGTGTGGAAGTAGTACAAAACATTGTGTTGTATTTTTTTAAAACATCAATATCGCTGAGCAAATAATATTTTTTATTTGATTTCATATCATTTTACTATATATATATATATTGTAATTCATACTCCTCAGTGTTATTAAATAAATTTGCATAATTAGTGTACCTAAATCAATACTTGAAAACAGCACATATCACTCTACACTTTATCAGCAATAAAGCACATCGCTAACAATATACACATCAAGATCCTTACCTATTAGTGATTTTTAATTTAAGAGCTCATTAATTAAGGTATCATTTTTCATAAAAGTACTTTCGTTGATAATGCATGGACAATGTAATCATAGAGAATACACTAATACAGTACTCCGCAACCAGTGCGCCGCGAGACGATCCGAGGTGTGCCGCGGTGAAATGCGAAAAAATTACAAAAAAATCTTAGAGCTATTCAGTTGCTATGACCTCATATGATGTTTATATTATTATCGTTGAAACAAATATTTTACTGTTTTGACTTAAATGAAATAATTGTATTCTTGTTCGTAATGATGGTTTAACTGCAGTGATATAGAATAAAAAGTGGTTTGTCTTGTTTGCGAAATTAAAAAATCCTACCGAATAAATCACATGTGCTAATAAAACTTGCTACAGGAATTATCTATTACAATGAATTATTGAATGTTTTAAAATAATACACATGATCAAATTGACTACGCACAGATTATTCTGGATTTAGCTAAACAACACTGAGCATTATTTCAAAAAATGGGCAGTTTTCTATTACTTTTCTATACCCGCAACCTGGCTTAGCTATTTTTTTAGTATTTTAACTGAGTTAATTGTTTTAAACACAACTTTAATATTTCTTTTCTTAATTTTTAATACTTGTTTTAATGCATATTTTTTATTCATAGTTTTTTTCTTAGCGATTTCGAAAATCAAATCAAAAGTGCTCCATCATTTCGAAAAGGTTTAGAACCACTAAGCAGACTTAGCTAGAGATAAAAGAGTTAAATTGGTTATTATTTTTAAAATATTTGTAAGCTGCTATTTTAAATTTATTAAATAATAAAAAATTAATAAATGCAAGTTTTGTCAATGAAATATATATATTTTTGCTTGTGGTGTGCCGTGAAATTCTAACGAGTGCTTTTAGGTGTGCCATGGGTGAGTTAGTCACCATAGTAACTTATTTATATGTTTCCCATTATGTTCATTTTATAACAATACTTTGTGCCTCATGTAGTGAAATTTTTATCATCTGTACTCAACAATGAATTACCCTGCTCAGAATGTAAAGGATTTATGTTTGTTACATTGATTTTTGTTGCCCCTTCTATGCTCTTTGGATATTATAATTAAATTTAGTTTATAGTCACCCAAAAACCGACCTAACCACTAATCAATAGAATTTGATTTCTCTGAAGCATTTGGTTTTCATTCCTTGTGTATTTATAATAAATAATATTTATGTCAGATGACACTATAAGAAGTTTATCATTGTCCCAATGACACCATTTAATGGCAATGCTTACAAAATGTAATTACTAAATACCCGTATTGGCAATGTCAATATACATTTCTGTTATAAATTACTTTAAGGCCATTTATGATAAATTGATAAAATATAAATGCTTTGTTTTATATTTGCGCATCACTGTGTTAGAAGGTGCCATAATTTGGAATCATGCTAATAGTTATCTTAGTTGTAAGTCTTCATCATTTATAACAGTAGTTTTTCTTACTTTTTATTTCTTTTATATGAAGTACATCGTCTTTCTACTTTAATTATTTAATCATTCATACTACTTGTAAAACAAAGGTACAAATTTAACCAATCGTATGTGGTGCAGTGCTTAACGTCGTTGGCTTCGGTTACAGATCTAACGGATTCGTGTCCCATCTCGGACAGGTCTATTTATGGATTTCTATTCGAAGACATGTATGCTTGTGGTCTCTAAAATTTCCTCCCACCCATCCGATCCTTAAAACTAGAGCGATTAGCTTACTTACTAGTTCTGCCCTAGCCCTATCCTTGTATCCCTACTCTCTTCTAAAACAAGAAAGTTTGAGCAACTGGGTAACAAGCGGTTCTCGTAGAAAAACTTCTGTTTAGATGTATCTATTAGGAGGTCATATGCTCAACATTTGGAGTATTGAGTGCAGATATGGCTTACAAAAAATACTTCAAGCGCGTGCACGTAAAATTCTTCTAAGTCATCAAGGAAAACCACTACCCATTAGCGGAGTTTCAATGATACAAAAAAAATGTATATACCTGCATTTTTGCTTAAAATGCACTCCGTGTTGACCATAACTGTATAGATCAGGGGCTCCCAAACAGTAGAGAATTCTCCTTAGAGGTGAATTTTAGAGTTCTTGGGGAGGGGGGAATTGCTGCTGTTTAAAGATTTTCAATGTTCCATATATTTGGAAAACGCCTTTTGAGTTAGAGTTAGATTATCTTGGGAAGAGGGGATTATATTCTGATCATTAGTGAAAGGGGGAATGAAGCAAAAAAAGTTAAGAACCCTGATATACATCACCTCAAATTCTATGCCTTTTTATATTTTATTTTACATCTCTAGTAATATCTTGATACTAACATTGTATAAAAAATACTGTTATTTCCAATAACGATATATTTTATATTGTTAGAAATAAATCTTAACAAACTATTGCAAACTACGTTGAATTATTGTCATGGGCAACTTGGATAGAGCACTTATTATTTTGGCAAGAAGTTACATTCCTTCTGCAGTCTATAAAACTTATTATTGCTTGCAAAGTTTTTCCCTGGATTAAAAAACACAAGATTATTCCTAGTCTCAGTCGATTAACGGCGCAAATTTTTGATGCGTGTCATCGTCTCAAGCTAACCAATTATGAACCTTATTACCTGATCAAATTCGCATAGGAATGAGAAGGTAAAAAAAGTCATTTATTTCGAAGAAATATTTTTTGCTTATTTATCGCATAAATATAATAATTGTGGTGCCAATCACCGTAAAGGAATCTGAAAAGACGTAGCTTTTTATCATTCAGCATCAATAACTTGAATGTCAGCTCGGAGTGGTCTAGTCAGTGACAAGTCATATGACGTGCTTACGTTACGGGAGGGCATGCAGTTGATCTCGTTAAATCTTTCGTAATGTTAACTGTAAAAAAGTGTGTTTGGCGTTTACTTTTTTTTACAATGCAGTGAAAACTTTCTTACAGACTCATTCGTTGCATGCATTTTTTGTTTTTAAAAAAAATATGCTAATTCTTGTTAACTTTTTTACGTTGACAATTCTTAGAATACCATAAATTACCAAACGTGCAGTGCCGCCTGCCAATCTTCGTGGCTTAGCTTTGTAACAGAAAATATTTTTATTAAAATCGTATTTAGAATTTAATAATACCTAATTTGACAATAGATGGCAAATTAATTTGAAAATTATTTGTACTACACTTTTAAAATATATAATTTTACATTGGTTTACAATTAAATACTCCGAAATTACAATCTTATATATAATAGCCGATCCAGACCGCTCTGTAGACATTTTATTATTATCACATATCACGTGTAGGTATGAAATTTTCTCATCACCAAAGCGTTCGCGGTGTGTAATTAAATGTTATGCAATGCTCACGCAGTTCCGACGTACTAGCTACTTTATACATTCAGTACTTCAATTTCAATACCGTAATCTATGACGGATACGGTTACACTATTATTTCAATAAAAATGACTAAATAATTCTAACAATTATAATGTTTCTGGTACTGCCATCTTGTTTTTAATATGTGTTTTCATTGGCTCACAATGTTCCACTTGTAAATATAAATCCGTATTATACAGTAAAACACGCTTTCTCGGCTTATTGCACGCACACCATCTAATCGCGCAGGAAAGCGCCTAGGTGTAAAGGTTGCTGTATTGTTCGGAAAAAATCCCACGCTTAATATCGGATGTGTTCGATAAATTAAATTCGTCAATAGCGTATTTTCGCCAACGTAATGCGATAAGTTTAAAAAAGCAATATGGAAAGTATACTCGTTGTTAATCTAGTTATTTTCAACTTTTAACATTATTATTAATTCATGGACAATATTTTGTAAGTGTTGCATGAGGTACGGTGATATTTTCGAATTTCAAGATGAACTAGCACTAAAATAACGCCAACGTCTAAATGACCTAATATTTTTGCGTGAATTAGGGTAATGTATACTAGTATTATACTAATTAGGTAGTACTGCTTAATTTTTGTCGACTCTGCTGAACGGGTTAATTCAATTCTTATTTTGCATGCTAAAAACCAGTTTTATGGCCTACTTAAATACTTTCGTTACGTTATCATGCATGTGTAATAATAATAACTAAAAAAACTTCTTTTAATTAAATATTTCGTGATATTGATTGAAAGTGGGACTCAACAGTTCTCATATGAGCTTATAACATGTTGATAATAAATTACAACTCGTTTCTCATACAAGTACAATGCTATGCAGTGACACATCGCGTATACGTACCAGGGATTACAATACCGGTTATAACTCAATCGGGATTTCATTTAGGTAGTTTTTCAACAACTTCTGAAATATCGGTTTTGAAAATGCAAAATGGATTCCAGCATTGATAAATGAGCGTTTGAGGAGCAACTTTTGCAATCGGGAAAAACTGATATCTTATTACTTCAGCCCTGGTAAAGAATATTTACAACTCTTATATCCAAAATGGTGTAGAAAAATAATATAGCCAAACAAAAAGATGAATTTTATTGCGATACGAGAAATATTAATCAAATATTTTTTTACAAAACTTGTTTTGATGTATTTGGGATTTACAACATAGGGACAAGAATATATTTTGTTGAAAACACTTAAAAAAATATTTACTGACATTAAGCTTTTTTATTGTAAATATATTAGAACAAAATAACATAACTAACATAAAATACACCTAATACAACAATAATTAAAAAAAAAAAGTGAAAAGGCCAAGTTCTTCATCTAAGCAGTTGTATAGTGTTTCTTCTTCATTACTTCAGGCTTTTCTGCCTACGATAAAAATATATTTTTTAAATCCAGTATGTGCGACGAAATATCGAAACAAATATTGTTCATTATTCCGGTGTTACGATCCCACATGATCGTTATTATTATGTTTCGCTCATGTTTATCCTTTTTTTTGTTGGGATACTTCATATTAAATACCGGTATATATATATATTTACCCGGTATTGCAATCTCTAATCCTTACTGATCAGGACCAAAAGTAGTCCGTATAATCGAATAACCGGATAAAAAAAAGTGATAAGAGTCACTTGTCAGTAAAATAAAATGGTGTTATATAAAAATAATGTAATGTAATATGAATACATCAACATATTATGTCTAAGAACTCTAAAAATAAGTAAATTCAGATCAATATTTCTTCCTTTGTGCTATGCTATAGACTGATGCTATAAATGTTACTATGTGAACTTCTGTGTGTTGGGTTCTTTTATAAATACCTTTTCATGTGAATATGACAGGTGATCGCAGATTACATGGCTTTAATGTAAGGCGTCTTCAGTGAAGCAATTTAATTTTCTTTATCTGTATGATGTAACTACATATAGTTTTTCTACTGTGACATATTCAAGGTTATGAAAATATGTAAACTCCTCTAAACAAACGTTTATGAACGATAAATTAGACTTTAAGCTTTAATGCAGTGTCTGCCAAACTGTATGCCTCGGCACACCAATGTGCCGCAAGATGTCTTAGGTGTGCCGCGACAAATGAACACAAATTAGAACTGTGGACAAAACACGTTAAAAACTCACAGATTAGACTAGTGTCTGCCAAACTGTGTGCCGCAAAGTTGTGCAGTGACAAATGAAGACAAATTAGAACTGTAGACAAGACAAGTTAAAAACACATAGCTTAGACACTTTGGTTTTTCAGAAAGGTTTTTGTAAATGAGATAAAAAAAACGAGAGTGGCTAAAGATGGTAAATAAGAAGTTACGTATTGGTTTTATCAAATTTAGAGAGGTGTTTTGACGTAATTCTTTCTGAAAATCAATTGCATCATTCTAACTGATTATAAATTTACTACCTCTGTATGTATACCTACACTATATATGTTTATAAAATACATAACATTTTTTAAGTAATTTTTATTTGATATGCCTTGAAACAAATCCTCCTTCTCCAGTGTGCCGTGAGGTGGAAAATTTTGACACACACTGCTATACGGCTATATTCATATAAACATATAAATTAAATATTACCATTTCATATTGAATAATTGACTACCAAAAAATAGGCGGACATAATTACAATATTATCTAGTTTGAACCAGATAGTAAAAACTCAATCGTATCTCCATTTTCTTGAAACTGGTACTTAATACAACCGCGTGCAGGTGTCGATGGTTTTTTTCGGTTGTAGCTAAAATAATAATAAAATAATAATGAATAAAATAAATCGAAAAATGACATATTGAGTTAGTTATATCAAAGTGTTCCTTATTTCAAAAACTCTTCCGTATGAAAGAACAAACATGTTTTTATAAATTATACTTTTACTTAAAAGCAGTTTTGTACAAACAAGCAAAATCGAAAAGGTATAGGATTTCAAACATTTGACAAACTTCAAAGTTCAGTTACTCAAAACTAATATTTTTCAGTTAATGTCTTCTTCCAGAACAACGACGATATATTGATCTGTTGTTGTTGTATTATTGTAATAATAACAATATTTTTTTGTATCTTGGAATAATGGGTTGGTATTAGGGATTCCACCTCGAATATTCAATACCCGATTACTTTTTTAAATATTTGATATTCGAATATTTGGGCAACTATTCAAATCGTTAAAAACATTACAATGTCTTTATCTACTCCGCATAAGTTACACCAGCGATTCCCAACAGTTTTTCTCATACTTTACTACCAAAACATTGTTTGATTAAATTATTACAGGCAAACTAAATAGATACGATATACATAAATGCATCATTTTTTTTACTTTAAGAAAAAAATGTAATACAGCTATTTGATACAGCCAGCATTATTTCATATTGCAATTTGTATTTTGCCAACAAAAAAATTTATACCAAGGGCAACTGGTTCTGATACATTCGCTCTAGTAAATATCTGTATAAACTGATGGCGCGGCATCAATGACATGGATTATTAAAGGTTTTAAAAAATAAAACACAATTTGTTTGTACTACTTCCACATATTTATAATGATCAGGACCGGTTTCGCTCATCACGAGCATTATCAACTGATGGAAAAAAAAAGGTGATTATTAAAGGATTTCTTAGTGGCTGTCTTAGTCAACAGTTAGATAGATTAACAGCAACATTTAAGAAGACAAAGACAGACTACAACGATTGACATGTGAGCTCACACCTGGTTAGTGCCAAAAGAACTGTACCGGCCAGATAGTATTTTATGAAAAACGCAGAGATACCACCTAAAGTTTTTCTGCTTTTCTCTATATAGTAATTTTTTACTTGCTTTATTTTGTTTATTCCTATTTATTTATGTACGGTTTTCAATATTCTACTCAAAAAAATATTATGATGTCCTTTCTAAATCAATTTATTTTACACACAATACATTATTTTATTTCATGATTATTTTAGAATGACCTTCTGTCTTTGTATTATTACATTAAAATATAAAAATTAATGTAATCTTATACATCACGACGGTATTTTGGCCAATTGATGTAACCCTCAAAATTGAAATTGTTCAGGACAGACTAAAAACCTGTTTTTACCGGAAAAATTATATGGTGAGTTGCGTTATGAATCTTTGAAATGTACGTCTGTAAATTCCCATGCTTGCAGATACGGGATTATACGTAGGGAGTGTCGATGTAATAGTGGCTTACATCAAGTGGCCTTTTCGCAATGTTTAAACCTATGTAAAATGATTTTTTCCTTCCAAAGATTGGTATTTTTTTTCTTTTTTACATTATCTGGCCTAGACCTTCCCTGTCGTCTTTGAAATGAGATCCAATCATTAACTCATTTTCGTATTTTTTGAGGGTTACATCAATTGGCCAAAATTACATTAAATGCACTTGGCTGCTACTGTGTTACGTTTTACATCTTCAGCTTGGAGCAGTGGTTACCGACATTTTTTTGAATTGTGCACTCCATCGCATCCCATTTCACTAAATTCTACTTCACGTTCCTAGTAAGTTTCATGTTTTGTATTAGTTGCAGCTATAGCGAATTCGTTGTACCAAGGAATATAAAACATTTCCTATTTACAAGGCAAGAAGCAATTAATGATTTTAATTTTAGATTATTGAGATTTTGTACACTTCCATGTATTTTGTCACTAACGACCCGGATTTCGCCTTTCGGAATCTTCAGGCATTCGAGCACACGAATGGACTCGAACTGAATTAATGATTTACTCGGTGTTGAATTTACTTTTTTCCGTGTTTAGTTATAATGTTTATATGGTATATTTTCTGTTGGACCACAAATTTCTTTATTTTTTGGCAAATAATAAAAAATAGGTTGTTATGCTTAGGTACTACCATTACGTCCGCCATTGTACGTTTTTTTAAATTTCTAATTAGATCATAACTTGTAGGTGTAAAATCGTCTTAAATCTCCGATTTAGAATATCCATATCTGCATGAGATATCTATTATTTTTTAGATTTAATCAATATGAATGGAATATAACTATACTACAGTGCAGGGCTTTTAATCTAAAAAATATTAAAAAAACTATATGTAGAGGTGTATGTAGTCAGCTTTATGCGATAATGTTGAATTGTTTCGTACAAGTATTTTCGCTAACGTTTTATCACAAATGTACGGGTTATCTCGCATTTACTCAAAGCATTTCCTATTACGCAGATAAAAGTTGTTACGGTTTCGCATAGTAGATCACTGATTTATTATTTAAATTAATTCTTCAATCCATATTGATCCTGAAAATCATTGAAAGTAACGGGAACGACGCCATTAATATTCTGCATGTACATATTAGATTAAACGCGTAGAATTCAATTACATAGTGACATCCTGTTCGTTTTTTCGATCCCGACTCTTCCTGGTATGAAGAAATTTTAGACATCACAGACATACATGTATTCGAACAGAAATCCATACATATATTGAAAAATCAATTTATGAAATTCTCCATGATGGGACTCCAACCAATGATCACCGCAACCGAAGCCAACGACGTTGATCACGTATCTGTAAATTTCGTATCACAGCGTAAACAAGAAACTACGCTTTTTTTCATTTTGAATTGCGCCATGTTGTAGATATTACGGTGTTAATCATAACGATATAAATCTAAGATTGCTACGTGCAATCCCTTAAGAAGGGTAAGTATACTTGCACTACTTTTACTCGATCTACACAAGAAATATTGCCTTCAGTAGAAAAATTTTTGGAGTGCGTAGATGCCAAAAAATCAACTCGAGAGACCGCTATTTCATTTTATACCTGAACCTACCCATTCGTTGATTTTGTATGATCGTCATATCGTTTTTTTGCGCGATTTTTTGTATAACATAACTAATAACGAGGGATATACGTGGTCTACGTTCGCAGGGTACCGAGTGAAAATATTAAATGTAATGAAGGCTCTCTATTGAAGTGTCGTTATTTTGACACAATGCTAAAGTTACAGCTTTATAAAAAGGGTCCAGTGGATTCTCATTCATGATGTTGCTGATGATAATTTGGTAGCAACACAAGACAGGCGCCCGCAGCGCTCAATATAAAAAAGATATATTGGATTGGTGACGTTATATCAGGAATTTGATTTGAATACTTGTCATCTCATGTATTTAAATAATTTATTCGGAATTGAGGCAAAACATATTATATTTTTATAATCTTATTATATTGTTGACATCACCTTGTCAGATAGCTTCTGGAAATGATACGAACTTGCAATATTCTCAGATTTGTAAGATATAAAGATTTCAAATCGTGAACCAGTTAAAATTCAATGTTTATGGTTATTACATTATCTTTTTTTGTCTATGAAATAAATAACAGTGAAATTATAATGATGCAAGGATTAACACTAGTACTTATTTTGATCATTGATATGAAGTATTCACAATATAATTAATTAAAATTAAACTTTTTTGACTACTTTTTTCAAATAATATCGAAATATTCTTTTCTGCGATTCAGTTTTTTTTTAAATTTTAAATAAAAGTATTTACAAAAATCCATGCTTTTTCGCAGCTTCAAAATAATATCGATCGTCCTGTTCATTACTCAGACATCTCCAAATAAGCCATATAGAGATAATGGGAAAACCAATATTCACATGGTCACCGTAAATCAAATATTATTGTAATTTAAGACATCGACTGAGGGTGCTTGATGGAATTTCAATATCAAATTTGGATTATTGAGATTTTGTACACTTCCATGAATTTTGTCACTAACGACCCGGGTTTCGCCTTTCGGCATCTTCAGGCATTCGAGCACACGGATGGACTCGAACTGAGAGACAGTAAACAGTGTCTAACGTTTATATAGAAGATACAAATGCGACAAATATTATTCACGAGGTAAGATATTATACGTCTGAGAGCCACACTGATACCTGAGTTAAAATTTCGGGAATTTCCTAATCCTTATTTTGTAAACACCATATTAACAGAGTGGCGAATTGCCGTTTTTCAACTTCTTTTAGAAATACCAGTGATTTTACAATTATAATAGTATTGTGGGTTTTGACGGGATGTAATTCGACGAATGGGTAAATATATACAATCATTCCACATTTAGTGACATCTGTTAGGTGTTTCAACGTATCGGATATAATAGCGGAGAATTAGGAAGGTTCAGCTGCTCATTCAAGATTGGCAAGGAATTTAACTGGGCTCTATTGATTTCCAAAATTTCTTGATAAAATAATTTATGATCCCCCATGTTTTTATGCAACAGTTTAACCCCATCATCCGCATTAATTTTGAAAACATCCGCATAATTTTGAAAACGAACTAAACATTATTAAACAAATTGCCATTAATAATGGCTATGAGGCGTCTCTTATAGATAGTCTTGTATCAAAAAAACAACGTAAATTAGCAGAAAAGATGCTATATTTCGGGAACTTGTCTAAAGACATAGATCACCCTAGAATCAGACATAGAATTAGTTATTTAGGTTGCACAAGCTTTAAAAGTGTTAGACCGGCGTTCTATTGCAAAAACTCTCTAGGCAGATTACTTATTAACAATAAAGATAGAGTAAACTTTAAGAACAAATCTGGTATTTATAAATTACAATGCAATGATTGCCAACATTTCTATGTGGGTAAAACCACACGTACATTAGATATAAGGGTATCAGAACATTTAGCTGCCTTTAGATTAAAAAAAGAAACTTCGACATTCGCAAATCACTTGCTAATGGAGAACCATACGTTTAATGCGGATGATGGGGTTAAACTGTTGCATAAAAACATGGGGGATCATAAATTATTTTATCAAGAAATTTTGGAAATCAATAGAGCCCAGTTAAATTCCTTGCCAATCTTGAATGAGCAGCTGAACCTTCCTAATTCTCCGCTATTATATCCGATACGTTGAAACACCTAACAGATGTCACTAAATGTGGAATGATTGTATATATTTACCCATTCGTCGAATTACATCCCGTCAAAACCCACAATACTATTATAATTGTAAAACCACTGGTATTTCTAAAAGAAGTTGAAAAACGGCAATTCGCCACTCTGTTAATATGGTGTTTACAAAATAAGGATTAGGGAAATTCCCGAAATTTTAACTCAGGTATCAGTGTGGCTCTCAGACGTATAATATCTTACCTCGTGAATAATATTTGTCGCATTTGTATCTTCTATATAAACGTTAGACACTGTTTACTGTCTCTCAGTTCGAGTCCATCCGTGTGCTCGAATGCCTGAAAATGCCGAAAGGCGAAACCCGGGTCGTTAGTGACAAAATACATGGAAGTGTACAAAATCTCAATAATCCAAATTCAAATATTATTGATTTGTACTCGAATTTTATATATTTTATAAACAGGTGTTAGGTACTTTCCAAGTATTGTCAGTAGAAAGATATTCAGAAATATCTTTTGAAAATTATCTGATATAGCATTTTTTGGTTCCATTTTTGAGTTATCTGAGTACTGAATTGGATGATCGATATACGCATTAGAAAATCCAGAAAAAATAATGAAAATTTAAAACAACGATGAACGTCGATATTGAAAAGTATTTTTTTTTTGGCAAACAAAGCATGCCGGGTAGTTCAAATGAAATGGAAATTTGATAATATTTTAATATCGGTTAAATTATGTGTGCTGCACGTAATACTCATTTTTCAATACATGCTTAGTATATTTTGATTCCAACCCGAATATTCAATATCCGAATACTATTCGTAAAAAATTGTAATGAACTATTTTACAAAATCGACGAAAGATCACATCACAATTACTCCAGATTTCAAGAACAATAATGAATAACCTATTCAGTGGTTTTTTTTTGTCTTGTTTTCACCCAATTCGGGCACTTTCGTATTTTATCATAAATCATAATACTTGAGTTTGATAAATGACTCGATTCTAACAAAAAAAGCCACTTAAAAATGTCATAACTTCAGTTATTGAAAAAATACCGTGGCAGTAATCCGACGCACCTGCAATTTTTAAATATTGTAATACAATAGAACGGTATTGCAATGTGTATTTATATTGTCTCTACCTAAGATTTGACAGACGTTAGAAAAGATTTAGTCTTAAATTATTATAAGACGTAGGTATCTCATCCTTTCTCATTCGAATAGTTGTAGTTTTACTATTCGATATTCGAATAGTTGATAATGACGAATAGTTAGAATTTATACTCCGTAGGTCCTTCGTGTGAATCGGGGATTACTGTATTTCAGTTCACTCTTTGTCAGCGCTCAGTAAGTTCTGGTGCAAAACTGTACCGAAATTTGCAATACCATAGAGTGCCTTTTGTGTTGGTGGTTTTATTATTTATAGAAAATTATACGATCGGCTTCATAATATATAATTATACGCCATACAAATACATTACATAATTTTAATCGTACCGGTTTGAAAATTTTTCCATGAAATGCCAGTGATTTCAATGGACGGTTTTTTGTAAGCTATTAAAAAACGCATTAGTGTAATTAAGCCTTTTTAAACAGATGATAAGTAACAACTTATTCTAATATTACGCAAAAGTTTTGTTCTGTTTTAATATGTGTATTCACAAAATAATATATTTATATATTGGAAAAAAAGACACTAACGAAATCTGCAGAATCATCTTTTTCTTGAAATGTGTCACTCTGAATCACATCATTTTTTTTTAGATTAATTGACATTAATTATTGGCGTGTATTATGGATACATTTACACAGTTATTTTCTTTGGTAAACTATTCAATAAAAGGTTTGGTAATGGTAGTAAAATGTTTATGAGTACTTTGCGTTTATTTACCGTTTTAACTTTAGCTTTTTAACGGAGTCTTTTCATCGTATCCTTAGAGCACGTCACTTCAGTAATTCTACGTCAATTCGTAGTCGAATAACAATTTGGTGACAGATTCGCAGCATATACCTAGATATTTTGCTAAATATCAAACAGTGTCCCATTTCATGTCATAACGGATACCATAGGGAGCTAAACAGATCAACGTATGTTATTTATTTTTCGAAATGATAACCCGTATATAGTATACAGTATGGACTGTGTCAATAAAATTTTCTTTTGTGTAACCAAATAGCACCGAAATTCGAAAAATAAATTAATTTAAACCTTTATAAGATTTTAATGTAGTATATATTATGCAACAATACTATACCGCCATACTTATTTGTCTAAATACCTATATATTTGTACAAATTCCTTTATTTTAAATTATGGTGTAAGTTTCAGTTCTTAACAATTCATTCGCAGTAGACGATGGATACGCCCCAGTGTGGGCTATTTTTATAATTATGCTTCTAAATGTCGTCATTGAGACAGTCGAAAAGCCGATACATATCTTTTTTATGTCAGTAATATTTAGTTCTTTATTTTGTTCGACAATGCACAATGAACCATACATAATATAACCGCTTTTGAAACTAATTAGAGATGTGCAACATAAACAAAATTGAACAGAAAGATTCATGTCTTGACTTATTCAAAGTCAACAAACATTCATTGAATCATTTTAAACATTCAAGTTTGCTGAAAATCTCTAACTAAACAATGATATGTTATTGTTTTACAATACGTAATAACGTATTAATTAACAAGTAGACTTATTCAAATTCAAGCCTTAGAGGCATATTACTGTATTTCTTGTTATATCCTATCAGTGGTCGGCAAGCTTTTACTAAGTTTGGCACCCCGAATGGTTTACTTATGGAAAAAGGCACTTTATCTTAATTTTCGGGGACGAGAGAGTGAACAGTTTTAATTGAAAGCCAAAACACACCTATTTAACCGAAACACATTCAAATCAATTGGGAATAAACACGTACACTGTCATGAGTGACCAATATACTATTCGGTCCTGGACAACGATGCAGCTTGACTGTCGAGAAATAAATTCTGAATCCATTTCATATTTCCGAATGTCACCGTAAATATGCTTGGCGGGCAATTGAGTTTCCAATCACTTCAGGATCTAAATTATCTCTCTTTCCTCAAATCATACAATTTCATGCTATCTAATACATCCATTTGTTTTATCATAACTATCTAAATATGTTACCTACTAGAAAATCAAAAGTTTTGCGTTCCATTCAAAAAAGAAAAACTCGAATTTTCGATGGATTCGGCTGAACTTTGTCGAAATTTAAATTAATGTTGATAACTTTGTTATTCCACTGTCTACGTTACTAAATGCGATATCGTCAGACTGAAGACACTTCTTAAAGAAGCGAAACACGTGTTGCCTTTAGCAACACAGCCTGTGGAATAACAAAGTTATTAATTCTAATTTTATGCATAAGCTCATAAAATCAAATCATACATCACATAGATTCAATAGAATGATCTGCTAATTCGAATCAGTAAAAGATCTGTTCGGTATAATTATTATACTTTTACGTAAAATGTACATATACTTTTCTGTCACTATTTTGCTCGTTCACTAATCGGAAGAGGCAATAAGAAAGAACGAGACAAATTCTCAAAATGTATTTATGCATGTGCTGTTTTGTGGTTAGCATTTACATCGTTAATAATTTATTGTTCTAATAGGCTGGACAGCATATTTTATTGACCAGAAATGGGCAATTATTCCAAATAAGCTTATGTTATTTTCGTTTTTATTTTAATAATGCTGAAATCAAATGAATTCAAAATAAAAATCGCATATTTTTATTCTATAATTGATCTTGTTTTCTTCGCATTAAATGTTTTGTATTATAGTAAGTTATGTATAATAATTATATATTTTCCTCGATGTCCTGATGTGAATAATTGCGAAAAACCCTACCTACATATTGGTCTATAGTTTCAGACTCGCAAATAAATAAATTTTAATGAATTTTATCATTTTAAGTTTACTATTGTGATTCATGAATAATTTTGATATTCTCGGTATCCCTGAAACCTCTTCAAATTTAATGATCACATGAATTGGCACTTATGGTAAATATGAGAATAGAAAGGAAAGAGAAGGCAGCTCTCGGCAAGTCTTAACAATGAGGTAAGCTTAAGGCGTGTGCGTCCTTAGTGTTATTATAAAGCGAAGGTCACACAGGATTTTTCCACCTGCCAGGCACAATAAAGAAAAAAGGAATATTCAAATTCTATGATTTTCACTTCATAGTAATACCTTAATCAAGTG
The DNA here is from genome assembly GCA_022494535.1 of Himalopsyche phryganea. Taxonomy (NCBI): domain Eukaryota; kingdom Metazoa; phylum Arthropoda; class Insecta; order Trichoptera; family Rhyacophilidae; genus Himalopsyche; species Himalopsyche phryganea. Next base: position 1,964,762 of record JAGVSL010000019.1, on the reverse strand, counting down.
AAATGTTTTCAACATTCTAGCGAGCTAGATTTTATCAATCACATCGATAAAGTGTAACAACTCAAAAAGCATTGTTCTGAGATAATTAGGAAACAAGACTTTTAGCAGGTAAAATCTTCTACTCTACATCCAATTTTTGTAGATTTTAATGAAATTCCAGGATTATCTAAATAATATATTTATAAAATTTGAATTTTTCAGATTTTGTATATTTCCATGTATTTCGTCACTAACGAACATAACTCGAACTGCATTGATTTCTTAAATTATATATTTATAATATTACAAACATCATTTCATTTTTTATAATATTTATGATACGAGGTTTTCACAGGACCTTTCGTACTTGCTACTATTTGGATCTAAAGTAATAATAGCCAATTTCATTGTATTGACATTGAATAACCACAGATTACGAATTCTTATTGGAACTGGTGGATATCAATATTCTAAAGATTTCTCACGCTTCATTCAAAACTATAATTTTTTTACTTGTTACGCTTGTTAAACATTAGTAATTTTAATTTCAATTACTAATGTTTCTCAACAACAGATGTCATTATCAAAGAAGCTTCAGTGTTGCTCTCTATTCATGCGAATCGAAACATTGCAGAGCAGGAAAACCATTCTATAATACTTTTTATTAATTTGGGAATTGTTAAAATGTTTTATTATTATGTTAGTAAATGTAAAATTAATTTATTTTGATGATAGCATAGCACATTCATTTTGTTATTGAATTTGAAAAGAGAATGGAATATTAAAATAAGCGTCTACCCCTCTAACTGAGTGGTTAACACTCTTGGACATTTGTCCTGTTTGGTTGCATTGTACATGCGTTCAAATTCCAGTACAAACACTTTTAGAAATTGCATTTTCAATCAATTCAATTTGTATTGAAGGGCATGGATACAGATGTCTGTGATGTGCACATTCACTCCCAGCCATCCGATCCTAAAACATGACGAAGCGAGAGTGATTTTCTAACTACTAGTCCTGTCCTGACATTGGTCAACTATCTTTAATCTCTCCGAAAAAGTGAGTTTAAGAAACTGAATAACAACCAGTTCTCGTAGAACAACTTGAAGTCCTCCATTAGGATTCCATTTCCTCAACATCGGTAGCAGACATTGTTGAAAAATAGTTAATCAATCGTAGTCAACAAAAAAACTTGAAGGTAGTTTCCTAATCACATTATTTCTCAAAGCGGGAGAGGTAAGGGCCATCCATATATGACGTCATGCAGGGGTGGGGAGAGGGTCTTATATAATGTGATTTGTGATGTAGGGGGAGAGGGGCTCAGAGAAAATGTGATGTCACAAAGTAAACAAAAAATATAAAAGGATCTGATAACACAATATTCGGTAACGTTTGACTCAAAAATACATATAGCAGAAAAACTTTTAAAAATACGTAAATAAATGCTTAGCTTTTCTGCTTTGAAGCCAAGAAACGTTGCTATCGCAGAGGTGTTTGTAAATTTCTCTCCTTCTCCCTCGCTCACGCTTAAGCAGAACGAGAGTGAGGGAGATAAATTCACGACATCATTAGGTACGCATCAGTCAGCTTTACATCGCACGTTTGCGAGTTTTGGAGGTTTGTATGCTTTGAAACAAGAAAGAGCGCACGTAACATCCTCGTTTTCAAGCGAGATCTCGCTTTTAAAGCACACAAATCTTAAGAAAAGAATGTATCATCTGATGAGTATGGTAACCCCTATAGGTCGTTCCCAGATTACGTGTCACCCTATCTACTACGTTATCAGGGAGTCTACTGTATAAGAGTTTGTAATTTTATGTTTCTTTTTAAGATCAAGGCATATTTTATACTTCATGGTGTTTACGGCTTTTAAATTTTGTGATGCTTAACAGCTTAGTGGCCGCATGTTTTTTTTTTATTTAATTCCACCTGGCGCCTGGGCGATTTTGCAAAAAATTCGCAAAAAACTGTCATTTGACTAAATTCACCATAATTTCTAAACCAATTGAGATATCTTAACCAAATTTGATTTGATGGCTTTTAGATACTTCGCCGCATAAATATATACCATTTGAGCAGTGGTTCTATATCTGTGGGTTAATAATTATGTGGTGTAGTGAAAAAAACTTAAATCTACTAAAAGGTCTTTTTTTTAAGTATGTAAAATCTTGCAGATGTTACAGGTCACCCTGGGACAGGACACAATTATCATAAAGACTCGAGCACCATAAAAATGCTATATGGGCCATTCAATAAATTACTTCGCAATGTGTAAATAATAATAACTACGAAAGTGAGAAAAAAAGTAAACGTGTACCATCTAGGGGTAGTTTCACAAAACTTTTTAGTAAAAATAATAGTTTAATTTTTATTAAATAATGCATTGATTTGTATACCACCATCTCTCGTTGACATTTGAAATCAAACTCGATCATAACCCAGTACTTTTTCAATAGAATGGAATGTATGACATAGGACTCATATATGAGTCCACGGACAGCAACCGAAGTTCTTCGAAGACTCAAAATACGAGTCCGCGGCCATTAAGCTGTTAATAAATGTCATCCATTCAACAGTGATTATTTTTTTTCAACTTCTTTGTTCGGTGTTGTATACCGCCATTTTTATCATTCTTATTGTATCTACAGTATTATTGTATTGTATCTGCCATTACATTTTTAGTTCACATTTCACACCCTCAACGATTTTTAAAAATTTTGGCTATTTCCTACGTCCATATCTGAATATGAATCTTATTATATTGAATTCTTTACTGAATTTTGAAATTTTCTTCTCTACAGAGACAACCCACGTGATGCTAGGAATAAAGCAGAAAAGCAGCGGCGAGACAAGCTCAACGGATCCATCAATGAGTTGGCAACATTGGTTCCTCTTGTGGCAGAATCATCAAGGAAAATTGACAAAACAGGAATACTGAGACTCACAGCGCATGATCTGAGAAAAGAACATGGTAATAAAACTTCTTATTTTAATCTGTTATGGACAGCTAAATCAAGATTGAATTGCATATTATCGAAAGATATAAGACAGGTGGGGTCCTATTCTCAGATTTATTAGTGTCTGGACACTAACAGTGCCTGGTCAGCAAGGCCCGACACCATTACGCCGAACGTATAGATTTTGATTTTAAACTATTAATTCTAACTGCAAAATAAATTATACAGTGAGATCCCGATTTCACTTTTTTGAGGAGACTGATAAAAAAAATGTTAATAGAATGTTTTTAGAAATTAAATTTATATTTAATTAAAAAATTCTGGGTTTTTTGTATCATAATCTTTCAATTCGATATATTGATTTGAAGGTTTGGTAATGTACGTCATCTAAGCTAGTAAGATAGCTTAAAATTCCCAAATCTACCTTAAAATGTATGTAATAATAAGTGAATTATGAATATGTCAGATGCGAATTGCAGGAAATAGAAACTTAAAATCGGGTATGAAATGTACTTAACACTTCTTGAGCGGGCGCCCGGAACAATAGACTCTATCCTGTGGCGGGCGTTTTTCGTGATAAGCGCAAAAATATATTGCTTTTTAAAATTGACACAACTTCTAAACGAAACAATATTTTCGATTGAAATTTTCAAGAACTCTCTGGACATCGTTTTAGCAAAATAAGGAGTTTCAGTTGTTGGTTCTGTAGACCAATACTCGCCCCTTATATCCATGCGAACTTGTCCCATCAAAAGAATAAGCCCCAGAAACTTTTTCATTTCTTTCAAAGTAATATTTTTCCACTTTGCCGATTTTTTACATAATTTATAATTATGGGAGTTTTGGTGGTAATATCTATTAGATTCGTTTACAAAAAATTCAAACAAATCATCACCGATATATACATTTACGGCATCACTTACAGTTTGAGGACAATCGAAATTTGAATTCAATCCGCGGCGGCCTAAAAATGATTCCAAAACTGGAGGATTATTATCTAACGATGACCACTCATCCACATACTCGTCTGAGCTCGTCTCCGAATCAGAATCACTTGGAATAGTGCGACGGTGAAACGTTCTAGGTCTTGGTATTTGCTCATCATCACTCGATTCGTTGTCTGACAACTCTTCAATATCATTATTCCATGAGCAATCAGATAAATTGTCGGCATACACTTCATCGTCACTATCATTGGCTTGTGAAGACATTTTTGTAGGGATAACGTCTTATACAATGGTAATATTATATTCGAATAATAAAATACGAAACAGTATGTAAACAAAACAGCGCGAGCGATATGAAAAATAGTCCGACACTTGAAACGACTCAAACTGAACTATAGATTGAGATATCGAAACAAATCTATACGACTGTTGATTTTCACCCCTTATAATCTAGCAAAGAAGTAGAACTAATGATAATTAGTTGCGGCGTTTTATTTCACGCCGATATACAAACCCGTGAAATGCCGTCTCCCGCCAACAACCGATAGTCAACAAAAACGACTTTTGCCGTGTCCCGCCTTCGACCGATAATCCGCGAAAAACGGCATTTGCCGTTTCCCGCTGTCAATGTGTTAAATGAGGTGGGACTGTTGAAATTCATTATCACACATCATAGTTTTTCCAAACCGCCGGTCCAAGGAGTGGTGGACGACTGAATTTTCTGCCAGTCCAAATTTTAAAATAAATATTCCAAAAATTTTTAGGAAACAAACATTCGTTTTTAGCAAGTTATTAGCAAATATAAAAATAAAATGTTAAGGACCTCTTACAAATCAATGAATACTAATCTGAAATCAAAAATTTAACCACAGACGTAGCACAAAGCAAATTGTGTTTTATTTTTTAAAAAAAATGTTTATCGGTTGTTGATTTTATACAGTGCAAACATATGTTAATCCAAATTAATGCAACATTTTGGTTTTCCTTTTCAGTTTTCGGAAACTCTATGGGAAATTGTCATATGAAATTGAAGCCACAGGTCGTTGACACATTGATTAACATGATGGGTGGCTTTCTTATCACAACTACCTGCAAGGGAATCATACTTGTTGTCACAACTAATATTGAACAATATCTTGGACATTGCCAGGTGAATATTTTATTTTTAAATACATTAATTATTAATATTGTTAGCAATATTGCGATCATTTGTTCTTCTATGCACTTCTAACAGTTTGTGCAGGATTTCTCAACTGTTTGGCTATGTCCACATGAGTTACTTCCCACTAAGTCACTGTCATAGAAAAATATGATGCGACATTTTTATATTCTATGAAAATTTTACTATAGAATGCATAAATAATGCATTTAATTTAATTGTATATGTAATCTCAACAGAAATCTTTCTGTTGGAACTGCTTGTTACTCAGATCCTTAACCTATTTTTTTTCAAAGGTAGTAAGGATAGAAGGATATGACTAAAGTAAGATCAGTGATTAGTTAATTTGGATTATTGAGATTTTGTACACTTCCATGTATTTTGTCACTAACGACCCGGGTTTCGCCTTTCGGCATCTTCAGGCATTCGAGCACACAAATGGAAATCGACGTTTTCAGATGCTGTCATTGATTTTAACTCAGACCATCCTTTCTCATATAAATTGGCTGCTTTCCATTCTCAGGTTCACAGATTAGTCACTTTACCTCTAAGTAAATTTAATTTTGAAAACGAACTAAACATTATTAAACAAATTGCCATTAATAATGGCTATGAGGCATCTCTTATAGATAGTCTTGTATCAAAAAAACAACGTAAATTAGCAGAAAAGATGCTATATTTCGGGAACTTGTCTAAAGACATAGACCAACCTAGGAACTGGCATAGAATTAGTTATTTAGGTTGCACAAGTTTTAAAATTAAAAAAACAACTCGCTGATAGTGTCAGACCGGCGTTCTATTGCAAAAACTCTCTAGGCAGATTACTTATTAACAATAAAGATAGAGTAAACTTTAAGAACAAATCTGGTATTTATAAATTACAATGCAGTGATTGCCAACATTTCTATGTGGGTAAAACCACATGTACATTAGATATAAGGATATCAGAACATTTAGCTGCCTTTAGATTAAAAAAAGAAACTTCGACATTCGCAAATCACTTGCTAATGGAGAACCATACGTTTAATGCGGATGATGGGGTTAAACTGTTGCATAAAAACATGGGGGATCATAAATTATTTTATCAAGAAATTTTGGAAATCAATAGAGCCCAGTTAAATTCCTTGCCAATTCTGAATGAGCAGCTGAACCTTCCTAATTCTCCGTTATTATATCCTATACGTTGAAACACCTAACAGATGTCACTAAACGTGGAATGATTGTATATATTACCCTTTCGTCGAATTGCATCCCGTCGAAACCCACAATGCTATTACAATTGTAAAATCACTGGTAATTCCATAAGAAGTTGGAAAGTGGCAATTCGCCACTCTGTAAATGTGGTGTTTACAAAATAAGGATTAAGGCAATTCTCGAAATTTTAACTCAGGTATCAGTGTGGCTCTCAGACGTATAATATCTTACCTCGTAAATAATATTTGTCGTATTTGTATCTTCTATATAAACGTTAGACACTGTTTACTGTCTGTCAGTTCGAGTCCATTCGTGTGCTCGAATGCCTGAAGATGCCGAAAGGCGAAACCCGGGTCGTTAGTGACAAAATACATGGAAGTGTACAAAATCTCAATAATCCAAATTTGATATTGAAATTCCATCAAGCACCCTCAGTCGATGTCTTAAATTATAGATTAGTTAATTGCTCCTGCTAGGCCCAATATTTAAAACCAGATGAGTGGGAGGAGTACACATCACAGACATCCATCCATAAATCGATTAAAAAATCAATTTATGAAACTGTCCGTACTGGAAATCGAACCCGTAACCATGCTCAACAACGTTGGCCACTCCATTTTCCGGCAAATATTAACAAGCTACTATATATAATCGTCTTTTTTACTCAGATTATGTTGAAAATTAATGTACTGAGTTGTCAATCTAAAATATGATGTTTCAGTTGACATTTTACTAACCTAATTGAAGTCAACTTTCTGGCAGGTTGGTTGTATTTAGATTTAATGTTTGCTGCAGAAGAACAGGCCTCATAGATTTCTTGCCAAAAGTCAAAAACTCAACATACCTATGTCATTATTAAAAACCTTGTATCATTTTTTATTAACAAACTTTTTCTTTTTTGATTAGACTGATTTACTGGGACAGAACATTCTGAATCTTACTCATGTTGATGACATTGAAAGGCTGAAAAAAGAACTGATGCCCAGAGAAACACCTATGGGCCCTAATGGTCAATTACTAGCACTGCCGTCGTCTGATTCTTCCCAAGAAGACGATGGCTTTAAAGAAGAGCGTAGAGACTTTCAAATAAGGTAATAATTTGTACTCAGTGTAGCACTGTTTTGTGTAAACAATTAGATATTGACAATTTTCAGCACCACCTTATGAAATCTTTAAAAGTAATATTTTTTCCATGATTATTTGACATGAATTACACAATTTTTTTATAGGTTGTCTACTATATCAATACGGCACAAAATACATATAATGTACTGATTTAAAAATACAATTATTGTTTTTTAATTATGTCCTCTGAACGTCAAGAAGTTCTCTTCTATCTTTCTACCTGTAAAGAAGGTGATCATCTGCGTGAAGATGGTGCCGCCAATGGCGAGCTCCTTCATAGTAGCGAATTCAATGCTTATCACGGTCCAGACAATAATATAGACCGAACATTCCATCTTATATTTTTTATACCATGTCGAAGAATCACTACAATTTCAGAAACATTCCCTGTTTGTTAATAAGCAAAATCAATTAAGCAAATCTAAGAAACTTTTTCAATATATATTTCCAGACTGGCAAGAGCTGTGCAGCGCTCTGAAGTTCCTCAATATGAGCTATGTCATTTAGATGGATCTTTGCGCCGCGCCGATCGTGCAACACCGGGAAGTAACTCTGCGGGACAAGTTGTACGACGGCATAGAGCGAGAGGAGATGAAGCCATCTCTCCTAGTGGAAATGATGTGGTTAGTAGACTCATTTCTATTTTATGAAGAAATGCAATATGTAAATTACTTTAGATTCTACTGCATATTTGAAATAAATACTATTCTGGGTCCAGAATTTATTTTCGTTGTCTGAAATTTGGGTAAAACAATGCATGCAAAAACTGAGCATTTAAAACAAAGGGACAAAAGATGTACATACAATACAATACATATTTCATGCCTCTAGGTCTAAAGATGAAGTTCAACGTTGATATAAGTCTACAAATGTTTGTTAGTATTAGCTGAATTATGATTGAATCATTTATGCTGCTATTCACTTCTTAATTGTTAATATGTGTTTTGTAACTCATTTTGCAACTGACATGAAATTGACATTGAAGCCATAAAATTAAAGCTAAAATAACATGCATTATTTTTTAATGAATATGGGTTTTAATTTCAGGTATTCATTGGAATGGTTCACATCGTTAAACAGTCCTGTTTGACAGACCGACTTATCGAGGCAAGCAAACAGGAATACCGAACAAGGCATCTCATCGATGGCAGAATAGTGCAATGTGATCAGAGAATTTCTGTAGTCGCAGGGTATCTGACGAATGAGATATCTGGTGTTTCCGGGTTCACATTTATGCATAAAGAAGATGTCCGATGGGTTATCATCGCCCTCAGGCAAAGTCAGTAATCCATTAATATCTGTTAAATTTTTAAAACAGTTTTTAAGATCAAAACGACTCGCTTTATATTTTTCATAGTATAAATAAATCATTAAACTTAATCATCTACTTAGAGCATAATCGTGTATTTTGTATGAAAAATCTATCATTTCCTATTGATTATTTATAAACATTATTTATATACTTTCAGTTTCATTGAATAAATTTTGCATATCAATAATAATTATTATTATCAATATAGCAATGTGCTTGGCGAAATTTTATTTCTCTTTAAATATGAATTGTCTTCGTCTTCTAAAACATAGACTTTTTATATATTAATATTAGAGCAAGCTTTTGTCTCTAACAATGTTTGCATGATTTAAATGTGTCAAAGTATTTTGCAAAGAATATGCAATGTTTTGTTTCTACATTATTCATTTATCAACTCTCTTATTTTGCATCACATGTGTCCCCAAAGTGAAGCAAATTATCCAATAAAAATTGACCTTTTTGATATCCTTTTCGACTGACATGTGTCTTTAGATTGCTTTGTTTCATATTAATTATTTGCAAGCGTTTGGCTGAGTTGTTTGCGCAATATATTTCTTATTATAAAATTATAATTGTTTATTATCGATTTCGCAAGATGTATTTGTCGCTGTTTGTTGGATATATTCATACTGTACGTGCTTTTTGTTTGCTTAAATCAGTTGCGGTATTTTCTTATATAGATATTTCTCTACAAAACTAAATGAGTATTAAAATATCGTAAAAGTTATTTCAATTCATTTACTTGATAAAATGCCTCATTTTTTCATTAAATAATCTTAACATCATAAAGAATTTCAATGCTCATATTCCAAAAAATGTTTTCTCACTACTATAAATATTGCTCTCTGAAACACAAATGCTCAAGGTTAACTGGGTGAAACCAGATTACCAGACTCTTTGGAAACATTGTAAATTAATCTTGGGTGAAGACTCAACGATGATGTTTTAAGGTAGCAATTAAAGTTTCATATTTTTATCTACCGACCTTATTACATACTTATTTTTACTTTAAAATGTATCAACACTCCATCATCAATCGGGGTAAATAATTAAACAAGAAATAATCGGTACTATATTCAGTCAATACCCAATATCGACGGTATTTTGGCGAATTGATGTAAGCCTCAAAATTGAAATTGTTCAGGAGAGAGTTAAAAACTGTTTTTATCGAAAACATTATATGGTGAGTTGCGTTATGAATCTTTGAAATGCACTCCTGTAAATTCTCATGTTGCAGATACGGGATTATACTTGGGAGTGTCAATATAATAGTGGTTTACATCAAGTGGGGGGGTGAGAATTTTTAAACCTAAAACTGATGTAAAATGATGTTTCCCTTCCAAAAAGTGGCCAATTTATTTTTCTAATTTACATCATTTAGCCGAGACAATTGGCCAAAACACAGTCGATATGTAGTAATTAATGTATATTACAAAAAAAAAATCCAAATACGTCAAGAATGGTGATATTTCAGACCAATTATTAAGTACATACATCAACTTCTTCACTAATTGAGTCACAAGGGACAATTCATCAAATTTTGAAACTATTAATTATAGGGTTACATCAATTGGCTAAAACGTAGTCGATATGTTCTGTCTTTGTTTGGTATATTTGAATAAGTTTCCAACTCATGGCAAGTTGAAATCTCATTTACGCTTTTTTTATGCGATTTTTATTTAGAAATATTATTGAACAATCCAATAACGTTCTACATTTCTCTTTTTTTAAGCTTCTTTTTTTTGAAAGTATTTTTTTTCTTTTAGTGTACGATCGCAACAAACAGTATGGAGAATCCTGCTATAGGTTTATGTCAAAAACTGGGGAGTTTATATACTTGAAAACCAAGGGCTATTTGGAAATAAGTCATGGATCGAATGCCGTTCAAAGTTTTGTTTGTATAAATACACTTGTATCGGAAGAAGAGGGACGTAGCCTCACAGAGGAAATGAAGAAAAAATACTCTGCTATCATAAGTGCTTCTCAGGCTGAATACCCCTATGGAAATGTAAGAAAATTTTACCTTACTTACAAAACTTACTTGCAAAAAAAATATTTATTTAATATTCTTGATGTTTTATTTATTAATGGGTGGCAAACCAGCGAATTTTTACTTTTATGTTTATTAGCGTTTGTGGATTTGAAAATTTGCTGTTTACTCACATGCGATTCTAGAAATATTTCAACAAAAAATATCATGTGTTTTGATATTTCTACAATTATTTATGTTTATGGGTCATAGTTTTGCGTTTTTTTGTTTTGAAATAAGATTATAATAAATCAACATTCTTTTTCTTTAATATTCTTTCAGAACTTATCCAGAAAATATTATTGAATCATTGAATTTTCTTTTCAGAGTGGGGAAGCTACAGTAGAGGATCCTCAACAACTGGAGCAAGTTATTATGCACCTTATCACAAATTTGCCATCTCCAGCTCACGCTCTTTCCCAGCGGTCGCCGAGTCCAGCTCCAACGACTCCGCCCCCTCATATATTGTCAATTATTCCTCCGAAACCCTCTACCATAAAGACGACTATTGCAAAGAGTGTGTCTGTTATTAATCAAGCTATTAGATTACGCATACAAGAAGATGTAATTAATGCCAAAACAGGTATCCAATCACCGTCAATGTGCCCAGCAAATTCGAATTCCTGCTTCTCTACTTTGGTGTCGAGGCCATCTGTTGTGCATAAACACAATGCAAAAATTGATTGTGTCACAAATACCTATGTAAAACCAATAGAACAACCCGGAGACCATTATTCTTTGAAGACCAAGCCATCTCTTGAAGATGTTTCAGAAGAATCTAAAGACAGTGCTAGAATACCAACCTTAAGTCCAAAAATATATCATACATTTCCTGCAAATGAAATTGTACCTCCTTCGGTGAGTGCATATATTGAAAATGTCAATTACCATTCCAATGCAAGTGAAACTAAAAACTTCTTTCCTCCGCAAGAGCTACCCACTCTTGATTGTGGAAGTCAAATAGGTATGGTAGAAAACACAGATTACACCAATTACAAAGATCCTGTATTTAATAGAGCATTTTCTTGTAGTAGGGCTGTTGTTGGCGAAACTTATTCCAATAAACAAGATCTTGTCAACACTGAAAATGTCAACAGCAGTGAAATAAAGCCAAATGTTATATCGAGTAGCGATGCATTATTGAAAAGCTTACAAATATTAGTTCCTGACGAAAGTCTCAGTGACTTTCACACGACTTCTTATTCTGATAAATTAGCTATCAAAAGACCAAGAATGGAAATAAATGAAGGAAACGATCTTTCACTATCATGCAAGCGCAGAATGCCATGTGAGGATAGCGATATCGTAATTGAAGAATTAACATCTATTGTATCGCACGGAACTGATAATTATAATAATATCCAAATACTGCCAGTGGCTCCGAATAAAACGCATGAAACAAAATGTCAAGATGGAGCTATTCCTCACAATCAAGAAGAAGGGTTTGATAAATATATTAATCAACTGACCGATCCAAATTCAGGTATGTTTACATTACTGAAAAATACCCTTTCATATTAATTTTGATGGTAAGAATACTATAATTAAATGCTTCCATTTATGTTTATCCTATAATTCAAATGATTTACGAGGAAACTATAATTACCACATTACCAACTTCTTAAATTTACGACTAGTGTTTTGCTCGTATGTTTTTATTCATACAGCTGTGCAACAATTAATTTTATACAAAAAAATTAAAAATCATTTCAAAATACTGAAAATAATATTTTCCTTAAAAATACAATATTTTTATAGCTATTTCTTATAATAGTTCTTACCTGATCTATTTCAGATTTGTGTGTAGTCGTCCCAAAGTCTCTGGCTGCCTTAGAATCTAGTATGATGGAAATAGATGGCCATGTTCATCAAATGAATGTACACCAACACCAATACCAACCAAACCAACAACAAAACTTGAGTGATATGATGGTGAGTCTAAAGTTAAATTAAATCAATATATTTAAATATTTTTCTCTTGCAATTCACACGACAATGTTAATAATATAATGATTATCATTTCTTGAGAATTTTTTGTTACAAGATATGGAGATTTTTGAGACAAGAATGAGAATCTTGAGATACGAGAATATTGGGAAATAACCATTTAACTTGTTTATTTATCATGTTTCAATTTAAATCTTTATGTGATATTTTAAACGTTTTAGTATTGGACAGCTTGGAACACTGGGTTTTCAGGTTTGATTTTTGTGAATCGCATGCGTTGCTTCGGTTTTCCTTTGCCTACACTGAAATTTTGATTTTAATAAAAGATTATGGTTTTTTTTTATACCTTCCTAAATTTGATTGTTGAAAAATAAAATCAAAACACCATATTCCTAAAATTAAATGATATTTTTTTTTTATTTAGATCAGTGATTACCAAACTGTAGATTGCTTAAAAATCCTCGTTTATTAATAAATGATTAGTGAACGTATTTTATATTTTAAGAAATCTACATAAAACATCTAGGTACATGTTTTAATCGCGTTTATATGTGAAATTTTTAGTAATATATACACTAGAGGCTCACGAAACAATTTCGTAAAGTATCTCCCATGCTTCTTGACTTTGGTGACTTTATACTGATTTGGATAATATGCAATGACAAAAACATTAGTCTTTTTAATATGTGGTAATCTTTAATCAAAAAATTGACAATTCTTGCCTCAAATGTTGTTAAATTGTTGATATTTTAATGCATTTTTAAATTCCATGGACACAATAAGTCAATATACTATATTTTAGGCAACCTTTTGATTTTTTAGAAAATATTCAAGAATCTCGAGAAATGAAAATAGCAATCTCTCACACTCGAATCATTTTGGGTGAATGAAATTCTCGAGACTCGAATAGAAACGAGAAATCGCAAGATCTACTTCCACTCGTCTTACACCAGTGTTATCTAGTTACACCTAAAACATCCTGATGATGGTTTCCAGCAGCCTTCGAGGTTCAGACACTCTTAAGGCATTGGCAGCACTGCCATTACCAGGTTCATCATGGCGTTTTCAATTTTTGATGTTATAAAAGGCTATACTATCTATTCTTTTATTTTCGTATTCATAACAAAATTGAAATGGACTCTCTAGATGTTTTTCCTTGCGCAATTAGGACGGACGTTATTTGACAATATAGTTTTAATCACATTGAGTTTCTCTACATTTTGACAATTGGCTTTATGCCTCGAACAGATTTGCTAAAAATGGTAGTGTCATCAAAATACTTTAGGCTATTCACACTCAGATTAAGAGGTCATGTAAAATGGTTATGATCTTTATTTTTACTGTTTTTATTTTTTCAGATGGAACACCAGGAACATAGACAGATCTTTGAATCCATTCAGCTTGACCATCGGAATATAATGATTGAAGAACCAACTCATCAGGGTGACAATATACAGAGAGGAAATTTATCTCCTGCACCGTGCTTAGATGGATAAAAATTATTTGATAATTTCTCATTACAATATTTAATTCAATTGTTGTATGTAAGTGTTTTATTTTATTTTAATAACTGGCCTTTACATTAGTAACGACTGATACATTTACGCCTAGTTTATAAATTTATTTAGTTTTTGTAACTATGACGTTTTATTATTCAGAACCTTTGTGTTTTTGGATTTCTTCAAACCAATTAAGAGGTCATTTCTTTAAAAATAAATTTAGATTATATATTTATTTATACTGAATTGCGGTTGCATTATTTGAAAAGCAAAAGTTCATTGTTTTTCATATAGCGTTAATGAATGGTTCTAAGTACAAATATTGGGTAATTTTCCATCTCTATCAAGGTATGGTACATGAAATACAATGTAGGTATTATTTTTTTTCACTTTTATGAATGTTTTTTAATTTTTTATGGCATAAGTTTTTGTTCTGTTAATTGTATTACAGAGAATGACTTCCAAGATAGTTTTTTAATATTGTTGAGAAAATCTAACCATACCTTGATTTATCTTAGTGAAAGCAGTTAAATTACTATCGTGAATTTTTTGAAGTAACTTTGTGAGATATTATTTTAAAGTTTCTTCAAATATTTTAGCATTAAGTCATTTTTCCTGCTCATAAAACCTACATTCATTGAATACATTTTAGATTTAAAATTCACGGTGCCAAAAACAAAATGATCTCAACTTTTTCACGCACTGTACTTGATTTAGAGTTATGACCGATTTTCCAATTTTTTGTTAATATAAGATGAGAAGCATTGCTACAATAATAAACTTTTAACATGATGTCCAATGTGTAACATTACTACATTACTCAAAATAGATGTATTTATTATTCAGTGTTGTACAATTTTCACATTCAAATTCGAAGGCCCTAGTATTATATTCAATTGTTAACAAAGATAAGTCGATGTGTATTGATATAAATCAGAAAATTAGCCATCATTGATTAAATGATTGATATTACCTATGATTCAGTTAAATTCCAAAACCATTGTGATACAAAAAACATACAATGACATTAAATTTTAACCCTTATTGTCAGATTTACTTTCATTACTATAACTAAAATCCAAACAATTTTATCTAACTTTCAAAATTGTTATTTTATTTTGTTTTTTTGTTACCGACTTCATGATCATTATCTATCTATTTCTCAGGATTGTCTCGTGGAATCACTGTAAATATCTGTCAATTAAAACTGTTTTGAATAAATGTCACCATATAAAAACTAATATTTTGTCATATTTTGCAACATGAGTAGACTATAATGGAAAGATTATTGCAGATACCTAATTATAATACAGTACAAATTTAAAACAGTTACTTACATAGCTGCTTTAAAATAAACTTTGTTTTGAAATCCATTTTCTAGGAATATAACATATGTATAAAAGCACTTAATTTTTTTACTGCCGCTGTGCCAACAGAATACTGACGGAAAAAGTCACACTTACTTTATGACCCCTTAATTGTTTTGAAAGCAAGCTAAGTTTTATTTTGTAAATATTTATCTAAAATAAATATGTACCTATTGTTTTTTTTATTTTATAATCGGCCTATTAGTGAGCTGTACTTTAAGTAGTTCCGTAGATTAACCGTGCTTTCATATAAATTTATCTTGAAATATAATTATATATGTCAGGTACATTTTTATAGGCCAACTCATTTTGAATTGACAATTAATTTGATAATATATGTTTTGGAAAATCTGTTTTCTTGGGATGTCTCAATGTATATTATCAGAAGTATGATAAAAAATGATTATTTTTCTGTAGGTGATGCATTTATTCATAATGAATATCAATTAATGTCTGTTTTAAAGACGTAGACTTACAGATAATATTCAGCTGCAACTCTGCTACAACCACTTTTTACCAATTGTTCGACAAGACTATACTCAGTAAAGACCTACCTTAAGTTGGGTCTTACATACACAAGTATATTTCAGATGACACTCCGCAATCTTCAACTTATAGTAATGGCAAAGCATTATTCATATCACATCAACTGTTATGAAATTTGGATTATTGAGATTTTGTACACTTCCATGTATTTTGTCACTAACGACCCGGGTTTCGCCTTTCGTGTGCTAGAATGCCTGAAGATGCCGAAAGGCGAAACCCGGGTCGTTAGTGACAAAATACATGGAAGTGTACAAAATCTCAATAATCCAAATTTGATATTGAAATTCCATCAAGCACCCTCAGTCGATGTCTTAAATTATATCAACTGTTATGGTTAATAATTTCAACCCCTCTTAATGTCGATAGTATTATAAATGATACATAATTCATTACTCTTATGGTTGAACAATCTTTAAACTTATGATCCCTCACTACACATGTTTCTTTAATTCAAACCACCTGTTGCATGTCAACATATCTCATGTCAAATAAATGTTTATTAAGCTCATATAAAATACTGACTAGTTTCTTAGCCACACAGGTATAACTTACAAAAGTCAACTTTATAATGCTATTTAAACAAACATTTGCCCACTCAATTCTTTCATTTCTTCTTCACGATTTATTTTACATGATATTTTTTCCATTTTATTATGGATGTAATTTGTACGCTCCGAATATTGGTAAAAAAAATGATTATAGTGCAGTTGCATGCTTACTTGCAATGTCATGCTTGTATATTTTATTATACTGATTATTTTTTTTGTGAAACTTAGGTATAATAACTTTTTTACTATTATTTATAATTTCATTTATATTTTTATCATTATCACAGTTTTAATAACTATAATGTTATGTTAATGTTAAAGTCAAGTAAATCATATTATAATTGTTTGATTTAAATGTCTTTGTTGGTTAATATAGAAACTAAACGATTTTTTTTTTTGTTTCAATATATTTATTCTATTAAATATGATATACCAAACATGTTTTATACATACCTGCTATTTGAAAAAATAGATTGACTTCTATATATTGAAATGACAAGCTTACCTATGCTACATCTACAGTTACATTGTCATAATCAACATAGACTGACCACAAGGACCAACATACAACAGTAGTTTGCATTTTGTAATATAGATTAAACTTAAAGTTTTTTTTATCTTAACAGAAGTCTCACCGGTCTAATATTGTAAACTTACAAACTACATATTAAGTAGCTACCTACTGCTCAATAAATTAATCATTACAATTACTTTTTATTTTATCAATCTTCTATCATTATTATATTGTATTGATATGATCCATCAAAATAATTGAATAAAGCACCTTCTTTATACCTGAAATTTGATCTTATTTTTCCAAATATGTTCCAATGTTATTCTCCGACACGAATCCACGAGTCCTGAATTAATTTTGAAATACGGAACATTTTTAGCTTAAAAATTGAAAAACTGTTTTTCCTTGATTCTTTCGCCACAATCCAAATTTTAACATGCGCAGAGCCAAAACAACCTTAAGTTACAAACAATGCTACAAGAGAATTTGAAATTTACGAGTAGTCCTAGGGAGTCCCAGTCTCTACGAACAAATTGTATGGAGGTTGTACGAAGATCGTCTCTCAACTCCGTTTTTCATCGAATATAAGATATATTTGAAAAGATATCTTGTGAGTTTATTCAGTGTTTCTTTACTATAATCATTATATAATTTACGATTCATCGAAAACGAACATATACGCATATTATGTAATAATTAAATTGTCCCAATAAATTATATCGTACAGTCGTCATAATATATGTAGTGAATAGCACGAAATGCGATGTGTGGCAGGGTAGATTTATTAGAATCGTCATTTATCGCAAAATATACCCTTTGAATTGTCGATTAATAACAATCATGGATTACGACTAGGCCATATAATTATACTCTTTCAAAGTAAGTAAACAACTCTATTCATAATATGAAATTCAAATTGATAACTTAATTATTCCACCGGCTGTGTAACTAGATGTAAGGCGTTTCGATTCTTTAAGAAGCATCTTCAGACTAACGATATCGAACGATAACTGACTATATCAACTCCAAACACTAGTAGTTAATTTTATAATTAGTACTATCATTGTTTGGGCCTTACCCCCTCCCCAGATCCAGTAGAAGGAAACAAACCCACTCTACTCTTCATTTTTAATTAAGATGCTTCTTAAAGAAACGAAACACGTTACATTTAGTAACATAGCCAGTGGAATAACAAAGTTATCAACCTTAATTTAATATTAAAACACCAAAGTTTCCGCCGAATCCATCCAAATTATCTTTTTTCCTATTAACATTAAAGATACTACATTTAATTACCCACTATTTCACATTATTAAAATATGTTAGATTTCATCGTAATTAGTCCAAAATATCGATTTCATGACTTCGCAGTAAATGTAACGGACCACTCGTCTGCAAAAATACCAGCTGACGGTCTGTACTGCATGGCTCGTAATTATAGGGGGCTTTGGCAGAGCCAATGGAAACAAGCGACTGAATAATATTCACACTTTATTTATGTACGAATGAATAAAATAACTATTGGTTATTCATCAGACCCCACAATTTTATGGTTTTCTCAGATTAAAGTTTGCTGTCATATTCTGATGACGCCATATTACGCTGTGCTTGTGGGGTTGAAACAAGGAGACGTTTCTCTTTCGCCTTTGCTCTACTTGTTAAAATCCAAATTTATATTTTACTAGGAAGTACTGGTAAAGGTGAGATTAAAAGTCACGGTAGGTTTTTATATATTTTTTATGTTTTGCTTTAAGAAGATTGCAATCCAAATATATTAAAAAATAAAGTCTAACTAATCGTTTTGCTTTTTATAAAAACAAATATTATGGCTAAAGTTATGTTTTCACAAAACTTCTTATGTCCTATTTTTGGATTTTGACTATGAGAACCCATTTTTACTACCAAATTGCCATTTTCAAATTGTCAAATACAATGGTTACATCAATGAAATCAATTGAAATTTATATATATATATATGACATTACTAATAGAAATATTCAGATTATTGTAAATTAAATAAAAGAAACGTTTTAACAATTCAGTTCATTGGGAGAATGCACTGGTACCAAAACAGTAAATGAAGTAATCCTTTTTGATGCTTGCAACATATTCTATCAACTGTACACAAAAATATTCCAAGTTATCCTCACTGAAGAGTTAACCAAATGAATATAATGTGTATTTTACAAGTTAAGATGAATTCACTCAAAAACCTCTACTTTCTTTTGATGGCTTGAAAATTGACAGATTTCTAATTTGATAATCTTGATGTTTGAACGAGGGTTAAATATTGTTCAAAATGCAGCCACCGCAAAACAATAGTGAAGGCTTATTTTTAACATTATTAATAAAAATGAAAGCATAAGATGCCAAGCTTATAGGTGTTTTCTAAAGAATAATGATATTGCAAAAATTTAAGTGAAGTTTCCTTCCATAAATGAAATAAAATAAATTTGAAATAGCAGTATGAAAAAACAATATAACAATCTAATATAGATTGAAATTATATACATAATAAATATACAAATAAACCAAATTATAACTTATCAAAATTGCATTTTTAGGGAAACAAATATTAGATATATACAAAAGGCATCCGAAGACCTACTGAATCAGTTTCGTTGTAGGTACAGCTGCCATATTAATATTTAACAAAAAGATGAAACACAAACAAAATAAATACAATGGAAAAAATAACATTGAATTAAATACTATTTAAACAATTTTAAGTAGGTATATAAGTTATAATGAAAAATTGAAAAAAGTACAACATCTTTTCATCAATTTTGCAATCTTTAGATCGCCAAGAGTACTGTGCGTTATACTGATATATCACAATACGCATGTAATATCACAATGAGGGTTCAGTGCAGTTATTCAAAGTTAAAATACTTATGAAATATTAAGCAAAAGCGTCATATGCCCAGATTACTTTTAACATACATTTTCACTTAATGACATTCAAAATTGAAGCACTGAAAAAAACAACAATTACAATATATACATACATATTTTTAATGAATTATCTGTCTGTCTATCGGCCTGTAACAAACAGCAATCACTGCTCTTTCGCAAAATGTCCAGACAGTATGCGAGTGTGAATGTTGACAGGTGACACTCACCTGTTGTATAATATTACTAGTAATTATATAACGTTATATCACATATTTCAACAATAGAATCGGCTCTATATGAGTATTATAATATATGAACTGTTAATACGGCTGATCACGGTGTGTTAATACTCAAAAATAAAACAATGCTAAAGTATGAAAAATTGTCACGAGCCAGATTCATTTTTGTATGAAAATATCACCTAATTTTATTTGTCTTGCTACCATCATCTCCGTGAGTTTTTTGTTATTGTAACACTGACACTGATGAAATGATACATAACTCTTTTAGCCTCAGAGAGCCGATCTACCGGCGCACATTAACTGTGCTGAAAAGCTTTACAGAGCTGATCTATCCAGCAACTTTTATGTATCATATAAAAAACAATAATATTTTTTTTTAATATCTATTATATAATTGAATTTGTCTATGAAATTAAATGTTGGCGAGGATAGATCGGCTCGGTGAGGCTTTTCTGCACTGTCTAGGCGCACCAATAAATCAGTCCTTATAAAAGAGTTAATACCTCAGGTGTGTGAAACTTCATTTTCCAGCTCAGTAAGGAGAAGGTTAAGTAGTATACCCAGATGGTATTAAACTACTTTATGCTGTTTATAAAGATAAAAAATATATGTTTTTTTTCTACAAGTAGCCTATAATGACCTGGTATAATTTGTATGCAATCTACTTTACTAAAAATAGCATAATTAGTTCTCTAACTTTGAATAGCTCAGTGGTTACAATTAATCACAAAACATTGTGTATCATACCACTGCTATTTAAATAGGTTTTAAGTGAAAAATACTCAACAAAAATAAAGATGCTTAAAGCAGGTTAAGTTTTTTTCATCTGGCTGACCTTGTACAATGGCCAGAAAGCAATAAATACATGGAAGAGGTTGACACTTAAATAGCAGGAGCATAAACACTGAATTGGACCACTGCACATTTTGTTGGAAATGTATAAAAGTTAAACTAGCGTTTTTGTATTCATTAATAACTAAATTATGTTAGCTGTCGTCTAATTAGTATACGCTTATATTACGTGTGTATATATATATACACTATGTCCACAGACTGTCTGTACTTCTATAGCAAAACCACATGTCAAAATAATTAAGTATTGCACGACTATACCTAGTAACAGAAAAATTTAGTAAAGTGCTAGATATCAACTCTTTAATGATGTCAATGAAAATTTTCTAAATTATAGATATATTTGTTTTATAATAAAGGCAAGGCATGAGGGTACTATTCATTTACTGGCCGCAGGCAAGATTCTTAATTTTTTACATATAACATCAACATTCATTCTTCTGGTTACATTACAAAAAAGTCAATGCACACTATTTGCTTATATACCATTAAATACAGAAAATTTTCATCGGACTCCACGTGCACCTCATTTCAATATGTAATATTTAAGAGTAACCATGTTATTTTCACTTTTCGGTATTTTTATGTTTGTCAATAAAAATATTTGCCAAGTGAAAAAGTAGTAGAAAATTATTTACTATTTTATACTTTAAATTACAAGGGAATCAGGAGGTATTAAATGGACATCTTGTGTATGAGCTATTTAAAACATTAAGTGGGATTTAATTCTAATTAATTTTAAAATTTCACATTCCAATAAATACTGATAACCCTGTTTTGGCATGATTAACTTCATATGAATATGATATCCAGTATACAGCAGATAATATTGACAAACTCAGGAGTGTTAGGAATCCATGAGAGTTTCCGAATAATAGTGCGGCGTGCTCAAGTAATCCAAGAGTCGTCTAGGAAGAGGAAGATTGTTTATCAGATCACGCCTCACTACTTTTAGAATAACAAACCTGAAAAGCACATTAAAAGGTATATTAATTATTTTCTACTCGAAAACAAATTCACTCATATTTTCATGTTGATACTTCCATTTCTGTTTTAATAATTAAATCTTCAAAACTCAAGTGAATTTGTTCTACAACATCGCGCATATATTTCAATATTAAAAAGTAAACGTACTTTTTTTTTTTACTCAAACCAAAATTACCATGTTATATGATAAAATTAATTAATAAATAGCTCAAGAAATATAAAACCATTATCTTATTTAGGTACCTGCACATGTGCTGTAAACTTTGTACTCTCTTGAATCTTGACACAGGATAAAGAAGTTGAACTCTCATAGGTCCCAATACAGGCCGCAGATTTAAAAAGAACAAATAACGACCACTCCGTGATGTTTCTACTGCGTTTTCAATAAACTCCACAATAGTATGAGCCTTAAACATTGTACAGCTACCAAAACAGAAGTTACCTGAAGGAGAAACAGAGAAAACTTTAAAACACTGTGACAAACCACTGATTCATTTCGCACATCCTGAAGAAAAGAGTAGTAAATCAAAAATTTCTGATTTACGTTTTATATCGGAATAGTATAGTAAACATGATAATCTACACCCCATGAAAACCATATAATAGTCAGTTCACTAATTCACCACGAGGAGCCACTAGTTTCTCTTTTCTACAGGATTGTTTATTCGGAGATTTTAAGTTTTTTTGAGTTTTGTTTTCACTCTCCTGTAAAATTTACTTTTTTTGATCTATTATACTCTTCTTGGGGATGTGTGATATATGAACATACTTATGGATTGTTGATCAAATGCTGACATAATTATGATTATTAAAATATAGATATTGAACTCAAAAACATATACGACAATAATTTTCATATTTTGTTGAATTGTAAATTTGAATCCAAGTTGATCGCATAAGAAGCAAGTGACTGTAAATTAAAATACAGAACATAGAGATAAAAATGTGTAGAACTCTCCGAAGTTCAATACAACAAATAATTTTATGAAGTTGCCAATTAATTCGCCAGCAATATTACCATAAATATCTTAGATAGTACTCAAAAAGCAACGTACACAATTATTTTCACTTTAGCTTTCTAAGAGATTCTTTGATAAAAAAAATTTAGATTCAAATACTAAAACAATTTTTTGCATTCAATATAAGGCTACAAATTAAAATTGGTGTAGTTTCAAAAATGATAAAATTTAGATATAATAAGATGAAATCATGGATTCGCTTAGCAAAATTAACCGAGATATAAACAAAAGAAAATGATAAACTTTAACAATATTTACAAAAATATCTGCAATAAATAAATACAGTAAACTCATACCCTGGTCATGTTCGATTCGTACATGACGCATTCCATTCAGTTTGAAAGTTAAGGTAAATATATAATGATCATCACTGCTGTCGCGTACAATGAATGATCCGTCAGGTTCGTCAGACAAAATTCTTTCAGCTGCTTCGACTGAAAGGGGGCCCCAATACCACCCGTACTAAAAAACACAAAAATCAGGATTTCTCTCATTACGAATGACCATGATGATTTGCAATTTAGATAGAATTAAAAATCATATGATAATGTCTTTACTTCATTGGTAACTCAATGAATTAATGCATATCATTGTAGACAAACATCCGTCAAGTAATCTATTTATATGTATAACTTACATCTTTGACTTTTTGGATGGAGGTAGTGAAATCGATTGGTGTATCCGCTGCCACAAAACGAGCAGGTGTGGATATATCAGAAGGAGGCAGTGGTGGCAATGCACGTCTGGCACCTAAAACACCACGTCCTGAACTTGACCCTTGTCCTCTTGATTGTTCTTCGCTCTCACTTCCTTCAGCCGATCGAACTCTTCTTAATTTGAAGAAATTGCATAATGTTTGTTTCAAATTTTTAGCTGGTGATTTTTTAGATCGTGTTGGCTTTATTGTTGCATCCGCTTTTATTTCTTCATTTATTTCTTTGAGTTGAATCACATCTTTGGGTTTTTTCATATTTTTAACACTGATGCTAAATGAGTTCTTTTTATTCTTTCTTAAATTATTATCACTTTCAATATTATTTTTAGAAACGGCATCTGATTCTCCTTCAGGAAAGTTGTACCTTACATTATTATTATTGTTGATATTATTACTACTATTGTTAGTTTTTGTTTTTGTCTTCCCACTTTTCAAAGTGTGAATATTTGTTTTACTTTCCGATTCACTTGAACTTGAATAAAGCGCATGAAGATATTTTCTGACCTCCTGCAGTGTCATGTGCATAGGTTCAGTTACAGAATGTTCATTCGAGGAAGTGCCTGGTATGCTATGTCGTTTAGTCTCTTCTTCATGTGTTGATTCGCAAGTTTTACTGTTGGCTCTAGAGAACTTGGGAGGTCTCTTATCTGGTGATGGGCTGGTTATCGACTGGCAGATGCTTCTACCCCTATTTCGATAATCTCTCTGAAGTCTTTTATTTCGAAGTCGTGCACTCCGTGATGGTCTGACAGTATCGATAGGGACGGCATAAATGTCACTGTCGAAGGGAACATTATACATATCTGCAATGTCAGATGCAGTGACAGACAGCGTGTCATGTGATATTGCCTGAGTTATGAAACTAGAATCATCAGTTTGAGGCTGCGTGGTTAAGGAGTTGTGACTACTCGATAACCTAGATGTAAGCGAACTACGAGACACAGGCCGCACAGTTACATGACATGGACTTAAATGAATTAATCTTGGACTTGCATAGCGTTTCATACAATGCTGTTTATCACAGCACATCTTGTGACAAACTATAGCAGCATCACCAAGCATAGACATTGATATCTTAGGCACACGGCTATCACCTTTCTCCAATATTTGATATTTCTGATCATCAAAACTATTGGAATGTTTACTTGAAGTTGGACTATCCTGCAATAAAAATATGATGATATAGATCTATACATATATATATTGTATAAATAAAAAAATAATAATACACAGTATTCACACCTGAAATTGTGGTGGTGGATCTATTGCAGGAATAAGGATCTTGGCGGGACCTTTTTTAACCGTATTAAAATTATCCGCACACATTCGTTCAGAAGCATCTTGAGAATCATAAAGTGATAGAGACTTCTCATCATAATCACTCTCTTGCAGCTGAAAACAAACATGAGAAGTTTTAGGATATTAATTCACCCTTAATAAGTCCTCAAACATGTGTTCATAATTGAAACAGAAATTTTTGTTTGTGAATTTTCGTTGAGATACTCTCTACATTGGAAGCAGACATGGCTACAAAAAATATATTACATAATACACATACATCTAAAAAATATATAAAAGCGTATTTGATTCAAATTAAATGACTATCAGTATCCATCCAAGTACATTCATATTATGATTAATACGATTTTTGTAGTTTTGACCATGATCACTGTGGGAGTATCTTGAAATAAATTTCATCTCATGCAAAATTATTTCATTCAAAGTTATATTTTATAACAAATGTAAAGAATGTATCGTAAAAACATTACCCTTGTTTGATTTAGCTGACAATATTATTAAACATTTTCTTCACAATATTTTTTGTTAGTCAGTCTGAGTGTCTTGCTTAGGTCATATAATATTGAATGTAACATACCCCTTACTACCCGCTAAGTGTTTTTCTTAGTGGTTGTTATTTATGGTATGTTTTGAATGAATAAAATTTTAAAACTCGAGTTGTTTTTTTTTTAAAGTGTTGGGAATCAGGTTAACAAAGTTAACAAAAACAATTCTGGCTATGTTTTAAGTTTTCAGTACATCAATGCAATCCTCTAAATTTTTTTATTGTCAAAAAATAAGCTAGTTATAATATCTATTCTTTTGCAATATGTGTATGAACTCTCATCATCAAATTACATGAGAAAAATGACAAATGCGCTTAAATATTTTAAGTATCAAACTACAAAATAAATTTTAAATGGGATATGTATGTTGCTGGCATAAAATAAAAATTCAAAATGTGCAACGAAAAAATAATTCATAAAATAAAAACTATCCACCATAGGCAACCAAGTAATAGTAAGTCAACTAATAAAAAAGGTTATTTCGTAAATAATTATTGATACATTTTTTTAAGTTTTTTGTGTTGTTCTGGTCTGAATACAAGCTCAGTAATAAAAACTAATGTATTTTAGGTTGAATTATTATTTAAATCAAGCACAATTAAATTGTATAAAATGTGAAGGTTTTTTTTTTGTTATTTACTTCATGAATAACAGTAAAACCTGTATATTATATTGTAACATTATGTATGCACTATCTTCTTCACATAGTAGATAATTTAGTAATGATTATTTTTACACTTAGACTTCCATTAATTCTACAAGAATAAACACTATGAATTTGACAGCATTTGATTGAATACTTTTATTCTACATATAATTACATTGACTTATTGATCATGAAGTCCTACTTATAGTTACTAAATGGCATACACTCAGCGTTTTCATTATAATACCTATGTAGGCACTGTGTGTATAAATGAACGTATTATTGTATAGTATAAATGTCAACAAGTCATAAATGTCAGTTATCGATAGCCATTTATCATAGAATGATTTCAATGTATTATTTATAAAACTGTTTGCCTAATAAGAATCATATCATACATGATGAAGTTTTTTTTCATATAATTGAGCAATCAATAATAACACATTATTATTTACCTCAGACGTGATCGGAAGCCATCCACTGACAGAATCACTAGACACCGATCCACTGGTAACTATTAATCCACTGTCTTCACTCAATAAAGGAGCCTCTGAATGCGCGGAAAATGATGGTGGTGACTCCATTTCCACGGCATCCTTGCCTGTAATATCAAAATTGTGTTTGGCAATATAGTTACACTTTCTCAAAATTCAAGATATTGGTGGTTTTTAAAACGTGACAACAATACCTATACTATTAATAATATGAATGCATTATTACTTCACGTAAATGAATCAGATAGTTTTTACTTTAATTAACGATAAAAAGATAACGAAATAAGTAGAATTGAAAATATACTATTAAAATAAGAGCTGTCAAAAATCCATCTTACCTTCTTCAACAGATCTAAGCCAAACTTCATAAATCACTATGGTAAGTAGAGATGTCCTAAATCAAATCCAAAGTCGAAAATAGGTTTTGAATTACGAAAATATACTTTTTGACTCCTTTAAATGAGAGAATTTTCTTAAAAATCTTTGTTCAAACATGAAAATTGATGAAACGATATTTTTATTATCATCTATATTATTGTTCCTTGAATCCTTGTTTTTATTTTTTTTCTAATAATATTTGAAAACAAAAAAAAGAGGTAGTAAAATTATTGAATAATACGCTTTTTAATAATAAATTGTTCCTTTCAAAATATGTTGTTAATTTTTTATTTCAATTAGTGATCAATTTTATTATGAAATGTTTGTACATCACTATTCACTTTACAAACTACCATAGAGTATTCAGTTGGTTTACTATTATTGTATTCCATGTAAACAAAAGTACAATACTTTTTATGCTTATAAAAAATGTTGTTTTTTCTAGTCTTGATTGGAGGATTCATATTCAAAGGCACGTAATGTCACATACGGTTCTTACCATAGATAATATAATATGTTCTTACTCATCTTGGCGTAACTGAGAATCGCGTATATACGTAAAACAAAATAAATACACGAGCAAGACAGTGAGAGAGATTGAATGTATTCTGTCGATTTGAATGCTCCTTCACAGCATAATAATAATTATAATCACCCGGTTCCAAATTCCTAATTGGGGTCGCTTCGATCTTTTATAAATAAAGATTCAATCAATTTTTCAAATGGTTTTTTTAAATATCTACTTGATTACACCGTTTGACAAAGAGGCTCTTTAACCAATTTATGTCGAAATTAAAATAAGATTAGCAAATATTATATCGTTTAGAAATAATAGTTTAGCAGTCTTCTCTTCGGCGTTAAATTTGATAAATACTCGCTACCATCACACAGCGTCAAAGAAGATTGTGTGGCGTCAGTTTTATTTTAATAAGAAAAATATTAACTGAAATATGCAAATACTATACTATTATGACATAAAAAACTGTCTCTTAATCAAACACATTTTTTAAAAAATAATGCATTCGCAGTGACATATCTATGTTAAGGAAACATGCTCTTTTTAGAAAATTGTATGTGGAATAATCACACCGTCTATTAATACTGTTATACCTATATGATTTTAGTTCAATACTGCAATATGTGAACATGTATTATCTTTTTCATTCTCTTCAGTAAACTTCATATGGTACACCCACTTTCATAAAAAGTTATCAAATATTACATCTTTAGACATTTTAATCCACAAGTAAACACAAAATACACTTTAAAAATAAAATTACAATAATTACATGTATTACAAAATTAATCTTTATTCAATTAAAAAAAGTGTGTCTAGTAATATATAATATAAATGACTGACTAAATTATAATGTGGTATTTTGCTTTTTATTGTTTACAAAACATAGCTCAAATAGGCCTTAACAAAAATAGTGACAGGTTATTGGACTTGGAGAGGAAAATTCTTAAAAGAATATGTATATGGAGGTGTTTGTAACAATAGGAGAGGGGTCAAGGTATCATCACAAGCTTTCTGCTAAATGCAGTGAACTCCCAGAAACACAATACATAAAAGTGAGCAGGCCGTGTAAAAAGAATGAAAATCCAGAATCAACAGAGAGACATACACAGCCAACCATCAGCACATTGTTAAATTGATGTGAATGGACTGTGTAGAGCCAGACACGGAATACTTGACTGAATTACCAGGCGGAGATGGTAGCAGAGACGATTTCTGAAGGTGGTCAATACCTACAGTAAGTAGTAGTCCCGTCCCGTTGATGATGATTGTCAACAGTAAATGAAATTAAATAACATTATTCATCAATTAATTCTAAAGTCAAGTTATTTTTCAAGCCAAGATTCAATCAATTGTGAAACCATTACTCTGGCAGCTTTCAGATGAGGTAGATCTCGATCACTGGATGGATACATATTTGCACAGTGGGCTGTTCCTAAAAATATTCTTTAATTTAAAAAAAAGCAATTGCAAATAGGTAATCAAATTTATTTTGAAAACAGAGAAAATACTTTATAATCATTCATTATTCCATTTCTAAGTACAAAAATAACAGAGCAATCATATTTACCTGTAATATATATTGCTGGTGCCCCGTTTTCTTTAGTTTTGGTTATTCCCAAGGCATGCCATGGATCAATACTCCCATGCACGTAAACAATTTTATTAGCTTGAATATTTAAATCACCATATATCATATTGGTCCTTCTGACAGCATTTTCTAGGTATTGCGTGTTGAATCTGTTGCAAATATTTCAATTATGACAAATTTAAAAGCATTGAAACATTTACATTGTGTCAACTTTGATGTACATTTATATAAATTGAAACATCACAGTAGCCAAATCAAAAAATTCTTCAAAATACTTTAAAAACATTTTTCTTTACATTTTTAAATTGCTCCAGTTAAGTAGGAGACAATGATATACATTTTTTTGTGGTATTGAAAAATATTATGATTTTAAAATAACGGAAACATACTCACTTTACGCCAAATATATCTGAACATTGCTGAAGAAAGAACTCTACCGGAAATTCATTTGAAAACGTTTCTGATTCTGCACTTGAAGTTTGATAAAATCCAAATTCATTACATGTCTGATACATCCATTGTCGACCTGTCAATAAAATAAATTAAATAATATATTCGTAACAACACTAACTTATAGTAGCTCAATGCCATTAACAACATATTAAATCAATAGGGCTATAAAACTATGTATGGTATAAATAAATATCTTTTTTCATTAAATAAAAAAAATGTAACAAACAATAAATTGAGAATCCAATAAATAAAATTAGACTTTATACTAAACATAGATGAAAAAAATTTCATTTTGCATTTAGAATTGAAGCTTGTTTTAAAAAATCGTATTTTTTACAATTCATTAAAAAATCTGTGTAATATATATCGACTGTGGAAAGGAAAAAGGACGTAACCCACACACAAAAAATATTGTGTATTGCCCCAACAAAACGTGTATTAAATTATATACATTGTAATTATCGAAAAAAAACATTTTGAAAAGACGGAGGAATAAATCCTTTTGCCTTTCTACAGTCAATATATTATATTTGTGTATAAAAATATAGTGTACTAGCACATCTTGTATATGCAATATATGCAATATTTTTTGGTGTGGTTTACGTCCTTTTTCCTTTCCACAGTCGATATGTAATGAAATGAAATTACAAAAATTCCATAGCAGGGAATAGGTGAACATAAATGCATATTTTTAACAGGCAATATAATCGGTAAAATCTTACCTCCTTCACCAGCAGAACTATTCCAGTTAACATTGTGATAATTATCAATCATATTTTGATATTTGTAATCTAAGCATGTCTGGTTGTTGACTTCTAATAAAACTGAATTCACATTAGCTAGTCTATCTACAGCACTTCCAGCAGTTTCATCAGTCATAATTCGACATACCTATTGAAATTCAAAAACAAACTTTATAATTTAAATTATTAATGAGCACAGATATTACAGCAACATTATTAAAAGAATAAATTAACTAAATTTCAAAATGACTAACATTAAAATGTAATGCATTAATTACTTACTAGATCAATAGTTATATTAGACATCTTGGCTGATTCTCCGATACGGTTATCTTTATTATATTGGACTACCCCAGCAAAATTGCTAGCCAATGATTCATAAAAACTTGAGCGATCAAGTTTAGTAGCTTTTTCAATTTTATCACAAAGTCTGTGAGGAAAGAAACATTTCTATTACCATTATGAAAATATATAACAGGCTGCAATTTTAATAATAATATTGTCTAATAACAAAGTTTTCATACAATCATTTTCAAATTACAAAATATTTCATAAAATACTCATACCTGAATTTTTGATCCACACTTCTTTGACCGATCATGTGCGCAAGTAAAGTACTAAGCTGTTTAAAACCGTCTCTCACAGCATCCACACAGCTATCACTGCTTGTCCGTAAAGCATCAACTACTACACTATAGTATTCTGAAACAAAAGTCAACTATGTAAAACAATTCTATATTTATACATAATACTAGTGAGTACCTGGCATGCATTGCAATGCCACTCAAAGAAAGAAAGGGTTTGTATTTTAATTCTGTTTATTGAAGTGCTTTTGGATTAGAGGTCTGCACGGGCCGAAATTTCATAAAATTACCCGGTCCGAGCCCATCTTCGTCAGGCCCGGCCCGGCCTAAACCCGAGTCTCAATATCACACTTGTTACCCGAAACCCAGATTCATTTTTTTAATATAGTAATTCATTTATACTTTTCAAACAATATAAGTCATTGTTTCCATATTTCCAACGATATTCATAGCACATGTGAAATAAATAATTTAAGTTGTGAAAACTATTGCCTTGTGACTGACTCATAACCCGAACATAGTATGAAATATTTTTCTTTAATTTGAATTCCTTACCTGGGCTCGGCCCGAACCCGAATCTGGATTGGCTTTACCAGCCCGAGCCCGGGCCGGGTAAAGGTTCGCAGGTCAAGCCCGGGCTCGTGCAGGCCTCTATTTTGGATATAGGTTTGTTTTTCCGTCGGGTTCAAAGATGTCGCTAGTTGTATGTATTTGATTCTTTTTTTTAGATTCAAATTTTTTTTTTTCAAAAACCTTCACAGATATGCGCACAACAACTCTCCAAAGTTTGGTCTAAATGGGATGAATGGTAAAGGAATGCATAGAGGATAAACAAACGAATCTTCATTTTTATATTTATAGAAGATTAATAGTAACCCTGTTGTTTATATCACTGATGAAAAATCTAAAAATATTGTACACTACTAAGTAGAGATTGCAATCCCAAGATCCAGGATCCTGCCTGTTTTCAGAGTTCAAATAATATTTAAATAATATACAAAGGAAAATGAAAAAATGTCTCCAATACTTTTCATTATTAATATATAGGATTCAGCAGATTTTTTCTATAAATTTCAAGGAGGGTTATTTAGTAATAAAGGATTAATTATGATCAATAATCTTTTTCTTTGCATAAAATCGTATGTGATAAATTATTTATGATATTTTTATAATATAAGGAGCCTACAGCCAATCGATATAACAGTACAGGCAAAGAATAAATAATGCAAAGCATAATATTTACGGTAAGGAATGTTTTTTATGTATGAATAAGCGTTCAGCAAAACACACATATCTGTGCACCCGGATCTCTGTTTGATAATAAACTTACCCATAAAGTCCACTTTAGCCAAAAGTGGTCCACTCGATGAGACTGAGCCATGTACTAAGTGAGGGTATTTTAATCTCATCCATGCTGCCAAAGATCCTGGATATGATCCACCAAATAATATCCATTTTTTTGATGAATCAAAATTGAATTTTTCATTCATTGAGATAATAAAATTTGCGAGATCAGCCAAAGCTTGTTCCGAATTAAGATAAACCAGATTTTTTACACTCATATCTCTGTAAAACAATTTATAACATAAGAAACATAATATTTATTGATGGTAAAATGAAAAAGTTAGCATCCACATTTTATAACTTTTAGAAATTATAGTAATATATTAATAATTATAGTAATATGTTTATAGTAAAAATAAATCAAATAATATTATGATTTGTAGAAGTTAATTGAATGATTTGCTTGCAAAACTATTTGATTATATTTATATGTCTGATAATCTTTTAAAAGGTCACAAAGAAATAGTTGTGTATCAGATGTTTTTGTTTTTATATCTGTTGAGAAATTTCATTTCAATGTTTTCGATATCGATACATACTCTGTTGGATGACTTTTTCCGTAGAATCTGTGTTCCAATTGAAAGCAGAGGGCCCCAAAATTTTTAGCATACTCAATCCATTGACCTGCTATCATCCACTTTGCTGATGCTTCCCCTTCTCCACCAATCATAAGAAATACAGGAGCATCAGTTGCGTTTCTATTGAATTCATCATTTGTAAAAAATCTCTACAAGGAAAAATACTATCTTGAAAACAATCACATTTATTATATTAATAATTCAGGAGGCTATAAACCTATTGACGTGTATCTCAATATTTGAAACATACATTTATTACCAGAATAATGCTTATAGTTCTACATTCCGAAAAGTAGTGTTTATTTAAGTATTTCACTGCCATGTTTCTTTTGTTTTTTCAAAACATATACACATACAAAGGTTTAGGTGTAAAGAAAAATAAAGGTGTAGGTCAATACAATTTTTAGTTTTCAATAACAATGTTTTAATTATGTATATGTTGGCATTGGTACTACTATTTTCCACGATTTTTTGCTAAATTGAAAATATAAGAATCTCACGTGACACATTTTTTATTAATTTCTATATAGTAAATGTGTTGAGTAAAGCATCTGGTAGAAAAATATAACGTTATTTTCTGAATAAAAAGTTCATACTTCGGATTATTGAGATTTTGTACACTTCCATGTATTTTGTCACTAACGACCCGGGTTTCGCCTTTCGGCATCTTCAGGCATTCGAGCACACGAATGGACTCGAACTGAGAGACAGTAAACAGTGTCTAACGCTTATATAGAAGATAAAAATGCGACAAATATCATTTACGAGGCAATACATTATACGTCTGAGAGCCACACCGATACCTGAGTTAAAATTTCGGAAATCGCCCTAATCCTTATTTTGTAAACACCATATTAACAGAGTGGCGAATTGCCGAAGGCGAATTGCCGCTTTTCAACTTCTTTTAGAAATACTAGTGATTTTACAATTATAATAGTATTGTGGGTTTTGACGGGATGTAATTCGACGAATGGGTAAATATATACAATCATTCCACATTTGGTGACATCTGTTAGGTGTTTCAACGTATCGGATATAATAGCGGAGAATTAGGAAGGTTCAGCTGCTCATTCAAGATTGGTAATGAGTTTAACTGGGCTCTATTAATTTCTAAAATTTCCTGATAAAATAATTTATGATCCCCCATGTTTTTATGCAACAGTTTAACCCCATCATCCGCATTAAACGTATGGTTCTCCATTAGCAAGTGATTTGCGAATGTCGAAGTTTCTTTTTTTAATCTAAAGGCAGCTAAATGTTCTGATACCCTTATATCTAATGTACGTGTGGTTTTACCCACATAGAAATGTTGGCAATCATTGCATTGTAATTTATAAATACCAGATTTGTTCTTAAAGTTTACTCTATCTTTATTGTTAATAAGTAATTTGCCTAGAGAGTTTTTGCAATAGAACGCCGGTCTAACACTATCAGCGAGTTGTTTTTTAATTTTAAAGCTTGTACAACCTAAATAACTAATTCTATGCCAGATTCTGGGGCGGTCTGTGTCTTTAGACAAGTTCCCGAAATATAGCATCTTTTCTGCTAATTTACGTTGTTTTTTTGATACAAGACTATCTATAAGAGACGCCTCATAGCCATTATTAATGGCAATTTGTTTAATAATGTTTAGTTCGTTTTCAAAATTAAATTTATTTAGAGGTATAGTGACTAATCTGTGAACCTGAGAATGGAAAGCAGCCAATTTATATGAGAAAGGATGGTCTGAGCTAAAATCAATGGCCACATCTGAAAACGTCTGTTTTCGGTAAATTTTACCTTTAATTTTGAAAACGAACTAACGAACTAAACATTATTAAATAATCCAAATTTAATATTGAAATTCCATCAAGCACCCTCAGTCGATGTCTTAAATTATATCTTAAATTAGTTCATACTTCATTTTCTTTAATTGGATTTGCACCGTTTTCTACAAGTACAATTCAGATAATTTGGTTGAATGGCTTGATCTAAGGTAATTTTCATAAAAATCTAAGCATAATGTCTATAATTAATTAGAATATTTTTCACTTTTAAGGTGTTAACTGTCAACTCTTGGTGGAAAGACATTATATTTTAAAAAATAAAACACAATTCATTTGTACTACTTCCACATATTTATAATGATCAGGACCGGTTTCGCTCATCACGAGCATTACCGAAACCGGTCCTGATCATTATAAATATGTGGAAGTAGTACAAATGAATTGTGTTTTATTTTTTAAAATAGAATATTTTTGTTTAAGCTAAAGATTATTTTCAGTTTCAGAGATCTAAGTTTGACATGCTTGCATTATTGGCTAACTCAATATTTATTAAGAAATAATGCATTTTTATTTAATGGCATTATGGGAGAATGTTTTGATATAATCACATATAACATATCTTTTTATTGATTTAATTGGCATTTACTTGGTAGAACTCCATTATAATAGATAAAATAACAAAGTATTTAGTTCTACGATGGCGTAAAGCCGAAATAGCTATCAACTACCTGATAAAAAAAATTGTAGAACTAAATACTTTGTTATTTTATCCCAACATATCTTCTTATTTAACACTACACAAAAGAAGCTTGTGTGTCCAAAATAATCAATATTCTTTGAGTTCTAAAGGTCATAAAACCAAATCTAAGCAATATACTTATTCAGTAAATACAGGGAAGCCCCGATCTATCATTCTTGCATTCATCGTTTTCCCCGCGTGTATTGTTCATTTTTTAAAGTACTGGCCAAACACCCATAAAACAATGTGAAATAATCACTCATTCATCGTTCTTCAATCTAACTTATTAATCGATTTACCGTTTTTTAAGAGTCGCTTTAAAAATGAATAACCGGGGTTCAACTGTAATATAAGTTTTCCTACCTGTTTCCATGTTCTGGTATCAGTAGGGCTGAAATGATCTAACTGTTGCTCAAACCATTCATCTGGTGGCAACTCAACACTTTTTGGAACAAATGGCGTCCCATAATTTCGCAAGCGGTGTCGAGAGAATAGACTTTTCTTATTCAAATCTGCATTTACAAAAACAGATGAAAGTAGGGTTATACCGAGTATTACAAAAGTCTTCGAAACCATCTCAGCAGCGATTCGAGACAATATTGACTTATTTCTATCCGATTTCGACCACAAATGTACAATGCGACACCAATGCAAATGATTAGGGTCGAACTTTCAACTATAATCTGATTTGATTAGTTTGTTTATTATTGTTGAACTTTGACAGCTGTAGTAAATAATATTATTTTTATAATAAATTATCTATGGTTATAGACGTCACATATAATTTTTACATTTGGAAGCACAAAACAGCGTAGGGAAGGCCACAATAAGCAGCAAGGAAAGGGCAAATTATTTATTAGGACTCATTTAATTATCATTTTCTCAAAAAGATATCCCACAACATTGACATAAATAAATAAAGGCCTTTTCAGGGTTTTTCAGTAGGCACATTTGGGGTACGTGTCATTTCTAGTTTTTTTTTCATTAATCTTAATTATTATCTTTATTTCCAACATTACCGTCATACCTTTAGTATAAAATTTCATTATATTTAAGATATCAGGCACGTTGATAGCAAGATATTCTCTTCGTTAAACATCATCCGTAAATGGCTAACTATTCAGAGCATGATGATTTTATACGACTGGTTAAAAATACAGCGACCTGCTGCAAAATGACCCCTAGCCTTTATTGTAAGTTATAAATAGGCATAGATAGAAGAAGATTCTTTGAACAAATGTCACGAAAATAATACGTTTCGTTCATAATTGTTCTTACTTTAAAAAACAAATATTAATCTCGCATAAAATTGTATTCTTCAAAAACAAAACATTGGTGCTAGCATACTATTTGAGTTTTGTCAATTTTATGAGTACGCTCTTATGGATGTCTGGATGGTATAATAAACATCAGTTTTTGTATACAGCAATTCACAATCGGTATTGAGCTACCTACCTAATATTGTATTTTAAAAGTGGATGGGAACAAAAATGTAATTCCGAGTTATTTTATTTTCTTGAAACAATCTCAATCTTAAAATAAATAACAATGTATATTTTACAAACACACACTTCATACTTATTTATCCATTATAATATTATCTTTACAGATGTATTTGTTTATATACAATCTTTTTATGTATTCAAGTTGTAACCACTTAGGTATATTATATCATTTCCGTTTCGAATCATTATACAATTATTCTTCTTTTGTAATATTTCTCTGTAAAAATGAAAATGTATAACTTTAGAAAACACAAATTATTTTGAATAGTACATTTCTGAAATCAAATAAAATTTAGTGTAAAATTCAGTCTTTAGTGCAAAGATCCTTCTCAAAGTGGCAAAACACATTTCAAATACTATCGAATTCATCGAGAAAATAAAGCTTGTCGAAATAAAAAATAACATCTCTCGTAGACAAAGTACTCTTTGAGCCGTATTAGACTAGTATCATAGCTTTTGCTTATTATTATTTTATTAACCAATTTATTGTTTAAATGTATGGTAACACTAGAATATAGATATATTTTTCAAATTGATAAATTAAAAAATCTAATAAATAAACTTTAACTGAATGATTGCAATGATGCACTGCAATGACTCTCCATTTAAATGCAAATTAATAGACATTTTTCAATAATTATGCAATTATCTCCAAAAACTAGAAAATTTAAATTAATTACTTATTACATATTTTATTATTAATAGGTATATAAAATAGTACACATCTACTCATTATTGTTTCTTGTACATTTAACTTTATTTCTTTGAATGTGTAAAAACTTCACTTTTCCCAGATTGTTTTGCTTATTCCTTAGATCCAAGATATTCAATTAGGTACTAATATTCAATAAACTAACTTTCACAAGCTATGTGGTTTTAATGTGTGGTATGAAGTTATTTATAAAAAAGGGTTTATTTTTGTAATGTTTTAAATCGAATGCAGGTTTTCCCAATCAATACATCCCTTTACATATTCAAAATATCTGTGACGGACTAAGTTTTATTTGCATTCTAATTTTATGATTATCAAGAGTAAGAATTTTACTTATCATGTTACGAATGACATTTCAAAACATATATATCAAGATAAACAAAATTTAACGATTCAGCAGTCACGGTCTTCCCCTGAGACATCTGGAAATTTGTAATCCATGGGTTAAGTAATTTTATTTCTTATTTAAATTTACCTACCCAGTAATTACTCGATTACTTATGCAGTCTGGACTGTATGAAAAAGTTCTTATATGACATCAATGATTATACTATGCACCCAAGAATGCATAGGTTTAATTAAAGAGGTTCTTTTAATTGATTATTTTACTGTGGCTGAGAACACTCGTAATAAACAAAAAAACTTAATGCCA
This sequence comes from Himalopsyche phryganea, assembly GCA_022494535.1. NCBI lineage: Eukaryota > Metazoa > Arthropoda > Insecta > Trichoptera > Rhyacophilidae > Himalopsyche > Himalopsyche phryganea. The sequence continues at coordinate 1,926,383 of JAGVSL010000019.1, read as the reverse complement.
ATGTTATATTATTATCTTTGACAATGTGAGCATAATTAAATTCTCATTATTGTATAAATTGTCAAGTAAAATTAATGTATAACGCTAAGCATTATTTTTGTCTCTGATAATGACCATCCAACATTTCTAATGAAATTTTGAATAATATAAATAATATGTTATGGCAATGTATGGTTTTGTTATGGAAGTTATTTATCAAATTTATTAGCCATTGTGATTATTTATGCAACTTTACAATGAATAAAACACCGCAAAAAATAATGTAAAATAAGAATATCATTTATTTTCCGCAAATATACAAAAAATCATTAGTATTCAGTATTAAAAGACACATATCATCTTATATATATAAACAAAAACTTTGAAATCATCACCAAAATGGTAAAATAAATAGGTAATTTATTAACTAGAAAAAATCATACCTAGTAAATTCATTGGTGGGCAACCATGCCAAAAAAGAAAAATCATATACAGTTAAATGCTAAATGAAAACTGGCAGAGCACTATTTAATATTATTACCCTTTGCACTCTCCCCCTTACAATCTCCCAACTCATTTGAAAAATCTGGGGATCAAAGAATAAACTATTTTGATCTATTCTCAGTTTCCAAAACATAAATTTTGGTCACACTTATGATCAAAACTAAAATAATGGGTAGAAGTATTTATTATAAGATAATCAATTTTATATGCTCTAATCTTATTTATAAGATTAACAGCCTTTTAATTTGTACAGTTTTTAGCTATAAATATCCTTCATATAGAGTAGAGACGGAGCACTTTCCAGTTGGTGTGAAATGGGGAGCCTTACACTGTTGATCCGACCTAGGAAAGAACATTTTAAAATTACAGATTTGCGGCATGCAATAAAACAGAGAGAATTATAGAACATTAATCTTATCACTTCCTCATTGAATGTGTCGTTTTACTCTTATTTTTTTTTAAGTATATAATTGCTGTATTACACATCAAAATCATCTTAGATTTCCCATAATAATAAATAGAAGAATGTGTATGAAAATTCAATAATCCAAATTTAATATTGAAATTCCATCAAGCACCCTCAGTCGATGTCTTAAATTGTTTTAAATTGGGATTTTTGAGATTTTGTACACTTCCATGTATTTTGTCACTAACGACTCGGGTTTCGCCTTTCGGCATCTTCAGGCATCGAAAGGCGAAACCCGGGTCGTTAGTGACAAAATACATGGAAGTGTACAAAATCTCAATAATCCAAATTTGATATTGAAATTCCATAAAGCACCCTCAGTCGATGTCTTAAATTAAATTGTTTTAAGTAAGTGTAAATAATCAGAATCCTACATTGTAATGATGAAATAATATCTGTACAAATCAAGGTGAGTTTGTGTTCAAATGATTTCATTTATTTCACACTACTTATCAGATTCGCCCAGCTACAAGATAATTAGTAATTGCGACACTCCATCAAAAAAATGTTAGTGTAATTAAGTCGGCTTCCTTTTAAGCAAAAATGAATAATCGTAAAATGGACATACGTGTTTTAATGAGTTTCCTTGAAGTTATTATTCTGCTTTCCTTTTAGAATTATACTTACAATAATCTTAATTGGGGTTTATCTGATCAACATTTAAGTGAGCGATAAATCTAAGTCTCATTTGTAAAGCTGGTCTTAATCTTCTGATGATTCCTTCAACTTCACTCTTCATCATGTCCCCAACAAACATATATTTTATATGATATCTAAGAAACACAGTTAAGGACAAAAAATCTAAATAATTTCATAAAAATGTAAAACCACAAAAATAACATATCGTCTTTCTACTTATAGTCATAAATAAATGTAAATTGAAAGTTTTCAAATCTTAATTGCACTGATAAACGAAGAAACGCAAAATTTTCTGTACACTTTCAACTATATGTGATCACATTAAATAATGTAATAAGTTTTGACTTAGATGCAAAAACCAAATGATTGCACTTACAGTAAATATGTTACCCCGTTTTAAATAAAAGGGTTTATTATAATGTTATTTCATTTTTGATAAATTTGGCAGAGATTTTTTCGGTGGTATTTGTCTATGGTATTTACGTTTTTCTAAAGTTACTGATATAAATGATTTCAAATAAATATTACAATTTTCAAACATGCTGAATTGTATTGAAAAGGATACAGTAGATCACAAATCGGGTCAATATAGCTCAGATGATTTTGAGCCTTGTCAATTTGAGCCAACAATTCGTACAACATAATTGTGATGTCAATAACAGCCCGAGGTAGATCCAAATTAAATCTTTGTAAAAATGGTCCAACCAAATGACAAAGAAAAAGAAACTGAACCTCTGTTCTCACTACGCCAAATAATTTTTCTTTAATGAACCTGCAAATTCAAAAAATTCGTTAGTGTACAATAGCCAAACTTCAGTTCACATAAACTCTGCAAAATAATCCTGGGCGCAATCAACACACCAACTCATCATATAAAGATCAATAGGTATTCAAAAGCAGTAACTCATTGCATGGCCATTTTGCAAAAGAGCGAAATAAATTGTGATTTACTAGTAATAATTTATTATTAAGGCTTTTATTAATTTAATATATCGACTGAGGGGGCTTGATGGAATTTGAATTGTTCAAATTTGATATCAATTTTTAACCTCTTTTATTTGATAATTTTTCATATTGGTATTTCGCCCTCCTGAAAAATGACCAAAATTGAGACACTGCTTTCTTTGGGTCAATTTGTCAATTATTAACAACGTGGTTAATATACATTTCAAAAATTTTGAAAGGTGTATTACTCAAATTAAAATGATTTTATTGGATTGAAGTTTACTCACTGTGGTACTTGTGCTATTTGACCGACTCCTGCATGATACCACATAGAATGAGCTAAGGCCAATGTAAAACTGAACTTGTTTTCTAAAAGGGCATCCCTTGTAACTGTAAGATTGAAGAGTTGGAATGGTGAATTGCTATATCTCCAATCAGCCATCTGTGGACTTGTTATCACTTCAAATATTCTGTCATGAAGAACTGAGCTGTACGAATCAGGTAAAGCTGCCATCAATAGACCAATTGCATTGATCCAAGAATGCAGCTGTGTTGAAGGAATAACGGTAAATCCTTTGCTGACAACATCAAGCAGGCTATTTCCCACTATCCTCGGTACAAGAGGCAGAGACATCAGTTCCACACAAGTCACATGAAGAGCATGTGCTGAAGGATTTGGAAACTCATTGAATCTCCAATCTGTAATAGGGAAATGTGTTTTTCCTGCCATAGCTGATATATTTTTAAGGAAATTATTAATAGATTGAACTAACAAATAAACAGTAGCAAATTTTGTGAAATAAAAATTTGAATATATCTGTGAAAAAAGATGAATAAATATGCTTGTAGATTAATAAACTTATGAAATATGCATTGATAATCATAATGATGTCATTATGAGTTCCAACATTTCATCATTTCATTTATAAATTTCGCTTGCAAATTCAAAGAAATAACATAATAATTAATAAAGCTACTAAATATTCAGTTACACACGTAAACAATTTTTCGCGCTAAAACCCTGTTATCATATAATATTACACACAAATTGTTTGTTAATATGATAGATGTTTATAATATTAAAAGCAATACAAATTGTAGTCAGCATAAATTTTTTTCCAAGCAATCAATTGAAAAAAAATAATTGATCAACCAATATTTATACCTCAGCCTTAGATGTGTGATATTTATTGTGTTATTAAAATATTGTTGATGCAAGTGATTTACATTGTTTATGTAATTTACCATAGAATTTTCATATTTCACAAGTCGTAAAATGTTTTAAATTTATAAAGGATACTGTCAACTATTCTTCTAACCAAAGCAAGGTAATAATTGAGTTCTGGCAACCAATTGGTGGCTTCTTGCTCTGTTTTTGAAAGATAATTCTGGAATGTCTCTGAAACTGCCCACCCAGCTGGCCTAATATCCTTCAAAGATCCAAGAACGGCACTGACCAGTTTCCGTTTAAGTGGAGGACGGTCCCTCAATTTGCGCTCATAGTAATGAAGTGTATTATACAAGTAGGTCACAGGTCGATCTATAAAAAAATGATTTGATTACAATTTAGAATTTTCATGATGAAAATTTACATATTTACGATAGCATTGCAGTATTGAACATGACAGAACAAAGGAACAGGTAAACATAGAAATATATAAAATGAGAACCAAGAATAAGATTTAATTTCTTTTTTAAAGCATATTAATTTTGTCCAAGTAAAAATATTCATTTAGCCTAAAATTGGCAAAAACAAAAATTTACCATAACGTTTATTTTTATGACATACAACTACATTGTAGAATTATTAGCTTATCCAACAATTTTATTGTACCACTTAATACGCATTGCACATTACAACAAAACAATAATGTGCATATTTAATAGTTATAAAAGAAAATTTCAAAAAAAATAATTAAACAATTAAACTCTCTTATAAAGTTGTCGTTTATGGAATTATTAGTTTTATATTCTAGACTGATAATATGCAAAACGTTGCTCGCATTTCTAGATAAAATAATAAATTCAGATAAAAGTATGTATGAATACAAAAATGAAATAAAATGGCTTAAAAGGAGAATGAATATTATTGACAGTTATTCGCGTTGTTGCTATTATTATTATGCAAAATTAGAATCTCAATTAAACTTTATTTTTTTTCACTGCATATAAATTTATGAAACTTGATCTTTCTCTAATTTCCTGTAATTAGAAATAGACAAAGAAAACATTTCACTAAAATTAGTCACATATTTCTTACAAATTCGATTAAATAAATACAAATCAATAAAAATAGATGATATAGTTGCCAAGATCCAGTTATAATTTCATGTCAGAACAATACCAATGCAATAGAACCTTCTATTATTTATTAAAATGAAAGACAATGTTAAATTTTGATAATGGCTGCATTTCACAGACCTGCGAAGCTTAATTGGTAGTCTAGTCGCTGTGGCATTTTATTCATCAAATATTAAAAGTAAAAAGACAATACGCCGATAACATTTACTACTTAAATCATTATGCAGTTAAACATGACAGATTTTAAGCGAACATACCATGAAACTTATAGAGACATCCAAGATGATCTAAGAGCAGATCAAGACTTTTGCTGACTTGGGGTATTTCAAGGAATCGGTGCACCACAATATCCAATACTGGAATAAATCTCAAACAAACATTACTAAGATAAACGGGTAGCGAGCCACCATATTGTCCCGCAGCCTCTTCAGGTGCAAATTTTTCCGGGTACTTGCGGTGGAAGCTCAAATGTTTCTCATGCCTGCAAAACAAGGAAAATATTAATCATACAAATCTATAACTAGAAAGCAAAGTACAATGCACGTATGCCGGATATTGCAACAGTTGTAGTGTCTAAGGTTAATTAAACATCTTATTTCAATTTTCATTTTGAAAGCAATCAGTCACTTGCATATAAAAAAAATTCTAGTAAAATATGAGCACTCAAACAATAGCTGCTATAAATAAATTTTAATAATGAATGCCTTTTTTCTCATCTATCATATCAATTAGCTCAAAGACAAACAGGCGATGACCTGAATATATATTTATGCATTGTTTTCATATATTTTTAACTGAATCAACATTTTTTTTATATACAAGACTATTGATTAAACTAAGACTAAGACTCTTGACTATTGATAAAATTAATATAATTAATATAACTAATATAATTGAGTGAAAATTTAAATATCTAAAGTGTTCCTTATTAGTAAATTATGTAAAAAATACTCACCAATTACTTTGCTTCCAATGTTCCGGTGAATTCTCTTTTACAAACTCTTGAGCACGATTTCTAACTTCAGATCCTTTCAATAGCAAAAGTTGAATAATATAGAAGCATACCTGTGATTCATTAAGATCGGGATTAGCTCGTAATGCCTAAAAAATACAGAAATATATGAGATCATTACATATGCTAAGTTATGATGCGTATAGGTATATGTCGATAATTGATGAAGACTGAAAAAATGTAGACAAAAAAAATCTTACCAAGCACAGAACAAGCCTGTCAATTGTAACAATGTTATATTTCCAAATGATATCATTGATTGCATCGACACATTTGTGAATATGAGGACCACCTGCAGGATTGGTAACTTCAAATACTAAATAATCACAGAATTTACGGAGGTGTGCTGACAGCGCTCGAGCGCCAATACTTTCTAGGATTCTGAAATACAATTGAAAAAATGAAACCAATATCAATTTAAATTAAGGAATAAATTTAATACACTTAACCTGTGGTGGAAAAACATAAGATATCATGAAATTACTAGGTAAAATATTCGACAAATTCTCATTAGATAAAAATAAGCCAAAAAGGTACTTTTGGATTATTGAGATTTTGTACACTTCCATGTATTTTGTCACTAACGACCCGGGTTTCGCCTTTCGGCATCTTCAGGCATTCGAGCTCAGTTCGAGTCCATCCGTGTGCTCGAATGCCTGAAGATGCCGAAAGGCGAAACCCGGGTCGTTAGTGACAAAATACATGGAAGTGTACAAAATCTCAATAATCCAAATTTGATATTGAAATTCCATCAAGCACCCTCAGTCGATGTCTTAAATTATAGTATTAAGAAATGTTTAATTTGTTCACTAAAAATTTCAATATCAAATTTGGATTATTGAGATTTTGTACACTTCCATGTATTTTGTCACTAATGACCCGAGTTTCGCCTTTCAGCATCTTCAGGCATTCGAGCGCACGAGCAAACTCCCCGTTGCTGCATCCTATACGTTGAAACACCTAACAGATGTCGCTAAATGTGGAATGATTGTATATATTTATCCTTCCGTCGAATTGCATCCTGTCGAAACCCACAATGATGGTAGTAGTTGGAAAGCGGCAATTCGCCACTCTGTTAATCCGTTGTTTACAAAATAAGGATTAAGGCGATACTCGAAATTTCAACTCAGGTATCAGTGTGGATCCTAGACGTATAATGTTTTGTCTCGTAAATGATATTTGTCGTATTTGTATCTTCTATATAAACGTTAGACACTGTTTACTGTCTGTCAGTTCGAGTCCATTCGTGCGCTTGAATGCCTGAAGATGCCGAAAGGCGAAACCCGGGTCGTTAGTGACAAAATACATGGAAGTGTACAAAATCTCAATAATCCAAATTTGAAAAAAAACTGAATGATATATTTGCTGACCTGTTTACGATTTGATTTTGTATGATCAATGTTTACAATGTATACAAGAAACCTACTTAGTTCAAATAAAATTTAAAAATTTCTTACTTGTAGGCTATAGGACTTATTCTGTCAGTTTCAAATATCATTTTCCACAACAAACATAAAAACAATGGAGTCCCGGGAACTGAGAAATGCGTAATAATATCGTTTTCATTAGTCATTGATGTCCATTTTCGATATTCTTCATCCACAGACTTTTTAAGGAGCTGCTTGTTTTCTTTTAGTACGGGATTCTAAAGGAAACGGCACATATTAAAATAACTGTATACATAAGAATAATATGGTAAAAATATAACTATGCAATGATTGAACTTTTTATTACCTGTGAAAAGAATTCTATAAGTACTGGTGGGAAACATTGGAGGGTATGTTGAGACCACAAATGTGGAGTACTTTGCATTATAGCACCAAGAAGTTCCTTGCACCATGATCCGTCGCCACCTAAAAATACAATGACCACTGAATCAATACAAACAGAGAAAAAAAATAAATAAACTAATATCGATGACATTACATAAATATGTGGATCATTGAATTATAACAGTTTGAAATGATTCTTTTAATATGAGAAATCAGTCTCTGATTTGCCAAATTACCTGTACCGGTAACATGCATTGCTCTGGCTAATGTAAGCACCAACGCTCGGTTAAGTTCTTCGCTTTCAGCCGATACAAGAGGTTTTGGCTCTGATAAAAAGCGAGACAACTGCGGCTGAACTTCTCCGCTCCCCAATCCGGTGATTAAACGTAGAGCAGTACTCTCAACACTGTAAAAAGAGACATTAAATGTTAGCAAAACTTTTACAGTTCCTAAGTTTTGAAACCATGTAAAATATATTATTCACCATAAATGTAGCTGTGTTTGATTAGTCTGTGGTACTGCCGCCAATGAATGGAGGTGTGATAGTAGTTGTACTCTATAATGCGGCTGTATGTGGTGCATTCTATATGAAAACATGTCCAACAAGGTGTATAAGATACCCCAAGCATGAGATTTAAACACAGTTGACAATAGCGTATCTGAAAACATTTCAACAATTAGTATTACTATTATGTGAAAATTATTTGTAAAAATAACTTAAACTTGACTGTCTGAAGATGCTTCTCAAAGAGGCTAAACACATTTCACATTTAGTTACACAACCAATGGAATAACAAAGTTATCAATTTTAATTTTAGATTAAAAATGAATTTCTACAAAGTTGCTGCCGAATCCATCGAAAATGTAAAAATAACTTACTTATGAATGCTTTAATTCCTAATGATTCTATTTCTGTATAGACAAGCAATCTGCTATAGGTCTCCACCAAAGCTGGTGCCATATTACAGTTTCCTGGCATATTTGATTTATTTTGTGCAAGCTTTGAAACATGAGATACGATGGAATGAATCAATGCCATTTTGGAATGAACTGTTAAACTATCTAAAATGCACATAGATAATGGCACAGTGGGTAAATTTCCAGCAGGGTTAGTGCTTGGAAGAGATTTTTGACTTCCTAAAATAGTATCAACCAATGCTGCCATAGGCCTCGTAAAGTATTCTTGATTCGTGGAGTAAGCATTGCAGAGTAAAGCAATTCTGAAATCAGATCCCATGCAAAGTGAAGCGTTGCTGGTTGGCATAACCAAATGCTGTAGAAACCTAAAATAACATCAAACAATTTTATCAAAAATGAAAAAATATTCATTACTGAGATATATATCCATTAAGTTATTCTTACTCATAATGTAACTTTAAAGTGTGCGGAATAGGCCTATGCATATTAATATGTTCAGATTGTGCTTTCTTCAATAGATGCATCCAAATACAAGTGATAGCCATCTGGTGAGTACAATGAGCACGGCTAAAATCAGGTACAGCGAGAGGTTCTTTCTCAGAATACAATAAATCATACAGCTTCAAAACAGGCAAGAAATTAGACAAGGGGTTTCTCTGAATGCTGCCTGATATAAATTGAAGCAGCACCCACATCAGGTGATCACGTCCTTTACGAAGATCTCTACCTGCTAATTTATCATGCAAAGCCATTACAATATTTTGAAATGATGCAAATTGAAACAGAACAAAATAAATTAATTGTGAAGAGAGATGCAGCCACAACCAATGAGTGGATGAAACTTCATCGACTTCTGTATCTTGCTCATATCTTTCCATTGCTAATATAACAAGTTCCACAAGCTGTTCTTCTAAAGCTACGCATCTTTGTTTGTGCTGTTTCTGTAGCCCGAGCATGGAGCAGACCATATCTTTAGAGTATGGTTGCTCTAAAACATGGCGCAGTAGGCTTGTTTGCGGTTTTAGGAGTTCTTCATCATAAGGTAGATTTCCTTTAAGAGAAAACTTCAGTGTGAGTGGATCTAGTCTCCATGGATTTATTAGATGATCAGCGTAACCAGAATGTTCAACAACAGGCAACATGTGTGAATGACCAATGATTGAGACCATTTGAGCACAGGATCTAAAACTCTCAACAAAGCTTGAAAGCAGTTTTGCAAGTTGCTGAAAAATAAAAATTGTACTTAATACTTCTCTCTAACACAATTGCTACATTCAATATATTTTGAAAACAGCAATTGTATTCACTCACCCAGTGTGGCCAATTTGTACTGTCCGGATAAGCCTTTTGTATCTCAGTCACAATAAAATAGCCCGGAAGTAAGGATGCATTACGATCAAATATGTATTCAATAACACTTTGGAGAGCTTTTAACTGGGGAAGATTACTAGTGTTTAGGCGAACTGGTAGAGTTTGAGCTTTCTCTCTACATCCCTGGAACGAAATTAATGCCAAAAATAATTGGATTGTGTGAAAAAAAATCACTATATTCCAATTTTCTGAAATATATTTATAACTTCAAGATTACCTTCATTATTTCTCTAACGCCCTTATAGTCAACTCCACCGATAATATGCCGTATTAAGTGGAAGCACTCAATCCAGAATTCTAAATTCTCATGGCTAAGCTTTTCACATGACAATATGCAATCACAGATCATTCTAAAAAACAAAAAAATATATCCAGATTAAAAATACAATTGGTAAGTAAGTGTCGCAATAGAATCTATCTATATTCAACAATGGAAAATGCTATTTCCAAGTGTGTCAAATTGATTCATGTAATTAATGCTTACCTACTTTTAAGAGAGAATATAATTTGTAAATTAGACCCACCTTGCTTGCAGTACATTGCTGTTAACCAAATTTTCAAGAATGGTCAACAGCATTTTCATTTTGCAATGATTTGTCATTGTGGCTGCCATTGTGAGATAGACTCTAACAGAATTCTCTTGAGATTCAGGATTCAAAGTTACCATAATTGATGACACCTTCTCTTGGAACCATGTTAGCTTTTCATGTTCACTTTCAGGCTTATGGACTAAGAAACAGCTGAAGGCTTCCTCGATGGCTTCCACCTTCTAAAATAACAGTTTTTTTATAAAAGAATGCTCTCATTTAAAAAATAATTGATATAAAAATAAATATTTATCTATAAAACTCTATATTTTTACAACATACACAGGCATGCAATGTGCAATTTCAATGTGTTACATAGTTAAATATTTTACATAACCAATACATGAAATTCTCATTGACAGAAAAAATACCCCAATGCGTCCACTGACAACTGAAAGGCCTAAATAAGTTCGTTTTACCGGACGTGGCTTAAAAATGCTATTTTCATACCAGAAATTAAGTGAAATGAAATGTTTGAAGGTATAAGAAATCAAACCGAACCGAACCTAGCCTAACCGAAGACATCATTTTGGGTAGTTTCCTAGTAAAAATAGACATTTTTAGGCCACGTCCGGTAAAACGAAGATTAACATGTTTTTTAAATCTTTTATATTAATCCGCAAGTGGTGTGACGTTATATATCTTAATGTCATATCCATGGAGATGTCGTTCGAAAAAAGTTGTAATGATATTTCACCCGTAGCACGATGAGAACCCTCAACAACTATCCAATCAACATTACGGTGAAAGCCTAGAAATTCTGTTATACCTGAATGAATATGTTTCTTCTCAAACTAATACGCACCGTTTATTGTTATACATATTTCATTGAATAAATACAGAATAAGCAGACTATTTACCAAAATATCATTTACAACATTTGTTATCTGTATTTCCCCCATCTTAAACTGCTGAATTGAAGAATCAGAAAAATAATCGAAAGCCACTTTGACACGCACAAACTTCTCCTGTTTGATTTTTTACCCCGGTGGTAATGGAAATGCATCACCTCGATATGTCCACTCTATGTATTGGACATGTTTTATGTTATAACAGACAGATTAAACACAATTATTAATAATACACACAGCCGTCGACAAGGCCATGTACGCAAATATAAAATTCGGAGTTGCCGTTCCCATTAATAATTTTATATACACAACGTTTATATACTGCCAATATTGCCATGCAACTGTTTTCAAGTATGGTCGGCATGCAGACTGACAGTCAATATTGCCAGAATTTTATGACAATTAAAATTTTCGATAATTTATTCATTATTTTAGAAACAAAAAAAAGATTTATTTTCATATATTTTTACTAGTCATATTATAGAATTAAAAGTCGCAATATAGATACTTACTATAATTTATTGCAACATACAAAATGCGTACATACTGGCAAATATTTAAGGATTTATTTATTCATTACTAGCGTAGAAAAAAATTAAGAAAATGCTGCTAGATGGATTATTTATAGGGCAAAAATGTTTTTCAAGTGAACCATGACACTTTATTTTTGGTTCGGATTATAACAATTTGTACATTTACTTAATAAGTAAATACATATACCAATTGACACACCCTGGTTAACCAGGGTGTGCCACAATAAATTATATTGTTAAAAATGAAATAGAAAATATTTCAGTTACTGATAACGTAAAGACATAAGTATAAGCTACAATTGAAAATTACATCGTTACTTTCTCCTGGTACATCATTATTCATATTTCCCATAAAGGGCGTTGCAATGAGTGACGTCACGATTATCGGTTACCTAGCAACAGTGTACAGTTGCACCGAGCCACACCCATGACACACAAAGCAACAAGCGGGATATATAAATTGTTATGGTTTTAAGTTTTAATGATACATGAATGGTTATCTTAAACATTCACGATATTACACATAACTTCATTCATGATTTTAAAATGACATATCTTCATAAGCTATTTCGAATCATTATTCAAAACCTTTTTACATATTTCATTAAAATAGTATTGTTAACTATTTTGGACCCTCATATTTTATTATATATTAAGTAAATTTTGTGAGCCTATGCTATGTAACAAAAGACCTTATTTAAATTCCAGTTATTTATCTTCTATAACTATTTTTATTTAATATGATAAAACTAATTATATTTCATCAATTCAATAAGGTATAAAAATCGTCACTCAATATCAATAAAATACTTTTGGTGTTATTAAGCATGCAAGTCCTAAAAATAATATAATAAATTAAGGAGTGTAAATGAAAAGCGGTTCAAAGTACAACATTTAATTGAATCAATTATATGTTATAAAAATTAGTAAACTATAAGAAAATAAATTGTATGCCTTCATGTACCTATGGAAATATGATTTTATTTGGTACTTACTGGTAAGACAGTAACTAGATACTAATATCCGATAGCGGGTATTGTATTGAATAATGTTCTTTAGAGTCATCCTTATCGAAATGGAGGGGACGCTTATTGTCAGGGTTACCACAAATTATATAACGTACCACTTTCATAATATAAGACAATGTTAAAATACCCGTGAAGACTAAAATTATTTTAATAATTGATTCTGTTCATTAATTAGGTAGTATTTTTTTTAAATGAAGGGGAGATAATACTTTTAATACAAATAATTGTTGCGTATTCAATTATTGTATTCCTAGTTAGATTAGTTTGCCGAGTAGTCAACATTGTTGGCTACGATCACGATGCTCAGTGGCTTGAATATCAGTGGGAACAGTTTTATTAATTAATTTATGAATTTCTGTTCGAATGCATGGATTTCTGTGATGTACAAAATTCCCACCACCAATTCGATCCTAAAACGCAGCGTAGCGAAAGCGATAAGTTAATCAATAATAGTGTCTGAGCCCTATTCTTCTATATCTATTCTCTACGAAAAATAGAGGTTGAGTAACTGATTAATTAGCAGTTCTCGTAGAAAACTTCTATGTAGACAAACTCTATTAGGGGTTCATATGCTCCACATTAAGAGCGGATATAGTTTGAAAAAAAACTTAGATTTGATCAGACACAATTACTTTTTTTTAACCATATCCGCTTCCTATTCGGAACATATCGCCATCGTGCGGTTACTCCAAGCCACCTGTCCCACATCAGTCTCCTCGTTTCCTCCCAGGTCATCCCAGCATGCCGTAGCTCCGCCGAATACATCCTATGGATGGTCATCAGCGGCCTACCAGGGTGAAGGAATCCATCTGGTTGGCAAAAGAGACAGGCTGGATTCAGGTTCCCCGTAAGCATCCGCAGCACGTGTCTAAGCCAGGTTTATCGTCGCTTTTTTATTTTGGATGTAATAAGAGGCTGGTCCGTCCGCTCTCTTACCTCCGAGTTCCTGACAAAATCAAACCACCGTACCCCTAGTATTCGCCGCAAACATCTGTTTTCAAAGCACAGTATACGGTTACCCTGTGCATTGGTGAGGTGCCATTACTTAATTACTATGACAATTACTTAATCATTTTAAATAGAAGTTTTCATATTTTACGACTTAACGCTATACTGCAAAACGCTGCTCTTTTTGTCAATAACAAACAATATTACGGTTGAAATCAAACTTTTCATGACAATAAAATAATGTTGCGAAGTATTCAATTCTACAAATTTTAATTACTTAGGTGATAGCTATTTAAGTTTCACGCCATCGTCTTTAAGTTTCACGAAGTAAATACCAATTAAATCAAAAGAATAAAATGTGTTTACAAAAATTAATCAAAATATGTAGCATTCTTTTACGATCTTTTTTTGGTAATAATCCTTAAAATGTAGTAATTATTAGGATTTCAACACATTCATTGTTATAAACTGTGTATGCCTATTACCCGGGTTTCATATTGGACATCTTTAAAAAACTTAGAGTAATGTCTTAAATAAATTTTAATAAGAAAGGGTATAACTATCATTAAAGACTCAAAGGTATTCAAAGGACTCAGTAATAGAAATTCTTAAACATGAAAACAATCAATAATCATGGACCCTCATTATAATGTATTAACTTTCATTGGAATGCATTTTATGTCATATCGCATACAGTTGATATTGGATGGTGCAATACATCAAACACTTTTTGTTATAATAAATTTTGATAGTAAATGATTCTTAATATTTTAGAACAAATTTCTTTTTTTGACCCCATTATAAAGAAAAACAGATTTTTCAACAATTAATGGAATCAGTAGTATTTTCAACCCTTGTTGTACGATAACTACTCTGGAAGCTTTGTTGGTGTTGGTAGCCCTGCCCTGTAAATTGCCAAGCAAATACCCTCGCTAAGCGAAGCGGGCGAAAAAGCGGCAGTTGCAGTCGAAGTAGCGTCCTGAGCGGTGCGGCTTTTTGTTCTCCAAGTACTGTTTTTTGTTTAACATTTATATCCTTTCTTAACTTAAACGGTGTCTCTTTGAAGAACAACGATGGCCACTGAGGTAGTTAATAATGTTCCCGTTGTGGCTGAAAAAGAAAAGGAGGCAAAAGAAGAGCCCCAAGTAGACAATGGGCAGGAAGAGACAACAGCCGTGGCCGGCGAAAAAGTCGACGAAGCGCCGGTCACCAAAGCTGAACCGGCACCCCCTAAAATTACCGTACACAAGGCCAATTTTGAGAAAGACATAGTTTATCTCTATCAGTTCTCCAGGACACCCTTACTGCCGTCGCTTTCGCCGTACTGCCTCAAGGTGGAGACTTGGCTTAGGTTGGCAGGGCTAAAATACGAGGTGAGTGAACCAGAAGATAATTTATTTGTCTGTTTAAACTGCACAGTCCACAAAAAGTCATATTAAATCTTAGAACCCCCGTGGTATGTGTTGATTATATTTATGTCGTGAATTTAAGATCTCCCCCAGATAAATTTTGATTGATCGGTCTTTGTCTGCGAAATCAGGACGAATGGTAATACACCCACCGATATTAAGTTGAATCCTGGAACTACTAAAACGATCAATATTATAATATTCTTATCACTTAAAATCGAACCAAGTTTCATTTATGATTTTGAGCTTACAGGTTTATGTCTGTAACAGCTTTCATGTTTTTTCGCGGCAATTTTTATCTAATATACCGATAATGACAGCAACACTAGCCGGTATCGTTTGGAATTTTGAGATTTACATTCTAAGTTTCTGTGATAAAAGCTCAACTTAAATTCTCTAATTTTGTACCGGTCATTAAATTTAATATAGCTCCCTGAAATTTACAGCTCTTTTTTTAATCTCAAGCAAGTCATAATAATTAATTTGTCGGACTAAATCGTTATGATCTAACTATTGCCTCAAACAAACTGATTTAAAATTGAAAATAGTAAATTCGTAAGACCAATAAGCCTCAGAAATGTATATTTTATTAAGTATTTCATGATCAGTTATTCTCCATTTAATATCAGCCAGATTATTTATTGCCTGCGTATATTATGTACATCGACCAAATGAACTATTTTTTGTAACAACGATTTACTTATCGTGAATGTTCCAGCCGAATTATGGAATAATATTCGGATATTATCCGACACTTGCATACTTTTAATTGTTTCCACTATTTCAAATATGCGAATAATACGCTCAAATGATTTCTTTGTATTTACAGTTTTACTCTTCACACAACACAATCACAACTAAAAACTATACTAATATATAACTATACTAATGTTTTTCTTTCAGATATTCTTTACAATTTCTGCTAGTATTAAAAATCCATCATTTTTTATTTGTAATCGTAATTTATGTTATTCTGACGAATTCATGTACGTTTATAACTGCAAATTTTCAGTGAAAGGTTATTAATTGTTGCAAATTATACCGATAGTAAGTAGATTTTTATAGATTATGTTCTTCAAATCAAATAATATTTAGGTGAGGGTTGCTTACAAAGAACTATAATACAAATGTCTCTATTCAAACTATTGTAGTCGTAATATTGTTTGGCGTATATTAATTGCGTAAATATCTATATGTACCTACCTACTCTAACATGTTTTTATTGATATTTATTATTCGATTACTGTTCTTGCGAGGGATTCATACTATGACAGGAAAAACTAGCAGAAACTCCGTCACAAGTAACTTATATAGATTATATATACGGGTGCCTATTGAATTATTATTTTGAGGGTTGGTACATGAGGTCAACGGTAGCATAAACGAATAGGTTTGTCATATTAAGGAAATCAGTTGGATTAGCTAGCCACCCAATTTAACTTTAATTAAGTCATATAATGAGGTTGCTGTTAAAATGCGAATTTATATTGTAGAATTCTTCATGTCTCATATTTTACCAATTTTTTTTTGCGTTTGAGCGATTTTTTCCTAGGTTCAAGTTTGAAATATAATTAACAAATGAAATAAATAATTTCAGTTACAATTTCTGCTGTTTTCATTACATTTCGATTTCTACTAAAAAAAATGATAATTATCGATAGTTATATTTTCCTGATTACAACAAAAAAAGTTGTGACAAGTTATAATTTTTACTAATGAAAAAAATGCACATTCATAGCGATTAGATTGGGCGTTTTTATATTCCGTATATCTATTCCTGATGTTAATTAATGTCAAAGATGAAGTAACTATATATATATATATTTATAAATGAAAAGGTTTGCGCTTTGACAAATATTTTTAGGCTGAAAAAATGGTGGTATGTCTTAAGTTGATCAATTTTAATCAATATCGAAACATTTTTATCTTATTTAAGTTGATTTTCACGATTAAGTTATATAAAAAATAGATCCTATAAAGAGCGATTTTGGTTGGCTTAGCTAAATATAAAAGTTTTTACTTCTGATTCTTGATCCCTTCAGATTGGGAATATGTAGTTTTTTGGTTCGTTAATGTAATATATATATTAAAATATTAATTTGACCAAATGCTACCGTGAAGAACACGGTTTCGTCTTTTTCTAGAAATACATATGGGAAATATCAAGCACTGAGTCATATGGCCCAACCCTTATCTTTCTTATCTTGTTCCATTCCTTTACTTATTATCATTAAATCAGTGCATTTTTAAATATAACATCGAATATTATCTACAAACCAATATTGAAGGCTTGTTTCCATGGAAAGTGTAATTTCACTTTTTTTTTGTGGCGAGTATTTTGAAAAATTGCAGGAATTCTAGCCAAACAAAAATTGGAAAACAGCTCGACATTATTTCCACTGTCATTATTTGTTTATCCATATGTTATTATATGCAAATAAAGTATTAAACTGTCGTAGCTAACACTACCAGGATAAAAAGTTGTCATCACAACAGGTATGGCTTATCCAGTATAAGATGTTTACTTCATGAATTATCAACGTTTCCAGGCTGATTCATTTGCATATAAGGCGCAGTGCGTTGCATAGAAAAATTGCAATCACATCTGACCGCAGACGTCATAAAATATTCGTCTCTATTCCTGGAAATACAAAACCAGAGTTCTGTTCAATCAAATGGCTTTAAATCAAATTGTTTTAAACAACTTAGTTATGGGTTGAAGTTGTTTTGGACAATTGTTGTAATCCTCAAAATTGAAATTGTTCAGAAGAGAGTAAAAACTGTTTCTATCGAAAACATTATACTATGGTGAGTTGCGTTATGAATCTTTGAAATGCACTCCTGTAAATTATCATGGTTGCAGATACGGGATTATACGTAGGGAGTGTCGATATAATAGTGACTTACATCAAGTGGACAATTTATTTTTCTAATTTATATCGTTTGGCCGAGTCCTGCTCTGTCATCTTTAAAATGAGATCCACTTATTAACTCATTTTCGTATTTTTTGAGGGTTTCATCAATTGGCCAAAACACCGTCGATATAATAGTTACCTTAACTGCTAAACATTCTGATCAATATTGAGACATTATCTTCGAGCTATAGAGTTAGTTATGCCGGGTATACTTTTCGTGTAGTTGCCTCATGAAGAGTTGCCAAGAGTGAGTTGTGCCGCCTCGTCAGGAACGCTGGTATATGTAGGCGTGCCTCGCGAGAAAGCTTTGCTGTGATGTTGTGCGTTGTGTATAAAAATTCAACCCGAGCAATTGATACCGAGGCAGTCTTGCTATGCTGGGACGCGCAATGTATACATGGCATAGCGGTCTTTTCACACAGGCGCTTTTACACACGATTGTGTGTTGGATTGTATGCTTTAAAACGGGAACGTCACACACACATTCATTTTAAATCATACACATCTAATCGCGCGTTGGAGCGCCTGTGTGTAAAGCTAGCTTTTAGATGTGATGATATTTGCACCGAATCCGTTTCTATTTGTTTCTAATTATCAGAACTTTGTTGTTTGCGCCAGCGTTATTTGTTTTTATATTATAAATAAACCTTCAAATTCATTTCAGAACTGATTCAATTTTATTTCATTAAATAAACAACGTTATTACTTGCGTTAGAAGTTTGCGAATGCAATATCTATTACAATTATTTAATTTATCATTTCAATCAAATTTCATTGATCACTTGTAAGGTGTTAATTGCCAATTCTTGTTGGAAAAGTATTCTATATTTTAAAATATAATTTGTTTGTTCTACCTCCACTTTATATTAATAATCAGGACCAGTTTTGCTCATCACGAGCATTAACAACTGATAAAATAAATCATAACAGGTTTATTTAAAAAAAAATCCGTTTGAAACTTATTTCGTTTGCTAATCAGATCAAACGAAGTTCATATTTATTTTGTAATTCAATCGAATCATATTTAAAAAAAGAATGTTTGTCGACATTAAAGTAAACTTTGATCAAATTTGAATTATTGAGATTTTGTCACTATTTTGTGTGTGTATACCAATTTTACTTGGCCGCTAGTGAGGGCGCCACCGTTGCGTTAGGAATATTGCCATACTCAACCAGAACTGAAATTGCGATAAATTCCAAAACTGATATTTTAGCGACGGTTATTAAAAGTAGACATGGATTCTCGAAAGATATTTAATGATAATTGGGGAGATTTATTCTAGACTGAAAATTCTAGTTACAAATTCGGCGGCGGCCAAGTAATGTTGGTAGTACTATAACGACTCGGGTTTCGAGTGTCAGCTCCAGTCCATTCGTGTACTCGAATGCCTGAAGATGCCGAAAGGCGAAACCCGGGACGTTAGTGACGAAATACATGGAAATAATTCAAATTTTCTATTGATATTCCTTATATGAGTCTTAAATTAACTTTGATCATTTAAAAAATGATGACCAAGTCATATCTCGTCTGCTTTTTCGAGAAAAGCATACATTGAATGAGTCTACCAAGTGATTCATGCATTCTATTATTTATAAAATCGAAGTCAGTAATGTTCCAATTTTATTCATTCCGGAATAATACTTAATCTGTCCTGATGTTTTGCAAACGCGACTTTTAAGGTGCATACATGATTATTATCTGAGATTACCAGCATAGACCGCACAGTTTTGTAACTGGACAGCACCAATTAATTGCACATTGCTTTCAATTTTAATATCAATATTAAAAGCATGAACGTTTTATTTATTTTTGATATATTTGAATAATATCGACGAGGTTTGGCCAATTGATGTGACCCACAAAACATACGAAAATGAGTTATTGATTGTATCTCATTTTTAAAACAACAGAGCGGGTCTCAACCAAATGATGTAAATTAGAAAAAATAATTTGATCACTTTTTGGAAGGAAAACAACGTTTTACATTGGTTTTAGGTTTAAAAATTCTGACCTGGCCACTTGATGTGAGCCACTATTATATCGACACTCCCTAGGTGTAATCCCGTATTTGCAATCACGATAATTTAGAGGAATGCATTTCAAATATTCATAACGCAACTTACCATAGTATAATGTTTTCGATAAAAACAGTTCTCTTCTGAACAATTTTCAATTGGCCAAAATACCGCCGATATGCATTTCATATCTTGGTAAAGAATGCAACATTATCTTACATGGCTGTATTCTTTGGTATTAAGCACCATTTTAAATCTCCTGTCTTATTTGTGGAAAAAATCTGTGAGGTATTCTAAATCCGCGTAATGTTAAACCCCTGCATAATCAGTCTAACAATAGCTTTAAATACACATTGATTTTCGGAATTTAGAATTATTTTGGCTAGGCATGCGTAACAAAAAAAAATGGAGTTGCTACAGTTTCTGTTTAGAAAATTTAGAATGACTAGTTATTTAAACACCGTTCTGTAACTTTAATAAGCTTAGCAGTGTGGGCCAACAATATTCTGGTATTAACGGATTTAGGCCATAAACCAGCCCCTTACCTAGTGGAGTAAAAATAAATATATTTTTTGACATGGTTTTTTTTATCTTTTAAAATGTTAGCGATCTTTGTTTGCATGTATGTATAACGTATAGTATCAGTTTAACTTTAGATGAGTTAAAAATTAATAAAATATTTTTTAAATTTTCTGTATGTGGCATAAAAATGAAGAATCTTCATTTCATCCAATATAGAGTACACGCCGAATAAATTTGCACTACGGCTCTAGAATTTATTATCACTGGATGCATACACAACTCTATGCTCCATGATCCATACACTGCCCTTAAATCACGTGATTCATATATACTAATACACTGACACGCTCTGTGTAGTATACAGAAAGCGTATCAGTGTAGTAAAAAGTGCTAAGTTATACGTCGTATACTCTACAAACGTAGTTTCATAATTATGTACCTTAATTTTTCGACTATGTGTTGTATAAATGTCGGATAATTAATATTCATCTATTGCTGTTGGGATTTCGTCCACTCGGTTTACCCGTTAGGAGGTCGAATCCTGAATGGAAACTTTAATACATAGATGTTTTTATGGATTTTTCTACCGATTTAAATCCTTCTCCACCAAAATCATATTCCATCATGATAAACGTGACGTCCTAATCTTTCCTAAGCTTTTCCGTTTTTTTTTACCTCCGAAGAGAACTGTCGAGCGACTGACTTATAACCAGTCTTCGTTAAATCACTTCTGTCTATTTCCAAATGAAAAGTGCAAATAGTTACAAAATCATATTGATTTATTCGGTAACGATATAACCATCAATCAAATAATATCCATGTCCGCTCCCAATGTGGAGCATATGGTCTCCTAATGGAGGTATCTTGACAGATTTTTTTCTACGAGAACTGCTTGTCACTCAGTTGCTCAACCTCTCTTTTCTTTTTCGAAGAGAGTAGGGATAGAAGGATAGGGCTATGACAGGACTAGTGGTTAGCTAATCGCTCTCGTTACGCCCCGTGAGGATGGGATTGGTGGGAGGGAGGACTCAGACTACGAACAGAAATCCATAAATCGATTGAAAGATCAATCTATGAAAACCGTATGCACCGGGAATTGAACCCGAGACATCCGTAACCGTAGCCAGCGACGAAACCGACTGCGCCACGGACGCCGACTCAATCAAATCGCCGATCAATCAAAGAGTAAAAAAAATATATGAAATCATATTGCTTTGCTCACTATATTATTTCTTTTGCCGTTAACTGCATTTATATACTTGGCATTAGTATACCGATCTGGTAAATTGTTTACAGTGCAACAGTCGCTGAACTATTTTTTTTAGCTTCGTTTTATGCAATTACAATATAAATATATTCAATTTCGTGCTTCCTTTCGAGTTCTCGGTGAATCTCCTCAATATGGTTTTGTGACTCATGACGGTCTGAATTAAAACTTCTATGGCTGCATGCCTGCTTCCACATAGTCAATCACCGAGTCCTGAATTATAAAAGCCGGCACCATCTTTCATTACCATTATCGTAAAAGAAATTAACATCTGATTCCCCACTCAATTGGCCTAATAGAGTCCCGCATGTATGGTCACTCTTTTTACAGGGTGTGAGGGATTGCATTTGATATTTGTATCTACATCACAGCATGCGGGTGCATTAAATTTATACCAAATTATTATACAAATAATGGTAACAGTTAGTATTTTTAATCGAGAGCTTTTTGCTTTTATTTTTGACTTGTATTCAAAATTATCACAATGCTTTTGAAAGTCATTCAATTACTTTATAATACAGTGTAAACACTAATAATAGAATCGGTATTCTCCTTATATAAAAAATAATTGATTGAATTTTCTAAACCACAGCAAACCAACCCAGAAAATATCCTCTTAATCACGTTCGAGCCTGTCACATGACATAATACTTCAGTTGGTGTGATAAAAGTGCGGCTAACGGACGTGTTGAGTTCAATATAAAATATATTCAATATATTAGGTAGGGTTATTTCCTTTTTATTTGATGCATTTTTTTAAGACATTAATGCGAAAATGCCTTTTCATCTGTCACTGCAATCAAAATACTGTATCGATATTGGCTTGAAATACATGCGATTCTCCGTCTTGCAGTTACATCATTGGAGCCAAATATAAATTGTCTTATTTCAGATAAGTCGGAACATCTATCCCGTTAGAAATGTTAAATGGTTAAAGCTATGTATTTTATTTAAAAAAATAAAATAAGTCGTTTGTAATACTGCTATATGTTTATAATGATCAGGACCGGTTTCGCTCATCACGAGCATTATCAACTGATGTGATGAACGAAACCGTTCTTGATCATTATAACACAAACGTATAAACGTAAATATAGTACAAACGAATTATGTGTTATTTTTTAAAATATAATGCCTTTCCACCAAGAATTGACAGTTAGCACCTTAAAAGTGACAATATATTGTATTTAAACCATTTTTTTTTTAATTGTGTTGAACAATTTTTGTGTAATTAATAAAGCTTTTATAGTTTACTTTCAATTAATATTTTTATTTTACGAACTAGGTGCATTTTATGTCTTCTTTGGTCACCTTCTTTCAAGACATTTAACAACGAAAGTCCCGTTGTTGGTTCGCTAGATTAAAATTATGAATTAAGTGGTCCGTGAGCCAAAAAGTTTGCCGGCCGCTGTTATATATAGTCCATCAAAAAAATAATTCCCTTAACGGAGAAACCGAAGTTATTTTGGGCCATTGTCACGGCAATAAATGATTGCAATATCGATTAAAAAAGCCAATAGTAGTTTTCAAAGTTGCATAATATATCAGAATATCGAATTTTTGTTTACCAGGTTTTTACTTAAATATTTACTGTTGCAATGTTGACTGAAGTCGCTTCGGTTATTTGCTGTTATTTGCTGTACTTGCTGTCGCACAACAGTTATCAGTTTTCACAAGCTGTCGATTAATAGTAACAATTGTTTATTTGTCACCTATAGATTTTTGATATATTTAGTTTACACTTGAAACGAATAATTATTGATTTGTGGGTTTTTAATATATAGATATACCTGGTGGCTGACGATAATATTACGTATTAAATAATGTAGAAATGTATACGATTGTTTTACTTATTCATTCAACAAGAGATAATTCATTCAGTAAATACTGACAGCATATATTTATACAAACGGAAATATACAATACAAACTTACGTAAATATACATCAGAACCATGGCGTGCGGTGGACCCCCAACCTAATTTGGGTAAGAGCAAGAAGAATACAAGTGCATGCGCCGCATGCCCTTGCATCTCACTTGCACTTCCACTTTTCATGTGATTGAGCGAGAAAGAGATAAAGCCACCGCACGCGTCTGATCAGAATCCTTTTATTCATTTAAAAGAAAACTACAGAAAAGTTTAACTCTATGTTCACTATGAAAGTAATGAATTATTAGCTTGCGAAAAGGGTTCATCATTTTTATTTAGTCAATATTAAGAATAATATATCTTCAGCCGTTTACAATATCGTCGTTATTATAGTGGCGGAAAGCGTTAAGTCAAAAATCGACTGTTTTGAGTTATAAATACATTTAAAAAGATATAAACTCGCTATATCGTATGAAAAGTAAGCAATATTCCATGTATTTTATACTTAATTTGAAAAAATAATATGCATTTAGTCAATGCCTCTCAAAGTTATCAGTGGCAATATCAATAAATAACTTAACGCTTTTTTATACTTGGATCGAATTCTTAAATCATTAATGAATTTCATGAAGAGGTTGTTATTTTAACTAATGGTTGAAATGTGTTAATAGAATGTCATTATTACTTATCGATTATCTCAAAACAATGTCATTTATAAACTTAACGCCTTTAGCCACTTCATCGACGTTACAATGTTACTGGTATGTCAAGTGGGTAGTGATACATATTCACACATTAATTTGTCGATATGTATCACGTCTGTGAACAACTCTTCAGTTTTAACTGACATTCCACAGTATGGAACATAAATCACAAAAACTCACATATTACTGGTTTTTCGTTTCCGGAAGGGATGAGTAGAGCTTTGGTTATCAGTTGTAGCGCGCTAATTCGTTTTAAATGTTGATAAATTCACATCGCGAGTTTAGCAGCTAATTTATCGCATATAAGTCATTATAGAAGATTTTTATCGGTAACAGGATCTCTCAATGGTGGAGACCAGCTGACAGACAGAATCCAGGATCACCGACAATATAATGTTTTGGCACCCAGCACACTTCCGCTGACGTAAGATTAAGTTGATATTAATTTTATAATTTTCTTTATTTCATCATTTATAGCCTTGTCAGCTTAGCAAAGATCGTCGATAAGATATATCCAAAACATACTGGATCGCTTAAGCAATAATTTATCATTTGGATTTGCAGCAGGTCAATGCTAGTTCTGAATCCATTTTGCAAACTACTACATTAGTGTTATTATATTATATGCTTGATGTATGTTTAAAATAATAATAAAAAATCATAACGTTGAATAAAAGTTAAATTTTAACTTCGTTTTAAATATGTAATCGAATAAATAAATATCTAAACGTTTAAATGAAGAAATGCAATTTCGTATGATTACTGGAAAAAAAACTTTAACCAAATAATTATAGCATAGTGGGTTTTTCTTAGAATAATAAGAATATGCTGGTATGTTTCGACCGTTCATCCCTAAAACATCATTAATATACAGACGTAATCATTCAAATGTCGTTAAAATGGCACAGCAATGTGATGAAATGTTTTGTAATAGTTTTTCACAACCCTCCTTTAAATCTTCGAACATAAATTCTTATAATAACTCTTCTTTTATAATTAATTTTATATGAGAGTTTTCAGGAAGAAATCGATTTCGCCTTTTATATTATTTTGTTGTAAATTATTGTTCTTTATTATATTTGGGATAGATGTTATTTATATGTAAACATTTTACTACCGTCTGATCAAGTCATACACTTACTTGAAGTGAACAAATGGCGACTTTATGAGCTGACCGACTTGTATCTCTTTTCTATTCTCTGGAGAGATTTGCCCGTGTGTTTTTTTTTAATCGAAAAACGTATTTAAAACAATCGACCAGTTTAAATAAAGAATAAGTTTTTTTCATTAATGCTATTAAAATAAACAATTATATTACACACTTATTTATTTATTTGTTTTTTACACGGTTATTATGCATTCGATTTCTGTAATGAATCAATATAATATTTACCGTGAAATTGGTTCAAATATTTTTATTTTGGCTAAATTGTACACACATTGAAATCAGTTTTGACAAGCTGTAGAAAATAATTAAGAAATAATGGTAACATTCCTTGTGTAAAATTAAGTAAAAGCTTTTTTACTGTATTAATTCAGTGTGAATTGTATAATTAGTCAATTATTCGATGATCGCACTGCTTTCTTTATTACATTACTTCGTATAGTGAGTTGATTTTGGGAATAAATCTACTCATTATAATCAATTTCCTGGAAAATATACAACATTGAATGATGGTGTAATAGATAATGATTTATTTCAAATGTAAATACAGCTTAGATCAGGTTAGTTATGTAAATAACGAGGTTTTGAATCACGTATCTATAAATATTAAACTTAATTAACAATGGCGCAAAAAGAATAGTGTGCGAATACAGATCGGTAAAATATGTGACGGTGTAAACGACAATGACTGTTTTTCTTGCTGTTTTATGGTTCTATATAATTTGAGTGAGACGCAAATTGTGCACTATTGTTTATATTTACGTTTCGAAGAATGAAAATAATTTGAGATGTGAAGACTCATATCATATACGGTGTCGAATACAATCAGCTCGATGTTAATTATGGTCTATGCTTTTGGCTGAAGAATGCACACCAACATTATTCGACAAAGTAACATACCATTGTGTAGAACTTCACTTTTTTACAGCGACTTTATAATGCTATTGTGGTAGTGGGTGCGTTTCCTGGCAGAATGACTTCCAGTTTATCGTATAATTAGAGATAAATGAAAGCAACGATAGTGGATTTGTTGATGTTCTAGTGCGGCATAATCAATGGAACTCAGGCAGATAGATAAGAAAAATTTCCAATTCGTGGAAATACTGAAATGACTTCATTCGTTACTTACTGATTACGACTATTTTGAATAATCATTCGGTCTCAAGTTACATTAGCTAAGGCTGCCCTTAACGAATTCCTTGTGTTACTGGGGGAGAATGTATATTTTTAGGGGCGTGACAGTGTTTATTGATTTTATGAGATCAGTATCGGATTAGTATACACTTGCATGTTACGACGAAGGGATACAAAGGGAACGCAAGTTCGTATTCAACTGACTAAACGAAGATTTGTCAATAAATTAACTCCTTTATTAATACTTAAAATTTTAATTGCTGGTCAAGAAAAAAGTGTTGTTTAAATATTTTCGATATATTTAGAGATGTAATTTTAGAAATTTATTTTCCATCTAAAAATATATGAAGTCATGATGCATGCTACTCATAGAGTTGAACATCGTGTCACACCTAATCCAAAAGGTGAAATTGCAGAGATACATATTTTAATCTACAAAGGCGGAATACACAAAACCTTCTTCGATTTATTTAGTTTTATTTTGTTAATTGTATTATTTCAATTTATTTTTTTCAGAGCGTGTACTCGGTCTCATAATTGACTATTTTCATTTCTAAATATTATTAAACTTGCGTTAACTTAGATCGTAGTGATAAATTTAAAAAAAATGTTAAGCCGACTAGTCGGCAGAAACCAATGATTGCATTATCCAGATTATAGAAATCGTCTCCTTGTAGTGATGACGTTTTCGCTTTTCACAGAATATTGCATTTCTTCATGAAAACAGTTTTCAATCAGAATCATGTTCCATATTCGAAACGTTCAAGTTTTTATTTTTGAGTTCGCGTTTGTCGCTTCAGTCAATTGTCAATTTTTTCCCTTTGTTAATAAATAAGCTATGGTTGTGGGAGTAATATAATAATTTTATTACTATTGATCGACAAGCATGTTGTCTCTAGTTAATTGTTATTGGCTGACAGATGTAATAATCTTTTGTTTTGCGCACTGCTTGACACAATATTGATTGACTGGATTATATTTGTTTGGCGCAAACAGGTCGCAATGTCTCCTTCCCTGGTGCGCTATTATTCGAAACAGTAATTATTTACATGATTGATTGCTTGAAGAGACGTGCGAATAAAATTGCTCAAGTTTTTTTTTTAAATATAAATTAAAAGTTTTGGTTCAACTTTTTGAACTAGATTTCGCGGCGGCTTTGATTTTTTCTCATATTATTCATTTTAATTTGTTCGCATTGTAATTTTTATACTGTACAGCCGCCTTTGAATTCATTTGGAACACAATAAAAATTTCAAGCTTAAAAACGCCTTTTTCCTTTGTCAAGGGCGATCGTTCAAACAGTTTTTTTTTAAATGGTCTTTGATAAAAGAACAGATTAGAAATCTGAATCAACTGGGAATGAGAAATATATTGGGATAAGAACAATTGATCTGAAATTAAAATATACATTTATTGGAAATTGAATATTGGCTACGTCTAATATCTATATACAAGTATTTATTACTCGACTTCGTCCGGGATAGAAAATGGTAACTTTAGGTAATTTAGTCGTTGACGTTATCATATCGTTATTTCGGTTCTTCTTTATGTCGGAAGTTAAATGTTGAAAATATTAACATGGACCTTACCTCATATTGTAACATCGATAAAATATGGTCCCATCGATTAATAATAATTTTAATTGTAAGTTGAAAATGTACCTCATGTAATACCCACAAAATATATAGTCCATCAATTATAATAATGGTAAAAATTAAAACTTGAAAATAGCACAGTTGAAATAGAAATGGCAGCCAGAATGACGAAATTTCACGTCACTACTGTGTATCGTTTGGGAGGAGTTCTTGTGACGTACAAACAGACAGACATATTGATATATGTATTTTCTGCTATATGGTATAGATACAACATGAATATATAATATCTCCTTACCACAAATTTAATGTTATATTTAGGAAAGTTCCCATGGTGTGATGATCATTAAAATCTTATAAGTGTACGTTGTGTAATTTCCATATAAGTTATTTATCTATACTTTATAAAACTAAGTATAAAATCGGCAACTTAATAAATTCAGGTATGCTCAAATAGAATCTGAATTAAAATGCATTTACATATTTGATACATGAAGTCACCATTTAAAAGTTATATATTTTATATGAAGAATAAAGCTAGGATTGTTGTGAGTTTCAATGAGCAATTAAACTTAACACTAATTTCTATTTATTGCAGTAATAAGGACGAAACATCCTTATTCCTATTATTTACGAGCCTTAAATAATAACTAAAATCAGTTTAAAAGAAATACAGCTTCATGCAAGAACAGCAATGCAAACACTAGCCGTTTATTTTATATCATCGATTATTGTTTGTCCACATAACTTTTATAAATTTGAAAATGCTTTTATTTTGAGTAAAAAAGAAACGTTTTTATGAATACATGTTGTGGCTCCAACGATATAACATTAAACACTTTGATTTGAAATATTATCATTAATCATTGGTAATTTTTTAACATTGCCAGAAACCCATAAATAGTTTAAACATGTAGATACTCCGGTATTAATGTGAGCCTATTTGTGTGCTATATTTATACAACCGGTTTGTCTGACGTGAATTTACCGGGTGATTATTTAAAGGGTAGTGGTCGGCTTGTTTGCCATTGGGGCGTGGAAAAAGTCCGCCGTGGAGTTAGAGTTTTCCCGGGACTCGTATTTTCCAAGGCGTGGGGAGGTTCGCCTAGACTGAAGCGGGAGGGTGGAGGGTGCTTAAATAAAGCCCGTTACTATAGCTTCACGTGCTCAGACAATTTTTCTGAGCCAGCACATCTATTGTTATACTTGTTAAATAGGAAACAGGTTTTTGTTAAGCTAAAATTCATTATAACTTAAAGCATAAGGTAGACGCTTTATTTAATGAAATCTATAAATAATTTAATACGTGTGTTTACATTGCGAATAATTTCTATCAGCTTAATACAGTAATAATAATAACATATATGAATATGACATTATTTACAAATTAAATTCTACCTACTTGACAATCTGTCTCTCATATTTAATTTCAAATAAACTCATTGATAGCTCATCGATCGATTACAACATACTTGAATCATATAGATGCTCATTTGTTTTTATTTTGAAGTTTTGTTTTTTTTTTCATGCATCAAATTACTACGCGCCATAGCTCAAAAGCGTAAGACTCAAGAGGTTATTTTGTATCGTTGGTATTTAAAAAAAATGAATCTCTATGAAATATTTGACAAGGGTCTGTGACTCAGAATGTTATAGATAAAAATACCACACTAAATATCCCTTAAGATTTCAATAAATATAAATATTTATAATAAGTCAAATACTTTTTTCTATTTTAGTATTTCCGTGGATAATAAATGCTTATCTTTGACAGTTGAAATGATTTCAACTATCAGTAACGAATGCATCCTGTTACGATGTAGCCGCTCACATTTTATAATGATATTTATAATATGCGATAACTATCAGCAAATCTTCTCTGCAACTATAATTAAAATGGCGGAGTGACATCCTTCCTTTTAGTGTCTTCCCATATAAAATATTTGAGGTGAGCCTTATGCACGATTGATTTGTGATAGCAGCAATGCACACGGCAAACTAATGTTTATCGATTCAAATCACGGTGCCTCATTAAATATGTCCGTACGCAATCGACTAGTATGCGCAGAAAGGAAAACTAAGTTCCTCTTTTGGAAAATTTACTGGCTACGTCCTCTGTCTTTCGCAAGGAACGTGTATTGAAATTCTTGTCGTAGCGACGTACGGCGATATCCTCGAAAAATCTGGTTCATTCGATGAAAAGATAACCTAAATTAAAGACTCGCTCATATACATTATTTAAATAATAACAATACGGGCTCACATGTCGATCTCTATTATATTTTAATATAGACTATGTTTGAAAGTTCCTTCTGGTTGCATTGACCTCAAATACCTTGCAAAAATTTGTATACCTGCGTAAATGTATGGTCATTATTTCAGGTAAAACCGTATTAGCATTTTATATGGCCCTAGGCTGAGGTTAATTATAAGGTCCGGTGTTTCAAAAACGTATATTATAATTTACAAACTGTATATTTGAAGACAATTTTGGATTTAGTCTTTTCCATTTCGGTTCTATTATTAAATCAATTCCGGCTAACTAATGTCGAGAGTAGATAACATTTTGAATATAATGAACACAACTAATGAGCAGCTTACTTTTCGGAAGTGCAAACGTTATTGTAAATTATGCATTTGAAATATATATATATATAAGACGAGTGCTGTGAATTTCTCTCTCTCTCGCCCAATCACATGTAAAGTGAAGGGTGCAAGCGCGATAAAAAGGGCACTCTGGTGTTGGCTCTCTTATCCTACTTGCTTATACACAAATGAGCTTGTATGAAAGAGACTCATAGATATATCCACCGCACGCCGATGGTATATATAACTATAATTTATTATGGCTACGCCATATATAATACTGCTTTTTACCTCTTTAAAATGAAGCTACATAATATAGTATTGATCTTATTATTATGACTTGATTGTATCTTCAATAAAACTGTGTAACATTTCTTCATCTCTATAAAGTTAACAAAACGTTTTATAAATCGATCGTCCAGTTCAGGACATCGTCAAGTAATCCATATTAAGATAATAGTAAAAGCAATATTCAAATAGTCACCTTAAATCACATATTTTTAATGTGTACCCGAGTTTTATTCGTTTTATAAACATGTGTTTTAAAAATTAGGTTCTTTCCGAATATAGTCTAAAAGGATATTTAGAAATTTTACTGACCCAGAAATATCAACATTTTATTTAATTTTTTAGAAGATATCTATCTGCCTTAGTATTTTTGCTGAATCAGATTTTTGCAAAATTTTAAATATAACTGCATATTCAACTAAAATTTCATTATTTTTGGAGTTGTCTGACTAATGAACTGGACGATCGATATACCGCCATTTAAATGACGCGTCGAGTTACCTCTTTGTTGCACCAACTTTGGTATAATTATACATTCATATTGTCCGTAGCTACCTGAGTATAATTATTTTGTCAAGCGAAGTCGGTTCTAATAGATGCAGGAATAACTACAAACAACAAATGAGTCGTCGCAATTTTATGTCTTCAAGGATTCACAGCGATCCATTCAATTTATAAGACATAAATAGCTAAAATTAGTGTAGACCATAGTATTAAAAGTGTGGTAAAAAAAAATCGAATATCCAATAAAGTAATCATAGCAATCGATTAAGTTCCACAAAAAATGAGTGATGCCGAAATAGCTATCAACAATATCATTCTTGTGAAACTAAATACATTGCTATTCTTTTACCTTATTGTAAATAAGTGCTAATTCAATCAATAGTTTCTTTTTTTTTACATAATATATAATTATGAATATAGCTAGAATGTAGAATGTATGATTTTTTTACGTTATTAGTTCTGATATATAATGTATAATAACCAGATCCAGACCTGAATTCATTTCACGTTTAATTCACTGATTGCAGTACAATAATCAAAGAAAATTCTGTTATGTAGATTAATGTTCTCACAAAATATTATATTCTTAAAAAATATGTTTCGTGAAGTTAAATTGTTTATACCCCTTCCCGTGTAAATGCATATGGGTCATTTTATATCTTCATGTATTGAATTATTGGCTTTGAACCGATTTCTCGGATATCCGGAAATTTGTATTTTTATATGTATTTTATTATTTTTTCTTGGACGCATATGACAATTATTTATTTCAAAGAAACTATTGCTTTTTAAAACAACATCCGAGTCAGATTGATTTTTATATATATTATTTTTAAATAAATGAACAATCCTTTTGTAAAACTGAGATTTAATGCGTTCGACTGAAAGCGACGATGCGTTGAAATCATTGCCATTCCAACTATTTGGCGAAATTTCTGTTTTCTTATATTCGTATTTCTTGGTTTAATTGAACTGTCCAATATTTATTAGTTCACGAGCAATGTTAATATCTACACTTAACAGTTAGCTACAATAATATACATCCACCCGTTAACTTTTAACTGGGTATCAATTTCAATTTTGAAAAACCTTATAACCGCAGCTACTAGCGTGGGCATCAGCTACCTTTATGCGTTAGCTGCATATTAAGTGTCATGGAATGTATGTGTACTGTAGGTACTGTAGTTACGTTCTACGAAAACAAAATGGATAATAATTCACGATCGTGTTATAATGAAGTTTGCCGGACGGAAATACAAATATAACATTCCTGCGCATCGCATAGCCAAATGGGAAATGGTACATTCCAATATCATTTCATTTCAGAACGTTTTTCAATTAAACAATAAATTATCAACGTTTAAAATAATCCAAATGTCGTTGTATGTAATAAAAATCTCGTAATGTCCTGTTAATCAATTTATTCGATCACTAGTAAAAATATTTAAAAAAAAAAATCATTACTGTATGGCATGTATGCAGTTGAAAACGTGTAAAGCGACCCCATTTGATGTTAATAAGTGGCGTGCATAAAATTTACCGTGCTTAATACAGCAATATAACACCGTTCTAAAATTACATAAACATTTTGATAATTAATTAGGATGACTGAAAAACATTTTTAGGTAGAACCTTACGTTCACATCCCTTTTGCTAACTCATGAAAGAGAAACCATGCTCGTCATTCCGTTACCGTTATGGGTGTTGACCTGATAACTGTGTTAACAGATACCAATCTATCCATGCCGGCACTCCGCTGGGGGTGATTTCACGGGATAATTAATTGAGCTTGCACTTAGTTGAAATTAATTTATGTTAATTACAATTTCTGGTAATAATCACAAATAATTGACATTAATTGGTTCCACGAAGAGTCATTAATTAGCGACCGTTGGGAAATTTTTGTCTTAATGCTTTTCGTGCCCTACGTTATTTAATGAACTATATTTATTTTATTTGAGGGGATGAATGTAATGGAATATTGAGGGTTATTTCGACCATATTGTACACATTATAAGACACCAACTTATATTTAATTTGTTAATTATTAATAAATTACCAATAGTCAATAACATCTTTACTTGTAAAATACGTATGTAAGCTTGAGAAAAATGTTTGTTAGAAACAGATTAAGTAGGATCATTGGTTGAAAATGTTCGTGATGGTTAAAATCGGTCATAACAGAAAAAGTTGTTTGGATTATTGAGATTTTGTACACCTCCATGTATTTTGTCACTAACGACACTAACTGTCAGTTCGAGTCCATTCGTGCGCTCGAATGCCTGAAGATGCCGAAAGGCGAAACCCGGGTCGTTACAATGTACATCGTTATATAACGGGAATAAATGTTTTATTTTCAATTCATTTTTAATGATAGATGTGAATAATTATATTTCATTGTAAAATTTATTTCATTTGAAAACTTTATTGATGTGAGAAATTTTTGAGAGTTTTCAAAAATCTCTGTAGACACTTGATTTAATCTATTGAACGATTGTACGATTAAGAACTACGAAAGAAGAAGTACGATTGTCAGCACCGAAATTATTTTCGATCAGAATTCATTTCATGTCAAGTTAATTAGCTTCCGTCTATGGATCAATATAATCCATCACATTTAAATAATTTATAATGACAGAATAATACACATGGAACGTCGTTGTTGATCTTCAGCAGCTCGTTCCGAAGATGGTGGAAGGTATGCATTTTGTTTTGAAGCGATATAACGTTATGTGAACTGAATTGACAAATAACTTACTACTCGCTGACTTCTACAAGTTCTCTATCGTACAGAATGGTTGCAAATATAACTCGGCCACTGAGCGGAAAAGCGGCACAAATTAAAAATACACAATAATCTATTTATCGAATAATCTTTTTTATTTAGACATACATGCAGGAATTGAATGAAATTTTAATAGAAATGATCCTTTTTTTAATTACTTTGTTTTGATTAGCACACAATTAATGCGTATAAGTATTACAGTCAGTACAACATTTAAAAATGGTACTGTATACTTGCCCTTAATAATAATTGTGAATGTACTTAGTTTTATTTATTGCTGCCGGTATCATGAATAAGGTGTATGCCAACAAATTTGTCAATTCGGTTTAGTTATCATGGCTTTCAACGAGATATGAAAAAAAATACAAGATTGAGTGATAGCCGAGAACCGTCGTTCAAAAATATTCAATTCTTACTACAGCAGTATAAATTTCTCGAATATAATATATCAATATGAATACAAGAATACTTTGTAGATGCTTTACATGGTGAGTAAAGTTAATAGGGACAGCTGAATTACATCCATTGAATTGTACTGTTGCTCTGTTTTATATTTCTCATACAGAGAAACATGCAGTCTGAATTGTGGCAATTAATTTCTACGTTCACTTATTATCTCGGTCAAAGATACTCTCTACAATAATTTTCTACTAAGTTCCTCAGTCGGTTTTTAACGAGTGAGTGCTGCTTCATCGTTAAGCATGGGTTAATTATCGTTAAATTAGTTGTACAGTTGTAGGATATACATCGAACCCTCATACCTATAGTAATCGTCATTTATCTTAGATATTATCATCAGATTTTATATCAATCTCCGTTTAATATTATGTATTATGAAATTAAACTTTGTGCTATTAAATCATCGTAAAATTCAAAGCATCTAATTTTAATTTACTATATTTACATTTGTTCCTGTTTTTTGACGTGTATGTTTAAAAGAAAATTAATTTCAATGAATTTGCGTGTTTCACCTGACTATATCTTGAATAGGAGGCAATTTTGACCTAAATCTACGCAAAAACACGGATTTTTGCCAGAATGAGAATGCTTTAACTAAAACGAATTATTTATAATTAAATACATATATATACCTATGCAAATTTTTCATAAGGGCGCCTACTAACTAAACAGTGTTTATATTACTAGATTTACTTGTTTATTAACCGGCTTATCACCGCATAATCGTATGGTATTTTCAATCCGAATTGCCATCATAATTTGGTTAACTATATTTGGAAAAGTATTTTTTGGATTCCATGTTCGATTCGATCATTTCAATTGGTTAAATTATTATTTTTACCCTAGTCACATTGTTGTTTTCCAAGTGTGCCGATTGTGTATCGGTGCCTTTACAGCACTTAAACCAGATGACCAATCAAGTTATTATTTTCCGATATACATTATTCATCGTTAAAATTTCTTTTTGTGACTACTGCATTCTTCATTTCGGTTCTAATTATTGAAGCTTTACACCGACGGTTACCCAGTGAATGCCAATAACATAATCTACTTATTTTCCATCGACCTGTTGAGGTATCTTGAATCTAGATCAATGCAATATGGTTCCGAATACCCGTTTTCAGCATAGACATGTAAAACTTCTTCGATTTTCTTCTAATCATGCGTGGTGGAAAAAATTTGTTAAGAAAATATTTTTTACATATAAATAGATATTTAAAATCACAAGTTTTTCAAAATAACTTCTTATACATACTGTCTTTTATACCGTCTCATTGGTTTGTACATATGTACATGTATAAAAATGAAGAAATTCAGAAAATAAAATTGCGTTTACTTTAATGGTAGTATTGACAATCTTCATGATATTCCATGTCTCTTCATTTATTCATGGCTGTTATGTTCCTACTCAATTCAGTTCACTGACCAGAAAATCCTATATAAATATGGAATCTTAATACTCGGTAGTTTGTTATATTGGCAATACTGAGTTATTATTATCATATATGAAACGTGATCCATTCGGAATAGATACATACATACATTATAAGCAAGAATTAATCGATCAATCCAATACTATTCCCGATTTTCTCTATTTAATACGTTACTTCCTGTTCCTGTATTTTATTATTATTTTGAGTACAGTTCTTCGAAGTTAGTTTTATTGACATACCTTAAGTTAATATTGAGAATCGGGCCGTTATTCACTAAGTTTGGATAAATTTGGCTTACAATTCATTTCGAAATAAATATTTTTTGTAGTTTTAATGTAGAATAAGATGTTTTTATTTTGTTTTGCGATCCTAGTGAAATAAATTTGATGCATTTGTTGCTACTCAATAAGAACAATCAATATCACTGAAATGTTTGTCACTCCTTTATTGGTCAAGGTGATTTCAAGGAATATAAGCGCATTCTACGGAATGAAATATCAATGTTTACAGAGCTGACGAGTTTATTTGAGTTAATAGCTTTGTTGGATAATTTTCATATGGGTTATGTCCCGCTTTGTTGATATCCCCTAGTGTGTAAATTTCTCTTTAGATGTAGTCATATTTTCGTTGGTGTAACTAAATACAGATATTTAAACAATTATTAAATCGTACTTTACCAAGAATTTTTGGGTCACAGTGAGTTACGGCATTAATTGTTTTGGACAGGATTGATATGACTGATCAAAAATACATTTTAATTACTTTCCTCAAGAAATTCTCACAAGGTGAAACACAATCATTAGTTACCAGTGCTGCCACCCTATAATTGGAAATAATAACTCGAGGTCAGTCAGAAATAGGTTATGCATTGTGGCTTGCACATTTTACAATTTTACGGGATCGGCTCTATGCAATCAATTTGTTGGATGTCACAGAGCAGACTGGGTTGGGTATATACTACAATATCAACACGAAGAGTTTTATTTATCGTGTAAATATTTTAGAATTTTGTCTCGAATCCAAATATCATGTTTTTAATTTACTTATTTTGAAAGTAAATTTACAATATTGACATTTCGGAATATCAATAAACATTTGATAAACCTTACCAAACATTTGATGCTTGAACATTTTTACTAAACTAATAAAACTCATTTGGTTAATTTGAAAATACTAATCTATAGTGTCACTGAGTAATGTTTAATTCAACTGAACTGTATATAAAATTACTACAAAATTCAACCGGGCACATTTAAATTGGTTTAATTTAAATATTAACGTGTTTTTGGCATAAATATTTAATATCAATAATAGACGCACATCAAACACGAATACTTTTCTCACCCTCACCCCACATTCTGCATAATACTATATCATTTTTCACCACGTAGAGATTGGCTTTAAACCCATATTTCTGAATATATTCCATAAAATATTAAAAACAGATTTATTTACAAACATGGTTCATTACGAGGGCCGCAGTTTATCGGAAAAAAAGGCAATTTCTCAGTAATAGTTCCGGTATATAGTTTAAAGATACTGTTGGTCGCCCCGCCCTAAGGTCACTTTCAACTTATCATATATTCGTGATTGATTTGAAAATTGTCCCGGGTCTGGGTCACACCCGTTCGCGTCTGCCGGGTGGGGTGTTTGTTTGGAATAGCGAGGGGAGGGTGTGGCGGGCGGAGTACAAGCGCGCGCAGTCAGTGTGAATGCACTCTGCCGGGACACTGGAGTACAATAAAATTGATGCACGTTGCACTCATTCAATCCACTTGTCCATCGCATTAAGGCCGGCGTACACAGCATACCACTGAAGACTTAACATCTGCGCTTTATTGTATTTATAATTCGGTCTCAATGCACAAATGCAAAACGTTTGTTACTATAAGTGCGTTTTATAGACACAAAAATACTGAAATAATATTTTTTAATAAATTATAAGCTTCTCCTTAAATTATGTTCGTAAAACTTAACGTTCTACTTGTTGAGGATTGGATTTAGGGTGGGTGGGGAAGAATAAAAATATCACACATCCATGGATTCCTTGAATAGCAATTCAAGGATACTAAGCTTTCATTCGAATGAACAATTGGTCACGGAACCAACCAACAACTCAGCACTCACGCGCCCAAGAATTAATGAACATTTAATTATGACTTAAGAATCTAATTATTGTTATATGGCGCCTAAAAGAAGAAATACTATTTAAAAATGGTTACATTTTACCTTATGGTAGGTAGGTATATATTGTCCTTGTGTAATTTAATGTAAAACTTATATCGTTGTTGACATAACTACATACATACCAGCGGCGTGCGGTGAAGTTACCTCTATCTCTATCGCACAAACTCTCTTGTATATGAGTAAGAAGGATACAAGAGCATGCGCCCGCATGTCCTTGTATTTCACACGTACCATTTACTTTATTTGTGATTGAACGATAAAGTGAGAATGACACGATACGCGCCTAATACATACATTATAAACAAGACTTAGTCGATCAATCCAATACTATTCCCGATTCTCTTACTTTACTTCCTGTTCCTGTATGTTATTATTATTTTGAATACAGTTCTTGGAAGCTAGTTTTATTGAAGTACTATTGTATGCTAGCTAGAATTACGATATGTATTGGAAAATCGGGCCGTTATTCACTTGACACGCATTTCGCTTGTATGAGAATTTGTGATGCGATAAATCCCGGGAATAAACTCTCATGGGAAAATTGGAAAAAAGCAATTCTAATATTAATGATAATGTATATTATTTTTAGCATTCGGTAAGACTTATTTTAAAAGCGTGGCATTTTTTACGTATGCCAGCATTGTATCCCCATGTTTATTAGTTAGATGACATAGATGGAAGCAAAGAACTTCAATATTGGATCACGTATGACATATATGTATACTTGAAGCCAACATAAAATATATACGGGAACGTTCCTGTTTTTATGTTTGAAGTTAAACTCGGTGTTAAACACATATTTATATGTGCACCTGGACTCAATATGTTTTAAAAACAATGAAAAATATCATATTTAACAGTTTATTCCCAATTTTCCTGGTTTTCCCCCGGAATTTCAAAATTCTCTCAACACTCATGAGAATAGCCGAATGTATTTAGATTAAAAAATATCTAAAAGTTATGTATTTATTTTAATTACTAACTTAACGAGTTTTAGGTTATTGGGGTGGGCTATTATAAATTAATTTAACGCACCATTTTCAGAATCAAAACATCACACACATCTATGAACTTTAGAAAAAAACATATTTATATGAATAATACAGGATTTCCGCACCGGAAGTCGTAACATTTATGAGATTATTAAATAAAAGCGCATTCATACTACTTACATAATCCAGAAATATATACATTTAGCATTAAGAGGCAAATGTAAATGTGCGAATCTAGTATTCAAATTATTATCAGCTTGTTTTACGCTAAAAGAAATAAGAACCGTAATGATGGAATTTAGTGAAAACCCGGTACTTACGATCTCCGATGAAAGTTTGAAATTAATTTTGAAAATATCGACTAGTAAGTTAACTTACGCCCAAAATATGCCCACATATTTTTTTAAAATGGTCTTTAAGTTAATGCGATTCTTCAGTCTTAAACTTTTCTCAGTTCTGCCTTACTTCTTTCTGGTAT
The DNA here is from genome assembly GCA_022494535.1 of Himalopsyche phryganea. NCBI lineage: Eukaryota > Metazoa > Arthropoda > Insecta > Trichoptera > Rhyacophilidae > Himalopsyche > Himalopsyche phryganea. The sequence continues at coordinate 1,886,221 of JAGVSL010000019.1, read as the reverse complement.
ACGCCAGTCTTAAATTAGTTATTGTATGTTGCGGATTTGAATAATCCCATTCAAAACGTAGCTGCCAATCTTTAGTTTTCTACAGCTGACTCTTCCGACACGATGATTCCTAATTCAATGCGCCAATAAAAATATAAGCACCGCATTGTTCCATTCTTCAAATTATGTTCAGTCTCTGTCGATTTGTCTGCTTTCTTATTGGGTGAAATGCGGTTTTGGTGTGACGGATCTCGAAGCGAAGTATAGCATGTTTTCATTTTAAATTTATATACATCTGTCGGTAACATTTGCATTGCATACTGCCACGATAAGGACTTTCGTAAATTCGAATACAATATAATTATTTCACTGGATTTATAAAAGTTCAAACCAAATAAAATTTCAGATACTGCCGAATTCACGATGTGACCATACATTACAAAGATAACTTAGAAAATTACACCAAAGAGTGATGATTTAAATTTAAATAACGTAATACTTTTAGATTCTTATTTGTATTGTGCAGATAAAGTCCATCGTTTTATTTTTTACTTTTGTCTATAATTGACATAAGTTTGTGTATAATTAATGCAAGGGTGTCTGATGTTTTGAATCATTCCTTCACTGGGCATCTTTTATATGATAATGGGTATTCACACATTGATTAGTGAGCTATTTTTTATTAAATTAATTAAGTAATTTTATTTTTACTATTAATTAATTAATTATAATACACACAAAAATATAAAAGCCTTTTTTATTGTTATGCGTCAATCTGGGAAGAAAATTACTTTGTTAAATAATTATCTATAACTTTTCTAAAATAATGATTATTCAATAAAAAAATATAAGAATGTCAATATATAATAGATGACACAATACGTAACCTTACATGAACGATTGTACTACTCAAAGGGTTAAGCGATTGGTTTGTAACCAGCTGTCGTAAAATACTGTATATGGAAAAGATTTTTGTTTCGTCGTCCTTATTATTTCCAGTTCCATTTAGAAACCCCACCGTCCTTTATTACCTCTGAAGACATTTTATTGAAGGCTATCAAGCAAGTCTTATTTTATTAATCTCTGTATTTGAGAAGAATACGGAAGTCCAAAACATGAAATTTTCAGGAGAGCCACAAATCTTTTTTATTGATTTATGATCATTAACTATACTTTGGCGTCATTAACTCATCTCTTCAAATTTGGACTTGCATCCGTAGCCTATCAGGTACAGATATTTTATCGGTGGACTGATGCCGTGGATTAGTGGAAAGAAAAGATCTTAGGGTGGTTTCCACATTTCAGAGTGATTATCAATATTCGATATTTTGAAAAAAAACTGGTTCTGGTCTCTAGTTTTATCAAGAAATATACTAACACACGTTCTTCCTAGTGCGTTTTTATTAAAACAATCACAATAGAAAATATCATTTCACTGTGAAAGATAATCTTTTTAACATTGAATTATCTTGGGCACTGTTAATTTTAATCACAATTTATTGACGATATATAATATAATGCGTTAGCCCTGTATATTGAATATTAGCCTGATTCAGTTGTAATAGGATCCGTTTTTTACCCTGCGTATCTTCTTGAACATGATTGCCAATCTAGCGTCCCTTTGAAACAGTAAATTGGTGAATCAAAAATGATTGTAAGCACTTTGATTACTTGGTTAAGCCCTCTGGAAAGAATCGACGCTCGCCCCCAGGGACTTTTGGAATGTATCACAGCGTATTTATGACTGCAGCGATATGTCCCGCGATTCCGCGCCTTTATCATTTAATTTTATTCACATCAGACACAGATATAGGCGTTTGAAATATAATGATTGATGTAAGGGGTTAAAATTTGACTGTGTTCACGAACGGTTCTAATAAAACAAAATTCTTACGGATACTTTTTATCAGATCTTTTCGATAGATTTAGTACTTTAAAATAGATGATTTTACAGTGATAGATTCGAGATATTTTATATTTCATGTTACTTTGAATGATGCTCTAAAAACTTCATTCAAAGCTTATTTTTGAATTTATATAGGAAAGTGATCATACTTGCACGGTAAGTATAGGGCTAATTAGCTAATCGCTTCTACCACGAACCGGGTTTAGGATCGGATGGGTGAGATGGAATTTATACACAAACTCCATCCTCGCATTTGAACCCAAATTTAATTATCGATAGTGAAATAAATTATTGAAACTGTCCTTACTGAGATACGAACCCGTGAACATCGCATCCGCTACAGGTTCGGTTTATTAAATTAATATATTCAGGAAAGAATATAAATATATTTTTTCGTAATTGCTATATATTTGTTTTTGGCTTATATGGGAAGCGTTCATAGAACATCCAAACGAAATCCTGAATATGAATTGCATTAAATCTGTACAGTACGGTGCAATCGATATATCACTGGCTTTGAGATTAGCTGTATATATTATACAAAACAAAGAAATTTCGGTCGGCCAATTTTTTCTCACACTAACTGGCTGACCTTCCGGTGCATGCAATGTATTGAAAAAGTAGCACATTAAGCTGTGAACGTTACTCCAGCTTGAATTACTTTACACTCTGTTAACACTGGAACTATAACTTACTACATTGCCACTTAAAAAAGCACTAAACTTTAAGTGTAAACGTAGATGACATGGAAGTGCCAGGCGTAATTGTTAGGAATGTAAAGATGGGCTAAAAAAAAAAACTATTCATGTATCTCAAATTCGAAAACACTTAAACTGTGAAATTAATTGAATGCGTGTATGGGAAAAGGATAACATTCCGATAATGTTGATGTAGCGATTGATGAAACAAGATTGTGTGGACCTCCCAACTGTTGGAAAAGTTGTAACCAAGTTACAGAATATCTTGTAGTCATCCACTACATACATGAATAATATTTTTTATATTTTACGACAGAATTATTATATACCCTATTATCCATACTGGAGACAGTGACAATTGTGAATAGAAACGATTTTTTATCATATGAAACCATTCTATAAATAAATATGTTTTGTCCCTAATATGTTATTAATAATGATATTTTACACACTGTCAAAGCATTCAGTGTAAAGGGGATATCATTCCAGGACCTTTAATTGATAATAATTAAGTAATTTTTTGTGTTTTTTTTAAGGAATGGTGTCTTTTCAATAGAACTTATGGTATATATAACTAAAAACTATGGTATGTGGAATGTTGTCCTTTCAATTGCCCGTTAAATTAATTAGTACATTTTGTCAACAATATGTGTAATAAACTCTAAAAAGGTAACCGGGAGTAAAGCTCTTTTTACGTTTGGCGGGTTAAAATAAATCAAAACAATGAATATTTTTTTTATATTAGAAGATTATGAGATCTTCGTAACTACACAAGCCTGAGACGTATAAAAGCTACCGAATGCCTTTAAGACATTTTAGGTATTACTGGTGTTCAAATTTTTGTATCCGAATGATGAAATATTAGTTTGCGTACAATTTATGTTTATTAATATTTCGTTTTCAACAACATATCGTTAAGCGTCTGTTCTTGTTCCAACAACCATCTTATATTTATTATTATTGGGATATGCAAAGCTAATGGAAACTAAACGCCGTTGGGATATGTTAGTTCATGAAATAGAATAATATTGAAATGTTAATTTCCGTTTGAGCCATCAAAATATTCAGTATCTAATTTCGAGAGGATAACCTAAATGCCTTGTTTTAAATAACATTACAATGACAGTTTTCATCAATAACGTATAGAAATAAATTTACATCTCTCTGCGGTATCGAAACTCGCTTGAGTCGTCTACTATGTGTGTCACAGGCTATCGTCGGTGGATGACCCGATATCAATTTTCTTCGATAGAGGGTATAAAATTACAACCGTATAGAATCGATCGTCGACAATTCCTACTAGTAACATAGGAGTGGCGTTTTTCTTACTTTATAAACATGTTTTATAATTGTTAATTGAAAAGTGCCAACTGAAAATTAAATTAATCTAAATATAGAATTGCATTCAAGATCTTTACAACAAAAAGGCATTTGAATATAGTATCACTCGATACTTTCAATTGGTTATGGACATAGTATACCAAAATTTTCAGATACTAGACGTGAATCACGTATGTATGTGGATTTCTATTACAAATTTATAAAATATTACGATTTTTTATATTACTAACAACCATAAAAAGCAATCGGTATAAAATAAATTTCCCACATTAATCACAACTAGAAGAACAAGTCTTGATAACGTAATTTTGGCGATCGACGCTTTAAATATGGTTTATAGTCGGATTGTATTACCCGACCTCACTTAAATACGTCTGTATGAAGATTTAGAGTTATATATAAATATATACGTCCATATTTGGTTCCAAAACGTAAACCCCGAGGTTGGAAAAATTTGTTGCGGAATTATTAAATGAGATATAAAAATAAAAAGGCGTATGAGACATTAATTTAATATTTTCACTGTCTTCTTGACGCTATTTTTTATAATAGGATAAAATAACAAAGTATTTCGTATTTTTTATCAGGTAGTTGATAGCTATTTCGGCTTTACGCCATCGTCAGAACTAGAACATAGTACTGTAAGATTTTTAAAGCATTTATATGATTTGAATAAACAATTTGGAATTCAACTTTTTGAATTCCGGAAATCCCGACTTATTGGAATTGCAGTATTTAAATCCGTACTACCATTGAATGACCTTGCCAGGTGAATCCAAATTGATTTTCATACGGATGATTCATAAAGTTTATTCTACCTGACTGAGAATTAAATATCTAATATTTTCTACGCTAGTAGTCTGTTGCTTTCTAGATAACGGTAGCAGACTAAAGCTATGTCCACATAGCGCGCTCTCTACGCGTGCTAAATGCAGGTTGCGTCCAGATTTTCTCGTTTCTAGACGCATAAGTTTACTTTTTTTTTTTTTAATAAAACACAATTCATTTGTACTACTTCCACATATTTATAATGATCAGGACCGGTTTCGCTCATCACGAGCATTAGTTTACTCATATTTTAGGGTTCTATTTGCAAGCCCGGCTCAGTTCAATATTGTTGAAAAATGCACCTTGAATGTCATTTTGTCAACATATAATTATTTTTACATCAAACGTAGCTTCTTCCACAATCTTTACATTCTTTTTTTACGATAAAAAGTTTAGCTTTAATCCAATCTTTTATTTGTGTAGGTGAGCACAGTAGTAATTTTATTATACATTCATTAAATGTCATTAAATAAATTATGTATCCTAAATATCAACATAAGATGAAAAAAATATCCAAAAATTGTCTGTAAAATTCAAGTGGTATGTCATTTGTTTGCATATTTGGCGGATTCATGCAAATGGCTCGTTGCAATTTGAAACTCGATTTGATACAACATTCAAATGTAAATAGATTAATTATGCATATAAAAATGAATAGCTTCTCTCTTTTGTTTCTATTTTAAATCGGGTACATTACAAATTAACTAAAAAATCATACAGACAAATATAAGAAAAAGTTGTCTCACAGTTTATTGCATTTGGCCGAACAATATGTTTTGGGAAAGAGCCGTCTTTACAAATAGTAACCTCATTCAAAACATAACGAACAAAAAAAAAACCCCCAAACACAGCCACGCACGCTGTCAAACGTGTGGTAGCGAGAGATAAAACGCCTAAGTGCATGTGGATGACTATAATACATAAAGGCGCATGTGCCTCGAGAACGCTCGAGAGCCTACGCGCGTAGAGAAATGCGCTATGGTAGACATAGCCTAAGCTCAATCGTTTTTCGTAAGTCGTTTTTTCGTATCTACCACTTGTTGCTCATTTTCATGGCGATATTGTTTTACTGTTCATGCAGTTTTATAAATAAAACATGTTATTTGTAATTCTAATTTTTTAAACGTCGATTTTTTATCACGTATCTTGTCAAAATTAGCTAACATTGACGTTGAAATATTATTATATTTTTTTACAAAGCAAGTAATTAAATTCAATTAGTGTAATTACTTTACATGTACCATTCCATGCTTTGATATTTAAAAATGTATTATAATATTACTCGTATCGATTTTCATATAGCGACCCGATATGACCAGTCAATTCCGTTTCAGTCTAAATTATTCTTTCATTTCGTGTAGCATGGCACTATTATATAATTATCAAATGAGTGATAATTTCAAGTATTTTATAATTATTTATCAACGTCTTTTAAAGTACGTGTATCGCACCAAAAATTTGGTCATTCTCAACGTATTATTACTTCGTTAGTTAATAAATTAATATCCTCTATAATGATTGCGTATTTCGGTTTTTTTCTATATAACTTTCATTTGAATGATATTATGTTATGAATTATTTCGTTGACTTAATTATATTTCTATATTATCTGACGTGTTTACTACGATGCCATTTTTACATAGTGATAAATTAATATTGTCCAAGATCTTAATTGATACCATCTGTGCTTCTGATGGTACCGACTATTGCATTTAATTCCTGGAATAGAATCGAAAGGAATGTGGACTTTTGCATAATATCAAATGACTTGATATGTATTATTTGAAATATTTACTTATTTGTTCTTCTCTTAATACAAAAGTTCATCTGAAGCAACCCCAAACAATTATTGATCTGTATGCTAAGTATATATATTTGAAGAAATAAATATTAATTTAACCGACATTGAGGCCCTGGTGAAGAATATTTGACGACCGAACCAATCATTTGCCGTACCCTTATGCTGTATTTGATAAGATAACAACTGCAATAATTCATCCCAAATGTTACGACCATAAAATTTATATTTGGTTTATAAATATTACATTTTATGATGCAATACATCGGGTATTTACAAATTATTATCACACTTCGAAAACTTCAACGAGCAGTACCAAATAAATAAATTAAGCGATATTCGGTTAGGTTTTATTTAATCTAAATTAAACCGCCAAACGTGAACTTACGCTGGTAAATTTAAATGCATGGCCATACTGCCAGTAACTTAGTCAAGGGTGGGATTTAGTGTTAAAAAAATGACTTCTGAACGACATGCCGCGGTTTCCGGCATAAGTTTACCACTGGAATTATCCAGGGGGCTTTTTTACTGTTATGATATGTTTTTAATGTCTTATAGAAGTTTTTACCGATTCGAAATTCTTTTAACTTCCCATTATGTCAAATCAATATTTCTTTTCTCGGTAAAATGACAATACTTCTTAAAACTATAATGGAGACATAAACGTTGTATTGGCTTTTATAAATTATTTTTTTTTTCCAAAATGCACCTTCTCACTTTTCTTCTATAAATCAAAGTTGGTGAAATTGACTGCAAAAAAACTTTTAACACCGACCTTACTTCGTTAAGAATATATCCTCAAATTGTATTGTTGATTATTTCTAATTTACATTTAAAAGAAATATTCAGTTAGATCTTCACCGCTTACTGGAGGACGCAATGTCTATTATAATACGGTCTTTTGTTTTTATATACTATTTTCTTCGACAATTACGATATTGGTGTTCTTAATATTTTAAGAAGTTTTCCGTCTTTTTTTCTTTCGTACACAAAAGTCTGAAGTTTATCTTCCATAATACTTTATTTAAAATAAAAAAGATGTAATTGCATTATCCATATCAGGAAATTATTATTTACTTAATTCTTAATTAATTTAGTAATATTATATATCGCAAAGAGATAAAATGTTATGGTAGTTGTATTACTTTAAAGAATTTTTAAAATACCGCATTTTCTGTATGCAATTTTTATATTAACTGCTATTATTGTTCTATTGTGTTAGAATCAAAGATTGAGAACTTTTCAGTTTCCTGAGAATTTCAGATTTAATTAATTAACAATTTTTAACAGAAATTATTAAATTAATTATAGCATCTCCTAATTAACTTTACCAGCTGACTTCACGAACAGTATTATATTTTACTGATTTAAAGTATTTGTAGGGGAACGACAAAATATAGATACACTGTTTCTTATTGATATTATTTATGACAAGGGGTGACAATGCACTATGCACGTGTTACAGTCACGGTTTATTTATTCCACAGAAGTTGTTCGAAATTTAAATTCAAATCTCACCATAAAGACAAACAAAGCAGTGCCCTGTACCATAAGCAAAATTAAACTTGTTGCCGACTATATGTATGGAAATATGGGAAAGCTTTCATACTGGTTTTATAATATCGCTTTTATAAACAAAGGAATTTTATGTTATCCCAAAGTACACTTTTTATCACCCAGCTCATACAAAATTGTCCGACCCGCCACGAAATGGTGAACATCGGTGGGCGTAATTTTGAATACCCGGACGCATAATAATAATAATAATTTTTATTTTGAGCAGTATTGTTACAGTATTGTGCTGAGATATTTTTATTTCTTAATTAATGCTGATTATTTTTTGAATATTAAATACAAGGTTTTGAGGTTAGATATCAACAAAGTTTTTACAAAATCAATTGCAATCAGTGCTCGTAGTGATTTGATTGTATTATATCCAAAGTGATTCAATTCGTTATGTCAACCAAATTTTGTACAAGTTATCGTTGTATTTATGATATTCGAAAAAACAATAATTCAGAAGGCGGTGAAACAGTGAGAATTTCATTTTCAATATTTTATTACGTCAAAATATTTTTTTTTTCACAGTCAATTTTTTCGGATGATATTCTAATTTTATTTGGTTAATGTCTAAAAATATATTCATTTGGTGATTTGTATACAGAAACACTCTTTTCTCGCGGCATGAGAATGGTAACGGAATGCTTCGTAGGGCTGCCGAGAGAGCCGAAGCGGTCTCGTGTCAACGTATTCACGTTTCGAGCGTGTGTGCGTTCCGCTGCGCCGGTGTGTGTCAGGCCGTAGACCCCTCGCGGATCAATACAGCCCGTCGCCACGGCAACCGCCCGGAGATGAAGCGAGCAAGAGGAACGCAACGTCACAGTCCGCCCCTGCGCCGCCATTTTTCCCTCGATGAGCATTCATCACATCGTTCCGATTTGAAACATGTATCTTTATCTATCCAGCGAAAGCGCACTAACATGCCACTTAACCGTACTACTTGTAGTATGTACCGTCAGCGGAAATATTATACGAGTGTGACGAACGACTTTTGAATGCGTTGGAATTGATGCAGATTAGCAATTCCTGACCAAGACGCTGCAAATGCATTAAAACTAAATTACTATAAAACGGAGATCCTTTTCGATTTATATGCCCAATGAAGCTCTATAAAATATCTGTCGGTTAATAAATTAACGGAATTTGCACGATTATAATAATCACATTGGTATACCAATGCTGATGGATTTATAACATACAATATACCAGCCTCTAGTCATGATAGATGCAAATCATTGATATTTTTTAACGTGTCATTTGTAATAAACCATTTATTTATAACTCGTTTTATTTTAAAATAATCAAAAAGATTTTTTAAATCTGTCAGTGACTTCTATATTTCTTATAAGTAAGATTTTCAATACAAATAGTATTTCTGATTCTAAAAAAAGCACTGCTTACTTTTATTTTTATTTAAAGAAACAATATTAACCATTGCTTTTTTGTTTGTTATAAACGGAACTTCTGAATAAAACAAAAACATTTAAAAGCTAGTTTAAATAATAATATCCTAAAATAATAATGTCACTACTGAAATGTTACTGTACTTATTTACAAAAGATAAGAAGAATACTTTTTTTAAAAATATGATTATACTTTATAATTCATATTCTGGGACAACTCTTCAAAAATTATATAAATATCATCAATAAATTCTGTGTGTGAAAGGAAAAGGGAGTTAAGCCGAGTTCATTGAAAAACGAATTAAATATTCTAAAATAACGACTATACATTCATGCATATAATATAAAAAGGAAGAGTCGAATCAATGTTGCTGAATCGGTAAAATTCATGTTTAAACATCACATTTTTCATCAAATTTCATACGAATGCCAATCTTGTTGTGGGTTTCCTAAAATGTACCAATTTTAGACTTGACGACATTTTCCTTTCTCACAATGAATTGTATTCTTATTATAGATGTCAGCCATTCATTATTTGTTGTCAATTTTTTTAAAACAATATATGCATATCCAATAGATATTATTATAGTTTTATAATCAGATTCATCATTTAATCATAAATAAAATGTTATAAAAATATTTAGTTCTATTCAAAGAACTCTCTATTTTCTCTAATAGAATTTGTAAGTCTACATTGAATATAATTCAAATTCATTAAATTTTTGAATTTTATCTGAAATAATGTCGGATATTATTACTTATTTTTCCATATTAATGCAGTTATATTTTCACTGTTAATTCTGTATTTATTTATTCTTCAGAATCACAAAACTTGCCTTTTTTAACTGGTGTGTGTGACCATGTAGCTGAAAGATGTATGAATGATCACCACGCAAATATAGTTGCAAAATGGGCAATTTATTTTACTCTAGTTAAAATTATAATTATTTTTAGTATACATTTCGTTAATCATGAATCTTTTGCTAATATTTATGAATATTGTTTTCAGAATGTTGATCACAAGATGAAATTTAGATCTCGCAAGGGTCAGCTTCCATTTGTCGAGCTCAATGGAGAAGAAGTAGCCGACAGTGCAATTATCATAAAAGATCTTTCGCAAAAGTTCAACAAGGACTTGGACGCAGGTAAATACAAGTTTTTTTAATTTTCAATTTGATTTCACAAGCACTTTTCTCTTGTTTTCAATATTTGATATTTGTAATATTAATAATGTATGGATTATCAGTCAATTACACAAGAAATTCAATAACGCTCAGTCTATTTAATTACAAAAAATAGGATAGGTATTCATTAGAGTTCATTCAAACAATTGCTATTGAAACATGTCATCATTTGAATGAATTTATAAATTAATCCCAAAGCTTATACTATGATTAGAGAAACTGTGTTTGTTATAAAATATGCATCTATTCTTGAAGCTCAGTATATTATTTTTCTATGGGCCGATGTTTGATACATAATGTAGCAATGTCAGAATTGAAGAGTTGAGAATTGGCTGGGTCACATAGTGTGGTTACTTCATGAGAGCTGCAGCTCTGCTTGCTGTAGGATTGCCGCGTCCTACCATTGCTAAGATAGTCGCTTACTATCCATAGAATGTATTCAGTGGAACTTAAAGTTTCTGGTATGTCTTGTGAAGAAGCGAAGCAATTGGCAGGTGGCGGGGAATCTTGAAAGCCATCTGTAATGTCAATTGTCAAATAAAATTAAAAAAAAAAAGTATTTTGCTACAGTTTACAATAGTTGTTAGGCAGTGAGGCAGGTTCTGTTTATAAATAAAATTAATGAAATTCCTGTGATACACCAGAGATTAACAGCAAAGGATTTTTATTTTTATAGTATATGTTATTTTTGTTGCACATAAAATAAATCTTGTTTTCATTGCAAATCTGTCTCCGCATAAATAACAAGATCAATTTCCCTATCAATATTACTAAGTTACATTCTACATTAAAGTTACATTTTTAAACTGAAATGATAATTGAATTTAATTCATATGCCAACAAATGGGCCCCTGAGCAAACTGATTATCTTAAGTGCTATCTCAATTGGAATTGCCCTTTGTGGATAAATTCTTTATCCCACAGACCTTACTGTAATTTAAACAAGCTTTACATTAATTAAAGCTATGCAATGGAAATATGTCCATGCGATAGTTCAACAATCTTGAGATAAGTAACTGAAATGCCATCCTCATTCATTTGTAAAGAAAATATGTTATTTCACAGATATTTTCTGACAATATCATTTTTGTTTAGCTTGAACTATACTAAATGATAACATTTCTATTTTTTATGTAACTTCCTTTACATAAAATAAGTTAGGCTTCTTTATATTGCATTTTATATCCTTGCGTGTTGTTTGATTTTTATGATGAGCACATAAAAATAATATTCAGTAGATTAATTTTTCTCAAAAATTTCTCATCTAGATTTATATTTTAATGGATGAGTTATGATAAAAAACAGACTATCAAATTTTGTTTTGACAAACAATTTCAGGACTAACCCCAGACCAGCGTACTGTAGCTCATGCTATGATATCCATGATTGAAAACCATCTGGTTTGGATCGTCTTTTGGTGGCGTACAAAATATCCTGACAGCGTCATCAAGGGCTACAAAGTAAATCTGCAACACGCTCTCGGTACAAGAATACCAACTGGTATTCTCAACTTTTTCTTCAAATTTGCTTTTGGTCGCAAGGTATTTGTTTTTGCATTTATTTTTTTTACAATTGTGTAGTATTTTAATTGCATGACGGTGTTGTAATGAGTTATTAATAATTTGATTGTGTATTTGACATACCTAGTGGTTGCAGGGAACCAAGAAAGTGAAGGCACAAGGAATTGGAGTACACAAACCGGAAGAAATTGCTGAGTTTGGCAATAACGATCTAAGTGTACTGTCGCACTTGCTGGCTGATAAGCCTTTCTTCTTTGGAGATGAGCCTACCAACGTAAGTATTAAAGACTAATTGATTACAAGCTATTTTCACTGCAGCATTAAAACAAAAACATGTCAATTCATATAAACAAAATTTTCAAAGTACTTGACAGTGCAATTTTAGTAATAAAATTAAAAATTTTCTCATCCTGAACAAGAGACTTTATGTTATCAGTTAATTTTATCTATCCTTTCACAGTTTTAACAATTATAAAATCATTATTTACGTGTTGTTTCTCATATTGCATTATTTTAATTTCAGCTGGATATAGTTGCATTTGCAAATCTTTCTCAAATACATTTTATTGATAAAGAGATATCTTATTCGTTGAGAGACTACATGACTGCTGAATGCCCAAATCTTGTTGGTCACGTTTCCCGCATGAAGGAACGATGCTTCCCTGACTGGGAAGATATCTGTGCCACACTTGATCTGAATTCACACCTTCCTAAACCAGTCAAGGATGTTAAAGAAGGAAAGGAAGGTACTGGCCCCGCAGAGAAGCCTGTTCCAATGATTGAGGGAGACTTAGAAAAAGAAAAGGTATTATCAACATCAATTTAATATAAATGTCAAATTCACATTGCATCTAGACATAGTTTAAATATTTCGGAGAGTCATAACACTATCTGCATCTTTTTCCGACTGGTAGGATTACGCAGTCATGGATATGCTATGCTATGTTTGGTGAAACTAAAGGATACTGGTATTGCTTCAAGGAAACAAAATGATTGTTAAAAGACAGACATCCTCTAATATAATATGCTATATCTCTAAAGATGCTTAAAACTTGAGAACAGTATATGTTGTTTCTTGTTGTGAATGCGTTACATACGACCCTTACGGTTATAATGCTGAGAATTTTTAATTGCTAGAATGTTTATTTAAAGTGAACAGCTTTTTTATGATAAAAATTTTGTTTAGGTTGAAGAGAAAGAAAAAGAAATCGAAAAAGAGACCGGGGAGAATAAAGAAAAAGAAAACGAAAAAGAGAAAGATACAAAATAAGAAAACACCTGCACAACACGTCCGCTGTTTTAATCACATTCTTTCGTCAAACTCATATTGATGTTTTACTTAAAATTAACTCAAGGGGAATCAAATTGTTTCATAAATTTTTAATCAGTTCTTACATAATTCCTTCAAGTTTTTTTTGTTTACTGACAAAGCAGTGGAGCTTCTTTATGTTATGTTTACATTCTATCACCAAAATATGTGCATTTGAGAATGCATCCATTCTTTTCATAACAAGCATAATAATATGCATTCATTTTTACCCATATTAAATTTTAAGGTGACCCATTTTATTGATAGAATTTTGTATTTTTTTACGTTTAACACGTTTTTACTACAAAAAAAAATTATAAAAAAAAACGTCTGAATGCCTCCCAAGACTGTATTCATTAAAATACTTCATATAAGTCTATTCATAGCCATTTGTGTAAGAATATATAACTGATTAATAGGTGGCCATTTCAAAACGTTATAAATTTAATGGTCTTGATGTGCATTATTACTAATGATAAAATAATTTAACAGAAACTCATTTTTTGGTGGTTATTGCACCAATTACTTAATGTAATAGCAGTAAGATTTTCTGAATTTTGGAACATAATATTATTAATAGGATGTGACTTAGGAAATACATAATACTAAAAAATATTGGAAAATGCACACTTCAATCATTTTGCTTTATATTTTTGTAAGTAACTATAATTTATCTATTTTCAATATTTTATTTTTTATACTTTTTCAATTTATTCATATTATATGTTAGTTTAGTTAAGCTTTTTTTAATTTAACATGTAATTCTGTATAATAAAATCATTATTTCGGATTGCACAAGAATCTATTATGAATTAAGTTTTGTGAATATATTTTTTTTTTATTTGCATATCTTAATATTTTTTTTTTTTAAATTGGAAAGTTAAAGGTATTAAGTATGTTTGCAAGCAACGATATAAGATTTCTTTTGTAGTTTTTGACATATCTAGTTAAGTAAATGGTGTAAGTCTGTGTAACAGACCACGCCTACAATCATCGCTGATCACACTGCCAATAATCAGGAATGAGGCGTGATGCCAATTACTGGCCGCCATTAAGATAGGATTTTCATTAAGGAAAATTTTCTGCAAAGCCATCTATTATAAGAAATTGTCTAACAGACAAGTAGATGGCATTGCTAAATATGAGTAATTTTTAAAAATACTTGAACCATTAAAGTAAATGTCTAATTAAATTAATCCAATTTTTCATAAAATAAAAATTACACAAATATTAACTTTTAATGAAGTTGCCAAATTTGAAACTATTATTATTTTGTATGATTCCTGTTTGGGAGAATTAAGTGGTTCACAATTCTGTGGGTTACAAATAAATTTTGTTTTTTTTTCATATATTCATCTTCCAAAACTCCCATCTTCTGTATTTTAAATTTTAATGGTAAGAACTAAAATCATTGAAAAATAATCTCTTTTATTTGTGAAATTCTTTGGCTCACAGAATTGGGAAATATTATATTTAGAATATATTATGAAGTAGGGCTGTTGTATAATACACATAGCATTGTCATCTTTCAAGACTTGCTGAAGTTACAAGTATCATATTATTAATATAAAATACCATGATCTAGATGTTTCTCTATTTCATCTTGCTGTTAGTGTACGTAGTTATAGATTTATACCTTTTTATATGT
This sequence comes from Himalopsyche phryganea, assembly GCA_022494535.1. Lineage (NCBI taxonomy): Eukaryota > Metazoa > Arthropoda > Insecta > Trichoptera > Rhyacophilidae > Himalopsyche > Himalopsyche phryganea. The sequence goes on along the minus strand of JAGVSL010000019.1, from coordinate 1,871,047 downwards.
TCTTGAACCTTTACAAAAAAATTATTTAACACTAAATTTTCATTATTTAACTTGCATAATATGGACCATATCAGACAAGATTTGGTGGGTTTTCTTTCTTTTATATATGTTAAAGTGTTTTGTAAAGTATATAATATTCATAGGAACTTATTTGTACGCCATAAATATACACAATACAATATAAATTAATGTCAGAGCTTCAATCAAAAATTATTTGCATGTAGTAAAAAATAAAATGTGTATTTAAAATTTTATTACTAATAAAATTGATTACAACCAAACTTAACTTTTAATAAATGGCCTTATACCCATCACTGTTGGTTTTTGAATGAACATAGCTTATACTGATTGTATGTGTAAACCATTAACTTAAAAAATAGATAGAAAAAGACTTCAAGTAGTTCAGGTAATGGAATCGGCAATGGATACTGTCACCACCAGAATTTTTTAAGCTATGTCTGCGTCCAATGAACATCTAATGGAGCATTCTATCAGTAAGTGTTGAAATGAGAAATGGAAGTAAGTTGTCAACCTCTTCAGAGAGAGTATTTTACGATTGGCTTAAAAAGTATTAGTAGTTAGTTAATTACTACTCCACATTTCAGGATTGGATAAGGTAGAAGAAAGAGATGAAAGTATCATTTGTATAGAAATCCAAAAAAGTCAATGTATGAAATGGAGTATTTGGATATTTGAGTCGCTGAGTCGCTAAACACGCTTCTGGCGATTTTCCAGTAACATACGATTTCACTTACGCATTTGGTCCATCAAAATTCCAGTTGCAAGTTTAAAATTTCCTCCTATATCATTCCCTGTTCAAAATAAAAAAATTTTAAATCTTAAAAATGTCGTTCTTTTACCCAACCTCGATCGTCGTTTTACATGATCAACATACTCCGAAAATACGGCAGCATCAAAGAATATTTTGCTTTTCGTTATACACCGGAAGACACAAACAACTTAAACTATACTGTAAACTACGATACTGTCCATAACAGTTTTTCGTGATTTAATCAAAACTCTAAAAACCTTCGCGAGCATGTTGAGCGACTCAGTGACTTGTTTGAACTATTGACACCGCCCCAAATAAGGATTAGTGATTTCCTACAGGTTTCAAGATTAAAAAATGAATTGTTTTAATATCATTCTATTATATAAGATGATATGACATCAATTCATTTATTGGTTATTTTACAGATTATTGAGAGATTGATAAACCGTGATTTTTGCGAGATAAATTCCCTGTATTATGTAAAATTGTTTTACAGAAGTCATTGGCATAACAATTTCGAATGTAAGCGAGACAAGTTGTTTGTCTAAACATTGTTTATCACCATGGTCATTTAATGTATTTTTACCTGAAGTTTTGTATTTTAAAGCAATGGCTTAAAAAATAACTATTGCCCCAGTCCTCACATTATCTCTGAGAGGCCCTGATTGTAGGCATACTCAGGTTTGCTTTTATATAGTAATATTTTTTATGTATAAACCTGACAATCTCATTTAAACAAATTTAAATAAAAATCTTACGATACAGTTAGTCTGAAGATGCTTCTTCACAAGGCTGAACAAGTTCCACTGCCAATGGGTAAATAAAGATTTAAATTTATATTAGAAATAAATTTCCATAATGTTACCTACAATTCCATTGAAAATAGAAAGAAAAATATAAATTTTTGGATATTTTATTTGATTCAGATATTCAAGACTAATTTTATGGTATTCTGACATCCAATCTGCTTTGTTGCTAAGTTGTTCTGTAGGTATTTTTTGTTTGTAAGAAACATCTTGGTGCTATGATGCCTGCATGTTCCGCTGCTGACTCACTCATTGAGCACGGTATTGACTGGTCGCATCACTCGCATCGTAAATTGGTTTAACTTGCAAATAAAATCCCTCTCACAAAGCATGTTCTGGCTCTGGTTGAAAATAGTTCAAGAAGTGTGATAACATCAAACTTTAAAACATCTGGGACTAGCACGATCAACGCTCAAATCAATTGTTGCTAAGAATAATGAGATCTTTGTAATAATCATGAGAAAAGAAAGTCGGGTATGTTCAAGGAGCTTGAACTAGTTTATACCATGAATTTCTGAAGTTTTTTTAAAATATATTTATAGGATTAGAGACTTTCCAGCATTTATTGTTATTTTTGATAGACCCTTGAAAAACTATGAACGTGAGTTCCACTGTTATGTAGTTAAAATTAGAAAATGAGTACTCAGCTTTGTGATTTGTGCCAAATTATCCAAAATAAAGTATTTACAAGTGGAACAGAATACAAAAAATAGTTTATAAAGTTTCACATGACCTGTTTTAGCAATCGTTTACTGAATTTATGACATTCATTTCAACAGAACTGCTGAAATAAGTATGCGTCTTCTTTAAATTAGTAGGTAAGTATCTATCAGCTTTTTAATTGAATTTTATTATAGCTAAGTATAGTTAAATGATAATATGTAGCAAATCACTTAGAAAAGCAAATTTCTCTGTTGTTTCTTTATTTTTCTCATTTGGTTTTAAGTTTTGTCGATGGTTGCGTGAATTGTATTGACAAAAAATTCAAATATACTTCTGGTTCATCTCTGTCATTGAGTACCGACTTTCTCATATATCTTTAAACACCAGTAATGAATATAAATTAAAAAAATATTTTCTATGGATTCGGCGATAACTTTTTGGAAGTTCTAGTTTTTGATTTTTCACAAAGTTATTATTCAATACTAGGTAGGTAGAACTAAATATTTTTTTATTTAATCCTTTATAATGGAGTTCTACCAAGTGAATGCCAATTCAATCAATATTTTGTATCACATAAAATATTTATTAGCAGTGAGCTTGGTAATATAAAACTTGTACATTAAAACAGATAAAATTATACAAACTCATATTGTAGTCATTCGCTGCGTTCACTATCTTTTGATTTTTTGAACGGATTTGAATTTTTCTCGAATTTGAAATTTGCTCTGATCCGTTTGATAAAACTTTTTTTAAAGAAATAATCGCATAAAAGTGAATATATCGCGTAAAAATAAAGAACGGTGCCATACCAAAAAATCGCGTAAAAAGAGAACTAGGTGTACTATTACGATAAATACTTGTTCTATATGTACATTCTTTTTGAATTTATTTCATTACTATGACATCTATTCAAATATTGATTTAAAACTATGATGTTTTTAGCGGTGTTCCAAACCACAACAGTGTAGGTGACTGTTTTTTGAAAATCGATTGATCCAAAGAACACCTTTAACCGATAATATTTAGTTTTATAATTAATAGGTGCCTCTAGTAAAATTTGTATTAATCGCATATTTTGTGTGAAATAGAGAAAAAAAAAATCATACGTAATATTATTATGAAAAATAAAGATTGAAAACATGATTCATGTTATGAAACGGATTGGATTCAATTATGAAAAATTCTGTAATTTTCAAAAAAAATCTCAATTCTAGTTGATGTTGTTCATGTTTATGTGTTAGGTATGTGACTCATTTTAATTTATTCTATGAACATGATTGTATAAATGTGTATTCACATCTACAGACATGTAACATGCGCATTCACTTAACATTCACTATGGCGTGAGTGAGCGAAAAATGTATAAAGTAATTCGAAATCACAAACTAATATAATTATTCTATTGTAGTCGTCTTATAAATTTCGCAATGATGTGAGTAATGCGAATTTGTCTGCATTTTAAAAACCAAATTGAGGGATTCATTACTCTGTATGCAAGCAGGCCGCAGTTAACCCTAGTTACGCCATTGTGTCACTAAAGCAAAAGCAAAAAAATACGCCAACAAAAGTTTACGGGTAAATAACTTAATCCCAACTTTTAGCAGTGAAGCTCTTTGTCGTTCTTATATACTGTAAATGCACTCTATTAAAATACTTTACAAAAAAACCCTACAAATAATAGAAAAACTGACATTATAATATGGAGGGCGAATGAATTCGAAATTTGAATGGTTGGACCAGATAATAATGTTAACGTCAATGCCATTGATGCAGTAGTATCGTCCCGTTCCGGCTCGTGCGATCCAGATGTTGAGTCAATAAATTTTAGCGAAATATATTTGTTTAGATAGTGTATTTTGATACGTGTCATTGCATGAAGGATAAATTAATAAATTCATTCTTAAGGAAATACAGAAACTGTCAATTCTTGGTGGAAAGGCATCACACTCGGGTCTCTTTTTATGCGGATTTAATGCAAACTATCTTTTCTAGTAATGAAATTGATTTTCAACCAAATTGCAAATCGCGTCGACAATGTTATATAGTGACTATAATTTTGATGAAAATATTAAAAAAAGCTCTTACTTAAATCAAATCAATAAAAAAATATTTTAGACCTTTTTAATTAATTTAAGATATTGACTGAGGGTGCTTGATGGAATTTCATTATCGCGAATACACGAATGCCTGAAGATATCGAAAGGCGAAACCCGGGTCGTTAGTGACAAAATACATGTAAATATACAAAATTTCAACAATTCAAATCTTTTTATTTTCCTGAATTTTATAACTGGTGCGATTCTGGGTATATTTTAACTTACTGCCGTAAAGTCACGTGGTTTTTGAAAATTATGGAGCCTATCCCTATTTTTTCAACGTACAACAATTCTCTTTTAAGCGATACTGTTTTTTGGGGCAACCTACGCAACGTATCTATCGTACAACCAGAGTGTGTGATAAATAAAAATGAAATGTGTTTTATTTTCATAAATATAAATTACCTATCTTTGAAATATTTTTATTCAAACACAAGATATTCATTAGACCCTGTTGTATTTGAACATTCTTAAAATTACTACTAAATAGAAAATTATGAAAAATAAAATTAGCGAACCGGTTGATAAAAGTACGGAGGCCATCACTAAATAAGGGACACGATGCTTATTATTGTATGATAGCTTTGCCATGCATATAATACTAAGTACAGGCATTGGCGTACTTAAATCTGTCTTTAGGTTTTTATGAATTGAAAACTATTTCTTATTTTATCTGATTCACAACTATTTTTAATTTTTCTGAATATAAAATGTTTAATCATAATACGGAATACATTTCCATGTAACTCGAACAGACGAAATAGATGGAAATGTACAAAATCTCAACAATTCAATTTTAAATTTGGATGATTGAGATTTTGTACACTTCCATGTATTTTGTCACTAACGACCCGGGTTTCGCCTTTCAAAAATTTTATGGGCTACCGAAAATTCACAAGGATTCAATACCAATTCGCCCGGTAGTTTCATATATGAATGCTCCAGCGTATAAATTTTAAATAGATGGAAGTGTAAAAAATTTCAATAATCCAAATTTGATATTGAAATTCCATCAAAAACACTCAGTCGATATCTGAAATTATAAAGGAGTATGTACATTCATTTTTCAGGAGCATCAGAGGTGTTAAGAAAAAACTGATTTTAAGTTACACAAACTGTGTTTCTATAGTAGGTAATGCCTAGTAGTTAGCTGATCATCTCTCTGTACTCTCCATTTGATGGGTTAGATAGGGTGGGTTTGAAGAGACGAAACCATTACAGACATCCATGCCTTTGGATATAAACTCTTTACTTTACAACCGCGTACGACTTCTATTGGTTATTTTTACAAGATTAAAATTTCGTATGATTACGAAGATGTATTGCTATTGTTTTTAATTTAGCTTTTTTACAGATAATCACCAACGGGAAAAGTATTTTTATTATAATGAATACATTTAAAAAGTCATTAATGTTACTATTTTGTACAATCAAATCGTTGAAGTTATAATATGTTATGAAAAAAAATAAGATAATGCTGTCTGAATAAAAATATTTGTATGTAGATACGCCAATGCGATATCTGGCGAATCAGAAAAGCCAGCCCCTGAAAAACAATATCGGTGTCTCTTTTTGGCGCACTTAGGTGCTGTTTGTGCAAATAGACACACACTATCACCTGCCCATTTAATCCTCCATTTCGAACTATTCGGAGTTAGCAAATTATTACATCTTTGGTAATCCCCAACTTTCGAGCTTTTATTGTTAACTTTTAGTAAATACCCTTCGGATCCTTTTGTATTTCCTGATTTCTATAAAACGATTCTACGATACAGGGTAATTCAGAAGAGACGTCGCCTTTTTTATTTGATGATTTTTTCTATTAAAAAAAAACTATCAAAAGTGTCTATACTCTATAATATTTGTTATTGCAGTAAGCCAATGCGCACGATTTTTTATTTCAATCGGGATAAGCTCAATGAGAATTTTTAATAAATCAACTCATGCAAAAATGTAATCACCAAAACCATTGCCGAAGATTTCAAATGCTAGATTTAAATTAATCAACATTTGATGTTGATCTTGTTATGCCATAAACCTGATTCCTTCAAATCGCTAATAAAAACTATAATCACTCTAAGTCTATCAATCTATATCTATAATATTGATTCTTTTATTTATCATAGATTAAAGTATGTATAACGACGTTACGACAATTCCCTCCCCCTTCCTAACATCGCAAAATTTTTGGTGTGTAAAATAAATTGTGGTAAACTAATTAATTCAAACAGTAAAGTAAAAAAGAATCTTTAATCCGGTAGTGACTACGGTAAGAAGGGAAGATAATATTGCAAACATCCATGATTTCGGATACAACTTCATGCATCGATTGAAAAGCCAATTAATGTAAATTTGGATTCAGGGATTCGACCCTCGATCACAAAACGAATTAGGAATGAAGCCATTGACCGTTACCACTCAGTCTTAGTATTTACACGAGACTATGTTATATTTTACATTATTATTTATGAAATTTACCAGTCGAAGAAAAAAAGCACTAGTATATTATAGAATCAATGCGACCATTTTTTTCTCTTTTTAATTACCATTCTGTCAATTAGTACTTTTCAATGGAGTAAAACATGTCCTTCTTCTTAGCAATAAAGTGTTATTCACAATGTATGTACCTAATTATATTTGCTTAAACATTTGTAAATACAATCTAATAAAATGATAAAAGCACTGTACATAACATAATTACAATTTTCTCGATTGATTGCTACAATATTTAAAAAAAACAATACTTATCACAATTTATGGTATATTATGTTAACATAATGTATTTTTTTAACACAAACATCCGGATCACCATGTTTTTTGTTATTTTGAAATTGTTGACAAATTGATGTGTTGATATGTCCTGCAAAATGAAACTTTTCATGATGTGGGTAAGAGAGGTAAGTCTCAATAGTTTCAGTACCGTCAAGATAATATTTATGTACTATCAAATTATTGCACAGTTAATTCAGAATTAGTAGTATGTGGTATACCCTGATGTCCCTGAGGGTTATAAGGTATATGTTGTATAAACATATTGTATTTCTGTGACTATGAGACAGTATTAGGATTCATTTTTTTTATACTCGTAAGATAATTAAGAATTGTATAGGAATGTTAGTGGGATTTGATGAATATGTATTAATTGAGAAGGCATTTATTGTTTGTAAAATTCATTTTAATATTTCTATATAAATATCATCCATTAAAAATTAAAATACTGTACTAATATAAATGTTGTATCCAAAAAATATTACAATGAATTCATTATTACCGTAACAAATAATTAATTTATTAGGCATGTGCACGAAAAACATACTTGGTGAAAGTAGTATATATAGGTATTATTTCGACGGTATTTTGGCCAATTATTGATGTAACCCTACCAAAATTGAAATTGTTCAGGAGAGAGTAAAAACGGTTTTTATCGAAAACATTATATGGTGAGTTACACTATAAATCTTTGAAATGCACTCCTGTAATTTCTTATGTTTACAGATACGAGATTATACGTAGGGAGTGTCGATATAATAGTGGTTTACATCTAGTGACCGGGCCAGAAATTTTAAATCTAAAACCAGTGTAAAATGATGTTTCCCTTTCAAAAAGTGGTTAATATATTTTTTAAATTACATCATTTGGCCGAGACCTGCTCTGTCGTTTTTAAAATGAGATCCAATCATTAACTCATTTTCGTATTTTTTGAGGGTTACATCAATTGGCCAAAACACTGTCGATGTGCAAATTATCAGTTGTAACAACTGTGACTTATTAAATAAAATTTATTTCAGAGACTCTTTTTCACATTATTAAATAATATCCAAACTTTTTTAAGTCATGAATAAGTCACATTTGATCAACATAAACACAATTAATATGGATGCATAAACATTAATATTATTTGAATTATTGTTGTGATCCAGTAGAAGAACTGTCATTTTTATATAAATGGGTGACAAGTACATTTATTTGTGTAAACATTTATTTTAAATATCATTTAAGTAGAATTATTAATTCACTCTGTGAAATAAGCGCAATTGTGCGACAATAATTTTTAAAATACTGATTTCTTCATATTATTTTTCTCGTTAATTTATACATTTAACAGATATAAAAAAAACTTAATTAATACACTCAGTAATTAAATTAGAATAATTATTCTGCAAGGTCTCATAATATGCGGTATATAGAGGTTTCCAATGGATTCGGAGGTTACTTTATTGTACTGTGATCAAACTAAATCAATTTTAACTTTAAATGGATGAGAATATTGTTATATTTATGTTCATTTTTTGTGCAAGAATATGAAAAAAATATTGACTTTTCAGATGGGCGAGTTAGCATGGATATTCAAAACTTTAAAAGTATATTTGATAATAAATAAGTATCAATAAATCAAGCACATTTTCAAATTATCATACTCTAATAAAAATGAAAATTCATATCATTGTAAAAAACCGATATAAACAATACTTATCATTTCTTATAGTCTAAAATTGAAATTTGCCTGTAACTATTTTTATGAATACGGCGTGATAAATTAATATTTAAATCACTATACACCTAATTAATGTCATTTCAGTATGGCAAACAATAAAATCGTAAATTTTATATAAATACATTTGGATACAACGTATATGACTAATATGAATTACTACTATTTTCACAATAATATAAGGCGGTAGAGAAAATTTTCAACTTTGTTGACGCTTACTTATTAGTGTGTAAACATTATACTCAATAGAAAATTAAAATAGATAAAGTGTGTACTATATTTTCCACTTGTTGTTTATGGTTCAGAATGAATCTAAATTATATTTGAATTTGGAAGGATTTTTTTTTATTTTTCCACTCATGATTAATTATTACCTTTTTTTTCGATGGACGGAGTCATTAAAATCGGTAAAATTCCCATTACACTTAATTTACTATAGTCAGCACCGACGATATAAATATAATTGTATAATATATTAAGTCGGAGGATGCTTCACAAAGAAGCGAAATGCGTTTATCACTCAGTTACACAACAAATAGAAGTAATCAATTGTAATTTTATATTCTTTCCAGGATTCATTCATTAATAAATACATCTACACAATTAATTTGCTAAAAGAATTTATGGAATATGATAAAAGTACTTTTTATTTGACCAAATATGATGAAGATATTACGGTCATGGAGAAACATAATGATGATTAGAATTTAAAACTCATGTGTTTATTTATTAGCATTAAACTTACGATTATACAAAATTAAAACGATTATTAAAACAAATATTTTTCTATTAATTAGTTTTGTTTCGCCATACCCAAATATGGATATTTTAGGCACTACGACACTTCCATATTCTTAAACAAAACCAATTACCTATTGTAAATTGTTACTTGTATCATAAACTTAATTTTATCATTAACCTATTATTGTTTATTGTCATTAGAGGGTACCTGATCTATAAAAGTGTGTGTGTATTATTCTAATTCATTAATACTAAATGTATACGCACCGCTTTTCTATATTATATCTAAATATTAATATAAACTTCATAATAGCTGATAAAAGCATGTAATAATATAATATCGCGAATATATCTTGATGCTGAAAATTTAAATTGATGTAAGTTTTTGTCAATATTTATTATTTTTTCTTGCTCTCCATATAGCTTATTTAACAGTTAATAATTTAATTAAAAATATTTGTTTCAAAGGAAAATTATTCAATGATATTTAGAACTAAATAATCTTCTACGAATTAGGTAGTTAATGCTGGATACAATCTGTAAGGTGACTGATTACTATTTGTTTAGTAACTTTACACTTTACATCAATTAAAACTTCCAGGATCAAATTACTTCTATTTTTCGTACATTTTACTGAAATAATTTTAACTAAGTTTATTTCAAAGTCACGATAATTTTCTTTTTATAATTCCCCTAATCCAATCGTAAACGTCATGTTGGATAGTAATATAATTATTTAAGATTCGTCTTGAATGTTTGTATACATATCGCTAATAATTCTTTCTATTTGAATGTTTCCAATTGTTTTTCTGAAGAATAGATCTTCAATGATCGACGTAGAGACCATCTTCAGGGATGGCAACAGCATCATCAGGGTACTAAAGCGAAGAGGCTTCGTGGGATAAGTCAGCATTACATACTGAAAAAATAATAAAAAAATACAAGTGAATTCCAAATTTTTAACAGAGGAAATGCAGGACGATAAAATATTATTCATTAAGTATATCGATGGCCTAGTTCCATAGTAATACAACTATAAATTGGTAGTTTTGAGATATGGCCGATCAAAGTGTTGACTCATATAAACTGACTCGTAAAAAGTGATGGCTTATTATTTGTATTACTTTTTTATTCAAATATGTGATCAATAGTTTAAAGTTTTAGGATTAAAGGTTGTTCTTTAGGGAACGCCACGATACAAAAAATATATTTCCACATTACGATATTTCAATATGTTTGGGACTAAGAAATTATTTAATTTTACTGATTTTCAAATGCAAATATCTGCCTTTCAAGAGAAAACCTGTACATTTTACAAGCTGTACTTTTGTGGAACTGTAGAAGAGCGGTGTGCGAATATAATGACTAACTTAACTAAAAAAAACCAAAATTTTGACTTATCGTCATATGAAACTCGGCCATCGATGTATTGTATTACTATATCGATTTGAAAAGGTAGTTAGTTAGTAGTTATTTTATATGATTTAACTAATCAACTATAATGGACATTTAGTTGAATAAATTCTGTTGCGAAAGACTGATTACGTATAGCACGGTAATAATATATCAAAAAGATTATTAAAATCATAAAGATTTAAATACCTTATTAAGGCTTATGTGTGCGTGTTGTTGAAGTGCAGCGATGGTTTGAAGATCACTAAGGCCTGTGGCAGCTCCAGCACTTGGCTGGAACAGGGCTATAGCCCTTAGGCAAGCCATTTCATTGACATCCAACTGAGTTCTTGCGACCGACTCCACAACATCACAGAATGCCAAAGCTTCCATCGAATGGTTATGCATTACCAGCGGGGCCAACAAAGGAACTGCCCCGAGAATAAATAAATCACGCCAGGATTCAGCCAGAAGCAATATTCTATCTGGCAGTGGTAACGCGGTGAATGCTCCAACTTTTTTAGCCCATCGCACGTTCATGAAGAGAAGTCTTGCAGCGGCTTCGCAAGCTGCTTCTTCAGCCAGGGCCGGTTGAGGGATCAGACCCATAGGTGGCATCGTTTGGCAAGCAGGCACTGGAGTGTTGTTGTCTTGGGAGATGTGCGGATCTTTCAGGAATAGACTCATTTGTCGGCGAAGAGTTGAATTGCGAGGACCACGTTCGTGCTGCACGGCTAAAAATATAATATTGTGTATATCATTAGAAATATCAAACTTTTTGCGCTGTCATATTTTCAACAGTGCGGTGTCGATATATTGGTAGTATGCAATAAAATAATTGTTGCTAATTAGGCAATATTGTTTTATAATACAACACAAGTAGAACATAAAAAAACAGCTTACTAAGGTAATCATATTTCAGCTATTACAGTAGAATTTTGGAATCAAATAACATAACAAAATACCTAATACGTAAAATTTGTACGCGCCAATATCTATCTACTCAAGAGTTAAATACTAGACCGGATTTATGGTGTAATTCAAACAACAAACCAAAGATATATAAATAATAACATAGATTTTTAAATAATGTAGAATTATGCCTGTACGAAAAATAGTGAAAAAGCAAACGCAATAACGATAAGTCATTTATAAATAAGGTCTCTTAGCATGTTAGAAGAGTGAAATAAATTAACAGTGTTTTAGTAAGGGTTTTTGTGTTATTCAGTGCTTACCTTCTTTGTTCATTCCTGCATCGATACATTTGGTGAGTCGGCATGCCCTGCATTGGTTTCTGTGTGCTTTGTCAACGAGACAGGATCCACTGTTCTTGCTCTTGCATGCGTACTGACGACTTCTTCGAATGCTGCGCTTGAAGAATCCTGCACATCCATCACACGCGAATATTCCATAGTGCTTGCCTGACGAATGGTCACGGCAAACTTTGCATGGGATATCGTAGAGTATTCGACCTGAAAATATACAGAAAGAGTGTTATTAGACACACAGTTTAAGGGTAGCAGATACGGTAGCAATGTTGTGACGTTGTCATGTCAGGAAGAATAAATTATGAAGAAAAAAAAAATCACCGTTTAAGAACGTCACCGTTAGCTCTATCCGCCCTATATAGTAGAGGGTAAAGTGGTAGTATAATAATGTTTTTATATAAATAGATTTCCACGAAGTTTCTATCGTAAATAGTATAATGCCTAAAATATCTGAGACGTTTTCGGAATTATGGATTACGCTAGATTTTGTTATTAGTCGGGTTCATAGTGCAGTAGTCAACGTCAATGGCCTCTGTTACGGATGTCACGGGTTTTAATATAAAAAATGAAAAATAATGACGGGAATTAAAGGGAAGAAGAATATGATATGTCCATTTTGAGTAGGTTTTTACTCACTATAAATACTTGTGTAATAAAGCCCTTAGGTTTAATTTCTTAGTACAACTAGAAATTAATAGACTAAATAATCTTCGTAGTGACCAAACAAACATTAATTTGTTACCCTTACTTAAGCCATTATAAGAAGCTTAAGTAATTAACGATTAATTAATAATAACATCCTTTCCATCGTAAAAGTTTCTTTTCCAAAAAATCAATTAGTACGCTAAATGCTTTAATTTAAAAAAAAGTTATGATATAATATTGTCTATCTCTTCTAAGCATATATATAGCCAAACAGAGCCAAGTTTAAGCGTAGTACTGACGATGGCATTAAGCGGAAATAGCTATCAAATATTTAAAAAAAATTGTAACTAAATATGTTGATATTTTATCCTATTATAATGGAGTTCTACCAAATAAATGCCAATTGAATCAATACACTTTAAATATAGTTGGGGCCCATTCGCGTGAATTTACAAACTTATCTAGATCGAAATTTATTGAATGATTATAAGTTATAATACCAAGCATTGCCGTGAATCAGAACTTACATTGGGGGATGAACAAAGCATTTGAGACTCGTCACCGTAAAATGAAATGAGCAATCTTGTTGTGATGGTTTCATTCAAAGCATAATAATTATGCCATTAATAAAAATAGTTTTTTCATAGTATGTATTAACGATAAAGTTCTATGTGTCATTGTGTAGAGTCATTCATTTTTTAACTCTTTAATTTGTTCTCTTAAAAAAACGTAGTTTTTTTATACTATGATATGTAACGAAGTTTACCACTAAACGATGGAATTATTCAATATAATTAAATAACACTTAATAACATAGTATTAAATTTAAAAAGAATTTTATCAATTGTTTGATAGCTATTTCTTCTGCACAACATCGCCAGGACTATATTTATACTTTTTTTCATGTCCGCTCCTAACTTGGAGCATATGGTCTCCTAATGGAGATATCTCAACAAAATTTTTCAATGAGACCTGCTTGTTACTCAGTTGCTCAACCTCCTTTTTCTTTTTCGAAGAGAGTATACATTGGTATATATTACAGACTGGTGTAGAATATATATACAATATATAATTTGACTCAATCTAACATCATAACTTTAATTTAAAGATAAAGTATTTGACCTAAGCTCACTCCCGAAGGTTTTTAGAGTTTTGAGTAAATCACAAAAAACTGTTGTAGGCAGTATGATATTTTTAACTATAATTTAAGTTATATTGTGTCTTCTGGTTTATAAAGAAAAGTAAAATATTCTTTTACAGTCGTTTGTTCAGAACGCGTCGAGATCGTGTAAAAAACGACATTATTAAATGTGGACAATTTTGAATTTCGAACAGGAGACGAAATACGAAGAAATTTTAGTCTTGCAACTGGAAAAAATGATAGATCTATTGATTGAACACATACGTACATTAAAAACTTATTTCATTGAAAAATCGCCAGCAGCGTGATAAGCGACTGATTTAATGTAATATTTGCGCAATTTTATCGAATTATAATGGAATATTAACAAGTAATGGACAGTACAATAAATAAACAAACGTAATTAATTAATACAAGAACGTACTGCAGTGACGAGTGGTGGTAGGGATTGCAAAGTCGGAGAATCGGGTGTATATAGCGAATAGTAGGTTTTTTATTTTTCCCACAGCTCAATTGCTTTTTTACGTATAATGGTTTATTTTGCAAAATTAGTAAAGATCCATATGTGTATTAAAAATCGTTGCCCGTATTACTCCATGTTTTGTTTGCATTTACAAAGAGACACCGTTGAGAGACTTCAATGTTCGATGAAAAGAATCAGGGGAACAAGATTATTGTTTGCGCACTAAATAAAAACTTGTATTAGTGGAAAAAAACGAACAAGACACCGCATTTCCTGCCCCGTGTAAGTAAGTGCACAGCCAACCATTCATGTGTGAACATTTAAAATCATTTTAGTGAACAGAAAATGCCTTTGTGCCTTTTTGACTAAAGACAAGTGGGATGTGAAAGGAATCCAGCCTGATGATGGTATCTCTAAGTTTTGTGAAAAGACTCCTCATGCTCCCGCCTCTGCTTGTTTGGACTTCTTCAATATTTTTATAAGCACACAAGAAAACCTCAACAGAGTGGAACTGGAACGGATAAATATTCATTATATTATATAATGTATCACTTAGATTAATAGTGGCGTGAGTCTAGATATGGAAGTTTTGAAATATACAAATAATAAGCATGTAGAGAAAAAATCGAGTATTTCTATATGTATCAGAAAACATTAAAACACTCGGTTGCTAAAATCTCCTTCTAAATTATTCTCGTTTTTATGTACAATATATTTATATCTATTTATGTACTTAGTACATAAATAATTTCGTGTTTCTATATTAATAGGATTGTTAAAATATAGTACATGTTTTTAAAGAAATTATATTTCGTCGTTATTATGGAAGAAGAAACTAACTGAAAAATACTAGTTTTGAGTAATTGAACTTTGTGAAATGTTTGAAATGCCATACATTTTTCATTTTGTTTGTTTGTACAAAACTGTTTTTAAGTAAAAGTGTAATTTATAAAAATGTGTTCGCTATTTCATACGACAGAGTTTGAAATAAGGAACATTTTGGTATAATTAACTCAATATGTCATTTTTTCGATTTAGTGTTTTCTTCCAGAACAACAACGATTTATACGTAAAAATTTTCTGCCTGCGGCGCAATATTTGCATCGTGGTGACTAAAAAGATTTGTAGGAAAAGTGGGTGTAGTGGCAAACTCAAGGATCGCCTCGGGTGACAAAACGGAAAGGTTATTTTGGATTTAGCTAAATAAATATATATTTAAAAACAATAAATTGTTTGAAATTTACATATTTTGGCTTGTAGTGTGCCGTGAAATATTTATGAGTACTTTGGTGTGCCGTGGGTGAGAAAAGGTTGCGGAGTACTGCTTTGGTAAGGTTGCGGAAAACTTTGTCAAAAATGAATTTTTGATATATTCAGCTTTACAGTAAAAAACTTGCTATCTAGGAAAAAATCGCATCGCAAAAATGATTTTAGTCGCTTATTTTTCAAGTAAAAAAAACCACCGTTTTTTACCGTAATAGGCGCAATATTTTGTATCCCATATAAAAAAAAGTACATCAAAGCCTGTCTTTAGTTAGTTTTTTTAGGTGCAATGCAAAAGCATACGGAATCCAGTTTTTTTACGTCTACTGCAAAATTTGTGTAGTATGGTATACGAGGTATTGCTTTATCATGAGTGATATATTGATATACGATATTTTTAATTAAATGAAACGCAATTTCATTCAATATAAAATATACAGATTATGTTTTATTAAATGAGCTTTTAATAACTGTTTAAGCAATTATGACGTAAAGCAAGATAATGATATTATTGTGTATATTTCTTCTAATGTATTTAGATAAACCAACATCCATTTTAACATAGTTTTGACGAATGCGTGAAGACGAAATAGCTATCAACTATGATATATCTAATTTAAGACATCGACTGAGGGTGCTTGATGGAATTTCAAAATCAAATTTGGATTATTGAGATTTTGTACACTTCCATGTATTTTGTCACTAACGACCCGGGTTTCGCCTTTCGACATCTTCAGGCATTCGAGCACACGAATGCCTGAAGATGCCGAAAGGCGAAACCCGGGTCGTTAGTGACAAAATACATGGAAGTGTACAAAATCTCAATAATCCAAATTTTATAATATATCTAATAATTCTTATGTAACTAAATACTTTGCTACTCTGTCTTATTACGATTTAAAGAAAGTATGCCTCAGTATTATATTCAAGTAATTTCCTTACCAATATTTTATGGAATTAAAAAAAAACACAGAATTCGTTTTTACTCCTGCCACATGTTTATAATGATCAGGACTGATCATCAGTTGGTACAGCTCGTGATGAGCGAAACCGGTCCTGATCACTATAAACATGTGGAAGTAGTACAAACGAACTGTGTTTAATTTTTTTAAATATAATGCTTTTCCACCAAGAATTCACAGTCAACACCTTAAAAGTGATTTTATGAAATATTGTTATTCGTTGCTATGGTCCAATACGCCTCTGCCATTTAATAAATGGTGTCGAGTTTGGTTTAAATAATTTACAATGAATAAAAATTTGCAGGTAAAGTCATTTTACAGAAGCTATACGATATATCCGCCAGCTCTATCAACTATAACCGTTTTTAAATATGATATAAGATGAAGGCGTTCCCAAGCTCTATCTCACAATTATTACCCGTAGGTATAATATAAATGAATACATGAGAATTTTCATTTTACTAAGAATTTGAAATACTGAAATAAAGTAACATGTCATAATATAATTTAACTACTTATCTATGTATTTGTTTAGACGAAAAAAGTATATTTTAATGATTAATCCACAAAGGAAAATTCTTGTTACAATGTCGCTTTTGAATATTTACTTTTATACAAATTTATTATATCTTCTACACTCAACTTTTATAATGTTTATTATATTCGGATATAGTGCTAGTTTAAACGAAATAAATAAAATTGAATTTATATAATAATTGGATTTGATCTGTGTGAAAACTATACGGAATAAAATTGCAGAATAGGTTACGCACAAACTAAATTAGAAATGGACATGGTTTTCGTTTTCAGATAAATACATTTATAAAGATATAAACATGAATAAAAATGTTATATTTTGAAGTAGCCGTGTTCATTAATAATGTTTGAAACATTAAGTGTAATATGCAGTGGTGTAGGGCTAAATAGAAATGTCCGGCACCGCTGAATAATTATAATATTTTAATACCCTCTACTCGGTATAGGTGGACAAATTTCGAAAATATGATATCGTTCGTTTCTGTCAATTGACAGAGATAGACTAAAATATTGAAATCAAAATAATATCAACAATCCTAAATATGGAATCAGTGGTTCCTAAAAATTTACTCTGATTCATTGCTTTCGTATATTATTCTGAAAACTTGAACAAGGAGAAGTCCAGTATCTATGACACGGATAAATATCCATATGTTCACTGAATTGCTTGAGGATCGATCGTAATTTTTTCGTTAGTATTGAGCACCAGAAAGAAAAAAAGTAATAAATTATCCTATCGTATCTTTTATTTAATTTCTGGAAGCCATGTGTAAAAAGAAATCATGACATCACTGATGTTTCGTATTACGTTTTAAATAAACAGTATTTTTCAGAAAAAACATTTTTGGATTCTAAAAAAATTTAATTTTTGTTCAATTTTTATTACACAATATTTAAAAATCGTCTATAAAAAAGTGTGGGAGCGCCGACCATATACTCCCCAACCCCACTACACCACTGGTAATATCATTTTTGTTTAAAATCTGTGCAATGATAACGTTAGATGTTTTTCACAATCAAAAGAGAAAAAAAATATGGATGAATATGTTAGTATAAATAAGAGTTACAAATAAATTCATCCTTTCCATATAGTATAAGAGCAATTATTTTGTTTTTTCACCTTTAAAAGGTTTCTTTATTATTGTCAACTGAGCAAGACACAATAGTTTATTATTGATTTTAATTTCTACAGCTTGACTATGGACAGAAGACGAATAATATTTGAAAATGTTTGTATGCGAAATAATTCATCCAGTAGCGCATTAAAAAGTATTTGAGAAAATATTTATCTAAATTCATGCATTATATAATAAAATAAAGGTGAAACGAAGATGTCTGCCTCGAGATTTGCTTGTATATTAAATCTTTTATAATAGTGATACATAATTTGCTTAAATTCTGTTAGTTATAATCAACAGCCATAATTAATGTAACGTTTTTCGGAGTAAAAAACATATTTTATAGTTATGGAATAGGGATTTTAATTACAATATGTATCATACTTTCTATGATTATATAGAAAAATCACTTCGATTGTACATAATACAATATTTGTATTCTTATAAACCGCTATCAGAATATACGAGTACCCCACTGACAAGACAGAAAAAATGTTTTCTCAAAACAGAATAAAATATTTACTGTTAATCTTTTCATAATATTATCTTACTGTCAATATGTCTATCTTAACATAAACATTTGTGAGTCACTGGTAGTTCGCAGTAGCATTTTCAGTAGTTTGTGGGAGACAACAAAAATGCCATTTTTCTCAGCTACAGTTCAACATTTAAGTTATTATTTTATACTGATTAATTCAATCATTTTCATTCGGGAAAAGCTTTTCCATCATCTCAAACTAGACGATACACTAGACGTGATGGACGTTTTCAGCGGTAATGAGCACATATTTAAGTTCAATATAACGAAATTCACAAAATCATTTGCGTTCACAAAAGCTACAAAGGGTTCAAAAATAATGAGCAATGTGATTTATATATTAGTAGTATTTTTTACCCGGCTTCGCCCAAGACAGGGGTCGCTTATATTAGTTCATTTAACACTTCTCTCTTCCTTTTTTCAACAAATTCAACATAGATTGAGTTTGTTATGACGACACGACGGTTTATTTGAGTGTGGAGCGACTACTACGCAACTGTTTCATATTATTTTGTCTGTTGCTTTGCATTCAGATGTCAGAAATATAAAGTTTTCAATTTAAGGTTAAGCGATAAATGTTGAGAGTTGAAAATACCTGGAAATAGTAATTGACCTATAAATATCATCCGGAATGACATGTGAAAATTTCATGTTGCTACTATACACAGTTTGGGAGGAGTTTTTGTGACCGACATAAATACAAACATACAGATTTCTACATGTATTTTGTGCTAGATAGTAGAGATATCAAGTGACAGGAATGAATTTGAAACGAGTGATTAAAGACGAAGAGTAGGAATGAAAAGTGTATTTTTTAAATGCTACATCCTATAAAAATAATTTTCTTCTAATCTATTTGATCTATTGTATTTAAGTATTATCTCTGGTCACACATACCTTCCTCAATTTGAATGCCTTTAAACCGTTTTAATTGTTATATAAAATAATTTACGCGGTAATTTTTCGTACCTATCGTAATTACACAAATCGTAGTTTGGGTTTCTTCATATTGTAAAATATTAAAATTTGAAGCATTTTTAACCGTGTCCGCTCCCAATGTACAGCATATGGACTCGGTATGTATGTATTTCAACTGAAGTTTTTCTACGAGGAATACCTGTAACTAAGTGTCCCAACCTATAGTTTTCGAAGAGATTAGGTATGGATTCTATTTTATACAATACTAGGGCTAGGACAAAACTAGTGGTAAGCTGATCGCTCACGCTACATCCCGATTTAAAGAGGGAATTTTAGACATCACAGAAATCTTTATCAATCGATTGAAAAATCAATTTATGAAACTGTCATTTCAACCAACGAAGCCAACGACATTGACCGCTGCACCACGGCCCCGACGAACCAATTTTAAATAGTTCTTTTTATATTGTGGAAATTCATCACACATAAGTTGTCATATTGTTAATTTCACATTAAAGTATTCCTGCCGTGTATCAGACTAATTTGGTGTGGCAATCGCGTGTCAATAGATTGAGAGGCGGCGTATTGCAGGGGAGTCGTTTTTACTACAGATGCGTGGGAAAAATTTCTCCCTGACTGGATATCATTGAAATTTTTATTAGCACTGCGAGATCTGTGGAATTACGATACATTATTTTTGATGCACCTAATTTATAAACCACACCTGGCCATTTTCACATCACAATAATAATTGCTATGCATTTTTTATCTGATGCAAATAGGGTGATAATTTCCCTACATCGCCATCATTAATGAGGACCAATTAATACTTTTATAACACACTATAATAACCGCGATTTTTTTTTGCTTATCGTTCATCAAATATATCAATCATAAATTGATAAATTAAATCTATTTTAATCGCAGTTCTAGACGTGGGACATAAGTCACTTAGGTTGGTATATTTACGTTCATTGGAGTGGAAGCGCTTTGCATCTAAAACAGATGATTCGAGGCGAATCCAATTAGTATTGACCTACAAGTCATTTGTTTTCTCATTCTAATTCTATTAACACAGCCGTTTTGGGAAAACAAACGATTTAATTGTTATTGGATTCGCATACACTCATTTTTTGTCATACTATTTCTGCTATTGGAAGTTAATCGAGAAGAATTCTTATGTATCGATAGAGGCGAACGAATGGCTCTCTTTCACTACAAAGATTAGAACGTTTGCATTCATTCGTTCACGAATAACGCATGCTTACAAAGTACACAAACAATAAAAAGCAGGTTTGACAACCTACGTAAAGAATTTATTCTCTAGTTTTGGACCACAGTACTACTGAAGCAAAATGCTTTAAAACTAGGCCATAGCGACAAGCTTCAAATCGGAATAGAAAATAAAATAACCATTATTTAATACGCTAAATTAGTGCCGTTTGCCATTTTAGCGCGCATATATTTCTACCATAATATACAGAGAAGAAAATTTACGCTAATCTAAACATTATTTTCCCCTTTTGATTTGTTGTTTCAACTAGAATGATGAACGTGCCCCAGATGTCACAGTTTTGTACGAGTGCTGTGTGTAGACGTCCATTTTTTTCTACTTCTGTATAGTTAATTTTAACCAGCTAGCATACAGAGCCACAGTTAGTGACGGGGCGATTAAATGGAGAAAATATTAATGAGGGTGAAAGAATATTAAAAATGATGGGACTCTAACTTAATGTAATACTACACACTCGGTATATTAAAATAGTCGAGTGTTTACACATATTGAATTTTTAATAAATAAACAATAAATTTTATGAATTTAGTATCTCAAGATAAGTGTTAAAAAATATTCTAGGCTTATATTTCCAACTTTAAACACAGCAATTACAAATAAGTGATATAGTAAAAAAGCAGAGTATTTAGTTCCAGCATGTTCGGACGATAGCGCGATGGTGAAATAGCTACCTACTACATTGTATAGTCCTTTTGGAACTTACAACTTTGCTATTTATTCTTTCCTTATTGTAATGGAGTTCTACCAAATAATGCCAATTCAATCGAGACTATTTCGTACTTAAAATAATGTTAGGGTTTACGTTTAAGGGACCACTGTGAAAAAAAATAAAAATGTGAGATATGTGTCGCTACTTTTGAAAAGTAGCCATATTTATGTTTAGGTATTTTCGCTTTTTTGTCAATTGCTGTCGACTTACTTGCTTTTAATATTCCTGTATTTAAAAAATGAACCAAATGCTATTAAATACCAAGTAAATCAGTATTTATATAATCTTCCAACATTTTGACTGTGTACACGAAGAAACAAAAAAGCGATTTTTCTCTAGTTCATCCATTTTGGATATGATTGTATTTGAAAAGTAGCGGCACATAT
The DNA here is from genome assembly GCA_022494535.1 of Himalopsyche phryganea. NCBI lineage: Eukaryota > Metazoa > Arthropoda > Insecta > Trichoptera > Rhyacophilidae > Himalopsyche > Himalopsyche phryganea. The sequence continues at coordinate 1,848,843 of JAGVSL010000019.1, read as the reverse complement.
TTACTTTTAATTATTTTAAATAAAAGGCACAATTTATAATATTGAATTTAACAAAATGAATTTATTGTATATTTTAAAAACGAATTACGATTAATTGTTGCAGGAAATCGCTGAAGATTTTATTTATTTGCTTAAAATATCATTGTTGGACATTGGAATTAAAGGAATCGTATTTGAGTTATCATTTAATATATTCTAAAGGACTAGTATTTTAGAGACAAACGAATATTATTACTTGACATGTATGAGAATAATTAAAAGCATTATACAGCACTAGTGTTGAATATCATCTGTCATAGCAAAAAGGGCGATATGATACCTCGAATAGGTCCTGCCTGCCAGGTGTCCATCAATCATACGCGTCCCATCCCTGTCGATACAACTGGGAATCGTTTTATAGCGGGGTATTTTGTTGATATTCATACTAACTAAAACATTGGCAGTTAGGTGGGTTATCGATACATGCAATTATCACTAGTTAGTTGACCCATCCGCTAATATAACGCAATCGACGCTGTGGCGTGGGAAGCTGCGATGACGAAATTTCACAACGACATATTGCGATCATAAAGAGATAATAAATGATGGTGTATTGGAATTTCTACACGCACTCCCGTAGATAAATGATTCATCCCCTGTACAATTTATAATTCACCTGTTTTATTGAAATCATTACTATTGTTTCAAATGAAAAAAAGGCGATGTATTAGTAAATACATTTTTTCGAGTCGGGAATTGATGTATTATAAAAAGTCAGGCGGATATTATTTTATTCAAACTATTTTTTAATCGATTTATGGATTTCTGTTCGAAATCATGGATGTTTTTGGTGATTAAAATTAATCCCCAACCAACACGATCCTGAAAACGGGGCGTAACGAGAGCGATTAGTAACATATTAGTATGATTTTAAAAAATAAAACACAATTCATTTGTACTAATTCCACATATTTAAAATGATCAGGACCGGTTTTGCTCATCTCGAGCATTACCATCAGTTGATGTCTTTCCACCAAGAATTGACAGTTAACACCTTAAAAGTGATATTAGTATAATACATGGAAAGCATACTTTAATATGAAAACTTATGTGTGATGAATGTCCAGAAAATAAAAACCACTATTTGAAATTGCTTCGTGGGTCCGTGGTGAAGTGGTCAATGTCATTGGCCGCGGTTACGACTGTCACGGGTTAAAATCTCAGTACGAACAGTTTCAGATATTGATTTTTCAATCGATTTATAGATTTATGTTCGTAGGCATAGATTTTTGCCATGTCTAAAATTCCCTCCCACATATCCGGTCCTAAAAACGGGGCGTAGCGTGAGCAATTAGCTAGACACTGGTGCTATCCTAGCCTTATCATTCTATCCCTACTTTATTCGAATAAGAGAGGTTGAGATATTGGGTAACAGGTATTTCTCGTAGAAAACTTCTATCGAGATTCCTTCATTAGATGGCCATATGTTCCACACTGGGTGGGGACATGTTTAAAAATTTTTTTTTTCACTTTAAAGATATTAACTGTCAATTCTTTCTTGGTGTTTGGCATTATATTTAAAAAAGAATACTTCTGTAATACTTTGACATTCTTTATAATGATCAAGGCTAGTGTAAATTAATTTCTGTATAATTTGTGTGAATATCTGTAAATTGCTTTAATTTTTCATGAATCTATTGTTGTATATACTTGGTAATTATTTAAAATCAATTTTATATAATCAACCCTGTTAAGATTTATATTCCAACACTTGGTTATGCTCGCGGCGAAAACCGGTCCTGATCGTGAAAAAAATGTTAAAGTAGTACAAATGAAATTGTGTTTTATTTTTTACAACATTTGTTTGTTTGGACATTTCTAAGTACGGGTAACATTTTGCAACCCTGAGGGACTCCCTGCCGGAAGCTTCTTCGATGGAAGGTTGTCGTTAAAAAGAATCTTTGGTGAATGTGTACCACCAATTAGAGAACCATGTTAGCGGCAGAAATGTCCACCTCAGGCTGTAGAGTTAATGAACTTAATATTTTCAAAGAGAGTCAATTTGAGATTAGATCGAACATTTTATTCGTGTTGAATTTTGTAGCTCTAGAAAATGTAAAAATCATAACATATTCGTCGGTTATGTAATCGAGTGGTGAACATGTTTACAATTGTTTTTTTATTCAATTTGTGGATTTGTGTCTAAAGGCATGAATGTTTGTGATATTTACATTTTCTCTACCCCATCCGGTGCTTAAAACATAGGTAAAACGAACTACTACTTTTTTAACATCATCCTTCTATTCTTACCCTTTTCGAAACAAAGATGTTGAGTTACAAGTTCTCGTAAAACCACGATGAATGTAGTAATATAAAATTAATATAGATAACTTAGTAATTCCGCTGGTTTTATCACTAACGTGACGCATTTCGCCACATTAAGAAGCATCTTCAGACTAACCATACCGCAAGGCTATTTATTTTAAAGGTAAACAATGATTCTAATTCTTACATTAAAAATAAAGGGTAGGGTGTGTTATATTCCATTTTACTGGATGTGAGGAGGGGGTAAGACATAAATACTGATAGACTAATTACCATAGTACTACTGATTACAAAGCAATTACTAGTGTTTGGAGGTGAAAATCCCAAGGGAAATAAATTTAATAGTGGTGAGCCGCCAGTTCTATTTAAAATGTTATTTACTAATACTCGATTAGTGTTAATGGTTTTATTAATTTCTAAAAACTCTAAGCTATTCATTTTAATACGTTTTTTTATTGTTTTAGTATTTCCACGTTGTTACTATTATTATTTTTTTTATAAGAATCCATAGAAAATACAGTTGCCGTGCTCACGAGCTCAAATCCCAGTACGGACACTTTCATAAATTGATTTTTCAATAGATTTAAGGATTTCTGTTGAAATGTATAGATGTCTGTGATGTTTTAGATTCGCTCCCACCCATTTCATCCTAAAAACGGGGTACAGCGAGAAGGATTAGCTTACCACTAGTCCTGCCCTAGCCTTAACCTTCTATGCCTACTCTCTTCGAAAAAGAGATTTTGAGCAACTCAGTAACAAGCAGGTTTCGTCGAAAAAAATCATTTACAAATTATTAACTATGAATTATTATAACTGGTAGAGCTAAAAAATATATAATAATTCATATTTTTGCAGTAGTAGTTGATATCGACTGTGGAAAGAAAAAAGGACGTAACTCACACCAAAAAATATTGTGTGTAACTCACACAAAACGTGCTAATACACTATATATATACAATATATCGACTTTAGAAAGGCAAAAGGCCTTTTCAAAATATTTTTTGCATACAATTTAATACACGTTTTGTTAAGGGTATACACAATATTTTTTGTGTGTGTGTGTTACGTCCTTTTTTCTTTCCACAGTCGATATACCCCACATTGGGAGCGGATATGGGTTGAAAGATCGTTTAAATGTGCTCTTGTATTTTTTATTAAAATTTATAGTTATAAAAAATTAAGTAGTGTAGCTAAATATAAGATAAATTAATGCGTTTATAAAAATTGATTATTTGCGTATTTTCGTTTTTTTTTCCGTTTTTTAAGTAACAAAAGTAAAATAATATCGCTTCACACAAGTTTGTATTTTGCTCACGGGGAACATTGCAAAGAACTATTATTGCTAGTATCTACTTGAAATAAAAAACCGCCACTTGATAAGTGGTAACTTTTTGCAAGTTTACAGTCTCGTCTATTGAAAATGGATTGTAGCGTTTCAAGTACACATCGAAGCAACTGTCGATCGTTTACAAGTACTTATTGCCACAAATTTTTGATCATAACAGCCGCAAGATCATACTCCTTTGATAAATTTGTAAAGGTTTTTGATTTGCTAACGTGGGAAATAAAATTGATTAAAGCGATGAATAATATATTATATTCCTACAGAAAGTTATATTTATTTACTTTCGATACAAAAAAAATCCTCCGAATTATATTGAGCATTGTTTTTTCTATGTTATTATTTCGACACTACCTACTTATAACCACGTAAGTGCAAAATATATGATTATTATGTTTTTTGCATTTTCATTGTCTAGGCACTCATTTCTATGTGTAGGCATCAAATAACAAGGAAAATTAGATTTAAAATAAAAACACAGACCCAATTTTGAAAAATATACATTAGGTCGTTGCTTTGCAATTGCGTTATGAGTTCTTTAAAGTATATGAATCTTTTCAGTAAAATCTAATGTTTGCAGATACGGGATTATACGTAGGGAGTGTCCATGGTGCAGTGATTAACGTCGTTTTCTGCGGTTACGGATGTCTCTGGTTCGAGTCTCAGTACGGACAGTTTAATACATTTATTTTTCAATCGATTTATGGATTTCTGCTCGTAGGCATGGATATCTTTGTTGTCTAAAATTCCCTCCCACCCATCTGATCATAGAAACAGGGCGTAGTGAGAACGACTAGCTAGCCACTAGTCCTGTCCTAACAATATCCTTCAATACCTACTGTCTTCGAAAAATAAAGGTTGAGCAACTGAGTAATAAGCGGTTTTCTTAGAAAAAAAATCTGTTGAGATCCCATCATTAGGAGTTCATATTATCCACAATGGGAGCAGACATGGTAAATATTTGAAATATGTGTTAAATATATATCAAACAATTAATAATACTTAGGACAATATAGTTCTAGTTATTACTGCGATATCTCTCGCTTAAAACTGAATCAATAACAACAATTTATAATAAAAAATATTTTAGACATTTCGTTACCTTACTTTGAAAATGTTCTAATTGCACTTGACCATGTTTTGAGATACGAGCGTTTGAAGTTTTGACTGATCATATTTTGTATTTTGAAGGAATAAATGTATTTTTAATTATTGAGTTAGCATATATTTATACATATAAATATTTAACTTGTTTTTTTATATAACTTATTTCGATTAAAGCCTTTCTATTAGAAAGAAATGCGTATCTAAAGCTTAAATTAGAACTGACAACAATAGTTTGTTCGAAAAGGTTTTATCGGATATTTCAATTTTATCAAACAAAATGTTCTGATTTTTGAGATATTTATTAATAGTATATATTATCATGACTTGCTGAACCATATAAGCTAACAATAATATAATAATACAACAGAATAAAAAATTTCAAAAAAACTGTGATGTGTATATTTTTTCTTTGAAATGATAATAATTAGTTATATCGATTCATAGAACCGTATAAAACAAATTTATGAAAAAAAATGTGTCGATAGAACTCCGAAATACTGTCCCCTCATTGAACCATATATGACTCTGAAATCAACGTATATGGTAGAAGGTGGCTAATACAACATTTTCCAATCTAAAGGTCATGTTAGGGCAAAATGTCAGTTAAAACCATTTCAAAGTAAGGTAACGATTTATAATTATAAAATTCTAGACAAGATGGTCAATAAATTGTTTACAGTACTTATCAATATTTGTACGTTACTCGAAACGCTGCCTCACTTACTATCCTGTTTTCCCAATTATCCACTCAATCTTATATTAGAGTTGTTTCACAAGTGTAATGTTTCGTTCGCTGGTGGTGAATTCCAATAATAACAGCAATGCCGTAATTTCTATTTAATTCTGAATCAAATAATAATCGCCATCATAATTTGTACTTAATATTCAAAAGCAAAGGCATATAATAATTATGTGTGTATCTGTGTGTGTGTGGAAAATTTTACCGTCATGAATATTTTTTTATCACTGGTATGCTTGTTTTTTGTGACATTAAAACGGAGTAAAATTTAATTTATATGATGTAAAAAATATTACTAGCGAAAATAAAATATTTTGTATTGAATAAATTCAGTGAATTGAATTTCTGCCATAGACACAGGCTGTCAGAAATAGTCAAAGGAAGACAGCGCTATCTTGTGCTTATTTGAAAAGCTTTTTCTGTTCGATATTCTAAAGCTTCGGTGATACGAGATAAAGCAGATATGGATTAAATAAAGATACATTTACACTGTGTAATACCCATTTATATATTACATTTAATGAAACAAATATCTTGGCTTCAAAACTGATTATTTAATAAATATATATTGCCTCCAATTTTGTTTCAGAGATTTACTGTTATGGAATAGAATATCATAAAAGTTATGCTAACCAAATACTTAGAGAGCATCATTAATTATACAATGAATTTATTTTTCAATTTCAGTCTTTAATTTTATACGTTTTTCGAAAACACTTGGTCAATGGAATAGTTGGTTTAAAGTAATTGATGATTCGAAAGCCTAATTGAAAAGTTTTTCTTTCAAATACTTAAATTAATTTCATACGTTGGTATTATCAGGGTTTTTAGAAAAAAAAGGTACCGGAACTCATTTCTGGTCAAGTTTTTTGCTAAAGAAAGTGATATACAAATATCATTGAAATAAAATTTAAGGCAGCTTTTCCTATGCCACGAACACCTAATAAACATTTTTTTTTTTTTGGAAATGTAAAATTAATTTTGGCGACGAATTATATGAAGCTGGAGAACTGTTTCATCTAACTTCTTAAATTAATAATACCGTGAAAAAAGGTGCCGGAACGCCGTTCCACCGCGTTACATGGCAAAAAAAGCCCTGGGTATTATTATTTTTCGCGATAAGCGAAACCGGCCCTAATCATTAAACATATGGAAGTAAACAAATTGTATTTTTTTTAAATAAAATGTTTTCTTACCAAGAATTGACAGTCAACACCTTAAAAGTGGTTAGTATTTATTATTGTTGAATGAGAGTGATTTACAGAAATTTCAATACCACATTAGAAAGATTCATATTTCATTGGGCCTTTGGTTGGTAATTATCATTAATTAAAATCGTTCCTTTTCTTTTATTTTACAAAGAAAACACATAAATTAAGCATATGAATATACAAAATAATAAACGTAAATGTCTTTAATTGGTGAAAATATCAACAATATTATTTCTACTAAGATGAATTCGACCGAAAATATTGTTCCGGGCTCAGTAGGTATAGTAAATCATATACTCAGTTAGAAAATTTGAATACAAAAAGCTTAAACAAAAATGTCGATTAGTAATAAAAAAAAAAATTCACTTACTTGACGAAGAAGGAGGTGAATGAATTTCTGAAGAACTCAAATTAGGGGCCGCTAGAGAGTCCATCGGATCTGGCTTGTTTTCCAATCGAGATCCTCCTCTACTAGAACTAGCTTTTGACAACCACTGCGTCACATTAGCATGCACGTCTGGTGATGCTATACTCTTCATTTTGACTTTCGCTGGTTTTATTTTAATATTTTTTAATAATAAATTTCACCGTAAATATATTAAAAGTGTGTAATGGATTTTGAATAAAGACTTTAAATTGGACAGTAAGCCTTATTAAAAAGGATAATTCTACATTTGATTTAGTGTGTAATTTATAGTTCAAAATTTCGAATAATAACACAATTATATGGCTTCTATTCAGTCTGACCGATGTTTTTTCTTCGGGTCGTTGATTGTTTCAAATAATTCTTTTGTTTTACCTGAAAATATGAAACAAAGAAACAATATACAGTCAATCATAAAACATGTTGCAGTTTTTTGTGTCAAAAATCAGAGGGTTGTTTTTAATAATTGTTCACCCCATTAAACGCTCTCGCGTAGTCATTGTTTTTGTAAGCCGTTCATGATTAATTTTCTGCAGAAACACTCCCATTGTAACTTTATAAGTGCAATTCAATATAAAACGTTACATCTATTCAATGATTAAATGTAATGCAAGAAGTACTTGGTAGCAAAAAACGATTGAAACAAAACAAAAATTATTATTTTTATGAATAAAAGCTTCTACAAAGACATTTTGGAGAACATTGATAAATAAAATTAGTAAGTAAAATTATATATTTTAAAGTATCTGATTCATTTTTAAAATGTTTCATTAAATTTTGAGTATTTTCATATTTTAAATCATTGCGCAATTTAAAAGCCAAGAATGGATATCAAAACAAAAAAATCTGTGATTGCTGTGACACCCAAATGATATAATATACTAGCGAGTACCGGACATGCGTTGCAATGTCACTCTGAGAAAGGAAGTGTTTGTGATTTGATTCTGTTTATTGGAGTGCTTTTGGGTATATAATATTTGTTGTTTTCCGTCTGGTGGGTACACGAATAAATCAGAAGTTTTTCGAGATGTCGCTGTTCGTACGTATTTGATCGTTTTTTTTTTAGATTTAAGATTTTTTTCAGAAACCTTCACGGGTGTGCGCACAACAACTCACATAAGTTTCATCGAAATCAGATGAATAGTATAGGAACGCATAAGGAACAAATAAACAGACATTCATTTAGATAAATACATTGCCAAATGCATTTTAATTAAATTTTGTAGGAGTACTGTGCTGCCAATGAATATGTATAATGTTGTCAAAAAATTGTTATAATAATTATTATAATAAATAGAATTTATGTTATTTGTTTGTTCTAAATAATTACTTTACAATGAAGATGGTTTTGGCATTTATTGAATAAATATTTGTATATCATTAGTATTGTAAAACTATAATCGAGTCGCTTAGTCGTTAAACACGCTCCCGAAGGTTTTTAGAGTTTTGAATAAATCACGAAAAACTGTTATGGGCCGTATGATAGTTTTAATTATAATTTAAGTTATTTTGTGTCTTCCGGTGTAAAATATTCTTCTACACTGTCGTTTTCTCAAAGCGCGTCGACCGTGTAAAACGAGGATCGAGATCATGCATAAAAACTTAATTTTTATATTTGGAAAAATTTCGAACAGGGGACGAACTAAGAAGAAATTTTAATCTTGCAACTAGAAAAATTAATCGATCTATCGATAGTGCACATATGCACATTCAAAACTTATTTTATTGAAAAATCGCCATTAGTGTGTTTACCGACTCGGCGATTCAATTAAAGTAGCAATGGTGTGACGCCATCTTTTACGACAATCATTTTTTTATAAATTAGTGTAACTATTTCAGAAACAAAAAAGAACACTGCATTTCCTTATATCTTAACTATTGAATGGGAATTAATTATATTGTGTAGGCATATAGAATTTCCTCAGGAAGCATCCTCGATATGCGGCGTCCGTGGCATCGTTGGCTACGGTTACGGATGTCTCGGGTTCAATTCCCGGTACGGACTGTTTCACAAATTGATCTTTCAATCGATTTATGGATTTCTGTTCGTAGTCTGAGTGTTTCTGATGTCTAAAACTCCCCTCTTCACGGGGCGAGAACCATAAGTCCTGCCCTAGCCCTATCCTACTCTCTCGAAAAAAGACAGGTTGAACAACTAGCAGTTGTTCTTATAGAAAAATTCTGTTGAGATACCTCCGTTAGTAGACCATATGCTCCACATTGGGAGCGGAATTGTAAAAAATGAATAAATAGCATTAAGCTACAGGTGTATTTTTGCACTATGTCGATAATGACAAAGTGAAATAAATTTCCATCACCGTGTATCGGTATTGTTACAAATAATATGACTGTGGAATTTATTATTGTTCGAACTTAATAGTTTGCCGTTAATTTTTTTTCGTATGTCAAAGCTTCGTTCCATCTTTTCTAACTTTCTGACAAATAATATTAAAATGTTCAGATAATGGTGTGTTAGCGGCAAGCCAAAGCGATGTGCACAAAACATAAGCCTTAATCTTCGGATTTAAGCTACCGTAACATCAAAATTCAGTTGCAGAAACGTAAGAAAAAGTTTTTTGTTGTTGTGAAAATATTCAAACCCACAGGGCCGCATTAATGAAATAGTGAATTAGTAATTTTATAATATTATTGTTCACCATAGATATTTGAACACTTTTTACAACAGAATAAAGAGAAAATTAATAATTATTATGTAAGGATGAATGATTATTTTCTTTTAAAATAAATATTTTGTCTGTTTGTTGGGCTCTTTTTATACTGTAGGTAAAAATATTTAGTTCTAAAATAATGATAAAATTGTTGATCGCTATTTCGGCTTCACGACATCGTCAGAACTATTTATGTTCATAATGCTTTTATCGTCGAGTATAATTTAAATTCAATTATATATATATATACTACTAAAAGACAACATATAAACGATAATTAATTTTCAATAAATATATGCTATTGAAATATCGTCCCCATTTAAACAAAAATTTAAAAATACGAAAATGAGTTGATGATTGATCTCATTTTAAAGACGACAGAGCAAGTCTCGGCCAAATGATGTAAATTAGAAAAATAAATTCACCACTTTTTGGAAGGAAAACATCATTTTACATTGGTTTTTGATTAAAAAATTCTGGCCCAGCCACTTGATGTAAGTCACTATTATATCGACAATCCTTACGTATAATCCCGTATTTGCAAACATGAGAGTTTACAAGAATGCATTTCAAAAATTCATAACACAACTCACCATATAATGTTTTCGGTAAAAACAGTTTTTACTCACTCTTGAACAATTTCAATTTTGAGGGTTACATGAATTGGCCGAAACACTGTGTACTAATTTGTTGAAAAGAATAAAATATTCTTATTACGTAAAGAAATTTTAAGTAAAGGAAAATCACAGATACGGTCATTCAGTAATAGTGGCTAAGAAAATGGCTTCAATTTCAAATGCCTTAGAAAGCTTTGACGGTAGTATTTCTATTTTTAATATTTTTCTTTGTACGGCTCTGGATACCGAAGTTATTCGAGAAAAAAATCGTTTACTCTCATCTATCCGATATGAGGAATATAGTACATTATTATTTTCTTAACTTGGTTCATATAGGTAAAATACCATAGTTGTATTGTTAATACCGACATGGAAACAAAACATGACTACCGAATGAGAGATAAAAACTATTTTACCTGAAATTCGCCATTGTGGCAGCAAAAAAAAAAATGCAAATTATATTGGGAACGAAAATACCATGTAGAACTTTTTCACAATGACTGCGTACCACAAATTACTGTATTTAAAAGTTAAATAATATATAAACAAACATTATGTATTGAAATATGTAACATTACTATATTCTATTCAATCTTTTACATCGAAGCAATAAAAATTATACATATAATTAACATGGTTCTTTTGGATGCTTTGATTACGGTTATCAATATAAATCAAAATGCAAAGGATTTTTATGATATATCGTTGTAGATCTATCAAAAATTGTTTTATGTAAATCGAATTTGAATATTTGTATGTTTCTCGCATGCAATTAAACAATATCTTATAAAAATAGTAACTATAAAGCAATAATTGCAATAATTAATGCATTACGTCGTAATCGTAACTAGCAAACTGCGTATCTAAGTAAAATGTTCAGGATAGTTTTTAAAATCAATGATTTAACATTATTCATATAAAATATATAAAATTCGTAAAATAACATTGGTTAAAACTGAATTTATTTAAGTTTTAAAACTCTACTGAACATTTGCTTGCGTTATGACTCTAGTTGTAAGTTTCATTTATTGATAATGCTCGCTGTTTTTCAAAATATAGTGCCTTTTCACGTTGACATCTTAAAAATATTGTTTATAATCATAATTTTGATTTTCATAAATGTATTTATGTTTTGCCGTAAGATTTCTGTATAAATCAATTAATATACGGCCTTTTCGGTTTTTTTCTTCAATATAAAAGGGGGGTGATATGTTATATGTTTCAAAAAGTTTAAATAATGACATTTTATGATATTAGCGAAAAATGAATCCTTAGTAAGCTTGGATATTGGACTTACCAATATTCTGTGAACGAATTTAGTTTATTTTCTTAAATATTATTAGAAGAAAATCACATAAGAAAAGGTAAAAAATTGTAACGCATGGTTCTTGCGACAGGAGAATCACATAATCAATAGTTAAATAATTAAAATGTACGTAGGTATATAGTATATATAAATATTGAAATGCGACATTTCTTAAAAAAGTAATAAAAGAATTCTATATTTATACAATCTCAACCAATTCTGGAAGATTTTCAAATTGTGCCTTTGACAGCTATTTTTCATACAATATGTGGTAATGTGAAAACATATTGTAAAGAATTAAGATGTAAAGAAAAAATATATATTTCATATTATACTATTTTAGTACTTAAATTACAAATGGATTATTAAAAGATATTTCTTATATTATTTTTAAAATGGTTAAAGACTATTAAATTTAATTTATAACATGGATTTAAAAAGACACTTTATGATATTTTAGTAGGCTGATAGATAAACATATAGATTTAGTTTAACTTGGCTTTAATCTTAATATTGTTTTTCATTAAAATTTTAAATCCTTTAGTATAGTTACACGGCAGCAAGTAAAGAAATTAATAAATTCATTGAAATATTTGTAGAAATCAACTCTAAAATTACAGTTACTATTGTTGTTTTAGATATAATATATAAAATAATACATGATAAAAATATGCCTAGTTGTAAAATTAACTAGGTCAAATAAAATTGGCGACAAACGCAATGTCTGTAATTTGAATACGCGCTGCAGCATAATTAATCTTTTCATAAAATTTTATTTCCTGAAAACTAAATGAAGTAGTATTAAAAACTTGTTGACATTATAATTTGTCGCGCAGATTTTAGACATCATAATCTTGCTGAATATAACAAATACTAACGACGCAAACTGTTTTTCGCTTTCAAATTAACCGAACAATAATACTTTGCAAATATTTGTCTTTTTGACTTAAATGATTTACATATATATTTTATTTATGCAAAGAATTATAATTTGATTAGTAATAAAGACTTCAATTTATTAGCAAGTATTTAATATAATATATAATAATATTGTATTTATAACATTATGTTATAATAAAATAATTAATTGTGTAACCCTTGCCTAAGTAAACCAACAAATAAAAGTTTCATAACAATAATTATGGGAATCTAGAGAAACGTATCGAAGTATTAACGAAATAAGAAAATGTGTAAATAAACAGTTCAATTAATTATAAAGAAATGTCATAACAACCTACAAAATTTATCATACACTTTAAATAAACTTTATATTAACTAATCATTTGCAATAGTAAACAAGTCATAAATCAATTGAAATTACTATTTGTTTAAATAGTAATTTTAAAAAATATGCACAGTTAAATATAAATACATACATGATATTTAAAATAGTAAAGCATAAAATATAAACACTTAATACAATGTAAAAAATATGTAACAATAAATGCAATACAAAGCGAAAATGAAAAAGTTAATATCAGCAAATGTCAAAAAGAATTACAGTTATCTAAAGTTTATTTACCAAGGTTATAGACTGAATCCATGAGAGCACATTTACTTCATTGAAACTGAAAAATAATTTATAACCATTTCACAAAAAATCAATCACAAAAAGTTTTCGCGTTGAAAATCAGCGCGATATCGGAAAAACTTCCCGTGGAAACTTGTGAAAGTTTGTTTTAAGAGAGCGTAGTAGCACGGTTTTTCCCTCTGTATCAGCGGAAAGGCAAAACATCACTCGCGTCCCGTTGACAAGTCAGGCAATAATAATTCAACCCCTATTGAGACCACAACACAGGGGCGTATTAACTCATGTGATGCGATGTACCATGTACCCAGCCCTCGGTACGTCATTTAGCATCATTTAGCGATAGGCAAACTTTTATAATTTATTCATTTTGATTTAATAACTTTCCGTAATTCTATGTCGCCATTCAAGTATTTATTTCAAGTCTTATTATTACTGAATTATAGCAATAAACATAAACTGTTTTCCCATAATATTATTCATAATTCTTAAATTATCAAAGCGATCATCGATGAAAATAAAAAATATATTAGTCATGATTTCAATATTTGTCGAAAAAAACGTAATATCTATTTGCTTTGATGGCGTCATATTAGTAGCCGAGTGGTCAAAGTCGTTGGATTCAATTGTAGTGTTTATGTGTTCGAATCCCAGTATAGCTACTTAATATTATTCACTTATATGAAGGCATGGATGCCTATGATGTCGTAATTGCCTCCCACTAATCCGATCTCAAAAACCGGGCATAGCGAGCGCAATGATCTAACCACTAGTTCTGCCACAGCTCTACGCTCCTTACTATCTCTAAAGACAAATGAAGTTGAGTGACTGAGTAACAAGCAGTTCTCGTAGAACAGTTTCTGTTGAGATAAGCTTCATTCGGACTCAATATTTTCCACATTGAGATCGAATGTCGTCACTAAAAAACGGTTGCCATCTTTATCATTCATTGACAATATTCTTAAACACTTAAATAATATTCGGAAAATATGAAATCAGCAAACGCAGTGTAAAGGTATTTACAGTTCCAATTAAGATATGGATATTTTATTTTATCACATTTTATTACGTTGGTCAAAGTTACGAAAATTGTTACAATTCAATGTTTTATTTCATAAAGATTATTAACAAATAAAATTTAACTAACACTGTTCCTGCTCGACCCATAATGGTTACGAGCCACTGGTTAAAATCATCAGTAGAAGGTTTTGCTTTCCGAATGTAGGTATCTACATTTTGTACAAATAAAAATAAACTTTATGATTTATAATAAACATAGTCTAATCGATTTATTAAGAATATTTATATTTGTTTTGTTCCGCGCTGTATTTCAATTAATTGACGAATTAAAAATGTTACGTAAACATCATTGTTGTTTCGTCTTTAGAACTTTTAAGTATGTACTTTAAAATCTTTTTGTTTTTCTTCGCTGTATGTAAATCATATATTGCTGTGCTAATCACACATATTGTAACATAGGGCGAGTGGTCCTGAAGTCAGCCGTCACCAGTGGTTAGCCTTTTGAGCTTTTGAGCTTAAAACTTAAATAATAGTGGATACATTAAAAAAACAGATTTTTTTTAATTCGTGTAGGTAGCCTTGCCACTTGCTAATGTATATCTGCACTATACTGACCTATATGATGCAATACGCAATTAAAAAAAGCACATTTTTACATCGCAAGTTTCGACAAATTCATCTTGTATAGGGATCGCTTCCAAAATATACTTTATATTTTCATGCTTTGCATAATTATATTTTTTATTGTTCTGTCTACTATCAATAAACTATTTCGCGTTATTCAAGAAGTTTCATAGTGATGGCCGATTTTTGTGGCCGACCCCTAGGAGAATTGGCATTTTTTCGTAAACTTATATTATTTTATGCTTGGTACAATATTAAATATTTTATTTTGTGTTGGTTACATTACTTAATCCCTGTTTAATGGAATAACAGCGAAAAAATTTGTATTTATCTTTCATTCACTCAATATCCCTTTTGAAAATACACCTGTCGCTTAACTGGCCGACCACTGGCGAAATGACCCTATTTGCATTATATAAGGCATCTTGGAAAAGTCGTAAAAATAGATTGGTTTACCAATATAACTTATGAAAAATACGTATTGCTTATTTTCCACTTGGAAAATATATTTCATATCATTTTACACTAGATATAATCTGGGCCTTGGAAGACAGTAGTTATTGGATTAAATCTTTTGAATACTAATCAAATTTCAATTATTTTACGAATATACATATTACCTCAAAATTTGTTAGATTTTATATATCGAGGGTATACTGACAGAACGCGTTA
This sequence comes from Himalopsyche phryganea, assembly GCA_022494535.1. Lineage (NCBI taxonomy): Eukaryota > Metazoa > Arthropoda > Insecta > Trichoptera > Rhyacophilidae > Himalopsyche > Himalopsyche phryganea. The sequence goes on along the minus strand of JAGVSL010000019.1, from coordinate 1,833,280 downwards.
AGGCAGTTTTTGATTGTTTTCTATTTTGAATGTCAAAATTTAAGCAATTACATACTGGTAGAACGTATGAAGTATGAAGTCATAGGATATAATTAATTTAAAAAAAAACATTATCAAATCATAATGTTCTTATGATTCGTGTGCCAAAAAGACTATTCTTTACAACATACAAAAAATCTTTTTAAATCACAAACAATTGCACTTAGAGACAGATTACGTTGAAAAATAAAATAATTCGTTAAATTCTGTCTATATCTCAGAACTGGTTTCTATGAAAGTGTATCCTCAATATATTTATGATGTAGTCACTGGTTCCGTATATAAACTTTACTCAAAGTTATCAAATTGTATAGTAAATCGACGATATAATAAAAGCCTACACATATTATATTGTATTAGTTGCTGGTAAGTATAATTAATTAGTTTCATTTATTACTAACAAACTTAGAAATTTTAGCAATTAGCTTTATTTACCTTTTATTTATCATGACTCAAGACTGTTGTGAAAGGTGAGTCATAATACAAGATTACGTAAAACGTACTATAGTGGCAGAAGACTTTAAGTAAAAATACCTTGTCTTGAGATAATCGTCATTTAAGAAAATCATGAAATTCAAGCCTCTCTATTTACATACCTTAAGCATTATTTAACCACATTAAGATATTAATAATTACGAATTTTATTTAAGTATAAGTAATTATTTTGTATATTAATGTTACTATAATATAGTTTTTGTCACTAACTAGTAGCTGTGAAGACACCCGCTCACCAGCAAAAATAATCAATATAATTGCTTTGGTGGTCAGTAACTTTGAAGATTCATTTTTAATATTTCCCGACAAAATTTCTTGAATTTTATTTCACAATAATGTACTCAAAAGATTAAATCTACTACGCAATTTCAAAATATGCAAAATACAGTAGCTGCCTTTGATGGTAATATCTGCAGTCTTCCTGCTATTTGAGTTAGCCGTTTGATTTGAACAGTCTGCATAGATATATTGTTACCTTTTCAGTGCTGTAACCGCCGTATCACAAAGTGAAGGAAATAACAATTGAAATAGAGTATATTTTTACCAACACAAATCAATTCAATAAAAAATCTACAGTATAATACTGTAACAATGTTTTTAATGATACTACTGCATATATCAACACTCCCGACGTATAATCACTCAAGTGTCTCATACGTGATTATACGTATTTTTCACTTTCGTTGTCTACGCACTCTATAGTTCTATAGGTAGGCATAAAAAAACATTGCGAAAAGTACCTACTTCTCCGTTTTTTTGTAAAGTACAAACACGTGACTAGTCACTAATACGAAAGTCTACCTAAATTCTTAAGTCCAATGTCGTATCTGTAATTTTTAAAAAACTGTAAAATTTTCAGCAAAACTTCATATAAAATAAGAAACTAGATTAAAAATAATGGCACTCTCCCAATTTTGAAGAACATAGATGCAGCCGTAACTTTGCAACTGCGTTTTGAATTTTTGAGACGCTCTCCTGTAAAATATCATGTTTGCATATACGGGATTATACGTAGGGACTGTTGATATCGTGACAACATAAATGAAAGTGTTAGTAAGATTGAAATTTCTGTAACAGTTACTCAATGGCTGTAGTAAAGATTAAAGACACAAGTTCTTCGAGAGAATCTAGCATTTGACGTGAGAACGAAGAAATATTTCTAATTACTGTTATACTACACATTTGAAAGTTTTAAAATTTGTCAACGTAGTTGTAGTGAAAAATCAGTCAAAGATTTATTAGGTGCGATATTGTATTGCCACACCAAATTTTCACCCCCATCGTGCGCACAACAACATTGAACAATATTTTCATTTTGGTTGTGTGATTGGACGAAAGTGCACCCCTCTATTTGACAGGGGCGGCGCTTCCCATTCATTATATTCGTTTCGGGCGGATTTCAGCCTTTTGTGCGCAGATAACGAAGCCCCCTTCAAGTATTATTATCTATTTTTTTTTCAATCTGATGACTTTAGAAATCATAAATCACTATAAAAGGGAGACCCATCAGCAAGTCACATAATAAAGCAGTACTTATCCATTATTATACATACGACTTTGACAGTGGCGTAGTTAAAAGCTTCACTACAAAAAGGGAACATAAATATCTACTACACAAATATTTTTCAAGGTTTTTGTGTGGAATGTATGACTAATTTCATAAAAAAATATATACAAAATTAAAGTACTTATTAATGATTCTCTTTGTATCGTATTTGCTTTTCGGAATTTTCTTTTTAAGATTTATGATAAAATTTTTATTATATATATGAAAAAAAATCCTATTGCATCGATATTCTTTTATTTTAAAACAGATTATACTTATTTATTTACTTTAGTTTGATAGCATTGGTGAAATTGCTATCAATCAGAAATAAAATCTTTACAGTCATAATTTTACCTTTTAAATTACCCATTCAATTAATTATTAAAATCATCGGTTTTCACTTATTAGCCAAAAAATAAGTAAGGTCCTGTTTTTTTTTCGTCTCTAATGGTTCAGTCAAAATTATAACATGCGACATCTACAACTTCAGTTTTATGGAAACAGACCGTATAGTATTTTGATTTGAATCGTTCATACTTATTTGGAATATAGTAAACAGTACAAATGTCATTCAAAAAAAATTCACAGATGTCACAGCAAGTCATTTTTTTGATATAATATTTAATAACAAAAAATAGGCTATACACTAAGAACAGCTTTCTTTCTTTAGGATAGTAATTATTTAACAGTTATCACATACCCCCTTGCAATAGAGTGAAATCTCATGAGGAAAACCATGCCTGAACTCATTTTAAGTTGACAATCTGATTATGGAAAGGTGATCAAGTTAGGAAAAAATGATTATTCAAAATTTGACAATATATGATAAATGTATATAATTATAAGTAAAAACACAGTTCTTTTTGTGAAATACTGTACTTTTACTTACAAAGTCAAGTTAATTTTCAATAAGTACAAAAACATTTTGACACAAATTGAGATATTGTTCTTGAATTGCGTGACAGTTTTGTTAGGTCTGTCTGGTTCAGGTCAGGGAGCATATTGAATGTGTGGTTTTCAATATTCCCTCTCTGCTATAAACTTTCTTACCTCGCTCTTTAGTGAAAAAAGTAGTAGAAGTTATAAATAATCTGTAATTAATTTTGACCTGATATTGCTCATAAATTCAAAAAAATATTACTTATTGTAATGTTAGTGTTCAGCCAGTCATAGCGCCGGTTCAGACGGTAGCAGACGCGAGCTATGTGTTCGCAGGAGCAGGTGCGTGCGATCGTCATGTCAAATCATCGAAGAAAAAGCATTTTTGCTGGAAATTTCTATTTAGAACGACAACCCTTTGCAGCAAAAGATGGGACTAATGAAATAGATTTGGAAAGGACTTTAAAGGGTGAATGTTATAACCAGAAACTGCAGGAGCAACCAAACAAATTTTTCCAATACAGTAGAATGTCGGTTCAAACATGAATTTTCTGTTCAAATGTTGTGAATCTTTAATCATCCATAACAGTGCTCATGTTTATACAGATCTTATATGCTGCTCACCATCTGTACTTGGCAAAGATGTGTTTGAACACCACACTTGTTCCAAATGCAGGCGCCTTCAATGCAATATTAATATTCACGCGCTACGATAAGAGCACGCCACGCTATCTGCACAAGAGAAGACACGCAAATGCTCCCGAGTCTGCACATTACACGAGTCCACACTCACCACATGATTCTGGCCATCCCTTAGAGCAGGGGTGGCGAATCTTTTCATGTTGGTAGGCCGCATTTAAGAACCATTCATTAAAATGTATGTAGATTATTTTGTAAATGAAGGAAAACAATGAAATTTATTTACAAATTTGGAAAATTTGGATTCTGTCAAAAGGCTGCACTTGAGACCCTAATAGTCCGCATTTGGTTTTAAGACCGCTGGTTCGTCACCCCTGACTTAGGACTGACCAGAACTTGAATTACCATGTAAGTCAATCTTACGCTAATAATATCAAAATATAAATGGATTTATGCCAATCTAACACTAATCAAGTTAGGGATCAATAGACAGGGACAATTGCTTGCCTAGAAATCTGCATTCATATTTTTTTTTATTTTTTACCATGTTTGTTCCCAGTGTGGAGCATATGGCTTCCTATTGGAGATATCAACAGAAGTTTTCTATGAGAACTGCTTGTTACTCAACCTCTTTTTTATGAAGAGAGTAGGGATATAAGGATAGGGCTATGACAGGACTAGTGGTTAGCTAAACGCTCTTGCTATGCCCGTTTTAGGATCGCATGGGTGGGAGGGAATTTTAGACATCACAAAAAATCATGCCTACGAACAAAAATTCATAAATCGATTAAATAATCAATTTATGAAAGTATCCGCACTGGGACTTGAACTCGAGACATCCATAACTGCGCCACAGAGTCGATTAATGTTCTTAGTAATAAAATAAATTGCTGCGTTTTTCAAAAGTGGTATAATTAATGCACCTACCGAATCATTCCAGACAAAGAATTGAAATCCAAGAATCTCATTGTACACCTATCTAATTTCCGGAAATTTTGTTACTTATCATCTTCTGCCAGTACGGTGACGATATGTTATATTCACCGAAAAGCGCAGTTGAGTCAATCTATGTACAACTACCATACAATTTGTTAGTACACTGGGACTCTCAGGACTACTCCTAAATTGCAAATTTTCTTATAGCATTGCTTTGGTTAACTACATTATATCCAAGCTAACTGAAAGGTGAGTCAGAAGTTATTTTTGAATTAGCAACATAACTGACGGTTTCATACACCCACAATGTTTAAGGGTCCCGAGGGTTTGAAGTTTCCATATGAGATCTTTGCTAATTATAGTGTATTTATGGCAACAGTAGATTTGAACAATTGAAAATCAAAATACAAGTCCACTGAAAGATTTTGCTAGTTAAAGCCACTGCTTTCAATAATATGTATAAAGATGTCTTGATGATGATATTTTATGTGACAAATTCTAGCGATACGTTTTGTTACGGAATCGATCCTGAATCCAAGTCAGTCAATATAAATGCTGTTTTGTTCAATTTAACCAGTAGGTCTACAGCATGGCAGTTTGTGTCTAAAATTATATGGTTTAATAACCTAAATAGTAATCCATTAATATTGTTCATAATTTTTTTTCCCTATACTTATAACATTACAGAGAATGGATTGATTGGGATGAAATATTAAAAATAAAATATATAAATATGGAAAAAAAATATTTTATTCATCTAACCTTTTCAATAATCACAATATCACAAACCAATCGTGTAATTTATACTGAAACACATCAAGATTGTAATCCAAATGACAGCAAGTCATTCATAACGTTTTTAGAAATTCACATAAATCATAAAAGCTATTTTTTGTATTCATTCCAGAATGTGAGATTCATTACATATTCAAAAGAGCTGACATTCACGAAATTTAAAACTCAATACTGATATTTTAACCTATAATTGGAATAATTAATTCAATATGAAAATATTATTTTATAAATATATACTATTAGCCAATCAAGACAGGGTGCATCCCAATAACCAAACGACATGGTTAAATTTTAACAATAACGAAATGTTTTATTTCTTTTTACCTTCCAAAAAATAAGGTAATGTAATAAATCCATTCATATTAATGTGTAATATATTGAGTGTAAAGCTTTTTTGTTTATTTTATACAGTGAAAAGAGAATTATAGATTTCATAGCATTATAAGAATCTATGATATTTCATAGCATTATAAGAAGCATTATAAGATTCTTATAATGCTATGAAATCTATAATTCTCTTTTCACTGTATAAAATAAACAAAAAAGCTTTACACTCAATATATTATACAATGCTGTATTTTACACAACAATCAATTAGTAAACTAAAATACATGCTGTGGTTACACATAGAGGTCAAAGTTAATATACATGCAGGAATAAAGTTCTTGTCTATTTGCATCATTATTTATTTTCATACATTTGATAACAATACCGACTGAAAACCAATAAAAATGCCTTAACATTGGTAAAATCGTTTTAATACTGGCAAGAAATTAAATTTCATCACTAAAAGTTTCAACAGGATTTATTTTGTTAAAGTTTTACATTTGTCCCAGTGATTTAATCAAATAGATAACATTGGCCACCTAATTTCTAATGTAAAAGATTACTTCAAAGATTCTTAAATATTACTTAATACAGTGGAACCTCTATATTCATCATTAACCCGTTCCTGAGGGCCTAATGAATATTGAAACTGCTCGTTCCATAAGAAATAGTTTAAAATTAGTTAATGTGTTCCCAGCACCAAAAATTGGCACACAAATAAAATTATGTTTTGGTTAACTATGGCAACATTTGACTGCCATTTTCTGCGTTCTAGTTCAGTTAGACAGCGTTGGAGGGAGTGACAAACATGTAAACATTTAATGTTGTCAAAATGTGACAAATATAGGGGCTGATGAGTATGGAGATTCCACTGTATCTGGGTTGAAGTTCATTATATGTATCAAATTTATTAATTTCACATACAACAGAAACACCCTGTCTTAAAGATATTTTATCACACATGTCTTCCTTCCTACACAATACAACCTATAAACACTTGTCAATTGAGTGCTACAAAACATACACTTCATTTTACAGAATGAATGACATTTTACGTAAATATTCATTAACTGTAAAACTGTGTAATATTTATAAAAGAATATTGACACTTTTAACTGTTCCTAAGGCATGATCTCTACAATTTTTCTGAAAATAAATAAGTATATTTATTTATTATTGCTTTTGAGAATTTGCGATTGTTTAGGTGCATGCAAGATAATGCAGGAAAATTAATGGTACAGGTCAAGTAATAGGGCATCACTTATATCACTGTACACACACGTGTACAGATTTACCACAGACGATTATAAAAATTTTCTGTAGATAAGCAAATTAATTTTGGCCCTTTATAGCATTGAAACTAAAATGTTTCATTATTATTCAAAAACAAAAATAATCATTTAACACAATATATTATAAGTAATGAAATAATATTCATATAAGTCAAGGAAAATAGTGCTTGAGGCTTGATTTACTGAGATAGCATATTGTTTCAAAATTAATGTACTATCAGACTATCGATAAAATCGAGCAGGGGCAAGAAAGTCCCCACCCTGAGTCTCGGAATTAAAATAATCTCAATTTTCAACTTAACTGAACTAAAAGTAGACATAATAATTTATAGAACATGTCTGCGCTGCATATTATTTATTTATTCAGTGTTTACCTTTTTATGTAAATGAATGGAATCAATCAATATTGAAATAAAGCACTAAAAGGTCGCCAGAAGCTTACATATTGTCTGTCATTATAATTTAACAGATTTAAGTAAAATATATCTAAAATAAAATAAATACTTTATAAAGGAGGATTGGAATAAGAAAATTGGTTTGTCAAAATTAATATACCACAATACGGTGGGAGGGTATTATCCTAAGAATGTCTGTTTGGTGGAATTTCTCACAAGACAAAAGTGTTACGTGGTTAAAGTGTAGATGGATCAGGTGCTACACTTATGCCAATAATAATTCAACGACCGTGAACTAAATCCATGATCATCTCTGATAGCTGAAAAGGATATGTGGGCAGTAAGGCTTTTACCATCAAACAATTAAAAATTGCTATAATTTTGTGAATCCCTTGACTAAAGGAAAAGTCAGGGTACTATAGAAATTTCAACATAACCTTGATACATTCACTAGCATTATAAGTCCAATAATTTTATTGCACTTGCAGCACCGAAGTGAGCTTTTTATTGTAAGAAACAGCCAACATTCATTTAACGCAATTCTTGGAGCCAAAATCTTATTCCATCCACTCATAATACATGGCAAATAATGAAATAGTGTTCACAACATTGAATTCTGTGTTTTACTTATTAAAAACAGAGGATCAATTTGCAATAATATTGTGAATGACACTTGATGGTTACAATATGTGATTTGAGAAGCGCGCCCTTATGCGTTGAAATGTATTCGTACCGTTTTTGATTGCAGCTGCTTTATTTCCATTAATGAAAGTGACGCCGTTATAACTGACCCGAACCATATTAATATTTGTTGTTTGAAATGATATTCCAATAATTAAAAAACAGATCAATGTGAAGAAATATCAACAAAATTAATTTTAATTTCAGGATAATAATAGTGACAATCTCTCATAGAGAATTTTTATAGTTCGTAATAGTTTTATTTTTATTATCAATTACCCCTGAGGCCAATTCAGTCGTCAAACTGCTTGTCCTAATGTCAATTGTAACAATAACACATCAATTTTCAATGTTTCATTCAATATTAAATGAAAGTGGTTTCTTTATTCAACAGCCACTTTCTCTAATTGTATATTATATTTCGCGAATATTAGTTTAGGTTTATAATAATTATTATACATTATTTAAATATGTATGTTATTATTATGTATGTTATTATTATGTATGTTATTATTATGTATGTTATTATTATGTATGTTATATTATCTCATTTCGTGGACTAACTAAAAATTAAAAAATCATTATAAATTAAAGTGCAACTTAGTAGGGATATAATGTAAGGGCAATTAGAAGCAGAAAATTTTCTTTGAGAACACTAACCGTAGCATCTATTTATAAAATTATCAAGAATTCGTTACGGCGAGACAAAATTTTATATTACAATTTCATCTGCTTCCAACTGTCCATAAACATACAACATTGAATGAGGCCTATCACAGTCACATTAGATGTTATTTTTTGTAAAATAGTAAATTATTCATTGGTAAATAGAAAAAAAAATCAATAATTGTATCGAATTATTTGAGAGCCAGTCATGGAATAAAATTAATATTCCATCAATTTTTAAACCTATAAAACATTACTTAATAATTTGGTTATTTAAGATTTTTCACTAAATCACGGTTTTATTTTAAATTTGTAAACATCTCGTATTGCTGTGTCGTCTTGAAGCATCTATGTTGAATTCTACTACTTTAAATTACATATTCTATGAAAATAGGTGCAAAGAAAAGTTTTTTTTATCTATCTACTACTTGCGTAGTTTGGCCGCTGTGTCAGCGTTATCTTTAAGGATCTTGTTTTTGAGATGATCTTTGTATTTCAAGATGCCACCATTCCATTTTGTGCATTTGCCATGTTCGCATACCCATATATCTTCAGCAACCTAAAATAAAGGAAATAAACATTACTCCTGGTGCATATATACAGATCAGATTATTGATTATGAAATTATTACTATAAATTTAAAAGCTTGAAGCAATTCTATCCCGGTTCACAATATTGAAAATTATTTTGTAAATGTATATAGATAGAAAACCAGTGAGGATTTTTTCCATAAAAAGAAAACGCAGAAATAATACATTATGACAGAACTTTGTTAATTATAAGATAAGCCCTGACTATTAGATGGATGAAATATTAGCCCACTCTATTTATACTAAAACCTCCATAGAACCTACACTTTCAATGGATGTTATTAATAACTCAAAATTATGCATTTAAAAAAAATTTCTATGATTAATAATCGGGTAGAAAACAAAAAATTGAAACAGACCGTGAGTGGTTAATTGAAATACAACAATACCTGATTAATAAGTCTGAAGTCGTGACTAACTAGTACCATGCCTCCTTCAAAATCATTAATAGCATCAGCAAGCGCATCAATAGTTTCCATGTCTAAATGATTAGTAGGTTCGTCCAACAACAGAAGATGTGGAACCTGCCACGCTAGCCATGCAAACACGACACGGCAACGCTGTCCATCAGACAACTGACGAATTGGGCAAACCTGTAAACAAAGACATGATTTTAAAATGTGTCTAAATCTGGAAACGATATTGCAGTTTGAATGAGCTTTTTAGAACTGTATTAACAATGAATATGTCGTCGTTGTTCTGAAAGAAGACACCAACTGAAAAATACCAGTTTTGAGTAATTGGGCTTTGAAGTTTGTGAAATGTTTGTTTGTTTGTACAAAACTGTTTTGATGTAAAAGTATAATTTATAAAAATAAGTTTATTCCATATGATATAATTCGAAATAAGGAATATTTTGCTATAGCTTACTCAACATGTCATTTTTTCGATTTAGTGTTTTCTTACAGAACAATGACGAAGTGATATAGTTACATACCTGTTGTCTACCAGTTAGACCATAGCGTCCAATAATCTTTCTCATTTCTTCACGCTCTTTTACGTCGGGGAAGGCCTTCATCATGTATTCAAGTGGTGAAAGGTCTAAGTCTAGGAGCTCATGAAGATGCTGATGGTAACGAGCAATTCGTAAATGAGAATTTTTACGGATCATTCCTGATGAAGGTACCAGCTGTAAATAATAGTTAGCAATTTTAGTTTATTGTGAAATTGCTTATTCTGTTAAGTGGATAAATTTCGTTTTTTAATTGGAATCGTTTCAAAAAAATCAGATGCCTTTTTTTTAATTATCTAGTTGCTAAAAGTTTTGGTAGTTTATTTAAAAGGATATATATCGTATAATCATTACCTCTCCATACAGCAGTTTCAAAATTGTAGATTTTCCAGCACCATTAGGTCCTACAAGGGCAATTCTGGTGTCTAAGTCTATACCAAACTCTAAATTTTTATAAATCCATGGACCCGTATCAGTGTAGCGGAATGATACATTCTGAAAATCATCAGTGAAATAATATTTTTTTATTAAAAATGAAAAGGCAAAAATGAACATTGACTGACATGGCGAGACGACTCAACAGTATGTACATAAGTGCTCAGTAGGTGAGTCATCTGCGAAAACATTATGAGCTGGCATCATAACAATAAGTTGACGCTTACAGACTTAAGGCAGTCTCGGTCTATTTTAGGACAGTGGTTGAATGGGGTCGCGTGTGCTTATGAGCGGGAGGACAAATATTTGACAAAAACAATAGATCGGGATAATCTTTGTGACGAGACTGCTATACCAGCTGTATGAAGTCAAGAGTACTTCTGAGCAGGATGACAAATGTTCGACAAAATCGATCAATCGGAGTAATATTTGTGATGGGATCATTATATTTTACAGATTAATCGAAGAAAAAAATGGATAGAGGAACGAAGAATGCTGGATTTTTTAATACTGTTTTTATGGGTGTTTGTGCTGGGATTATAAAAGATTAATGATGTATCCGAGAAAACGATGAATACAAGAACGATAGATTGGCATTCTACTGTATTGCATAAATTTTAACATTTGGAATGTTTTTGGCTATTCCGATACCTATATCTTCTATTCTACCTACTATAATTGCGTCACGAATGAACAAAACTAAGCAACCTAATCTTTATAGTTAGCGAAAGTCTATTTGGAAATATTAATAAAGTTTCACTGGTACCTTAGCATCATTCAGATACATACATGCAAATTTCATTATGTTATTTACTCATCGATAAGTCATTGATTCAAACTAAAGTGACTCATTATCTTTGTCTTCTGCCTACTGTCTTACATGAGTAGGAAACAAAAGTATTATCTTAAAAAAACCATTTAATAATATTGCGGTATGTTAAGTTTCCATTGTTATGTATGTTAAGTTCGTATGTTAAGTTTTAAATGTCGGCGTCCGTGGCGCAGTTGGTTTCGTCGCTGGCTACGGTTACGGATGTCTCGGGTTCAATTCCCGGTGCGGACGGTTTTCATAGATTGATCTTTCAATCGATTTATGGATTTCTGTTCGTAGTCCGAGTCCTCCCTACCACCAATCCCATCCTCACGGGGCGTAACGAGAGCGATTAGCTAACCAATTGTCCTGTCATAGCCCTATCCTTCTATCCCTACTCTCTTCGAAAAAGAAAAGAGAGGTTGAGCAACTGAGTGACAAGCAGTTCTCGTAGAAAAAATTCTGTCAAGATACCTCCATTAGGAGACCATATGCTCCACATTGGGAGCGGACATGGAAAAAAAAATGTTAAGTTTTATCAAACAATATATTTGAAATAAACATACCTGGACCATAATGACAGGAGGGGGAACAGTGCCACAAGCAGGAAAGTAGAAGTTCAATGTTTTGTCATCTGTTACTTTTTCTGTCAAACCTTGTGCGACCATTTTAGCTAATGTTTTCTCCTTGGATTGAGCCTGTCTAGCAAGCTTGGCAGAACCGTGACCGAAGCGAGCAATGTAATTCTTCATGTGACTTATCTGATCCTGTTCCCAATTGTATTGTTTTGTCTGATTTTCTAAAAGTTCCATTCTTGTGCGTACAAAAGCTTCATAGTTACCCGTGTAGTACTTGAGTCTCTTTTTCGTCATATGCACGATATTAGTGCAAACACCATTCAAAAAATCTTGTGAATGCGATATTAAAACAAGAATTCTTTTGTACCTGAAATATAAATAATAAAATACATGAATATACTTTTAGACAATGGCTAAGCTTGGGTTTTTGCCGAATGTTACCTACATAAATAATAATTATAAATTTACAATGTGGATTAAGAGTATTTTTTTAAATTATCCAATCCAATATTTTTAACCATAAGATTGCAACAGAGGTTATCTTTTTACAATTATAATAGCATTTACAAATGTCACATTTTTTATTAATATGTATTAATACAAAGTGGAAGGGAAGGCACTCATGTTGGAGATAAAGAAACTTCAATGTGGCACTCTATTATCTTCGATCACTCGCATTTATTTGTTTTTGTTGTAGTTTAGGCATGGAGGTACATTTGAGACAGGTTTTACACATTCTCCTCTCCCCTTAAAGAAACGACCACGTCGCACCCGGCGACCTCCTTCCTTTGCTCACGAATCTCCACTTAATACGGAGTTAGACGGGAGACACACAGACCCAGGGGTGGTTTCGGGAATCAAGCAACACTTCACTTGCTCCTTGGGCACACCGTCGATATCGTCGACTGGAGTCCTGAAATATCGGCACATGTCCGAAATTTCGAGCGTTGTCACTGCGACCTCTTCCTTTGGATGATGAAATCACACTGTAGAAATGTGTTATGAAAAATATCTACTAACCCCCCCGCCCTTTCGGACTGGTGTAAAACATTAAAATTAACGAAGAGATTAATTTGAAACTTTTAATAATTGCTGCGATTTTACTATTAAGAGTTTATCAGTGCTGTTAAAAACCACCCCATCTATGATATTTGGCCTACTTAGAAGAGCATGCAGACGGCTTTTGAATGGCTTGCAAACCCCTGTCCGCCCAAGTACGGGACGGTGTCAGTATCTATGTCGACTGTGCTAAAAAAAACCTCAAATAGCGAATCCATCACAGCAAATTTTGATTTATCATATGAAAAACAATACTATACACTTGAAATGTTTACGATAGAATTGGCGTTTTGGCTAAGAATTAAACTGATATAACCACTGATATAATATGGGCCAGGTGCGCGCAGCAGTTATTCGTGATGTATATGGGTTTAATACACAGGCGATAGGATTATGTTGAGAATCATGAACTTACTGTTTCAACTCCTCTTCCAACCATACGCAAGCGTCCAAATCAAGATGATTAGTAGGTTCATCCAGCAGAAGGAGATGGGGTTTGACGTAAAGAGCACGGGCTAGAGCTATTCTCATACGCCACCCTGGAAAAATGAAATAAACGAGCTAAGAATGATTTTGATTATGTTAGGTAACTTTAGTTTACACTTAATATTTTGGGTTAGCATTTTTTTAGCTATTGTAATTAAAAAATATTCTCAGTAAAAAGATAATGAAAAATAGTCCAATCAAAACAATTTATTTACCTCCAGAGAAATCCTTGGTGGGCTGTTGTTGCATTTGTGTTGTGAAACCAAGACCGTGAAGAATATGGGCAGCACGAGCTTCAGCAGTATCAGCACTAATATCATCTAATCTTTCATACACGTCCATTAACTGTTCTTGTGCCTCTGTAAGATGAAAAGAATTCAATGCATAATAACTTTAGTGACCAGAGAAGCTGAAATAGAAACTTTTATCTTATATTGTAATGATCATTTCAATCCTGCTCCGAATAGACAGGTGAAATTATATTAGGTCTAATAAGGTACACTATTTTGAAATGAATGTTTATTTGGCATAATCAAACATACCATCATCTTCACAGTGGGCCAGTTCTTCGGCTAATTTTTCCAATTTGACACGTTCCTCATCGACTTCCATTACGCATTGTAGAGCTGATTTGTCTGATGCTGGCATCTCTCGGGTAAGATGGAAAATATCAATGTGAGTAGGAATCGGTACTTCCCTGTTACCAAGAACACTCAGGAGGGATGATTTCCCTGTAAAGTTAGTAAAAAGAAGTGCATCCTAAGAAAGAGTAACAAATCTCCTTAAGCTAGAAACCATAATAATTAAAATATGTTCGCTGAGCAACAATAAAAACATTCAAACAATTAAAAAATATACATGCAAGGAATACATATAATAGGTATTTTATAGAAAATAGATATAATTTAACACTTCGACTGAGGGTGCTGAAGATGCCGAAAGGCGAAACCCGGGTCGTTAGAGACAAAATACATGGAAGTGTACAAAATCTCAATAATTCAAATTTGAAAATAGATAACTCAATATGATGAAAAATTCTAATAAATGTCTTTTTGTAACTGCTTACACAATTAAAAAGATATAACCAATAAACATCGCTATGTATAGATCAAAAACATATTTTATAAATGTGGTACGCAAAATGCTATATTATGGCAAGTATTTAATTGTAACCACTGTAAAACATTATTAAATCATCCGCCAAGCATTTGCAAAGACATGGGCAGTAATGAGATTGGTAATGCCAATAATGCAAGTTTCAAATTTACATTTATATCACTAATTGTGGTGAATAATTTGACAGGCCTTACCACTTCCATTTAGACCAAGAAGTCCATATCGCCGGCCACAATTAAGTTCCAAAAGCGTGTCTTGAAGAAGTTCGCTTCCAAAGAAGGTTACGGAAAAGTTTGCTATTTTGACATCTCTTGAACGGGGATGTACAGCCAGTGAACCAGTACACGATCGTGCTTCTGAATTCATCTTAGCTTCAGCTTCAAGTTTAAGACAGAGAATTTCTGTAACAAAAAGACAATAGTTCAGATAAAGAAATTCTCGACAATATCTAACATTAGGGTGGTGGAAAAACACTGTTGTAGGAGTTATTATGAATATAACATAGTTACGTATCTCCTATTTGTATAAATCAATTACATACTAAAAATAAAAGGAGGATTAGAAACAAAATATTATAATTGAATCTTATTAGCCCCTCAATTCCAGAAGATAATCCTGCCCTAATGATAAATAATATTGGAAATAATTCTGATATTTATGACAGCAGTCACCAAGCTTTTGGATATCGCAGACCACTTAACAAACAATTTTGAATTCTGTGGACCACTCATTTTTTTATTATGAAATTGTAATAACACTTTTATAATTTTAACAAATAATTTAGTGTAATATGTGTTGCTCCAATGACATTACTACAAAACTCTGCTGACCAGCGGTTGGCGACCGCTAATTTATGACATATCTGATCTGGTCAATGTATTTAATATAGATAACTATCTATCTTTGATAGACGCAAATCAAAAAACGTATGATACTAAGTTCACATTTCATTAAATAAATATTATGAGAAATGTCATGAAGTGAAGAAAAAAATAATACTATTAAAATACCTTCAGCTGTCATCTCCTTTTCCTTTCCATTTTCTGATCCAGATCCGTTGGTGGTTGGGGAAGATTCTTTTTCAAATCCATCTTCTGACGCACCCTTTCCTCCCTTCTTTCCACCTCGAGCCTTTGCTGCATCTTTCTTCTTCTGTTGTTCACGCTTTTTTGCGTCGGACGGCATTTTGGTGAAGTGTGTGGACTTAACTGAAATATTACGAAATTATACATGAATCTAATGAAGTCATGTTTGAAATCTAAAAGTATTCACAATTACTTTGCAATTGCTTTAAATGTTTACATTTAAATTTCATCCCAAGCTTTGTGAGATGTAAAAAATGGTAAATACTATTAAAAATGTAAAAGGAATTACTTGATGCATATTAAATCAGGAGCAATATGCTTTATTGGAGTACAAATTTAATCAAACTATTGAAGCATAATTTGTCTCATGTAGTGTCGTGAAAATTGTCTATGTTATTTACTCAACTGTCATAAATTAGATATGTAATATAAATATTTATTTATCTGTCTGGTATAAGCAGTCGCCAAACCAAGGCAATTATACTGATTATGTGGCTATGTGTACTAATAGGTACTCGACTTCATACTTGGAGAGCAACCACTTCAATTATCAAATTCATCTGACAGATTAAAAGATTTAAATTATGGTGCAGAATAGTTTATACATTCTTCGTAGATGTATACATACGTTAATAGTGTGTCTTCGAGGATATGTCCAACGGCCAATTTACTGAATCAAGGCAAGTTTATTCTTAGAAAACTCGTATCTTTCGCGAATCACAGCTGACGTCTCCTTTGACAGAAATATTACAAAACACTCGGAAAGAGATAGATTCGCAAGCATTTCAAATGGTTTCATTATAAATATAGAAATTCTTTTGTTAACTTAACAAAGCCATAACGGACAACTATATTGAATGTCACTGACACTAAAAACGTCATTTGGTTTTACAAAGCTGAAAGAAAATTATTTTTTGTTAACCAAAATTATTGAAAATTTGTGCAAGGAAAAATATTTTGACACTGGACGAGTAGCTGACTATTAAACGAAATGGATAAAACCACAAAGGCGCACGTGGTAATGATGGCCGATTTAAAAAGGTAGATATATCGATAATTGAATGAGTAACACTTCACTGGACAGTGAAAAACACATAAACATAATTTTAAAGTTCACGAGCGCTGCAACTTTGGAAATTTTGGCTCCAAATTCATTTTTTATTTGAGATATTTCAAAAGTCGATGTCAAATAAAATAAATATAAGTCATACCAAGGTCTAAAAGGAACGAAGCGTGGCTGCAATTCCCTCCTGATCACATGTAAAACCGAGATGAAGTGACGTCTGAACGTACATGAAAAGATTCCGCAGCGGATGCTGCCAACGACAGAGTATAAAATATCAAGCTAGCCAACAATTCCAGATATGGAAAATTCCATTAGATTTTCAAACGTTTTTATTGTAATGGACAATTTTAAAAGAATCGAACGCTGTATCTTGGTGAATGTAAAATCATGATAGTTGGAAAAATGTTTATTTATTCTCAATTATTAATCTGAATGTAATTTACTATTTTTGGATGCTTAAGAAAGCAAGTAAAAAAATTATAATTACATTTAAACTGATTGACAATAATAAACGTTGATTATCAATTGACAATACCTTCATTAATAAGTAAAGAATTAATGAGTAACAATTGTCGATTTAAAGTTTTGCTATTTGCTTATTTATATATACCTACATACATACTTATTTACAGTAATTCAAAAAAATAAATATTTAGGTCTTTTTTCCAGATTTATAAATTGATTTTAGATATGAATAGAGACAATTTACCGCTAACTATTTTTTGTATTAGTATATATTTTTTTATAGGTAGGTACACAATTTTATATAAAGATTTAAATATACCTACCTAAAGTTGACCGTACTAGGTACTACAAGTTTTTTAAAGCTTCAATCATTTACAATTTTACCGCGAGAGAGCGTTGATATAGAAATTTGACAGTTCTGTTTTGACAAATACACATCTGACATTCAGTTAATAAAAGTGCTCATTGGAGAGTGAGCGTTAAAATTGATAATGATTGGTAACTAATATCTTTTATTCAAATGTGGATAAAAATATAAACAGCACCCATAAATTTTCCTCCGTAATTATTCTAATTACATAATTTAATAGACTCTTGTTAGTGAATTAAATGTGCTCAGAAAACAATTTTTCTTAATTATTCTTTATTGGGTAAGTGTCATTCGTTGTTTTTTTCTTTAAATTTAATGGTTGTTATTATGTTTTCATTCTATATGCAATAATAATCAATTCGCTATTTTATATTATTTTACCCATTAAGCAAATGAGTTTAGTGTCACAATAAAACACTACCCTTTTTTGAAATTACGTGAATACTTTTGACATTATTTTATTAAGCTTCTTTGTAAATGTACTCCAATCACAAATATTTTGTGTTTTTTGACTGACTCGTTTTTGAATAAAAACAATAATATGTCATGACGAAGAAGTTTTTTTTAAATATATTTAAATAAATATTTTTATCAACGTAGGTACTTATCGGAAGATTTTACTATCGTATTTTTGTTAGAATATACCTATAATCAAAAGTATCTTTGAATACCTGAAAGGTAAGTATTGGATTTGATAAAATGTAACCTTTAAATAAATTAGATAGTAGCCAATCAAAAATCATTGTTTACTATTTTCGATGGATTCAACTGTAAGTTTCTGGAAATTTATTTTTAATATAAAGTTATGTTCGTTAAAAAATGAAGAATTTATTTTAATTTATAAGTTAAAAATTATAATCATTGCTTTCCTTATACATACATAAGTTAACGATATAGTTAGTCTGAGGATGCTTCTCAAAGAGTCGAAACACGCGTCACAGTTACTAACACAGCCAGTGGAATAACAAAGTCATCAATTTTAATAAAATATTTTTTATTGGCTTTACAAAAATATTGCTGCACTATTCCTATAATTTATATATTATAGAAAAAACTGCTTTTAATTAAAAGTTGCGAACACACTTAAATTTAATCAATTTTTTTATCGAAAAACCTTTACAAAAATAAAAATAACTGATCTTTAACTAACTTTTGTAATCTCTTTGTACTAAATAACTACTATTAAATAATAATAATTCTCATTGAGTTAAATTCGCATACATTTCGATTTTAACAAAATTCATATATTATGCTCCATAATTATATGCTTTCTAATGTACATTGTTGAAATTTCAAAAAGAGAATCACTCGATTGCGAGAGTTGTTTGGTAAATTAACACTATCAGCCCCGGCCTAAATCTACGAATAATTTTATAATGATAACAGTATTTCATATTATTATTTTATTGTTTTAAATACCTAAATCTATTGATTGAATTACTTGTGCTCATGAAAATAACATGCACAAATAAACCTGTAAGATGACGAATTAATTACCCGAGTGATTAATTGAGTATAAAATTTTCATTTGTAGAATATAAAAGTCCTTCAATTACGAGTAATATTATGATGATTGGTTTTATCTCAATTAATTTTGCTGAGATGCAAAACTGGTTATAATAAACTACCTATACATCTTAGTGAAGTGTATATAACAATGGAAATCTTCCATGATTTTGCAAATATTATAGTAATTAATCGATTCAATGTATTGCTTCATACAAGGTTAGAAATATACGGTAACCTAACAAATCAGAACAGTGATAAAACAGCACACCCAAAATCAGAACAATGAAAAATCAGAACAGTGACGAAACAACACAGGGGAAAAATAAAATTTATGAATTAAATAATTGTATAACACAATTAAAAAAAATAGTTGATATAATACAATAACTGAAGGCTGTATAGATAATGAATTTAATTATCTTATATATAATAGCCCAGAGAACTCTGTAGACGCTTTAGTGCTCGGCCAGAGTCAACGTGCGACGGTAGGGCGGGCGCGGCGTTTGAAACTGAAACTTGGCCCGGGTAAGGAATTCAAATTTAAGAAAAACATTTCTTACTATGTTCGGGTCATTAGTCAGCCATAAGGCAATAGTTTTTATGAAAACAATGACATATTGTTTGAAAATTATAAATGAATTACTATATTAAAAAATACATCGGGCTGTTTTCGGGATGTTTCATCGGGGTTTCCTTTCTTACTTTGAGTGGCATTGCAACACATGCCGGGTATTCACTAGTATAAAATAAAATTTTATGAAATGGACACACACTTCCGACGTACTAGCTGCTTTAGACATTTAGTATTTCAATTTCAATAACGTCATCTATGACGGGTACGGTTATACTAGTATATATATATATACAATTATTAAATTTTATAATCGAAATATTATATTTAAATGTATGTACATAGTTATTATATTATTTCATATTAAATATTTTTTTGAAATTGTGTTGTATATGACATACATAAATTCATAAATAGATACGAGAAAAATATTATGTTTAATTTTTCCTCTGTGTTGTTTTGCACTGTTCTGATTTTGAGTGTCTTGTTTTGTCACTTGTTGCTTTATCGCTGTTCTGATTTGTTACCGAATTGAAATATACAATCGCATCCATTGGTACTTTTGTCTTTACGTGTTTATATGTAAAGTAAATATAAGTATAATTTAATTATTGTGAATTTCCCAGCAGTAGATTGACACGTACGTGATATAATTACCACTCAGAGAACTAGATTTACGTCATTGTACTGGATAATGTATGTTTCCATCATTGCTAATATGTACGTATTAAAAGAAGTCGGAAGGGTATATATTATTTCACGACTTTTTGATTTCGTAATTGTTTCTCCACTTTTATAATACATAAAATTATCTCGTTGGATGTACCGAATCAATAATTTGTATTTCTTTCGTGCAATATATATCTTATTTGTAGTAGTTATAATACTATTGAAGTCGTTTTTTTTTCGGGAACATGTTGTTTAATCGCTCTCATCATAGTAGGCAAGGGAAGACGGATAGGTTAGGGATATAGATAATCAATCTCTCTCTTTACGCCCCGTTATTCAGTATTGGATAAGATTATTGGAATGAATATGTACAACAATTCATGCATTTTGGATACAACACCATAAATCGGTTGAAAAACCAATATGTCGACAGTGTTTTTTGAGCAAATGATGTAACCATCAAAAATACTAAAATCAGTTAATGATTGGATTTCAGTTTAAAGACGGCAGAGCAGGTCTCGGCCAAATGATGTAAGTTAGAAAAATTAATTGACCACTTTTTGAAGAGAAACATCATTTTACGTTGGTTTTAGGTTTAAAAATTCTGACCCGGCCACTTGATATAAGCCACTATTATATCGACACTCCCTACGTATAATCCCGTATCTGCAAACATGAGAATTTACAGTAGTGCATTTGAAAGATACATAACGCAATTCACCATATTATGTTTTCGATGAAAACAGTTTTTACCCTCTCCTGAATAATTTCAGTTTTGAGGGTTACATCAATTGGCCAAAACACCATCGATGTGTATTGGTTGAAAGTTACTATTTGAGAATTCGAACTCATGACATTGCCAGGGTTGAACTGGACGTGGGTGGGAGAGGGATCAATACTTCCCAGAAATTCATTTTTTATAGAAATACATAAATCAATGCATGAAAGTTCGGGGGCTCGAACCCGGGACACCGGAGGGGTGTAGAGCAGGGATGGCAAATAGGATTTGATCTACTTGCTTAAAATATGGTAAAATTTGTTTTGACCCATATCAGATGCTAATTAAAGTGAATATATTTAGATAAGTACACCCGATTCTCTTTTTGCACGGTCTAAAAAAATTGACCGATTATTTATTTACACTGATTTTTTCGCATTTACACAGTTAAAAAAACAAGAAGTTTTATTAAATACAGTATATTATGTATATATTTGAAAAAATCCCTTTGTTAATATTGGAATCAGCATTTTTGCTATTTGGCGAACTTTAAGATGCATGTGTTCATGACTTGTTATTGTTTTGACACATTTATGTTGCTCTTCTATATTTCGATTTTATTCCCTCTCTGGTTTTTATTTTTTAATCTCTAATGTGTAATTTAAATCGCAAATCGTGTAAATTTATTAATAATTTATTGACCTTATGAACTGTTTTTGTATGTAAATAAAAATAAATTCCAATTATATTTGAGTTCGAGAATTTTATATTTTGAGGGTTTTTTTAAGTAACGGAACCTATCTCCCATTTTTATATTTGCACCTTATCTTTTTAACACGTTTTTTGCACGGTAGTCTGTGGAACATATCCCCAAAAACATAGCGCAAAAAGAGAATCGAGTGTAGTTATAATAAATTTAACCAAATTAATATGTATTGTAATATTTATAATATCAAGTAAAAGTTGTACCTAATAGTATTGATTCAGTATAAAAAGAAAACAAAATAAAAAATAATATTGCCGATACAGAATGAAAAATGATTATGCTTTTTGCTAGAAATATTATATTTCATATTATTTGAAAGAGATATATCGTTTATTGCGTGAAACTATATCGAATGTGAAAAGGCAAATGAACGTAACACACACACACAAAAAATGTTGTCTATAGCCCACACAAAACGTGTATTAAATTTGTATACATTGTGATTATCGAAAAATTACTTTTTGAAAAGTCGTATTTTGAAAAATATGTATATGAAAATTAACTACTCTATTTTATGAAAAAATACAATCATCAGTTGATAACGATCGCGAGGAACGAAACCGGTTCTATAAAAATGTGGGAGTAGTAAGAAATTGTATTTATTTTTAAAATATAACGCCTTTCCACCAAGACTTGACAGTTAACACCTTAAAAGTGAGCTTATGTTTTAGATTACCGAAAATCCTTCAGAAGCAAATAACATGGCAGTAGTACTACACATTTTAAGAGAGATTTTTGAATATATGAATTATAACACGATTTACATGACTCATACAATAGTCATACAATAGTCATTTATTTTGACAGTTAACACCTTAAAAGTGAAAAAATACAAATTCAAATAATATTTTTTGACTGCTGAGAACAACCGGAAAGCACAGAATATATTTTCGTTTATCAAAATATAATATCTGTTGCACATTTTACTAGAAACTTCATTTTACCAAATTAAAATGCATAAGCAGCGCGAGACAACATGAGTAGGAAATTATAGCTGTTTTTTCTGCTCGACAACAAATTACGGACTTCTATAATATATAAAAGCGCGGTCCATATGTTGTTTTTATAAATTTGATTGAATTCATAGATGAGTATTTATTGCATACGTGTGCTTGCCATCAATTATTTTTCCATGCCCCGCTTGGCGTGCCACTTATTTGCCATCCCTGTTGCAGAGGAATGAATACTTTACAAAAATTCATGCCCTTTGGATTTATATGATATAAATATAATCCATGAATATCAATCGTAAAATAAAGTTTACATTCGGAGATTCGAACCATTGCAAATGAAATCGAATGGACAGCATTGACCACGCGGTTACCGAACCGGATTAGTGAATATATCGTCGCTGTTCTGGATGAAAAGGCTAAATCAAAAAAATGACATATTGAGTTAGTTATACCAAAATGTTCCTTATTTCAAACTCTATCGCATGAACAACACACTTATTTTTATAAATTACAAGACTGGAACATACCTTAAATGCTGAATATAGTCGATTATTATGGAGTCAGAAAACTGTGTTCTATTGACAGTATGTGGCAAATAGCTGACAATTATATTTTATTTACTACTAGTGAGTACCGGGCATGCGTTGCAATGCCACTCAAAGAAAGAAAGTGTTTGTATTTTAATTCTGTTTATTGAAGTGCTTTTGGACACACAATATTTTTTGTTTCCTGTCTGGTGCGTACACGAATAAATCAGAAGGTCCGAGATGTCGCTATTTGACGAATTTGATTATTTATTTTAGATTTTAGATATATCTGGATTGTGGGATTGATTTTTAAATATAATAAGACCTACTGTAAGTTAAAAATGAAAACGTTGAGAGCCGGTTCGGGCCTGATTGTAATATGCCTATATCCTTCGCGCAAGTGCAAGCAATAACTCGACAAAGTTTTATCAGAATCGGATGAACGGTATGGCAGTGCATAAGATACGAGCAATCACACATTGATTTTTATATATTAGATACTTTTCCTTAAACAGTTTTTTACAAACGAAAAAAAAATGAAAAAGGTATAGCATTTCAAACATTTGACAAACTTCAAAGTCAAATGACTCAAAACTACTATTTTTCAGTTAGTGTCTTCGTCCAGAACATCGCTGATACTATTTAATAAAGCAGAGTAACATTGATTGCTATATATATATATATTGACCTTGGAAAGGAAAAAGGACGTAACCAACACACACAAAATATTGTGTATAGCCCAAACAAAACCTGTATTAAATTGTATATACTGTGATTATCGAAAAAAAAATGAAAAGACTTATTGCCTTTCTACAGTCGATATATTATATATTTATATATAAATATAGTGTATTAGGACGTTTTGTGTGAGTTATACACAGCAGTTTTTGGTGTGGGTTACGTCCTTTTTCCTTTCCACAGTCGATACATATATATTTATATAACCACTAATTAATTGCACGCATACTGAGAAATCTAAAATTACTTGACATGATCAATCTGTTGTTGGCTCCTTTTTAAATTTTTTTTTATAAACCTGAAATATTTCTCATATCTTTTGAATTGTTTTGCTACTGAATGTTGATATCTTTCTAATCAGCCAATAATTACTATTGTCATCCAGATGTTCAATTTCAAAATTGACATCAAACTAAAATACGGCGATAATATAAATTTATTTAGCCATCCGATTCCTGGACTTATCTTAGCAAATGTGTAGTTAATGGTTAATGTCAATTGCCCGTTCGTGTAATTGGCTAACATCCTGTGGTTGAATCATGTTTATTTGCAAATTTACTTTGTAAAATAATCTTACACGAATCTCTCTGACCACAGAGTTTTTTAGAAATATTGTTAGGCGCAAATTAAATATCCTTTGTACCTACACTTTATTCTATTGAGAATACACTGATGCCGTAGATTAAAACCTTGAAATGTTTTGTCAAATTAACATCTCCTGAAAGTATTGCCTTCGGTTGTGCACCTTAGATATCGACTCTGGAAAGGAAAAACGACGTAACCCACACTAAAAAAATATTTTGTATACCTCACACAAATCGTACTAATACACTATATTTATAGATAAATATAAAATATATTGGCTGTAGAAATTCAAAAAGACTTATTCCTCCGTCTTTTCAAAATATTTTTTTTAGATAATCACAATGTATACAATTTACTTTTAAAGTGTTAACTGTCAATTCTTGGTGGAAAGACATTATATTTTAAAAAATAAAATTCATTTGTACTACTTCCACATATTTATAATGATCAGGACCGGTTTCGCTCTTCACGAGCATTATCAATTGATCTATGACTATACAATTTAATACACGTTTTGTTTGGGCAATACATAATATTTTTTTTGCCTGGGTTTCGTCATTTTTCCTTTCCACAGTCGATATGCTCTAAACCAGCGACTCCCAGACTGACAAAAATCATGACACAAAACTCGTAAAAATCGAAGTTTTGTAAAATACACTTCATAACGTCGATAAAACTCTAAATAATGATACACCCTGGATACCTGTAACCAGGGGTCAATGAGAGAGAGTGGGTGTGTTTAATTGAAAATTATCTAATGTTAAGAGTAGATATCGTTTTTTTTCCCAATGTGGATTATATAGATTATATGGACTCCTAATGGAGGTATCTTAAGGCGAATAAGTAGGTTTTATTCTTATTTTGCGAAAATCGTAACTCGTTTTCCGTCGCCTAACAAATATGAAACGTGGAAGTAAAAAATCTTTCTTTTAATAATTGCACTCTCAAAGTATTTGTTTACACAATTGCACTTTTATTTAAATGGAAATAGTAAAGTTTTCAAGCCTGTCTAGCAAAGAGTTGACACCTGTTTTTCAGAAATGCTTTTATTTACTTTGCGCCGTGACTAGATTAAGGTTTATTGTAGGTTATCGAGATTTGATTCCGTTCAAAAAATCAATTAATGAAACTGTCCGTACTGGGACTTGTTCCCAAGATATCCGTAACCGCAGCCAACGGCGTTGAACACTGCACCACGGACCCTTTTTTATTAGTTGATAGTTATTTCTGTCAGTAGAAAAATATGTGGAAAACTGAAAGTGTTAAAAAAATACTCGAGTGGTTAAAGAAATCTTCTCTTCCCAACGTGTCCCAAATGGGGTTCCGCATTTAAAATTTTATCAAAAATCTTTATGAGATTGGAGAAGATTAGCGTCTATGTAAAAGCTTACGTCTGAATTTATTTATCGGAAGACATGTGATATAAACTACCGTTATTTGACCTTGAAACAAGATTATATTTGACGGTAATGCATTTTTTATGTAATTAACTATAAATACTTCAGTGGTTTCGCTTTGTTGTTCACTATGTTAGTAGGTTTCCGCCGAAATATAATTGGGAAACGTTGTTTTTAAGTATAAATAATAAAGTATACTTACCTCTTTACTTGCGATGCATCTAAACGACCTTATCTTTAACCTTAGAAGTCCAAAGGTGGTCAGTCTCTCCATCGTTTGCCTGCAATTAGATAGTTTTATATTTTATGCACTCAACTCAAACGAGTAGGGACTGAAATCGAATATCATACATTGAAATATACATATTCGAGTCTTTTGATATATGGTGAAAAAACTGTCATTCGGCATTGCATTATATTTTGATACAATCTATTTTGTTTATTTTAAACAACAAAATATTCACTCTAAACACGTACTGGCAATAATTATTAGACTGTGAAAATACGAAAATAGTCTTGTAATTATTATGTCTCGCCCGAAAATTTGCGCAAAAACAATGAATATGATATTATGTTAATTAATAAATTTCAATACATTAATTTCTTCATGTACATAATAATTTATTATGTGCATGAGGAAATTTATGATACAGTATACAACGACGGCAAATGAAACTGATTTTTCTACAATAAAAAAACTACAAATCAATTTAAAATTTGAAACCCTTGATGTGTTTTTGTTGCAATATTATAATATCGTGCATTTTTAAACAATAACTAAATTCTAATTAAATAGATAATTGTGCTTTCTTTTTTCTATTCCAATAGTATTTTAACTGTATTCGAATATTTGGAATCCGTATAAAATAGTATCCAATCAATTTAGCATTCAATTGAAATATGTATGCTAATTATAATCAAACGTGATGTTTATGTGTATCTACAAAAAACTTTGAGACAACTTAAACGATATAGCAATAATATATATATACACCAAGTCCTCTTTTTACGCGATTTTACTATCACGCGAATTTTTTAGATGGCACCGCTTCTTTTTTAACGCGACATATTAAATTTTACGCGATTATTTCTTTTGAAAAAATCGCAAAAGAATACATTTCGTTGCGGAGAGTGAAAGCGGCGAGTGACTCCGATATGAAAGTCAATATAATTTTATCTAATTTAATTGGTCGATCACTGCGTACGAAATATCTTATGTAATACAGAGTATCTGAAAAATCGCGATATTTTGAATCACTATAACTTTGTTAAAAATCAAAAACTATTAAAAATGTTGTCACTATAAACTAAATCATATCTTTACTTTTCCAAAACACATGTCGCCGATGACGGTTACTAACCAGATGACGTCACTTGTACAGTTATCCCCGGTGGAACGAACTGAAGACGCGTTCAAACCACTCTTATTTTGCATTTGTTGTTTTCAACAAAAAATTTTTTTTTTCGTTTCGTTTTAAGGAAATTAAAGGTTTATATCTAAATAAATGACTTTTTTACACGAATTTTAAGAACCAATTTGAGTTTTCCGTACATCTAAAATTGGGTGTATATTTGGTATTAGCCGGTGGGAATAATATCGACCGTGGAAAGGAAAAAGGACGTAACCCACACCAAAAGATATTCTGTATAACTCACACAAAACGCGCTAATACACTATATTTAAATATAAATATATCGACTTCACAAAGGCAGAAGAACTTATCCTTTCGTCTTTTCAAAATATATTTTTTTCGATAATCACAGTGTATTCAATTTAATACACGTTTTGTTTGGGCTATACAATATTTTTTTGTGTGTGGGTTACGTCCTTTTTGCTTTCCACAGTCAATATTTCCTTACAATAACTCCACTTGAGGGGTGTCTAAACAGACGTGATTTGTCAGTTGATTTTCTTTTTATTACAAGGTAATAAATAGCTCGTCTTACGAGCTTGTGTTTTCAATGTGCGATAATGCTATATTATGTACAGTGGAAACCAGTTGTAATTTAATTGTCAATATAATCATATTTTGATTTTCAACATAATAAACATCGATCCATCAATGACTTCAAGCATGTGCATATGTTAACGAGATCTTTACTCAAAAGATTGAGCATGAAGGATTAATTAAGAAAACTCTTTATATGACGATTTATAAGCCATGTCCTCCCCAAATGTGGAGCATATGTACTCCTAATGGGGCATATCTAAACAGAATATTTCTACGAGAACTGCTTGTTCCTCAGTTGCTGAACGTTTAAGTCGTAGAGAGTTCTGACAGAAGGATAGGGCCAGGGAAGGAACGCTTCGTTTTTAGGATCGCATGGATAAACATAATGCTTTCTAACAAAAATCTATAAATCGATTTCAAAATCAATTTATGAAACTATCCGTACTGTGATTCGAACCCGTCATCAAAGTAACCGAAGCAAACGACATTGACCACTCAGCTTAAGACCCAGCATTATTTCCGAAAATTTTCTTTGTACTCGTTTCATTAAATTAAAAAAAAAATTTTAAAACGAAAATCTTTGTTTATTGTCTTTTCTTTAATACCCATAAAATTATAAGTCAAGAATAGGCTGATTATTAATAATTTGTATTAGCCTGTGAGCTGACAACATACGAAATTATTATTCACGCAATATATAATATTTTACTCTTTAAAGCCTACATAAATGGTTTACCATCACCTATATTATGTGTAATTAATTATTATTATCTTAATGCGAACGATATTAATAGCTGTTTATCTATTACTATAGTGTTAGAAAATTGTCTTAAATATTTCACGAAAAAAATATGTCACTCAGTTATTAATATTGCGAATAACATGCGCTGTTACCATTGTTAAACTGCTGATGACGTACTATAAAAAAATTGTAGTATTCATTATGCACGTATAATTCTTCTAGATTTAACAGGTTAATAAAAATACTTCTTTGAAAGGCATGTTGTTCACGTTTACGTTTAGGGTTTCGAACGTACACACATCGGTCCTAGCAACGCTTTAGTTTTTTTTGTTTGTATTAGACTTGTGAATAAGTATTATTTTTAGCACACTTTTGGTGGAATCTCGAAAATAGCCACGATTGCTGAAGACGAATCATTTAATTGGCGTAAAATAGGTTTTTATAGATTTCTCGGCTAAAAATAATGCAGTCAGTGGCTTGCAAGTGTCTTTCAATATGAAACTATACCAAAACACTTAAATGAACACGAAAATGTCATTATATATGCTGTTTACTTTACAACCTCTTTACGTGTTATATTTTTAATACATATGTATATTTGTCTTGATTTATCTGTATGTTTATCTATCTATCTGTAACACCAACGGTATTCACTCTTTCTCTCTGCTGGCGCATCGTGCGCGTTCAGCGAATATTGACCTAGAATTTATATTATTAGTATAAAAATAACTACATATTACTAGGGACTCCAACTTGAATATTTGAATATATTCGGCCCTTTTTTAACGATTCGATATTCGAATACTTGGACAACTATCTGAATACTGTTTGTAATAATTTATAATTAAATATTTTACCGTTTACAGCTACATTGAATTTGCTTCGATTAAGTAAGTCCTTGATATTCAAGTCATCGTATAAACTGGCTGTCAGATTGAATAGTTCGTTCGTGGTCATGTTTGTACCCATAGACAAAAACCGGACCATTAAAATTACAAAATTTTTGGAAAAAAAAAATTCACATGCTACAAAGAAGTTTCACTAAATACCCGTAGTCAAATATTGTTACCTTATAACCATTAAACGACATTTTAATAATCAAGATTAATTTGATGTTTTTCGACTTTCTGATTCGGCGAATACACCGATTGTTGTTTTTTTTAATCCGGTTTGTTTTTGCTGTAGGTCATGTAAAAATAAATATATTCAAATTGAATAACAACTCGTATTTTTTTTTAAATATTATATGCAAACTATAGAGACCACAGACGTAATATAATTTAAAGGCGCTGTTTTCTGAATAGCAAAAAAAGCGTCTCAAAATCTATTTGAGATTTTAATACTACGTATTAAAACACATAAGATAGTCTCTTCTATTCACAAATATCTCCTTATTAATGTCGAATGCATTCCAATGAAAGAATAAGGTGAAAAACATTGCGTTGATTATTATTTAAACAACAACCGCACAAATTGTTGCGATATTATAAGAATTCTATGTAAAATTGATATAAATATTGAAAACTGAATTAAAAATAGATGGGGTTCATGTAATTATTATATATACGATTTTTTGGCCAATTGATGTAACTCCCAATATTTAAATTGTTCAGGAGAGAGTAAAAACTGTTTTTATCGAAAAAATTATATGGTTGGAATCTTTGAAATGCACTCCTCTGAATTATCATGTTTGCAGTTACGGGATTATACGTACGGAGTGTCGATATAATAGTGGTTTACGTCAAGTGGCTGGGTCAGAATTTGTAGACCTAAAACCAACGTAAAATGATGTTTCCAAGAAGTGGTCCATTTATTTTCCTAATTTATATCATTTGGCCGAGACCTGCTGTGTCGTCTTTAAAATAAGATCCAATCATTAACTCATTTTAGTATTTTTTGAGGGTTACATCAATTGGTCAAAATACCGTCGTATGAGGCCCCTAAGATTCGGAGGCCCCAGGCGCGTTCCTCATGCGCTTATGAAGTAATCCGCCACCGATAATATGACCCTAAACGGTGCAAAGAAACGTATTTTATGCGCGTATTCGTGCAAGGTGTATTTGAAATATAAAATTGCTCAGGTTGTTTTCGTTATTCACGTTTAAAAAAGTTCGTAATATGTCGAAACTAAATAGGTGCTGTTCTTGCCAATTTTTTATTTTATTTATCACATTATATCGTCTGAAAAGGGAAAAAGACGTGACCCACACAACACGTGTTAATACACTATATTTATTTATGACATATCCCTCCGTCGTTTCAAAATATTTTTTTTTCGATAATCACAATGTATACAATTTAATACACGTTTTGTGTGGGTTACGTCCTTTTGCCTTTCCACAGTCGATATGTAACTGTATTTTTTATCATAGTTTTACATCTATGTAGGTAGAGTAGCGGTGCCCGTTATTTTTTTATGATTTTTTAAAATATTATTTTGAAAAACATCCTAAAAATGATCGATTAAATGATTTAAGAGGCTTCCCTAGGCGACCGTCTTGCTAATTAAAATGTACTCGGCGAAACCGAAGGAGGCTGGCATGTCGTGGGAGGAAGCAAAACAATTGGCGGGTGACAGGGAAAAATGGAGGCGCCGCGTGGTGGCCATATTCTCCCCATAAGGAGCGAGCATGATCCAAGAAGAAGAGAAGAAATGACTATCGATATTTTTATCAAGAAAATAAAAACAGTTGATTTGATTTACCCGCTTTTGGTTAAATTAGGACGGCCATCTTCAATATTTCTTATCGAAGAGCCACACTTACTGTTTCGAAAAATCTTTCGTATCAACTTTTAACTGCACCAAATCGCCTGCGCTCGATCGTCGACAATTCTAATAGTTTATTGAAGGGCTGGAGAAAATTACATGTATTAGAACATCGTTTAGTAATTAAATAATAATTTTTGTTTAGAATTTCAAATAGCTAAGTATTGTAAATATATGGCATAGCGAGATATAATTTAAGAATACACAATTTCAATAATCCAAATTTGTAGAGAGATATAATGAAAATTTCCAGTTTTTGGTGTTGTAACTATTTGTAAATTCATCTAATTAATCATTTTGATCATGATTTTTGGATGCGCTTATTACAATACATTTATAGATATTCACCATGGCTTGAAAGGGTAAAGAAATCTCTGATTTGTGTCTAATTGTAACATTTATTTTTTGACATTTGTGCATCCATCTTAATGTGAGGCACGGCATGCATTTGATAAAATGTCTTACTCGGTAAATTCAAGGCAATTTGTAACGAGCTGAGTAAAGCATTTAAATGTTCATTTCCGCGCTGTCAATTCGAAAATGTGCCAACCTTGAATATTCAATATCAAGGTTACCAAGCAAACGAGTTACCAGCTAGTGTAATTACGTCCTTCGCGTGCATTCTCTCCGAGTTAATGTGTGCTCAAGCATTTCATTATTGATATCGGGATACTATTTTGTATCAGTCACGTACAAATAGTAATTTTTTACATAACATAATAATGGCCTACTTTTTATAGTGGCCAGCGGTACGATATTACCGTTCGATATCTGTAAGTAGTCTCAACGGACTCCATAATTATGATATTGTTGGTTACATATTAGGTCTAGGGATTCCAATCGAATATTCGAATATATTCGACTCTTTTTCGATATTCGGAC
Source organism: Himalopsyche phryganea (assembly GCA_022494535.1). NCBI lineage: Eukaryota > Metazoa > Arthropoda > Insecta > Trichoptera > Rhyacophilidae > Himalopsyche > Himalopsyche phryganea. Next base: position 1,800,801 of record JAGVSL010000019.1, on the reverse strand, counting down.
ATTCGAATATTTGATAAATTATTCATTAATATCGACGGTGTTTTGGTCAATTGATGTAACCCTCAACAATGAAATTGTTCAGGTGAGAGTAAAAACTGTTTTTATCGAAAACATTATATGATTAGTTGCTTATGAATCTTTGAAATGCACTCCTGTAAATTCTCACGCTTGCAGATACAGGATTATACGTAGGGAGTATCGTTATAATAGTGGCTTACGTCTAGTGGCCGGGTCAGAATTTGTAAACCTAAAACCAATGTTAAATAATGTTCCTCTTTCAAAAAGTGGTCAATTTATTTATCTAATTTACATCATTTGGCCGAGATCTGCTCTGTCATCGTTAAAATGAGATCCAATCATTAACTCATTTTCGTATTTTTTGACGGTTACATCAATTCGCCAAAACACCGTCGAATTATCAATATATATAAAACCACTGGATTAACAAAAATTGTCGTTCTCGATATAATCTATTTTTTAATTTAAACACCACAATACTCACTCAAGACACGTCCTGGCAACTATTATGTGCCAACAATTTAAGGCTCACCATAAATACGAAAATGCCGAGTCCGTGGTGCAGTGTTCAACTACGCTGGCTTCGGTTACGAAGCTCACTGCAGTACGGACAAGTTTTATTAGTTGATTTATGAATTTCTCTTCGAATGCATGGATTTTTGTGATGTCTCAAATTCCCTCCCACCCATCCGATCTTTGAAAAAGAGAGGTTGAGCAACTGAGTGACAAGTTTTCGTAGAAAACAATTCTGTTAAGATACCTCGTTAAGGAGGCCATATCATCCATCCACATTTGGAGTGGAAATGGTTAAAAAAAATGATTATACATGACATGATGAAATTCATACTTAATATCTATTATTCGAATACTATAGGTTTTAATACACGATGTACGAATATTTTTTTTCAACAAATACTTTGAATCACTAATTGACACAGGGTTGTTCTAGTCATTGTCTTGGATTTGTGGCTCTTGGGGCCGAGTCGGTCGATTTGGAATTCTTTAAAAAAAGTTTTATGTTTTCATTATTCGCTGGCAAAACATACATCAACATGTGGGTCAACGGCCTTTAATGTGTTAAACAATAGCCCATTCGTCGTAGTGTTTTGGAGAAATTACCACTGTCTCTTTGCGTGGCATTAAGATTATGCATAGGAAATACAGTTAAAACCGGAGTCAAGCTGCAAGGTTGTCAGATTCGGTGAATTTCTACACGACTCACAACCCTGAACATTATTATTTGAGGGTTTCACAACGCTGGAACATCATAATGATTTCAACTTATAAATAAAGTTACATTCATAATGAGTACTTTTTTCTAACCAATAATATATTAAAACTGGTTATAGACTTATGATATAATATTTCAACAGTTGTTTAGGAATCTTTATGTCGATGTCGTGTAATTACAGATATTTTAACATTTTGGAATAGATCTCCCGCCAAACTTTGCGGTCGACGGTTAGTGAGAAATTATTGTCGTCTGTATCGATGTATGAGGTAGTCCGGATTCTATGACGTTTGATCGCGTTCTGTCTATCGCCCGTCTCGGTGTATGGTATGATGCGTTCTGTTGATGTCTCTGCTATCTTTAAGTGTTGGCAGCTCGTCCGTGTTGTCCCTCGTATTAATTCGTTTCCCCATTTGTTATTTTAACGAGGGCCGGTTGTCAGTAGAGATGTTGAGGATATTATAAGGAGACCATGATTACACACTATTATGAAATTGCTGGACGCTTTTTTTTCAGAAGTGATTAGGGAAAGAAATAAAATACCACAATATGCCCTTGGCTTAAAATTCATACTGACGGTGAACATGCATTATTACCTCGGAACCCCAAAAACTAGTTTGATCGAGAAACACAAAAAGCAATGCTGCCGTGGGATACGACTTATTGCTCCCAGTTTTAAATGTATCGGGGTTACGAGAAATATGTTATTTACGCACGTTGTATGATACATAGGCATACGACGAATTTACCAAGCAACGTGGCAGTAACATTGGATCAGGAATCATCATAACCCCAAAATCGCGAATACATGGGTTCCGAGTTAAAACATGTTCACCGTCGATATTTAGAATCTGGGATAGTATTTAGAGCGCTACCAATCGCTGACGATGTTCTTTGGTGGGGTAATCAAAGACTACAGAAGGTGGCGGGGTTTAACCTGGCAATTAATGCTTTTAATTCAATTATGTTATTAATGAGAAAACAATGTTTCTTTAGTAAAACTGAAATTTGACGCATTCGATATACCAAGCTGAACGTGGCAGTATATCGTTAAATAATAATTGCATCACAATATCGTATATGATTGAAAAAGTGATGTAATCGATTTATTTATAAACATTATTCGACAATGTTCACGGTCTATGGAAATAAATTTGTTTTGTCAATGTTCTGTAACTTGTAGTTCTGTGTAACTCAGGGTATGGCAAAGGTAGAGTCCGGAATGGAAAGTTAATTTCCGGGATTATCCCAATCAATCCGGGAAGCTTGGCAACCTTACTTGTAATGCGTAGGCCCAGTGTAACCAATTTCTTTGGAGAGATTCGACCGCAACGCTTCGGTTTGACCAGGGGTCTCAAACTCCTAGTCTAAAAATGGCCAGTTATGAGTAGCAGAACAATATATTTGGGGCCATAAATATATTTTTACACACACGGTAGATTTAAGTGAATTGATAACACGTTATAAAGGTGAATAGTTTTCTCGAATAAAATTAAAATAAACATTTTTAAGATTTCATTTAACAGGAACTTAATTGAAGTTACACGGAATTTATTCCTTGAAATGCTAAATTAATGTGAATAAATGTTTATACAATTTTTAATTTAGGCACGTCTGTAAGATAGATAAAATCTGTTATTTGGCTTTTCAATATTTGTACTTGAAAATGATTGTTTACGCAATATGAAACAATTTTGGCTATCCCTTCTCCACCGTTACATGTATACAGTCTAAAGGTCTGCACGGGCCGAAATTTGATAAAATTACCCCGTCCAAACCTGGCATCTTCAGGCCCCGCCTTTAATATCACATTTATTACCCGAATCTCATTTTTTTTATTTACAATAATTGTTAAATTATTTTTTATTGAAACAATTTTTTTAATTAATAATGAACTTTCTATTTCGACGAACTGTCAACCAACTAAAACCACTGGAAAGCAGATTTATTTATGAACAGAAGAATAATAATAATAAGAATAACCTATTTAAATAGTAAAAGAGAGCATTGTTTCAGATTTAGCTTTAATAAGCTCATACAATTTTATGGTCTTCTCAGTTTCAAGCATCCGAAAAATATTTATGATGACGCCCTACTTTAAAACAATGGATTATATATTCTTAACAAAAGTTAAATAAAATTTTGATGTTATTTACTTTTTTATAAATAGTATTACCGCATGGCTGAATATAATCCGAAAAATAAATCCCTCACCCGAGCCCGGCCTATTCCCGAATTACAGTTATCTTTACCCGCTCGTGCCCTGCCCACGGGCCGGTCTGCGTGGAGGCCTCTATTGCAGCCATTGACTACATGGTCGCCTTAAAATCAAGTAAAACGATCGAACTTACTCAGCACGCTCCCGAACTGGTCTGTTAACCACGCTATTTTTAACTAAAAAAAAAGTAGAAAAACACCTTCTGTTTTTTCTCACTCACTCAAATTGGTTTGCGAACCGCGGTTAGGTGGCATCTGAGTTTGGCGGATACTCGTGAATGCCAGTGGCTTAGCCTAAATTGTGTTATTTTACGTCACAGCTCAGACAAAAACTCAATGTTTCCAATTCACTGTTCATTATAAATAAAATATACTCTCCATATTGTATGAATATCGTGGTTACTTTCTACGGAAAGCTTCTGTCGAGCTGTATCTTTTGAGAACGATTTCAATCAAATTATTTAGGCTGTGAAAGTTGCCTGTCTTCACTGTAGATAGAATATACCGAATCTGAAAAATTAGCATAATATATACATACTGGAGAGTATTTCATTGCGAACTGTAATACAATTAATTGCACGTTGCCCGGGAACTGATACGGTATTTTGACCATTTTTTTTGTTAGCTTATTAAAAATAAAGTAATCAGAATTCAGGTAGGCTACTTGTACAAAATACTTACTGTACAAGAAACATTGATTCACATTAATTTAATATTTTGTAACCACGTAACATGCTTATACAATATATTCTACTAGTATGTAGTACCCGACTTCGCACGGGAAACTGGGCGTTAAGATTATATAGGTTGTTTAGATGTTGGCGTTATGTTGCTGTTGAAAGTTGAAAATCGGAAATATCACCGTGGACTCATGTAACACCCACAAAATATAGCATACCTGAATGTTAATAGTTGAAAGTTGAAAATAGCTCAGTTGACCTAGAAATGTTAACCCGAATGACACGTGTAAATTTCACTCCACTACTGTTCACCGTTTGGGTGAAGTTCTTGTGACAGACAGACAGATGTATACATGTATTTTCAGCGAGATAGTTGAGATTACGCATAATTTGTAATAAAAGCGTACAAAAAATGGACTATCAATTCTATTATCAGTAAATAAAATCATATGAAATTACACTGACTTGTATTAATCTGTTTCGCTAATGACATTGCATGGAAGGTCTGATTTAAGTAAGCAACATTTGTATTTATTCGCAACTGCGGATTTCATGCTTGGCAGCGTTAAGGTAAAATTCTATAATTACAACATATATTTGTATAGATTTGTCTTTATGTGGGTAATGCACAGCACAATACAGCCCACACTATTTCTGCGCATCGTGCTCATTAAGAGAATGCTGACAGATGATATTTCCATTTGGTATAGTATATAAAGTGCCGTGCATAAAGTTTGCAGTTACCAGAGGCTGGTGAATTTTTTTTTGTTGCTATACAAAAATGTTTACTTGATGAAACTTTATAAAATTATTAAATTTGTATAAAGCGTTTTAGTTGTTTGAATATATTATTATAAATTGCATTGACTTCTTGGTTTTTTTTCAGTAGGTAAAAACGATCAACACTCTGACATCATTGAGGAAAAAATGTACGACGGCAAAATAAATTAATTCAGCTATGTACAGTGGACGTAGCTTAAATGTTAATATCAATGAATCATTTCGTAGTCGTAAACTTTTTACAAATAAATTATATAGGTCATGGTCACACTACAAAGTTTCCATAGTTACATATATATTTTTTTGTGGAGGATTAATCTTGTACACTAATTGAATTCATTTCAATGATTTATTTTATTTAAACGTATTTTAAATGACTCGAATGGAAAGAAAAAAACAAAACGGAATAGAGAGATTTCACCTCGCTAGTTATATCTAACACCTAACGAAGTCATCCGATCATTAGTATGAAAATGCATTTACGTTTCATGCGGTGCATCCCGTATCGTGCACTAATAATAATTGTTTCTTAAAAACCGTTTGCATAAAAAGTGCAGCTCACTTGTATCGTTGACTGAAACTGGTCTTGATTGATATTTAAAAAATATGCATCATCTTTATAAATGTTTAATATTATTTTCTAGCTCTTTGGAGTATTGAACATTATGTCAATTAACAGAGAGATTTCCATCTAATGTAGGATTTTATTATTTTTACATTTTGTGAAAAATGCGTTATTTTCAGTGTTCACGGAACGTTGCATAAATCACCGAGCTGTAGCAGTAATTGTTTAACAGCGCGCCATAAATAATAAAAATAAAGTGCATGAAATAATATCTGCTTTATACTCTATGACTCACTGTTGTTTTATATTCAAACATTTTTTGAAAATATAAAATTGAGAAAATTGTGATTCCACGGGCTGTATTACTAATTGTGACACGTGTATCGTCTCTTTCATAAGCATCTTCAGACTAAATCTATCGTTAGGTTTTTATTTATGACGCAGACATTGACAATAATTCTTAACTTATAAATGACAAAAATGATCGGTGGGATTTTTTCTTTTTACTGCGGTTATAATTTTTTTTAAATTTGCCGAAAAAGATCACTATTTATTTATAATTAATAATGTAGAGATACTCCATCGAGTAAATATTAAAAGATTTAAAATGAACAGTTTAGTGTTCTTCGAAATTGATAAAAGCCTAAACAACAAATCAATTAACAGTAAATAACCTATAAGATTTATTTCCCCATCGTATATTATTGCCTTCCAAACAAAAAAGTAATAATGTAATTAAAAGTGTTATTGTAATTGATTGTGATATTGTTTGTCAGTTTTTTTAACCCCCCCCCCCCTCAGAGTAAAATAGAAAGACAAAATCCTACGGATAATTTTTTCAGTTATAAGTTAAGAATTACAATTTATACCTTAAAAATAAAAACACTATTATATAGCTAGTCTAAAGATGTTTCTTTAAGAGGCGAAACACGTGTCACAATTAGTAACACAGCCAGTGGAATACAATGTAATCAATTTTAATTTCATATACATGGCATAATTTTAAATGAATTATGATTATAGAAATGTACGCCAACTAGTAAAATCTATTTCATCGACTGAAATTTCTATCCTAGTTTTACATAAATAGCCGCACCTGTCATTGATACGATGACTCTGAGAATGATCAATTTTTAATGAACGTTACGTTTAAATTTCAGAAATACTTTTTTTTTTGCCGCTAAAGAAATTGAATCGATTTACAAAAATAAAGATTTAAAAATATGACGCAGAAGATTAAGTGAACAAACAACATATACAGTTCTGTTATCATTTACCGATAGTCTTAAATATTGTCATGCAGAAGCTTTTTAAAAAATATACAATTTATAATTTTGTGACAGTGAAACGAAAAAAAGATTTCCACAATTGCATTTGTTTTCTTCGTATGGTTTTAATGCTACAAATTTTAAAATAACTGATATTCTTATTGAACACATTAAAATACTCCAACTTTCTTATTGGTTGAACAATACGAATTGAGATTTTGTGAAAGTGGTAAATTAAACAAACGTTCCCATCAAATACCAAAATCTCATACAGTATTTTTAGCAGCACTCATTGGACACAACAATGCACCTTAATCCGATATATCGTAAGAATGTGTCTTAAATGCATTTTAAATTTTATATTAATATATAAAATAGCAACCTTTTCGTTGTTGCATACGATTCAATCTTTTAAAATAACGCTTTTCGGGACCTGTGACATCTTCAAACAAACTCTATTATTAGATTTTTAATTAATTACTGTTTAAAAAATAAATTTCCACAAAGTAACATGAGACGAAATCATTCTTTACTTCATATTTTATATCGAGTACATTCGAGGAAGTATATAAAGAGCTTTGTGTCAGTACACCATCTTTTCTATAAGCTCCCATAAGTGCCGCAGAAATTCCTACTCAAGGTGACCAGTAATCTTATCTTTAAGATTTTTATTCAGTTCATCTTTAGATTCCTCTACCACTCATTTTCAATGATAAAAATGTTTATTCGTATTGTATTGAGATTTGATAATGTAAGCTTCTATTCCTCGAATTTTCTGTTTTATCTTATTTTTAGTTGGTCCAAAAGGATTTATTCAAATCCTTCAAAGCTTTCATATTATACTAAAGCAAACCACGCGGACACGTTTCTTGTACACTTCCAGGAACAAAGTGGTTTAATCATTGAGCACTCAGAACATTTTCCTTATTTTTTCAATTACTGAAATTATGGCATGTTTTTTCTTAGCCCTGAGTCATTAGTATTATGATACTGAAAGCGCCTGAGTTGGGTGAAGACAAAAAAATCCACTACTGAGGTATTCATTATTGTTCTTGAAATCTGGAGAAATTGTGATATAATCTTTCGTCGATTTTGTAAAATATTTCATTAAAACTTATTACGAATAGTATTCGAATATCAAATAGTTGAAAAATAGCCGAATATATTCGGATTTTGAATATTCGCGTTGGAATCCCTAAATGCGACATCGAAAAGTGATTCGTAAGTAATATGACATTAAAAAAAGTCGCCTTTTTTCTACTTGTAGAATAGAGAGTTGTCCTGACATTTCAATAATGATGTGATACGATGATTAATGAGCTTGTGTCGTTTTTGCCAGATACGCGTGTTTATGAAATAGTGAATGGAGTAACAAGGTACACATGTCGTCGTAGATTTACAATAATGTGAGCTCTGTGTCAAATTATTATCTTCACCGGAGATTTGATATCGCACTTTGGAGGGAAACGTGTATTATAATCAAAATTATAAAGAAATATGCATCTGATTAAAAGAAAATGATTCACTCATTATCTTTTATTAATATCAATGTATGTTTGTATAAATATTGTACTCGTTATGGTGAATAATAATGATTTGAAAGTCTGAGTCAATCTTGCAATTTATTAATTCAATAAAGTCTCGCGAACCATTGAAATATGTTTTATTGGTTTATTATTACATACTGAGAAGAGAATAATTTCACATGACATTGAATTGCATTGCGGGATATGAAATTCTTCATTATGGCGAACAATACCTAGTCAATTCATCGTCAGCTTAATTTGTAAATTAAAGTTTGTGAGAAAGCCATTTCGATAGAGGACAAATGACTGGTTATCAGCGCCCGGGATCAGTGGGAAGATCTCAATATAAACGCCACTTCGGCCCGGTTAATCTCTTTTATGAAATTATATACATGGTGATTATCGGAAAAAATATTTTGAAAAAAACGGAGGGATACATCCTTTTGTCTTTTCACCGTCGATATATAATATTATATATCTATAAATATAGTGTATTAACACGCTTTGTGTGGGTTATACACAATAATTTTTGCTGTGGGTTATGTCCTTTCACCTTTCCACAGTTGATATGTATGAGAATGTAGAGCGGGTGAAACTAGAATGACCATTATATATATATTATTTTTATATTTGTAGATAATATATTATACAACTGAAAGCATCACTCGATTACGACAAATTCTATACCTTTTTGTTCTTAAATAGTGGTCAACTTCAGAATGCGTCTATAGTATAATCCACATGTGGGCAAAGTTACCATATAACAATATTTTCCGATTGAAAGGAATCATATAATTGTATTGATTGCTTATAAACCCGTTGTTAGTTCGTTCTCTCTCGTGAGTTGAGATTTGTATTATATGATAAAAAATGAGACGGCAATATAAAAACGTTATATCTATAACTATGTCGTATTTGAATAGGATACGAAATCATTCTTGCATTCGCTCTGGTAAATATCCGGTATAATCTATAAATAATGCACATAAAACATTTACCGATAATATACAGTTTAAATACGGTGTAGAGATTTTAGGCTAATAGCGGGTGTGCTTTGCAACGAGAAAAGTATGTGTAACATTCTCGTTTTTAAAGTGACTTCTCGTTTTAAAGCAAGCGTGTGTGTAAGTCCCGCTAATGTCAAGAGTGTGCATATTGCCGCGAATTGGCTCTGGCATTGATTTAACAATAATTATTCTTTTAGATTTGAGCACTTTCTCCTCGGGCGTTTGAAACAAGTTTTTGAATCTTTATTGCCACAATGTTGAATCGTCGTACAGTGAATAACCAAATCTCGCAAGTTCAGACAGACGAAAAACTGACTCATTTAGATGTTACTTTTGCTCGGTGCCCCAGACTTGCGTTACACTGAGGCGTTTTTTGGTGCACGCATATTTTTATATGATTCTTGTCAAAGATAAGTAAATATTGTATTTTTGGAAATGTCTGGTCGTAAAATGGACTCCTTATAGTTTAATAACCACTGCTTTTCTACGAGAGTATGGATGGAAGGATAGGGCTACGACAGGACTAGTGGTTTCGATAAGCAACAATATTGTAGTTACAAATAAATATATATACTTTTTCCATGTATGCTCCCAATGTAGAGCATATGGTCTCATGATAGAGTTATCTTAACAGAATTTTTATATGAGAACTGCTTGTTACTCGGTCGCTTTATCACTCTTTTTCGGACAGAATATAGATAGAAGGATAGGGAAAAAGACACGACAAGACTCTCGCTATCGAATGTGTGGGAGGGAATTTAGACATCTCATGCACCCATGCCCTCGAGCACAAGTTCATGAATCGATAGAAAAATCAACTGTACGTGACGGGGTTTGAACCTGCGAACACCGCGACTGAAGCTAACGACGTTAACCACTTGGGTAATTAAATACTGAACCTAAATTTAAACGATATTGATGAATTCTACGTGATTTTATTACATTTAATTGGTATTATTTAGCCATTGTCAAATATTGTAAAAATAAAACATTTGTTTGTACTAAATACTTCCTCATATTTATAATGATTGAAAATAGTCATATTTGTCAAACACTGGCCGAAACACGTTGTTAACTTCTGTCGCTCGTTGTTTATTTATTATCTGCATTATAAAAACGTCGCCATAAAAAATTAACACTAAACTTACTGATGTTATGCAATAACAGGAGAGTAAAAATGTATTTTGATTTCGTGGACTGAATTAAAAGCTTTAACTCGACTTCTTAATATAGAAGATTCAACTCGACTTCTTAATATAGAACAATGCGAACCTCGTAACGAAATTAGAAAAATAATTATAATTTTATTTTGGTATTTTATATAGCATGTTGCTTAGTTAAGGTTTAAAAATGTTTTTCAGAATATTACGTAGATACAATTATAATTGTTAAATATAGATGAGTCAAACGAAGTTAATCGAAAGTTATGTCATTAACTAACTTGATAAAATATTCGGCATTACAGAGAATTCGAAAAGACATAACAAACACACACACCCAAGATCTCAACAGTATAATTTTTGATAGAATATGACCCCAAAACTTTTAATTAGTAATAATTCGACAGTGTTTTGGCCGATTGATGTAACCCTCAAAAATACGAAAATTATTCAATGATTAGATCCCATTTTTGAACCCGAGACATCCGTAACCGTAGCCAGCGACGAAACCAACTGCGCCATGGACGCCGACAAATTCGCCGACGTCTGCGTCCGTGGCGCAGTTGGTTTCGTCGCTGGCTACGGTTACGGATGTCTCGGGTTCAATTCCCGGTGCGGACGGTTTTCATAAATTGATCTTTCAATCGATTTATGGATTTCTGTTCGTAGTCTGAGTCCTCCCTCCCACCAATCCCATCCTCACGGAGCATAACGAGAGCGATTAGCTAACCACTAGTCCTGTCATAGCCCTATCCTTCTATTCCTACTCTCTTCGAAAAAGAAAAAGAGAGGTTGAGCAACTGAGTGACAAGCAGTTCTCGTAGAAAAAATTCTGTCAAGATACCTCCATTAGGAGACCATATGCTCCATACTGGGAGCGGACATGGAAAAAAAAGATCCCATTTCAAAGACGACAGAGCAGATCTCGGCCAAATGATGTAAATTAGAATAATTAACTGACCATTTTTTGAAGGGAAACATCATTTTACATTGGTTTTTAGGTTTAAAAATTCTGACCCTGACACTATTTATAATCCCGTATCTGCAAACATGAGAATTTACAGGAGTGCATTTCAAAGATTCATAACGCAACTCGCCATATAATGTTTTCTATAAAAAAACAGTTTTACTCTCTCCTGAACAATTTCAATTTGCCAAAACACCATCGGTGATGTATTAAAATTAAATTAGTTTTTGTTGAGTAAATATTGTACAACAAACACATTTTAATCACTTAAGGGCTGCGTCGAAATCTAATGATTTTTGTACGAGCTTTCTTATTTTCTCTCATAAAAATGGATCACATAATAAATCTTGAATTTTAAATCGGTTTCATAGTTTTTACTACAAGCAATTGAAATTTCGGGAAATTAGACGCTATAGACGCGTGTGTCATAGATTTAAAAACCCATGATTAGCTATTTTTTGATAATGAAAAAAAATGCATAGTACTTTTTATTTACACACCATTATTGGATTTGGTTTTTGGTAATCAGTTTTAATTGATAAAAATACGTATTTACAACCTATATAAATTATTCAGAGAAAATTGACTCATAATTTGGATTTGACGAATTTGGTTTTAACAATCACTGGTTGCAAGCCAGTCGCTCAACCTCTCCTTGACAGTAAGGTTATAATGACAAACTGATTGCTCTCTTTACAACCCCGTCTTCAGTGGGTGGTAAATTAAAATTGAACATTTACCGTGGCTTTGGATACAAATCCAAAAATCGATTGTAAAATCAGTGTACAGAAAGAGTTCATTCGGTGGATTCGAACCGTTCACTGCACGACCGAGTAGCACTTAAGTCCTACAGCACAGCGGGAAAATGCATGTAAAAATATTTTTTAACCTATTTTCTGCGCGAGACAGTTATTATAATCGCAGTTCTTTCAAAAACTACTAATCAGTTGATATAAGTACACTACCCTTGTAAGGCATATAGCGTTACCACCCGCATACTTACGAAGTATTAAGAAAGATTGCAATTATTGTTAATTACGTCTATCAATGTACAGTTTGTTTTCGACTTACGACCAAGATACGTTCCTGAACTTTGGTTGTAAGTCGAACCGTCGTAAGCTGAGGACTACCAGTAATATTATATTGTTACATTTGAATCATAAAAAAAGTGTTGCGCATACAATTTTCCATCATATATCTTCATAATAATCTAGAGCTAAAAGCGTTAACAATGGATGTACATAAATATTATTAACAATGCCAGTAACCACAATCAATGGAAATGTGTATTATTTGCATGAAATAACACAACGTAACGTTTTCAGAGCAAAGCACGTGCAAAATTACCTGTTCGCTCAAACAAGAAACCGATACATAAATGCTATTCTTGGAATGACCTATAAATTGGCACGTTTTGTATTTTTATTTCTTAAGTCTCGGTTTTTTAATGAATTTATAATATTTATACGCCTCCGCTCTCAGAATTCACAAAATTTAACTCACCGATTTTATTATACCGCGCCATGACAGATTTCTCTAATTTGCAATATATCGTAGATGAAGATTTATAAAATAAAAAAAACTAATTTGTACACTTAAGTAGAATTGGCTATATATAAGTTATGCTAGACCGAATTCAAAATCACAGACTTAATTATCGACTTGTAGAAAGATTTTCAGTTTTATAAATATAGCCACCAGAAATTTTCTGAAGTAAAAACTGTTTTAGAATTTCTAGTTATACCTTTCACAGTCAATATTTTTTAATAGATTTTTACTGAAAATTTATTTCGCCATACGAAAGTAAAAGTTAATTATAAACATTATGTAATATATATACTACACGAGGGTACAAGATACATTTTTGTCAATTTTATTATTCGGTTATTTAAAACTCAAATCGTGACTAAATTTTATAGGGTTATAAATAATTGCACTTTATGTTAGATAGTATTCACTTGGTACACTTGAACTTTTATTTCAATAGTTTGCAATTTGGATTAGATAATATTAACTTAGTACAATCAAACTTTGATTTTAATAGTTTCCACTTGGTCACGTATTCTTTAAACAATGTGAGTTAAGTTGTAGTAGGTTATTTAAGGGTTGGTCTGGTTTGGTTTGTGTAGTGTATTCTAATGCGTGGAGTGTAGAAGAATATGTAACACTTCATTACAGCTTCGTGCAACTGTTTATATTGACTGAAAACTATTTTATCTGTGTGAAAATATTTTTTCGTAAGTGTAATATATTTCTTCAATGTTAAAATATATTTTATTATGTCGGATCACTATATTTTAAGTGAAAGAATATGTTTTTTGTGGAATTTATTTGTTATAAGTGAAAACTATTTTTATGAAAGTGAATATGATCTAAACAAAAGTGCATTGGCTTAGAACAATTTAATATTGTCAAATTTTAATATTAGCTGAAAAATGTCACCATCAAGATAATACTAAAATTGTAAGGGGTATTTCGTGGTATATGCAACGTCACTCAAGTTTTTTTTTTAAATTTATATGATAATATTTACATGATTACCTGTTATAGTTTTAAATTTTCTTTTACTCACTGCAGTATGATAATCCAATTTGAAAATTTTAATTTATTACATCATTACTATGAAACAAAAAAATATCATTAGTTTTATCAGCAATAAAAATTGACTTCCGCCATTTAACTGCTTAATGTCATCTTCATTACTTCCTATGTTTGAATGAATTTTGATTATGTTTTATATATATATTTATAATGCTAAATAAAATAGCGAAATTATACGGATGTAGACTTTGAAACTAGGATCGTCATTAAATATTTTTAGCGTTTGTGCGTTTAACTATATTTTTCGGTGAACGAAAGCGAAAAGTCATCATTTCAAACTCATGTCAGTTTGATTAATTTTTCACGAACTAGGGACGCGGAGACGAAGTCTGAGTCGTGGATTTGTGTTATTTTTGGCAGAGCTGACTCGTTAAAAATCGTCTGACTTCTTTTTATTGTAAAAATTAATCGATACACGCTGATAAAGATATACAATGTCAGCCAAGGACTTGTAATGTGTTAAAAATAGCATACTATTTGATGTGGTGGTTGGTGAAATTACGGCTGTACGTGACAATAAGAGTACAGAGGATTACGTTTTATTAGTTTACCGGTTAATTGGGACAAGCCTAACGAACAGAAACCAAATGAGAAACTAAAAATAAATTTGAATTGTTCAAATTTTGTACATTTCCATGCGTTTCGTCATCAATAACCCGGGGTTCGCATTTCGACATTTTCAGGCATTCAAGTACAAGAATAAATTAACCGGATCTTGACGTTTAAGCGACTTGGAAGACACCATTTTGAATGACAATATTAATGTGGTTTTTGAACATAATCTCAAATGTCATCATCGACAAATGTACTTTGATCGGTAAACTGGTGTTGACAAGTGGCATTTTGTGTCCCTATATTCCAGACATGTGATATTCTATCAAATATCTGTAAATTTAGAAAGGTTTACAGTTAAATGAAATTTTTTTTAGATAATATTCGCATTCAAAAAAATAGTTTTCACTTATAACAAATATATTCCACAAAAAATAAAAATTTTCACTAAACATAAAGTGATTCCACATAATAAAATATATTTTAACATTGAAGAAATATATTACACTTACGAAAAAATATTTTCACACAGATAAAATAGTTTTCAGTCAATATAAACAGTTGCACGAAGCTGTAATGAAGTGTTACATATTCTTCTACAATCCACGCATTAGAATACACTACACAAACCAAACAAGACCAACCCTAAAATAACCTACTACAACTTAACTCACTTTGTTAAAAGAATTCGTGACTAAGTGGAAACTATTTAAATCAACGTTTGAGTGTACTAAGTTAATATTATCTAAGCCAAAGTGCAAACTATCGAAATTAAAGTTCAAGTGTACCTAGTGAATACTATCTAACACTAAGTGCAATTATTTATAACCCATTTAGAAATATGCTCACCAATTCCATCTACAAATCTACACTATTGGTTAATTTTACTATTTTTTTTACAAATGGGGTTTTGTCAAAAAGCCTTTATTTGCAATCCTAAAAAACAAGTGACAAACATACTTAAAAAATTCTTGAAGAAATAAAAAAAAAATGTTTAAGAATTTAGTTGTGTTTTAGTATGCATTCTTGTATATTTTTTTTTTTCACTTACTCACTACTTGTTATTTTGCTGCAATTTAAATATTTTTTCAATAATTTAATACCAATATCAATTATAAAAAAAAATAAACTTCCCTCATTAGAGCCAGCCGCTTGTTGTCGAATGTATTGTGAAAAAATCATTTAAACTTTTTAATTGTTAAAGGAAAGTGTAAGGTGAAACTAGAGTCGATTTTTTAACCGATTTCAAAACCCTGCATGAAATAATTGTATATTCGCTGCATTTATAATGTAATCAATTTTCCATTTTTGCAAAAGTAAGCATATTTATTTTCCATTAAATTTATTTAATTGATGTCTTTTCTTACCACCTTGTATGACTTCGCATAATTTTTAAATACTTTGAGATCGGTTTTAATTGAAATTAAAAATGTCTTGTGAAGTCTAATTACTAGGGTTTTTTAAACTAGCGTCGCGAGACGTGGATGGGTGTTCCGCAATTGTTTTATATGGAGTTACAGCTGGAACAAATTCAAACATTTTAAAATTCATATTGATATTTCCTACGCAATAAAATAATTATTTTGTTTCGCCTAAATTTCAAGATTTGCGAAGTGTGCCATCGCAGGAAAAGTCTGGGAAACCCTGGTATGGTAAACTGAATCAGATTAAGGGAGAATAGTTCACACGGGCAACAGTATTTGATTTGGTTATGAAAACCATAAACCCTGTCCACGTGTTCTGTTAATATTGAATAATCTCATAACTATACGTTCCTAAAAACGATATTTATAACTTATTTAGGAAATAAAGCAACTACTAAAATCGATATAATTTATATGGGAGTATAAAAACAGTTTAAAAAATAACTTTATTGAAGTAAAACAAAAAAAAAAAAAACATCCACACATAAGTAAAATTATATATATATATATATATATGTTTTTAATCATAATTTTTGTCAGTTGCGTTATTTTATAGGCACTTAAGGGCGATTTTTGCAGAGTGTATGAATAATACAAATACCTGTTAGATAAATTTGCTGTAAATACTAACACAACGATCAGTCTCGTCATCGTTTGATCACATGGAAATCACACATATGTCGGCTGCGTGGCTCAATTGGTAACGTCGTTGGTTACGGTTACGGATGTTTCGAGTTCAAGCCCCGCTGCGGACAGTTACATATATTGGTCTTTCAATCGATTTATGGATTTCTGTTTGTAGTCATGAATGTCTAAAACTCCCTCCCACCCATCCGATTCTCAAAAACGGGGTGTACCGAGAGCGATTAGCTAATCATTAAGCCTGTCCTAGCCCTATCCGTCAATCCCTACTCTCTTCGAAAGAAGAGAGGTTGAGCAACTGACAAGCAGTTCTCATAGAAAACTTCTGTTGAGATACCTCCATTAGGAAGCCATATGCTCCACGTTGGGAGTTTTTACCACGGACATGGTAGAAAAATAAATAGTACAAAAGTTCGAGAACGCATATGCAGATATACAATTTTGCAATGGAAACGACAATACCACAACATTATATAAAATTATTGTAATTACTTATCGGTATTTCGAGTCGGTTTTTAGTCCTATACATTATTTCTTCAATTGTATAACTATTTGTAAACAAATCAACTAACGCATCTACTTTTCTTTTTTTACAGATTCGGGTATCAAAATGGGCCACTCAACAATGTGAACGGCGAGAGAAATTTGTTACAAAACTTGATTTCATCCGCGTCCGATCAAGTCATTATAAATTGCTGCTATTATTAAACGTGACCGAAATAATAGTTTGTACAATTAAAAAATAGTTACCCGGCATTAAATAAAAAGCGGTGCATACCCGAACATCCGCTTTTTTAAGTCGCAGTAGTGAGATTTATGTATTAGGCTGTGCTGCATAATAATTATCGGAGCGCGACTTCAAGAAGACAATTGAAAATGCACATCTCATTTTTTGTCTGTTTAAATGACCAAAATATTTTAGTAAATTAAATTTAGTTCTACCGCTCGTCTGTTTTTTGTTTAATACCTCAATTTAATGTTACAAATATGCGGTTAATTTAACGTGAAGCATTTTTTTTGTAACAGCTGACATTCCGTAAAGTTAAATCTAGTCAAAAGTAGCTGCTTTTAATTTTCTATCGACAGTTTGCGAAAAATAATAAAATGGATCACAAATCAGCAGACCCCAACTCGTCTTCCTCCGACGTGGATGACATGGCCGATGAGGTAAGCTATCAAATTATCTGAAGTTTAATTTAAAAAAATATGCGATAGTTTTGTTGCAAAATAAATATGTTTTGTGAACTGTCATTGGACCAATGCATGCAAGCATTCGATATTAAACGTGACGATTTTTTTATTGGAAAGTAAGTATTATCAATATTCTAATAATGTTTTTGGTGTTCAAGTTTTTTTATTACATACATACACGTGAATCATACTGTATCTTAGAGCACTGTTTCTTAACCTTTTTACATCCGCGGACCACCACAAAACCAAAAAATGTTTGGCGGACCATCAACATTGGAATGAAATAATAAATATTTATATAATTGATTTTTTATTCAAAACAATTAATTTCGCAACACCGCATGCTGATATAACAATATTTAACTATAATAAGACGGACTATGCCTTAGAGATCTGCACAGGCCGAAATTTGATATTAATTAACAATCTAATTATCATAATCGTGATATTAATTGTCAATCTAATCCGACGCGAAGCATAGATTTATTTTTCTCAGCCCGGAAAGAGTCCGATTTTTCGTCGACAGAGTGGTTTACACCTTTATTTAAATAAACAATTTGATTTATTCAAAATTATCGAATACCGCATGGCTGGCTAATGGCCCGAAAACAGTCCGAAATATTTTTCTGAAGTCACATTCAGTAATATAAATGTGCATTTATATGGCTTCGAAAGTAATTCAAAAGAAGTCCTTTTAAAACCTAATCGAGACAAAATTACATCGGATATAAATATATTCGTATTATACATTATTTTAGTTCGATTGTTTTTTTTTTATTCTCACTTCTGTTGTCTTGAGTTTAACTTAAACTACTGAACGTTGTTAAACATTTAAATTTCAATAACAGTTGTGAAGATACTGTTTTTGTAGCGATCATTCGCGGTAGACATACGTCTTGTTTAAAATTATGTTTAATTATAATTGAGCCCATATTATGCGGAAAAACAGCGTTATTTGGCTTTTTTTGTCAACACATTTATCCAGTAAAAGATTTTTTGATCAATAAACCGTGTTCTCAATAAAATTACTCAAACCATCTTCATTCATTAAGGATAAATATTTTCGATAGACATCTCTACAACAACCAACCGCCTATTATCACTGAACAATGTTTTTAGGACAACGCTGTTTTTCCGCATATGGGCTCAATTGATTTCCATAAATGCTTTTATTAATTTCGACAAATTTTAAGCCATTCACTCGTCACATGTGTCACACCTATTAACACATTCAGTGGAATAAAAAAATGATCAATATAGAATTAGAATTGATAACTTAGTTATTCCACTGGCTGTGTTACTAAATGTAACTCGTTTCGCTTCTTTAAGAAGCATCTTCAGACTAACTATATCGCAATCTTGTTTATTTCTAAGGTAAACAATGATTCTAATTCTTAAATTAAAAATGAAGGGTAGGGTGGGTTTGTTTCCTTCTACTGGACGTGGGGCGCGGGTAAGACACAGACGATGATAGTACTAATTATCATAACACTACTAATTACCGAATTAGTTACTAGTGTTTTTAGGTGAAAATTACTAGGGAAATAAGTTTAATGGTAGTGAACCTGAACACCTGTTTTATTTAAAATTTTATTTATAAATAATCGATTACCGTTAATGGTTTTATTAATTTCTTAAAACTCTAAACTGTTCTTTTAATTTAAGATATGACTTTATGATGGAATTTCAATATGAAATTTTAATTGTTGAGATTTTGTACATTTAAATGTATTTCATCACTAACGAGCCGGGTTTCACCTGTCGGCATCTTCAGGCATTTGAGCTCACTACTCATTAAAAGTATCTACTTATAAACGCCACTGTAATATTAGAAATATGACATTACTGCAATAAAATATAAAAGTCGTTATAATATATGTGTTAGAGGTTCGCATGGGCCGAAATTTGATAAAATTATCCGGTCCGAGCCCGGCTCTTTCAGGCCCGGCCCGTGCCGATTAATATCTCGTTTGAACCACTAACCTCTTCTCCTTGCCGCACTGCTGCTTTCAGAGTTGTATTGAAATGATAAAGTAATCTTTTTATTTTATAATGAACTGACTTAAATCACCGAGTTTTATAATCTCTGGGGTTTGATCAGTTACGAATATTATTTAATCGGTGCTAATTATGGATTCCTACTTTAGGGATGTCAGGGTAAGCATAGTTATGACGATATAGCTGCCAACTAACTAATAAAATTTGTAGAACTAAATTCTTTTATATTTTAACCTATTAGAATTTCCGTAGTAATGTAGTCGGCTCCGTGGCGCAGTTGGTAGCGTCGTTGGCTACGGTTTCGTTGGAAAGTTTCATGAATTGGTTTTTCGGTGGATTTATGGATTCTGTTCGTAGTCATGAATGTTTGTGATGCCTAAAACTCCTCCCTCTCACCCATCCGATCTTCAATAACGGGGCGTAGCGAGAGCGATCAGCTAACCACTAATCCAGTCCTAGTGCTATCCTTCTATCCCTACTCTTTTCGGAAAAAGAGAGGTCGAGCGCCGCAGTAACAAAAATTTCTCATAGAAAAAAAACCTTCTGTTAAGATACCTCCATTAGGAGGCCATATGACCCACGTTGGAAGCGGACATGGTAAAAAATAAATAAACAATGGAGTTTTACCAAGTAAATGCCAATTCAATCAAAAAATACTTGAAACGTAAATAATAGACTGAATGAAGTCAGCGTTTCTGTTTTTATTACAAGGATCCATGCAGTCCACTACGAGGTAGTTTGTTTGTGATGATTTTATACTTTATGTCGAATAACAGTATTTATCATTTGACCTAATCTAAGATAATTATGTGTTTGATAATACACTCGGTATGTAAACGCTATATAATTAAATACGCTGTTTTTAACGAGTACCTACAATAAAATATTAACGTTTATCGTAATATTATTTAAAAACAAACCCCTCAAACACTTTAATGACGCAAATAAGAATTGTAAATTCAAATTTCTAATCTGCAATTCAGTAGTTGTCACGTCGTTTTTTAAAAATATATATATTGATATAATATTTTTCCTATTCATCCAATTACTTCGCATGGGGGATACGCTCCAGGTACCACCACCACATAATAAAAGATATTATGAACATCGAGCAATCAGAGATATGTTCCATTACTTGATTATAACCTCTAAGAATACACTTCATGTACATAATAATATTTTAATAATTTGCATATACATGTTCATGCTCATTCAGTGTTTTGCCAATAACAAGATATGTTAAATATTTTTGCATTAAAAAAAATGTCTGTTCTCTTAGCCCGTGTTATTTCAAAAATGTTTTTAAAGAAAAAACCGGTTTACACACTGGCGCTTCTACGCGCGATAGGGTAGTTTGCGTGCTTTATAACGAGAACTCGTTTTAAAGTGAGAACGTCACACAAACTCTTTCTCGTTTTAAAGCATGCAAACCACCAGATCGTACGTGGCAGCGCCTGCCTAAAAAGCTTGCTAATCAAATGTTTTATCTTAGTTTAGTGATATATATATATACATTGTTTCTTCATTATCATTACCTGTAGAAAACAACAACACGCAGTAAAGAGTTAAATTGTTGACTTTTGTTGGTTAATATGTTAACCTGTTGGTTGATTTTTAAAAATTATTTGAGGAATCTTTATCCATGCTCACTGATAACTTCTCCTATATTATACTATGGTACATACGAGTATGGCAAGAACGTCGCCCGTGGAGACATTTATGATAGACCACGACCTGAAAATAATTCAAAGCTTATTGGATATATGAGTCGCGCTAATCACGCTCCTGGTGATTTTTTCAATAAAATAAGTTTTTAATTTGCGTAGGGATGTGCTTTATCGATGGATCTATCAATTGTTCCTCTGTTCGAAATTCAGAATTTTTGCACACTTAAAAATGTCGTTTTTAAACACGATCCAATCCTCGTTTTACACGGTCGACGCCTACCGAAAAAAACGTCAGTGTAAATATTTAACTTTTCTTTATACACCGGAAGACACAAAATAACTAAAATTATACTTCATACTGCTCATTAAAGTTTTTCGTCATTTACTAAAAATTCTAAAAACCTTCGGGAGCGTGTTTAGCGACTCAGCAACTCATTATGTAATTTTTTTGTTTATTATCAAAGAAATTTTTTAAATTAAATCATTAATTATTATGTAGTTAATTAAAACTAGTTTGACCGTCACTACTAAAGTCACTGTGCATTGGCCGTCACTGCAAAGGGCATGCAATACATAAACTTAAATATAATAGTTATTTGACAGATATTTTTGGTACTAAAATCTTGTTTTTTCATGTGGATTAAATGAAAAAAAACTGACCCTGAAGAGAGAGTATTATTGACAGAAGTTGATGACCCGAAAAATTGTGGGCGTCTGAGCTTATTTTTAATGTCGATGAAAATTGAAATGGCGGAAAAAATTGTAGCCATAATATGTCAGACAATATTAAGACAACTAAAACAGAATGAAACGAAGGATAAAATAAAATAAAAGCATCTTGTAGCTTGAAAGTATTTTATTTTGCTTTATTAATAATAGCGTGTATCCAAAATAAATGTCGTTTTTTAATGAAACAAAGAAAAATATTTTAAAACGTTTTTTTTTTACATTTTAAATATCCAAAATATAATCTCTATCTAATCATATGACGTTTTCAATCGAAATCTAATCGAAATAAATGGTAGTCGGAAGGGGCAAGGTTTGGAAAATAAGGTGGATGAGATAAAACCTTCCAGCCAAGTTCCTTGATTTTATCCAGAGTTAATTTCGTCACGTGGGGACGCGCATTATTTGTTTTCTTCGCTTACTTCGTGTGGAATCTATACATCTTGACGCCAGATCTTCCCAATCTTTTTAATGTGTATTTGCACTGTTGTAGTAGTAGTTTAGTGTTTCGGCTAGCTGATGAACAGTTCTGGTAGAGAATATAGAATAGGGACTCCAACTCGAATATTCTATATCCGAATATATTCGGCCTTTTTTAACTATTCGATATTCGAATATTTGAACAACTATTCGAATAGTATTCGTAATAATTTTTAATGAAATAATTACCAATATCGACGAAAGATCATATCAGAATTTCTCCAGGAGTTTGACGAATGTCTCGGGGCTATAAAAAACCCTTTAAACATGCCGTAATTTCAATAATTAAAGAAATACCGTTGTATTATTTTTTTAATATTGTAATACAATATAACGGTATTGGAATGTGTATGTATATAATGTTATGTTATTAATTATTCAAATCGAAGTTTTAATTGTATTTTCATACTTCAAAAACTAATCGAATAGGGCGAGTGTTCCTAAAGTCAGCCGTCGCCAGTGGTCGGCCTTTTGAGGTTAAAACTTAAATAACAGTGAAATAATAAAATTGTTATTGATCGGTCAAACAATGCTTTGTTCGTTTAATCATCACCGATACTGAGTTCGTAAACGAATAAAGTGTGATATAATTTAAGACATCGACTGAGGGTACTTGATGGAATTTCAATATCAAATATGCCGAAAGGCGAAACCCGGGTCGTTAGTGACAAAATACATGGAAGTGTACAAAATCTCAATAATCCAAAGTGTGATATTATTCAGTATCTGCTTTCTATTCATTTTAGATAGTCGACTGTTTCGTGTGCCGAAAAATTCATTACAAAAAATACCAAATAATCGTTAAAAATGAGTTTCAACGATATAAAGAAAATGTTGAAAAGTGGTGACAAAGTTGGGTAGGTCATCGGTTAATCAATTTTATGCTGCTGTATTTTTTTTTAAATCGGGTTTTTTTCGGGCCGAAATAAATAAATTTAGGCTTCGGGTCGGGCTCGGGTAACGAGTGTGGTATTAAGACCCGGGCTCGGGCCGGGTCGGGCCTAAAGTGAACGGGCTCGGGCCGGGTAATTTCATCAAATTTCTGCCCGTGCAGACCTCTAATATCTACACTATACTGACCTATATGATGCAATACGCAATTCAAAAAAAGGACATTTTACTTCACAAGTTTCGACAAATTCATCTTGTATGGGGATCGCTAACAAAATATACTTTATATGTTTTTTATTGTTCTGTCTACTATCAGTAATTTATTTTACGGTATTCATGAAGTTTCATAGTGATGGCCAAACACTGGGCAACGAAATGCCGACCATTGGATTTTGGGGGCAGACCACTGGGAGAATTGGCATTTTTTTGTAAACTTCTATTATGTTATGCTCGGTACAATATTAACCATTGTATTTTTAGTTGGTTACATTACTTAATACCCGTTTAATGTAATAACAGTGAAAAAAATATGTATTTATCATTCATTGACTCAAAATACACTTTGAAAGTACACTTGTCGCTTAACTGGTCGACCACTGGCGAAATTACCCTATTCGAATACATTCGAATATTCTCAGTTTTACTATTCGATATTCGAATAGTTGATAATGACAAATAGTTGTAACACCTTGTAGAGAAGCGTGAAATATATTCCGTATTGCCTTTAGACTTCGCTATCATTTCATTATCTCGGTAGGTAGTTAATTGTTGAACTTGTATAATTGTGTATATTAAGTGCATTACATTCTCGCAGGTTGTTTGAGCGACTATGATTAGATTGATTAATCTAATCATAATCACTCAAATGACATCTAAGGTCGATAAATTGAAATGACGTAAAAGTGTCGTATTGTTGTTACATTGTGTTAGATAACGCTATGTAGTGATATTATATCTACTAGGGTGACAATATGTCAATAATCTGTGGCAAAGAGCCAAAAACTGATATGTCAATAATTTGATTGATATATCATGGTTAATATGATATTTTTAAATTGTTAATTACTGACACGTGTACCAAACATAATGCCATCTCTAATTCAGTGTGACATGACATGATATTCCAAATTACTTACAAAATCATATCCTTGAGATTTTGGACATAACAACTTCTGGCTCTTTACCACAGATTTATATCGAGACTGTGATTTAACATTTTTTTTCGAATCTCGGATTCAACCATTCCATTTTACGGAGAATATCAAACTTTACCTTAAATAAACTGAACTAATTTTTTTCTGATAGTACGGCGTGTGTGTATGACTATGATGATGTATGAAAGTCGTCATGTAATTTATCTATTTTATCGTTAATTGGTGGCTATTTTTCTGTTTCCCTAAGAGAGTATGAGTAGCTTGACTATTTTTGACCGCGTCCTGTCAATATCGGGAATCATCAAACGATTATAACTAAATAATAAACGATCACGTGACCAAAATCAACTCTCCTAGAAAGGTCTTGTCTAGGAAACCGAAAAATCCGAACCCGAACAACCGTGGATTTCCGAAACTCAACCCATACTAATGTGAAACACAGTGCAATAAGCAAAGGAAAATAGCAAGTGTATTCGATAATATCTTTTAAATATTGGCAGTGGCGGACTGGCCCTAAAAATATTGATTGCCAGGAGTCAATGGGGGCCCTACCTTGTATACTAATTCCCATGTACTGCAATTATAATCAATTGATAATTACAAAAACTCACATGTTACAAACAGCTAAAACAGACAGAGAATGAGAATGTAATCATGATGAGGTATTAGTTCATTGTGTATATCGTAAGAAAAAATATTTGTTTGTATTGATAAAATACCCAAAGTGCTTTATCCTGTATATTTTTAAACACTTAACACGTCAGCTCCGGGGGACGCGTTTTCAGCGTCGTAAAGTTTTTTGTATTGCGACGGGGAACGCGTTTTTCGCGTCATTCGATATAGGCGACATTAATCGCTCATAACTAATAATTCATGTTTGATTCATAATATTATTGAAAAATTTTGATCAGTTTATTACGAAACACCTTTAGGAGAACATCCAAACTTGTTTTCGCGTAATTGTCGATTGGTCAGTTTCATGCTATTCTTTCCATGACCTATTGTCAATTTCCTGCGAATCATCCCCGCCGCTGCGCGTATTTTGGTTATATTTCCCCCGTTGCGAATGTGTTAAAATGAAATAGTTAAACATTTATTTGATTTCACTGAGGGCCTCTAACATACAGCGGGGCGAACTTGCCATCCTTGCCAACCTGGCTTGTATAGCCAGTCCGCCACTGCATATTGGTGAGCATTTTTAAATATTCTCGAATCTCGAGATTATCACGTAAAGTTTATCGAGAAAGAAGAACCTCTAAATTTCATAATAACTGTTTCTCGACAAGCGAATAAAAATAATATTAACAATTTCGTAAGAATTGTCGAGTCGAGAATTATCATCCATAAACAACCTTTAACCATTCATACGTCTAATATTTTAAAATATAAAATGTAATTCTGTGTGGTCAATGGTCTTACGGGATATATTATATTTAATAATTAAGCGTTTATAATGGTACATGAAAGAGTCTTAATGTATATATAGTTTTATATCACAACTGTAGTCTGAAAAAAAATGTTTAGTTTTATTTGTTTTTAACTATAAAATAATATGGTCACCTTCATTTACATCAGCTGTTTGTAATGATGATGTTAGTTATAATAAATTTATTAAAACCTTTTTATTAAGTATACAAACAAATCGGTTTTATCTGTATATTTTGGAAGCCGTTTTAGTTCACTTGAAGGAAATGGTTATATTTATTTATTGTAAATTTAAAATATTGAAATGCATGGCATTACAGCTGACTCCAATGCGCCATGCATTACACAAACATAATAACAACAATAATAATAATTATTGAAAACAATAATACTAATAAAAACAATAATGAAAATAAAAACATCTTTTTTAAATTATTAAATACAAAAAAAAACATTATTAATTTATAAGGAAAAAATATTTAGTGAACAATACCCAGAGTATAGTGCTGAAAATATTCAGCTCTCTAGGTTATTAATCATCCGAACGGCTCTTGCAACTGGTATTAACAATATTATTTTCGTTAGCATGAATAGGTATCCTTAGGAGTGAATATTACATAATTTATTTCATTACACAAGAATTATCAGTTTTTGTAATGTGTGCTCATTAAATACGGGAGATTATCAAAAATATAAACAACTGCGCTATGTTATTAACAAAAATATTATTTACTTCTTATTTTTTTCTTATGTCACAGTATAAATTCGATATAACGGGCTAGCGAGAGGGAGTCCGTTATATAATATAGTAGGGTTATACATTCACTTCCGACACTAATCTGTATGACTTGTAATATTTTCTTTAACGTTAAATCAATTATTTTCCGTTTATCCTTATGTATAGGGAATGATTACGGTATTTACGCAAGTAATATGGATACAAGTACAAAACGTGAAATGTTCAGGAGAGAGAAAAAACTTTTGATTGACTATGAAGAGTTATGGTTGTTGCATCCTAAAAATTAATGAAATTCTTTTATTCTTTTATGAAAGGACTTGTATATTTCTGCCACATATAAACATTATGATTAGCTATACCAGGGGTGACGAACCTACGGCCTTAAGGCCACATGCAGTCTAATAGGGTCTCAAGTGCGGCCGTTTGACTGAAATAAACAAATACGTAAATAAATAAATTTCATTGTTTTCCTACATTACTTTATGTACATACATTTTTACGTATGTTTCTTAAATGCAGCGTTATTTGACTTTAAGATAAATGAATGCGGCCTTCCGTCAGGAAAAAGTTCGTCGCCCCTGTGCTATATTCTGGCATCATTAACTCATTTCTTCAAATTTTGGACTTGAATCAGTATGATACCCATTTACAGAAATATTAAAAACACTCGAGTGGGCTTGGCTTATTGCACGTAAAAATCATCGGCCGCGACGCGTGACTGCTGCAGCACTGATTTTGTGTTTATTATTCGAAGAACACTGTTTAGCAGCGTAGATATATTGTATCTGTTAAGTTCATTTTATCGAGGTTTTAAAAAAGTAATACAAAAGGCGATCTTGGGTCAATGGCCGAGCAGATAATAGAATTAATATAAATAAACATGGGTACAAGTTCTTTTTATAGAAAAACATACCATATTTATCAGTTCTTTGACTCTGAAATGCATTTAATTCCATACTTATTATTGATTGTTTTCTTATTTCAGTTCCAAGATGCCTGCGATTTTGATGTTGCGTAAGTTTACCATTTTTTATTTAAATATAATAGCATCTTCGGAGTCGTATTGACACTTAATAATATTTAAAAATAAAAAATAATAACGCTAAAGGCAATAAGCAACATATTATGTTTTATATTATTATAGAATTAATCATGTGAGCTGTTTTATTTTAGGGAAAATAAAGAGATGGATTTGAAGAAAGCGATGGTGGAAGCCCAATTGGCCATTGATTACTTTTTCAATAACAGATTTATTGAAGCAAGGGCCCTTATGCAACCATGGTACGTATTGTATTTCCGACTTGATTGATGTGGTGGAAATGGTTTATAATTTCACTGAAGAAATATACAATTAAGTTATTTTTATAATTGTTTATTAGAAATATTAATAACATCCTAAATAAAAGTTTTTATAGACGTGGCTCGAGGTTGTGGCCTGCCGAATACTCAGAAACTATATATATTGCATGTCGCTTCTTTCAAATGTATGATTTCTGACTTATTAGGTTATCATTGGATGCTAACATGTGTTGGACTAAATATCTTTGATCTACTGCTTTTAAAAGTTGTTGTAACAATATCGTTGAAAACTCAGCTAAAAAGAAGATGATTTTAGTAAAAAATAATTGATAAATATAATACATACAGATATAAACTTCCTACATATTAATTATATCTACTCAATATATCCCCCAGTCATATATTTTGTTTATCTTTTTACTGACAATGATCGTTATGGAATTCTTAACTGGCTAACTAAAAGTCGTGTAGCTTAGTCTTTTTTCCATTCTGTCGCATGGTCGAGGATTTCAGTACCAGGATGGTAATTTCGATACATTGATTCTTAAATGGATTGATGGATTTTTATATAAAAGGATGGACGTCTGTGAGGTTTCCATCCCTTTTCACCTACAATATCTGATCCTTAAAATGGGCATAGAGAAAGAGACTTCTTTCTTTGTTCAACCCAATCCTTCTTTCATTACCTTGTCCGATAAAAGAGGTTGAGCGACTGATTTACAACCAGTAAGAATCCATATCGACTGCTTAATCTGTGAAATTAAAATGAGAAAACTTTTCAGGACATAGAAAACACTCAAAAAATTTATTTAAAAATGTTATTATGAGAAAACCAGGCGCGTGCCGTGCCATTCTTTCTTTCTTGCTCAATCACATGTACAGTGAAGGGTGCGAATGAGAAACAAGGGCACTCGAACGAATGCTCTTGTATCCTAATTGCTCATATACAAGTGAGCTTGCGCGATAGAGATAGGGATAACTCCACAGCACGCCACTGGAGGAAACGTAGTAAAATAGCAATTCAATGCAGAATAAGTATAACTTGTCTGAAGTATGACACTTAATATTTATTATTGTAATTTACATTAGAAGTTAAAGCCATTGAGTCAATTAATTAAATAATATCATAGTATTTATCCTTGTTTACAAAATTATTATGATGCCCTCTGGAGTAAGCATCAAGTCCATAGAGCAAGTAATCTCTGCTTGATAATAGAATAATATTCAAGCATAGTGCACTGCCCTGTGATAAACCTTAGCTGATTATATTACAATAGGAAGAGACTGTTTGTTGTTTTGAATTAGGCCACCAAATAATCTTCCACAATGAACTAATCTAAATTATAAAAATAATAATGGGTTGCACTTGTCTATTCAGTATCTTATTCAATTTTGTTAATCAGTAGAATACATAAGTTGTCATAAAAATAATCAGTTTTTTATAGGAATCAGATATGTAAACAAATTGGCATTTTTATTTTGACAGCTCATTCACATAACCTAACTTAATCTAATGGTTAGATTATTAACCTATAACTGACCATAAACCATTTAGTTCTCATTATTAATCACCACTAGGTTTTCAACAGGCAACCATTATTTTTGATAATGTTTTTTTTCATGTCAAATCAGTTATTTAAAAAATAAAACATCTTGCTGTGAACCATCATGTATATATTTTCTTTAGATTGCATATAAATTGACACAAAAGTCGTCCAAAAAACCGCGACTCCGACTCAGATTATGACTTAAAAATGTCTAATTTTGTCAGGTTTTTTTCCTACCTTTCCTATTTATGTGTAATTGGTCTTCGTAATAAACACCAATCAACCAATCCTAAAAACGGGACTTAACAAAAGCGGTTAGCTAACCATTAGTCCTGTACTAGCCCTATCTTTATATATTTACTCTCTCCGAAAAAGGGAGCTTAAGCCACCGAGTAACAAGCAGTTTGATTGTCAAATTTTAAAACCTACTAACTGTTTTTTTTCTAGAAATTCCCTGTTTCTTTGCAATTCTTTTGTAAATAGATCATAATACATATACTGCTGTTGAAATCAATGCGCATATAAGTGAACTCAAAATTGCGTATCATCAAATTTGTGTTGGTAGAATGTAGGAGATGCATGAACACGTTTTTCAATCATCCTGAAGATTTTTTGTAAAAACACTTACAAGCTTTTTAAATTTGGGCAGCCGAGTTCTCGTAGAACAACTTCTGTTCAGATAATATGCTCCAAATTGGAGTGGAAATGATTACAAAAAATATGCTGGAAGGTAGATTACTAGGACTGAGG
Organism: Himalopsyche phryganea; assembly: GCA_022494535.1. Classification (NCBI taxonomy): domain Eukaryota; kingdom Metazoa; phylum Arthropoda; class Insecta; order Trichoptera; family Rhyacophilidae; genus Himalopsyche; species Himalopsyche phryganea. The sequence goes on along the minus strand of JAGVSL010000019.1, from coordinate 1,770,296 downwards.
GAGGTCCTTGTGATGTAGTGTAATTGGACATATAAAATATCTTTTGTGTAAAAGAGAAAATATGTAACATAAATAACAACAAAAAGAAACAAATCATTTTTTATGCTGTGTTGATGTTCTATTTGCCAACTGTATTCAAATTCAATGGTCTGATTTCTTTAACCTAACACACACTCGCATTTTCCCTATGCTACTTTTTGTTAGCATTGATAAGTCTTCTCTGTGTGCTTATACTCTTATCATGATTTCCCTTGTGTTTGGTTATTTAATCTCTCCAATTTCATTTGGGGCGATCTAGTGACGCATTAAAATCTTTTTAAATTCACTTTTGAGCTGTGTTTTTTTTTTCAATATTTATTGGGTCAAGAGTTTTATATACTTTGTGAAAGAATACACTATCTTGTATTTTATTCATGCTTGTTTATTTAACTACGCCCCTAGAATGGAATTGAATTTTCTTTGACCAATTATATAGTTAATGTTAACTTTGTTATTACACTCCCTGCGCTACTAGGTATGAACATGCTTAATTCAAATATGCTTTTCAAAGAGGCGAAACACATCTCACTTATAGTAACACAACCAGAAGAATAACAAAGTTATTCAAATTTGACTTGTTCAAATTTCCATGTGTTACGTCACTAAGTTGTTGATTTAAATTTTATATTAAAAACGAATTTCTATAAAATTATTGCCGAATCCATTGAAAACTTTGAAGCTCATATTATTCTGTATACGGTTCTCAATAAAATATTTATTTGAGAAATTTTATTCATAAACTTCATCCATTTTAGAATGGGATTATTGAACCCAATTAAAATGTTTCATAAATACGATCTTAAGTTTAATAAAGTGTCTCTTTGTTGAATTTATTCATTAACTGATATAAAATATACCAGACAGGAAATTGCTGCAACAGCTGGACCCTATTAAGCGAGAATCTTATGCATTAGAGATATCATGAAAAGTTACTAACATACAATTGTCCAAGAATGCATTTAAATAATCATTTGATTTTATTTTCTGAAAACAATACATGAAGATCTCTTATATTTGTTTTGTTGTTATAATTTAATAATTTGTAATGGTTTAACAGTCAAAACATAAATTGTGTTTGGACCACACTAAAATGATTTTGAATTGATATCGTCCTCCTATCTCAGGTGTATTGTGTTGCTTAAAATTACAGTCAAACAGAAAATAATTTGTTGCTTTATTTTCTAGGGCTGCAACATCAATGTATCATGCTGCGGGAGAGTGTGTCTTTACATTTCTATCGGCAACACTGACATTCGACAGAGAGCTTATCGGAGAAACAAATGTTAAATTAAAACATTGTATGTCATTATGCAACACATTCCGTAAACGTAAGACTTTTGGTGAAAGCATTGGAACAATGGTAAAAAAGGTATTTATCGTTTAAGAAATATAATCAAGTAATAATTAGGTATGATTAAGTGAGCCTATTCAATCAATACTGATAGATTATTTCTGTACCTGAAAGACATACACGATTGCAAGTCCAAAATTTTAAGAAATGCGAATTTGTCTCATCACAAAATAATAAAGGAGTTTCATATTTTTTAGAATGCAACAATCATAACTTCTTATAGTAAATTTTTTCATGTTTTACTTGCATACGTATGCTTTTCAGGTACAGATTTTCACACTGCTCATAGTCTATTGTTGACAAGTTGTACCAAACTGACGATATATACATCATCATGATCATTTTTTATGTACCTCAATATTTACGTATTCATAAATTTCCTTAGAAATGTAATTAAAATATTCTTTTGATATCCAATGACACTTAGAAGAGCTAGTTCTCATTGAAGAAAAAAATAGTATTTGAATCAATTCAAATGAAAACAAATTCACAAGTTACCTATTTGTTAGTACCACAAAATGAGAGTAATACACAAATACACAGTAGTAAAGCTCTTTATTCTGGATAGACAGATGTACAGGTTACAAAAGAAATACGAAGTCGGCCTAAAGATGTGTGCGGTTAAAAGATCGGTCCCGTGCAGTTCTGCATCAGGCCAAAATTATGATTAGTAATATCGTTTCTTTTCTTGATCGTTATTGCGTTATGGTAGGCAGCCATGAAACAGTGGCTGCATACACATAACGGGTGGAGGTGGGGCAACCAACTTCGGGCTAGATCACGTAATTCTATTTACTTGTGAGAAAACAAAAGCGGTCTTTCCGTGCAGTACAAATGTCGGGAATTATCTGAGATATTGATTTCACGTGAAGCTAACACTATGTACCATCGCTACATGATGACTGATACTGATGGGTTTTTGGCATATATTTTTATCTGAGCCAAACGAGGTTGTGTCAGCAGTACTTCAGTATTCAGCTGAGCGTTCAAAATCTGCTTGGAAATAGAATGAATATTTGATTTTACACTGTTATGATCCATTATTGATTGTTTGTTGATTTTACTTTAGCCTTCCTATGATACGTATACCGACGTTGAAGCACATGCCGAATTGTGTTATGCTGAAGTTCTCTTGCTGAAGGCAATTCTTACTTTTATGGAGGACGAGGAACTTCTTTCTCTTGTTAAAGGAAGTCTCAAAATAAAACAATGCTATAGCAGCTACAAGTAAGAAAAAATACCTACGATATTAATTATATGTTTAACAATAGTCAAATAACGTTTAGTGAAGAAGCCAGAAAATTGCTATTGCGTACTATTAATATTTGTATATAAAGCGCCAGCTCTTTATTTTGTGTTTTATTTCTTTTAATCCTTGTTAATAATATGTTTAGTAAAATTTTATTAGAAAGACCTTCAAATTTAATGTTTTAATATAAGGAGGGTTGTCTCTGAATGTTTGGTAACAAAACAGAGCATGATAAAACAGAAGGACCATCATGTCATATATCTATTAATTTAATTTATTATCTATACCAGGGGTCTCCAAACTTTTTAGCCTAAAGGACACTCTGACTCCTCCACTAAGTCGCAAGGGCCAAGACCTGGCTAACTCATCATACCAACATACTGTAGTTTTGAATTATGCGCAAATTTCAGTTGGTACATACGGGCACTCAAGTGTCAAGGACATTTCATTGCGGCGGAAATAGTCAATAGCCGACAAGGAGAAAACCAGCTTCTGCCTTCTGCTGGATTGGTAGTGCTTGCGTGCCGTAGTTTGGAGGCCCCTGATTTATACAACCTGCAATTATTATATATATTGAATATGTATGTCTTTTAAATTTTGTTGTATATCATCATTGATCCTGCAAAAAGAAATCCCAATTGTTCAGAAAGCAAGTAAAACGTAGCCATTTATTGTATATTATTATTTTGAATTATTTTTGACATATGACATATTGCAGGATCAACTATATAAATATTATTTGTTTCATTTTAGCCCTGTTCTGTTTTTTAATGTCCTGTTTTGTCTAGTTACATAGCATGAATTATTATATTGGCTCTGATTTGCGCAATATCATTATTATAACAATTATGATGAATTCATAATTAAATCCGTCAACCAAAAATATAATTATAATCATTAGTGGATCCATTCAAAAAAATCAATTTATGATAGCTGTTAGCATATTTCCACAATTATCCCAATAGTATAATTATTTTTAATTAATTTACTTATTTACATTCCAATGAATTTTATGGATCTTTTATTAAAAACTAGTAATTTTAGACTTGATGTATATCAACTCCCAGTTTTAAAAATTATTTTTTTAACCGATTTATAAATTTCTGTTCATTAGCGTGGATGTTTGTGATGTCTAAAATTTCCCCCCACCCATTCGATTCTAAAAAACGAGTTGTAGCTAGAGCGATTAGCTAACCACTAGTCCTGTCCTAACCCTATCCTTCTATTCCTACTCTCTTAGAAGAAAAAGATAAGTCGAGCAACTGATTACATAGCAGTTCCCGCAGAAAACTTCTGTTGAGATACCTCCATTAGGAGGCCATATGCTCCACATTGGGAGTGGACATGATAAAAAATAAATACACCGAGTAGCAGCGCCACATGTCAAAATTCTCTCAACACCCTCACACACACTCTCATTGTTTGGCAATCATGCATTGTGCGCATGTACAGTGTTGTGCTGTGTGTTACAATCACAGATAAATAAAAAAACAAAGATGTATTTGCAAGCTAAATTAAAAATCTATTTTCAGAGAATGCGGAGCAATCTTAAAGGAGCGGACATGGACTGATGAAAACTCTAAAATCTGCTTTGAGAGTGGCGTTCGTATGGGCATCGGATCTTTCAATTTGATGATATCTCTTTTACCTGGCAGAATAATTCGACTCTTAGAATTTGTTGGCTTTAGCGGAGATAAGGTGAAATTAATACCATATATACTAACAAATCAATGTAATTGTTGTAAAGTGATATTTTCATTCATTAGCACAATATATTTGGTTGAAATTTTTCTTTTTTTTTTGTTTATAAAGCTTTGCGACCTTATTATTTTTTGTATTGCAATCAGCGAATGGCTATTGTGAAATTATAATTGCTGATATTTCAATATTTTGTGATTTCAGTCGTTGCAGTTTTATTGGAATTTGCGAAAATACCTTGCATTTATGCATTAGAATTCCTCACATGAAATAGTAAAATTTGCTTGTCATTATTGTTTTATTATTGGTATTCCGTTTTTTTATTAACCCTTTCCACATTGTAAAATTTGATTTTGCGCATCTTAATATGTGCATTGCAGTGAAAGGCTTAATAATTTTTTCTTTGCATATAATTCTTTTTAGTTTTATTCATCCCAAAATCATTACTTATCCATCCAGATATTTATATATATATCATCGGCGTGCGGTGGATGTATCTCTATAACACAACCTCACTTGTGTATAAGCAGATAGGATAGAAGGGCAAACGTCAACATACCCTTATATCTCTCTAGCACCCTTCACTTCACATGTGATTGAGCGATAAAGAGAAATATCCTCAGCATGCGCCTGATTACCTATCAATTATTGTGTGAACAACATAAGTTTTGAATCAAAAATATTTCTAATTTTTATATTTTTATCACCGTAATATTTACTTGTGAATTGATAGTTTTAATTAAGATATCTGTATACCAGTGACTTAATTTATATGTGCAATTTTGTGAGCTTCTCTTTTGTATAAATTTTCATAAAACTATCTTATTTATCCTTTTTTAAGATTATTGATAATAGCGTAAGATTAATGAAAACCATTTAATGTGCTTGAATTAAGTGAAATTAGGACTATTTAGAGGTAACAACGGGCTTTAGTAGGCGACAGGCAATCACGAAAGCACCACATCATGATAATATAATATATTATGACATAGGAACCGTATTTGGTCAAAGATGGAATATAGTTAATGTACAGACATACTTATTTATTTTTTGTTCAACAGCGCAATAAAATAAAAGTATTTTGCCACCATAAGCAATTTATTGAAAGTAGGGATTTTTATTTAGTGTGGGTTTAATCTTGGGTTATAATGTGAGAATGCCCGGTCGAAGAGGGGCGAATGCTTGGCTATCACCATCCAGGATGTATAGGATCTCAATCAGAACACCGCTCCAGTCCGGTTATCTCTTATTTATTTACTTGAAAAATTGAGTCTACATTTACTTAACACATGAATTTACCTTTAATTTATAATACAATTGACACAACAAACGATTTTAAATTTAAATTAAATGCAATTTCAAAACAAAAAAAAAACAATTTATAAAGCTCCCCTAGCCGCCAAGGCCTCCGGAAACAGACTGCCGCCAAAATAAAAATTCAAACTTCAAACAATATAGGCCCTCACCCTTTTGTCAACTGTCGTCAAGCAGCCGAGGCTATTAAGAAACGCCTGCTTTCTAATTTTGGCTCGTCGGTCGGTCGGCAACCGATTCATTTTTAACGACCATAAATCGGTTCGACTACCAAGAATCATTGTCAGTAAAGCTGTTCGCTGTCAGTTATGTTTTAAAAAATAAAACACAATTCATTTGTACTACTTCCACATATTTATAATGATCAGGACCGGTTTCGCTCATCGCTCGAAAGCGAAACCGGTCCTGATCATTATAAATATGTTGAAGTAGTACAAATGAATTGTGTTTTATTTCTAAAAATATAATGTCTTTCCACCAAGAATTGACAGTTAACACCTTAAAAGTGTCAGTTATGAATCCTTTTAAAACTTAAGCTTAACAAACAAAAGCAGGGTGTGTCAAATGATATAACAGTTGCTGGCATTTATTTTTAAGTTGAAAAAAAAGAAATATAATGTACAGATGAAAAATATATACCGCTCGCTAGCTATTGAAAATGTTCAATTGTATACTCTTGAGAACACTGTGCTTGCTTCTGTTCGGCTATTTGTTATTTTTAATAAATATGTATTATTATTATTATTATTATTATTTGTAAAACTGTTGCCAAAATCTATTTTTTAATATGTAAATTTCTGTTTTTCTAGACCCAAGGTATATCAGAATTGTTAGCTGGGTATAAATTAAATGGCGGTGTGCGTCAAGTTCTGTGTGTTATGACTCTGCTGGGATACCATCTTATAATTTGCTATGTCATCACTGATCAGCCTGGAGATTTACAACTTTGCGATGAAATTATCACCAAGCAATTACAGGTAAATCAATTGCTTCTGACGGAGATCTCTTTTTAGCCACTGAGTGCCACAAAAAATACCTGTACCTCAGAGGCTAATAGTGCTATATCCAAAAATAGGAATAAATTGAGTTATAAATGTCACATTGTTTAGAATTTTAAGATCATAGATGGGTAAATACAACTTTCGCGTATGGGGGCTGGTTACCGAAAAACCCTATCCAAAATAGGTCCTATGTCACCATGGATTTATAGGGCAAACAATCCTATGTCCATTAAATTCTAAAAAAATCACAATTTCACCTGTAAATGAAACTCTCCAACCCCTTTTCTATCAAACTGCAAAAGAATGAAAACAATAAGAGAACAACTATGCTAATTGATATAAAATAAAAACCGTTTTAGAAACACGTTTTTGTTCCTCCAGTAATGATTTTGATTAAATCTGCAATATGAGAATGGGTTAAAAATTTGAAAGTACTTTTCTTCATCCTTGAAAAGCTCAGAGTTCCATTCAAAAATACCCGGAGCGCATCACTGCTCTTGTCTGAATATAATACAGAACAATTGTAATTACATGAACTGTTTTATTTTTTAATCACTGTTGCAGATTCATCCATCCGGAGTATGGTTCCTATATTTTAAAGGCAGACTTGAATACATGAGAGGAAATTTGGAGACTGCTGTTACTTGGTACAAAAGATCATGGAAAAGTCAGCAGGTCTGGCCGCAGTTCCATCATTTGTGTTTTTGGGAACTCCTCTGGGTTCATTGGTAAATAATTGCTCGTGTATTATTTTTATGGTTCCATGACTAAACAGAACATGACGTAACAGAATAGAAAAAAACAGAACATGAAAAAACGGAACAATTTGAAAATAATATTTTTGTCGTATCTATTATTTATTGAACGTCTAAGAAATAAATAATGTATTTAATCACTGCATAAGATTATTATAAAATTTTTTCAGATTCATTTTAAAAATATCTTGGATCGGCAATCGAGATTTTTTCAATTTAAATTTATGATTATAGACATGATTTTCTTTTATTTTGTATGATTTTCCGATTTTCAAAATTTTTGGTGAATCAAATATTTAAATATTTAAAAAAAAGTGCGTTGTATTATATGAAATAAACAGTTTGGTCGTTTGCAAATATTTGTGTTTAATATCTACAATAAACACATTCTAATTGCATATTAGAGCTTATTATACTTTTTTGTTTTTATAAATTACATAACTATAATAAATATTGTACCGTTTTGAATTGTCGTTGTCTGTGATTTTGAACAGCAATGGCAATGCGTATATTTTTATGCATTTGTTATAATTGTTTATCATGTTCTGTTCTGTTTCGTCATGTTCTGTTACCGATTTTTGTACTCCGTTCAGTCTGTCAATGTTTTAATACTAAACATTTGACTAATCGTTGGGTATTTTCTACATACACGTATCTCAGTTTTTCTGAGTTTCGTTTTATTTGTTCAAAAAATGTAGAATTTTAATACACACCTAGTCCATTAACACATATCTCAAAATGTTACCTGGTAACATTAAAAATTTAAGGACTTACTTAAAACACGTATCACAATAAAACGTGAACAATATTGTAGAATTAGTTTATAATATTGTTCACGAAATATTCAACATTTTTCTCGCAAATCCAGACACAAGCCTACAAAAGTAAGTTATGGAATGATTGAATGTGCAGTTCTTTTTTTCAATTAAGTAGTAGGAGAATAAAGTTTATTTTTGTCTCTTCTGAACAGTTGTGGTTTTTGAGATACGTGTTTGTAGAAAATATCCGATGTAATGTTCCCATTGCCTTTAAAATTCAATGGTGAAAGGACACTAAGTTAAGCTTATAATCTGACACTGAATCAAACATATTGTTCCTTATATGTTTTGACATATTATACCATGGACACAGGTACTCAAATTTTCATACAGTTTCTAAACATATTAATACTCTAGGTATACTTGTTTGAAAGATAAACGATTTTCAGACGATTTTTGCTTGTTACAGTCGTGATTTTGTTATAAAAATGTTTGACGCTATTAATCTATTAATTTTCCTTATTAATTGAGTAATTTGTAATTCTAATGTAATGAAATCTAATCAAATTCGATTCAGCAATAATTAATTTAAACTGTGAAATATTCCTTTAATTGTTTGTTTTTATTTTATTTCCATAGCATGTCTCTAGAATGGCGTGAGGCATTGTTATACTGTGATTATTTGTTGGAGGCATCTCGATGGTCCCGTACTATTTATTCATATCAAAAAGCTGCAGTAATGTGTATGACATGGGAGACACTCAGTCCTACCGAAAAAGCTACTTGCAAACGTTTGATGACGTAAGTAACATTGTATGTTTAAAAATATTTTTTGTTGGTAGTATTTGATGCTGATGACCATAGGATGTACATTTCGAATCTACGAGACATATGAATATGTTGTGAGGAAACAGAGATTAGCTTTATTGAAATAAAGAATCTTGGGGGCAATGCGTTGTGTGAATATTATTCTGAATAGGCACACGACCAAAGAAAAAGAAATTCCGTCTATACAATGAGATTTCAAAAAGTTTATTAAATGAGACAAGCGTGAGTATAAGTTAAAGGGTTGACTGTGAGTCACGAAAATGCTCATCATATTACCATACAAAACATGATTCCGTCAGCAGTCTATGTGTTAATTATATAATTGAAATCATTTCCTGCTATGTTACTATCTTATTCTATTATAGTTGTGAGTGAAGATTGTTATTGTACAGTTTTGATATTCCGCTGTCAGTTGATATGACATGTCATGGTAGTATTGTTGCATTTAATGCCATAATTATGTTTATTAGGGGCGACTATAAAACAGAAATAAAGATGTAATAGTTTTCTAAATAACGAATTAATTACTTGTTCAGTCGATAATCACTCCATTCATATTCATAAAAAATTGCTTTTCCAGGGATGCACCGTCATTTAAACAGCGCATCGCTGGGAAGTCATTGCCAATGGAAAAGTTTGTTATCAAGAGATGCAAAAGATATTTAGATCAAGATGAAAGGTTACTGTTGCCCGCCATAGAGATGATATACCTCTGGAATATGTTCCGAGTCTTCAGCATTAATTTTTCAGTAGGAAACAGAATATTAAAGGTAAATATTTGTATTCGATTTTCCGTCACTCGCTCAATTAGATTGTTTCTATTGGTATTGAATATTGAAACAAAATGATTCATTTACGGATGATTGAATATTTTAAACTAATGCTTACCAAACATCTGCAACCCAACTGGCTTTCTTAGTCCATGTTTGAAAACAGTTGTTTTAATCAATAGAATATAACTTTCGGCAATTATGTTTTCACCAGCCTTGCCTTTATTATGATAATAATTATATACAAAAAGTTACAATTAATGTAAATAATTACATTTGGTTTCTTTCATTACCCAGTAGAAATTGGCTTGCAGCCCCTACTTTGGGAATACCTGTTGTAATACTGGTTTCACTGCTGAGTGATACGAATGCAAGGGTTCAAATCTCCACATAGAAGCATTCATAAATTGATTTGTATCATGAGACATGGTTTTGAATACATCAATCCAACCCACTCCGTATCTGATTTTGAAATGAGGGCATAGAGAAAACGATTTGCTTACTACTAATAATTTCCTCAGTTTGAGCAACTGACTTAAGACCAGTTTTCGGTAAACAATTTCTTTTGAGATGCTTCATTACGAGTTCATACTATGCTTTAAACTACAAAATATTCTTATGCAATGAAAGTCTGTTTTCTATAGCTTATAGAAACAGCAGAAGAAGCCGGTTTAAATGGACCAGAAGAAAAGGGCCTCATACTTTTGCTACGTGGAGCCGCTTTGCGTCATTTGGGAGCACACCGCCTGGCACTTGAATCACTAGATGCACTCATAAGGTATTGTCATTTCTATTTATTGTTTTTGATATTGACTAGCTACCCAATACTACTTCCTACAGATCACAGGCCATCAAAGGAACGGTTGCTTTTGAAACTGGACTTGGAGATCACTAACTGGTGTATAATTCATATAAGGAAAACCACGAGGGGCATCATTTGTATTATCTGATACTGATTTGAATATACATGATGCCAAATAAATGAAACAATAGCTGATCAATTTAACTTATTTTTTCAGCATGAAGAAGCAAATAAAAGAAGATATGCATCTTGTGCCTTATGGGATTGTTGAAATTGCCTTACTATTTAATGCCATGGGCGAGAAAACTAAAGCGATTGGCGCTCTTGAAGATGCTAGGTAAGATTAAATTTGTAATCAATCAATCAAATCATATCATATCATAATCAGTCAATCATACAATAAGATCAAATTTGAGTTATTGAGATTTTGTACAATTCCATGTATTTTGTCACTAACGACCTGGGTTTCGCCTTTCTGCATCTTCAGGAATTTGTGCGCTCGAACGCCTGAAGATGCCGAAAGGCGAAACCCGGGTCGTTAGTGACAAAATACATGGAAGTGTACAAAATTTCAATAACTCAAATTTGATATTGAAATTCCATCAAGCACCCTCAGTCGATGTCTTAAAATACAATAAGATCATTATATACTTGATGTATTAAAATATTTAGTCAACATTAAACACAAAAAAAGTAATCAATAAACAACCGACTACTCGGGGATGGGGATGGCGGCACGGATTATCTTTATTGTATTGATGACTTACTGAAAGAAAGTATGAGAAGATGTCAGAGCCGTTTTGCAATTGATAATTTTTTCTTCTTTGCTTGCATCATTATCCTCTTCTTCGGAAAATGTGTTTGCATCATTCATGTATTAAAACCCCAAATCATTTGATGACATTCTAACAACTCTTCAATGTTTTCTTCGTGGATATTTTTAAAGCATTGTAAATGTGTCATCATTTCACATATTTCAGGTGCCGTATGTTCAATAGAATCCAATTAACCTCATTCTACACCTGCAAGAATTTTTCTTGCCACAATGAAACTGTTTTGCTTTGACCTACGTACATACTATTGAAAAAATAATATAATCATGTGTCAGATTTGAATTATTGAGATTGTGTACACTTCCACGTATTTTGTCACTAACAACCTGGGTTTCGCCTTTCGGCATCTTCAGGCATTCGAGCGCACGAATGGACTCGGACTGACTTAAATTATAATCATGTGTGTTAAATAATCGAAAGTTGACTGTATTTTTGCTACAAGAATTTTTGTGTACTATTTTACAGCTTACATTATTGCGAGTAGCATACGATGGCAAATTAAATGGGTTTTGATATTTTATGATTCTAATACAAATCCATATGCTCTGTAACATTACATTGATAAGTAATGTAAGTAACAGTATTACACTAATGTTTAATACTGATCTATTGCTGAAACGGCGTCCGTGGCGCAGTTGGTAGCGTCGCTGGCTACGGCTACGGATGTCTCGGGTTCGATTCCCGGTGCGGACGGTTTTCATAGATCGATCTTTCAATCGATTTATGGATTTCTGTTCGTAGTCTGAGTCCTCCCTCCCACCCATCCCATCCTCACGGGGCGTAGCGAGAGCGATTAGCCAACCACTAGTCCTGTCATAGCCCTATCCTTCTATCCCTACTCTCTTTGAAAAAAAGAGAGGTTGAGCAACTGAGTAACAAGCAGTTCTCGTAGAAAAATTCTGTTAAGATACCTCCATTAGGAGACCATATGCTTCACTTTGGGAGCGGACATGAAAAAAAAAAAATTGCTGAAACTGCACCCAAAGTCATAGCTGACCTACAAACGTAAACTTCTATTATTCATACAAAGATAAATTATTTAGTAGAGTATACACTTTTTACTACACTGATACGTTTTGTGTATAATACATATAGTTTGTCAGTGGTGTATACGTGTGTATGAATACCGTATACCTAGAGTCATGTATTGATCCCACTATCCTAGAGCTGGAGTGCCAAGTTATAAAGTAGCAACTCTAATAAACATCAAACATAAATGATAATGCTTTTTATATTATAGATAAATCTTTTTTGTGAGCATTTTTAGCAGTCTCGGCACTTTGGGCTAAAATATGACGAAACAGCTTTTTTGGTAGCATGTTGAACTGATTTCATTATTAATATATAATTGTTTATTTTAGGAAAAATTACTCAGGATATTCATTGGAGTCTCGATTACACTTCAGGATTCACAGCGCTCTTTCATTTTTGAAATCATAAATTCTCGTAAATCAAGTGTCAGGAAACAAAAAAATCAACTCTCATGAAATAAGTAATTGATTAAGTTCCTAAGTTTATGAAAATACCTAAATGATTTTTTTCAATTCATTTTGAATGTAAATATTGGAGTATTTTTTTTTTGTTCTATTACTATTAAAGGATTGAATTAAAGAATATCCATGAAATTCAAAGTTCATGATAAATTATATAAATATTGGTTTGTTAATGTTATTTAAATAAAAATATTAATTGGTTACCTATAAAAAGCATCTTTTTTTTTATAATCATGTTTTGCAGAAAATTTTGCTATTCCTATATACCACATTCTGGAAACAGCATTTATGTCAATAGAGTAGTATTTCCTCCTTTCTCATTTATTTACAAAATGATTATTTATTATTAAATGTTGAATATATTGTAAATGTGACTAGTAGAGGCTTATCTTGAAGTTAAATATTGCAGGCAATTATTTCTGATTCAGCAGATAATTACTAAGACAAATAGAAGCTTTCAGAAATATAATACTGTACAAAATAGTTGTATGTATATTAAAAATATTTGGTTGAAAAACAAGTACTATGTTAAATTTACCATTGTTATCTTAAGAATTACCATTTGAAAATACTCTTCAGTTAGTTATGTCCATAATGATGCATGCTGAATTATGAAATGTAAATTAATTAATTGTACAATAAGTTATTGAAATTAGAAATTATCTATACAATTGTTATTATTTATTGTTTAATATTTTTTGTTGGCACTTTATTGTTTCTTATACATTAATGATAACTAAAATAAATAGAAGCTCTAATGTATTACAACATACATTAATTTTTTCACTATCTGAAGTTTTTTTCCTTTTTGCACTGTGCACTATATTATATTATTCATATTTCTAAATTGGTATGGTTAATTAGTGTTATTTAAATTGGTGAACTAAAAAATCAATGTCAATCCGAGAATTAATCAAGGAAATTTGTTTTAATCCCTCCGCTAACTTGGTGTTTAAATGTAAAAAAAAATATAAATTGAGGTGTATTTTGGGTTTAAAACAAATTAAATTTGAATGGATGCATATTTTATTGATGTGTAAATCCGAATTTCTTCATAAGACAATAAAAGTAAACTAATAATTATTATGGCAGCGAAAGTGTTAACTGATGATTTTTTTAAATTTATTGATGAAAATAAAATGGTATATATTTTAGCACATTAATATTCTGACTCTCACGGATAGATGGCCGCAGTTTGTTGATTTTTTAAGAAAGTGTGGTGATTTAAAACAATCAAATTGAGAGTATATAATTATGTTAGTGTCCGATTTATAAGAAAGTAAAAAACGACTTGTAATATATGACATGAAGAAACAGTGACCTTAAATAGAATTTTAAAAAATAAAACACAATTCATTTGTACTACTTCCACATATTTATAATGATCAGGACCGGTTTCGCTCATCACGAGCATGAAACCGGTCCTGATCTTTATAAATATGTGGAAGTAGTACAAATGAATTGTGTTTTATTTTTTAAAATATGTTTTTCCACCAAGAATTGACAGTTAACACCTTAAAAGTGATTAAATAGAATTAGTGATAAAAATGTCTACCATCTTTTAGAAAACGGGTTATCACTGGTTTTTCAATGAAATCTTCTTTAATGATAAGTGTAGCACAATTATTTATTCCTCAATTTTAACAAGTTTTATTTTTGCCACTACTTCATACTCGGAGTTTGCCATGTTTTCAATGTGAACATTCCAATATTGTTATAAATTATGAAAACCTGGAAAGATATTGTATAATTGTCTCAAAGAAATTCAATAAAAAAACTAATCAATAATAAACTGTTTTAATGCCATATGCAGTGAAAAATATGTGTGTTCACTTTTGACTGGTTAAAAGACGTGTTCCGTAAAGATATTGTAATAATTGTGCCAGTCCTGTAGCCAAGAGGTCATTACTTTTGGCAGTTTGTTGGTCAAGGATTAGAAGGCCTAATGGATACTAAGTGATTTTTCAATAAATTGGTTGGTGTTCGAAGGCATGGATGTCTGTGATGTTTATGTTGCTTCCCAACCACATCCTATTAGATTCTACAAATGGGGCATAGAGATAACGATTAGCTTATTACTAGTCCTTAGTCCTTCATCCATATTTCCTCACTCTCTGTGAAAAGAGAGGTTGAGTGAGAAAATTACAACCAGTACTGTAAAAACCACTTTCCTTAGCTGTGCAACAAGTTGCACATTTTTCAGATGAAGTTAGGGTAAAAACCAGGTGAGGAATAAAATCACATTTTATTGGGCCAAACATGTTTATTTTGGAAGTTTTAGTTAGTGTGACATGTTTTCAATATAAATAATTATTATTGAGATGAATACATTTCATACAGTTTGAACAGTATCAAGTGCCCCAGACTGCAGTAAGGCATGCATTATTTATAATTAACCCTTTCTATGTGGTATTTGTATAGATTTGGCTCACGTAAACATGCGCATTGTGATGAAAGGATTAAGTAAAGTAAAAAATTCAAAACTGAATGAATTAAATGTACAAGTAATGGAAAAGTCAAGTAAGTTAAATGTTATTAAAAATGAACCGATTGTAATGGAAAAACATACTATTGTATTCATTGTGATTTCTTATTTTAACTTGTCTAATTAAAAATATGTTACAAGAAACAAGAATGAAAGAACACACAGCATTCATGTAAGTCAACTCTTAAAATCAGGCCTAAAAAATAGTAATCCTCTGAGATCTTTTTTATTTACACTACAGCTTTATCCTAAGTAAAAAATTAATACTATAAGTTTTTTTTGAACATTAAAATATTTTTAGTCTCTTATTATGTATAGTTTGGCCCCTTAGGGTCAAAGAAACATACATTAATTATTGACGATTAAGAGTACGGTATGGACATAAAATGATTGATTGATTGAATTGGCCTTTACTTGGTTTAACTCACTCTAGAAGTATTTAGTTCTACAAGATTTTATTAGGTAGTTGAAATAGCTATCAACTACCAAATAAAATCTTGTAGAACTAAATACTTTGTTATTTTGTCCTATGACATCAAATGAGTCGCTGTGTCGCTAAACACGTTCCCGAAGGTTTTAAGAGTTTTGAATAAAACACGAAAAACTATTATGGGCAGCATGATGGTTTTAGGTATAATTTAAGCTATTTTGTGTCTTCCGGTGTATAAGGAAAAGTAAAATATTCTTTTATACTGCTGTTCTTTCGGAGCGTATCGACCGTGTAAAACAAGGAACAAGATTGTTTAAAAAAAATTTTGAATTCAAACAGGGGACCAAATAGGAAGAAATTTTAGACTTGCAACTGGAAAAATTGATAAAATAGACCGAATACGTACATTAAAAATTTATTTTATTGAAAAATAGCCAGGAGCGTGTTTAGCGACTCAAATAAGATATTACATGACAGAAGGTTTAACAGATATAGTGACAATATTTTCTTTTGATTGATTACTCGGGAAGGTTAGTTTTGGGTGTGTTTCTTTGACCCTCTAGGAATCCGAGATTTTGGTTAAAAAAAATGACAATAAGAAATTATATCCCACTAAAGATAGAATAAGGTATAAATGGATAAATATAATTCAACCAAAACGAGCCGGGTGTGGCTTGAAGCAGAATTATAGCACCGAGGACTAAAAGATTAGCTCTCATAAGTTTCCCAATATGAAGAATAAGCCAGGCAGTATCGTGAAAGAAAATAATAACTAAATAAATTAAAGGCGACAATAATTAATGAGCATTGGTATCTGAGGTGTAAAAAATAACACTTAGAATCTCTTTGGATAAGTATTATTAGGTTATCTTGTGAAACTGTTGGCTGCCACTAAGCAGGCGATGAGAAATATTTTCCCCTTATAATAAAAATCACTTACAACACAAATGTCGTTTTGATTGAACATATATTTGTTACAATAATTATCAGACTACATTTTCACTTATACAATAGTTAAAAGAACTATACATGCATGTAAACTTTTAAAACTCAAACCGACTTGTTAAAATTTTTAAATTGTGGAACTACATTTCAATTAAAAATTGAGTTTAAATATCATCTCAAGGGCATTAATTTCAGTTAAATATTTAATTAAAAAATAATATAATACATGACATCTAGTGACAAAAAAAACCCAATTAGAAGTTAACAGAATCTTTGTATATTTAAAGGTGGAATATAATGTTTGTTCATTATCTAATAAGTACACCCAATTCCTTTTCCATGATTTTGAAATAACACAGTCTAACAAAGTGCATTTTGTCAGAAAGCGACATTGAATAGATTATTGAGAAACATGTAAATTTATCATTCCATTTACATGCAACTTGAAAGAAATATTAAGCGCAAATAAAACAGATAGTAACAATAATATTTTGCAGCAATGTTATCAGGTGAAATTAACATAATTTAGCTTTGATATTATCTATCTCTCTCGCTTAGTTGTTGAAGAAAGTACTCTTTATGGAAGGATGCGCAGCCCATGGTGCTGACTCGGCTATCGAATTAACCACTCAAGATGTTCGAGAATTATTTGTTTGCAGAAAATAATAACATGATAAATGATATGCACAAATTTTTAATTCTTGATTTCTGGTAATTATGCGGTAAAATTAGGAAATAAAAAGGCCCCTATTTACTTCTTTAAAAATAAAGCCCTACCATTAATGGGCTTTCGTAAAATAGCGAATATATTGCTTTTCAAAAAATTTATTGCCTAATTTTTATTTGTAAATATTAAAAGAAAACAGCTTTTTCAAAGTGTAAAGGTACATAATATATTATTGAAATGCACTATGTAAAGTACTTCAGAAGTTTTCATAAGAGGGCACTGAAAAAAATTTATTTAAGACCGTCTTTTTGAAATCCTCAAATATGCAGTTTGAATACTTTACATGGGGCATGTTGATACATAAAAACATATAAAATATATTTGTATTCATGAATCTAAATCAACCATATCAAATATTTAAATTATCTTATTTTTTCCGTTTTAACTATAATTATAAAAATTATTTGGTTTTTTTTTGAAAACTTTATTTATCCTCTTAGCGATCTGTGTGCAAAATTTCATGTATTATAATAAACTCAATCACATAGTAAACAGCAAAAGCCTAAGTTATAGACTTTTATTATGATACATCAATGCTTGCGATGAGGGATCAGCGTTGTGAGGCTTTTAGTAAATTGTGGCGATCTGTGTCTAAAAAGTTAAACAGCTTTTTTCTATTAAATTCTGAAAAAATCATTTATCAGTGGTTAAAAAATCTAAGTAGAATTACATCATTATTTAGTTAATTAAAATTGAGGTCCACTATGTTAGTGCCAACTCAATTAATGTCAATTAGTGAAAAGTGAAATTTGACCGGATACTTTATGGTGTTTTTTTTTTACAGAGATCATTTTATACAGGGAGGTAGACAGCAAAGTTTTAACAATGACTAGATGTACCAATTTTTTTACAAAATCAGATATGTGAGTATTAGAAGTTTACACGGCAACATAAGGATAACAAAAATAAATTAAAATTACAATTGTACTTGCTTGAATATACACATGGAAACTGTATAATTATATATGGGGAAGATGAGGTTAGTTGCAGTACTTTCTATATATCTTTTATAGGTATTTTTATTATTTTCAGTTACAAAATATATGTCAATAATAACATACAAATAATCCAATTACAAAATGTTCCAATACTTATAAGAAATAATATTATCAAGTCTGCAAATTGATGCAATTTGAACAAGTCTCTCACAGAAGAGATGGATAGTGATTTGCTAAAATATTTAATTTATTTCACCATTAAACTAAAATTAACTGCTTCAAGAAAAGAACTTGAATTATTGAAACAGAACATTTCTGAAAAATATGTAACATTTATATGAATTGATTTATTAAATGTTGCAACTAGCTTCTTCTTGCCCTCGGTCTTTTAAACAGTAATAATTTCACTGTTTCTCAATTTTATTTTAGTTACAGCAATTATGTTATCTGTTAAGTGAAATGTGAATATAATATCCATTGGTAAAACTTTATAACTGGTAGTTAAGTTACTGTGAAATAAAAACATGATTACGTTGTTAAATTTTCTTGGGTATCACGATTTCCATGTGAGGTGAATATAAGACCAAGATGGAAGGCCTAGAATATTCAATTTGGATCTGCATAGCTTATAAGTGATAACGGTTATCGTTGATGAACACAGCGGCCTGAAATTTTAGTAATGTTGGTTTAATTAGCAAAATAACGCGCAATGTAGCTTCCTCCATTCATCCTTCAGATTGCTTTTTAATTTTTTTTTGAAACCAATGAATGATATTGTGGCTGTCATTTTTGTTGATGATTACATCCGCACTAATTTATAACAGAATCCTCTTTGAAAAACGAGAACAAAGAAGTCATTGAACGTATTTATTGAAATATGTATTGCAAGAAAAGATATTGAGCCACTTTTCTCCAACATTATTTGAATTGGATTATGCATTTATATTATGTTAAAAAGACGTTTTTCAATAATGTATCTATTTCAAAAACAGTAAAATTAAATACAAATAAATCAATTGAGTCTCAAAAATCAATAGAAAAGGTTAGCATGTATTTTTAAGAATCCACATTTGCCGTCACCAATATATTCAAATTAAACAGTACATATTCCGTTTACTGACACAAGTTGACAGAGAACATGTGTAGGATAAATGACGCTGCAGATTATGAAATGTAATACCCGCCTATAGCGAAACATTATGCTTGTCATTTTTGTCAACATTACTGAGTAAGCATAATTAATTGGCAAATAATATTTGACCTATATTCTGCAGACGCTGTGCAATAGGTGAACACTCATCAAAGCAGACAGTATTTAGAATTAAACATTAAAATTTATTGCTGATTCTAAAGACCGAAATCCAAATAATGTATTTATGATAAAGAAGCAGCAATTGGTTTCCCTGTCAATTTGACGCTGAGTTCAATGGATTAAAAATGCATAGCTGGCAATAAATAACACTTCATATTTAGAGCCAAATAATTCGCAGACTGCTATTGAAATACTGGTAAATGTTTAATGTAATTCTTGATAGCGCAAGAAAATATTGAGAATTAAATTCAAAAGTAATCATGCGAAACACTGGGAATCGAATCTATTGTTCATAAGATATATAGCATGGATAACCAGTGCGTAGACCTTCGGTCTAACGTCATTTTTGGTTCTAGATATAAAATAGATGACAAATAATGATAATTTCACTGCATGCTAGCGTACAGCACGGTGTTAACACGAAACAGTTGCAATGTGCATATTTTTAAGATTTTGAATATAAGATTTACAAAGAAATTATGTAACTGTTAAAATTATAGTCAATGTATCAATTTTTTCAAGAGTAAAATTAATTATCTATTTCATTACTTTGATTTCTTTATATGTATAAAATTATCCATTTTCAAAATACATATTTGCACCATAAAAATTGGCTTCTAAATTGTCCTGTCACAATATTTAAATCCAAGCAGTATCAGTTGACCGCCATCAGTAATTTTATCAACTAGTAGCCTCTAGAACATAAAAGTGAGGTCACTCATGATAATATAGATTGCTGCAATTCTTTGAGATATTAATAGATACATTTTGAGATTACAATTCTCGCATATTTATACATTTAGAAAATTATACAAACAATACGCAAAGTGCACACAGAAATACTGATAGTAAATGATAATGCATAGCTAGGCATAATTATACAGAAATATTAATTGGTAAAATATTGATTTGATCCACTTGCATTACTACACTAGAGCTGCGAGAAATGGCCGACACTCAACACTATAAAAGCACGCTATTCTTACATTAACACACAAGTTTATATACCATTTTGATAGTTTATTAAAAACAGTGAAAAAGTGTCAAGCGACTAGATGTTTACATTGACTGATGAGGTAAAGTGGTTTGATAAAATAAGGAATTCAAGGTTAGGGAAAGGAATTATGTCAAAAGTAATATTAATGCAGTTTTTTGTTTAATAAAAGACTTATAGAACAATTTTTTAGTAATGCGCGGACATCAATAATAAATTAGATATACCCTAAAAGAATTTTGATTCAATATGAAAATTTTTTTATTCAAGTAATATTTATGGTGAACGGATAAAACCGTACAGGAAAAAACTGACAGGAAAAAAACGGACAGGAAAAAAGCGGACACGGAAAAAAGCAGACGCAGAAAAAACCACCGCACACAGAGTAGAAAAAGAAGTGTCTCAATACAATTTATTCACAACTCAAAACTTTCAAACAAAGATAGAATGCAAAAAATGAATCTTTCGTCGTTGGACGTTCAGAGTTTCTGAAAATTATTATTTGACGTTATTTGAAATTAAAAATCTGATGCTAACATTTTTTTAAACTGAAAAACTCATGAAACGATACGTATTTTAAATGTGAATACTTCTTTTTCTACTCGTGTCCGGTTTTTTCCGTGTCTGCTATTCTCCGCGTCCGCTTTTTTCCATGTTCGCTTTTTTCCGTGACCAGTTTTTTCCTAGAACCAATATTTAGGTCATAGTTATGCTAATTGAAATGTAAAAGAAATCCTTATAGTTAGACTTACATTTCAAATATACGCGCCAGACATTATATTGTTGTTTTAATGGCTGGTTTCACTCTTAGGCGTCATCATTTCAATAGAGATTTCGTCTTCCTTAGGTATTGGAATAAAACCATTTACAACCTAAAAAAAAAGATAACATTGAGAGTAAAGAGGTTCAAAAGTGTAGAGGCAGTAAAGGTCTGCACGGGCCCGGGCCCGGCCCGTGGGCCGCGTTCGGGCGGGTAGAGACAATTGATATTCAGGCTCAGGCCAGGCTCGGGTAAGGGATTTGTTCTTCAGAAAAATATTTCGGACTATGTTCGGATCATGAGTACTCTTGATAACTAAATACTGTTGATAACAAAAAGGCAATAAATAAAATAATTTATTATGTTTCAAATAGCATTGGACACAATAGATTCTTTTACTTGATAAGTATGGAGACATTTTATATTTTGGTAACCTGAAACCGAGCTCAAAAAATTGTCTTGAAACAATGCTTTGTTCATTTAATCATCACAGATAGTAAGTTTAAATAGTTCGTAAATGAATAAAGTGTGATATTATTCAGTATCTGCTTCCTATTCATTTAAGATAGTCGACTGTCCAATGTGCTGAAAAATTCATTATAAAAAAATACAAAAGATTCATTAAAAATGAGTTTCAACGATATAAAGAAAATGTTGAAAAGTGGTGACTGTGGTGATGTGTGGAAATCATTCCGTGAAATAATAGATTTTTCTACATGTGAAAAAGTTGGGTAGATACGTAAATTAATTTTATGCTTCTATTTTTTTTTTTAAATCGGGTTTTTTTTGGGCCGAGATATATAAATTTAGGCTTCGGGTCGGGCTCGGGTAACAAGTGTGGCATTAAGACTCAGGCTCGGGTCTGCGGTGAACGGGCTCGTGCCTGGTAATTTCATCAAATTTCGGCCCGTGCAGACCTCCAAGAGGCAGGCATATTATAATATCTATAGTCCAGATATCCATGGTGCAACAGCTCTGCTGTCCCAGCGTTCGAGGCAGAGATTAGCTGTTATCTCCTACTCCCGAGAGATCTGATGGACGATGTGCAAAGAGGGTGGCTGCACGTAAAATTATGGTTGATATCGCAATCGGCCGAAGTGAATTGCGAATAAGGGCAGGCAGACTTATCTATTATATAAGTTCTGCCTCTTAATTTTCACATCAGTCAATTCATAAGTGGGAACAGTAGTTTTGCTGACAAGCTCTTTCAGCTTGATACGCCATATTGTAAATTTGGCGGTATACCACAGGATGCTAATCACATCCTATGGGAAAAATCAGTTGATACATCCTCTGGGAATCACATCATATGGGAAACATCAGTTGATAATGCTCATGAGCAAAACCGGTCCTGATCATTATAAACATGTGGAAGTAGTACAAAAAAATTGTGTTTTGTTTTCAAAATATAATGCCTTTCCACCCATAATTGACAGTTAACCCCTTAAAAGTGATCCTATGGGAATGTCCAGAGATGAACAATGAAATAAAAGAGTTACACAGGTAAGTCCGACCGTCATGCCATGTCGGTCACCGAGGCCGAACTATATTACATTTAATAACTTTGCTGTGTTTTAATTTTAATGCAAATGGGCAAGATTGACATATATTTTTATGCATTGGTTTCAAATATCTCATCTTGAAGATTTATTTTAACATTATTTTAAATGGAAAAAAAATCACATGGGCCCCTCCGCCATCTGACTATCATATTTATATATATTTGATTAACTAACACGATGATGTTACTTACTTGCATGGGCTCTACTTGGAGTAATGTAGTTTTATGTACCGCTGTTTCGAGTTTGACAGGTTCCTGATCGGTGGGAACTCCCCCGTGTACTTTAAAGTGAGTCTTCAAAGCAGAGCTCTGACGGAAGGCATGTCCGCATACTGCACACACATAGGGTCTCTCTCCTGTATGTGTCCGTGTGTGAGAGACTAGGTCATTCTTCTGAGCAAAGGCCTTTTCACAATAAATACACCTGAAAGATATTACATGACACCATAATTATTGCTTGTAACAGTATTAAAACATTTGTAAACGAGTAGTCAACATTATCATCTTCAGTTGCGGTGGTCATGAGTTCGAATTCC
Organism: Himalopsyche phryganea; assembly: GCA_022494535.1. NCBI lineage: Eukaryota > Metazoa > Arthropoda > Insecta > Trichoptera > Rhyacophilidae > Himalopsyche > Himalopsyche phryganea. Next base: position 1,746,717 of record JAGVSL010000019.1, on the reverse strand, counting down.
AGTACAGTTTCATAAATTGATTTATGTTCTAAGACATCGGACCTGTGATGCCTAATTTCCCTCTTGATAAGAAAACGGCATAGCGAGAGTGATTAGAGCTAATCACTAATGCTGACCTTCTGAGAAACAAGTAATTCTCAAGGAACAATTTCTGTTGAGATACTCTTCATTAAGAGAACATATGCTACAAAAAAATAGAAACTTTAATCACACGATAATTAACATGGACGCTGCTTGATCTGTTCCCTAATCTCCGAGTTCCTCACAAAGTCAAACCACCTTACCCTCAGTATCCGACGCAAGCATCTATACTCGAAACTCAGTATACGTTTTTTCTGAGTCTCTGCCAGGTGCCATGATTCGCTACCGTAAAGCAGCACAGGTAGAATGCAAGGGTTGAACAAATGACATTTGGTTTTAATCGTGTACAGCTGCGTGTCCCAGACGGTCTGTGTCAAGTTAAATGTGGCTCCGACTATTCCTAATCGGATAGCGAGCTCTCTCTTTGTGTTTCCGTCTTCCGGGATGTGTACACCAAGGTATATGAAGCAGGCACCGCCCTGTTACATCAGTGGTTATGGATAGATGATGGAACTGGCTGGGTCACACGCTGCCAATACCTCCGGAGAGTCTCAATACTGCTTGCCTCTTCTTCCGAGCGGTGGAATTCTGGAGTCCTGGGAGACCATCGGGTACTATCAATAGGATGTACTCGACAAGGCTGACGGACTCTGACATGTCATGAGAGGAAGTAAAGTGATTGGCGGATGACAGGGAATCAGGGCGTCGCATGGTGGCCATATGCTCCACATGGGGAGCAAATATGGTCAAAGAAGAATTAACATGAGGTTTTCAACATAATTTTAATGACTTCAGTGTCATATCTTTGCTGACAAATTCCAATGGACAGGTGTACACCATAATTCTAGCAGAGATATAAAATCTCACCTCTTACATCAAAGGTGTAGAACAGTGGACAAAAATGGCACTTCTTGCCAAATCAAATGATCTTTAATCAACTTCTATCTAAAGTAGATTGCAATGAATTGTGTAACAATAAATTGGAATGACAATTTCAAAGAACAGCAATTAGTCACCTCCCACAGGAAGTAAATTAGAAAATATTTTTTAGACACTTTGCCCACATGACATAAAATTTCTGTGTAAGCAGACTAATATACAAGGTATGTTTTAAAAGATTCCTAGGCAATTTAAACGGATTTTAAAATTTACAGTTATACTGAAAATGGGAGCACTACTTTATCTATAGAGATAACCCGTAACAAAGTTGACCTAACTTGTACACAAGTATATGATTCAATCAATTAACCTTGTTTATTGGGTAATCATAGTCATTAAACAGACACAATGTATATAGTATTTATTTAATATCCATCTCTATGACTGTGTACAGAAGTTCATTTGCTATCATGATGATTAGCTGAATCTGATTTCAACCGTGTCCGCTCCCAGTGCAGTATATGTACTCCTAATGAAGCTTACTAAACAGAAGTTGTACTATGAAAACTATGTTATTCAGTCACTCCACCCCTTTTTTTCGAAGAGAGTAAGGATGAAACGATGGGGTTAGTTCAGGATTAGCATAGTTCTCACTATGCCCCATTTTTAATCATCAAAGGAATGGGAGAGAATTTTTAGACATCACATACATGCAAGCATTTGAACACAAGTCCATTAATACATTCAGTGCCAACGACACGCGACACATGTCGTCGGTAATTAGCAACTACGTGGTAATCGATAGGGCACTAATATCTAGGTGAGTAGTGTAGCAGTGAATGGGTTAATATTAAAAATTGAAAAATGAGTGTTCGTATCCGTAGTCACTGCAACTGACGAAGAAGACGCTGACCATTTGGCTAGAGGGCAGGCTTTTTTACTATCAATACAAGAATAATTTTAAACCTTAGGATATCGAAAATAAATTCAATTACTTGTATGGCTTTTCTCCAGTATGAGTACGCCTGTGGTTTTTGAGTGTGCCGAGGGCGGTGAAACGCATAGGGCAGAAGTCACACTGATAGGGTCTTTCTCCAGTGTGGATCCGTTTATGTTTGACAAGCGAGCTAGATGTTGTGAAGCCTCCACCACAGACGTCACATACAAAGGGATGGGCTCCGCTGTGTTTACGGGTATGCGCCTCCAATTCGCCTTTTGATACGAATCTAAAAAGTTATAACATTAACAAAATGAGAATATCGATAGCTTTTTTTTTAAACAAACCCATATTTAAAAAAACTCTTTCAACTGAAAGCAAGGATTATGCATTAATAAGTTTTCTTTAACCTTTTAGCTCGAGTCCTGATTTATCGGCAAGCCTAGACTGTGCAGAATGCCTTCACAGACCTGATCTATCGTCGCAAACTTTTGTATGTCATATAAAGGTCAATTATATAATTGTAAACATAAAAAAGCATATTTTCTTGTCTTTCATATGATACATTTTCTCTGAGGCTTTTCATCTCAGTCTAAGTGGGCCGATAGATTGGCGCTCTGAGGCTCTGTTTTTATTCCTTTAATATCTACTCGATCGAGTATTTCTAAGTATTTATTAAAACTGTTTTCAATTAAATGCTTGGAGTGCATTTCGCCTCTTTGAGAAACATCTTTAGAAACAATCATTTGATCGAAATCTTCAAAATTTGAATATAAAGGAACAGAGCATTAAAAGAAATCCATTATTAGTAAAGAACATTTTAAATAGGCAGTAATTAATTTTGTAATTAACAGTGTTATTGTATTATTATTTGTGTCTAGCCCTCTCCCTGCATTCAGTTGAAGAAAAAATCACACCCTTCAATTTTGTAATTTAGATAACAATTTGAATAAATGTATACATTATAAATAAATAACTTGCCTATAGACTATTATTATATTGCCTATTAGTCTGAAGATGCCTTTCAAAGAGGCGAAACGCATGTCACAATTAATAACAGTGGTACAAAGTTATAGCGCCGAATCGATTTAAAACATGAAATAATAGCTTACGTTTGATCACAGTGGTTGCATTTGAATGGTTTGTATCCTTGATGACGGCGGACATGTTCCTTAAGGTTGGTGCTTTGGCTGAATCCGCGCCCACAAATGGAGCACAGGAAGGGTTTCTCGCCCGTGTGAGTTCTAATATGATCTTTCAGCGTAGACAGCATATTGAAACCTGAAAATTGAAAAGACAGTACAACATGTTATGTCTATACATCTCTCATTATTCTTTAAGTAAGAAATATTTTGCATGCTACCAACATTTAGGCAAGAGACCCATTTTTAAGTGGTTCACATTCTGATCACTTTGCGTACATGCCAATAAAGCTGGAATTGTAAATTCTTTAGTTGATATTCATTCAAAACCATCTAATTCCTCGAAAAAACGTTATGTGAAAAGAGATTCAGATAGTGTTCCGAAAAGGATGTTGAAATAATATTTGTTTGCAAATCAAAATTAAGTGTTTTTTAGTTACCTTTATCACAAAAATTACATTGATGTTTCTTCAACCCTTTGTGATTATCTTGGTGAATTGCAAAACTGTCTTGTCTGGTGAACGCTTTAGGGCATAATTCACACTTATAGGTTTTCTCCATGGAATGTGTCAACATGTGATTGTCCAAGTGTGCGCGTCTTTTAAATTCCCTGTAAAATAGAATTTCGTTAAGCCAAACATTTAAATTGATTGTTAAATTGATAAACAATTCTACAATGCAAAAGAATGAACTATCGTCTGTTTAAAGTATGCAGTCAATTTAAATGGGAGCCAAATCCAAAGAACTTGAGAAAAATTCTTGTCAATAACTTTATAGAAGTACTTTCATCGGGTCAGGTGGTCGATCAAGTGAATCCATAATAACAAGCACTTGATTTAATTGCTATACGCAATAGTACTTTCAACAATAAATATATATTACATAGTCAACCCCCGATTTACAAAGTAGATGCATTGCGCGATAAACCATGTAAAAAATGATATTCATTCATTATTTTTTCGCTGTCTTCAATTACAATTTTTTTCTTTTTTACTGATTTGGTATCAGTTTTATCATCATCACAAGAAATAATCAATACATTTTCATGTGTAGAACATACTGTTTAGTTATAGATAGTTTTTTATTTAGAAATTACGTGAACAATGAGTTGGCATTTACTTGATTATAATAGGATAAAAATAACAAAGTATTCAGTTTTACAACATTTTATCAGTTTGTTGACAGCTATTACGGCTTCACACCACCGTCAGAACTATTGTTAAGTTAAATTTAACTTAGCTATATGTACTGTTATTATTTATTAAAATATAAAATATTTGGCATATTAACTGTAATTAATATGCCAAATATTTTGAAAATCGGAACATCATACAAGATAAAATCAATGACAATTTTTATGTCACTCATGTCCAAGATCATAAGATAAATTGAAAAAATCTAAATTAGATATTGACCTTACTGGGAATTGATCCCGGATCCACCTGATCGCTAGAACAAAGCTCTTACCAGTAGACCACAGAGGCCGACTAAATATAAGGTTTTAGAAGGGATAGACAATATTATATTACCTCATCTATTCTAACACAACTTTTATTTAAAATTAAAATATTTGATGTATTAATTGTGTTTTCCTTTTCCAAAGACACAATCAGTATGTTAAATATTTTAAATGAAAGTTATGATGAATACACTGGTGAGCAAAATAAATTGGGTCAAGTGCAATGGGTAATTTAGACATAGCTAATATTGAAACTCGATTGATTAAATTTATATTTTTATAAAAAATGCACCGCCAAATATTCACACTGACTGTTTATTTGCCAACCAATTTTCTGCATATTGTCATTTTTTTTTCGCAATTTCATGTGAGTAAAACAAAAATTTATTGTGTCAGAAGGAAAACTTGAATTTATTGAAATAAGCAAATTCTTACTAAATTAATTTTATGATCTATGTGTTGAAATGATTCAAAGATGGTAAGTAAAATTTTCATATTAACAAAGGTATGTATACAAATAGATAGCAATATACTGAACATACTATGGATTCCATAAATTTATTTTCAAAATAAACAAATGACAAAAAAATGAACTTATTTTGCTAAGAGTATTTTATGAGGATAGATTTATGTTATTTTATGAGGATAGATTTATGTTATTTTCACAAGAAAAGCATCTACTGAAATTAATGGTCTGAAAAAGAGAAAAAATCCAATATAATATAATAATTGAAGACGATTCCTACGAATATCTAATATTTATACAGATTCACAACCAGTTTCGGAACAGTTTACCACTCAAGATAAGTTATAGCCATTTTTCATTCAAATTTAAATAATTACTGAGCGAGTTTGGTTCTTTGGAATCAATAAATATTTATCACCATAAATTGTGCACCAAGAGTTCAATTTCAATAGGCATTGGTTATTGAAAATTAACAATAATTTTGCTATCACCCTGCATTGTGATCAGCAATTAATTATTATGAGACAAAACAAACCTTTTACAAATTGAACAAGTGTGGACTTCGGATAGCTGATCTTCGTGTTTCTTGAGATGCAATGCAAGAGTATTTGCTTTTAAAAATTTGCGTTGGCACATAGAGCACGAATAAGGCACACTGGGTTTAGTTTCTGTATCAAAACCATCACAATCTTCTTTTTTAGTAAAGGCATTATCAAAATTTTCAAGTGGTATATCAGAGAGGAGTGATTTTTTCTTAATTACTCTCCTTTTTTTAACTCTGTCATATTCATTGTGATTAAGTCTAGCACTGCGTTGTGATTTGATTTTTTTTGTCGAACTAATGTTTATTTGATGCACTTCTTTCATATGAATTTTGAATAATTTGATAGAAAATGTAATGTTGCATTCACTGCAAGTTTTTTGTTTTGTTTTTGGTTTGAAGATTTCATTTTCCAAGTCGTCACATACGGTAAGACTGTTGTCCGGTTCGATTTTAATATGATCTTCTGGCATCAAAATATCATCTTCAGCTGCAGAACTGTCATGCCTAAAGTTTTCCGCTAATGGTGTATCACTGTCACTGCTTACCTGAAAAATAATTGTATGTTGATTGCATTAAGTATTGTGGGATATTTTTTCACTTTCAAATAACTTTCTTAGGGATGACATCTTGTCTATGTACATTATATTCCTACATGCGAAATCGATTGTCCTGTTTATTAGTTAGAAAACTCCAAAAGAATGAAATTTGTGTTAAATATGCAATTATATATAAAATCTTGTGATCCATCTGATTCGGTACTCAGATAACTCAAAAATGCTAAAGAAGGCAATCTTCTAAAGAATTAAACAAAATGTCAATGTGTGGATCGAAATCAGTGAACATATGTCCACTGATTTCGCGAAAATGGATGTTTAGTGTCCGCTTTTGAAACTATTTACGAACTTAAAGTCCAAAAATCTATATGAAATCGTTGGATCCTGATATTTTTAATGAGTTTTTTGAAAAGATCATCACTTGCACTACCACAAACAATAAAAACCTGAATTCGTGGGATGTGGCGTTTGTCCGACTTTGATACCAAGGTACTCATATATTGATTACAAACTTATCTACGGAAGTCAGGAAACTTTGTCTCTTGAATTTTGAAGATGATACTCTTGAACACAAGAAGTATATTATTCCTTCTAACTTATCTAATAAAGAAAGATGGTTAACTCACCAGTTCTTCCTTGATTTTTTTCTCTCGGACGGATGCTTTTGGTGCTCCTTTTAGACATCTCTTGAAATGTATATTATAACTTCTGTTTGATGTAAATTCTTTGGAACAAATTTCACACGATATTTTGCCTTTTGTTAGCATAAAGCTGTTGGTGGAGTTTCGCTCGGATATGTAAGAAGAGTTTTCACCAACTAGTTCTTCGTGTACCTTAATGTGTGTTTTAAGATCACTACAAGTTGGAAAACTAAAAAAAATAATATTTTCATTATTTCAAGAAATAGTTGACTACAAATGTTGATTATTTATTCAACTGACTATCAAATTTTATAAATGGATATGGGATAAGGTGTGAAAGATATAACAGATGTTTCATAACCATTCCTCATTAAAGATTGTAATAATTGAAGTACACAAAAAATATTATGTTACCGATTATTACAAATAGCACATTGATATGGATGTTCATTTTGCATCTTCAACTCATCTTCCATCATCAATTCTTGTTCTTTCTTTATAAATCCAATATCGTCGATGGACAAAGTGGGGATCTTTTTGAACGCAGCATGAGCTTGCACACATTGTTCTTTGAATAGAAGAGAGGATCGAGCAAGATCTACACATGGATTGCATATTTGGTTTGGATAACCGTCGTGTTCCTCGATCTGCAACAAAAAGAATGCCAAAACTTTATATTATGACATTTATCTTAGAATTGGGTAAGTATTTTCAGCGGTGTCCCAGATTAGGCTAATAGTTTTGGTTTTGCAGCCCAAAAAAACAAAATAAAATAATTGTTTTGATAGTAAAAAAACAGCATGTATATATTATTTAGCATATCTTATATATAATAGTCCAGACCGCTTTGAAGACGTTGTATTATTATAATACATCACATGTAGGTATGAAATTTTCTCATGACCTAAGCATCCGCGGTGTATATAAAATGAAATAGAAAACAGTTACTAGTTTAGTAATATTGATGTGAACCTAGGCTTTGTACAAGTTTTGAGAGCTCATCAGATCAGGGTGCTATATTAGACAAAAGCACCTTAGGTTATATATAGATAAGATTTTCTACAAGGCATTAAAAATTATTCTCATGATCAACAAACAACACGATTGAAGCCAATGGGCGACTATAGAATGATTGTAAGAAATATATCTATTTATAACTCATATTGCCGTCAAAAATATTAGTATTTTAATATTTTGACTGCCATATTAAGAATATATATACATGTACCATCTCATCAACTCCCTCACAAGAATTTTTCGAATGGGTTTAAGAAATTCACTTCATAAAAATTTAAATGACCTAATATTTATGTATAAAGATAATTGCACAGATCTTTCCTAGTAACATCAACCATGGCAATTCAAAAATTCTGTACCTGTTGTTAGCTAACTTATGGCAGAAGTTAAGGAATTATAGATTATTTTGTAACATACAAGTCGATAGTATTATATTTATAATAGGAAATTTAATTTTAGTTAATTTTGCATTTTTTAAACAAACAAGGGCCATTCCCGCAAAATTTATTAACCACCGTAAAGCCTTTTCTGGTATAATTATTTTTTTCCGTCAATATATTCGTTTATTTACACCGTTTCCTTCAAAAACTATTTCAAACTGTACTTATTTCATATATAATCAACAGTATAACTAAAATCGAACACTGCATTGTTTTGTTATGGTTGTTTGTTTATTGGAGGGACGACTGTATCCCTAGGATATCATTTAAAATAATGACAATATCACCTTTATTCCTGTGACGTATTCTATAATTTTGGGAAGAGATTTCTCTGCGTCTTCCGCTTCATAGAATATAGGTTGTAAATTGGGTGACTGCCCCATACAGGTCCTGCAAAGATCTCCGGAGGCCATGTTTGTTGGATCCAGGTTGTATCACTGATAAGCTGACCACCATAAATTAAAATATGAGCTAAGCATTACGCTTCTTCCATATTGCAATCAATTGTATTGGAACGTCATTTTTCAAAAGACGGATTATTCAAACTTAATTGTTGGTAAGTAGAAATTAAGGACATTCGCAAAGGAACGATAAGATGAGCGCGTCGCCGCCTGATATCGGCCACTATATTTCTTCGATTAGGGTTATACTTAAGATATGATTACTTTATGAAACACCTTTGAAATGCTGTTATCGAAATTCTTAATAAAGTACTTGATCGAAAGGCACCGGGAGCCTTCGATCCACATAACTATTTATTTTGTGATTACAGCTAAGCTTACAAACTAGACTGACAAATAACGAAATAACATTCAGTGAAATGAAAGTGTTGCCAGACAAATTAGGGCGCATACATAGAATAAAATATTCTGACTAAATGCAGGAGCCCGTTATTTTTTTTTTCGTTGCGGTTCAGTAAAAAAAAATATCAGTTCATTTACGGTATTTGTTTTCGGTTCAGCTCGTATCAAAATATTATCAAGTTAATGTAAATACACCCACACCGTCCATACCTCTCTTTATACGGCTTTACGCTGAAACTTAAAGTGATCACATACATAATTAAAATGTCAAAGGAGAATATTTCCTATCGTAGAGTAAGGGGCCGATTCTGATGTAGCTAAAATGCAGACAAAATATTTTTTTGCATGCTTAATTGACTTTCTTGCTTAATAGGCTTGCTAACTTTTCTTCAAAACCTACTTAAAAACAAAAAAATCTACCTACTAGTTTTTTTATTCTGGGAGTTATTTTTATATGTATGGGTGTATTTAATCTTGATTTTCCGTTCAAAAGCGTTTGAATTGGGAACTTTGATAGCTAAAATATAATGTGTTCATTGATATTTTTACTATATTAAGTCAGATTTATTTAAGATAGATAATAAATTGCGCATGTAATATGCTTGAAATTTGTATTGTTTGAAAATATTAGAAAAAAACAGTTTTCTCTTGTTAATTATTTACAATTTAGGTCATTTCTCCATAAAATTTTCTAAACCTATCTAGGTAATTCTTATCACATATATCCTGTATCCCTGTATGTAGTAATATCGATACAACAAGATATTCTTGTCTATGATCTTAATCCCATGAGAATAAAAGGTAGTACTGGTAACACCTGTACGTAATGTCATTTGTTGAAATAGAAATGATTCTGACTTAATAAATTTCGACGCAATAAATACATAATCCCTGTAAAAAAAATAATCTTATCGCTTAATCGCCGAATAAGAGTAGTTAAAACATGTCGCTTAGATACTTTTCTGTTCGTTTGTATAAAAATGGTCGATATTTTCTTCAAAAATGTATTTATGTGCGCAAATACAACGTAAACATTTCGGACGACCGTGCATCGAAAACCTCGAATTTAGCTTTGAAGAATTATAATGTTGGAGCTGGCCAATCGGCACCTCGACTGTCAGCTATTCGGAGTGTTGGTGTCCAAGTTGGCCTACAAGCAAGGAAGTTATTTATCGACAATGTCCTCTGTAAGATCAGCCATGGCCTTTCTTCAAATGCTAGGCTCCAAGCAACCAAAAGGTAATCGTATCATTTTTAAAGCATATCCCAGATCTTATTTAGGATTCCTAACAGTTTTAAGAACGGGTTTCTCCTTAATTAAATGTGACGTTTTTACGCAATCATTCCAAGCAATAAGCATCAAGTAATTTTGATGAAATTCTAATAATGAATATATTTTTTAGAGCGCTACACAGAGTGACGTGAGACGTTGCAAAAGTGTAATGCTATTATTAACAAAATAGTTCAACGTTGAATGTTCTTATCAAGATATTCAATATTTGCAATATCTGCCATGACATTAATGTTCAATCTTTGTGATAATCATTTTTTATCAACGGCCGAATATTAGTTAGAATAGGTAAATATGCTACTCCTTTTCTGCCTGAAAAATAACTTAATGCTGCTGAAAGTAATGAAATTCTATAAGAAATTTAATTGTGCATCGGAAATTGTCAAAATATTAAACATTGACAAGAAATACGAAAATAATATCAGTATGAAAAAGTCGCATAATATTTCAAATGGTCGTTCTTAGAACAAACCATAGACATTTTTTAAAAATAACAATGACATCCTCAAAATATTTCGTAATTTCCTTAAACTATCGGTTTCCTTGATTCCAATGTCAATTATTTTGACAATTTCCGGTCGTAAATTTAATTTCATAAAGAATTGCATTGTTTTCAGCAGTATTAAGTAATTTGTCTGGCAGAAAAAGAGTAGCATGTTGTAAAGCATATTTATTTATTTTTTATATCAGTCTCAGGTGCGAGTCCTAAATTTCGTCATCAGGGGCATTTAAGATGTAAGTAAATTTACGATGTGAAATATGATTCAAACATGAATATTGATGGACTTGGCCAGATAACTGAATAGTCTGTACATAGATGAGCCATCAACAGAAAAATTATAAGCTGACATCATAACAATAAGACAACGCTTGCAGACCTGCATTCTCGGTCTTTTTATGATAGGGATTGAATAGAGTCACACGTGCTTATGACAAATGCTCGACAAAAATAATATATTGGGATAAAATTTATGACAGCAATAGCGGCTGAATGGAGTTATATGTACTTCTGAGCGGGATGACAAATGTTTTTCAATAATGATTAAATTGGGATAATATTTGGGACAAAACCATAAGATTTTACTGATAAACTGAGGAAAACAATAGATCGGATAACAGTGAATGCGGGATTATTTAACATTATTCTTATGGGTGTCCGGCTGGGACAATAAAAAATGTACAAAAATGCGGGGAATAAGATTATGGCCATAGATCCTACTGTATTACTTTGATTTGATGTACAATTTACTGAAATATCTAAATATCCTTCCTGCAGATTATTCTATGGAGATGCAGCTCCACTCTTTGCTTTAGTTGGTGTATCTCTAGCAACTGGAAGTGGTATTTTGAGTAGGGATGATGAACTGGAAGGTCTCTGCTGGGAGATCAGGGTATGTATATTTTTGTTACTAATATTTAATTATATATTGATGGTTTATATTGAAAGTTAATCTATTTATAATTATTATTGAGTGATAGATTTAATGAAACTGAGTGGACAGACTGAGTGGAAGGACATCTGCTTCGGTTGCAATGTTGAAACCCAGTATGAAAACTTTCATGAATTGATTTAGGAATTTGTGCTCAAAGGCATGGATGTGTGTGATGTATAAAACCCTACTGTTTCTAAAAATATGACCTAGCGTGAGCGATTAGCTAACTATTATTCCAGTCATAGCTCTATCTTTCTATCATTACTTTTTTCGAAAAAGAGAGTATGAGTGATTGAATAATTTCTTGTTATTTAGTCATTTCGTAGAATAAATTCTGTTGAAATTCTCATTTAGCAGCACATATGCTATACACTGGGAGCAGACAAGGTTGAAAAAAAAGATTCAATTTCGGTTGAAGTTATTTTGTTTGTTATATGTTTGTATAGATTGGTATTGACATATGAATATTGTCTTACTTATATTTATGTTTAGTCTGTTTTTCATATATTTTTCAACAGCTATTGGTTTTTGTTTCAATATCTGTTGGTTACATGCGCACTATATATATATAAATATTGTCATATTTGTGTATCATTGTAGGATGCTGTTTCGAGATTCCAATGGAATTTATTGGCTGATGATGGATCCGAGCCAGTGTTTTCAAAGGAGTCAATAACTTTGAAAAATTTGGAAATTGCTGAACCACTTGCTAAAGGATGTTCGGCTGTTGTACATGCTGCAAGGATAAATGAAAAAACCATATCCAGCATTAGCGAATTTGACCTAAACCATGCTGATACTTCAAATCCTACTGTTAATATGAATTCAGTATCAAATTCTGAAAATGCATCTTCTTCAACATACCAGCCTGAATTAAAACTAGACAACATGATTACAAGGAATAAATCTCTGTCAAACTACCCTCTGGCCTTAAAAATGATGTTCAACTATGAAATTCAAAGCAGTTCCTTAGCTATTTTAAGAGGAATGTATCAAGAAACCATTCCTGCAAGAAGGTTTTTCCATAACGAAGAAAACACAATCTGGGAATCTACGTAAGTAATTCTCCATTTATATTATCTTGCAATGTTTATATAATACACAATAAGGTGCTAGCAAATGATTGATACTACATTGTTTAATGCATTTCCTGTAACTTATTTGCTATATTTTATATTATGTACTATGGTATCAACGCGATTAATGCAACAGTGCGACTGTTGGAGAGTGAAATTTATTTGAATATTGCGCGTAGTAGCAAGTAGACAAACCTGTTTTATACAAGCAATTTAAATTTTGTAATCAATGACAAAATGATTATTTCTCAAAAAGTTTATGGTTGTATTCGTATTTATTTTAGTGATTGAAACTAAAGATTAATTAAATTGCATTCCTTTCATTATATTGTCTGTAATGGCCTTAGTTGATTGGGTTTTCATTGTATCCTGGTGTACAGTCAAGGGCTCGAATCTCTACTTACATTATCTTCACAATAGACACTTTCTTACATACATTTTCAATTTGTTATGAATTTTTATTCAACGTCATGGATGTCTGTAACTTTTGTCTTTGTCAAGAGTAAATAAAACAATTCCAATGGATATGTAGGTGAAACAATTGCTGATCCTCAATCTGATTATTTAGCAATGCAGACTGTGATGAGAAAAAATCACCCGTCTATCGCTTTACTTCCTCCCGTGACATACCAGCATCCTTGAATTCCGCTTATGTTTCTGCTGAATAGATTTATTGCTATTAATCTTTTCCTTTTAACCGACATCTTGTGGGTTGTATAACTCTTAAGTTATCTGAAGCTGCTGGTATTTATGTTCAGACCAATGCAAACCAAATTGCTTTATAATTTGTCAATAATCTCCTGGATGTCCCTGCTAAATTTGTCCATTATGGCAGCATCATTGTCTTATTCCAGGTCACAGATTTCATAAACATCTAAAAAAATATGCTAGTCCACCTTCTGAAATTATTGGTAATTTTAATAGTAATATGTGTAATAGTCTAAATTGATTTCGCGCTAAAATTAATTGCTCGCCGCGCTTGACTCAGATAAGGCCGCTACACATGTAACATCTCACAAAAGAAGTGCTGAAATAGTGTGGTATTTTTTTTCCAAATAAGCTGTATTTCATGTTATAATTAAAACTATTCACTCGAATAAAAAGAAATTATAGATTGCATGTTGTAATAGTCATATTTTGGTGGCATCAGTGTGTCGTGGGTCATTCTCTATCTCCATCGCACATTCTCACTTGTGTATGAGTAAGTAGGATAAAAGAGCAAACACCAACATTCCAATATACCTCGCTCACCTCCTTCACTTGACATGTGATTAAGTGAGAAAGAGAAAAATTCACAGCTTGGCCTAGTGGGTGGCGATGAAATCTATCCTTCTTTTTCAGGTTAGAGGATTAATGAACTGGAATAAATAAAAAAAATGTACCGTTAATCTATCTATAATATGTGATGAGCAAATCCATTTTTGCATTTTTTATTTTGTCTAACTACATGTTTTTAACAATTTATCTATTGAATGATTATAGATTCGGCATTGGTAAGGTGAACCTTTCTCCTCATCCTAACGTAGTTGCTATGTATAGCGTATTTGCTGATTACATGCCTAAATTGAGTGGATCAATGCAAATGTATCCGGATGCCTTGCCGAGGAGTTTCAATCCTGAGGGTTCAGGAAGGAATATGACACTTTTTTTGCTCATGAAAAGGTTATTACACTTTTTGCTTAGCTATTGAATAATATTGATTTTGGAAACAATAGAATTTATTCAAATGTAGCCACATTAGTGTCACTTTTAATATATTAATCAATTTAGATTGTTACCACAGTAAACTTCCGATTATCCTGGTGAGGGCATAGTCCAAACTATTAATTTTAATTTAAAATACAGTAACATGTTTCAAACTCAGTTTAGTATTTTTACGTAATATTTTTAATAAAATCTGTAAATTTTTATTGTTATTAAGAATCTCTTAATTATATTCTAATATAAGTACTTGTTTACCAATATATTTGAATTCCTATTTGTCATAGAATTTAAGTCCTACAATGCAAGATTTTTTTATTTTGACAAATTAAATGATTGGATAAAATAACAAAGTTTTTAGTTCTACAAATTTTTTATCAGGTAGTTGATAGGTATTTCGGCTTTACGCCATCGTCAGAACTATACTATGTCAGTACTTCAGACGATGGCGTAAAGCCGAAATAGCTATCAACTACCTGATAAAAATTTGTAGAACTAAATACTTTGTTATTTTATCCTATTATAATGGAGTTCTACCAAGTAAATTCCAATTCAATCAACAAATTAAATGTTTTACTATTCAAGAGGTGGTGTAAATTAAAGGAAAAATCACTATTTTAAATACTTGATCGTTATGTTAATTTATGTTTCTTCTTCAGATATCATTATTCCTTAGCTGAATATATACACAGGCATCCACCAGCTCAACGCGATTCGGTTTTGCTAATTACTCAGCTGCTGGAAGGAATAACACATTTGAATAGACATGGAGTCGCTCACAGGTACTTATAGTTGATTTGAACTATCTATATATCTATTTTTCATTGATGTGGAATCAGTCCACGCTAGACATGCATTGTTTGCGAACGAACGAATCCAAACGACCTAATCTTTGAAGTGAATGAGTCACGGAACAGTGTCACACCTCAAAAAAACCATTCAAATGAATGTCATCATTCATTAGACATGCGTAGTTCGTGAACGAACTATAATATATCACCTCACTTATATTATGTTTTGTAATGTATTTTCACGACAATAGCAATAAAGTCTGCATGTTTTTTACTCCTCCGACTCAAGGAGCCGTCTTGGCGCATTCCTTTTTGTTGGCTTTATCAAACTTTTTGCAGTAAACACAGCACCCTCACCCAAAACGAGCTGTTTATCTTTGTATTAAGTCCAAAAGAGCATCTTGTGTATGTGATAACTAAAAAAATGCATTTTTTATATAGGTATTTATATTTCAATACACAATATCTCTTTTGTTATTAAGATTATTGGTTTTAATTTAAATTATTATTGATTTGACTGAAAACATTAGATTAGATGTTGAATATATATTTATACATTTGGCAAAATGAGGAGCAGCCAACAAAATAGTTAGTTAACATTGATTTAATAAGGCTACACGAATAAATGAATCTTTCCAAATGAATCGCCACTAATTGACTCGTTTCCCATGCCTAGTCCACACATTGCACGACAGTGCTAAAAATTTACTACAATATATTTGAATTTAATAATTTTAAAGATATCTGGAATAATTTACATCATCTTAAAAAACATAATTTGGACCTGTAGGCAACGGGTCAGCATCGTCTTGTTTTGTGCAGTCTTGATGGGCTTGAACCTGTCCTGTCCTATCCCCATTCCTCTATCTCCACTCTCCTCAAAAAAGTATGGTAGAAGTTCTGAATAATAAGCAGTTCTCGTAAAACAACTTCTGTTGAGATAAGCTCCATTGGTAGTCTATATGTACGTTGGGAACAATGTTAGCAATTTTATAACATTTGGGTGTTTTAAATTCTATCATATGTTTTCAGGGACCTGAAATCTGACAATATTTTAGTGGATAGAGTATTTGCTGAAGATGACAGTACCGTTCCCGTTTTAGTTATAACTGATTTTGGATGCTGCCTTGCTGATAGTTTGAACGGACTGAAAATTCCTTATAAAACAGATCTTATTGACAAAGGTAAGAATATTGATTGTATGTATGTTATGTAGTTATAGATCCAGCAATATAAGCTTGTGAAACCTTCAAATGAAATCGGAAGAATTGATACTGTTTAGTTTATTACCAGTGTTTTGTCAAAAGGGTGAATTAACCAACAATATATTCATTAAAAGCCATTGCAAAAAGCACATCTCTCCAAAGAGTGACAACTCAAAAATTCTATCTTTAGCATTTAAGATAACTAATATAATCACATATTATTATTTGTTGTCACATTATTCATAACCAGATTACTGTAGTGGCGATATTGTTTTGGAATTGTATGCTACAATTACCGTCAATTTGGGTAAGTTTGCCCATCGGTCTAAGATTAGCCCACTTCATGGAAAAGGTGCTGTTATAATACCATGATAATACTAATGCCATGTGAATATTTTTTAGCTAAGCAAAGGTATTGAGTAGCCCCTGATGGTAAAGATATGAATTAGTCTGCAACATAATTTGTTTTATTGTTGAATGTGTAGGCTGTCAGCTGGAATAATAAAACACAATTTAAAAACTTTTCTTGAAATAAATTGGATTAGCTATATTTTCAATTTGTATTACCAATCTGTAAATCAAGTGCTGTATATTTTTTCCCACCTCAATTATGTACAGAATATAAGAAAGCATAAAGAAAAGTCGCCAAGATTTTAAAATCACTGAATTTATAGTAATTTCAGTGATTGACAGTGATGAGGGCCAAAGTTACCCGATTTGGATGAAAATTTTGCCCACCTTGTTTTATCTATATTTATATATCGATTATGACAATAAATCTATTTATGTTGATTACATTTCATCTTAAGACATTAGTTCATTTCTATGTTGTACAATACCACACATAAATGCAATGTCGAACCATAAAAATACAAAAACCCTCACAACTGGGCCAAAATTACCCAGATTAACCATACTGCAATAAATGAGTGATGCAATAATTATATGCTCATAATTTAATTTCGTTAAATTGTCCATTCCATGCATACACTAAATCCAATTCCACAAATTTTATTTTAAAAGTCATGATTCTATTTCATAACAATTTATCATATTATTCACATCTTTGAAAAGGTGTTGGTTATTTTTTTCATGTTATAACAATTAAAACCCTTTATTTTTCAAGGTGGAAACATGGCTCTTATGGCTCCAGAAATTATATTGCAGACACCAGGCAACTTTTCGTACTTAAATTATACCAAGTCAGATCTCTGGGCTGCCGGTGCTATTTCATATGAAATTTTTGGATGCCAAAATCCGTTCTACAAAGGTGATAAACGAAATCAAGACAAACAAGGTAATAACAAATGATTTTTTAATGTTATCAATGCCATAATGTGCAATAGTACAATACATAATTGTTGTATTCATTTGATGTATTTTATCATTGTAGGTCCTGCTCTGCGTAATATTGATTATGATGAAAGTCAGTTACCAAATATGGGTGATAAAGCACCAAAGCTAATAATGAACTTGGTCAAAAATTTACTTAGCAGAAATCCAAATTCGGTAATGAAATAATACTTTGCTACTTTTAATTTACGCTATACATCATTTTATTTTCGTGGAGCATTTTCTTGAATATATATTGAATGTAATAATAATTTTATTTTTAGCGCCTATCGGCTGAAGTAGCTGCAAATGTTTGCCAGTTATTCCTTTGGGCTCCTTCTTCTTGGATTAAATCAGAACAGATACCTGGTAGTCAGGAGGTAAAAAATTATTATTGTTACATAATATCGACACTCCCTACGTATAATCACGTAAGTGCCGTGTACATACGTGGTTATACATCTTTTGCATTTTCCTGGTCTACGCACTCAGTTCTATAGGTAGGCATAAAAAAACATTGGGAAGAGTACCTACTTCATTGTTTTTTCGTAAACTATAAACACATAACTAGCAACTTACACGAAAGCCCACCTAAAATCGAAGTCCAATGTCGTATTTGTAATATTTCAAAAACTATAAACTTTTCAGCAAAACTTTATATGAAATAATAAACCAGACTTCAAATAATAGCACTATCCTAATTTTAAAGAAGATAGATGCAGTCGTTACTTTGTAACTGAGTTTTGAATCTTTGAGACGCTCTCCTGCAAAATGTCATGTTTGCAGATATAGGATTATACATATGTAGTGTCAATATGATAACTAGTTTATTAGTTAACTATCCTTTCCTATTAAATGACGATACATCTTATCTTTATATATCGACAGTGTTTTAGTCAATTGATGTAACCCTTAAAATTGAAATTGTTCAGGAGAGAGTAAAAACTGTTTTTATCAAAAACATTATATAGTGAGTTGCGTTATGAATCTTTGAAATTCTCTTGTAAATTCTCATGTTTGTAGATACGGGATTTTACATAATGAGTGTCGATCCAATCATTAACTCATTTTCGTATTTTTTGAGTGTTACATCAATTAGCCAAAACACCGTCAATATATTGAGCGACTACATTATGGTGGAGTCCATACGCTCGATTTTGGATATTGTCATAATTTATGTGGTATTTATAATATTACTGATTTTATTCTGCTGTACTACAACTAGGGATTGCAATCCTGGGGTCCTGTCTATTTTTCTTGTCCTGAATTCCATTATTGAAAACCTGATTGCAACATTTTTGGAATTCGACTTTACCTTCTAAGGAAGAAGTCAGTATCGTTACATTGTAGCGCTTCTAAAAGTATTGTTTTGTTTTCAAGTTCTTACGAAAGTAAAAGTTACTAAAAAAGTTGTTAAAATTTAAATATTGTTGAGATATTGTTTGTTGTTGACACCATCAAATATATTTATATACCCACTGTTATTTTCAAATTTAATTGTTAATAATTCAAATGTTTTTGTTTTATTGTTATAAAATTCTGTAATTTTTTTTATTATTTTAGATTCTTCAATGGCTGCTTTGCCTTACAACAAAAGTGCTGTGTGAAGGTCGCCTATCAAATGATCATTTGATGTCAATGGGAGATGGAAGTTCTCTTCCACAGAAAATTACTTCACGATTTATACCGCAAACTAAGACTGGAAAAGAGCTCATTACAAAAAAATCTGTCAGGCGAACTCATCCTGAATATATACTTATCTCAAGTTTTCTCTCTAGAGCACGTTTGTCTCAAGTCAAACAGGCTATTAGTTGGATTCAAAATAACAACATTTAAATGATTTCATTAATAAATATGTGCAAGGCAATTTATAGAAGCTTGAAAAAATTAGCTATCTTAAGAAATTACCATAAAATACCTTAACTATTATAGTACCCTTGTGATTTGCAATATCAGCATGTCTAATTAAATTCTGTAGTCATGCAAATGTCACAGATGTATTTATTATACGACAGTTTTAATATCTTTGAAATATGACAAAAAAGTGATCTTTTGGTGGAAGATTCTGCTAGTGCTTATATTAATTTATTTATAGTAATAATATATTAAAAGTGTTATTCAGTCACTACAAATTTTATTTTTAAATATAAATGCTTACTTTATAGAATTTACTTAGTTTTACGTCAACTATAGAACTGAGTTAATTTATGTATTTTTGGTTCTGATATATATTTTTCTATTTAGCATTATTAATTTAAATAAAGTTATATTATGCTATAAACAAGTTGTTTCATTTTTGCTTCCTCCCAGGTTATGTCAGTATACTTTAGTTCCACCTATTTCATCTTATGGATGGTATTAGACAATCTTATAGGATCCCAGAATTATTGCGGAAGATCCAACTCCCCATTCCTGGAGAAAGGAATGAGGGAGGAGGGTTGATGGAATAAAATATTATCTCGTGAAATGTATGAGAAAACTAAATAATTAATGCGTTGGTATTATTGAGAAACTAATTTAATATTGTATTTATTTGTTGGTATCTGGTATTGTTCAATCAAGGCGGCTGATCCACATTACTGATCAAGAGTTAAAATTATCTTCACACATGGGGAGTACAATGAAGAATAACCATGATTTTAAGGCGAGCTAGTCACCATTAATTGATTCATTTACCATGCGTAGATTATGCACATATTTGTATTGTGTATATATCATATATGTTAGGAAATAAGTCCATTGTATATTAGTAAATTTTGGTTACTGCAACTGTTAGCTCAAACTGAAATCAATATCCTTGGTATCTTATTATTGATTTTTCAGTTCTGATCCACTTTAACGGCGTCAATTATACACTGTACACAAATGTGGTACAGACCTACCGTAGACGATGATGATAATTTTCAATAGACAAGCAAATAGATGTGTAAGCCCTCTTTACGGCATTGAAACTAAAATAAATATATATTTTATAGTTAATTAAAAACAAAAATACTTATATTATAACAGATGATAAAAAGCTTATTTTATTAAGCAAGGAAATTTATTAAATAAACATAATAATATTCACCTAATTCGACAAAAAATTATGTTTGAAAGTCTTGATTTGTTGAGATAGGGTAGTGTTAGAAAATTAAGGAACTTTCAGACTAAATCAATAGTGGTGAGGGTCTACCCTGGATCTCATTATTTTTTTGGAATCTCAATTTTCTACCAAATTTAACTGCTTGTGGGTATAATCATTATATATTTTACAACAATATGTTCTTTCCGCATCATATTATTTATTAACTCAGTGTTTACTTTGTAATGTAGGTATATGGAACCAATCAATATTGAAGATTTAAGCGTTAAAAGATCGATTTAAGTACAATATAATTTTAAAAATTGGATAAATTCTTTATTAATGCTGGTTGAAATAAGAAAATTAGTCTTTTTAAATAATTATGCTATAATATGTGATTTTTTAAGTTTTTAGTAGGTGTTTTCCAATTATATTACACATCAAAACATCTTTTTTAGTTCAAAGTCATAAAATATGAAGTAATAATGAATCATTATTTTTTTGGTTTAGTCGTCAGCCACTAGCATTGCCAGATAGATCAGCTGTTACATTCATGCCCCAATATTCAAATGCGTGTGACCTGGATGTATGATTATGGCTGATTGTTGGCGGGCATATGCTAACATTGATGCTAGGTAGCGATTTTAGCCATCAAACTGTAAATCAGCGGTACAATTTTGTGAATCCCTCGATACTTGCTAACAGTGGAATGGCTATGGGGATTTACAAAGTTGGATAACAAGAAAAGACGTGGCACCGACATAATTCTTTTCGACTCATACTTAGCCATGTTCATGTGAACGAAAAAGATGGGCGACCGACATCATTCAACGCAATTCTCACATTCTATCTACTTGCATTATAAGGCAAATAGTTTTATTGTACTTGCAGCACTAAATTACATGAGTTTCTTTAGTAAGAAACAGTTCACGTGTATATATATATATTAGAGGTCTGTACGGGACTGGGCTTGGCCAGCGGACCTTTATTCGGGTGGGTAAAGACAATTCAGATTTGGGCTCGAGTAAGGAATTCAAATTTAAGAAAAACATTTCGTACTATTTTTGGGTCATGAGTCAGCCATAGCCAAGCAATAGTTTTCATAAGTTAAATAATTTGTTTCACATGTGCTATGAATATCGTTGGAAATATGGAATCAATAACATATATTATTTGAAAAGTATAAACGAATTACTATATTAAAAAATAAATCGGGCTTTTTACGGGCTGAGAAAAATAAATCTGAGCTTCAGGTCGGGTTCAGGTAACAAGTGTGATATTGAGACTCGGGCTCGGGCCGGGCCTGAAGATGACGGGCTCGGACCGGATAATTTTATGAAATTTCGATCCGTGCAGATCTCTAATATATATATATTTACTATTTCCGCTCCCAACGTGGAGCATATGGCCTCCCAATGGAAGTGTCTCAAATGAAGTTTTCTACGAGAACTGCAGTTGCTCAGTTACTCAACCTCTCTTTATTTGAAGAGAGTAGAGATAGAAGGATAGAGCTAGGGCAAAACTAGTGGTTAGCTAATCGCTCTCACTGCGCCCTGTTTTTTAGGATGGGATGGGTGGGAAGGAATTTTAGACATCACAAACATTCATGACAATGAATAGAAATCCATAAATCAATTGGAAAATCAATTTATGAAACTGTCCGTACCGAGACTTAAACCCGAGACATCGGAACTGTAGTTAACGTCGTTAACCAAGCAGCTAACAAGTGTTACAAAAGACCTGGAAAATTGGAAATAAACTGTTAAATATGATATTTTTGATTGTTTTTCAACATATTGTGTCCAGGTGCACATATCCATATGTGTTTAACACCGAGTTTAACTTCACACATACAAACAGGAGCATTTCCGTCAATATTTTGTGTTAGCTTCAAGTATACATAAATGTCATACGTATTCCGATATTGAATAAAGAGTACTTGTTAGATTTACGAACATATTGGTAAGCCGCTGTGACAAAACACGAATCGCCTTAGCGCGCATGCGCTGTATATATGCAGTTTTGCCACTAATTTCAAATAATTTGACCCAAGACCTTAGAGAACTCTATACTTTCGCATTACGATTGTTTTTGGCTTTGACTGACTGACACCATGAATTTTAAAACACTATTGCATGAAGTCTGGTGAAGGCGATGAAACCGCTGTTGAGTTTTTACAAAATTATAACATAATACCACGGACATTAGATAATATCACGAAAATGATATAATATTAACAAGGATCTCATCAAAAGGATCACGTCCACTTAATCCCGTCCGCCACATGAATTCAGCTAGATAAGAGTCGAGGAAGTTTCTTTTGTTTCCCCATTTAGGATAACCCCACATGCGCTCTACCTGCTGTGTATTGGCGAGTGTAATTGGATCGACAAAGTTGTACCAGTGGTTCACCATTTGGTGTTCAAAACCATTCATTTTAATTTTATTATAAGCTCGCCAACAATCCGATATGATCAGTGTTCCTATCCTCACCTTCTCCATTATTATGGGCATAAGCGTCTATGCCGATCATTTGCTTTATTCGCCAAGTGCAGACTTCCCTCAGGTAATGATTCCATGTTACAACTGACGGCTGTGACATGTTCAACTCGGCTGCGCAAAATTTGACAATCGTTAATTCGCGAGACCAGCAATATACAAAATGTACCATTGTGTCAATTGGATGCCTGGAATTTTCCAACTATCGTCTTTCTGGAGCATCTCCATGAGGGCGCATTTGCAAAATGTAAGCTCATTTCGTGTCCATCGGCACACATTCGTGTCCATATTATGCTGCAATTTTATAGAAATTCAACGGCAGTTTCATCGCTGGAGACTTAACGTAACAGTTTTTTCAAATTCATGGTGGAATAATAGAAGTCTAACGCCTTACGACAAATTTTTGAGAGGCAAATAAGCATATACAGCGCATGTGCGCCGAAAATTCGTGTTTTGTCACAGCGGTTTACCAATGCGTTCGAATATCTAACAAGTACCGAATAAAGTTCTTTACTTCCATCCATACTTTCTCTATTCTTCCATCTATATCACCAAACTAATAACTTACCATAATTGGGGATACAATATGTGCATACGTCAAAAATACAACGCTTTTAAAATACTTGTTATCGAATGTTAAAAATGTTATACAGTTATCATTAATATTAAAATTGTTTTTTCTCAAATTTCTCATGCAAGTTTATTCCCGGATTTTAAAAACTTAGTTTTTTCCAGGCCTCGCATCACTACGTGTATATATAACGCGATTCTCGCAGTCTTAGCCCAGTTCTAACTTTTTGTTTTACAATGCATATGTTAAAATTGCATTCACAACATTATTTTCTGTGTTTTATTTATTTAAAAACAGAGGATCAGTGGGTCAATTTTCAATAATATTGTGGTTGATGTTTGGCATCTACAATATAAGATTTGAAAAGTGCGCTCTTATGTGTTGAAATGTATCCGTGCCATTTTTGGTTGCACCTGCTTTACTTGCACAAATGAAAGTGACGCCGTGAAAATGGACCATAATATAAAAATGTTTAGTCTAGGCCACGAAAATTAGTAGCACCTCCTAGTATTCCCGTGACTTATTTGATATTTAATAAAAACTCAATGTCAAACATCCATGTAGAAAACCACTGGAATTGATTTAATTTAACATGTATTTTCAATAGATTCTGCGGTAACTTTTTTTAATATAAAATTAAATTAAAAATTGATAACTCAGTTATTCTACTTGGTTCAACCAAGTGGAATAACTAAGTTAATATTAATTTAACATTACTGATTTTTTTAAACGAAAAGTTTTTTTTATACTGTCAACACAGTGATGTGCTTTGGCGCGTATTGTTATATTCAGTCTAATTAACGCTCTCCACTGTTGAAGTTGTTCAAAATAATAGCTTGTCGTGAATTGTTCAAATAAATTCATTATATCAAAAGATTAAATCACATTTTCATAGTTTCTTTCTCATCCCAATACAACTAAGTTATCAGTGCTCTTCAGTGAAATACGATTTTGATCTGACCGTCAGTTGTTTTCAGGTAAAAAATATAATATATCCCATTGCTATAATATTTTATATGACAAGTTTTAATATTATTGTCACTGATTAATCAATCGTGTATTGACTTGAAGGTTTCGTAGGTATATATAGGTGGTACCCACTATTTATTTTGTGATCTGTTTTTGAAATGGAAATTAATCGTGTTTGATACATTATATCATGAAACAATTTAGATTTATTAAAATATGAAAAAATTTGAAGCGGCACATAAAATACTGCATTGACAGAAAGAAGCAAGGAATTTATTTAAATGTTTTAAGATTTCTGTTTCATTGGAAGCAAGACAAAACTTTTTTTTCGATAGATTCGACGGTACATAACTTTGTGGAAATTCATTTTTAATACAAAATGACAGTTGTAAAATTGTTATTACACTGGCTGTGTTACAAATGTGATAAGTGTTTTGATTCTTTAAGAATTATCTTCAGACTAACTATATTGCAAGGTTTTTTATTTCTAAGGTTTACAATGATTCTAATTCTCAACTAAGTAAAGTCAACAAGTTTAATTTTGTATTAAAGACAAGACTTCCTTTTAAAAATAGCCCCTGAGCTTTAAAATGTATTCATGATCTGACAAAACGTTAATTATTTAAAATATTTGAAAATCAGTGGCGATCTCCTTTGAATCATCTCGCAATCTCTCGGTACAATGCGATGTAAAGATATTGAAATTGGAAATCTAAAAAACAACAGTCGCAACTTTTTTCAGGCCGCCGCATGCCTTTCTATAAAATTTTATATGTTGGCTTATAAATTATACTGCCGGAACTGTAGTCTAGTGGTCAACGTTCATGGGTGTCCGTCGTCTCCGGTTGCGTAGTCCATGTTTCGTATATTGATTTTTAATCGATTTATCGATTTGTATTCAAATGTAAGGATGTATGTCATGTTGAAATTTTCTCCCACTTACCTGATTATGAAGACTTAGCGAGAGCGATTAGTCAAATGTTAGTGCTTTCTCTAGCCCCAAAAGAAGAAACATTGACTGCTAAAAACAGTGTCCGTAAAACAACTTCTGTTGTGATATTCCTTTAGAAATCCATATATTTCACATTGGGAGCAGAAACGATTTAAAAAAATAAAATATGCTATATTCATAGATTTTATTATCGTAGTACGGATAAATAAGAATTAAATATTACAATATACTTATGTTTAAATGGAATAAAAGGATATAATATATCGCATATGTTTTGGCCAATTGATGTAACCCAATGGTGGCCGGGTCAAATTTTTAAACCAAAAACCACTGTAAAATGATGTTTCCCTCTAAAGAGTGGACAACTTATTTTTCTAATTTGCATCATTTGGCCGAGACCTGGTCTGTCGTCTTTAAAATGAGATCCAATCATTAACACTTTTTCGTATTTTTTGAGGGTTACATGAATTGGCCAAAAAACTGTCGATTATGATAATATAATATATTGAAGGTTACACAAAAATCAATGTCAGCATACCTATAACCAAATGAATATTTACGCTGATTATTTAATTCACGTCCTGCTGAAATGGTACGAAATATGAGTGGAGTAGGTTGGGTTAGATTATCACGTATACACAAAATAAATAAAGAGAGAATTTTAGAGGAGAATACGTAACGACCGGAAATGCATTTTTCCAATGTAAAAAAATCGAATCCCCCGAGTTGATCTTTTATATAATTTAAGATTTGGCGAGTTAGCAATAAGATATTATGCAGAATAGTTCGATCTAAAATTTCATCAATAATTAGCAGTTTCAATAAATGTTCTGATTATGAACTGGTTTGGAATGTAATATTTGTATGCGACGCGTAAGGGTACGCAAAGTATCGAATTACTCCTTTGAGTAACTACTGTGGCATTTCGACGATATTTCACTAACGCTTTGGGTGTTTTACTCCTGAGTAATATTCTTATAAGATTTTTTAATTTATATATTTTACTATCAGTTTATTTTTAAATATACTGCAATTTAAAAGTGAGTCTTATAAAAATGTTATGACATTATCAATATATATCAAAGGTTTCAAAATTTTTGGGGGTTCGCGAAACGAAATACAGTGGCTACTAAATCCACCGTTTTTGAAGGGACCGGTTGAAGTTAACGATAAACACGCGAGAACAATTAATGGAGCAGGGAAATTTTTTATTTCCTAATAATTTAATATAAAAAATGTATTATAAATACTCGTACAAAATGTTAATTATTTTGGATTTCAAAAACGAAATTATATTTTTTAAAAGCACTGTTTGTTCACCTGATCGTCTATGATACATTGTGTGAATAAATGCAACTTTCCACAAAATCAGGAGACATCGATAGGCTGGCAAGGTAAAACATTTATTTCCTCAAGAATAATGTAATAAGTATATTTAATATCCCTTTCGTATAACGTTATCGTCAATACTATTACCTAATGAACTAGTTTATTGATCAAAATTCTAGTTCTAACGAATAAACGGTAATTTAATCAATAAATTGATTGTTTTTAATACGGCAACTTGTGGGATTAATTCCGAAATTGACCAACAAACCGACTCCGACTCAGATTACTACTAAAAAAAGTCTAATTTTGTCTGGTTTTTTCCTACCTTTCCTATTTATGTGTAATTGGTCTTCAAATTAAACACCAACCAACTAATCCGACAAATAGCCAAATTATACATGTATTTTAAATGTGTAATGAAGGACAAGATGTTATAGGCATACATAAAAATTAAACAAGTACATTAATACAGTAGAAACGCAAACACTTACGATATAGAAAAAATAGTCGGAGTCGCTCGTTTTTTACAACTCCGACTCCGGCCAAAACAGTGTGACTCTATGACTCCGCAGTCTTGGAAAGAATATAAAAAGCGGTCATTGTTTTTGTATCCGGGTGGTCCCGTCACATGCATATATGAGCGAGCGAAAAAGTAAGACGCAGGCACGTTCAGCCTCTATTTACTTTGCAAAAGAAAACTTTAATTCGAAAACAATACGACAAACTTGATAAAAATCTACGCGGGAAGGGAACAAGAATGATCAAAGCTATATTTTTGGCGATTTAGTATTAGGATTTTTCTGGACTTGGCTATATGTAGAATACATTCCCGAAAACCAAAAGTACCAACCACCTGCAGTGAGAGTTTTTAACGAGAAATTCTTACGAGAAAAGTAGAGGTGAATGTTTCGGGTTGTTAGAATATTTATTTTTTCGATTTTTAATCAAGCCGAAGATTATCGTCTGAATAAAACACACAGGGTAATAAATTTTAATATTTTAAAAGCAACAATAAGTAGTACAAAAATAATAAGTAAATAAATAAAGTAATCAATAGCAGTTAACTGTAAAATATACAAAGTGGTGGTGCAGAAATTAATTTCAATTATTTATTGATCGAATGGTGAGGTGCAGGGAGAGTAAACGTTTTCTCCTAAAGGGTTCGTAAGAGGTCGAGTTATAATAAATAATTAATTTCATTAGGAATACAAATTAGTTGCAATTTTTTTTAATTGTGGAAGTTAAACTTATCTGTATGATATAATGTACTGAGGGGATTATTTAACTTAATTTACTGCTCAATGGGAAACGTAAATAATTTTCAGGTATTAAAAAAAAAACATATCACTTTTTTTTTAAAAACATTAAATATTTTATTTAACTTTCAGTTGATATCAGGGCTGCGAAGTTTGAGTTGGAGTCGTGGAGTCGCGCTGTTTTGGGCGGAGTCGGAGTTGTAAAAAAACGAGTGACTCCAACTACTTTATCTATAAAGTACATTTTTGCATTACTGCGTGTATTAATGTACTTGTTTCATTTTAATTTATGCATATATGGGTCGGTTAGTGTTTAATTTTAAGACCAATTACACATAATTAGGAAAGGTAGGAAAAAATCGGACAAAATTAGACTTTTTTTTGTCGTAATCTGAGTCGGAGTCGGAGTCACGTTATTTTTGGGCGCCTCTACACCCCTGTTTGACATACGAGACATATTTTATACTTATAAGCCTTTCCCTTTCCATGCGTTTTAGATTTTATAGTTTCAGCTGAAAGTAGCAGTATGAGCTCAAAGTGATTCCATATTGAAGCAAGAGTGTTATCTTATTTTATATTTAAAATTAGTTTCCCACGTTGTATCGTGACAAATATGTTATCTAACAATGTATTAGGTAACAATAATTATTTATCTGTGATGAGATATTTCTTCTTAGAATTCATCTGATATTTGATGATCGAATAAACGGAAGCATCTTACTTGATTTATATGGAATAGTAAGAAACAAGACCGCGCACAGCAGCACAAGGCGCAAGCATACATGACACATTCCACCATTTGACACTCGATGACGTTTCATTCCATTGTGTTTCCATAAATGGTATTCAAATATTTTTTGATGGCATTATTTTTAAATTTAGAATACGATAATAACTAGAGTGACTGCTATAGTAATTGGACACGTAGGGAAGTACTTTCCTTTAACAATGTATGACTCAAAAAAAATAAGTATGTAGAAAACATGTAAGGTATGTAGAGATGAGGGATTTAATGAGCTTCAAGGAAATGAACTCAACAGTAATAAAAACAAAAAGTTTTTTTAGATATTTGTATTAGACTGAAAAATATGGAAAAACATAGTAATTGGACACATTTACTTTTTAGGTTAGTTGTACCACTATTTAAATCTCAATTAATATTGACAGCTTTTAGTCTCTCGCGCTTTCCTGAGAAGTTTCGTTAAGAAATTCACGAAACTTTTATAAAGCAAGTGTTACTAAAAATATCACTGTTAACGGATCTGTTAACACAAACACGTTTTTTCGCGATTTTGACCTGACATCACATACGAATGAAGTTTTCTCAGTATTGTCATCTAGTAGTGGATAATTAAAGCTGCAGTTCACCTCAAATTATCAACATTGAACGGTTTGGAAAAAAATGTTAATTAATTTTCTAATAAAGATAAGTAAATGAATAGCATAAATTTTAATAAACATAAACGCTATAGTCTCATATTTTATTTTTCGACTTTTGACATGTAAGCTTAGTATATTGACGATAGGTATTTATATGTGCGAAAAATTAACAGACTATATTGATTGAACTGGAAATGGACAAAGAATGGGAAAAA
The DNA here is from genome assembly GCA_022494535.1 of Himalopsyche phryganea. Classification (NCBI taxonomy): domain Eukaryota; kingdom Metazoa; phylum Arthropoda; class Insecta; order Trichoptera; family Rhyacophilidae; genus Himalopsyche; species Himalopsyche phryganea. The sequence continues at coordinate 1,716,690 of JAGVSL010000019.1, read as the reverse complement.
ATGCTACAACTAGCTACAAAAGACGGCACCACTATCAGTAGGATCAGTGAGCCCCGTCGGTCATCTAGCCAAGCTGGATGCATCTAGGGCAATTTACAAAGCATTCAAAAAGTTCACGGCATCCAACGGAACTGAATTCATAAAAGCTCTTTCATAAACTCTCCTTTTTATTTAAATGTTTGCACACTACAGTGCATGCCACCAAATCTTGAAGAGTTTATCTTCGGATATACTTGAAAAAAAATGAGACACGAATAGCGTTTCTACGTTGCGGAATACATCGCGTAAGAAGAATGTGAAACTGTAGCAGGTGGTGGGTGAAATTTTGAGTACCTTATGGAATATATGAGTCGCTAAACACGTTCCCGAAGGTTTTTAGAGTTTTGAATAAATCACGAAAAGCAGCTATGAGTAGTATGATAGTTTTAATAAAGTATAATTGAAACTCGTCCTTTGTAGGCGTCCGTGGCGCAGTTGGTATCGTCGTTGGCTACGGTTATGGATGTCTCGAGTTCGATTCCCGGTGCGGACGGTTTTCATAAGTTGATCTTTCAATCGATTTATGGATTTCTGTTCGTAGCCTGAGTGTTTGTGATGTCTAAAACTCCCTCCTCACCCAGCCATTCGATCCTCGCGAGGCGTATCAAGAGCGATTGGCTAACCACTACTCCTGTCCTAGCTCTATCCTTCTATCCCTACTCTCTTCAAAAAGAGGAAGGTTGAGCGACTGAGTAACAAGCAGTTCTCATACAAAGATACCTCCATTAGGAGACCATACGCTCCACATTGGGAGCGGACATGGAAAGAGAAATAATTTAAACTACTTTTTGTCTTTCGGTGTATTTATAAGGAAAAATATGTTTTCTTATACTGTCGTTTTTCCGGAGCGCGTTGACCGTGTAAAACGAGGATAGGTATCGTATAAAAACGACATTTTCAAGTTTTGAAAAAGTTTTGAAAAACAGGGGACGAAATAGAAAGAAATTTTAGACCTACAACTGGAAAAATTGATAGATCTGTAGATAGAGCACATACGTAAATTAAAAACTTATTTCATTGAAAAATTACCAGGAGCGTGTTTAGCGATTCAGTGACTCATAACCAACACATTATTATTGTTGGTTTTTCATTTCACGTTTTAAAATCAAAAATTTGTAATTCCAAACGTTTATCCGGTGCCATCACGTCCGTTTTCCATTGTTTACTCGCAAGTGTCAAATTTCAATTTTAGAATGTGGAATGTTGAAATTTAATTAAATAACAATTTTCTGCCAACAATAGTGTTAAAAAAGACATTTTCATTACTGTTTAGTAAATTAATAACTCGCATACTATCAATGCGTTTACGAAAGGATAAAAATAAACTATTTTAAGATATCATGGTTGGTATAGTTGCTATAGCAAAAATATTATTATCGGGTGATTGATGAAAATATCGATAATAAAATTTTGAGAATTGTTGTTGGACTATGATGTCCTGCCTTAGCAACAAGGAATAAGTGAGAAAACCGTTGCTCTGTCTCAAAATGTGTCTAGATCGCTGAGATTATAATGAAAGAATTATGAGATTCTGGGGTATTGCGTTTAGACTAAGTTAAAAACGACTGATATAACGTTAAATACCATACATAAAAAGTGGCTGAAAAATAGTCCTGTGAAATTTGGAAATTAATGTTTCAGTTAAGGGATGTATACGTTAGCAATGCCTTACGATTGTAATAATAAACGCATCTCATTAATAAATGGTTGGAATTAACTATAAGGTTAAATAATTTTTAACCAATTATGTTAAGGGTGGGTGCAGGGGTTCATAGTGAAATCTATCCATGAAAAAAAATGTTAAAATATTTTTCTTACAGACATTCATGTAATTTATAAAATCTAGCAAACTAACATTTTAAAAATATCTCAGGGATAGGGTACCAGTGGCGTGCTTCAAACAGAGACCTATTATTTTTTCAATAAATTCATTTTTTTATTCCATATCCGCTCCCTATGTGGAGCATATGCTCTCCTAAAGGAGGTATCTTAACAGAATTTTCCTACAAGAACTGCTTGTTACTCAGTTGCTCAACCTCTCTTTTTTTCGTAGAGCGTAAGGATAGAAGGAAAGGGCTATGACAGGACTAGTGGTTAGCTTATGGATCTCGCTACGCCCAGTGAGGATGGGATGGGTGGCAGGGAGGACTCAGACTACGAATAGAAATCCATAAATCGATTGAAAGATCAATCTATGAAAACCGTCCGCACTGGGAATTGAACCCGAGACATCCGTAACCGTAGCCAACGACGCTACCAACTGCGCCACGGACGCCGACAAATTTATTTATCTCATCCAAAATGACATATCTGTATCTAAAAATACTAAACATTGCCAAATAGAAAAATGATTGTTACCGTCACATTTTTTTTTATTTAATCTTTCATTTGACATTAGCGGCGAATTAAATATTTCAATATAAACTGTCAAATAGAGCTTTGTTAATCTTAGAAAAAAAAACTAGAAGTATTAATTATTTCTGTTCGATAGTAAATATTAAATTTATTTGACAAAATTAAGCAGGGCATTTTGTTTGAAAAAAAAAAAAATTTACTGAATAATAGTAAAAGGTTTCAGCACGCCACTGTCATCCTATGCATCCTATACATAAAACGTTTTGTGGGATAGTATTGTAAGGAATACCTTAGCAACTGGGATAATTTAAGAAAATAGTTAGCGAGATTTTATGAATTATATTAACCTTTGTAAAATAAATATTTAATTTTTTTTTCATCCATAAGTGTCACTCTGAACTACTTACTATATTAACTCTGTATACTCATATATGTATGGGAAAGAAAATTTTCAAAGAGCGTTCTTTCAATAAAATTTATTCAATCACTTTTAAGGTGTTAACAGTCAATTTTTGTTGGAAAGGCATTATATTTTAAAAATAAAACACAATTTGCTTGTACTACTTCCACCAAACAAATTGGGTTTTATTTAAAAAAAATCCTCATTACCAATTGATCTGTCAGCCTATGTAGCCAAGCGGCAATATTTAAGTTTACCGATTAAAAGTCATATTCTCTCAAATATAGTTTTTTTTAACGGTTGAATTCTTGGGTGTCTGTGTTTTTTATGTCTTTTCAAATTCTCTGTTATGCCGAATATTATATCAAGTTAGTAAATAACAACTCTTTTGATTAACTTCGTTTAACTCATCTATATTTTATAATTATTATTTTTATCAACGTAATATTGTGAAAAAATATTTTTAAACACTAATTAAGCAACATACAATAAAGAATACGAAAATAAAATAATAATCATTTTTCTGATTTCGTTACGTGGTTCGCAGTCTTGAATCTTTATATAAGGAAGTCAAGTAAAAGCTTTTAATTAAGTCCAAGATATAAAAATGTATTTTTGCTCTCCTGTTATTGCATAACATCAGTAAGGACTCATTTTTGATGACAACATTTTTTAAAACAACATAAATAAAAATAAAAACGAGCGTCAGCAGTCAACTCCATCATTTTCTGATTCGGTTACTCTTTGACAAATATGATTATTTTCCTCAAATTTAAATATTTATACATTGTTTATCAATGACCTAAAAATGTATCAGGGGCTTAAGAAAAAACCTCACATTAGGTTTATCTCACTTACATAATAATATCAACGATGTTTTGACCAATTGATGTAACCTTTAAAATTGAAATTGTTCAGGAGAGAGTAAAAACTGTTTTTATAGAAAACATTATTTGGTGAGTTGCGTTATGAATCTTTGAAATGCACTCCTGTAAATTCGTATGTTTACAGATACGGGATTATACGTAGGCAGTGTCGATATAATAGTGGCTTATATCAAGTGGCCGGGTCAGAATTTTTAAGCCTAAAACAAATTCCAAAAAGTGGTCAATTTATTTACATCATTTGGCCGAGACCTGCTCTGTCGTCTATCAAATGAGATTCAATCATTAACTTTGGCCAAAACACCATCAATATATATTATAAACGTAATATTTCTGTTTTACTGTAATATATACATATATTATTCAATAAATAATATTTTTATTTTTCGTTTGTTCACATTATAGTTATTAAATGCAAGGTGCATTGGCGTTTCCTGCAATGTTCTTTTTTCCCAATAAATATCCAAGTTTGTACATCGAAATATATCAAATATTCTTATTATGATCATTTATAATATGACTATCTTGGTGTGACATTAGTGTTTTATTGTGTGACAGTTGATTAACTGAAATAAAATATTGATGAAGTATTATTTACAGAATATTTTCATTTCAGTCAACAAAAAAATATATATAAGTTGTATTCTTAAAACAACAATAAATAAATAATGTTAAACAATCAATTCTCGGGTTGAATCCAATGTTATATAATTACAATAGTATTGTCTGATATGGAATACTGTTTTATGTCAGTAATAACTATGATTTATAGCCCAGACCTTGTTAATCATTGTAATCAACTTATACATATTTATGAGAATAAATTAATTGAGTGGTTTTATTTGAAGTAATGTTACTACAGAGGAACTTTTTTTATTACTATGTCGTAAGTTAAAAATTAAAGAAATGTCTCGATAGATTATTTTGATAGTATTATCTAAACAAGAGATTTGTAAATTCCATCCTCGCGATTGTAGTCGTATTCATAAATGATAGCCACGTCATTATAATATAGATCATTAGTGGCGGGGACGCTTCAATTAATGCGCGAAGCTTTTGGGGATGTAGGAAAATGTGCGATTTTCCGGCTACGTCGACAGGGTGCCTCCGGAAGTGATTAGATTCGAGTGTTGCCAATATGGTGTGCGATAGCCCACGCGACCCGTTGCCAATAGCCATGCCGCCCGGGATTCCTCTAACCCACACTCACCTTACTTGCCGGTAGGGGGGAACCCCTCAGGGTATTTACTTCTAGTGATTTGTCCCGGGCAGTGCCATTCAATAATGCCATTTTATTGGTTAAAGTTGAGCCAACTTGCGTGGGATTTCCTAAAATTGATCGATGGTGCCTAACAACAATTGCTTAGCACTGAGATTTTATTTTATTAAGCTAGGTACCAAAGAATACATACACCAACGCAAGTTTATAGATTTTCTTTATGAAAAACAGGTTCACACTATTAATTTCAACGATGTATTTTTGAAAATATTCTACGGATATCCATGTTCGGTTATTTTAAACATGGAAACTAACTGATCGGTGAAGATTCTTTAGTAATACAGTCAATAAATGACATATTTTCCTTTTATTAATGTAAAAATCGTGTAGTGAAGACGAAGTAGTGTTAAAAACACTTTGGAAAAAGTAAAATTGACGAAAATTGATTTTTTTACGAATAATATTATTTAGCATCATATTTTATAGTTAATTTTTATAATTTGAACTTCAGGTACAAATTTAAAAAGTTTTAGGCCCGCGCCGAGTACTTTTATTACATGCAGATCTCACAGACGCTAAATTTTAACTTACAATAATGGTATTGCTAAATAATAAAAAGACGCATTTACATTAAAAAAAATATGAATCTGTATGTTTAACTAAATATATACAATGTGTAGTGGAATTTTGTTTATCACAAAGTTCTTCAATTACAAATGAGAGACAGATACTGGGAAATTTGAAGAAATCATTGAACGTGGTGTCTCGTGTGACGGTCTTTGTCACGCAGATATCCATCGGTAGCATGTAAGTCAATAAACATATTGACGGTATTTTGGCCAATTGATGAAATCCTCAAAATTGAAATTGTTCAGGAAAGAGTAAAAACTGTTTTTATCGAAAACGTTATATGGTGAGTTGCGTTATGAATCTTCGAAATGCACTCCTATAAAGTCTCATGTTTGCAGATACTGGTTTATACGCAGGGAGTATCGATATAACAGTGGCTTACATAAAGTGGTCGGGTCAAAATTTTTAAACCTAAAACCAGTCTAAAATGGTGTTTCCCTTCCAAAAAGTGGTCAATTTATTTTTATAAGTTACATCATTTGGTCGGGACCTGTTCTGTCTTCTTTAAAATGAGATCCAATCATTAACTGGTTTTCGTATTCGTTGAGCCGAGTAGTAAATGCGATTACAGCCGAGTGATAAATGCTATTGGACTTTTCTTCATTCGAAACCCCCAAAATGAATGAATTTTTGTGATGTTTTCATCTCACGCCACACATCTATTCGATCCTGAATAATGATTCGTTGAGCGAGCGATAAACTTACTACAAATTCTTTTCTAGAACCATTCTTCTTGCTCTGCCTTCTTGGAGAGAGGTAAGTGATTGACCTACAAACAATCCATCAGGAGTAGAAATTGAAATACTGGACGAATAAATGAATACCAGTACATATTTCGATATTCAGTAGTCAACAGGTATTTCAAAAAACAACTGAACCATAATAAAAAAATACTGGTTTGATAAATTTATTGTTTCTTGCATCAAAACATGACATTGTAAAGGATAGTTGATTAATCAGTTTAAAGGTGTTAACTGTAAATTATTAGTGAAATGGAATTATATTTAAAAAATAGCACACAAACATTAAATTGTGGTTAGCAATTTTATTGTAAAATTTTCCCTTAATTTGTTATTTCTGTTAAAGAATATTTGTGAATTATTTTTAAACACATTTTTCACATAATTGACTTTTAATGTGGTTCAGTTTTCCAATTTCAGATTAGTAGTTATTGATTTTTAAGGGGTCCTACACATTTTAATTGTAGACTATTTAATTGCGTTTATAATTTGTTTGATTACCTGTAAATTCTTATCTTAGTTCACGAACCAATTGTTTGAAATACCTTTTAATTGTTGACATTAAATTTTATATAAATATCCCTGTTATGATTGTATTTTTATCAGTTGATTATGCTCGTGATGAGTGAAACCGGTCCTATAAACATGTGGAAGTAGTACAAAAAAATTGTGTTTTATTTTTAAAATATAATGCCTTTCCAAAAAGAATTAACAGTTAACACCTAAAAACACAATTTCAATTTGTATAGTTATCTGTAAATTCACGTCATCAACTTGAACCAATTGTTTGGTATACGTTATAATTATTAACACTCAATTTCATATAATTAGATTTGTAAATTTATATTTGTAATGCTCGCGATGAGCGAAACCGTTATAAAAATTAAAAATAAAAATATGGAAGTAGAGTACAAAAAGAAACGTGTTTTATTTTTAAAATAATTCATTAATGCTGGAAATGTCAATAATGGTTATTCATTCAATTCTATTGAAACTTGAAATTTCGATTTTTTTTAATTTTTGATACCGGAACCCTGGTTTAGATAATACCGGTATTGTAGTCCCTAACCAGTAATCTATATACTTGACGATGGTAGCAGGTATGGTTTAAATCATAGGTTCTCAAACTTATTTTTCCCGATTTCTCCTTGCCGTTCGTTGTATTTTCCATGAACCCCTCCTACCCTGCTTGATATTGAATTTTTATAAACTTGTTAACTTTAATTGTTGACCCAATTTTGATCACTATGGTAGTTTTTTTGCTGAGTGGACAATTGTAGTTTTTATTCATATCTTTACTGAAAAGATAATTTTGTTTATTGAAAACAAAATGTAAAAATACTTGGATTTGGAGCAAAATAAATCAGAAACTAGTAAAATTCTTACATAAAATGAATACACAAATTAATGCTGTTAATGAGAGGGATAAACCTGATGCTATAATAGCTATTATTCAATATTTGGCTTCAAACTAGTGAAGTATAGTCGTAAATCTCAACGTTCAGTCATTTGCAACATATTTCTTTTTTATGAAAGAAGATTGGTAACCGCGCTAAAACCCTATATCAATGAAAATGGAAAAGCTTTCAAAAACTTTTATAAGATAGCCCATAATATAGGATAAGCAACAGGAATATCTTTTTGAAGCCAGAACTGCTGGTAACCCTTTCTAAATTGTACCTTAAGTTCTTCGTTTGTGCTTAATCCAATCAGTTGTTCTTGTAATATGACATCCAATTGATATGCTGTGTCACTATGTATGCATTCTAAGTGGACTCCGATCCATGGACCCCCATTTTTTTCCCTTTCTGTCATGGAGTCCTGGGCGTCCATATGGACCACTTTGGGAACCTATGGTTTAAGGGAAGATAATCATCGTTCAACCTGCGTTGGGAATTTTGTGCATGTGTGCACCAGGTTAGGTGAAGGAAGCACGCTCCTCGTCGTCGGTCGCGTGCCGCGGCGCCGCCCCTCTCACTTCACGCGCCGGGGAAAGAGTTGGCGCAAAGCGTCGGGAAAACGTCCGAAGTGGCGATGGCGAGGCGTGCGCCGGGTGGCGGGCGGGGGGCCCGATCGCACGGCGTGGCGTGAGGCGACGCTGCCCGCGACTACGCTGTGTGTTCACGCCTGTCACTGTCTGGGTGAGGCGGTCGTTGCGGTCTATCCGGACTGCGCAGCCGGACCGGGCGCTGTGACCACAATTAAACATTAAAAATCTTTTTCACAATACCAACGCAGATCAAAAATAGCAAAGTAAAACAAAAGTATTCTAGTTATTCTTGAAAACATTACTTAATTAAAAATAAAACAAATTCGGGTCTCGATTAGAGAAAGAGCGTTTTCTAATGATTCTGAATACTAATTCGTTAAGTACAACCAGTCCTGATCATTATAAGGAATGGGGAATAACCTATATGAATTACGTTTTATTTTTATATATACAAAGTCTTGTATAAACTTATGTAAAATACTATTTACTATGTAACTGTATTTTTAAACGAAAATAAATAGTCATTTCTTAATGCGCATGCGCTTACAGAGAGACACATAAATCAAGACAAATATATTTCGAAATAGACACTTAATTTTCATATTTAAATTTGTATATTTTATAAAAAAATATCGAAATATTTGCGGAACGATTTAAAATGAGACGAAGAATTTTAATATGATGCTTGTCACCTTTAATTCACCTCCCCTTTCCCTATATTATCTCGCAGATTACTGGCGGATATATACACTGGCTATACTACTGGCTGCAGACTGCGAGACGTTTTTTAGGTATGTGTCACTCGTTGTGACACGTGTCTTTGAGACCACCTATTTGAGAAGCATCTTTAGACTGTTTATAATTGTAATAATATTACTGAAGAGATCAATACGCTAATTGATTGAATTGACAGTTACTTGGTAGGATTATAATAAGAGGAAAAATAGCGTTAACATGCATTGAGTTCTATAAAAATTTTATCAGTTTGTTGATAGTTGTTTCGGCATCAGAACTATTTTGACAAGCTATCACAATTCTTGTAGAAATTAATCCTTTCCTATTTTTACCTTATTTAATATGTTAATTGGAAAACAATAGAGAATAAGTAGGGTGATATAATTGTTTTTTCAATGATCGTTCTGGAGCAGTTTATTTTTATGCCATTATGTCATAAATTGAATTTGAAAATTTTACGTTTTGTAATTAACGACATAATAGAAAATTTTCTTACTTCAGTCTTTGATTGTTGAACAAAAAGTTAACAAATTGTCGAAAAAATAACTTTATTATTTTCTGTCTTCCTAGTACGGCCGCGAAAATCGTGGGTAGTTTTTCCGAGCACACAATCTCATTACAGGATATAGGTTGGATAGTAGAAGGTGAATTATGTATGATTTAATACTATTTATTACCAGTTTAGGCAAAGCTCATTAAAATATCAATTATTAGATGTATTTAATACTTTTTTATACATCGTGAATTAATAGTAAATTTTAAAAAAAATACTCCTACAAGCCTTTAGAAAACTTTTATATCCAAATGATGCTTGATATAAAGCACTATCGAATTACTTATGAAGAAAAATTGAATCCACTTTATTTTGTGTTTAACTTTATTTATTACAATATATTATATTAATAAATTGACTTCTCATTCTAAATTATATTTAAAATGGACTCAGAATAGAAGAATATACAACAGACAAATTCTCTGAATGAAATTTTTTTTTTTAAATTTCCCAATATGCTATTTTGCTAATGAATATTTACGCATTAGTTAAATAGCCCTGTTATGATTGTATTTTTATCAGTTGATAATGCTCGTGATGAGTGAAAACGGTCCTGATCATTATAAACATGGAAGTAGTATAAACAAATTGTCACTTTTAAGGTGTTAACTGTTAATTCTTGGCGGAAAGACTTTATATTTTAAAAAATAAAGCACAATTCATTTGTACTACTTCCACGTGTTTACAATGATCAGTGATGATAATGATAATGCTCGTGATGAGCGAAACCTGTCCTGATCATTATAAACATGTAGAAGTAGTACAAATGAATTGTGTTTTATTTTTTAAAATACAAGCAAATTGTGTTTTATTTTTAAAATATAATGCCTTTCCACCAATTGACAGTTAACACCATGAAATTTTAAAATAAAGTAATGATTCAGATTTATGACTGTCTCGTAAAATTGGACTGAAAAACTTCTGATGATGATGATGATGACTGTAAATATGCGTTTTAACTGTTCTAAACACATATTAGTTTTTATTTTTTGTACTGCCTTTCTTTTTTGAGATTGAGGTAACGTTAGTAATCCGTTCGGAATCAGATTGTGACGACGGCAGGTTTTCCTCTGTAATGAGGGTAGAATCAGAGATAGTAAAATAAGTCGATAAATAAAGTATAAAAAATACACTGAGATTTGCTTCATCCGGGTAGTTGATTAATTGATAATGAATTACGTACACAATAGTGTCGACACACAAGAAGTACTGTTTCATCGTAAAAACACTGATATCAAATATATTTCATTTTATTTACTATTCACCGTTAATGTTTAAATGATATATATCCGAATATATATCAGGAAAATTTCTCCGTGGCCGCACAATGAGCATAAGTGATCTTTTGAAAATGTCTCGTGGACGCACCAAAATTTTCAATCGTGATTTAAAATATTAGGCCGATGTGTTTACTAAAAAAAGAAACTCATTACCTACTTCAACTTTTTTTTAACCATAAACCATCACAAGACAGAAAATTTTTATGCATTAATATAATTTCTTTAAAAATATGTGCTGTATTTTAAAAATTCTGTCATTTAAAAATGTTATATTTAATACTATATAGTCTTGCAGATTTTTTTACCAAATATGTCTAAAAATCTATTGGTCATTAGATTTTTACACTTTCATCCTTCTGAATGATTGTTTATAGATAATTTCTTAATTGCATTTTAACTCAAGAATTGTATCAAATTCCCTTTAAAATTAGAAAAATAAAGAATAACATAATATACAGATGCTTCCATATTTATAAAAAAATCGGAAAATAATCACTGTTACACTTTACGTATTTGGAAAATCTCTCGTCAATGATAGTTACACGATTGCAAGATAAACATAGTTGGCTATCATACAGCAGACCGAATTACTTAATGCACTGCAACACAAATTAACCTGTTGACGGGTTACCATACTGATCTCAATGATTTTTTTACCTAAAAAAAGGTCCCTATTTCATTAAAAATATTCATTCATTACAAAAGTGTTTTCGAGCCGTATACATACGCAATACGAATAAACAAGTATTGTATTTATTTTATATTACTCATTTTTTTAATATCAATATTTATTACTATATAACCGTTGGTGGCTACAGAAAAATCCTCTGGTGGCCGCACATGGGAACCACTGATATAGATGATCTGTCCGTTTTTTACTTGATGATACTCATATACACGCAAGAAGTTTCAGTTGATTTGATTACTAGCCAATCAAAACCATTGACGAAGTTGAAATTTTCATTTTAATTGATACCAGCAATTTTCTTGAGTATACCTCTCGGAAGTAGCCGTATATCAGTGTGTGCAATATATGTGGGTGTACGTGTTTGTTAGATTGGAAGTAGGGGTGGTGGTCTGAGCGGGTTTGTGAGTGAGATAGGGCGGCGGGGGTGGGTGTTGAACCCTGACACGACTCCGCGCCGCGCCGCGTCAGCCGCTGGTTAACGCGGCGCTAAATACTTTCGTCAGTCTACCGGCGTCTCCCGTCCTGTCAGCCAGCGTCTTGCGACCGCCGCTCAGGTTGGTGTCTCTAACATCCCTATACATGTTTGTGTGCGTGTCTATGTGATTGTGAATGTTATTTACATATATCGGTTCCGGTTTCCGTGGTGTGCGTGCGCCCAGTCGATCAGGACATTTCTGATAGCTCCTTGATCCATTATTGTTATTGTGGGGTCGATACGAATCGAGCGCGCCAATTTTTAAATGTATTTTTTTTTTTGTTTAAATCGAAATGCTTGTACTTAAACAATGCTTGTATTTACATGTCTTTCAATGAACATTGACGTCATTTGTTGGATATTTACAATCATAACTTGGCATACCTTAACGATAATCTATAAATATACGACAATAATTTAAAATATTGTTTGTTGTTTTCCACATATAAACACTTTGAACAGTTTAATTATTACATGTAGAATAAATTTCATAACATATTATAGAAATAAACACGATTTGAATTTGTTATTTGAAACAATATAAAACGAAAAGCGTTTCACGCAGCGAGAGAGTATTTCCAACTAATGAAAATATATATACAATTGAACAAGGCTATTTATAAATTATAATTAAAATATCAACAAATACTTTATTTTTTGTTAAACTGTTTTCACGGGCATCTTTAACATATATATTTCATATTTCTTTAAATTTTGTCAAAAAGTAAAACGAATTGCGTTTTATTGAATTATTATAAGACCGTTCCGCTAAAAATTGACAGATTGAAATTTTTTTATAATAATTATGTATAGTCCACTATTTATTGAACACCTCTGGTATATTTCTATTATTCTCTTCTTATATAGTCTTCTGTCATATTTTCAATCATTTCCGATATTTATTTTTCATATAATCATTCAAGCGAGATTAATCAGTGGATACAAATATTGATAAAGAAATATATCTAGATGAAAGCCTTTAATTTACAATGAAATAAATTCCTATGCCTAAAATTGCATTTTATTGTTTGCGAACTTACGAGCATAATTTACATTTTCCAAATGAAAAGTTAAAAGAAATATCTTACGCGAATCATTATTCATATTTTACCTATGCTATTTATGAAACTGTAGTATCACCTCCTGTGGTTACCACTTGCAGCATCACAGAGTGCCACTGCGTGACTGAATACCTTCTATTCAAAAGAGAAAATCAAGAGGTTTCTTGGAGAATTTTCTTAATGGTGTAATCTGTCATTTCTCGGCGAAAAAACTTATTTATAAAAATAAAACAGAAATCTGTGTCAAACCGAAACAATTACGAAAATACTAAGAAAACATCTAAAATTGTAATATTATAAATCATACAGAAATAATTTTTTTTAATATCCCAAAATTTCACTACAATCAACAAAAGATTGATGTACAATAGATGATTAAACCTGCCCAAAATCTTGTTTCCTAATTATCTCAGAACTACGCTTTTTGAATTGTTACGCTTTGGAACTGAGGTATCGATATATATCGACGGCCCAGTTCCATAGGAAGATAAGTCAAAAATTTGATGTTTTGAGTTAAGTTAACCATTATATTCGAATACCACTCTTCTACAGTTCCACAAAAGTACAACTTGTAAAATGTACAGGCTTTCTCTCAAAGGCAGATATTTGCATATGGAAATCATCAAAATTAAATAATTTCTCAGTTTCATATACATACATATCTAAATGTCGTATTGTGGAAATATATTTTTGTGAATCGTGGTGTTCCATAAAGAAACGACCTTTAATCCTAAAACTATAAACTGTTGACCGGCTATTTGAATAAAAAAGTAATGCAAATAATAAATCGGCCATATCTCAAAACTACCAATTTCTAGTTGTATCACTTTGGAATTAGGCCACTGATATATTTATATATGAAGTATCTATATTTATTTGAATCAAAGATATCAATATAACTGTTTGAATCTTTCAATAGTTGTATTCGAAATAACAAGGGTTGTCAATATTAGGTGTAATGAGCTTTAATTACTATTTTTATTAAGCCATACCCGCTACAAATGTGGAGCTATGTGATTATAAATGGGGTGGGATGAAATAAGACTGGGTTCAGGATCGAAATAATACTAGTCGGTCGTTCTACGTCTCGTGTTCAGGATACATTCATCCATTTCTATGGATACAAATTTATATACTTAAAGGTAAAGCCATATTATATTATAGATTGACTATGAAATGTTATATATTAAGTCTTTTGCGATTGAGTACGAGATGAGTATTCGAATTGGCTCTAAACATGGATGGATGTGAATGTATTGCAATTGTTAATCAATTTATGCATTTTAATCTCAAAGCACGGTTCGTCCGTGAATTTTTTTCCTACTGTAATCAGTCCTAAAAATGAAATGAAAAATGAATTCGTGAGCTCGAATGCCTGAAGATGCCGAAAGGCGAAACCCGGGTCGTTAGTGACAAAATACATGGAAATGTACAAAATCTCAACAATTCAAATTTGATATTGAAATTCCATCAAGCACCCTCAGTCGATGTCTTAAATTATAAAAGGATAAGTTTACAACTAATCCTCCCCTAGTTTCATCCCTATATCCATAACTATAGTAGAAAATATTGAGAAACTGAGTACAAAAAACATCTCGTTAAATACTACATTAACAATTTATTTCTTATAAACAATCAGACTTACCACATTGTTATTTTTACCCTTTTATAAAAAAACCTATCAAGTAAATGTCAGTTCAATCGATAAAAAAAATGTGAGAAAATAATTAAATTGATTAAGTGTTTGAGTCACGTCTCATCTCTGTCTAAAATTTGCGATCAAATTGCAGTACGACTCACTATTTGCCACCTGCGATTTTCGCGAAGCTTTCGTAGTCAAGGGGATCTCTTTCCCACCTATGCGTCTGCCACCGTCTATTTTCTCACGCGTTATGAGTTCAATTATTTGTCTAATTTTCGATATTTTATGAGTTTGGCACTCTATACTGACTATATCGATACCTCAGTTACAAAGTGTCAAAGTCAAAAACACAGTTCTGAGATAATAAGAAAACAAAAATTTGGACAGGGCAGTCAGACTCTAGGATTTTTTTTTAAGTTTTAGGGTTATCTTAAACATATATTTATAATATTAGAAGACTTTTTAGAGGTTTTCACAAAATTTTCGTAGTCATTACAGTTTTGATCCAAAGTAATAATAACCACAAATCACCACTTGTTACATTTTGGAACTGATAGATATCAGTATTCTAAGCATTTCCTAATACTTAACTAAAATTGGTTTTTTTTGACTTGTTACACTTTTAATAAAATCATTTTTTTAGCTTGTCTCTCATGTATCTCAACAGAATTTTTCTACGAGAACTGCTTTTTACTCAGTTGTTCAACCTCTCTTTTTCGAAGTGAATAGTGATAGAAGGATAGAGTTAACGGGACTAGTGATTAGCTAATCGCGCTCGCTATACCCCGTTTTTAGGATCGGGTTGGGTGGTAAGCTGTTTTACACATTACAAACATTCATGACTACGAACAGAAATCCATACATCGATAGATAAATCAATTTATGAAACTGTCCACACCGGGACTTGAACCCGAGACATCCGTAACCGTAGCCACTGCACCAATAATTATCTATCAAAAGGACTCAGATGTTTCTATAGTTAATTGAGTACAATGTTGAATATAGAAAACATCTAACATTATGAAAAATAATTTTTTGATGTTGTATTTTGCTGCTTGGTTCACCTGTAGGCATTTCTTGAATATGCTATTGTAGTGTGGGTATAAATACATATTTACCAACACACTAGTTCCAATTTATTTCAAAGTTTATGTACGAAAGAACTTTTACATAATTCTTATTAAAAATGGCCCATTAATAAATATTGTTATTTTTGGCTGACTTATATAATTATTTGCAAAGCAAAAATAATTACCGTAAACGAAGCGCCATTTTTTAAAAGAACTTTACATAACACCCTTCTTTTAAAGTTTGTTGTAATTAATTGCCTTGGTTGATTAACAAGGACCAAAATGTGTTTTTTATTAAACAATTCTTTTCATTCTTTTCAATTCAACTGTAAATGTTAAAAAAAATCATATTTAAAATTAAATACTTCCTGATTAACTACAACGTGTATCTCAGTTTGTTTATGTCATACTTTTTATAGTACCTTCATAATTAATACATATTCATGTATTGTGGTCTCCCTCCAACTCATTTTTCGAAATTTCCATAGACAGGAACAAATAATTTTGTCAACAATATATTTTATTGTTTTTATTTTGCATTGTTTTATAAAAATTCCGAATAAATAAAAAAAAAATTCCTATGCCCAAAACAAATACAAGACGATACATTCATTCCAATTGAAGCAATAATAAGCAAAAATTTAATTTTAAACGTACGAAGTTAGTGAACAATTCCGGGATTAAAAAAGTGTAAATCCCGAAATCCCGGGATCACTAAAAGGGTCCTGGATTTGATGCCCTGGATTCAACAACTAGCTGGTGTATATTAAAATGTTCTGTTTGACATTGCGAATTTTTATTTTAGATAATGTGTGTGTGAATATTTTCAATCATTGATCCCATTTTATACTTCAACTAACAGTCAGACATAATAACTTTGTCATTAGATCTTACATTCTGACAAAGGGATATTGTGTGATAATCGTTGAGCAACGTAATTTAATAACTCAATCGAATGCTTTAAAATAAATGTAAAGAACTTTCCTTATATGGCCACAGCTATAGTATATACACGTTACACCAGGGTTGTTCAACCCGTTGCCCAAGACAGCTAGTAATGCGGTCAAAAACAAATGGTACATTATAATTAAAATTAATACTTCGCGTTTTTTCTTAACTCATTTGCACCACGGTCAATCAGGACGTGTACGCATAATTCTGTAAACAGCAAAAATTATGCAACCTTTAGTATCAGCAATTAACTGTACAGGAATTTGAGAATAAGTTTCTAGATTTTTAGATAAACCACTGATACTTTTTTTATAATCTCGACTAAATTTTTAGTCAGTGTCAATACTTTATATCCAAACTTTATTTACATATCGTTGGTGTTTTGAATAATTGATGTAACCTTTAAAAAAACGAAAATGAGTCAATGATTGAATCTCGTTTGAATGACGACAGAGCATCATTTTACATTTTTACAAGATAAACATTATTTTACATTGGTTTTGGTATTAAAAATTCTGACCCATCCACTTGATGTAAGCGACTTTGTATCGACACTCCCTTCGTATAATCCCGTATCTGCAAACATGAGAATTTACAAGGGTGTATTTCAAAGATTCATAAAGCAACTCACCATATAATGTTTTCGATAAAAACAGTTTTTACTTTCTCCTGAGAAAGTTGCTATCACATATTGACCTTCAAAAAATAATCATATCACTATACTTAATTTTATAAGACCAATCTTAGAAGAGAGCAATGTCCTACACACACATTTTATTTGTGAGATAATATGTAGCTATTTTCAAGAATGAAAAATACAAAAAGCAAAATTTCTTGAAGAATTTAAAGAATTGCAACCACTTTTATCGAAGCAGATATTGATATGTTGGTATTACAAAAACAGGGTCAAATATCGCATTGATTGTATTTCGCACTCGATCGTTTAATATCAAATTGTTTAATATAAAAATGTTAAAAAAAAGAATTAAATTATTTGTAATAATTATATTTATTAAATATTTTATATATGTGGCCCAAGATATCGAAAAGATTGGACACCCATGCTTAAGACGTACGTAAGAAACACGCCACCACATCATTTATTGTTCACGTATACTTCTCCTTAACTATATTTTTCATTAATTGTCCTTAGTACTTAGGATATTAATTATATCTGTATCTTTATTCTAAACGTTCATTCATATTTTTGGGCATATCAACTCATAGAGAACTAATTTCAAAATATGGTGTTTAACGATAACTGGCTGTAAGTCAGTCGCTTCATCTATCCTCTTAGATAATATAATTTGGAAAGGTAGTGATAGGGAAAGACTACTTCTTAATTATTTTTTTAAAACAGGGGTTTCCAAACTACGGCCCGGGAGCATCACCAATCCGGCCAGCCATAGTTTATTTTGATTACATTGTAAGATTTGCAATCTAAGTAAATCATAAAAAATGATAATCAGATATTTTTATTTAACGACCAATTAAGAAACAAAATAACTGAAGAAGAAGATTAATGATTTGAGATTTATAATAAAAACTTACAATAAGTGATATAGGTAATTCATTTAACGAAATTAAACATTATAATTATGATTAATGAGATTTACGTTGCTGTAACTTTCCACTGACAATTGTTTGCAATTGTGGATTAAGTTTACTAGTGGAAATTATCAGAATCTGTAAATATTTCATTTTGGAGAATGTTTTTTCACACAGAGAAGTAGTGATGAAAGCGGGAAAAAATCCATGAGAAAATTTATCCAACTGACCAAACTGTGTGAGTGAAAAAGTTTCCAAAAAAAAATTCCAGTAATGATGACTTTAAATACTTTTCTTTAAACATATCGGTACACTGCTAATCAATCATTTCCATTTGAAGTTCTGCGGCAAAGGTTTCTATATCGGCGTTAAATGATTTTGAAAAGTCTTGATATCGTGTGTAATTGCATCAAAATCTGAAAAATAAGATTTTTAAAACACCCAAATTGCGAAATCTACCAGAAATGGAGTCTTTTTTGGGGAATTTCAAACTACAGTATGTTGATAGGATGAGTTAGCTAGTTCTTGACCCTTGGGATTTAGTGGAGGAGTCAGAGTAACCATTACGCTAAAGTGTTTGGAGATCCCTGTATTAAAATATGAAATTAAAAATTTTCGTACAATGATATAATCTATCTACTTTGGTCAGGCGGTGTCGTGTCGGTAGATTCAATTCCAAATATCAACGTACGAAAATTTATGTTTGGATATTTGAAGCGTTGGCAGAGCAACAGAGTAGGCCGAAAGCCATGTAGCTTTGTCACTCAGGTACGTTATAGTCTTTGTCTTAAGCACTAATGTTACCATTCGCAAAATTTACTTTCGTATCAAGCCTGCTTATTTTTGACAATATTTTTCCCCCGGTTGAAAACCATTTTGTTTGTGAAATAGAAATAGCTATTATTTTTTATCACAGTAATTTTACAATCAAAAAATTCGAATTCATCAGACACTAAATGTACGATTTTTTTTCTGAATGCCGCCGGTACTGTAAATTGAAAGAAAAAGAAATAAATTTTGCATCCAATTGAATGAGGAGTATTCTAGTAAAATAATTGAAAACATTTTCACAGCCATTTCTGTCTAATTCTTGAAATCCTGGGTGTGGGAGTGTAATTCGCGTTTTATGGTTGAGCAGAAAAAAGTTAGATTAGCACACAGAGACTACCTAAATTGTAAAAAAGACAGTCAATTATAAAAAAAAACAATGGCTTTTCACAATATATTCAACTAGTGGGAGCGCCAGTCATAGATGACGGTATTGAAATTGAAATACTAAATGTCTAAAGTAGCTGTTCTTTATTTTCCATACTGACGGACTGATTGTTGTTTGTTTGCCTCAGAATTTGCGTCACGTCGAAAATGTGTATATCGTTTATATAGACCGCGGACGCTTAGGTCATGAGAGAATTTCGTACCTACATGTGTATGTGATAATAAGAAAACGTCTACGCCTACAGACTGGTCTGGTTATTTTATATAATATGATTGCTTTTAGCTACTTTTTAAAAAACAATTTTCCATTCAAAATAATTGATTCTTTTCTCATGAATGACTTATTCAATGTTGAAATGAAACAGTTTCGAATTCAGTTTCACAAAAAATGAAATAATAATACATATTTTTTTTATAATATACCTACATAAGCTTTTTTTTGACAATTTTTATTTACCTGTGGAAATCTAAATATTTTCTATTGAATAAAAAGTGCGTTTTTCATGATGGAAATCTGTACGGTTTGAAGAACTTTTTCCTTGTAATCGTGAAACAATAGAGAACAAGCAAATAAACTTACTCCTTTCAGTCAGCAGGTGGGTGAAGCAGCGGATGTCAAGCTCACAACAACTAGGGAATATGACACCACACAAAGATCATACAATCTTGAACAACATAGACAAAGAAAAACTCAATTGACAAATATAATAAAGACATATAACAATAAAAAAATAATAATAATTAAAACACTTCGTTGAATTGACAAAATTAAATACGGAGCAAGAAATATTGTTTACTTGTTATTAATGTCGAAGAATCACCTGTATGGTTGATTGAATTTCAGATAAACAACTTAACGCTATCGTACCAAATATGATTTAATTGATACACATATAGCGTCTAAGGAGTTTTCAGTGTGCGAAGACCGTGTAATTTACGGAGTTGTGCTCAGTCACCTTTAAGGGAAGTTCTCTGTTCCCGTCGATAATCAGCAAGTTCGATGATGTAGCTCGTTGAGTATGAATTTCGTAGTAAAGCTTACACGGGTTTGTCGTGCGCATTAATACGCAAAGTATACTACTTGACAAAACACTTTCTGCTTATAAGCTTTTAAGCTTTTAGATTGTATTATTCTAGATTCTATTAATGAGAAATCATCACGAAATCAACCGTATTTTGTCCACATTAGTTATTTATTTTAAATAAGAGAAAAACTGATATCTTATTACTTCACAACTGTTAAAGAATGTTTACAACTTTATCATATCCAAAATTGTGTAGACAATGAATAGAATGAAACAAAAATATGAATTTTATTTTGATATAAGAAATATTAATGAAATAATTTTGGACAAGGCTTGTCTTGACATAGACAACATAGGGACACAATACATTTTGATGAAACCACTTTAAATAAAAGGTATATTTACTGGCGTAATTTTTTTATTGTAAATATCAACGGTGTTTTGGCCAATTGATGTAACCCTAAAAATAGAAATGGTTCAGGAGAGAGGAAAAACTGTTTTTATCGAAAACATTTTATGGTGAGTTGCGTTATGAATCTTCGAAATGCACTCCTGTTAATTCTCATGTTTGCAGATACGGGATTATACGTAGGTATTGTCGATATAATAGTGGTTTGCGTATTGGCCGGGTCAGAATTTTTAAACCTAAAACCTATGTAAAATTGTGTTTCCCTTCCAAAAAGTGGTCAATTTATTTTTCTAAGTTACATTATTTGGTCGAGACCTGTTCTGTCTTCTTTAAAATGAGATCCAATCATTAACCGATTTTCTTATTTTTTTAAGGTTACATCAATTGGCCAAAACACATAAAAAAAACGACAGCTGATATAAGAATGATATTTTAAAAAAATGTAAAAAAGCCAGGTTCTTCATCTAAGCAGTTGTATCATGTTTCTTCTTCATTACTTTCAATGTAACTGTAAAACGTAGTATTGAGTGTTTCCACATAAAATTCAACTCATTCAAATCCTTTCAACTGTCTAAAAATTGTAGACAATAACTTTTCTACGTCTTACATGGACAAAATTCCTTTTGATGTGGTTACCCAACTTTGAAAATTATTTTATAGGGTTTGGAAAACGTTTTGTCACATATCATTTATTGAATCAATGAGGCCTCAAAAAATGAATAATAATCCGTTTCAAACTTGATTTTGTCCTCGGGTGGACAAAATACAATTTGATAAGTTGCTCCTCATCTTAATGGTACTTTGAATTTGATATTAATTATATATAGATATATATATATTGTTTTAATAATTACGATTGAAAAGTGATTATAGTTACATGTAACATAGTAAATAGGGCATCCAATCTCGAACCCTTTTTATGATCACGGGATTGGTCATTTCGTGTAATTTCATGTGTTAAATTGTACATTTAAAATTTAATTTGCTTCCATTATTGTGTCAAGTAGAATATGCATATGATTACATATTTTTGGGCATTGGAATAGTTTTCTTTATTGATTTTGAATCAGTTATTTAAAAAAAAATGAAAAAAAAAGAAACGAAAAAATCAGAATGGTTTTATGTTTCATTTTATTTATTGCATTATTAAGGTAGGTTTTACCAGTTGGTATCCAAAAAGAGGACGTGTCATTTAATTAAATTTTAAAATGTTGTCCTTCATTCATCTAAGAAGCGGTCTTAATTTTTTCTCCATTTCAAATTGGGTAAGAACGGCTGTTGAAAAAGAAGGAGACCACAATAAATATGTATTAATTATATAAGTATTATAAAAAATACGTACATGAAGAAACCGAGGTACACGTTGTAGTTATTTAGGAAGTTTGAATTTGATTTTTGCATTATTTTTTAGCATTTAATATATAATATATAGTTACTTATTACGTTCAAAATGTAGCGTGGCTTGGGAATGCTTAGTATTTTAAAAAGTGAATGTTGGGTAATTATTTAAAAATAAATTTAGCAATTTTTGTAATATTAATCGATATGGTTTAGTTATCAGATTGAAAAACGTTGTTAAATAACGTCTATTAGGTTGATAATTTAAATAAAATAATGAATTATCAGCTGCTGAGTAATGACTCAATCAATATAAACATTGACGGGCGTAGCTCTACGCTAATTGTGTCTCTGCAGGCTATGTCGGTTGAATCTACGGCGTAGACAGCTATACACATTAACATTGCATTGGAGAGGGCGTAGAGATTTTTCTACCGTTTAATTACCGAGCGTACGTTATGTTTGCTACGACGTGTCTAGTTAGAAAGGAAACTAAATATTTTGACATTCCGCTAAAGAACTCGTTAGTTGTCGTATTTTGATTTGATGGATTTACTAATCAAAGTTTTTTTAACGCTGCAACGGAGAGTATTGAATAATAATGGACAATCTTAGCATAGGTTGTTTAATGAGAATTAGTTACGAATAATTCTTTTACCCTTTCTATAAGAAGGGGGTAAGGAAAAAAGATGAGGTCAGAAAAGAACAGGTTGTCATATAATCGCTCTCTTCTCGCCACTATTGTCAGGACCGAATAGCAAGGGATGAAATATTATTTGAAAAATGAATGTATGAACTTTTCATTCTAAAATTTGAACACTTGGTTGCGTAATCCAGTGGACGAAGTCCAAACAGCATTCAATCGTAAATAAATAGTTGTATTAAAATCGATAAAAGAGAATAATCGAACCACGATGAATTGGATTTATAAAAAGATTCTGTATCATACTATTCGTTTTATAACAGCAAAACAAACGGTTATTAAAAGAGCTTTAAAGTTTAATGAAAGTATTCGTCGCAATAATTTAATAATAAAGGTTTACGATCTGTCTTTCCTACGGAGAAGTTCGTGGTATATTTTTCTCTAACTCTTCTGGATAATTATTGTTTACATTTATGATATATTTGCTCCTAACAACTATCTGTTTATATAACTGTTTGGAGATTTATCGCATTATGTTTACGTACAAAACTAAAATGTAATTAACTATCGTTCACAAAAGTCTTTTTAAATGATGAAGCCTGTGTATTCAAAATTTTCCACTGAGACTTATAAGTTTCACAGATCAATACGAATTTTATTGTTAATTTTGAATTTACAAATTCGAGCGCTGCGCGGGTCGGCATGTTTATAAAAAAAAATACTTAATTACTCAGACATATTTAAAAAAACAAAACATTTTTGTACTACTACCACTTTCGCATTTGTATAAGGTCAAGACCGGTTTCATTCATTCCTCAGTTGATAATGCTCACGATGAGCGATAACGGTCCTGATTTATTATAAAAAATGTGAAAGCAGTACAAAAAATGGGTTTTATTATTTTAAATATCATGCTTTGCCAGCAAAAAGTATGAGTTAACTCCTCAAAAGTACTTAATCACACTGTTTTTAATAAAATATTCTTCGATATGTAAACAAAAGGTTTAAATAGTTTGTTTTGAGTAATTATTCAAAATAAGATTTCGTTTAATATCTTCTATCATATCGATACCACAGTTCCAAAGTGTAACAACTCAAAAAGCATAGTTCTGAGATAATTAGGAAACGTGATTTTGGGTAGGTTTAATCTTCTACTGCAGTGCTACTCAGACTTTTTCAGTGTGTGGACCAGTAGGTAATTTTCAGTGCTACCTGGACCGGCTTCATTATATAACAACAATAAAAATAAGGGAATTCAATATAATATATTTATATTGAATTCAAAGAATTGAAATTCAGGGAAATCGATTACACGGGACACTCGTCGATATTAATTTTTTTTTCATTTTTAACTATATATTTACTTTGTTTAGCGCGGACAAATATTTCAGTAGCACTGTTCTACTGTATGCATAATTTTTGTAGATTTTGATGAAATTGTAGGTTTATATAAAAAATATAACTATATTTATAATATTATAAACATAATTTGATTTTTTATAGTATTAATACTATAATTTTTTAGAGGTATTCAGAAGACTTTCGCAATTGCTACAGTTTGGACCCAAAGTATTAATAACCACTGTCATTCTAAAAATACCACAGATTCCCATTTGTTACATTTTTGAACCGGTATATACTGCTACCTATTTATACTTAACTCAAAACTGCAAATGACTTTTGACTTATTACCCTTTATAGCTGAGCTATCGATATGAACTTCACAAGAACGAACAAATTTTCTCTCGAATGGTTTATATTCAGAAAACATTCTTAAGGTATATTTATAAATGACCAATTCTCAATCTCATCGCTATATTTGAAAATTTAATTTTGTGTTTTCCACGCCATTTTCATATTACTTTTGCGTCGCTGTTTAGACATTCCATTGAATAAAAAGTGTCCACTCCGTGAATCCAACCCTTGACAGCTTCACCGGATAGGACGGATGGCTTACTTGGGTCAGGTGAAACTAAATTAATAAGACCGATTTAATATTGTCGGATCCGTGGTGCAGTAGTTAACGTCGTTGGCTACGGGTACGGATTTCTCGGGTTCAAATACCGGTGCGGACAGTTTCAAAGATTGATTTTTCAAACGATTTGTGGATTTTTGTTCGCAGGCACGAATGTTTGTGATGCCTAAAATCCATGGTGAGAAAAATATATTTTAGAAATAAGTCTACGGTTAGACAATAAAATTGAAATTTACTTAATGATTTCGGCATTAATTAAATACAGGTTTGATAAATTAAAAGGGTTGGGGTTTGTGGTTTTATTATCGATAAAATAAATTATGGGTAAATGACAATGGAAAAAAACACAACATGCCGTCATGTACTGACAGTTAAATTATTATTGGACCGAACTGAACTATTGATGTATTTCTAATGTATTAGTTATTGAACCATCCATCGGTCGCTACTAGAGTTTGCAATTACGGTAACTCGACATATTGTATTGTCCCGGAATAGTTGGGATTGAATACATGAAATTCCTAGATTTTCCGGATTGAAATACCTGTTAAATAAATGTTTAATATATACCCCGTCGGAAAATGGAAAATTGTCCGCAAGTATTGTATTTATTTAACATAAATAGTAACTCTGCCTTATAGTACGTTTTGTTTGAAACATTTTTATAGTTACTAATATTTTAGTATTTATTTATTTATAATCGATAAAGTATGGAAAAATACATAGATTAAAATCGTCTATATATTTCTTAACTATCCTAAACGACAAATCATAAAATTAATGTGCAGGAGAGCGAAATTAAGAAACTATGTACCACATATAATTCGATTGTATTTCTATTATGTCGAACAATCGTAGCCACTTAGGATTTTTAAAAAGTTAAAAATTTAAAGTATTCTTACGTTTCAAGACTATCTTACGAGTTTAGGATACTTTCGGAGGATGAATAGTGTTTAGAATTAAAATAAATAATTATCGAATAACTAAGAAAGTACTGCATAGTTTGCATTTACAATTATACAGAAATGTAGGAAATTTCATAAAGAATCGATTGATGGAAAAAAATGCATTTCGAAAAATTGGCGCTTAAAATAGTTTAAAATTGAATAGACGAAATACTGGAATCGTAATCCTTAGTGGCAAACAAAATTTTGATGGTGTAATATCAGAGGGATATGTTCACTTTTTCAAATGTGTGTTTAGTTATTTCCTTAAAAATATACTTTTAAGGTGTTAACTGTCAATTCTTGGTGGAAAGACATTATATTTTAAAAAATAAAACACAATTTGTTTGTACTACTTCCACATTTTTATAATGATCAGGACCGGTTTCGCTCATCACGAGCATTATCAACTGATCATCAGTTGATAATGCTCGTGATGAGCGAAACCGGTCCTGATCATTATAAATATGTGGAAGTAGTACAAACAAATTGTGTTTTATTTTTTAAAATTAAAAATATACAATGAAATCTTTAAATAACATCGACAGAATTCAAATTTTACTGCTATTTAGTTTAATTTTTGCGTGAATTATGTAGAAAATATCGTCGTTGTCCTGGAAGAAGGCACTAACTGAAAAATACTAGTTTTGAGTAATTGGAATTTGAAGTTTGTCAAATGTTTGAAAAGCTGTACGTTCTTCATTTTGTTTACGTAAAAGTATAATTATTTATAAAAAAATGTTTGTTATTTCATACGATAGAGTTTGAAATAAGGAACATTTTCATAAAACAAATTCGATTTAGTGGTTTCTTCCAGAACAACGGCGATATGTCTGTTATTTAATTTTTAAACATCTGCCGAAATTCGGTCAAATGCGGAAGTTAATCGCTTTTACCTCTCGTGTGTTACATTCTTTCGTTGATGTCATCTGATGAAACAAGTACAAAAACACACTTTATAGAAAAGGTAGTCAGAGTCGTTCGTTTTTTAAAACTCCGACTCCGGCCAAAACAGTGCGACTCCATGAATCCAACTCCGTCTCCGCAGCCCTGGTTAAAACACTGCATGTTTTGATATAATTCCTTTTTTGACAGTGTTTTTCGATATTTTTTATTATTATTGAGATGTGACACTAAAGGGTTGCGTTCTCGTCACAACCAAGGTTTCGAATCCCCAAATGGTCATTTTCGTAAATGAATCTTCATCGAACTAATTAGATGAAGATCGGCAGGATTCATTTTTGATTCCAATCACTATACGTGCCGTTTTGGAGCGAGTAGTTTAGGAGTTTGCAAACACAACTGAAATCCATTCTATTGAATTACAATTTGTACACAAACTAAAATGCAAATAATACGTCAAGAGCCATGACTTCGGTACAGCGATTCAGAATACTTGCGGTGTTAAAATCTTGCTTGATCTGAAAGAGCACAGCAATTGCACGTACACTTTGCGAATTTATATATCATCGGCCTAGCATGCAAACCTGTCAACTCTACAAATGTCAGTTTTAAGAGAGAGAGAAAGCATAAATAAAAGAATAACCATTTCGAATTGATATAAAAAATTGATTTATTTAATTAGGTGTAATTAGGTGAGCTATTCGTATGGTTTGAGTTGTAGCGAGAGCTACATTGAATTGGCTTGGCGGTCATGTGGTATAAAATCGCCCTGCAGTCGAGTGATCAATGTCGTTGGTTGCCGTTGCGGTGTTCGCTTGTTAGAATCCCAGTAAGGATAGTTTCATAAATTGATTTTTTAATCGGAATTTACAACATTTTTCTTATGGATTTGTATTCGAAACATGGCTGTCTCTGATGTATAAATTTCTTCCCACTCATTCGATGCTAAATAACGGGGGTGTATTGAGAGCGACTAACTATTAGTCCTGTCGTAGCCCCATCCTTTTATCTTTAATCTCTACAAAAAAGAGAGGTTGTGTTACTAAGTAACAAGTAGTTTTCGTCGAACGATTTCTGTTGAGATAAGCTCCATTAGGAGTCCATATGATTCGCATTGAGAGTCGATATGGATGCAAAAAAAATGGACTGGTTTTGCTCAACGCAACATTTTAAACTGGGTCAGATTTCATTTCAATCAATTGAAAGTGCTCACAGAAAGATGTCGGTCCTGATCACTGTAGAAAATTTTGCCGTAAATACTACAAATTGTGTTTTATTAGTAAATATGTAATGAATGTACTTTCACCAAGAATTGACATATTACTTGGATCTTCAGCTTATGGTTAATTTTGTTTAAGAAATTATAAATGTAGACTTCAATTTTTCGTTTATTTGCTGTATACACCCAATCCTCTTTTTGCATAGGGATACGTTCCAAAGACTAACGTGTATAAAAGATAAAGTGCCCATGTAAAAATGGGAGATATTAAGGTTCCAATAGTTAATTTTTTATCCTTGTCCACTCCCAATGTGGAGCATATGGTCTCCTAATGTAGGTATCTTAACAGAATTTTCTACGAGAACTGCTTGTTATTCAGTTGCTCAACCTCTCTTTTTTCGAAGAGAGTAGGGATAAAAGGATAGAGCTAGGACAGAACTAGTGGTTAGCTAATCGCTCTCCCTACGCCCCGTGAGGATGGGATGTGTGGGAGGGAGGACTCACACTACGAACAGAAATTCATAAATCGATTGAAAAGTCAATCTATGAAAACCATCCGCACCGGGAAGTGAACCCGAGACATCCGTAACCGTAGCCAGCGACGCTACCAACTGCGCCACGGACGTCGACTTACTGTACCCACAAATTATGAAGTTCTCGAACCCAAAAGTAATTCGAATTTAATTTTTATACGTTTCATAAGATACGACTGCACTAAGTTGTTAAAAATTCGTAACATGTCAGGAAAAACAATATCGGAAATAAATTCATTTATTAAATTCGGTAAACAGACATTCAAAAATAAAAACCAGCAAGCGAATAGAATCAAAACATAAAAGAGCAATAACAAGTCATCCATCAGTCATGGATACCTGAATCTTAAAATTTGCCGAATTTTTGTATTTTTTCGTCTTTTATAACCGTGTAAATGCAAAAAAATAATTGGTTCGTTTCCTTAGACCGTCCAAAAAGAAAATCAGGTGTATTTTGACGTTTCTGTTGCACGCTATTATAATTAATGTCATTTGTTTTTTAGAGGTCTAGGATGAAAAAGTATTATTTTATTAATAATTTGTAAGAAATATTACACTCCAAAATTAAATTAACTCTTAAAATCTCATGTTTGGTATATTGTGAGTCGCGAGGTTTACACTCACTCTAGACCGCAGATCTCCAAACCTTTAAGCCAAAATGCCACACCGACTCCTCTACTAAGTCATACCAACATACTGAAAGAATTAAGCGTAGATTTTCGTATTGAAGTTAGCCGGCGAGTGAGATATTTATGGTGCAGGGCGCGGGGTGGACTCCGCTCATTGTAAATTTTACAATTTAATCAAAATAAACTATGGTGGGCCGGATACAGGACATGTCCGGCCCTCTGCCGCGGTCCAGCTTGGTGGTGCTCGAGGCTCGTAGTTTGGAGACCCCTGCTCTAGACAGCTGTATTGTGAACAGGTCCGTGTTTACCTATAAGCCAACTAGGCTGAAGCTTAGGGCATCAAAAGCTCTTAGAACCGATCGATATGTTTTTAATTTATGCATAAAGTAAATAAAATCGTTAAAGTTCTTATTCTAGTTTTCGGGCACCGACAGAGAAGTATAAGTTTTTTTTATATCAGGGTTCGCGCGCCGGATCCCCCCCTCGTTCTTTTAACTATTATAATAGTTTATGAATTGTTACAATTCTCTATGGGTTAAGTAAACCCAAGTCCTAAGTCCACCATAAACTTTTTTTAAAATATTTTGATGGAAATCGATTCTATGTAAGCAGAAGAATATTTTGAATTCAGAACAATCAAACAAAAGTCAATTTTTTGGTTGAAAAGTTTTTTTCAAAAGCGCCAAAGTCTATATTAAAATACTGTTTTATTTAAAATATAACCTAAAAATGTGTATTGTAAAAAAGTGAAATCTTAGCTTTTCTTCAAAATAATTCGTGTTATTTCTCAGTGGATAAGACATTTTCTGCGATATTTAAACATTTTGTTTTTAATTAACTCAAGAAAATTCGTTATAAACTAAAAATGCTTGTTATTCAAAATTGTGTTAGTGTGACGTAGGCGCGGCTTATCCCAAAGATATGCTCGAACGCTTTGTACACTTGGGCCTCGTATAACACTGTTTTATACAACTCGGTTTTGATATAACACGGTTGATGAATTGTGACATATTTTTGTACAACACGCTTTTTATAACACGGTTTCAGATTTTTTTGTAGAAAACGATCCTATAATGGAAAGATGTTTAAAGTTCAATAAGGATTTACAACACATTTTGGCCCCTTATCACGAAATACATAAAAATGTATACGCTAAAAACAAACTATCTCTTATTACAGAAATTTTAAAGCTTGAATTCAAAAATACTCCAGAGTCCGCATATGATGAAAACTTACAATCGGTCTCGAAAAAGAGTCGAGCATATAGAATTGTAAATGAGCGACGATGAATGAATAATTATATATTATTAAAGTTTTTTTCAATAAATACGTAAATGTATATTTTTTCGATTGTTTATGAAAAAAAGTAAAGGATATTAACAAACTTCGATATTTTTATTGAACGCATACGCAAATTTGGTATGAACTTCAAACCTCGTATAACACGGATTTGTATTACACGACATTTTTGTGGAACCATAAATATGACCGTGTTATACGAGGCCCAAGTGTAATCATTTATTTTCGGAGAGCACTCATAAGTGGAATAGCGTAGAGTTTTTCATTTAAATCCGGCTCTGATTGTAAGCAATATAGAGTTTACACAAACAGCGTATGCACAAGAAGGATGTGAAAACAAATCGTACCAAAACGTAAATAAATACAATTTTAATTGGAAAGGTAATATTACAATGTACGTATCCAATTGTACAATGTATCTTCGATAGACAGTATTTAGACATCCAATACTTGAATACAAGTGCAACGGAAGTAACTATAGATTTCAGGTTTCTTACGGTAGAATTAAATACGTTGTTATTTTACTTCCATCATGTTATTTACAATAATTGAGTTGCAGTCAACAAATTATTCTTCAGAAAAGCATCTTTATGCCGAGAACGTAACTGCTGTGATTAATATACACGATAGAAAGAAAATAATGCAATATTTAAATAAATAAAAAGTTAACTAAATTTTGTATGGCGTAGTAACTAGGGCTTTCAATCCCAAGATCCCGGTCAATTAGTGATTCCTGCAATCTCGGGATTGTTTAAATATAATTCTCAAATGTTGAAAAATAAATCATGCTCAAAATTAAATATTTCCTGATTAAATAGAACGTATGCCTCGGTTTAAAAAAACGCAACTCCGACATTGATCAACAACTTGACTCCGACTCAGATTACGACTAAAAAAGTCTTATTGTGTCAGCATTTTTTCTTACCTTTCCCATTTATTTTATTTTTCAGGTTATCATTACAATGGAGCTTTGCTTGAACGATGCGCAGGCTAATATTCGAAAATCCGTCGAAATGAAAGCAGCCAATCCAATTGTACCGTGGTCAAGCTCAGTATCCAAGTCAGGGTCAGAGACAAGGAGAAATAACAAACCACTGATGGAGAAGCGGCGCAGGGCAAGAATCAACCAAAGTGTAGGGTTACTGAAAAATATTTTGCTTGCCAACAGACAGGATGTGACAGCAGACAAACCCCAGAAACAAGCGAAACTCGAGAAGGCTGACATTCTTGAAATGACTGTCAGACATTTTCAGATGACACGAGCGTTTAATAAAAATGGTGAGTGTGTTATTCACTTTTTCTTTGTAACTATGCCCGCTTCCAGTGTGGTGCATGTGGACACCTAACAGAACTTAACTTAACATAAGTTATTATGTGAGGAAATACTTTTTATTCAACGTTTCATTCTCGTGTCACTTAACCCCCCCTTTTCGGAGAATGTATGCATAGAATGGTAGGGCTAGGACAGAAATATTGGTTATCTAATCACTTTAGTAACGTCTCGTGTTTGGGATCAGATGGGTGGGAAGGAATTTATACACCACAGATATCCATGTCCTCAAACACAAATATATAAATGAACTCCAACCAAGGTCAACTACGATATCCACTCGGCATCAAGTATTGGGAGATTGTTAATTTGATCAAAATTAACGCAGCAGAGAAACTCAACTACAACAATAACAAAACATATACCATTTTTTAATTTAGTCCACTTTGAACATGGCTCTTTTGGGCTCTTAATGGATTACTTCAACAGTAGGTATTTAACGATGACAGTTATTCAACCCCCTTTTTTTGAGGTGGTGAGGATGAGTTGACAAAGTATTAGTTATTAGCTGATTGCACGCTCTATGACCTGTTAACAGTATTAAAGAAGGTAGGAAGGGACAAACAATCATTTTGGATTCTGATTCTTGATTGCGAGATCAATTTTTGATCAATATGGTGGTAATGATTTCCATGAACAATATATCATTCAATTAAGAGCGATATATATAAACGTTTTATAAAACCAATTGTCAAATTAGCACTGAAGTCTTCTATTCTAGCGGTCGCCAAGCTTTCAGACTACCACTAAATCTTGAATCTCAAAGATAAACATTTTTTTTTAAATTTGCAAACATCTATAAATAATGATCACAAAATTAACATGTTTGATAATGAGATGTTCCTAATGTTCAGTAATTATGAAAAATAAATAAGTGTGAAAATAATATAAAATTAAAGTTTCGTCGGCTCAGTGGTAATGTTGTTGGCTACGGTTCCGAATGTCTCGGGCTAAATTCCCGGTACGGATAGTTACATAAATTGACCTTTCAATCGATTTATGGATTTCTGTACGTAGTCTGAGTGTTTGAGACGTCTAAAACTCCCTACCACTCATCCGATCCTCACTGGGTGTAGCGAGAGCGATTAGCTAACCACTAGTCATGTCCTAGCTCTATCCTTCTATCTCTACTCTCTTCGAAAAAAAAGGGAGGTTGAGCAACTAAGATACAAGCAGTTCTCATAGAAAAATTCTGTTGGAAGCGGACATGGGAAAAAAAAGTTCATAACTTTAATTAACAACGAAAAATGTTAAAAAATGTCGAAAAACACGGCTAGTAGAATAATAAAGTTATCAATTTTAATTTTATATAAAAAATGAGTAACCACAAAGTTACCACCGAATTCATCGAAAATATTGAGTGTGATATTTGTTTATGAATTTGAAATAAGTTTATGTATCTTTGGTTCCAATGACGTTTATCAAAATTTTCTTACGGAACAATGGTTGGAGACCGCTGGTCGATTTTATATTATAGAAACATTTTAAATTCATATATTTGGGTAAATAAATAAAAATTATACCTTCAGATATCCGGCAGGTTGTTTTTGGTATTTTTTGATTACATATATTTTAAAGTATTAAATTATCATATTTTCAGATGTTGATAAGTATAGGTCTGGCTATACCGACTGCATCAAAGAAGTGGAGAGATTTTTTAACACTCCAGATATTCACACAAGAATTTTACCACAACTGGCTGATTTGGATTTAAAGGTGAAACTTTTGAGACATTTGGAAAGTTGCATCTCAGAAATTGATTCCAAGAAAACGTCCGATGATGATTTACCACACTCACCGATTGCTGATAATACAAATTTATATGGGCTCAAGACTTCAGATATCAACAATATGAATACGTTCGAAGAACAAATAACCAAGGAACTTGTAAGAAATATGGGTTCCCAAAAACAAAGTGAAAAGGAGAACCATTTTATAGTGTCTGATGAAAGTGAAATAGAATTTAGTATGGATTTAGATGATGAAATAGTCAAACAAGAGCAATGTGAAAATATCCAGTCTCAAGAAGCTTTAAACCAAGGTGGAGTTATATACGAAAGCAGTCAAACAATGCCAGAGCCCGTTTTCAAAGTGAATGGCTTTGAGGATAATACGATGCTATCTATGATGCCATCGGTAACACTGCCAGGACAAGTTGTCTTTCTGGTACCAGCAAATGTGTTTGGAATAACTAATATTAACAACACAGCACACTTTCTAACGCCATATATACCACAACCATTAGAAATCGAAAGAAGTGTTGAAGTATATGAAGAAAATGGTGGACAAATCGAGAGAAACATTGAAGAAAATGAATCTGAGAGTAACAACAAGAAATTGGATGAGGAATATTCTGATAACGAAGTCTGTGAGTCGCCAAGTGACAGCAGAGATAATAGTAATTTAGAACCACTAGATTTTAGTATGAATTCAGATATGCCCCAAAATGACCCTATGTGGAGGCCATGGTAATGTGTTGAACATTACCTGTTTAAAGATTTACGAAAGTTAACAATTTTCCATTAATGGGATTAATATTTTTTACAGAATAAATACTTGTTGAGTTTTTTTAAATCAAGTTTATTTGAATTGTTTAGTTTCATCGTTCAATCAATTCTATTTGTGTGATAGTGTTTTGAATTAACTTTTTTTAAAACTTATTTGTTTGTTTTAAATTGACGTTAATCAAAAAGTCACTTAAGGTAATAACCTAAAGTTATAAACTTTTATACCAAGTAAATTCTTAATATATTTCTCAATGGTTGAAAAATTTCTTGTTGATGAAGATCACAGAACAAGGTTTAAGAGACTGTCATTGGCAGTGTTACTTATTAGTCTTTTTTTATATTGACGTTTGTGTTACTGTCCATATAATATGACATCACGCTCTAGGGAGCGGTTGTCAAACAGTGTGATAATTTCAGACAGAGGAGGTAAGGGGGGGGGGGGGCAATAAGAAATGTAACATCATGAAATCAATATAATACAAAAACATTTTCTCTTTAGAATTAAAAAACACTTTTTGAGGCATACTTACTCCTCAAAAAAATTTTAGGTGGGGA
The DNA here is from genome assembly GCA_022494535.1 of Himalopsyche phryganea. NCBI lineage: Eukaryota > Metazoa > Arthropoda > Insecta > Trichoptera > Rhyacophilidae > Himalopsyche > Himalopsyche phryganea. Next base: position 1,681,906 of record JAGVSL010000019.1, on the reverse strand, counting down.
TTGTATGATGAAATGTAACGATAAGGGGGTAACAAAAACAGGCAACAATTATTTAAAGTCATTTATGGACAGTCTCTTTAAATATGGAACCCTCAAACCTCAAGAACTCTTAAAATTCATCAATTCTCACCATTAAGTTTTTCTACTGTACGTACATTGCTGGTTGTCGAAAAGAAATGTTATCCATCATGTCTTGGCCTTTACACACTTGTGCGCTGTCGGTGTGCCCAATAGGTGTAGCCAACTACCCGAGCATTTTTTCGCGCAACTATTGCGTGACCTTTTAGCTCTCATTAAAATAACTACATCTCTTAAACAAGTCAATTTATTTGGGTAAAGTAAAAAGCATTGTCAAATATAAATATCATTTAAATTTTACAAAAGTTTTATTCGCTATTTTTAACAATTTATATAATTTTACATTAAAGTTAAAGAATTAAAATAAAAACTGTGAAATTACACGAAGGTTAAATATTTTTTTTAACCAAAAATAAAATTATGATTCGGTATCTTAAGTCATTATTCATGTAAGCTTATATTTTGAATACTTTTATCATAAATTAGTGTATTCCAATCGCAAAATATGCCATAGTCAACGGTCCTCTATGGGACCAGTGGACACTGAACAACGTAAATCCACGGTTCTGTACGGTACCGCTTGTGCGTTTAAAGGTTAAGCAGAAAAATGAAATCGAGTTGTTTCCATTCAGGATATGATTTAAAGAGATTTTCTGATAGATACATGTATTTCTGGTTGTCTTCAACAACGAAGCATAGAAGATATAATATAATGAACAGCTAAATAATTTGAACTTAAATATTCTGAAGATAGAGTAGGTTAAAATATGCCGACTTAATCTCATTTTTATTTATGCATATTTATTGTACATATTTTTTAATTTTCATTTTAAAGTTATACCATTGAGATACTATAGTATTTTGAGGAAACAATTATCAATGGCTTAAGTGTTATATACAAATATAATATAGCTGTTCTGATTCAACTACATTCAGTTTCAATCAAATTTTTAAGTTTACATCAAAAACTTTTTGTTTTGTATCTTCAGGAATTTGAGTACACGGATGAATTCCAGCTGACAGTTAGTAAATATTGTTCATAATATAAGAGAAATTAAGAAAAATTATTATCACTAAGTCTAGGAACTGCATTGATATCATTCACATATCAATGTAGTTCCTAGACTTAGTGATAATAATTTTTCTTAATTTCTCTTATATTATGAACAATATTAACTATTTACTAACTGTCAGTTGGAGTTCATCCATGTACTCAAATTTTAATTTGTTATATATATATATAAAATATTTACCAACTGTCAGTTTGAGTTCATCCGTGTAAGGGTTTGATATTGAAATTCTGCCAAACACCCTCAGTCGATATCTTAAATTATGTATAATAGTTTGGATGCATATAAAAGTTAGTGGCATTTTCAATTTATTTAAAAAAAATGTCTGTAGTCATAAAAAACACTCTAAAACAATAATGAAATCGTAATTCAAAAAAAATAACAATTAAATCTATTAAGTGCATAAAAAAAAGTTTCTGTTTGAACTCGCTTACACTTAAACAAAATATGTCTACAATTTCAGCCGATACCTTAAAGCATAAAAATTATATGAATTGGTTGTCATCTATTTCAGTTTCATGCTGTCATCAGAACTATGTTTAAGCTTTTTTAAAATTTAATATATATACTGGTTTAGAAGAGATATACACTATATCATCTTATATACATACTCTTACATCCAAAATTTTATTTAAAATTAAATAATTCAATGAGAGAGTTACAGTTTTTGTTGTTCTAGGAAAAGGAACATACAAGGTATTATTAATTAGATATATAAGCAAATATGTTAGAAATTTAATAATGAGTAATTATGCGAGCTTCTTGTAATTGTTTAAGTAATGGTGATTGATATTTTTACCTTATTATAATGGAGTTCTTCCAAGTAAATGCCAATTCAATCGATAAAAAATTATATTAGCCATTACCCTTTTTGTGGCGCTCACTGATTTCATATTATTGAGGGTTAGTTGTGCCGCTTTGAATGATACTTGTGAAAACTTAGTAAAAACTGATACGAGGTTGAGTCAGAACAGAAACAGCACAAGATTGTTTAGAACCTAAGTTTGTGTTGCTAATTTAGTTTAGTTATTTAATTTGTTACTGATTATAATGATAATGAGTCTTATTGATATCTAACGACGACATAGTCACTTTATTGATATTAATTTATATGAAGAAAAGATATTTTATTATTAAATACTAAAAATACATGTTTACTTAGATATAAATGTATATATAGCTGTTTTCAAGATGAAAGATTTTATTTTAAATATTTAGCAGTAAGCGATAAATCCCAACGGTCATAAAATTTTCATTGACAAATTGATTTAAATTTTTTAATAAGTATCTTAAGGGGTTCAGTTACGCTTAAGCTTCTGCGATAGTGCCATCTATTGATGAGAATAATTAGTTATTGAAATTTATATGAATGTAGTGTATTATATAGCTAAAAATATGTGGTCTATGAATAGTTTGAGATAGGTATTATAAATTTAATAATGTTATTTACCAAGCAGAGGAATGTTGCACTTGGATAGATTAAGCTTTATTATTATTTTATTATCGACTGAGGTGTTGTCAACACGCTGGATTCCATAAATACCCTGATATTGAAGTAATGTTCGATAAGTAATTATTCTCATTGCTATCACAGTAGCATCAGCGTTGCACTTCCCCATAATAATTTTCAAGTATTTTTTTTCTATTTTAAAAGAAGGTCTCCGACGCGGAGCTGAATTATTATATTTCTAATATGGAATGTTTGCAACTTTTCAATTATTTACAAAAAGAAAAAAATATATTTAAATACTATTATAATATTGTTTTAAATTGACAGATTTTCTTTGATACATTAAAATGTGATGAAAATAATAAGTCCATGTTTTAAACAAAACCGTTCAAGTTTTATTTTTATTATTTTATTCGATTTTTGTTTTTAATTTTTAAACACAATTTTCCCAATACACAAAATTCTAGAGAACTGTATCAAATCCTTTATTTGATACCTATGGATTCCATTTTCGATTTAAAAGATTATAAAAAAAGTCGTTTGAGTTTGTAATTAACAATTTAATTGGTGTAAAAATAATGACTCTAATATAATGCAAAAACATATGCTATAGTCATTGAGTATAAAAATATATGTTGACTGTTTTAGGATATATTATAGGAAATAAGAATATAGCTCTGATATTGCGTTTGCTGTTTTCCTATATGTCATTTTGTAACTGTTAGATTTATAATAACAAATACTGCACATTGCGATCTACCCATAATTATTGTTGAGTTGTGTAGAGAACAAAGAGTCTTAACCCATTATTTTTACAACCTTGTTAAGTTTTTTGTCTGATATTAAAAGGATAATATTTTAGATTAATGAAAGAAAAAGATTCAATGTTGATTTTTAGACGAAAAACTTATGATTGAATTTTGAATGGTTGACTCTATAGATATTTTTATTGCCTCTAGTTTCTCATAAAAAAAAACATCTGCAATAGTTTTTACAAATCGCCGTTATTCTTATTTCTTAATATCACCCATTTAAATATTGTTTAATATTAATAAAACTGTAATAAATATTTATCTGTTTAAAGTAAGTTTAATTTGAGGTACTTTATTGTTGTGTAAATTAAATATTGCTTATATTATAATATATCGTTGAGTTGAGAAGAAAGTCAATAACAGGAATAATGGGAGACAAATGTTTTTAATTCCGCTATACATGCAGTTTGAGAACTAATAAAACAAATGGAAAATTGAAATAAGCAATATTATTTAGCAGGATTGAGAATGTTTTAAACTAATCAATGAAAAAATTTGATACAACATGATGCATAAATGTTTGGACCGATAGACAGGATTTTCAACATACCGTAGACCAGCTGATAGATCAGCCCTCCGAGGCTTAAATGGTTAGAATACTATTTAATGAATATTCAAAATCTTGTGTGTGCAGGTTGCAAAGATTTTATTAAATCAATAGCTATTTCAGGTTGAAGGCGAATTTATAATTATATCTAATTTGACGTTAACTGATAATTTTCATAAAATATTTTCAATAACTTTTACAGGTTTTCAGATTTTTTACCAAATAAACATAAATATATGTCTACTATTCATTGATTCATTGTTAGTGTCTTTCTCCTTAACAATGGTAGTATAAATATTTTGTTTAATAGTTGTTTTAAATGTCTAAATTGAACATTTATAAAGAAACAATGGAAAAAATTAGCATTACTGGTAAATGTTTCTTGTACTGCAACTTTCACCTAAGCGAAAAAAGGTAGCTTATTGTCATATTCCGTTTAATTCTTTATATCTTTAATGTGTTTGTTAAAAAAAAATTAAACTAGTATGCTTAAACAATGGCCTATATGACACCATTCAAAATATAAATGATTTCAAGATGATTTTGTGTGATTTATGTCTGCGCGTAATATTATTTGCAAAAATGCGTGCGATCATTTCTTTGAGTATTTTATAGAGTATCCGGTAAAACTTTATATGGGTTTAAAATCCCCTTTGGATCCATAATTGTTTTGAGTTCTTTCATTAAATTTAAGCAAGCTTTATTTTTTGAGTAATGAATGTAGTTGGTCTTCTTAAACCCGATTCCATGTTCAGCGCTAATTGACCCGTTCAGTTTGGCAACATGCTCGAAAACATAAGGTTCAATTTTTTTGACAGTTTTAGATGAGTACTCTTTCAATGATATGTTTAAGTGTATATTGCCGTCACCTGTAAAATGAAACTTTATTTGTTATCATATTTTTTGCTATATTTGAGTTACAGATCATGACAATTTTTGTTCAATACATACATAAAAATGCACTACTACATTATCCATGTTGAGTTGTCAATTATTACAGCGCACGCATTTTAGTTATAACAATTTTGTATCTATTTGATTTAATAATATGTAATTTAAGTTGTACAGCTCTTTAAGTAGACATAGTGGGTTGTCAAAATTTTCTATTTAATTTCATTATTTCAATTTCGATATAATTAATCATGTTTACTTAATTTGTACCTAAATAAATTTTTGATTGATTATCAGCACTGCGTTTTATTTCAATAAATTTACAATCTGAACTATTAATAAAGGCAAACACTTTTGGCTAAAATAACTGAATGCGGGATATTTTTATTGTTAATATTTGCGCGTATTATTATTTTCAGATATGCCGTCGTGTGGTTTCTTTCGAGTCAGGAGGCAGCTGCACTTGTGACAAAATTGACAAGATCAGACTTCTTATTAGTGTCAAACACTAAGTTTTTAAAACAAACTGATTTTAAGATCAGTTGATAATGCTCGTGATGAGCGAAACCGGTCCTGATCATTATAAATATGTGGAAGTAGTACATATGAATTGTGCTTTATTTTTAAAAATAGATTTTAAGAGTGTTTATTTTCTAGAAAATCTTGAAATATGCCAAGAATACTTTTAATTAATTTGGTCCAAGAATTACACATTAATGCAGCGATCAGTAACTTTTTGATGAGACGAGCACCCCAAGTGGCTTGGTTATGACAGAGGGCATTATATCTTTATTTTGTTGAAGTTGGTAGACTATCGTGAAATCAAAGAGACTTATTTGATCAAAGCTCATTCAAACCAAGTGGGAGTGCTTCCACACACTGACATCATGACCACTGCACTCATTGATCGCTTTACTCGGGCAGGATCACAATACGGTTTAACTAGGGTGAAAGATTGTAGCAAACATCACCGTCTACGTTAATATGAATTTAGTTTAAAATTAAAGTTGATACCCTTGACACGTGTTTCGCAGACTGAATATGCTGCAAGTGTATTTATATCTAAAGTAAACAATTAAAGGGATTATAATCCTCAGTTTTTGGAAAGTGCTTTTATTTAATGTACACAACTAAATACACATTCTCGAAAAAAGAATTACGCCGCAAATCCTGAATGATAAGCAAAATTTAGAATTCAATTTTGAAAAAAAGAAAAAGCATTAATCCTCAAGAGTAATTATTTTTCTTTATCAACTTCTTCGAATATTGTCAGATCAGTAAAACAAAACCAGAAATAAATTATCGATCATGTTTGCGTGTATTCTTGACTAAAACCCTTTTTGTGCCACCTGTAAAATTTGTGTTGTTTGTTAATTCCTTTTGGCTAACAGTCGATATTACACAATAATATTGTATTACAAGCAACTGGATAAAATGCATTTTTTACCTATGTGTCCATAACCGCACACTCTCACAGCATCGTCACCAAGTCTTTCTCTCATTGCAGGGACAATATTGTAATATTCTTTTAATGGTAATGAAACATCATATTTCAGAACGTAACCGTCAAGTAATATGGCACTAGGGATACTTTCTCTAAGAGCCCATATAGGCTGAAAACATATACATATTATTTCATCAAACATAGCTAAGGAAACAAGTGTAACGTAAGTCATTTAATAATATCAGGTGCAAAACAGATAGGGAGCAAAAAATACAAAAAAACACACTTCATATTTCTGATTGGGATGATATATAAAGACTAATATAACTGTACCCGTCATAGATGACGGTATTGGAATTAAGATACTGAATGTCGAAAGTAGCTAGTACGTCAGAACTGTGATTTCATTGCATAACATTTTATTTTATATTATACATCGCGAACCGCGACGCTTAGGTCATGAGAAAATTTCATACCTACATGTTATATGTGCTAATAATAAGTGTTCGGTGAGAGTCAACGCGCGACGGCGGGGCAAGCTCATCACTTAAAACTGAAATGCATAGCATGCTTTTGCAATGTCCGTAGTTAATGCGCAGGGAGTGGTTTTGCATTACAGTTTCAAACGTCGCGCGTTGACTCTGGTCGAGCACTAAAGCGTCTACAGAGTTCTCTGGGCTATTATATATTAGATATTTGATATTATTTTCAATAAAATATTGAGTGAAATATGGAATACTGAATTCCACTATTAATCCATACTATAAAACAGAAAATACATGTGTCACAGAAACTCTTCTCAAAACAGTGAACAGTAACGACGTGACATTTACACATGTCATTCTGGTTGAATTTTCTATGTAGACTGTATTATTTTCATCTTTTAATTGCAGCTTAGTTAACGACAAAATAATGCAAAATAATGTCTAAACGACTTAATGATACCGCCATAATAATGCAGATGAAACTATTTGTATTTCCGGTGCCTGCGTTTGGAAGTTCAATACAACCAGTATGTTGTGCATTATGTTTCTTTGATTATTTAAGTGATGATCATATTGTAAGTATGATTATACTTACTTTTATTTTACTAGGCTCACTACATAAAGTACCATCAAGAATTAAACCTGATTCAGTATTGTTTTCGAGGAACTTTGAAAGCTTTTCCTCATCATGTTTCTCATTGGATCCACTTGTTTCAATTAATACATAGAATGGATAATCTCCGATTGGGTTTCTAAAAGAAAAGATCAGATTAGATCATAAAATAATGAAGCTTAACCCAATGTGCTGAATATAAATGAAAACAAACGAGTATGATCCGTAATAAATCAAAAATATCATTTTATTTTTGTTAGAAACGTCTGTGGAATAAAATAATAGATATTTTCTCAATATGAAAGGCAATTTTATATCTTTATTGTTTATCTAAAATTACCGCCAGTGCTTAAAATGAAAGTACTTACGTCATTTTGAAATGTGATATACTTGTGTCTAATGATGAAGCATCAGCCATTTCAAAAGCTGACAAAATTTCTCCGAGAGAAGATTTTGCACTCTTATAAAGATCAAGTACACTAGCAAAGTCTTTGACGCCTAAAAAAAGAAGGGTAATATATTTAAATTGCATTATTCACTAACTTTGAATTGGATTTTGTCTACTTCAAAATAAATAGACTTGATTATGAAAGTGTCAAAACAATTAATTAAGGAATCATTGAGATTTTGTACACTTCCATGTAATTTGTCACCAACGACCAAAACACGGGGGATCATAAATTATTTTATTGAGAAATTTTGGAAATCAATAGAGCCCAGTTAAATTCCTTGACAATTCTGAACGAACAGCTGAATCTTCCAAACTCCACGTTGCTGTATCTTACACGTTGAATCGAACAGTTGCGTAAATGTGGAATGATTGTATATATTTATCCTTTCGTCGAATTGCATCCCGTCGAAACCCACAATGCTGTGCTGTTTTAATTTTAAAATCACTGGGAATGCTAATATTAGTTGGAAAGCGGCAATTCGCCACTCTGTTAATGCGTTGTTTACAAAATAAGGATTAAGGCGATTCTCGAAATGTTAACTCAGGTATCAGTGTGGATCCCAGACGTATAATATTTTATCTCGTAAATAATATTTGTTGTATCTTCTATATAAACAATAGACACTGTTTACTGTCTGTCAGTTCGAGTTCGTTCGTGCACTCGAATGCCTGAAGATGCCGAAAGGCGAAACCCGGGTCGTTAGTGACAAAATACATGGAAGTGTACAAAATCTCGATGATTCAAATTCGATATTGAAATTCCATCAAGCACCCTCAGTCGATGTCTTAAATTATAAATTAATTAAGGTTTTCCAAACAAGGTGATGAAACATATAATGACTACATTTAATGATCTGCTTTAGCCAACAAAATATTAATATTATTTTTTTTAACCTTATTAACTCCCAATGTGGAGCATATGGACTCCAAATGAAGCTTATCTGAACCGAAATTGTACGAGACTTGCGTGTTACTGTTACTCAACAGCTCTTTTTAGGAGAGAGTAAGTATATGGCTACGACTGGGCTACTGATTAGTTAATCGCTTTTGCTTTACCCTTTTTTTAGGATTGGGTAGGTGGGAGGGAATTTAAAATATTATATACATCCATGTCGAAGACAAATCAATTGAAAGATCAATTTATGAATTTCATATAGGCTTATATATAATTACTTGCCTAAAAACGCTACATTGATAGATGAAGACACTGATGGGCATTGGATAGAAACCTTTGTAATGAGCCCCAATGTTCCTTCTGAGCCGATAAATAAGTGTTTCAAGTGATATCCAGTGTTGTCCTTTTTTAATGTCTTCAAACAATCAATGACCTCACCGTTAGCTTTTACCTACAATTATAAACAATTACCTCAGTTTTGCATTATAATCATAATCAATTTGCTGCACCTTATTGCAAAGAGTTAAAAAGTTTTTGATTTGTGAATACGAAATGAGAAATTTGGAAACCAGATATGGTTAACATGAATATATTTATAACCTAAAACAAAACTCGCTCAGAAAACGGCCATTTGAAGTTTGAAAAATTTTCTACAAATATGAAAGAAGCCTGGATGATAAAGAAAACTATTGTTTGATTTTTAGGGAGATATTATTGATTTCATCATTTTTGAAATGCGATTAAATGAGTTAAGTGTTCTTTCACAGACACTATTTGAGTTAAAGATATGAACATATTTTATAAAAATAGAGCAAAAGATCACGAATCCAACCATATCCATAGCTCAAAAATGTCAATTTTAGAAATATAAAAATATTTTACTCTCTTTTTTCAATGTGGGCATAGGCACGTAACGGAGAAACTTTATCAAAAGTTGTTCAACAAGAACTGCTTGTTACTTAGTTGCTAACTCTTTTTTTTCAAAGAGAGTAAAAATAGAAAGATGGGTCTAGGAAAGTGCGCCGTGAGAAGATCCCAGGTGTGCCGCAGCGCAGTGCGTCCAAAATGAGAAAAAAATGAGTATTTTCACATTACAAAAAAATTAAAGCCATTCGGTTGTTGAGATCTTCTATAAAATTTTTCTCATTGAAACAAATATTATATTATTTTGATATTTAATGGAATAATTGGATTAACAAATTAATTGTAAGTTTTGTTCACGAAATTTACATATTTTGACTTGTGGTGTGCCGAGAAATACTTTATACTAATAGGTGTGCCATGGGTGAGACAATGTTGCAAAGCACTGGTCTAGGACATGGTGTAAGAAGTATAGGTGAGCAGGATAAACAATGACCAATGAAATTTTTTGTATTTGTTGATGCCGTTGCTCCACGTTGGGAGCGGACATGGATTAAAAAATAAAAAAAATTTACAACATCGTTTTGGTGACAGTAAAAATTTGTTTTTTTCGAATGACTTCATATATTTTACAAAAACAATGATCCAGTTCGCCTAGGCTTCTTACACCATATATAGAGATAGGCTGGGGATAGGACAGGACTAGTAGTTAGCTTATCAATCTTGCTACACTCCATTTCTTGGATTGGATAGGTGGGAGGGGATTTAAGGCATCAGACATTAATGCCTTCAAACACAAATCTATAAACCAATTAATGAAAGTGTCCTTGCTGGGATTTGAATCCACGGACGCCACGGATTAATTTCGTCGATACTGTTTTTTCAGAGATAACATTTATTTTAAAATACTTTTAGAGCATTCAGGATAAGTATAATCAATATGAAACTATTGTTGAAAATTATATTGCAATGATTTTTGTTAGAATATGAAAATGGCAGGCATCTTCTGCACAGAAGCATTTAACTTACTACTTCAACACCTAAAACTGACCCATGTAGATTTCCGTATCGTAATAATCTAAGACCCCCAGCATTTGTGCTGACATTTCCTCCAATATGACATGAACCCTTCGCTCCTAAATCTAGAGGCATCATTAAATTCTTTTCGCGGAGGTAAGTATCCAATGTTTCTAATATGCAGCCAGCCTCACTCACTAAGACACCTATAAAGTAATTTTAATTCAAAATCATTACTAATTTCGGTTCACAATTGACAAAATAATATAATTAATTGTACCAAGCAAAAATTTCATACATTAAAATTAATATTTCGATTCAGAATTATAATATGCATTACTGTTATTGTGGAACAATTAGCTATATAACTATTATATTATAGTCGATTTTCACTTTTTTTTTGATCATCCTTCGGTAGATAAATTTTTCCATTTATTGTTAGGAAAAAAGAACTGAAAAAAATCATTGAAACAGTTCTGTATATACGTAGCGAAAATAGATTTATTTGCGAATTCGAAATGACAAACAAACATAATTTGTGAACTTTTTTTTTATGTTATAAATTTTCATTTATTGATATTTTTATTTTCATTTTAATTTCAAGATCGACAAAAAATGACATTTCCACCTCTGCCAAAAAGGTACATAAGGAATTTAGCTTGGATAGATACTGAAGTTTTTTTACTATTTAATATCTATTTACTTTTAAGTTACAATCTTTATTATTAAATGTACATACCTGAGAATTCATCTAAACTAATGATCTTGTTCATAAGTGCAGTAGTAATTACGATTTCATCAAAAACTGGAACGGAGCCTCCCACGAGTCCCGTATTACCACCTTGTGGACATACGGCTAAATTGTTTTCATTGCAGAACTTTAACAAACTAGATACTTCATCTGTTGTCTTTGGTTTAACTACCAATTTAGATTGTCCTGAAAAATAATAGATAATGCGTATTATATAAGATGAAAATAAGTTGTAGAATTGTATAAGGTTAATCTGATTATTTAGCTTACCCCGGCAATTTTTTATCCAATCTATGTTGTAGTTGAGGAGTTCATTAGTATCTGTTACTATTCTGTCTTGACCAAGAAGATTTTTAAAGAAAGTAATATGATCTTCTGTGAGATTGTTAAAGTTCTTACGTTGAACATTATATTTATCCTGTAAAGTTTGTAAAAATACTCTGTATCGTTTTCTGAATTACATTATCATTTATACTTAACAGTAATAAATCTAGTTTTAAAAATAGGTCTTTACTATAATTACAATTTGTATTATTTATAATAGAAAATTTTTAATATTTAACTAGGGAATGATACCGAATGAGAAATAGTTTCCTTAGTATGGTGGCCTCAGAAGTAAAACTAATAGATATATATCTCTATGAGCACAGCTAAAGATTGCTGAAATAAATTATCAAAAATGGGCATGGATCATGGTATAAGAAGTATAGGTGGGCTGGATCATTGTTTTTGTAAAGCATGTGATGTCACTTTGACAAACGAAATTTTGAATGAAAACTAAGATTTCTGTTCATAAATTTTATCAAACTAGCCCGGGTTTAAGTATTTCATTCAAATTTTTAGGACTTTGATTCCAATTTTGAATTCTTGACGTGATTAAGACAGTAGGATCGCTGCTGATGATGATGCTGACGATTAATGCAGTTCAGAGTTCGTTTGGCGAGTGATGACAGAAATCACGTTCAGAGGGTGCTTACAGAATTACGTTTGGTAGTCGATACAGAATGAATCCAGTTTTTCCTTTTTTGTTTATTCATACTGTCCCGTTGACTGTCTGTGACCTACTTTCGTCATCATGACTTGCTTTGATGAGTGATAACCTGAATCGCAGCGTCTGCAGAATCCATAGTCAAATAAAATATTATTTGCCAATTAATTATGCTTAGTCAATAAATGCTGACGAAAATTACAAGCATGTTTTGTTACAGGCGAGTAATTCGTTACGGAATCTGCAGTGTCATGTATCCTACAAATTTATTATTCTAATATGTTCTAAAGCTTATACATTTTTTTCATTTAGGAATATTTACATTTAGATCAATAACTGACCATTAATCAATCATTTGAAAACCAATGGAAGAGACATAAAAGTAAATCGTTCTTGCATTCGTTTTCCAGAAATAATCATTATTTTTATTGTTAGTTTAGAAACTTTCTCACATTTATCGTTTAATTTGAGAGCTATACTCACTCATGTGAGAAAAGCATCATTTAAATTTAACTTATGATCCAATGGGAAAGCTAATTGATTGGTCAGGAACAGTTTAGTGTTGTATGTAACTAACCTTGGACAATTCCGGTAATGCTGCAGATGATTGCAGTCGAGTTATAAAAGTATTTTTTGGAAGACTTTTTAAAACTAACAACTTTGAAATGTGACAACTAAATATTGTATGAGCTCCCATTGTAATGGATATCTGTAAAAGAGTTTCAACACAGAAAATGATTAAAGAAGCTGTCAAATTTTTGTTAGAAATATTAGTCTCCATTAAATTAAATATGAGTGAATTGATATTTAATATTTGTGCATTAATCAAATACAATTAAATAATATATTGTGAAAATATCTTATTAATAATAACTGTGCAGCAATGAATGCCTGTGAATCTGGATATAAGATACAGAATTTACAAGTATGTTATTTTTGTATTTCTACATCTTTTGTGACACTTGTTTTTTTAAGAAATTTTAATTCTAATTAGTTTATGAGTTTTGCCAGAAAACAGAGATTGAAAGAAAGAGTATTGGTTTGATAACACAACACTTACATTACTTAATTGTTTTGCTACAATGGGGATGATATATACACAATATACCTGACAAAATAAATGTTTTAATGTATTGATGTAACTTAACAACAAGCCGATAAACTTGAAATTTACACAGATACTCTTTTCTGTGATGAATATTGTTGTCTTATATAATACTATGCAAATAAAGTGGCACAAGATAATCATAAAAAAAATGCTTATCAAAATGATAAAAATAGCTCAAAAAAAATTTAAATATTATTTAACCTTGAAATCATCTACGGGTCAATTAGAAATTAGACTGCTGAAATATTTATTTGTGTATCCAAATGATTTACAAAAGTTCAATTCATAATTTTAATTGTATTAATATTAAAACATGCAATACAATGCAACAATAAGACGTGAAAAATATGATTGAAGACTCACCATATTAAGCATTTAAAATGTTCTTGAACAGTAATATCACCAAAGAGTATATCGAATATTATAACAAGTTTGATATAAAGTAGTTGATAAATATTTATAAACAACATACAAGTATCTACTACTACTTCAAATGCTAAGTATCTAGTTCATATATCTAGTTGTCAACAAATGATTTAGATCAACTGTCAAAACACCCGAATGTGGTAAGCACATAATATTATTGGAATGCTATTTTTTCCCAATGACAACATTATCAAGAATATTTGATTTCTATCAAAGCACCCCTTATATAACCTACTCATCTTAGATTAGTAAAGGGTTATGTTTATATCTTTCAAATTAATTTGAACGTTTTATTTCATATAAAACAGGTTCATTTGTATTTTATAAGCCTGCAGATTTACTATTTTGGAAATACCTAGTCACTGGAAATATTAAAATTTTCACATGCAATTTCAGTGTATGATTTCTAGAATTAGGCTTCTAGAATGAAAATACACATAATATTGATGTTATATTATTCTAGTCACTTTTGTTTTGCGTTATATTTATATAATTGATTATGCAGTCGAAGGTTGTAGTTTTTCCGTATTCTGAAATTTTGATTATATTGAATAAACTTCGCCATCTTCTGAGCAGTGGCACATTGTAATTTAATGCAATTACTAAATGCACCTTTTGTTTTTAGGGGTGAACGATTTGAGCAATTAGAGGACTGTATATGTACGCCTATCATGTGTTGTAATAAAATGTAATAATAGTACGCAAATAAATAGGTACTCCTTGGTTTACACTGACTTTTTTTTTTGATATCAATTTGATGGAGCTTTAAGTCCTAAGGCGCGTTAGTGTCATAGTTCTTTGAGTCTCCATCTCTAATGTTAATTTTTTTTTCCACTTCCATCGTTGCAGATAGAAGGGCGTGATCGCTGCGGAGCTAAGCAATCCACAATGAAGCCAATTCACGTGGGCACCAATAGCATTTATATAAATATACCTCCGGGGGCATACCGCATCTACATAGATATATATATATACACGCATACACACATACACACATGCACATGCAATACGCAAGGAAGCATCCAGAGGAAAGCAGGATTTTTTATTACAAGGGGTCGTGTTTATTTAATTTAAACAAAGAATATCCATGTTTAAATCTATGGGGGTCGTCGAGCAGAACTGCTCTCGGTCTAAACCGATTCTTAAGTATTGTCTCATCGTAATTTTGTAGGTAAGAGATCGTTTGGTTATAATGTTTGCCTACATCACTGTGAAACTTTTGAGACATTTCGCGAACGAACTCTCGAATTGTAGGTACTTATAAGTCTCTGTGTAGTAGCGAGTTACGTACGTACCACGGGGCGTTACATATTTGTCGCAATGATTTCTTTTGTATAATCTGAAGAGTCTTCAGATGCTTGTGGTGAGCATAAGCCCATACCGAAGTAGCGTACACCATAATTGGACGCGGTATTGCTGTATAGAGGAGCAGCTTGCTTTTGAGAGTAAGTTTGCTTCTCGCATTTAACATAAAGTTTAATCTTCCTTTTGCAGCATTATTGGTTTACATTGATAGTATACTGCAAGATTGACTTGATATGTTGCCATACTCGATGTATACTAGGCTTAAATTGTTAACACACATCGCCCCATTATCCAGACCCATGAATTAAAATCATTAACTTTTACAACAAAGTATCATCATATTAAAATTACGGAAGAGTTAATTTGGGATACCAATTAGTCATTAATTTGCATAAAAAACTAGTTTTATTGGAGACAGAAAAACTATTTGAATAACATGTAATTTATTTAATAATTTACATTAACATTTATTCAATAATTTGAATTCTGTAATTTCAGATCTCGAAGAGGATATGCGATCAGCGCAGCTCGCCGCAGAGCGAATTTCTAGAAATTAGCAAGCATTCCATTCGTAAAAATGTTACAAAATTGCAATCTGATTCGTAAATGATCAGGTTATTTTTGTTTGATATGTAGTAGTAGTTACTAGCAGTTTTTATTGTCAACCAATCAGTTTCTTTAATAAAGTAAATTTTTAATTGTTTCTTAAATTTAAGAAACAAAACGAGTTTGGGATTTTTAATGAATTTGAATCGCTTTCTAATCTGTTGGAAATTATAAATAGCAATAGTGAAATAGAAAATAATTTGCGCTCGATGTTTCGTATTCTCTATTCATAATATCACTAACGTGAGAATATAATTTTCGTATTTCATATGTATATTTCAATCTCACAATAATATACAAAGTTTAATTAATATTTACGACAATATATGACACACCCTAGCTTTGTAGCGTGTCCAAAATCATTCATTGAGTCGTCTTTAACTATGGTAATTCAAAATATTGTTTATTGATTGAGTTGGCATTTACTTGGTAGAACATTTTATAATAAAATAGTGTATTATTTAATTTAACATCATTTATGTAAATCCACAGAACTAAAGTCAGTAATAAAAAAAACACTAGCTCATTTTAAGACAATCGTTTGAAATTGGTCTAACGCGCCAGGCCATTGGAAAAGTGGTCGCGTACCTGCGATGGTCTGTCAAAACCGTTACAAACTACAAAAAGACAGCATTTTTCAGTTTACAAACAATGAACGAATATATATATATTTTTTTGTAAATTTAAAAAAATAAAATGTATAGCATTTTAGCTGACGCCAATGCGCGGTGCATAATAATAGTACAAACCTAATTATAGTACAATAAAAAAAACAACAATTATAATGGAAACAATAATATTAATAAAAACAACAAAAAAAATGAAACATTTTTAAAATTATAAAATACAAAGAGAACAAGACAATAATTTACAAGGAAAAAATATTTGGCGAACAATACCCAGAGTTTGTTACTGAAAATATCCAACTCTCTAGCCAATGCATCGATCAGCCTAAACTAGATATATTAGTTTCTATTTCAAATTCATCAAATACATACAAACAAATTATCAAATAGTAAGTTTTTTTTGTAAAATGTACATATTTCGGCTTATGGTGTGCCACGAAATATTAATAAGTGCTTAAGTGTGCCGTTGATGAGAAAAGGTTTCGGAGCACTGGCATATACAGTCAGCTGGTTATATAAAAATATTCTTTCATCAGAAAACAAATAAAATGCTTTTTATGGTTATTATTATTGCAAAAACATTGGAATAGTCAAATTTCATTATTTCAAATTGTATTCGTCGTTCAATACAGGAATATGCCATAGAGCAGGGTTTGTCAAGCTATGTTTCGCGAAAATCTGGAAATACAAAACATTAGCCATTAAATGATTTCTAGGCGTATTCATCAGAAGAGTACCCCACCCCAGCGTGTCAAAACAAGCTATTATTGTTTTACCTCCGTTTACTACGATATATTTATGGGAAGCAGGATTTTATTATTATGCCGCAATGAAGTCAAATTCCAGGAACAGGCTCATAGCCACACCAGATATAAGACTTCAACTTTCTAATAGTTTGTCTGATATCAGGAAGATTTGAAGTCAAGCACTTCATTCAGTAATATTTTTATGTGTCATGTTTTAAAAATAATTACTAAATAAATAATTGTTGTTTTTTATAATTAAAAAAAAATGTTTTTATTGTGTATTATTATTTAACGACAAAATAAACAAGGGTTCTGTTAAATTTCAGGATTTGCCAAGTGTTCCATCGCAACAAAGGTTTGCGAAACTTTTAGCAGGGTATAGGGCAGGGATGGCGAACCTTTTTACGTTCGCGTGCCAAAAATTCTCAAATATTTTTCATCGACTGTCTGACCAGCTGAACATGGTAAATGATGGGAAAAAAGTTTTTCAGAATTTTATTGATGAGGTTTCAAAAATTACAATAGTTTTATGAAAATAAATGTAAAACCAGTAAACATCCATATCAGTTTTTTTATAAATGAGATTTATGCTGTTATAAATTCGACGCCAAATAATTGACATCATATTTTAAAAAATAAAACACAATTCATTTGTACTACTTCCACATATTTATAATGATCAGGACCAGTTTCGCTCATCACGAGCATTATCAACTGATAACGCTCGTCATAATGACTCACAAGTATATCGATACCGCAGTTGAAAAATGTAACAAGTGACACACCCTGGTTTTTCTTAAGTATAAGTGTCATTAATGTCCCGAACTGAAATCGGCCTGCGGCAAAGAGCAATAATTCGCAGAAAACGCTCTTTCTTGTTGTCAGGCATTTAAGAAGCCCCCGGGCTTCGGCCGCTGGACGAGTCCATTTTTACGGAAAAGGGTAGCTCCAACTTGGCACGGAGTTTTTTTGAATTTTTGTAGACAGTCGATGACGAGCTGCCGAGTCGGACGAACGAGGTCTCGTCGCGACGAAAGTGATGTGACGATGTGAACTGTTTGTTTGTTTTTGTGTTTTGATTTGCGTTGGATTTAATTTAAATTCGTTGTGTCATTTGTATTAAAACTTAAAGTAAATTCAGTTGCTAAGTAAATGTAAATGTAGAATCAATTTTATGTGTTAAGATTTTTATATTTGTGTAATGTGAAACCACTGCATCTTGAATGGATAATAAATAAGTTTTTTAAACCGGATCTGAAATGGTGTTTGTCTGAGATCAGCCCTTCCAGGACTCCGGATAACCAGCCGCTCGCCTCTCTTCGATCCGGGGTCTTCTCATTTTGTCGCCCAACTTAGTGGCCATTGATGGTTTGTGACACCTCAGGATTCACCCCCTGAGGACTCATGCTCTGAAGATGCAGTGGCTTTGAACTGTGGTTCATGGCGCCCAACCGAATTTTAACGTAACTTCAAGAATTTCAAATCGCCGAACGCACACTAAGAATCCGGACCCTGCCCTGAAGGTGGACTTCAAGATCGGGACCAGACAACCAGTCAGCTTCCCGGCGTCTTACTACGAAACCCCAGCTTCAAAGGCGAAACTGGCGGGAGTCGTCGGTGAAAGGTGCCTGGCCTCTGTTACTTTTCACGAAGCCCTATTTCTCGACTGGCCGCTCTTGACGTCGTTCGTGCTGACCTAGGAGGCCTGCTGGGCCTGTTGTGTTTTCAACCAGTGAGGCCTACTGTGGCTGTTTGTTTGCAATCCGTGAGGCCCGCTGTGCCTGTTATATTTGCAACCTGTGAGGCCTGCTGTGCCTGTTTTGTCTTCAACGAGTGAGGCCTACTGTGGCTGGTAGATTTGCGACCCGGGAGGCCGTTTTGCCTGCCAAGCTGCCTGTTAAGACGAGAAGACGCTAATAAACCTGCCTTGCCGAGCGAGGACGCTGCGGATGCCTTCTCGGGAGAAGATGAGGCCGTCTGCCTGTGAAGAGGAGATGCCGCCGACACACCTGCCCTGCCGAGCGAGGATGCTGCGGATGCCTTCTCGGGAGAAGATGAGGCCGTCTGCCTGTGAAGAGGAGATGCTGCCGACACACCTGCCCCGCCGAGCGAGGATGCTGCGGATGCCTTCTCGGGAGAAGATGAGGCCGTCTGCCTGTGAAGAGGAGATGCTGCCGACACACCTGCCCCGCCGAGCGAGGATGCTGCGGATGCCTTCTCGGGAGAAGATGAGGCCGTCTGCCTGTGAAGAGGAGATGCTGCCGACACACCTGCCCCGCCGAGCGAGGACGCTGCGGATGCCTTCCTGGGATAGGAACAGGACGCCTGTTGGCGTAGGAAAATTTATACCACCGCCCGTTGTGATGCCGATCGCGACATGACCTGTGTTGTGGCCTCGTGTGTGACGACCGACGCGCTGCCACGCGTGTGTTTTTAAGACTTGATTTTTTTGTGTTCTTTATTGTATATTGTATCTTGTTTTTCTGTGATTATTGCTACGCTGTCCGAACTCAGTTCATGGACACTAGAAGTATGGGGGTTTGACACACCCTGGTTTTTCTTAAGTATAAGTGTCATTAATGTCCCGAACTGAAATCGGCCTGCGGCAAAGAGCAATAATTCGCAGAAAACGCTCTTTCTTGTTGTCAGGCATTTAAGAAGCCCCCGGGCTTCGGCCGCTGGACGAGTCCATTTTTACGGAAAAGGGTAGCTCCAACTTGAAACGGAGTTTTTTTGAATTTTTGTAGACAGTCGATGACGAGCTGCCGAGTCGGACGAACGAGGTCTCGTCGCGACGAAAGTGATGTGACGATGTGAACTGTTTGTTTGTTTTTGTGTTTTGATTTGCGTTGGATTTAATTTAAATTCGTTGTGTCATTTGTATTAAAACTTAAAGTAAATTCAGTTGCTAAGTAAATGTAAATGTAGAATCAATTTTATGTGTTAAGATTTTTATATTTGTGTAATGTGAAACCACTGCATCTTGAATGGATAATAAATAAGTTTTTAACCGGATCTGAAATGGTGTTTGTCTGAGATCAGCCCTTCCAGGACTCCGGATAACCAGCCGCTCGCCTCTCTTCGATCCGGGGGAATTCTCACAAGATGTAACATAAAACAATGAGTCCGAAAATCTTATGCATGAATTGTTTACAAGCAGAAATTAAATTTGTAAATCGTTCAAGCGCCAGCTAGAGTTTCATACGTGCCACCTTTGACACGCGTGCCCTAGGTTCGCCACCCCTGGTATAGGGTAAATATTTGTCTGAGACCCGCGAGCAATACTATATTTTTAAAAAAGATAAAAACATTCATGTATTGATCTTTTAACGCTTTTTTTCATGATAATAAATAGTACTTAGAAAAATGGCATTTTACTTGCAGCCCGCAGCTCATTTTAAATTCCTGAATCTGGCCGTTCATCTAAAAAGTTTGCCTCCCTTGGTATAGGCTATACAGTTTACTGCTACAGCACTGATTATAGCAGAATCAAAGACGGCTTATTTATGTATTTATTAATATATTTAACTTGTATTCTGTCACAAGTCCCTGCTTTGATTTCAATATAATATGTACTAAATTGGTGGTCATATATTTGAGATCATAATAGGGATTTGAATAATACATGTTTGACTAGGTGTGTAAGTGGAAACGGCACTTAACAATTTTTCGTACAGACTGTCAATCCACCGGAATGATAAATAAATAATGTTATATGTATAAAAAAATTGAAAATTACGAAAAGTAGTGATGACAAATATTTCGACATGAATTTTCAAGCCGTATTTTATGTCATCGGTAGTGGAATTTTCAATTGTGAATGACAGTGTGCTTATTTTTACAGGCGTGTCTAACTCTTTTTTGGCAAGAAATATTTTTTAAGCATTAAAATGATTTTACTCTTTGAAGGTATGCTGGACGATTTTTCCCAAAGAATCATCGATTATCATCTTTAAAAAAACGTTTTAAACATTGTGTCTTCTCAGTGTTGGTTCAAGTAAAAGTAAAGAATTGCATCTATATGTTATTCAAATAAAACAAAATAATCTCACTTAACTATTTGAAAAAAATATTGGGAAAATGCTAGATCATTCTTTTATGTAATTCATTTTGTTATCAGTGAAGAATTGCAATATACTATTTTAAAAGATATCATAATTTAAAAAAAGGTATTAAACTATTATGAATTTATCTTGATTAAGGTAAAAAATAGTAAGGTATTTAGAGAATCGTCATCGTTCAGATGTCGAAATAGCTACCAACTGTATAACCTTATTCCTCTTTTTTGACTTCAATCAATAATACATTTTAACATCATTAAATCACACATATATAATGTGTAGTAATGGTCAACGTTAAAATTTCAGTACGGACAGTTACATAAATTGATTTTCAACCGATTTATGGATTTCTGTTTGAAGGCATGTCTAAACTATCTGATCCTAAAAACGGTGTGCAGCAAGAGCGATTAACTAACCACTAGCCCTGTTATAGCCTTTTCCTTCTATCCCTGATATCATCGAAAAAGAGAGGTTGAGCCACTGAGTAGCAAGCTGTTTTCGAAGAAAAATTTCTGTCGAGATACCTCATTGAGGGCCGATATGGTTTGAAAAAAAGACAATTAAAACTATTTTTTAAGAATAGTGCGAAAAAAGCTATGCATCAAAAACTATTCTGTAATTATAATTAAGCACATTAGTGCAATTTTTTTTATAATTGTTAAATAGTCGAGGGATGTGTTCGGGGAGCTAAAAATGCTGTTGCAATTGCTCGAGCTTTTCTTAAGTACCTACGGCAGTGTACATCAAATTCACAATTTATGCCCTATGCGATTAATAATAATGAAATATAAAAGAACATTTATAAATGAATATAATAAAGTAAATAAAGCGAAATATTTAGTTTTTCTATAATTATAATATATAGCTATTTATAGAAATATATTTTTTTTATCTTATTTTAATGGAGTTCTATGAAATAAATGCAAATTCCATCCATAAATGAATTAAATTGATAATTCACAATTTTTTATTATAATTTTATTTTATGCCAAAATTTTATTGGTTTACGAATTTTTTTGTTTGGCCAGAATATATCGGACTTATTGTATGTGACGGAGAGTGTGTACAACCCTGGTTGAAAGAGTCCCGGCAGTGTGTGGCGTGTTTTATTAATCCAGGCACGGGATGGGTGACATTCGTCTCGTGACACGGGAGCGGAAGCTCGGCGGACATACTACAAGGCATCCATCTATCGCCACGTGAAGAATCTGATAATTATTTTTGTAGTTAGGCATTATGAACATAGAGCGAATTAAAGAATGTATTTATATCGCTTGTATAAAAGAATTTGTAAGATTTCCTCAGCGAAGACTGTAGCGGCGCACTTCACAAGCAACCGTCTATCGGGAAGGTCATGAGCTCACAATTTTAAGCCGTTACCATACGCTTAAACCGGCCGATCGTACATAAAGGATTAAAAGAAAAATATTTGAAAATCGAAGTGTTTTTGAAATCCATGAAAACAAAAGACATTCGAAACATTCAGTTTCGAATAAATGTCTCATTTCCGCGCGAAAAGTAAAGCAGTTTGTCTTGCTAATCTTGTACTTTGAGTTTGCCTTTACGGAGTTAATTTTCACGTGTTCGGTTTGTTTCGAGGAGAGGAGAAAATCAGCCAGGATGTCAGATCTAGGCCACGAAATCAGCGTCATTAAATTTGTGGTGGTAAGTTCAACTTTAAAAATATAAATAAAATTAACAAAAATATAAAATTTAAGACATCGACTGAGGGTACTTGATGGAATTTCAATATCAACTTTGAATTATTGAGATTTTGTACACTTCCAAGTATTTTGTCACCAGCGACCTGGGTTTCGCTTTTCGGCATCTTCAGGCATTCGTGCGCTCGAATGCCTGAAGATGCCGAAAGGCGAAACCGAGGTCGTTAGTGACAAAATACATGGAAATGTACAAAATCTCAATAATTTAAAAAAAATATATAAAATTAATGTTGATAATGTTGTTACTCCACTCGCTGTGTTACTAAATGTGACACGTAATGAATGTGAATAGTAATGTTATCAAGTTAAATTTTTATATTAAAAACGAATTTACCCAAAGTTACCGCCGAATACATGGAAATATTAAAATTAACAACAACTGTTTTGGTTCGACAATGGTAAAAAAAAAATGCCTACATATTAGTAATAGAATTTTGAATATAACTGCCAATCGTCTGTTTTCCTTCTAGAAAATGTATATAAGATACTCTGGAAACTATTATAAATTAAGAACCTATTATTTACCCATTTTGAATTGTAAAAAAACTATCAGCTGTCAGTTGTTCAGTCAGGCTAAGAAATATTAAGTCAACGAACAATGTTTATTCATCGAGTGGAACCAGACTGAACTTTATAGCAATTATTTGTAACAGTGCAAGTATATTTTAATTCAAGAAATCGTAAGATTTAGCTTTACAGATCTGTGAATTGTCATGTTCATTCAAGTATGGCAAACGACGGTAAATTAACGATTTTTCGCTTTTAATGAAATCATGTATGTTTTCTTTGTTTATGATCATTAGTAAAAACTATTTATTTCATATGCAATGGTAGCTCTTGAAAAATACAATGGTATACAATACTTAATTTACCCATGTTACAATTTAATATTAAAATATATTGCATATGGTTATCACTTGGATACAAACTGATTCTCATACTTTTTGATTGAAATTACAAATAATAAGTTTTCGCTAAGCAGACGACATTAATATAACAATAGTTATGTTCATGTATTCTAACTAAATAAAGAATAAATTGAGTTATTGAGATTTTGTACACTTCCATGTGTTTTGTCACTAACGATCCGGGTTTCGCCTTTCGGCATTTTCAGGCATTCGAGCGCTGTCTCAATAACTCAAATTTGATATTGAAATTCCATCAAGCACCGTCAGTCGATGTCTTAAATTATAAATAAAGAATATTATGTTAAAAACAATACGAAACAATAGTTTAAAAACACGGCTTCCACATAATGTTAATTTACCAAAAAATCCTAAAAAGACGAACAAATATTATATTTAAAAAATTAAGAAGAAAAAACGCCTTGATGAAATCAATCACCCATTCATTTAAAGTTATTTTAGTATTTCATGGGTGTCGCCTTTCGGCATCTTTTTAAAAGACCTTGGATCATAACCACTTGAGATGACTGTTCACGATTATAAGATTACTTAACTTATTTACGGGAGTTATTTATACACGCATAAAATTACTATTTTTTAATCAAAATGTATAGTATATCTAAAGAATATTCAAGACTAATAATTCTCAGAAATTAACTCTACCAGAAAGATTGAAATTCAATATTTTTTACAGAAATACAATATCATGTAATTTATAAAACTAGGATAGTTAAATTTACACTGTATTATTTATCAGTTATTATATTAATCAAATATGAAGAATCGGCGGCGGTATGATACTTTCTCTTTGGCTTCATTTTAGTTGCAAAAAAAGATTTTATAAACGACAGAACAATGGAATACATTTATAATATTCACGACGTAAAACAAATCGTCTTCAACGCTGCCCTTTAAAAACAAATATATGAATAGACTATACTTTACGTAGGGCGTAATTGATATTTTCGTGTCTTTTCATGAATTTATCATGAAAGCAAGCAAGTTTTATAGTATCGGTGTAGAACAGGGACCCGAATCGGAACCGAGCCGAAAACCGAAAAAACCGTTATTTTGCCGGAACGAAAACCGAAACCGAACGGATATTTATTTCAATCTACTAGAAGACTTTTCTCTGGTAAAATCCAGATTTAATTAATACGTTGTATCCAAAATATTTTATTTGATTAATAAATTGTATTGTTATCAGTTGATAATGGTCGCTATGAGCGAAACCGATCTTGACCATTATAATCATGTTGAAGTAGTACAAATAAATGTGTATTATTTTTAAAACTAGTAGCTAGTTTTATTTTTTGATTATAATCGTGATATGTGACATGTGATATGTGATAATAATAAAACGCCTACAAACCGGTTTGGGTTTTATATAATAAAATATATATTGCCTTTCCACCAATAATTGACAGAAGAATTGAACCCTTTAAAAGTGATTTAAATACAAGCTGAACCAAGAAACGCAAACCGAAAACCAAAACTGAAGCTATATATTTTTGTTTTACCTACCGAATCGAAAAAAATAACGGTTCTGGTGTGGAATGTCTAATCTTGATTTATTTAGTGAGCATTTTTTAAATGATAAATATATATTTATTATATTAGCTATTATAAGTAGCAAATCATATTAATATTGTTAATTAATGTTCTCTAAACGACGTTTGGTAAATAACGCCATAATCACTGGTATACGGCTTATGTTCAGCATAAAATATGCATAACTTTTTTAGCAACGACCTCGAAAAATTCTTGTTAGTCAATAAGCTAGTTAATATTAAACTTACTATATTTTAAATATAAATATTTACATGTAATACTGATCAAACTATTAAGAAATGTTTGCTAGAAAAAAACGTAAACAATGGATTCGTTTTTAAAAAAAATTGTTCCTCAAAATTTTTTATTATTTTTACTCAAATGATGAACAGGTGTCAGAGTACAGAAGTATTTCAGAACTTTTAATAGATATGAAAAATAATTGGTACTCACATCATTTAATCTCCTTGGCAGTTGTAATTATTATTGTGATATAATATATCACATCCTGGAAAATGGTCGATTTTGTTTATTTTTATCTCAAAAATTTATATTTACGACATATTTTGTTGGTTGTTGTAAGCCGGAAGTCTGAAGCTTCATTTTTTATTGCGCCCTTTATTCACAATGGAATTTCTATCAATTTATTTACGGATGAAGGTCTTCCTTTTCTTATGAAACATAATCACTTATAATTTTATGTCATATTTTTTAGTGACCAGAGATAAGTTAACTCTTTTTTGTGTAAGCTTATAAAATTCAGATTTCTATTAATATCTAGTATTATTTAAAAAAACCATTCTAAGCTCAGTATGAGTAATAATAAATAAATTATATAGGCACATGCAAATTTATTGTTTAGTTCATAATTTTGAGTTTTATCCATTAAAGAAAATATTGCTATGGCAAAAAATTTTTTTTTTTGATATTGTATTGAACAACTGAAAGACTTACTATAAAGGTTTTGATTGTTAAAGTTAACCCTTACATTGGTTTCTTCACCCAGATGTTTATTGACATGATTGGAGTATTAAGCATGATGTATAATAATATAATTTACTTAAATTTGGATCCATTATCTAAGGCATTTGTGTTGTTATCGACTCTTAGCTTTTTTCTCAAAGTCTTAGTTTCAGTATTTTTTTTCTAGTTAAACGATGTTATTAACTAATGTCCACTCACAATGTAAATCTGAAGGTATTTAATCATAGCTTGTTAGATGTCAGTCGCTTAACATGGTAAGGATAAAATAATGGGGTTCAGAAAGAATTAGGAGTTAGGACAAATGTTCCCTCTAAGACGAGAGGCTCTCAGCGCGGAAAAATGGCTGAATAGGCCAAACCAACAAATGCGCCGAATAATTTAAACTCTTTTCCAAACATATAGTCTTTAAATAACTGAATTTTTAATATTAGGTAAGTATGTAAAAAACAAATATCTAATAAAAAAAGGTTAATTTCCTTTTTTTACTTATTTTACTTACCGAAAAAGATCAAAGAAATGAAGCGCTACTGTTAAATGACTAGTTTAATTAAAATCTAAAATTTAATCAGAAATAAAAACATGTGTTACATCATTTCTATGAAGATTGGGTTGTACAGATGTAGATTTTTATCGATATTTTAATTTAAATAAATAGTTGTTATTATACTTTAAAACTCTCACTTTTGTGAATTAATAATTCAAATACTTAACTGCTGTAAAAATTAATGTTAATAATTCATTTTAATTTAAAAATATATATGGAGTCCAATTAATAATGAAATTATCAGCCTGAAGGTGAGATGAACAGGTATCACATTAAAAATGAAATATTACTCGATTGTTGCAATTAACACAAAAGAAATTTTCTCACGCATCCATATACCGTGTGATATTTTAAATCATTCCATACTTGCTTTTAAATCAGATTTTATTCATCTGTTTCACAAATATTTCTTAGACTAAGAGTTATAAATTTTTATTTATTATAAAAACGATTACTCGCAATATGAGAGTCATAGGAAAACTGTTATTCGTCATGTATATCGAGCATAGTTAGGCAAAAAGCAGACAGTCCACACACAATCTAACCTGATAAGGTAAAAATATCAATGTATTAAGTGCCACAATAAATATAAGAATTGGTCATTATTACATTTAATAGCAAATTTTTAACTGAAATTTAGGATGTTAGACCAAGTAAGAGTACTACGGTATATTTTTTGTTAGTCAGTGTAAACTAAATTAATTTAAAACCTAGTTCTGACGAAGGTGTGAAGGCGAAATAGTTATCAACCAATTCTTATAATTCTTGTGAAAATATATACTTTGATATTTTTTCCTCATTAAAATGGAGTTGTGTCAAGTGAATACCAATTTAATTGTCACACAAGATGTTCTATAAATGCGTTAAGAAAATTTCACAGATGGCTGAATACGCTACCTTTGATTTTCAGAAAGTGACTATAATACTTTAAAATCTTTAGTGCGAATTAATCTTTTAAAGATCTCATAATCATAGGCATCGTTGCTTTATATCATAATATGTATAAATTATTCTGTCTGTCTGTCACGACTCCTCCCAAATGTCGTAGAGTAACGACGTGAAATTTGCAATTTGTCATTCACGCTTACATTTCTAGGTCAACTGTGCTCTTTGAAAGTTTTAACATTATTATTACAATAACTGAATGACTATATTTTGTCTACGGTTTTCGATGATATTTTCCGATTTTAAATTATTATTAATTATGTGCTATAATAGTAAGGAGATAAATTATCAAAACATTAATCTTGCCTTAGTTATATCCTCCAATACCTATTTTCACCGAAGAAAGAGATACACTCCACTTGAAAGCGGATATGGTTTAAGAAAACTGTATTAAAAATATAGTATATATATATAATTTCACTTTATAATTTCTTAGTGACTTTGTGGATAATTGGGGACACATTATTAACATTTCAGTGTCGGATGACTGAAGAATATAAAAAAATCCATTAATGTAGTTGTTTAAAAAACGACACAGCCAAAAGAAAACAATAAAAAAAAATGAAATCACGTTTTCAGTAGTTATACTATACGTACATTTAATTTATTATCTGAACTTAAAACTTGGCGAACAGATTTTTGAAACATTAACGAGGATATAAATTTGGCTTAAAAGATGTCTGAGAACAATTTAGTTTTTTTTTCTCTTCGATCAAATGCGGTTTTATCAATGAACGGTGTTTTAAATTTCACTTGTTTCAAATCAAAACAGATTTAAAATAAAACTGATACAAAATAAGGCTAGTGATAAATTTCTTTGATTTTTTAACCTAAATATTTTGAGCATATGATACTCAGCCGCTCAAGACAAATAGATATTTTTTGGCTTACTTCTTTGAAACATTAAAAGCAAATTAATTAAAGAAAGCTGACAGCGGAGACGCGCCTTAATTAATTTAAAGCAGAGATTTTTTTAAATTGTCTTTTTAATTGGCTTGTGTTTTTTATGATTTCTTTATAATTCGAATATAAAATATTTTTTCGTGACTATTATTAGGTAATTAAACACTCGTTTTATTATGTCTTTCCATAAAGTAGCAATCATTTTGTAACATAAGAAATTTTTAATGTTTGATTATAACATTATAAATTTATTCTGATTAATATAGCTGAATGACGCACTAATTGTAACGCAATAATATTATCAATTAAACCCGTGGAATGATAAAATCTCTTTTGTTGAAATATTTAAATAACTTTCAGTTATCACTTTTAAGGTGTTAACTGTCAATTCTTGGTGGAAAGACATTATATTTTAAAAATAAAACACAATTCATTTGTACTACTTCCACATATTTATAATGATCAGGACCGGTTTCGCTCATCACGAGCATTATCAACTTTCAGTTAGTATACCGTATATATCTGTATACCGTATATACCAGTATATATCTGTCTAAAATTGTAAGCAGATAATGAACAAGATGTTCTTATTTCAACCAAATAAGTGTGATTTTAATAGAAATAATGTTGGTAGATGGCACTCTTACCTGGTAATTTATAGTATATACATACATATATAATTATTTAGATAGATTTCATACTTTTGATCACAGATATATTATTTACATTTCAGCTTTAATTTATTTCGGTTTGAATTTTCGTATTAACTATATTGGTTTTACAATACGATAAAGCCTCAAACTTTACACTGGTGAGGGGGTGCCCGTTAAAGTCGAAAGTTTATTATATAATACACTTTTCTTTTGTTATTATTTTATATTGCTCATGTATACATGACAGTAACACTAACAACTTTTGTACGAACATAACTTTTTTTAAAACTTTAAATTAATTGAATTCATATCCATACCGGCGATGTGGATGAATTAATTTTACACGGCTTAGTCATGACGTCAAATCATCGGCCGGTACACGTTTAAGCTGCTCCAGATGTGCGTAAACATTGTTGACGAGCGGCATAGCTTCATTTTAAAAATGTTCACTATAATTAGACATTTTTCAAATATGAGAGGAAATTTGATTTGGAAAATTGATTCACAGTTGTATTCCATAAAGCAGTGCTTCCCAAACTATGGGCTGCAAAAATGTTCCAGTAGATTCTTCCAGTAGAGCACACATTATTCGTAATTTTGTTTTTGAGGTCATTCTAAAATGCACGTATACGTATACTATTTTATATCGTCAGGATAGTGGCAGAAAGCGTAATGTCAAAAAACCTTGTTTTGAGATAATCAACTTTTAAAAAAGTCATGAAGCTTAAGTTTTTCTATTTGCATACCATTAATTATTAAACTAAAAACTTTAATAGATTTGGTAATAATTTACGAATTCAATTTGATTATTAGAATTTTTTTTATAATAATATTAATTATAGCTTTTTTCCACTAATAACTGAAATTGAAATTGATTTAATTCATACTGATTTTTTCAAATTACCAAAAAAGATACACGGAATATTGCTTAGCTTGTTTCTTCAGACCATCCTAAAATCTATCAAACTGCATTCATACCTCAAAGCCACCGATTTTCAACGTATCGCCTTCTGTATGCTGACAATATAATGTCAAGTAAAGCTTTTGATAGCTAAAAAAATAATTTTCGAAGTATAGGGCCGTTGTTTATATTTTGAAAATTTTGTGGGCCGTGGAATGAAAAAGTTTAGAAATCACTGCCATAATAGACGCATTGTTGAATTGTTGAAACACGACAATGACTGGGCTGGTTATCAATGATTGAATCTATTTGCAATGGGTATTGCATTTTTCTGATCACGCGCGTGTGAAAATGACAGCGGTTCGTGATATTTTTCATTTTTATCATTGTGTATTTGTTGTCAACGTGTCTGATTGGCTGCTTCCCTAGTAAGGCAATCGCGATGAAATTGTCAATTATTCAAAGAACGATAACAGGACAATTAAACCGTGCAAATAGATGGTTTGTACGTGAGCCAAGTAATGTATACAATACAATAAAAAAATTGGCACCGACTCAACTATACTTAAGTAAAAAAATTCCAATAAATAAGCAAATGGATCGAAGTTTGAATGGGGGAAACTTACTGCCTGTTTTCTATGCTTGATGTATTTAATGGTTTCAATTTAAAATCTCAAAGTAGGTTAAATTAAATATTACCAAGCTTTTAGTCGAATGGTCATCGTCGTCTTCTGTTTCGATTGCATTGTATCACTCAGATTACGGACACTTTCCTTCATTGATTTTTCAGTCCATTTATGAATATGTGTGATGTCCCATACTTTATTAGTCTTTTTGTAGCTATACACTCATATTATTACAATTAAAAAAATAAAGGTTTTCAGTGTCTGAGTAACAACCGTTTCCATGGAATAAATGCTCCATTAGAAATACATTTTTATCTGAGGAATGATTTTGATCTTACAAGATCTTACTTTGATTTTAGTTTACTTTTGGTTTAGTAATAATGATGTAAATAAATAAATGTTATCATTAAAACTTACGTAATTTTGAATTGAAAATAAAAGAAAAATGATTTATACAATGTAAGTAATAATTTATATGATACAAATTTCAAGGATGTACAAAAAAATCTAATATTTAATCTTGTATGTTTTGAGAGACATGGTTTATGGAAAAGAACTGTGTATGCAGTGTAGGTACTTTTCAAATTATTAAATACCTATACACAATATATACACAATATATTTTTTTGTGTGATATTTTGTATTTTTCACAAAAAAAAGTATTTTGAAGAATAAGGCGTTCTTCCGTGGAAAATATGATATGAGTCGCTGAGTCGCTTAACACGCCCCCGAAGACTTTAGAGTTTTTAGTAGACCACGAAAAACTGTCATGGGCAGCATAATAGTCTTAAGTATAATTTAAGTTATTTTGTGTCTTCCGGTGTATAAGGAAAAGTAAAGTATTCTTTTACGTTTTACACTGTCGTTTTTTCGGAGCGCGTCGACTGTGTAAAATGAGGATCAAGATCGTGTAAAAAAACGACATTTTTTAGTTTGGATAATTTTTGGATTTCGAACAGGGGACGAAATAAAAAAAAATTTTGGACCTACAACTGGAAAAATTGATAGATCTATCGATAGGGCACATACGTAAATTAAAAACTTAATTTGTTGAAAAATCGTCACAAGCGTGTTTAGCGCTCAGTGATCTCATAGAATTGACATCGAAATTATTGTAACATTTAACATGCGGGGAAATGTATTATTAATTTAATGAGTCACGGTAATATGTAGAAATATTTTACTCTCAAGTATTGCGAATTTGCCCAAGAGATAATTATTAGCAAATCTGACTCACATTCCTATGAATATCGTTAAAACAAACTACTTCAAGAACAAGGAAAAATGTTTAAACTGTACCACTCCGATTATAAATTTTGGACACCGTGTATTGGCACCGCTTCTCAAAAGATATTTATGAGAGACAGACATTCCTGACGATGCATGGGTGGCAAACACTTTTATCGTGCTCGTCAAAGTTATTACCATCTCTTGTAGTGTTTTTGTAGTCCATATTTTTTCGCGCTGCAGCGTCATCGGCCGTCTCGATTGACGCATATCCCGTGCTCGATATACTGACCAGGATTTCATTGAATTCTTCATCTGGCATTTTATTTACGACCTATCCTACGTACGTATTTTTTATACTTTGCCAATTATATTTAGAATTGAATGAATCGTCTATTAATACATTATATATAAATCTGTTTTGCGCCCACTGCATAAATATTTAGCTGCGGATCTAATTGAGGATTGCGAAACCAACATTGACTATTTATTTAGCCAATGAATAACAAATTTAATACTGTTCACTGATGATCCACGATGAAAAAGCATTATAAGGAACCGTTAAAAAGTATATATCAGAAAAAAAAAATATCACACGTCAATGAAAAAAATAATTTATAATGTCGACGGTGTTTTGGTCAACTGAATGAATGAATTGAATTGACCAAAATCGAAATTGTTCAGGAGAGAGTAAAAACTGTAATTATCGAAAATATTATATGATGAGTTATGTTATGAATCTTTGAAATGCAGTCCTGTAAATTATCATGTTTGCAGATACGGGATTATACGTAAGGAATGTCGATATAATAGTGACTTACATCAAGGGGCGGGGTCAGAATTTTTAAACCTAAAACCTCTGTCGTCTTTAAAATGAGATCCAATTATTTTCGTATTATTTGAGGGTTACATCAATTGGCCAAAACACAGTTGATATATACTATAAAAATATTTAACATCAGTAAGCTTGTGACCCTCCCTCTCTCCTCCAAAGTGCTTTCCAAGATTGCTGCCCCACCCACCTCCTGACTTTCTGTAGGCCTGATCGCCTGATCGTACATATTTCATAAATATCATTCAATCCTGTTTTTTTTATAAAATTTGTTAATATTTGGACGATATGTAATGGGATACAGTTTGAATAACTTAATCATTCGGCAATTCATACTTTAGAACAGAGATGGTTAATCTTTTTAGTTCGGAGTGTCGAAATTAAGAAAAAAACCTAGGATAATTCGGGTGCCGTGTCACATCTAGGAATATGAAGAATTTTGCAGCCCTAGTAAATAAATGACTTGTTTTTGAACTATTTGCTTATTATTGTTAAAAAGCAAAAACTAATAATGATTATTTGAGCTATTGAGATTTTGTACACTTCCATGTACTTTGTCACTAACGACCCGGGTTTCGCGTTTCGGCATCTTCAGGTATTCGAGCGCACGAATGAACTCGAACTGACACGTTCGCTGATTCGTGCGCTCGAATGCCTGAAGATGCCGAAAGGCGAAACCTGGGTCGTTAGTGACAAAATACATGGAAGTGTACAAAACCTCAATAATTCAAAGTTTATATTGAAATTCCATCAAGCACCCTCAGTCGATGTCTTAAATTATATAATAATGATTTAAATTAATGACTTTTTTGTTGCTGCACATTGGAGTGAACAATATTAAATCACTGTAAATTTCAATTGAATTGTTTTTTTTTTCCATGTCCGCTCCCAACGTGGAGCATATGGTCTCCTTATGGAGGTATCTTAACAGAATTGGTCTACGAGAACTGTTTGTTACTTAGTTGCTCTCTTTTTTTCGAAGAGAGTAGGGATTGAAGGATAGGGCTAGAACAGGACTAGTGGTTAGCTAATCGCTCTCACTACGCCCCGTGAGGATGGGATGAGTGCGAGGGAGGACTCAGACTACGAACAGAGATCCATAAATCGATTGGAAGATCAATCTGTGAAAACCATCCGCACCGGTAATTGAACCCTAGACATTCGTAACCGTAGCCATCGACGCTACCAACTGCGCCACGGACGCCGACAATTGAATCGCTTAGTTCATGAAAATTCATTATGCGGAATTTAACGAATTACCCATTAGACTATAATATAATGATTAGATCTTGTATATTAAAATGCAGCATATTTGTTGTTCTCAAAGTGCATTAATTAGACTTAGTTACCGAAATATTATGTTGCCGCTTCGACGTTTATAATTCTACAACGATGGATAGCAAATTGAGAAATATTTTTAAAAAATATTGAAAAGTATAATGATTTGCATTCACTCATTCGGAAAGGTTTACGACCCCGATCGAAAGTATGACAAATTAGTGTTAAAATCCAAAGAATGCGGCTACAGCTTAGAAATAAAATTCATTACGCGAATAATTCACGCACAGGAAGGAGGCTAATGCGTACCAATATTCACATTTAGATTGAGATACAGAAATGTCATTTAATAAGGAACTTAATGTTGTAGCCACTACCTCCCGTTATATCTGAACCAAATTCCTCACGACTTGGATATCATGCATTATAGTCTTCGTAAATTAAAGATAAATTGAGTTCCACTCGCTCTCTATACGACGCTGTGAAATCTTAGAATGTCATGTAATTTGCGTTAGATGCAACCATTACATAGTAAGTGAATTGTATACTATTACTTCTCTATCTCGTAGCCGAGTGGCTTGTGCTGTTGGGCTTTTGTTCACTTGTATGCAGGGTTGTGAGTTCGATTCCCGAAACGGAAACTTTTATATTATTATACTGAGTATTTAATCGATTTAAGAATTTGTATTCAAAAGCATG
The DNA here is from genome assembly GCA_022494535.1 of Himalopsyche phryganea. Lineage (NCBI taxonomy): Eukaryota > Metazoa > Arthropoda > Insecta > Trichoptera > Rhyacophilidae > Himalopsyche > Himalopsyche phryganea. The sequence goes on along the minus strand of JAGVSL010000019.1, from coordinate 1,646,906 downwards.
CATGTCTGTGATATTTTTATAGGTCACCAGAAAGAGCGACTAGCTAACTACTAGGTCTAACTAAGGCATCCAATCCCGGACACCTTTTCTGATTCCGGGATTGAACAAAAGCCAGGTTTTTAATGCACACAGACAGACTTGCACATGTTATCCTATTATAATTGAGTTCTGGCAAGTAAATATCAATAAATATTGTTTATCGCGAGGCCTCGATGTTTGAGTTCTTTAAATTAAACCGATTAATCTTTTACAAGTCATGAATTTGATGTTGTATAATGTATCCTGATGTTTATGTTTCAAACCAAAAACTGTGGGTGACAACACCCTCATATTACAATATTTCTGCAGGACATTGCGTGTTGCCAAGAAAATTAAGTTGTGTTGTAACTGTCATGTCTGTCAGAAAAGTATTTTAAGTAAGTAAATGCTGAATGATTTTTTCTAAACGTTTGTCTTCCATTTTGACGTTTTACATTGTGTAAATTTATTTACAAATCAAGACGATCCTAATATTTTCTCGAACTAACGATTACATAGTATTTTACATAAGTACTAGCTGCCCGCTATTGCTCCCTACGAAATCACGGAATATCACCTCGTTTAGTTGTTTATATATTTTTAGGTAATCTTTAATAACCTTTACAACTGGACACGTAGTTCACTATCAGGTGATTGAATGCTGATTCATATAAGAGAAACTATCAGGAACATTATTTGTAATAGCCTTAGCCATAGTCCAGTGCACATGTCCTTACGTTACATTATCTGACATCTGTGATGTTACCATAGCAACGCAAATTATTTTTATGTCGTATTGTTGTCGGTTGTTATTATATCAACCCGAAATAAACGATTAATATACATGTCAAGCATAATTAAACATGTTAAATTTCAGAAGCATTTTTGTAGTAATAAGTAATAATAGACTTAGAACCAAAAATAACCAATCTTTTTAAAATGAGCACTTTAACGGTCAAAGCCTCACAGAGAAAATAACAAAAGACATGTGTGACGTTGCATATACCACAAATTACCATTTGAGATTTTAATATATAATATATGATACTTAGTCTAATCACTACTTGTGTGAATGCCAGATCATAACACATACCACCGTTCTGTTACAAGATTTCAAAAAATTTTCTTATATATTATGTACTTAAAAGTTTCATCATAAATCGTTTTGAAAATATATGTGACGAATACAGACACCTAATGAAACAACTCAAAAAAAAAAAAGATGTTTTTACGAGAATTTGTTATAAGTCAATCACCAGTAGTTGCTCGATGTCCATGACTTTGAAAACAATTCTATGAATCAATTATTGAAAGATTGATGCATAAAAGTTTACATTCTGGTGTTCGAACACGTGACTCTATAAACGGGTGGCCAAAAGCCCAACAGCATCGCACACTCGACTATCGGATTTTGATATATATATTTATCATTTTTTAGGCACTTGAATGTAATTTTTCAGTCAAATACGTCAAATTATTTTCGATTTGTTTATTTTTTGTGAAATATTAATATAATATGTCAACTTGTCAGGCATTTATCATATGTCAGAAAGATTTATTAATATTTATGAACATGTTTGAAGTATTCGCTACACTACTTTTGCCCAACCTTATTGAATACAAGGTGAATTATAAATTCGACTATCTGTATTTAATAATATCACAATTTAAGTCGGAATCCGTCGATTTCTGAAACATTTTGATCACTCCTAAAATGGCGTAAATCGCGGCTCAGACTTCGCAGTCCTGATTCAATAAATAATGGTTAATAAGCAATGTACTTCAAAGGGAATTTGGTCGATATGCATTCTTTAAGTAGCGTACCAAAAACAGTTGATGCATTTATTGATAGCGTAGAAATTCACATTAAATATTCTACTATTTGATACAAAGGCAATAATTTATCATTCCACTTGATAGTCGTTAAAGCTTTAAACAAAATATTTGATTTAATTACATCACCATCGCGAATGTGTATGCGGATAAATAACCAACGAATATAGAAATTATAAATCTGTACGAGCCGTAAATAGGATAGCTTCCAATTAAATTCTAAATCAATAATTAATTTGAATTATTGAGATTTTTTACACTTCCATGTATTTTGTCACTAACGACCCGGGTTTCGCCTTTCGGCATTTTCAGGCATTCGAGCGCACGAATGAACTCGAACTGACGCAAAAGAGTTTTTGTAATGATACCTGTAATAATTACTTTTGAATTAAATGTATAAAATAGGTTTTGGTATTTATGGATAACATTTAAGCTTTAACAAAAAAACAAAATGCATACTACTTTCTCACCATGTTCGCTCCCAATGTGGAGCATATAGACTCCAAATGGAGATATGTCAACACAAGCTTTTCGAGTTCATTCGTTTATTACGTTCGCTAATTTTTATGGGTGTAAAAATAACTTTTTATTGGTTTTTTTTTACATAAGAACAGATTAAGATATTAGCACTGAGCGGGTTAAATGGCTTTCTGCGTCTGTTGCTTTTCCGAATGCGTCATTGAAGACAGGCAGCCGCATCGCAATTATTTATTGTAGATAAATATTTCCTTTGGATTGGACCCATTTGACGGCCATATTTGACCATTTCCTCTACGCCATCTTTAATGTGGTGGCTGCCACTTACCCGAGGCCTTCAACTATCAGTAGAGTTGGGCAGCGGTGTTTATTTTAGTGCCGGTATCGAATAAATAACGAGTATGAATATTTGGCTTTGTTTTATTTTCATCGTTTCATATACATACAGTACGTTTCTTTGAAAATTTATTTGGGCGGTATTGAATGAAGAATGACAATCAAATAAAAGAGTTTTTGTAATGATACATCTAATAATTACTTTTGAATTAAATGTATAAAATAGGTTTTGGTATTTATGGATAACATTTTAGTTTTAACAAAAAAACAAAATGTATACTACTTTCTCACCATGTTCGCTCCAAATGTGGAGCATATCGACACCAAATAGAGGTATGTCAACACAAGCTTTTCTACGAGAAATACTTATTACTCAGTGGCTTAATCTATCTTTTTGAAGAGAGTAGAGATAGAAACATAGTGTTAGGACAAGAATATTTACAAAGTGTTGTTAATAATGATTTATATATTTAATGTTTTTTCAACAGTAATTGACACTTCACTATACAAGTGTTATATTTTAACACTCGATATTTTTGTCTATAAGATTTTTATCATTGGTATTGTGTATAGAAATAAGAATCTGAAGACATCACGCAATATTTTGCCAACGTATATATCCAGCACTACGATCTCGTGGCTTACATGAATAATATAAAAGTGATTGTTTTGAAATAGTTATAAACTTAATGTATACAAAAGTTTCATAACATCCTCAAAAATACTTAAGTGTATTTTCGTTTTTCAAACAATAAAAAAATAGATTCGTTTTGGACACATTTCTTCATATATATCGTCGCTGTTTTGGAAGAAAACACTAAATTAAAAAAAAATACTTATTGAGTTAGTTTTACCAAAATCTTCCTTATTTCGAACTCAAACGTATGGAAGAACACAACTATTTTTAAAAATTACACTTTTACTCAAAAACAGTTTTGTACAAACAAGCTAAATGAAAAAGGTATGGCAATTTAAACATTTGAACAATTTCAAAATCCAATTACTAACAACTAGCATTTTTCAGTTAGTGTCTTTTTCCAGAACAACGATGATATACCAAATGATAAAGAATAGCTTTCTGGATCGTTTGGAGAAACTAATATTCTACGCATTAATATGATATGTTGTTAAGCATAAATTTGCTGATTGCTTTTCATATAATATATGTGTCACTTAGAATAGTAATGGTGTAACTCCAGTTTTGAAGTTTTTAGAAAATCAAGGTTTTGTAAAATGTTCTCAGGATCAAATAAGTGTTCGTCAATCAACTGAAGAAGTTAAACGTTAGCGTAGTAGTGAGGTCTGTCCGGACACTTCACTCTTATTCTGATATTGCAGGTACTTCACTATTATTCTGAAAAACATCGTTACATATGGGAATATAAAAACAAAAAACAGTTGTTTAAAGAAATTAGGAGTATATATGGAAGTGCACCATTATTAAACTAATAGATCAACATATTTTGAACGTATTTGAGGTATAAACTCATTTTTCGTAATTTTGGAGTTATACCGTTACTATTCTAAGTGACACATATTATATTAGTCTAATAAGTTAACAAACATGTATAATATTTTTTCATGAAAAAATAATACATTTTATGAAATACCGTTTGTTAAATAATATTGATTCGATCATTACATACGATATATTCGGTATTTAACATCACTATTAATGAGTAGCAACGCTGGGCGTGAAAATGTCCAAGCCAAATATTTTCATTGGAATTCTTCGGCGTCTAGGTCAAAGCTAAATATATCGTAAGTGTTCCTATACTTTAATAATTCTTGAATAATGATAGTACTTGGAATACCATGCCGAGAATTAATTTTTGTTTGGGTTAGCGACAGATAAAAAATAATATCAATTATCATGATAATTACCATGGATTTACGCCAAATGATGATTTAAATTGGCAATATATATGAAAACATATTTTAAAGTTTCATGCATAAAAAAAGTTTTGAGGTTGGGTTAATTATCACCATACAGTTATATTTTCTTCTAGGTAAGATTTTTTCGTTGGTGCCAAAAACATTAATAATTAACAATCTTTAAAGAATTGTAAATACAAAGCTTTCATAATTTAAAATTTCGATGTTTATTTGTTTTAAAATGTTAACTTATTACTGTTATAATATGAAGATCTCAGACAAAATTTTGCAGACTTGGGCATTATTATATCTTACTTATTTAGGTCATGACTTAAATTTGATTTTGGTGTGGATTAATTTTCACACATCCATCGGCATATTTATATTTCTTTCTCTTTAGTTTATTATCTCCTTTTATCTAAATTGATATTAACGTGTTCTTGCCCTGTTCTCTTAATTTTATTATTGAAAATAAGCCAATGTTTTAATACGATACTAATTTTGTAAATAATATGATATATTAAATAACGTACGAACAATTTTCTGTTCTTCTCACAATAACTTGATTTTGCTGAGTGGTAGAGTCATATTTAACCGATGACATGATTTTTTTATAAAGGTAAAGTACTTATATGTAATTTTTGCGAAATAATAGTTGCAATTGTGTATTGTAGAATGAGTCACAACGAATCTATTATTTCAAATTGAATGTCGCTTAGTTTTTTTTTTAACAATTCGTTCATACAAGTCATATTGCTATAAGTATATAAAACAATTCTCGGCTAAAAAAAAGAGACTCGGAGTGAAATTTCAATTCGATTCTCCATGAGTCGTTGGCATTGTTGCTCTGTCTGCGATTGACAAAGCGGCGTTAGGATGTGAAAACAATATACTTCAATATTCTAAATTGAATCTTCGCGAATCATTTATTTTCTTACTTTGTATGATATTAAAAAAATGATGTTAGCGTAGGAAAGCAAATGATTCGCGACAAATATAATATTTACATTTTTTTCACTATACAGATTAGATCTTTTGTATTCGTTAGCTCGCGAATTATGCTTCTATAGTGTATCATAATTGAAAACATTCATCAATTCGAAACAGGGGATGGCATCCAGACTCCAGACACATTATGTTTCATTTCAAGCACTGTTCGAATATAATATTTTCACTTTAGGAATAACACCAGATAACAGAGAGTGATAAAAATTCGGTATCAAAAAACGTCGTAACAGAAGAGTTGGCAAGGAAACAAGTTATTTTAATATGTAATGAAATGACCTTGCCCATAACCCTGTTAATGTTACCTGTGTTATATTTATTTCGCATGGCTGCATAACTAATAATATACTCTGAGTAATATAAAGTGAATATTACCCATAATGGTGATGTTCGCAAAAATATGTTAAACGTTATTTTATTATTTACTTCTCCCATTTGTCAATAATTACAGCGGAATTCTGGCAAAGTAAATGTCACGAAAATGAATGTGTAAAAACTTGGACGCTTTTGAATTTCTATTAACAGAGTTGCCCAGTGACAGATAATAAAATTTTTGCGCAGTTATAAAAATATGTTATAACTAGTATTTTTTATCCCAGCTTTGCCCAAGATAGTTTGGCTTATTATTAGTTAATTTAACAGTTTTCTTTTCCTTTTCGGCATACTTCTTGTAAAACACAAGAAATGAGGATGTCACTGTTTTAAGTTTTATAATATTAAATTATGGTTGTTTTCCGCTCAATCTTTTCATTTTTTACAAATTTTACGATTTGCATGAAGAATTATTATTTGTGACATTTATATTTTAACATATTTATAGTTGCTAAGCAAATTAAACACAGATTGAATTGTTATGACGACATAACGGACTATTTTAGTATGTAGCGGTTACTAAGCAACTTTTTGTAATTATTTTTTCTGTTGCTTTTCACTGAGACGTCAAAAATATAGCATTTTTAGTTTAAGGTTAAAAGTTGAGAATTGACAGTAGAAAATAGCACAGTTAACCTAGAAATAACAGTCAAAATGACATGTGAAAATTTCACGTCGCTTTTGTACACCCTTTGGGAAGAGTTCTTGTGAGTCTTAAATTAATATGATCTCTTTGGTCATTCAAACTTTTAAATATAAGAATATACAATCAATTGAAAGTCATCAAATTTAATTACTTTTTTCTAAAATTGCATTTCAAAATAAGAATAAAAACACAGTATTAGTGAGTTTAGTGAAAATCTAAGCAAATATGATTATGAAGAAGATTACCTTATCAAATAAAAAATAAATGTGTTAAACAAAATCTCAGTAAGTTACTATGTGTTTTAATATAGTTTTCTTAATTCACATACAATTATTGTTGTTGAATATTAATTATGATTTCATTCTAAATATCGATCGAATAAAGTTTGATATAATTTGAAAACAAATAACATAAGTTGTTTGGTTATTTTTATCATAGTTTTTAAAATAGTAGTAGTAATAGAATAAATAAAATAAATTTAAAATTCATGATAATTTTTTAACTAAAAACAATAAAATACATATAAATTGAAAGTAATAAAAACAATTCGATACAATAAATTAATACGTAGGCAAGTGGAATGATATTCTTTCATGAAAATTAAATATTTACTTTAAACATCCTGATATTAATTTCACATCAAAATATTTTCGTGATGGTTCTGACGATCGGTAATTATTTCTGAGATATGGATATTTTTGTAGTAATAAATACGCCCCCACCCACATGGTTGCCACTGAGGGTCGGCATTTGTCGCGTCAGTGGAAAGCGTCGCGACGTCGTCGACGTCCGTCGGCGTCACTGCAATCTCGCCAAAATAATTATGATGATGAGTCATTGCTTGCCGATGAGGTGACGACGTTTTCAATGGCCAGCTTATAACATCACGGATCTCGTGAGAAAACTTGGAAGTTTCAAAAGTTTACGTAATGTATATATATTTTATTTTTGAATAAGTAAATATATTCAAAAAGATCGTGATTAAAAAATAAAATATATAGAACTAAGAAATAGAAAAAAAATGAAAACTTGTGCACAAAAATTGAAATAATAAAATAAAATACAAAAAATCGCATTAAAATTTTTATCGAGTACAAAAGTGGCATTTTCCAAAATATAATAATTTATTATAAATACATTATGTATGTTTCTAAGAATGAATTTGTAAGAATAAACTTATCTTTTAACTGTAATAATAAAAAAATGGTTTAAGACAAGTTACCAATTTTCATGAAAAACTTCAAACATTCTTATCCCTGTTTCGCCACGGAACACGCTCTTTAAGAAGGATATTAATCCCTAGTGGGTGTTGGCAAGTAAAGGGTATATTTGAATATTTATAAAGTATATGAACTAACCGAAAACATAACTTTATTAGATCCGATAAACTTACTATCTCATTATCGCAGTTTGTCGCTAAAATTCCTTAAGCGAATTAATATGTCGGCAAATATGAAATTAGGTGAATAGCACAGTTTTGCAATTGCATATATTTTTTAATTATGGCAACATGTTACTGAATCAAATTGTTTGTTTTCACATATAGACGCGAATTAGAATGTTGATGACTCAATCGTAATTTAGCATTGCTTAAAAAACCATTTAATAATCGTTTTAAATACGATAAAAGTAATTATAACTATCATAGAACTGTGTTAATGCAAAAAAAAAAATGCAAGCATTAATTCGAATGAAAGTCAAAATCATAATCATGTATGTGATTTTATAATACACTAGTGAGTACCCGGTATGCGTTGCAATGCCACTCAAAGAAAGAAAGGGTTTGTGTTTTAATTCTGTTTATTGAACTGCTTTTGGATTAGAGGTCTGGACAGGCCGAAATTTCATAGACTTACCCGGTTCGAGCCCATCATCTTCAGGTCTGGCCCGACCCGAACCTGAGTTTCAATATCACACTTGTTATAACACAATATTTTTGTTTTTCGTCTGGTGCGTACACGAATAAATCAGAAGGTTTTTCCTAGATGTCGCTGTATGTACGTATTTGATTCTTTTTTTCAATTTTAGATTTTCAATTTTTTTTTTCAGAACCCTTCATGGGTGTGTGCACCCATGAACTGAAGTTTCATCGAAATCGTATGAATGGTAAAGGAACGCGTAAAGGACAAACAAACATTTATTTTATATAATATTTCCCGGCATGATCACAATAAGTCCTTCCTGAAAGTTTTGTCGCGATCGGTTGAGTAGTTTAGGAGCCTATAAGATCCGGACAAACCAACAAACCAACAAAGAGACATTCATTTTTATATATATAGATAATATTTTATTAAAAAGAGCGGATTTTCGTCTTAATTAATATTATCCAGCGTTACTTGTAATTTTTAGCAGTATGAGCTGCTTACTTCTTTGTGGTTATTTTTTAAGAATAATAAATAATGAAAAAATGAATATGATTGAATTGCAATGATATTTTATAACTATTTTTAAATGAGGTCAGTTCCCTCAGGAAAATATTTACAAGTAAATACTTAGAAATACATAGAAATTGTCCGCTCCCAATGTTTCACATTATGGAGGTATCTCAACAGAATGTTTTCAACGCTTGTTACTCAATTCCCCAAGCTCCTATTTACGAAGAGAGTAGGGATAGAAGGATAGGGCCAGGACAGGACTAGTGGATAGCTAATCGCTCTAACTACTTAGTGTAGGATAGTGTGTTTAAGATCGAATGGGTGGTAGGGTAATTCTAGACGTCACAAACAACCATTCCAGAAGTCCATAAATCGATTAAAAATCACTGTTCGTACAAGACCTTGAACCCGAGACATCCGTAGACGTAGTCAACGACGTTGAGCACTGCACTCCGGGCCCGACATTAATATTACACATTTTTATTGTGTTATTTTAATATGAATGTGAATACATCACAATATTACTTACTAATAAACATTTTGCATGTATCTGTAAATATTTTTCATGCGGTCTTCGTTTGAAATTGAATACCAAAGCTTTTGTGTCACTTCTATTTTTAAATATTTCTTAAAATATATCAATCTTTGGTTAATTTAATTACACTGTCATTTTATTGACAACAAAATCGCAACAAAGCTTAATTTCTTTCACTTTTAAGGTGTTAACTGTCAATTCTTGGTAGAAAGACATTATATTTTAAAAAATAAAACAATTCATTTGTACTATTTCCACATATTTATGTAGAAGTTGTACAAATGATTGGTGTTTTATTTTTTAAAATTTAATTTCTTTCGTCCAATCTACCTTCTAGGTATCATAGATATTTAATTTATGATCCGTTATTTATAAAATTAATTCGTTTTTTTAAATCTCATAGCTACATATTATAATTATATGTGTGGGTGTCTATACTGGATATTTATTATAACAGACTATTATGAATTTGCTATATGCTTGATTAATTATTGTATATTTCAATGTTTGGTCCAATTTTGAAAGTTTTCCGTTGCTAATAAAATATATCATTTATTCCCTCTTTAAGGGGAAGGAGGCGTGTTAATAAGGGAATTTATGATCATTAAAACTATGTATGGGATGCTGATTAGGTATGTTATGTCGGGTATATAAAGCGATTTAATGTTACTCTATAATTGATGAAACAATATATTGTCAATAACCGAGAGTGTACATGAAAAAAATAACCAAATTACCAGTCGAAAGACAAATTTTAAGCGTTCGCGAAACACAAGAATGCATTTATTTTTGTATTCATTCAGAAGTTCTAAAATAATAAATTTCAACAGAATGTATTGTGGCATTAGTGCAGGATGATGTATTTATACGTATAAGAATTATTTTTCATTCCAAGAAATGACGCCAAGCATAAATATCTTTCCACCCGGCTAGTAGATTCCTCGTTAAAAATTCGAATAATGCTATAATTTTGGCGCCTAAAGTACGTTTTTTATCGATTAAAGAATGCAAGAATAAATAAAAATAATATCTAATATTATATTACATTAGTAAAGATACTTACGGGCAGTGTCATACACCCACACGCAAATTTTCAAATAAAATATTTGAATTCTGCGTACATTTGAAAAAACTTTTGTTAAAGTACAATACATTTCGATTGTGAGTTAATTGCATTTTTAGTAAGGAAAACATTATTCGAAATATTTAAGTGGGCAAATATTTGAAATATTGCTAGGTTCTATACAAGTGGAAAAAACATGTTAACATTTTATTGCTTGAATTTACTTGGTAGAACTCCATTATAGTAGGATAAAATATCAAAGTATTTAGTTCTACAGAATTATAATTTTATATAGACAGCAGTTCTTATTATTGAAAAGTAATGAAGTTCGAATAGAAGATTCTATTTATCTTTTTTTTGTAATCGAATGATTTCGAAAGGTGATTAAAAATTTAATTTTTTTTTAAATCATCAAATTGATATAATCATTGATATCACCGAAAATATTAAAACGATTTGATTGATCTTGTGTGCTTAAAATAAAAAAATAAAAAAATATATAAATAATATTATATTGTCTAGTTTGAAGTTTTAGTGGAAAAATTGAACTGTAGAATTATATATTATTTCACTAAAACTCAATTAATTCGTTGAAGCATTACATTCAACTACATAAATATACATCATTTTGAAAGAATAACAAATTAATTTAATATATCTAATAATCTTAAAAAAATATATTCCAACTCGTCTTTAAAATATATTAAAATTATGCATTATATTTCTGAATAATCTCTAATTTATTCACACAAATCTATATTTTTCAAATTAAAATAAATTTGACGACCGGCGAAATTCTCGAAAGTTAAATGCGTCAGATGAGTTTTGTTTATGAGAAAAAATACATTTAAAAAGGCGGGCACCTAGCTGAGATAGATTTGCTATATGTGTAATTATACATTACTTATTCAGAAGAAACAATTAGAAAAATTAAAACAGATGTGTTAATCACGAGATAAAATCTGAGTGCTGATTATTTACGTTCGTAAATGTATCTTTTTTTTATTTGTCTGAGATGTATATTTCAATAATTTAAATAGCGGCTTAGTCATTGCATGTTATGATTTTTCATGAACAGATATTTTTACGAAGCAAAGTAGTGGCAATCGGACTAACGCTGGTTTCAAGTAGAAGAAATGCCCACCAATCATGGCGTAAGAGAACATTAAAAGACGGGAACTATTCACTTTCTTAGTGATTGATTACCTAAACACTACAATTGTTGGTTATTTCATGCGTTTATAATGTTTTCGTAATTGAAACATAAAAGGTCCAAAAGTTGGAGGTGCATTTGAAAAATAATGTTAAAGTGTAGCGATGAGGGATCTCAAGATCAAACGAAGGCCTTTACAGGATATGCAGAATAACGCTTAAGTTGTTTTACAGACACATGCATATGCGAAAATGTTACACCAAAGCTAGTCATATCTGGACTTCAACCGAGCGTCGACGGGTTCCATAAAGTTGGATATACCGAATAAATTTGAATACGGGAGCTTCGTTCAATACTGCATTGAAGGGTACGAAAAATTATGAAGACGTAGAGTTGGATAACACAATACTATGCAATCGATAAAGGAGATATCACTTCACACAGACAATACTATTATCTTTTTTTTTTTTTTTAATAAAACACAATTCATTTGTTCTACTTCCACATTTTTATAATGATCAGGAGCGGTTTCGCTCATCATGAGCATTATCAACTGTTAGTCTAACTATCAGCTAACTATCAGTTCTATCTAATCATTCTAACTATCAGTTGATAATGCTCGTGATGAGCGAAACCGGTCCTGATCATTATAAATATGTGGAAGTAGTACAAATAAATTGTGTTTTATTTTTTTTAAATATAATGTCTTTCCACCAAGAACTGACAGTTAACACCTTAAAAGTGAATACTATTATCAGCAAATTGGAGAGTGTCGTCTACTCTAAAATCTTATTTGTATTTTTTTAAAAGAAGATGCTTTATTTCTTTTTATTGTTATTAATTTCGAAAGATATTTTGTTCATACAACAATAGTGTACAAGCTTAAATCTACTCTAGTATATTGTACAAAAGTGAAATCTAAAATCATTGGCTGGCGGAATAAGCACTGCCAAAATGGTCAATTTACAATACATGATCAAATATTTTTAAGTGAGATGAAATATTTCTAAATTGTTATAGTATGTCTATTATAAGGTTTCAATCGCTCATGCATAGTAAAATTATTGTTGCTGTATACTTTTATTGTATCAATAAACTATTTGTAGACAGCTTATAATGCAACTGCATAAATATCTATCGCTAGAAGCCATGCAAAAGACTAGTTGTGTGTTTGTACTTATTTTTATTACAACTGTTCCTATTTTCCTAGCACACTGAAGCTGAGCATTTAGTTACTCTAGAATGTAGACAATACATTTCATGTAGTATTTAACTTAATAAGTACCCCGTCAAATGAAGGCCTATCCAATCTCAGTATTGAATGTCGCAAATTATAACAGTATAAATATACACATGACTTACAATTCGTTCATTTTATATCACATGAATATCACAGATGGCAGTGCTAGTCTGGGGTTGTCCGTTAATTGGGTGACATGGCTTGTCTATTACCATTTGACTTTCCCTTGTAATTTATATTACGCCGCACACTTTGTTCTCTCATCGATAAATTTTAATTACTATTATATATTTATTTAATTACATAAAAAAATGTAAACAGGAAATTGATTTATGTTGCGATATTAGCATTTTTACTTTCTTTGTATGCATTTCAATCACTTTCATCGAGTGCTTGTAATTTTAATCAATTACCTATACGATGGAAAAATATCGCTCATCCGGTGCAACAACGTCAAGTGTTAAAAATTTAAAACTGAGATGTATGTGTAAAATTATACTTAATAGGTCGCCGCAACTGGTGCGTTAATTTCGTAAGCGTAGTTATTATAGTTTCCATTTTATTGTAGTTTATAGCAATAATGAAACCACGTGACTCTATCAAGTTCAGAATCTTTAAACACTTATCCTGATAAATAGTGTGAATTGCACTTATGACGTTATAATACCGGATGTGCAATATGTAAAAAAAGTACATAGACACTTTGGAATGCAACTTAGTTCGTATATGAAAGTGATGAATTTTATTTAAGATATGTTTTCGTTTAAATCTTTTATTACACATATCCCTCGATTTATATGATTGACAGATTTCACAAAAACGCCGTTTAATTTAAAACCGTGTAACTCCGGATTATCACTTGTATACCGACGTCCTTTAACTAGACTGTAGTATGTCAAAAATCGTAGTTTTGTAAAATTTCTCACTAATTAGGCATTCTCATAACCATTTTTGCTTTTTTATGCGTATCATGCGTGCATATGCAGACATTTTAAAACGCTAAGTTGTATTTTTGCAAACAGCTTCAAATTTAAATACAAAAGTTTTACTGTTGTATATAGGATAAGAAAGCGAAAAAATTGTATAGCTAACTCGATAAATCATTCTAAATAATTCATTTAAAAAATTCTTCATAATTATGTGTACTGTATCAAAGGTTACTGTATCGTAGTATAATAAATAATATGATTGATTGAGAAAATGATTTTTATTAGTTGAAGATCATCACTGCTGGAACTGACTGCAAATAAATTTAATTTTCGGTGGAGTAGCATTATTCAAACCGTATCCTTAAACATGGCGCAGTTGGTAACGTCACGGTGCGGAGAGTTTCATAAATTGATCTTTCAGTCGATTTATGAATTTCTGTGGGTAGTCTGAGTGTTTGTGACGTCTAAAACTTCCTCCCACCCATTCGGTCCTCAAAAACGGGGCGTATTGAGAGCGATTAGCTTACCACTAGTCCTGTCTTAGCCCTATCTTTCTATCCCTACTCTCTTCGAAAAAAGAGAGGTTGAGCAACTGAGTAACAAAGCTGTTCTCATAGAAAACTTCTGTTGAGATACCTACATTAGGAGGCCATATGCTCCAAGCTGGGAACGGAAATGGAAAAAGAATCCTTAATAATATATTGCCGTTGTTCTGAACGAAGACACTAACTGAAAAATACCAGTTTTGAGTAATTGGACTTTGAAGTTTGTCAAATGCTTGAAATGGTGTACCATTTTCATTTTGTTTGTTGGTACACAACTGTTTTTAAATAAAAATAAAATTTATAAAAATGACTGTATTCCATACGGTAGAGTTCGAAATAAACAACATTTTGGTATAACTAACTCAATATGTCATTTTTTCGATTTAGTGTTTTCTTCCAAAACAGTGTCGATATTATCATCATCATACTGGTAAATAAAGGTATAGGTGAATTACATTATAATTAATGTGCACATTTACAAATATTTGCGTAGCGCGTGATGTTCTCGTTGTAAATATATTTTTATGATGTCGATCATAATCTAATTAATTCATAAAATTATTTCTCAGCGAAGAAATTTTCCGCTTTACAATCCGCGGAATTGAATGAATTCATGATGATAATGAAAGTGTATCATATTTATCGAGATACCGAAAAATTTCACTTGTGAAATCGCCATTGTTGATGCGCATGAGAAATTAAAAAAGTATGAAACAAAAAACACCAATGTATTAACAAAGACATTTTGCCGAGTTGTGTAACAATCATTCTAGCAATCTTCGCATGTTTGAATGTTACTGCTCTTATATTCTACTTAGCAAAGATCGACATTGAAATAGTGTTAAACTAAATTTAAAAATAAAAACAACGAAGTATATAGTGTCTTGGCATACGTTCACGGTCTCAGTTATTCGGATCAAAGGAATGTTGGATGATTTTTGGCAGGCAGCGTGGTAGACCGTAGCTGCTGACATACGCGAGGTGTATTATCTGCTAGGGTCAGCGTATAACTCGACTGGGCTGACGCGTTAAATTGTAGGGTGACCACTCAGCCGTGTTAAATAAATGGATATGCAAAGTGCAAAGGCGTCATTCATGTAATATTCATATTTGCGTGTAAATGAATGCAACGTAGCGCGGTAATTGGTATAGTAGACGGATCACGAGCATTTATATAACACAATCGTTGTAGCGATTTACGTACATTAACTTAATCTTTGATTGATTCTGTATTTTAATATGGTTAATTAATAAAGAAAAAAATAATGTAAATTAAAACGATATCACATAAAACATACCCAGAACATTCAACTATGTCCCATAAACATGAACAAAAAAAAACGTTTATTTTCAGCTAGTACTGTTTATCACGTATTAAAATTTGCGATTGCAAACAGACTTTAAACTTTATATCTTTATATATAAGAACTTATTATATAATTTTAAGCAACGGTATGAATAAGGTGTAGGTGCAAAACATATTATAAATCAGTGCTTCGCAACGTTTTCTCCCTCACGGTACACTAAAGTTTTACCCAGATTTCCGAAGCACACTACTATTAAAAAAAATATATAAAATAGGTACACAGAGAAATTAAGGCTACGCTTTTCATTTGATAAATACACATGAAAAAAGAATTATAGACGTATGCGCATTATTTGATATAAGATTCAAATCGTATGATTTTTTAGAATGAAGCAATGCGCCACGGCACACTAATGTGCTGCAGTACAGCGGGTGCGAAGCATTGTTCTAAACTACTGATTTTTTATACAACATTTGTTTGGTTTGCTTGTTTTTTTGAGTATATACAACTGGCGGTTGGCTATATTTTACCTGTAAAGGTATATCTTCATTCCCAAACATGTTATAATTTAATTCAAAATTGTGAAAAAATGTCAATGACGTTAATTGTATAAAATAATTAGAACTAAGATAATTAAACTATTAATTAAATGTGTGAAAATAGAACTATGAAAAAATAGACTCAATTTTAGAATCTAAAATTTTTCAGCATTGGGTGGAATTTAGGCAGAATTTAGAAATATACGATACCGTGTTATTATTTATTAACTTTTATAATTAGATTTTTTTTCGGAAAGCATATATTTTGTAGTATTCAATATCAATATCATGTTTAATGAAATGAAAAGGCCTATATTTTGATTCTAACATATATTTCATCATTACAATCCTAACCCTTCCCGTACTCATGGTGTAACATTGCGTTACTTCGGCCTTTAAAGCTTTTAACTATCTGTGAAATAGGTCATACAAAAAATTGAAAATTTTGCTATTTGTAAATAAAATAGTTCTACATAAAATTAAAAATATATTACAGTTTATGTCTTCTTTGTATAATGAATCATAATTTGAAAACCTCGACAATTTTACCATCGAAAAAGACATTACAGTATAGTATAGTATTAAATATAGTATAGTAACAATAAGAATAGTATAGTAACGACCCTATATGCATGTCAGTAGACGTCTTGAGCCTGTTCTGCTATGAATAATTTCGATTCTTGCGTCTTTCGATAATTTCGAATAGTTTGATATGTATTTCAGGTTTTACTCACAAAATGTGACGAAAAATAATTACTTAATACTACATAAAACCATACTTCCCTCTTTGAAATCGTCGTTTTGCTTTATAAATGAGTTTATATGACAAATCCCACACGGTAACGCAATGTGACTGCATGAGATCCGAAGGGATTTTTCTAGCATGAAAACGGGAAGTTTAATGTATTATTTAATAATTTGAGTGGCATTTGCTCAAAAGATAATGTTGTAATGAATTAAAATTGTAGAATATATTTATTTCTAATATAAAAATGAGATAAAAAAGATGTGCTGAAGAATAAATGGATTTAGAGGTTAACAATTTTGGTACATATGTTATGTATTGTAGTAAACATGGCCACCCTATTAGAATAATTTGTGTTTTTTTGGTGAATGAGTGTTTGGCCGGCACCATCTTTGATACTACTCGTTCGCAATGCTTTCATTCGGCATCTCAAGGTTGGCGGGTCGTTTGGAGATAACAGTCATCTGAGGATACCATCATGTTCATAAAGTTAGCTCGAAATAATGTGGGCATGCATTCCCGGATTCCCGGAAAGTTGCCGGTACCAGTGTCTCGCATGCATTCCGCGCTTTTTGCTACCCACAACTTTCTCCGGTGGATTTCATTAGCATTGTGTTGGAGCTTGTCTGTAGTCCTGCATTATAATTATAGATACACAATTTTATGATTCATAAATAACAGAAGCATGCGAGCACCTGATATACCCACATACTTGTCATATATCACTGTCTGGCCGTTTTGCTTCCTATGCTGAATATAATGTGGTCGTACGGAAAAAAGATTATCGGAGGAAGATAAAATAAAACATAAATATTTTAACTTTGTATGACATTATTATGGATGATTATGTAACACAAATTTATCAGTATTTATAATAGATACTTAACAAATATACAAGAAGTTTGCTTTATAATTGTTTTTTTGCCGTACGCTGCTTTTCTGCTGATGGAAACTGACTGAGGGGGCGTAAATATTAAGTCACTTTCTAAAGAGTGTGGGGTAATATTATGTGTTGACTTGTTTTGAAGGGGTTATGTGTTGCCACAAATCTATCAGAAATTAAATCTACTTTTTCTAAGAATTAACTATTAGATTTTGTGAGGACGTCTACATTTAAAATTTATTATTAAAAGAGGAAGGACGTTCAAAAATATGTCGCTTTTTATATAGGGTGAGGCATTTTTATGACGGAATCTAACAATAGGGTAATGGATCAAAAAATCGATGACGTATAGAATCGGGGATTTAAATACTGACAATTTTAATAGCTTATTGTTGATTAATTCATGTTTTAAGATAGAGAAAGCTGGGTTTAGAATTATTGTAAGTTATAAACTGTCCAAAAATACAGGTTTCATTGAACTATACATAATGGATAAATAATATCTATTTTTGTGTTTTAAAGTGAAATCTATTAAATTATATATAGGTGTGCGATTTTTAAGAGTGTTATAGACTGAAAAAAAATACCAAATCTAGTAAAGTTCATTCAAGATTCAATGAAGAAATATGTAATTTGAATTGTTGAGATTTTGAAATTATATTGAAATTATAGAAGAAATATGTGTTGGAGCACAATTTTTACTTGAAGATTATGACTGTTTTTGCCTGATATGTTTCAACTTAGCATTTACAATGGATTTAAACCAGCTATATTTTTATTTCAATTATTTTGACAATGTCCGCCACAAAAGTGTAGCACGTGCAGTAGCAAAAAAATCAACTGCATATAAATGCACTTTTTTTACGTTTTAAATGCGAATTCGGCATTGCTATTATTTGTTCACTAGTAATACTGAAAAAAAAATTGCTGAAGCTTGAAACGACAAAATGGATTTATTAAACATGCTAATGTTAATAAAAATAAAACACGATTTTATGAATAATGATCAGGACCGGTTTCTCTCATCGATATTCTTTTCAGCTGATGATACTGCTGGGATGTTAACGTTAGATATTCGGAATTAAATATCGTCGTTGTTATGGAAGAAGACAATAACTGGAAAATACTTTTTAAGCCATATCCGCTCCCTATTCGGAGCATATGGCCATCACACGGTTCCTCCGAGATTCTCTGTTTCCCGCCAGTCTCTTTGCTTCCTCCCAGGTCATCCCAGCCTCCCGTAGCTTTGCCGAATACGTCCTATGGATGGTCATCAGCAGCTTTCAAGGGCGACGGAAACCAGGTCCATTGTTGCTTTCTTATTTTGAATGATATAAGAGGCTGGTACGTCCCCTCTATTACCTTCGAGTTTCTGACAAGATCAAACGACCGTATCACATACGTATGTGAAAAATACTAGTTTTGAGTAATTATTGGACTTGAAAATGCTGTATCGTTCTCATTTTTTTTATACAAAAGTGTTTTTAAGTAAAAGTATTAATTATAAAAATAGTTTGTTTTCTCTGCGGTAGAGTTTGAAATAAGAAACATTTTGGTATAACTAACTCAATATGTAATGTTTTCGATTTAGTGTTTTCTTTCAGAACAGCGATGATATTATTTATGAATGATGACATCGTCGATTCGTTCGTCTCAACACCACATATTTATTCTAAAATAAATCAAGAAAAATCGTTTTATAATGTGTTTTGTTAAAACATAAAACATACTTTTATACAAACAGATGAATTTATATTCAAGAATACGATACATTTATTTAACAAAAAGTCTCTGGTGTAACGTACGCCAATAGCTTTAATCTCTAATACGTAAAAGTGATTATTTTCCCAGCTGTCATTGACGAAGAAAATAAATTTGAAATTGGAACATTTATTGGAATAAACAATATTTTTTTTATAAAATAGAGGAAATTCATGGTACTATGTGGCCAACCTAACTATACAAATGGGTATGCAGCTGTTCAAAAATAAAGTATTTTCAAAATTGAAGTGGTGGTGAAATCTATTTGCCGTCTAGGTATGCAGACACACTGACAAATAAACTTTAAGACAAGGAGTAATTAAAGTGTCTATGAGTTTGTTGTATTTTTTTTAGATAATCTCGGTAGACTTTTTCAGTTATATAATGGTCAATTACACTGATCGACGATTACAGAATCAATTTTCTGGCTGAATTGATTCAATAGGTTGGGTGATTTTGTCAATGAATTGCTACGTCGGTTGAAAATACATTTAGATGGTAAAAATTATTACCAAAATTGAGCTGTGTGTCAGCAAAAACGTCACAAATATTCTTCATGCTTTTGTGTATTTATACAACTTAACAGTTCAAATGCAATACCTCCAGAAAACTGTAAAAATAAATTGCGTTTACATACAAACTCACCACTGTCATTATAAAATCAGTAAATTTAGTCATATGGATTATATTAGTATATTCTATACAATTCACTTAAAACTCATATGTTCGTATAAAGAGTAAGAACTACTTCAGTATTTGTTTTATTCGATTTCTCACAATATGAATTTCAAGGACAGTGGCGTTTTTGCTTTTATACAACTCAATTGATATTTTGAACTTGTGTCAACTTTGTTTGATGAGGTTAACCTCTCTTCAATATTTAACTTTGATCAACAATTAAAAATAAATATAATCTATTTAAGGAGAACATCTTTACAGCATTTACGCAAGTAGTCAAATAGCAATTCGAATCTAGGTAAGCATCCAAATTATTTCATTTTCAAAATAAATGAATTAAAATTATATTTAATGGCGTTCAGTAAACTTTTTCTCTACGAATTTTTTCTTTCAAAAGCTCACATTAATTAAATGTTATTTAAATTTCTAATGTGAGTTAGTAAATATTTTTTTAGCTTGCTATAAAAGTAAGCAAAATCAGTTATTATAATACAAAACGACTGTTTGCAGGTGTTTTAATTCAATTGAAAGTATGACAATTTTTAAAACAGTGGCTTCAATTTTGAATTAAACTACGTGTCACCGCAAAATAGTGATGATTTTCGCTAACGATAAATCTGATAATATCATTAGTAAATGAATTTGCCATAGCCATCTTTTGCAACGTTTATTCCATAGAAATAAATTACATATTTCATACTTCATAGTGGTGTATTAGAGCCAAAGCTTTTAACGAACCAATTTTTAAAAACATATTATCGCGTGGGTTGTAAGTTGTAATAGAGAAAATGTCTGTTTTATTTTAAAAACAAACTTCCGTTTTCTATGTCCAAAAGTTATCTTGCATCTTAATATCTCAGACATTTTTTTTTATTTTTTCGCTCGTAAGATGATTTTTGTGATAGCCTGGGATTTCGCGTCAAATTTATTCAAGAAAATGAAGGAATTATTTCTTGGTAAAACTGAAAAACGTTATAATATCTTTCAGTTAGATTATTTATAATTTACGGTATTCAAATTAATAAAATTAACTTGAATTGCATACTATTTTTAATTTACTATAGGTACTTCTTAAAAAATGATTTTAATATACATAATGCAGCTAAATATTGAATACTATGCATAAAAGGTATTTACTTGTATACTAATCAGATCCTCATTAATACTTGGTGAGCCAACATTGTGCTCACACACAACACATACACACACTCGCTCCATGTCTGAACATCGTGCGCATAAAGCGCATCGAGCGAATGATAAAAAATGACATTAATATGCAAATAATTATCAAAATGGGAGCCTTGATTATAAGACAATATAAAAAAATATTGTAACGCCGAAAAGAGGATCAGTATTTGAAAAGTATTCTGTAAAACTCACACAAATATTAGTTAATTTGTAGGATTTTATCAAAATATTATAATTAGGTTGGGTGAGCGTTTTCATCCAAGAAAAAATCATTCACCAGACATTGCTTTTACGGATTTTAATGCCACATTATTATCACACGTAGATTAAACAACAACGAGTTTTAATATTTTCTTAATAAATCTCATAATAAAGAATTGAATTTTCCTGCTAAGCTTGTATTATAATTTATAAAAGTACAAAGATTTATTCTGAACATAGGTCTCTTTAAAATCGAATTCATATCTGAAACAAAAAGATTTAGACTGATGCTCGTATGAATCACGAGGAATTTCTTCTTGGAAGTATGAAGTCGAAATTTTCTTTATTCAGCGCAGTTATTTGGGTTTGATGCACGATGCTACGGCAAAACAAAGTAACGGACTCGTCGAGCCTCGAATACATCGTGCGCATATTTTATATTCGTAAACAAGTCAAAAGACTATGGTCGTCATGAGACAGGCAGGTGACGCAACGCGAGCTGAATTCCTGGATGACGCGCGCCGTTCCTCGCCGATTGTAAACAAGGAAACGAAATCATCCCAACTGATGATGCTCCATCCATCCGACCGACAAAAAAAAACACCCACGTCCGTTTGCTCAAGTTAAGTGTTTAAGCGGGAAAACAATGGTGTTGCCACATACAATTTCATGATTTCCCCTTCAGTATTTTGTAACGAAATAAGTAAGTAACTGATACCTCAAAATATCTTTTATGGTATTCGTAGTTTCTTTTATAAATTACGATATCTGAAAAATTAATAGCAATGCAAGCTTCGGTAGCAGCTGTAAGTAGTTAAAAACAAGATGTAGGATATCAGGAATGACTGTTAAGATGTAAAAAATATTTTCAGACAGAATGAAATCCTTGAAAGATATTATAAAAATTATGATAGGCAAGACATAATTTTTGTTACTTATCAACTTCTGCTAGTACGGTGACGATATATGTGTCGCTACTTTTCAAAAGCAGCTATATCGATGTTTTAGGTATTATCTAAAACATTTAAAACCGTGAAGTAAAGATAGTGTCTTAATTTGTTGAATCAAAACTGAGCTTTAAAGCTCCAAATTCTCTGTGACTCTGGGAAGTTATTCGTGGTCTGGCGACACTGTGAAAACAATACTAAGTAATTAAGACAGTCGGGATTTTTCATGGAGTGGGAAGAAGCGACCCCGTGTGTCCGAGCAAGTGAGATTATTTAGAAAACGAATTAAGTTAGTTGAATAGTCGATGCTCGAGGAGCGAGGCGAGAGGTACAAAGTTTACCCTCCTATTAAAAGAAAGCACGTCGCGGCCGTCCGTACACCAGTTAGCCAAATCTGTCAACTGTACAACATAAACAAAATAGTGCTGCAGTTCTGCGAGTAATATCTTTCAGTTTGGTTTTACTTTTTCAATAAGTGCGTGCATTATCTTTCGTCAAGATGCAGAACGGAAATCCGGTCATTGATTGTGTTGTTACACCCCCAACTGAAATTACCAAAGACGATTCGTATTGCTTTGTGAAAATTGAAGGCCCACCTGAGGGGGAGCCAGCACCACCTCAAATCAACAGACGTGCAAGGTCGTGCTCCCCTTGTCCTACAAGAATGCTGGTCAGTCCAAACAACATGCAACTTTGTTTATCTATATAAGTTAATTTAAATTTACGCCAGATAAATCGCAGTTCAATTATCGTTATTCATATCGAATAAATTACTTTAAATTATTACGTTTTAAATAATATAATATATACGCATTTTTTTTTTCAATTTAAATTTGAACCAGAGTCTGGCATTGAAATTATACTTCACTCATTTCAAATTATTTGCTCATTATACCACAGTATATTTATTGAATTATTTTAGCTGTTGTTAAAATAAAATTATTATTTACTCAAAACTCACAAATCTATCAATACCCTGGAATCACATTTACTAGTATATATTTTTTTAAAATAATTAATTGTAAAAAGTGTATAAATATTCCAGATTTTTATTGTAAATATTCAATTTAATCGGTAGTTTAAAAATATTATAGTTAAGCAGTATAAATTTTAGGTATATTTATGCTTTAACAATTCAAAACACGCAGTTAAAAAACATCATCTCAATCTAGTAAAATAATTATGCTTTATTTTATAATAAGTTTTCATTAAGCATTGAAATTATATCTGGTATAAAAAGCAAAAGTGATACGTGGTTACAATTCTGTGTGAATGAATATATGGACTTATTTATATATCATATTATACAGCTGTCATTTCTCATAACAACACAGATATATCGATGCAAATTTGCCGACGATAAGCTCCGTGGAAACTCGATCAAATATGTTGTGGGTGTACTAAATTTAATTGACAGTTTATGTAATGAGACATTATATAAACTTTTAGTGTGGAAAAACATTTTTCTTTTCAATCATAATATGGTTAAAAAAAATGTCTCTTCGTCTTTGAACCGCGTACACAGTCGCTGTTGAATAATGTTTTTATTCGTTTAAAATTGTATCTATACATTAACGAACTATGGTTCCTTCCTAGAGCCTTCGGTAGTTAATTATAAATAAACTATTTTTTGAATTGCTTTTGGCACTCATAGTTGGATTAAATAATCTTCTTCGATTGCTGCGTAATTTTCCGGTATGAAAAAACATATTATAAAGCTATTTTCCGTAACTGTTTACTTCGTCCGGTTTTCTTTAAATAGTGTAAATCTGATGAGCCTACGCAGTATTTAATACGTCATGTAAATTTTAAAATAACTAGTTTCTATCTGATTACATACATACTACGTAAAGTTCAATTTTAGAATTTTTTCAATTTTAGAATTTACTGAGGCGGAAGTCATAACCATCAAATCAAATGGATTATATTTCTGACTACCGAGTGTTTTGGCAACTTCACAATAATGTTATTGACCCATTCTCCTCACAATTTCAAAGTAATTACCAACATGAATGATATCTTTACTGACCTATCTAAGTGTGTTATAAACCAATTATTTTTTGAATACATAATAAAATAACATCGTTCAAAATCGAATCGTGTTAGCGATTGCGTTCATCTCAACAATACTGAACGTCTGCACTTTGCATCAACTCTGGTTTGAGTTGCGATCATCATATTGGCATTCATTACTATCCAGGTACATTTTTATCATCTAAAAACTGTCTTTATATCCCCTAAGATATTTATTATGTTACATAAACTGAAGAAACACCAGAAAACATCAAATATCGCCAAATATTTATTTCGATATGTTTTATGCCATTTTTTTAATGCGTTAACTGTCAATTCTTGGTGGAAAGGCATTATATTTTAAAAATAAAACACAATTTGTTTTGGACTACTTTCACATTTTTATATAGATCACGACCGGGTTCACGGTTTTAAAAGTCTATGGTACATAGATTGTATTGGGATTGGCGATGTTTATCGCTATTTTGGCATCACACAATCGTACGATCTGACTATCCGGCAATACTCAAACAGTTGAAATGTCGTTGTTTTGAATTGTATACAAAAGAAAATCAAACTTTGCTTTGTGGTTCACACAAAAATACATTTAAAGATTACTATTAAGCAATAAAAAATATTTAAATTATACATTGATTATACGACTAGATTCACACGTAGAACAGTTATTATTAGTGTGACGACTTGGATATTCAAATGTTCGTCAATTTATCAATTTACTAATGGTATTTTCGACGATGGTGATGTAAAAGCCCTATCAATAACAAAATCAATAATAAAATTATTTTTGAACTATTATGAAACTAAATATTACGTAAAGTAATTTCGTAACTTAATAAATAAATTGTTTCATTTTTCCTACAGTATTTCACTAGATTGGAATTTTAGTTTCAGTACATTTAACGGAAATAACAATGTTCGAAATGATAATTTATTGGCGCATTCTAATATGAAGAATGAAGATCGTAGAGTGCAGACAGCTGGAGTCGTGTACGAAAATTTTATTTTGTATTTGTGGCAAAATGTATTTAACTGAAAACGCTTTAATCACTTTCTGTCCCCCTTCCGGCGCTTTTGGCAACGTGACATTTTTCTATTTTCAACGCATTATTTACCCCGCATTCATACATACATAATACATGAAAACATTTTTTAAAACGTGCCCTCTCTCGATCTGAAGTGTATAGATTCCTAATTTGCATAATTTTTTCTTCAAGAACTAGTTGAAAGTCAATCGTTCAACATTTCTCTTCGGAGTGGGTAAGGATAGGAAGATGTCGTTAGGTAGTCACTCTCTCTAAATACTGATTTTAGGAACAGGCAGGAAGTAAGTCGGGGGTTAAAAAAATGAAAAAAAAAATCATTATGTTCTGTACCGGTTTCGCTCAGTGAAGTAGCATTTTCAACCACGAAAAATATTTTTTCCCAAAAAAACTAGCAAAGCTTGAAAGCTTTCAACAATCACAATGTTTTCTCTTAGAGCAGTGTCTGCTAAACTGTGTGCCGAAAGAAGTCTTAGGTGTGCCGCGACAAATGTAGACAAGACAAGTTAAAAATTCACAGGGTAGACGCTTTGGTTTTTCAAAAATGTTTTTGAAAATGAAATAATAATAAAATATGTATTCATTGGGTAAAGTAAAATTTGACATACATTTGCCGAACAAAACGTAAAAATATTGAAAATCATCAAAAATTCAGATAACAGATATAACTCATAAAATAACAGATGAGAATTCAAATACGACCACAATAGACTAGCGTGGCCAGTTACTTAGTGATCGCTTTTTTATTTTTTTTACTGCTATGAAGACAAATTGCCTCTTACTTTTTATTAGATTAACTTCTTATGTAATTTTTTTTATATCTGATGCATTTTATTTTCGTCGGCCGCTGTCGCCTAGTAGCAAGCTTTGCGTTAGCGATCATACGAGTCCCCGGTAGGTGCCGGAAAAGTAAATATCAATGTTAGATTTTTTCACTTTAACATTTGGGATCTTGGCTTTCCGTGATGTTTTTTCTCCTCGTGTTGATTTGGAGTGATTTAAAAATTCTCGTTGAGCTTAAATCATGCGATTTAAATTTTTTTAAATATCTGTCACATTGGCAATTATTATCTGCATGGGAACATGTCATATTGTTTAAGTATTCCTACTGAAAACATTGTATTATTGATCGTCATAATAAAAACGCAAATAACAAAACTGTTTACGATATATATATCGACTGTGGAAAGGAAGGTGATTGAAATGCATACAAAGAAAGTAAAAATGCTAATCTCACGACATAAATCAATTTCCTGTTTGCATTTTTTTGTGTAATTAAAAAAATATGTAATGGTAATTTAAATTTATCGATGAGAGAACAAAGTGTGCGGCGTAATATAAACTACAAGGAAAAGTCAAGTGGTAATAAACAAGACATGTCACTCAATTAACAGACAACCCCGGACTAGCACTGCCATCTGTGATATTCATGTCGACTGTGGAAAGGCAAAGGGACGTAGCCCACACGAAAAATATTGTTTATAGTTCACATAAAACGTTCTAATACACTATATTTATCTATAAATATATAATATATCGACTGTAGAAAGACAAAAGGTTTTATTCCTCCGTCTTTTAAAAATATTTTTTTTTTCAAAAATCACAATTTAACACAGGTTTTGTTTGGGCTATACACAATATTTATTGTGTTTGGGTTACGTTTTTTTCCTTTCCACAGTCGATATTGTAATAATTATTATTCAAATAGGAAAACAGCTGACTTGAAATAGTATTTTTTTATGCCAATGGTTTTTTTTTTCTTTTTTTACCATTTCGCTTCCAATGTGAAACATATTTACCCCAAATGGTGATATCTCAGCAGAGGTTTTTTTTAGTGAACCGCTTGTTACTCAGTTGGTTAACCTCTCTATATCGAAGAGAGTAGGGATAAGCAGATAGGGCTAGGACAGGATTAGTGGCTTGCTAATTACTCTCGATACGGCCCGTTTTTAGGGGATCCTAGACATCACAAACATCCATGCCTACGAACAGAAATCCATAAATCGATTGAAAAATCAATTTATGAAACTGTCCGTACCGGGATTTTAGCTCGTGAGATCTGTAACTGAAGCCAACGAGATTGATGACCGCGTCGCGGACCCGAGAAATTATTGCGCGTCGTAACAAAAGTGTTCACAACATAGATAGTACCAATTATTCAAATAGGAAAACAGCTGTCTTAAAATTTGTTGCCAATTATTTCTAGGGTGTGTATATTTTATACTATGCATATGTGAAAGTTTTTATAGCATATATTCGGGAGTATTAGGAAACAAGAAAAAGCAGGCGGTCATTAGGGCTCTAATATTAGATACTTCACCTTGGACGCGGATTGGAATTTAAGTTGTTTTGATGTTGAAATTAAGGAATTCATTCATAAAATACGTTGCTGTGTACATAGTAGATACCCTTCCGACCGACAAAGATGATTCGCATTCGCGTTAACGAATGCGAAATGAATTTAAACAGTGGTGCATTCAATATTTATTATCTACATCACAATATAAGTAACAGACATTGCGATTGGTCAATTAATAATATGATTTCGATTTGTTATCGTTATTTGAATACACAAAAACGTGGTATAAAAAATATATCGAGTGTGTTTTGGCCAATTGATGTCATCCTCAAAAAATACGAAAATGAGTTAATGATTGGATCTCATTTTACAGACGACAGAGCAGGTCTCGGCGATGTAAATTAGAAAAATAAATTTACCACTTTTTGGAAGGGAAACATCCTTTTATATTGGTTCTAGGTTTAAAAATTCTGACCCGGCCACTTATTTAAGCCACTATTTTATCGACACTCCCTATGTATAATCCCGTATCTTCAAACATAAGAATTTATAACTGAGCAATTTAAAGATTCATAACGCAACTCATCATATAATGTTTTCGATGAAAACTGTTTTACTCTCTTCTGAACAATTTCAATTTTGAGGGTTACATCAATTGGCCAAAACATCGTCGATATGATAATGCTTTTTTTTTCTTTTCCCTTTTTCAACAAATATTTTCAGCTTAATAAGAGTACCATATTAAAACTATACAAATATATGAACATATATCATAATAGTAATAATTACCAATGTTTTACAAATCACTCATCATTTACGCTCACACGAAGAAATGTGTATGTGGTGTGTTATTGATAGAGATAACTCAAGTTAAATATATATTGTAATAAAAAACATAATAGTAAAATATCACTTTCTTTTTTGCTTCCTTTCGAGACTTTTAAGAGGAAAGCCTGTTTTCACATTTTCAATTTAAAAAGGCTAAATGATTACAAAAATATTTTTCTCCTACGTATAATCACATAAGTGCAAAATATGTAATTATATGTATTTTGCATTTTCGTTGTCTGCGTTTTCAGTTTTACGGGTAGGCATCAAGCAATAGAGAAAATTAGATTTAAAATAGTAGCACTGTCCCAAGTTACTTCTGTAAAATCTCATGGTTACAGATACGGGACTATACGTAGGGAGTGTCGATTTGTTCTTAATGCATTATAAATAGCATTTAATTCTTTATTACTTTGCAATATTTATTAAAAGTGATTTCTTGCTCTATTTATGTTGAAATTTTAAATGCTTCAAATTCGGAGCGGATACGGTAAATAAAACATATAGATATATGGATTATAACAAGAAAATCTTTCTACAATTGTGCTGCCATAATAGGGAAAGTTTCATTTTCATGACAAATTCCGGTTTTATAAATATATAAAATGCTGTCATAAAAATCCTAATACATTTGAAAAAAAAATGGAATTTTATCTAAAATCCGTGCAATGGTTTTAATCGAAGAAATTTTAGCAACAGCCTTTCCGTTACTTTTTCAGCTTCATAGTTTATAGCTGAAGTAACCATGTATGTGTTACTAAATAGTATATATATGTAAAGTGTATAGGTGCCTTTCAATCATAATTCACACATCAAGTGGTATACTGCCTTGCCACAATACAATATCATGCTGTTTATTAAATGAATCAGTTTAATATTCATTTCCACTCTAAATAATCGACAACGCTCGAGAATATATAATAAATCAAACAACTAGATAAGGTACAATTGAACGGTTGTTCGGAAAAAGGATAATGTTCTTAAGTTATGAAAAATAATCCAAAACAGCCATTTTGTAGGCATTTCTATACCCTCTCTGTTAAGTATTAAGCCGGGAATATTTCTGCCTCATTGCGAAAATATTTTTTTATGAGTGGAAGAAGAATACGAATCTAGGATGTTTGATGAAACAAGATCGTATAGAGCTCTTCACTGATGAAGTGTATGGTGGAAAATCTGCATTCAACTTCAAAACGTTACAGAATATCTCGAATCCTCTAACATACCGAAATAATATATTTTTATATTCTTCAACAAAATTCTTTAATGTTTCCCAACTCACACTAGAGACAGTGACAATAAATATATAAACAATTGCATTCGTGTGCTCGAATGCCTGAAGATGCCGAAAGGCGAAACCCGGGTCGTTAGTGACAAAATACATGGAAGTGTACAAAATCTCAATAATCCAAATTTGATATTGAAATTCCATCAAGCACCGTCAGTCGATTGTCTTAAATTATATGTCAAATAGTAAAGTAACCCATTTTGAAAATAAAAAGAGCAAAAATGAGAGAGTAAAATAAATCGTTATTTTCGTCTTATGCTGTAGAGACCTAAATTTAAAAAATAATATTGAAAAGAAGTTTTTACTCTGAGAACGAGAAAAGCTTGCATTTAAATAAATAATCGGAAAAAATAATTTGAAATATTTTATTAGAATAAAAACTATTATTTAATTTGAAGAATGTAGAGTCCCAACTTAAAAAATGGAAGTATGTTGTGTACAGAAATCGTAAATTTGTACCTTTAGCTTGTTATAAAGTTATCTAATGTAAACTAAACGTTCACTATAAATATGTTGAATCAAATTATAAACGGTATGATAAGAAATGAACATAATTTATAGATCCAAGATTTGATTTATTTGAAATTGATTCTTTGGTTGATTAATCGTCTCGTCAATATCTATTTGCCAAAATATCATTATCATTATTTGAATGAATTTTTAACGTGAGCCAGAATAAAATAATGTAAATCGTATCATGTAAATCAGACGAGAACTATGATTTAAAATTGATATACCTACACAATTTTTGGCACAACATTAAAGCATAAATGGACAGCGTCTACATACATTATTTTATAACATATTTACTGTATAATGCAGCTAATCGGCAATTACTGAAATAAAAAGAATAGGTTGTCATTTCAATTTCTTGTTACAAATAATATTGCATTCTTATAAACAAAAGTTAACAAAAATCATTTGCTTACATTCCGTTTACTAAAATATCTAAGTTATGTGTGCTTTTGATGACAACAATTTAAATATTGCGTAAATAAAAATTACAAGTCATTTAAAATCAAATAATGTATCAACCAGGCAAAATTAGTTGGCACTCAGTTTCAACCACCGGTCACACGTTCACGTGATTTTTCGAACGACAAAAATGCTATCACGTGTTTTATTAATAATATCTTTTATTTTTTCAACCGGCGTTCTCACTTTCAAAATGACAACTATTATATAATGGAGATTATATTTAACATTATATAAAGGATTTACACGAGAGATTTATGAACTTATTTTTATGTGTTTCGATGAGGATGATGTATTTACAGTCAAGTATCTAGCAACACTCGACATCTGGCGATAGGTGGTTTGAATTATTTCAAATCATCTGTCAAGTTTACGTCAAAATATGAAGTCGCATTGAAAACGCGATTGATTTTGTTTATTTGTGGTTTTTGAGTGGATTGATTTGTGTATTATGATGTGTCAGAATAAAAAAATCAAAAATCTGAAAGGAAATATCATCAGCACTCCAATATTAGCAAAAATGCGTTGAAACAACAAAAACTTTAGAACAATGAGAAAATATTTAACATATTAGGTAATCTAGAAAGAAATCGATTATTAATGACGCGTTGCTGAAATCCTTAGACAAGATCCTCGATAAACTATTGAGGAATTATCGCAGAAACTCTTATCTCCATCTTCCGCAATACACCAGCATTTAAAACATATTGGTAAAGCGAGCAAAATGGGTATTTGGGTGACGCATAAACTATCCTCGAATCACAAAATAAGGCGGAAGAAAACGTGCAGGATCTTGTTGTCAAGGCAACGAACTCGTCTTTTTTTGTTTTGAATAACTGAAGACGAAAAATGGATACCAAAAACCAGTTCCATCTCCCAAGCCAGGGTTAAATTTTGAGGGTTTTTAAAGGTTCTATGCATTTAGTGAGATATGTGTGGAAAACTTCTTCACTATGAACTGTAAAAACCTGATGAAACAATTACTGCAGAGGTTAATTATGAACAATATGGCGGCTAAACCAGAAGCTGAATGATAAAACGTTCATGTTTAATAAATAGAAATGGAATCATTCAATGTGGCTCATAATTATTAATGAATTAATTTAAAAAATGAACTGGAGGTTATTCTACACCCTCCACACTCGCCAGGCATTGCACATTCGGATTATTATCATCTCAGATTGATATAAACAGATATAAAACAAATTATCATTGCAGACCAAGTAAAGAATCATTTGGATGCATATTTTGACTCAAAGCCACCATGGTTTATGAAAAGGAGATCATAAAAATGCATGAGAGGTGGAAAATGATTGTAAATAATGAATGAAATTATATTTAGAATAAAATATAAATAAATTGAATAAAATATTTTTATGTCAATTTAAAAGATAATATACTTTCCATAAATATGTCTTAATATATAAAATTATCTAATGACTTAAATGAAATTGAATTGAATGAATTAAAACAGTATTTTTACTTATCTTTTTATTTTAATTGGTGGATCAGAATAAATAATAACAAGGTGCCCGTGTTAAAAAATGTTTGTTAATGCCTTTTAATTTTGAAATGTTATAAAATACCAGCAAGGTATACATTTTTTATGACAAGAATAAGAAAAAATAAAAATCGTAATTATAAATTTGATACTCTAACTATATTTGATAAGTAGCTACTTCTTTGTCAATATGTATTTCATAGACATTAATTCTAAGTTTTTCTTTTTTTCAGGATTCCTCACTTCAAGACAAAGTCGCAAGATTTAACAATGTGGCCTCAGCCCATAAACAAAGTCAACAGCACAACCCTTTCTCCGATTCATGTAGTGGGAACAACTTCTTAAAACCTAAAATTGGCTCTGAAGATTATGGAAGGTAATATTATAATTTCATATAATTTTTAAATTGATAATTCCCATTAGGAGTTGATCAATTATTATTCTCTTACATGTAAACTTATTATTTTTATATGAAGAAAGCAATCACCATTAAATTTATCAAAATATTCAATTATTGAAAGATCTCTGGTTTCTGTTTAGACGATTCAAGATGCTTACCAATAATAAGTTTTTTGATATATAAGTTGACTAACTAAGTTAACTAACTAACAAAGCAGTCTATGTAAAAATTCAGCCGTTTAATTACTCCATTTAATCTAGTTAGGAAGCAGAACTAGTTTAGAATTTACTGCGTATGTAAAATTATATGCAACATTGAATCATTATTAATATTATAATAGCGATTCATAGGCGTTGCACATAATAATATGGGTGTAAAATTATAGAATGAGTTGAATATCCCAAAACAACAACAATTCATACGTGCATAAAAGAAAAAGGGTACCTTTCAAATCAACGTCTCTGAATTAGTAAATTTTAAATTGACATCACATTTTTATAAAATTCTCAATAACGCAATCCATTTTTGGCTCTCCTGAAAAGTACTGATTTTAGACCTAACGCCCTTTTTCTTTCGTACAAAATAATTTAATTGTATTTTATCATATGTTTCTTAATTGAATTTTGAAAGCTAATATTTTATTTTCTTTATTTCAGACCTGCTCCGGGTTCCTTAACAGAAGCCCGTGGTGTCAAAGCGTTTTCCCATGTATGTAAAGAGATGCTGGAATTGTGTGATGTTATCAACCAATATGGGGAAATCATCGACGATAATATCCGTGTTATTGCATTTGGGTACTTATTTGAGGTATGCAATGATTATTATTGATTTGATTTTGTATTAATTTTATTGTGAAAAAATTACAGTATTTTAGCATTAAATAAACTATCACCCCTACGCTTTAAAAAACAAGGAATCTAACTTTACGGTATCAACACTTGAGATCCAAAATATAAACTGTATAGACTTTTTCAGTATTTCAATTGAAAATAATACATCATTATAATTTTATATCTACGAAATAGGAAAATCCGTGTCACTTCTAAAAGAGTATAGTAGATATTGAACGAGTAATATGGTTTTCTAGTTATATTACACAATCTCATATCAGTGCATTATGTGCAAGTGTAGTGTTGAGTTGTGTGTTACATTCAGAAAAATCAAACAGATAAATGTATACATATTGTAATTCATTATTCTTTTTCTTAAATATGCTTTTGGTTTTTTCAGATATACACCCGTATCAACGATAAGCTTGTTGGATTGCTTCTTAGATCACGCAAGCATCAATTTATTGCATTTGAAGGGGAATGTCTGTTTCAGGTAAGCTATTATTTTAGAGAGATTCTCTAAAGCAATATGTTGCATTTTGTGGTAGCTATAACTATATTTGAAGATAACCTTATACATTGAGAAATATGTTTCAACTTTTGTGTTTATAATTATAACATTATTTTTCTTAACTGTTTATCATAGAATTAAGTTCTTTCAAGTAATTATTTAATACTACAATGTTCAATATGTTTTATCACAGGCTATGTTAAGCGAATATTTATTACTCATCAAATAATAAATTATTTTTCCTTTGATTCATCATATACACATCAATTATTTTGTCAAGTTACGATAAATTTATTATCATTGCAGTATGTTAGTGTTTACAGCGCTTAGTGATATTTATTGAATGTTCAAAGGATTTTTTGTGAAAGATGATAAGAAATTTGGTGATTAAGAATTAAGTCTGCATAAATATAAGAGCGGATATTATAATAATATGAGAAAACTGTGGGCGCTGTTATTTTTTATGGATGCTATGGATTCTTTATTTGATATCACTTTAGTTATGCTGACAATTATTAGTTAGTGATGTGTGGTGTTCTTTATAATGACTGTCTCTTTTTACACGTATTTATATTTTGAATCTTCGCAACATAATGTTGTTATGCAATATTCCAACCATTAATACGCAGAATGCGCAAAGCGTTTGACATCATGTTTGTGTGGTAATTATTGTACCTGGTACAAAATAATATGGCAACAACACTGTTTATTTATTCTCATCTTGGCTGGCAATGCTGTATTTATGTCATATTTTGAACTTACTCGCGAAAAATGAATCACTTGTGTCAAAATATACTTAGCTTAATGCTTAATATTTTTGTAAAATATATCACGTATAAAAATTGCATATTGCATATTTGAAATTTGAAATTTTATTTAAAGTTGACCATTAGATGATTATGATTTTCATCATTGCGCGCAATTCGAAATTCTTTTGCCTAGCGTTCTTATGGTGTATAATTAATTATAAACAACAATCTTTAAATATTTTTGTTGAAAATATTTCAATGTGTTTATTTTGTTGCTATTTTTGTCCCCAGAGGCGAGATGACGATGTTCCTGTCTATCTTATAAAACCAATTAAAGAGATAAGAAGTCTGTGCCAAGAAAAAGTTGACGCAGCTAGGCGCTCGATCACGCCAACACCCCAATAACTATGTGTGTTTTTTTGAGAAAGCTAGCCAAATTTTCCTGTCTGAGTGAAATGATAAACACAAGAAAATTAAATATGTAAACTATAAATATGTACACTATAGGTACGATTTTGATGTTACCAAAAATTAACATGACCATGTGTAAATTGAATAATTATATGAAATATTAAGAACAAACTAATATTCTCGCGATATTAGATTTTAGTATTATTATTATATTTCATACGTTAATTATTAGTGAAACTATATCATTTATAATTTAACAAGACATTTTTCTCATTATTAAAGCATTAATTTATATAGTTTATGAAGTAAGAAGTCTTTGATATTAGATATAACATTTTCAACACGATAGAGCCATTGATATTATTCGATTTCAAAAAATGTTCTTGAATGATCTGGTTTATTTAAATTTTTATTATCATATACAAACATACAGATTCTGAAACAAATATTTAATTTATTTATTCAAAAAAAAAAAAAACAGACATTTTCAGTGTTCTAATCTCATAATAATAGTTTGTTCGTTTAGATATGTTTTTTCATTTTTAACAGATGAATGGAACATTGTCTTCAATGGTGATTGAACATCCAAAGGAAAATAACATTTGTAATTAATATTATTAAGTTTACATTAATTAAGCTAGGCATATAATATAGTATTCATTAAATGCACAGTACATATCTATTTGTATTCAAATTATTCTAATTGAAGTATTTAATAATATTTCTTTTCTTACCTAAAGTGAAGTTACTGAAATATTTTTGTACATAAAATTAATCTAAAATTACATGGATGCTATTTTATACATATCAATTTGGATTATTCGAATTCGTTAGCGTATATCACCGATAGGATCACAATGAGAAAGACATAATATATAAATGTGTGGTATCGGGAAGCAAAATTATTAGAAAATTGTTTTACTGTTGCAGTTGATGTCATATTTCATATAATACGGCACTCTCTCGATTTTTCAGTAACAGAAAAAATTTCAATAAACACAACGTTATCTCATCACAGTACATGGGTCTGTCGTTTTTCAGGATCTATCAACCCTTTTTCATTTTTATTTAATTATTTGAATCTTTATCTGTACCCTTTCATTTGGACATTATTATAATTTAAGACATCGACTGAAGCCTGAAGATGCCGAAAGGCGAAACCCGGGTCTTTAGTGACAAAATACATGGAAGTGTACAAAATCTCAATAATCCAAATTCATTATTATAATATAAAATAATATCTCTCTGTATTTTCGAAGTTTGAGAAATACAGTTTATTCGTGCTTGATTTCACCTCTGAAAACACAGCATTGTATATGGATATGTTCATGTTAAAATGTGATAATCGAAACAGTACAGTCAATATGGGTAACTTTGACCCAGTTCTGAGGGTTTTTGAATTTTTATGGTTCGCTGTCGAATTTATGTGTGGAATTGTTCTACATATAAATGAACTAATGTCTTAAGATGAAATTTTAATCAAAATAAATAGATTTGTTATTACAATTGATATATAAATATAGATAAAACAAGGTGGGCAAAATTTCCATCCAAATCGTGTTACTTTGGCCAGCGTTCAAATACAAATAATCACTGTAATTAATATAAATTCAGTGATTTTAAAGTCTTAGCAACTTTTCTTTATGCTTTCATATATTCTGTATATAATTGAGAATATTTCCAGCATTTTTTAACAGATTAGTAATACAAATTGAAAATATGACTAATCCAAATTATTTCAAGAAAAGTTTTTAAATTGTGTTTTATCATTCCAAGCTGACAGCTTACAAATTCGACAATAAAACAAATTATGTTGAACATTGATTCGAATTTTTACCACCAAGGGCTACTCAATACCTTTGCTTAACTAAAAAATATTCATATGGCATTAGTATTATCATGGTATTATAACAGCACCTTTTTCCATGTAGTGGGCTAATCTTAGACCGATGGGCAAACTTAGCCAAATTGATGGTACTATTTATTTTCCACATAATAAAATTAATTATAAACATATATTCTGAAAAATTGAGAGTCTACTGTATTTCCATATGGTACCGAACATTCCTAATCAAAATAACAAAAACTGTATTTTTAAATTAGCAATCACCAAGTAATCGTCAATATCATTCAATATCTCCCTCTTATTGGTTTACCATGTTTGTTATCTAGCTGTACAGTGATTGCTTGTTTAAGACGCAATAAAATAGAAAGCATAGTGGAATATTGTCATTCTATTTTTCAGGACAGTTTTTTTTTGTATTGATTGTATTAAATTTTAGCACTTCAATTATTGTAATATGAGCAGTGATAATATCGGTATCTGTATTTAAATAAATGTAAAATTAATTTGTCGAAAATATTTATTTTCTAATAGTAAGTTGTAATTTCAAAAATGATATTAATATTATCAAACTAGATTTAATATCTAAGAGCGGTTTTTAATATAATAACTTCTTTGTGATGTAGGTGAACACAATATTTGTATTTAAAATAGCTATTAATATTTAAAAAATAAATATTGGAAAATAAATTTATTAATTTACCTTTACTACCATAACTCACATCAACTTTTAATATCCCTATCGATTGAAGGTTGCACAACAATTAGCAGTATCATAATCATCGGCATGACAACCTGGTGTGGATACTAGCTGCCTCCAACAACTCATTCCACATTCCAAAGTAGACCCCTACCAATTCAGCTTCCCAAGCAAATGACATTCCTTTATAGTTCCATCCAGCCAGTGAATCTTCCCCTGTACCCTTTTGGATTACTGGGCATTACTCTTTTGGCTATCTAATTGTTCTTCATATAGCGTACGTGACCTAGCAAACGCATCCTCCCGATCTTAATTAAATAGATTGTGGTGCATTATACGTTCCCCTCCAGTTGTTGTCATCTATGACTGATCCACAGACACGGCATAAGATTTCCCTTTTGAAAATATTCATTTTCTGTTCATTTCGTAGAGTTGATGCCCAGGTTTCTGATGAAGTCAGCCATGTCTTTATAGGTGCTAAATCCAACTAAGATAATTAGTTGGAGTAAATCATATTTCTCGAAGAGGAAAATGTCAAGGTTGTGGCATACTTTCGGCATCGGTTATTTTTTCTTATCGAATCACTGTCAAACTGAATCTATATCAATAACATAAATTAAGTCATTCTCAATTTAAGTTGTTTTTATATTGTTTAATAATGCACTCTGAAATAGTTGATTAATCTTAACAGTTTAAAAGAAGCGAAACGCATGTCATACCTAGTAACACAACTAGTGGAATAACAAAGTTGATAAATCAGATTGATTGTTTGTCGTTCATTTATATTTCAGCATTATATTATTATGTATACAGGTTTCTTAGCAATATTTTTTAAATAGTTGTGATTCGTTTTTATCACTTTCACCTACCATATTTTCAGATAAAGTTATTATTCAGCTTGTGTGAATCAAGCAAATTTAATCAATAATATTTTTATAACCCGTTACTACTATCTGAAGACTGGTATATTTCAAATGATGAGTTTTATTCAGCTGATCTTGGCACAGAAGATGACTATAGTTTTCTACTCGGGCGAACCATATCTCAAACATGACATATTTTTTCTCGCAGTGTATGATATGAAAAGCAAATTGCCCTATTCATTCAAAAAGATCCAGCATATTTTTGGGAACCAGTTCAGAAATCATTGTTTGAAAAAAAACACAACATTTCTCATTTGTTTCTTGTTCTTACTAATTCTATTTCTTCAAAACTCTAAATATCATCATCCATATGATGACGTATTAGTTATGTGATGCTAATGTAACTTGTGGGCAAAAGAAAACGACTGGGGAGTGGCAGGAATTCTTCAAATATCAAATGGTGTTTTACGTAGATGAGAAAACACTACATTCCTTGTTTGTTTCTTGTACTTACTAATTCTATTTCTTCAAAACCAAATGCCGTCGCTGTTCAGGAAAAAAACACTGAATTGAAAAAAAAAACAAATGAGTTAGGTATATCCAAATGTTGCATATTTCGAACTGTACCTTTATGGAAGAACACATTTATTTTTATAAATTATACTTTTATGTAAAAACAGTTACAACTACTAAATGAAAAAGGTTAAAAGTCCAATTACACGAAACTAGTATTTTTTAGTTGTGTCTTCTTTCAGAACAACGACGATATCATCATCCATATGAGATGCTAATATAACCTACGGACAAACCAAAACGACTGGTGAGTGACAGGTATTCTTGAAACACCAAACGTGCTTCATCTAGGTAGCCTAGATAATTGAAGATTAGCAGAGTTTGTGTTGAAGGTAGGCAAATTAAATTGCAAGTCTTCACTTTAGGATGGGTTGCTGGAATATCCCTTTGAATCAATAACATTTTGATGCAGTTTATTTATTTATTCTTTAGCTTATATTAAAGGCCTGCACGGGATGAATTTATATGAAATTGATTTCCAAAACTTCTTGATAAAATAATTTATGATCACCCATGTTTTGATGCAGCAATTTAACTCCATCATCCGCATTCAACGTATGGTTCTCCAATAAGTGATTGGAAATCAATAGAGCCCAGTTAAATTCCTTGCTAATTCTGAACGAACAGCTGAATCTTCCAAACTCCCCGTTGCTGTATCCTATATGTTGAATCACCTAACAGATGCCACTAAATGTGGAATGATTGTATATATTTATCCTTTCGTCGAATTGCATCCCGTCGAAACCCACTATGCTGTGCTGTTATAATTGTAAAATCACTGGGAATTATAATATTAGTTGGAAAGCGGCAATTCGCCACTCTGTTAATGCGTTGTTTACAAAATAAGGATCAAAATTTTAACTCAGGTATCAGTGTGGATCCTAGACTTGTAATATTTTATCTCGTAAATAATATTTGTCGTATTTGTATCTTCTATATAAATGTTAGACGCTGTTTACTGTCTGTCAGTTCGAGTTCATTCGTGCGCTCGAATGCCTGAAGATGCCGAAAGGCAAAACCCGGGTCGTTAGTGACAACATACATGGAAGTGTACAAAATCTCAATAATTCAAATTTATATTATAATACAAAGATTTGATTCAATCAATTGTTGAATGACATGATCATTCCTTTTATAAAACAAATGTTTGACAAAATAATCTGAAAGTCACTATGTGACCATTTATAAAAACACCAACGAACACATTGAAAAAGTATAGTAATATGATTTCTATACTTTCATAAATATTAAGATCTAGGCAAATTATATCTCTTATGATTTTCTAGTCCCCTGATATAATCATAGTTTCATAATGGCCATAATTAATCAAAACAAGCAAATTTTTCATAAATTAAATAAACAGCGGATGTGAGAATAAATTATTTTATTTATTAGTATTAGGCATTCAGAAATGGAAATGGGTAGACACATTGCAGTAGACGTAAACAAATTATCTTCCAGCTCATTTATAATATGTATCAGCAACATAGTCAATAACATTATTATGATACAATTTATAGGATTATAGGTCAGTTTATGTATATGTTACATTGTAA
Source organism: Himalopsyche phryganea (assembly GCA_022494535.1). Classification (NCBI taxonomy): domain Eukaryota; kingdom Metazoa; phylum Arthropoda; class Insecta; order Trichoptera; family Rhyacophilidae; genus Himalopsyche; species Himalopsyche phryganea. Next base: position 1,605,854 of record JAGVSL010000019.1, on the reverse strand, counting down.
ACAACAATAAAATAACAAACAATTCTATCAGGGATGTAGACTTAAAAAGAGGTAGATTATAAATACTTTAACAAGTTAAAACACGAAATGTCTTCACAAAGAAGATGAAGTAGAAATCCTGTTTTATTTATTCAGATTTTTTTATAAACCGAATTCACTCTCAATTTATATCAAAATATACTATATTTACAATAAGTATTTTTACCGAGACTATTTTTTGTAAACCAGTTATCCCTTTTCGGTGACTGTAACGATTAAAGTTAGACGTGAGGATGCCTGATAGCTAGTCAATCGTAACATTAAGGCAAAAAGGATTTAAAATATCATAGATAAATAACGATTGCCTTAGATACGAGTTCATATAATAATTATGTTGTTCGTAATAAAATGCCATATTTCATTAAACATTAAAGAAATTATCATATTTGAAGAACAAAAAATATACCATATATAACGGTGTGGTCACCAAATTCATTTTTTTAATAGTGACATAATTTTACAAAATAGTAATAATCAGCTAAATAAATTGAATATTCGTAAATATAAAACATACACTATGGTGAGTATACTTATGTTTACACGAAAATCCATCAATAAAATCGCATACTGGGTTAATTGTGACCGGATACGTTCCGATTAAAAACCTTTTTCTAGACGATCGTTTTTGGGTGTTTGGTGTTTTAACTCTTCTTATTTAATATCTGAATTATATCGAAATCAATAAACGTCGTCAAATATTTAAAAACGTATGCGAATAAAAATATGACGAATTTATTAAGAAGAAAAAACTTCATATCGGGAATATTTAGATATTTATCGTTACAGATCATGGGCCGAGTTTGTATCAGTTAAGTGTTTATAAGTTGATTTGCTGCTAATACAAATGTTGGCGGTTACTATAAATAGTAGTACACGAGAATGAGGAGTGTTAGTGTGCTGAGTGTTACATATCTTGTTCATAAAAAGTCAATATGAAACGTGGTAAACCTTTTTTACATGTTGTTATGTATTCTTGAAGGATTATTTAATTATATTATTGTTGTACTTTCTTAGACTTAGAAGATTTAAGTTTTTATATCGCAGAGGAAAACAATCAAAATTATTCAGTTTTTGACTTGAAGCCTTTGATTATTGTTTTCGATACTTCAGTATGACCAGTAGACCAGGGTCGACTTTCTAGCCATTCTTGCTTTAGATTCATATTTACAGATATTCAGTGAAGTAATCGGTCGGTGATATTCGATGGTAAGGAGTTATTTTTAAAGGTAGAACAAAGTAGTAAGAGTATTTGGACGTATAAAAGATGAAATAAAAGTTTTGCCGGTAACTGATATTTATTTCTTACAATCTGCATGTGCAAGATACAAAATATAAGTAAATGAAAAGAGAAACGTACTGTTGTATGGTAATTAATCATTCAATGATAAGAATAAGGTATTTTCGGCTGAAATATAATGAAACTATTGAATAAATACTATGGCAACATTTTTTCCGGGAAAACTATTTTCGCTCTTTTTACAATTTGTAAAAGTCTGCGATGTTTAGATTCGACGTCGACGAAAATATTTTTTATGCACAGGTATTTTAAAAAAACATGACCTCTTAGACGTGTAGTACAGGGGCACACAGCAGAAAGTATCAAGAGAACATGTGTAAATTAGAGGTGAAATAATAATTTGGAAAATAGGTAGGCACCTCACGTTGTTTCGTATTTTATTCCCAGAGCGCGCTGGTGTCTGCTCATGCGCTGCCCGTCTAAATAAAATTGCTTCCACTGGTTTATGGCCCCGTTTTACAACCCTGCGTTTTAGATTGGACGGGCCGTTTTCGCGCCTTAACGTCGTCCAATTCTCTCGCTCGCCCTGTCGCGCCCCTAGCGCCAGAAGGAGAAGCAATCATCTCACGTAAGGGTCGTCTTACTCGTCCCACTCGGGGAAAGTTACACATGAAACGGGCAAAGTTATGTGTTTAGGGATGAACGGAGAGAGTCGGAGGGGTGTAAAAATAGTAAAAAATAAAATAAAGTAACGAAATTCAATCAAGTAAGGTCGGCGTGTAAGAAGTAGTTTTAGGACAGGACTGCTGTTCTCCTCTCTGGCTTTTTTCTTGGGTTGGGAACTCGCTCTCCCGCTATTCTAAGGCATGCTGTCTTAAAAAACAGTGCTAAGACATTTTCAAATACAAGCTAAATCTAAATTTAAAAAAAGTATATTTTTTCCAAAAAGGATTTCGTAATTCACAATATTGAATATAAACAAATTGCTCTACAGACCAGCTTTCATGTATGTGTAAATTGAAATATCTACAACCACTACATTGTGGTAAATGTATATGGACAACATAATCATATTTATTTCTTTAATTAGCATTTAATTGGTAATATCTAACGATATACAACAACATTATAGTATCGTAAAAATTAAAGCGGATTATTGAGTACCACTAGAATTACATCATAAATTTAATACTCTAATTCTAATGGTTTTGACAATGGCGTGATACTGAAATAGCTATCAATTATATTTAAACATTTTTGTTAATATAAACTAAGTTCTTTTGTATGTAATAATATATTTAAGATTACTGATTTATTTACATATGAACTAGTTTAGTTTCATTTTACGCAAATACAAAAATGTAATAATTTATTTATGAATACGGAATTATAACTTCATTAAGTCACCTTTTTGCTTATGACGACGGTATAAACTATATCAATATTATACTGTTGCAAAGGTTAAGCACTTATTGTTTCGTACAGTAGAAAAGAGTAAATATGATAGTAGAGGTTTGTGTTTACCCATTAAATTATTAAAGTTATTCATAGTGGCGTATATGTCAGTATATAGTATATACATAGTGTTTAAATTAAAGTCTTAGTTTGTTTATGCCAGAATAGTATATATCCCTTCAGTTTACGCTTGGTAGTGCTTGAGAATAGATACAAATTAATAATGATACATTGTAGCCCTACAAAATAGCGTCTCTGAGGTTTCACTGGGCAGTCCATATCCTGAAACAGAAAGTCTACATAAAGAGTCCAGTTTGAAGGCCACTGATGCGCTGGGACGAGGTAATAAGGTCTCCAAATACGTGACTGGAGGACTAGGACGGCTCGCCTTGGGCTACAGCGCCATAGTGGTATAAAATGTCTGGATTTTTAATATAACACGTTTTGATTATTGTAAGACGCGTTTTGCTTTTAGTGAGAGAATAGTCAAATCAAACCAATCGGAAAGTATCTCGATGGGTTCGGCGGTAACTTTGTGGAAATTCATTTTTAATATAAACTTAATGTCGACAGCTTTGTTATTTCACTGGTTGTGTTACAAAATGTGACACGTGTTTAGCTTCTTAAAGAAGTATCTTCAGACTAACTGTTAGTCCGTTATGTTAGTATAAAGATTCTTCTTGAAGAAGCAAAACACGTTTCAGGTTTTGTAACAGCGCCAGTGGAATAAAAAAGTTATCAACTTTAATTGAATAGTAAAGTATTTCAATTGTGTATAATATTTTTTTAAATTACTAAACACTCTGAGTAGTTCACGTATTGTAAGTATTCCGAAAGGTGGAAATTCTAAGAATATGTTTGTTAAATTATAAACAAATTTTATTTTGTTGTATTTGTATTGATTCAATATTTGGCGTATGTCTCGTTCTCACATTATGGCTCTTGTTTTTGCATACCTTGCCGTGAGTCAAATAAAACTGACAATAGCACACCTATCACATTGATCAAATGATAAATTTTTCAATATATCTATCTATCTATCTCATTGAGTTGATTATAAATAAGTTTGATTTAAAAATACAAAAACTCTAAAGAACAGTTATAAAACTACCATTGTTTGGATCTCTCTCTTATTTGAATTCTGTATAAAACAAATTATTTTTCGTACGCAGGCTCGAATCCCGTAATTGCTATCCAATCCTGAAAAGGGGCATCAGAGAGAACGACCAGATAACTGGTATTAGAGTATAACCTGTGTAGCTTTGCCCTTTTTACCACACTGATATACGCTTTCTGTATAATACACAAAATTATTATTACGCGAATTTCGTGATCTTTAATCCTAGAGCTGGACCTTAGTTACGACTATACTGCGTGTACTTTACTTTTAACTTTTTTGTAGCTCAGTTCTTTTTTCTTTAGCTTTTTTGAAGAGAGACGTTTTCGTGCTTCATTAGAAGTCGATATGTTATAAATTGGAAGCGGATAGGACTTAAAAATTAGTTAAAAACACTTATTAGTCGTTATTTTATTAAGTGATGTTATATAAAAAAATCATCTGATTCAGAAGGGACGCTAAAAGTTCCCATTTTTATTTACACTTCACATCAGTGATCTAGTCAATCTAGCAATATAATTAAAAATCCAACCCCATTGTGTTTATGAAGCGGAAATGCATAGAGTATTATTATTATTTATAATTATTGTGGTGCATCTTACCTATCGAATCTGTTGCATTGATTTCACCCCAGAGCTTAGCTATAAATAAGAATGTATGAAACGAAAGCCATTATCTTTTTTTTTTTGTAAATGATGCTAAGGGATGGAGAGATGCTTACCGGTTGATCCGCGAGCCGTTTAATGCGTTAAAATTATTATTTAAATTTAAATAAAACAAAATGTGTATTACTTAGTACGCAATTTTATAATACGTTCAATAAATAAGCACTTTCAACAGTTTCAATTGAGTGAAATTGTTCTTGTTCATATTATACAATTTTTTTTCCTATGTCCGCTCCCAATGTGGAGCATATGGTCTCCTAATGGCGGTATCTCAACAGAATTTTTCTATCTGAACTGTTACTCAGTTGCTCAACCCCTCTTTATCGAAGAGAGTAGGGACAGAAGGATAGAGCTAGGACAGGACTAGTGGTTAGCTATTCGTTCTCGCTACGCCCAGTGAGGATGAAATGGGAGGGTGAGGAGGGAGTTTTAGACAACACAAACACTCAGACTACAAATAAAAATCTATAAACCGATTGAAATATCGATTTATGAAAGCTGTCCGCACCGGGAATCGAACCCGAGACATCCGTAGCCGAAGCCCACGACGCTACCAACTGCGCCACGGACGCCGACATAATTAATATAATTTTTTGACGAAAAATCACTTGTATAATTGAAGGTTTTGTATAAATACCCATGTGATCTTATTATAGATCAACATATCTTAAACAAATCTTATTATAGATCAACTATTTTTTGACTGATGAAATTCTCAAAAAATACGAAAACAAGTTAATGATTACATATAATTTTAAAGACGACAGAGCAGGTTTTAGGTTAAAAAATCCTTACCCGGCCACTTGATGTAAGCCACTATTATATCGGCACTGCCTACGTATAATTCCATATCTGCAAACATGACAATTTACAGAAGTGCATTTCAAAGATTCATAATGCAACTCACCATATAATGTTTTCGATAAAAATAGTTTTTCTATCGACAATTTCAATTTTAAGGGTTACATCAATTGGCCAAAACACCGTCGATATATCTAAACGTCCTTAAAAGATAAAGACAATTTGAGTCACTGAGTCGTTAAACACGCTCCTGACGATTTTCCAAGTTTATAAATTTTTACTATTTCTTCTCCTGTTCAAAATTCAACATTTTGTAAAACTTAAAAATGTCGTTTTTTACACGATCTCGATCCTTGTTTTACACAGTTCGAAAAAAACAACAATGTAAAAGAATGTTATTTTACTTTTCCTTATAAACTGGAAGACACAAAATAACTTTAATTATACTTTAAACTACCACACTGTTCATAACAGTTTTTCGTGATTTACTCAAAACTCTCAAAATTTTCGGGAGCGTGTTAAGCGACTCAGAGACTCGTTAAAGTTTTTTTTTAAATAACCAAGACAACAAAATGATTAATATTGTACGTTTTCAAATTTCAAATGTTTCCAAGACGTTAAGAAGATATATATAATTTTAAATGTATTGTGTAAATCAAGAACTAGTTGTATCCCGATAGTGTCAAAAATAATATTTCACGAAATCCGATTGTATTATTTTAGAACACGCATTTCGAAATTGAACAGAATTACGCAATATTGATTTGTTGCGAAAGCAGCAATAAAATTTTTTAGAAATTATTGCCACATACTAAAATTATGTTGCTTATCTTAAAACTGCTTTGACAGTACTCAGTATTTGTTTCCACATGTATTTTCAGCATAAAGCATTCATTTTATTTATTGTAGATGTAACAAAGATGAAGTCATCTTCGCCAATCTGTTGTTTATCACTGATATTGAAACGCTCAGGAGAGAGTTGGCCTTGTAAATTGACGAAGTGCATAGCTATTCCTTTTACCTACCCTTGTGTGATGCCGAGTGCATGGCCAGGTAGGCAACATTTCTTAGGGATGTGTGGGAACCAGGATCGTTTATTTCTTTCAGGTATTTTTTTTCTATCAGCAACACACTGTTACGACAAAAGTAAGTTTTGAGGGATGTCACGAAAGTTTCGCTGTAACATCTTTTTGCAGTATTTTATTTTATGACAAAATCAATATACATTATCGTACATTTTTGCAATATGTATATCACTTAGATATCAGTACTGATTTCTCTTAAAGAGTAAGCACTTTTCTCAATTGGAAATACTCTTTTTTTAAATACTGATGAACTCTATAAACTAAATTCCTCAATGTATACATGTTTGAGCAGCTATGATTAAAACTTTGCTATTGAAATGTTTAATGGTTGATTCGATCTGCGTATGCAATAGAAATTTATTTAAATATATAATTTTTCGATTATATAAATTAGTTCCAACGGGTATATACTAAACGAGATTTTTTTTTTAATTCCTAAATTAATAATATTAATTTTTTACCATGTCCGCTCCCAATGTGGAGCATATCATCTCCTAATGGAGGTATCTCAATAGAAGTTTTAATTGAAGAAATTTTTGTTGCTCAACCTTTCTTTTTGGAAGAGGATGGGGGTAGAAGGATAAGACTAGGACAGGACTAATGGATTGGTGATCGTTGTCGCTACGCCTCGTTTTTAGGATCGGATGAGTGGGAGGGAATTTTAGACATCACAAATATCCATGCCTGCAAATAGAAATTCATAAAAAAAAAATTGAAAAATCGACTTTTGAATCTGTCTATATCAAGACTTGAACCCGAGACATCCATAAACGTAGCTAGCGACGTTGATCAATGCACCACGGACCCGCCAAAATTAGTACACTTTAACAAAATATAGAAGTTAAGCTTTACTTGGGAAACTATTTCAAAATTCAATAAAAAGAAATGTTGCATAATAATTTTTATTTCATTTAATCTTATCCTATTTGATTTGAAATTTTAATTGTTGAAATTTTGTACATTAACACCGACACGACACCGATCCCAACACCGACCCGAAGACAATTCAGGTATTAATGTAGTTTATAGACTTAGTGATAATATTTTGTCGTGTTATCTTGTATATAAATGATATAAACTATATCAACAATTCAAATCCAATCAACCACCCTCAGTCGATATCTTAAATTTCAACCTAAAATTATATTCGTCATACAAAGCGAACTAAGAAATGGCATAAGAAGTATTACTTAAAACAACTTAGATGCTTTAAGTATTTTAGAATATTGTAGCTTATCAGTTTTTATCAATATTATAATTATATTTGGATACATTTTGACTATAGATTTGTATCATTCATATTATACCACGACCTTCGGCGCTATTCTTACACAAACGAATGAATTCAAACCGTAAGAGAGATATTTAAATTGATAATACCTACTTATTAATTATTTTAGTGTTAAAATAATATCATAAGGATATTAAGACACATGTTCATTGGTTAAAATCGGTATTAAATAACTTTCCGAATGCCCTTTTCGTAATTATTTAGCGACTGCATCTTATGTGTAACGTTCTATCGCTTACCCTTTATTATTTGATTTTTTCGATTAGCTATTCTAACTGCGGGATAATTTAGAGCCTGCGAAGGGTAGGTATCTATATTCTTTTTTAAAGGGAGGATAAAATTATGGCGCAGGATATCAGTAGTGCATCCTCCTGCACATCTGTACTATCATCGCTCTTTCTCCCTCGAACGATCGGTATATAATTTTAATAGCTGTTCATTAAAAAGGTAAAAACAATATTCTGTGGACCGTCGGGGAGACTAGGTATCGAAAAAATGAATTGATTTCTCTATCGCCTGGAGGTGATAAAAATATTTTTACTTTAAGGTTAAGTATAGGAAATAGAAGTCGTGTATAATATTATATTAAGATACGAGAATAATTCGCTAGTAAGAAACGTTATTAAATTAAAATAAGCTGACCTTTTGTAAAGCACACTTTATCACATTTAATTGAGATATCTATACGTGTATCTATTAAAATTATTCTGAATTGGATCTCTCTCGCGAGATAATTAACTGAATTTAGCTCATATATTGACTGCTTGCACCAAGTTTTAATATTTTAAGATTACGTGGGTGGACCGATATTCACGTGTATCAGGAGAACATGTTAAGCAAAAGATATTCGTTAAGATAATTTTCTAAACGAAGACTGCCCACGTTCTATGACGCGTATGGACTTTATTGCAGTGCTTCACAAATGTTTTCATTCCACGGCCCACTAAATTTCCAAAACATAATCCGCGGCCTCCTCATCTAAAAATTAAATTAATTGAGCTACCGAAAGCGTTATTTGACATTAGATATAATATATTTAATATCATATCAATTATATATAATATCGTCGGGTCCATAGGAGCAGTGGTCAAAGTCGTTGACTTCGTACGGATAGGTTCATTTTTAATGGATTTCTATTCGTAGGCATGAATGCTTGCAATTTCTAGAATTCCCTTCCACCTATCCCATCCTAAAAACGGGGCGAAGTGAGAACGATTAGCTAACCACTGGTACTGTCCTAGCCCAATTTATTATCCTTACTCTATTCGAAAAACTTCTGTCTAGATACCTCTAGTAGAAGTCAATATGCTCCACATTAGGAGCGGACGTGGTAAGAAAAATAATGGTTTCGTATTAAAAGTTGCATGTAATGATTTAAAAAAAGTAACATAATTGAGTTTAATATATTTGTTACTGATTATTACGTTAATTTATCATTGTTACAGATTCGCAATCGATGAGAAGATTTCTGTAGTTAGGTTACGTCTTCTCTCTCGATTCTATAAGATGTAATAAATTGAAAAAAATACTCTACAGTTCTAACCTAACCTAACCTAACACCGATTTTTCTACTTGCTGTAAAGATAAGGTACCAATTTGAAATTTGTATGTGGATTTACTATTTTAAGTCAAGTCGCTATTTTATAAGCTGAAATATATCGGAGAATGTCGCAATTCAATCCCAGATTTAAAAAAATGATCCCCGAGCCTAGACGTTCATGTGCTGTCGATTTCAAACTGTTTTATCAGAAATGAAATTTCACCACGTATGTTTCGGTTAGGAATATAAATTTTGGTTTGATTTATGAATATGCATACACGTTATGTGATGATGTTTCTCTACGCCACCCAATTTTGAAACCATGGCTTATTGAGCGCGTATATTTAACCACTAGTCCTCTCATAATCCCAGCGTTATATAATTACGATTTATGAAAAAAGAGGCTGAACTTCTAACTGGTTGCCAACTTACAACCACTTTTCATCAAATACGGATTCGTATTATTCATATTGGGAGAAGACATGGTGTATACATAAACTAAACAGCTAATTTTTGTTGCAGATATAATACATTATTTAATATAAAATAACAACTTTACATAGAGTTAAATAAATGTCAGTTCTGTGGCGCAGTTGGTACCGTCGTTGGCTACAGTTAAGTTTGTCTCGGGTTCAAGTCCCATTTTGGACAGTTTCATAGATTGATCTATCAATCGATTTATGGATTTCTAATTCGAATTATTGTGATTTTGTACATTTCCATGTATTTTGTCACCAACGATCCGGGCTTAGCCTTTTGGTATCCTCAGGAATTCGAGCACACGAATGGACTCGAACTGACCGAAACCCTCGACGTTAGTGACAGAATACATGGAAATGTACAACATCTCAATAATTCAGCGCCCTCAGTCAATGTCTTAAATTACTTAAATTATGGATTTCTGTTCGTAAACTTCCTCCCACCCATGCGATCCTCAAAAACGGAGCGTAGCTAACTATTAATCCTGTCCTAGCCCTATTATTCTATCCCTACTCTTTTCGAAAAAAGGAGACGTTGACTAACTGAGTAACATGCAGTTTTCATAGAAAGCTTATGTTGAGATACCTTCATTAAGAGAGCATATGCTCTACGTTGGGAAAAGATATGGTAAAAAATAATTAGATTAAGTCAATATGGTAGCATAGGTAAGATATTAATAATTGTATCTAAGGCTCAATTTTCAATTAGCTATCATCAATTTATGAAGTTCTTTAATGAATTAAATACACTGTTATTTTTGCCCTATGATAATATGAATTTTCTTCGACGCGAATGAATATAAAATCCAAGGTGTTTTACACATTGTATTTGGATAGTGAACGCACAATGTGCATACTGCGTCTGATTCTCATTGAGTAGATATCTCCGTTGAGTAGATACTAGGAGGCTTGCATTTTGTCACATGGGCCCTACTAACGTTGGAATAAAAGGGTCTAAATCGCAGATGGAAGTATAAACACCTGTCACAGGACGGCAAAAGCATTTCCTTTTATATACCTTCATTTTTACACTCAATTTTATATAAATAAGCCTGTTATGTTTGTATTTTTATCAGTTGATAATGCTCGTGATGAGCGAAACCGGTCCTGATCATTATACATATGTGGAAGTAGTACAAATAAATTGTGTTTTATTTTTTAAAATATGCTAGAGTTCTTTTAAAATTAGTTTTCGTTGAAGTGTACTGATACTCAAGTCAGATATTACTTGTTAATTATTCGATAATGGAGCAAATGTGATAGAGTTAGTTTTTTCTGTTAAAACAAAAATGGTCACGTGTTATAAATGGCGTGGTTTTACATTTTCCACATTCAACTGGCAGCTGGCTGAAATTTTTTTCGGTGACTTTGAATTTAAATACTTATGGGGAAACGAATAAATACGACGGACGACACCGACGAGCTCACATAACAACACTTAACGAAACCAGAGATAACTACAGAATGCGTCATACCGATACACCGAGGCGGGTGATAGAACTCTTCTGAAAAGAAATTTCTCGACAGATCTTGCAGATCTATCCCAAAATGTTAAAATATCTGTAATTACAAGACTATTATCACATTGCAAAATGCTTATATTGATGTACGAAGCAAACAAAACCGTATGCTATTTAAGAAAAAAAAAATATGAAATGCGTTTCAGATACAAATATCAAAATTAATTTTTGAAAGTTCAGGGATCAGAATCCCTGATCCTGCAACCGACTGGACGAAAGCTCAAAAGCATTGACTACACAGCTATGAGATCGGCTGAATAATGTGGTAAATTTGCTGAATAGCTCTTAAAAATGCGATGAAAAAATGTTTTATGGGCGATTTATCTATCCCAATTGTTTAGAATACGATTGTAAAAGATGGGTTTTCGTTAAATTAAATTTTGCAATAATTATTACTATTGCAAAAAAAAAAAACAAACCCACATAATTCGTATCTAGACGTGAAAAATGTTTGATTTATGTAAGACAAGAAACGCATTGATTTTTTTGTGTAAAAGTCGATTTAAAGCTTTTTGTAGTGTAACCATACGTTTAAAGCTAATACAAACGAACGAATGCTTCATCATAAGAAAGTTATATTGTGTGTACTTGCATTATTATATTTTTGTTGTTTTACTTTTCAAATACACTTTTTTAAACAGCGATTGAATTTGGTAATCTGGTTGTAAACTTAACTATTCATTTTTTAAGGCATTAAAATAAGGTTTCATCATATTTATTACTGTCTTAATTTCAATAACTTAGTCGTGAATTCGGTCTTGGTAGATTTGTCAAGTACATTTTGTTTTATTGAAAAATGGTTTTTTTAAGATTTGAAACATGATTATCAGTTTTGTGTGTACTGTTTATGTAAACGTATGGGCTGTATTTTGGAAAGTAACACCATAATTTAGAATGTTAAGAAATAACGTTAAATCTTGATCGATTGATCGATTGCGAATTGTTATGAAAAATACAATTTAAATGCTTCAAATTTAATTTAGTTAATAAGAATAAGAAGCTGAAAAATATTTAATCTACAACTTCGCAAGCAAAATGGCTGCGGCCAGTCTTCATATACACCGCCAACACGCACACAAGCAAGCGCGTATCCGCATAAGTATGCATAATACATAAGGTTGACGATTACCCTGCGTATCGGCAGCTCAAAGCTGAAATTCGAAAGACTGAATACGGAGAGCTCTTTTTAAAAATATATTTCCTTGTCAAGTAGAACAACATTTTCATGATTTATTGCCTAATTTCTCTATCTAAAGTTTTTACTGATTTTAAAAGCATATATCCACAAGCTTTTCCTTCTAGTTTGGCCAGTAATACGAGATCATGTCTTGGACATGTAAATATGTCCAGCGCGTTCATCGGGTTAATTAATTTCAATGATTATTGAAGTAAATTGAATATTATTTTTGGTAATTATTCTAGCAAAATATAAGATATTATGCAGTTGCAATATGGTCACTTAAATTAGGCTAGAAAATTTCACATGCACATGTGCAGAAGAGAACAATATTCATTGTTCTTTCCCCCATGATCTGTGATCTATGATAGAAAAAAAATAACAATAGATTTAGTTTTGGTGTTCAAAGGTGGATGGGTAGATGTGTAGTGTACGTGTGTTTCAGTTTGTATGTGTGCGTGTAAGAACATAATATTTTTTTTCTAGTCGGTCAAATTCAAAAGAAATAAATGAATAGAGAAGAAGGCAACTAGTCAAAGAAGGAGAAAGAAAATATTATAGAGAAATAAATGTAAATAAAATTGTAGACTGTTTCACAATAGAATTTTTCGCTTTTGTGGATTATACATAAATATTATATATATATTGACTGTCTTTTGGCCAATTGATGTAACACTCAAAAAATACGAAAATGAGTAAATGATTGGATCTAATTTTGAAGACGACAGAGCAGGTCTCGGCCAAATGAATTAAGTTAGAAAAATAAATTGACCGCGTTTTAGAAGGGAAACATCATTTTACACAGTTTTTAGTATTAAAAATGTTGACCCGGCCACTTGATGTAAGCCACTATTATATATCAAAAATCTTTACTTATAGTCTCGTATCTCCAAACATGATAAGTTACAGGGTGCATTTCAAAGATTCATAATGCAACCCACCATATAATGTTTTCAATAAATTCGATTTTGAGGGTTACATCAAACGGCAGTTCTACCAGGGTGGTTATTTGAAGAAAAATACCATTATCCTTTGCTGCATTGGCTAGCGGATATGAAAAAATAAAATGAAAACAAAATATCAACTTTTGCTCGTCCCCCCTGACAAAAAGCTGATATGACATCCCTAAGTGCTACCAGGGAACATTCACTTAATACGCAGACCGAGTGTTATCAGTGTGCTGCGTTACAGATAGACAGACACATCAAAATATACATAGATATTATTGAAATAGTTGATAGCTATTCCGGCATCATACCATCGTCGGAACTTATAACCGGAAGAGAACATTATGAGTCCTGATTGAGGAAGGTGTAGAATGTACATAAGACGCAATGCGATCTCAGGGATATGGTGAATATTCCTTAATACATTGACTTTGATTGATTTAAATCATTAAAGAAATTGGATGCATGTGTTTTGTTGTTGTGTTTATACCATGCCATTTTGACAGTTTTATAAAGGAAACAATAGACAATATTTGAGCTGGGTATGCTTCCTAATATCATCGTTTACATGGCAAAATTATATGCCTACATAATATGGGTTTTCGAATTTTTGTATTATTAATACTACAAAAATCTTGATTAAGTGAATGCCAAATAACACAACCGACAACAATAATTGTAGTTAAGCATTTATATTTAATGTCAAATACGTGTTTTTTTTTATTTTGATACGATAAAGTTAGTTTTTCAAATCTTTCAATGCCCTTCTGAAATAATAAGATTTTGCAAATATACAACTTTGCTACGGAAATGACTATATATTTTTAAAAATATGTTTACAATAACCTCAATCATGTAAGGCTCAAATAGGGTAGGTGAAGAATTTATAAATATTGAGTTTGTTATGAATACATATTCTATAATACATGTCAAAAATATTTACATTATAGCTCATCTATAGACATTGTTTTAAAACATTTAAACAAACTTTAAGTGTCGCCCAGAATGAAAAAAATTTCCTCCATCCCCATGGATACCTCGAGCGTACCCATAACGGCGACTGCATCCCCTTTATAATATTCATATGTAATATGCATTCATTCTATAATATACATTAATTTATTTGTCGTAATTGACAAAGCAATCAAAGACATGTTTCGTATATTTATTTTTACTTTAATGAAAAAATAAAATGATTAAAATTGCGCGCATATGCTCTTTCTATATTATTGTCTATTATGGCTCCTTACTTGGAGCATATATCGATTGTCCAGTTTATTACTCAGGCATCTTCAAATAACCCATATTGAGATATAAATCACTATAAATCAAATATCACTGATTTGTACTAGTTTTATACATTTTATAAACAGGTGTTTAACATTAAGGTACTTTTCGAGTATAATTAGTAGAAGTATATTTAGAAATATTCTTTTACTGCTCAAGAAATATTAACATTTTGTTTAATTCCTTAGAAGGTGATCTGCCTTAGAACTGTTTGTGACATTTTTGTGTTACCTAAGTAACGAATCAGATAGAGTGCAAAATTGTTTCTGAGTAATAAACTGGACCTTCGATATATACACCACACGGTGTTTTCAGAATTCTATGTCCACCCCCACTCTTTTAACTTCGTCTCAAGATGTATGATTTCAACCTATTGATGGTCATCTGAATCATTATGGATTCTAGGACGACTGACTTTGTTTTCGTAGAGCAAAGTTAAACGCCTTCTTATCAAAACAAGTTTGTTTGTTAGTTATCAGTTGACTTGTGTTATACAATTATTCAACAACTGAGTTTTCAAAAGGAATTCACTAGACTAAATATAAAATGCATCGTTTTAGTATATAATAAAGAAGCCATGCGATGGTTTGGGTGTTTATCTAAATTATCTCATAAAAGAAAAATCTAATCAGTTCTGCAACGAGCTTTTAAATAATAAAATAATTCTTTTGTGAGCAATGAATGCTGCAGGACCGGTCATCCATTGACGAAACAAGTTTGACCAAGTGAGTTATTCCTTAAGAGTCGCTCCCTTCGATACTACACCTGAAAGAGGTGGACACAACACCTGATTCGACCGGTTTTAGGGTCAAGTTTAATTCTTCTAAGCGTAAGGGTCGGAAGGTCACCCTTGGCGATTGACCAACAGTCACGCGACTACGGCTTGACCCTTCGGACAATACCTTTGATAATTGCAGGTAAAGCGCGCAAATGAATAATCTAATAAAAAAGAGTTTAAAAATAACGTTACGTCAAATTATCGAATAATTATTATCGGATTACAAGTTGTTACGACGGTCAACTGAAAGGGTCACCCTGGGTCATTTTTCATTTGTTCGGACATCGCATGACCCTTGGCTGATCCTTCTTATGATCGTTTTATTAAGTACCTGCCGGAATTCATTTTTCCTGCTACGCTTTGACATTTGACTGAGTTAGTGATATTATAGTTTTAACGACACTCTGCAAGGTATTCATGAAGTTGATGATTGTTTTCATAAATAGTTATTCATTGTTTTATTTTTATATAGTTTCATTTGCAAAAGTATGAGTTCATTTAATTATATAAGTCGTGCCGATTGGGATGCGGTCGTCGACAGAATTGATTTTAATAAGAAACACTCAGTCAGTGAGAGTCAATTACTCAACCACTCTTTTCGGTTAGAGTTAGGAAAGAAGTACATGGTAAGGACTGGTCGTAAGCCAATCATCTTCCCTATGAATCGTTTTGATTTTTGTTGTCTTCAGTTTAAATGTAAAATATATCCATGTATTTAAATAAAAGATCACAAGTCGTCTGAAAAATCAACGTTCGAAATTTAGACGTTCTTTGATAAACGTGCTTTAATTATATTTGATTTATTTTGTTATACTTTCTTTATGATATCCATTTATGACTAAAACTTTTTTGAACTTCACAAAAATTTTTTGTTGATCAAATTTAATAAAATTATTCTAAGATACTTTAAGTTCCACAATTTGAATGTTATATTACAGTAATAATTATTATAGGAAGAATTCTGATGCCGAAATAGCTACCGACGTTTAATATTTTTACTACTTTTAAAATTTTTCTACTTTTAACCATTCTTTGTGCAACAGTTTTCTTTTTAAATTTTAAATAACAACAAACAGGATTAAAGTTGTGCATTTAACTTGATAAACAATATATTAGAGAGAATAAACTGATATCAAATTAGTATATTATTACAAATGAAAAAATTGTTACTATTATTGTGAAAATAAATAGGTTTCTAACCATGTTGTAGTCGGAATACATGTGAATGCATTTTAAAATGACGTTGCATTTTTCATTGATTTATTTATTTGCAAAGGTTGCTCGCTATTACTTTCGAAAACACTATTGTGCAATACAACTTACTATGCATTACTGGAATTTAAAAGGGAAAATATGTATTCTGTTATTTTTTATAAACGGTTTTTTGGTTGACAGGTAGATGATTGACGCAGACATCAGCTTGTGAACACGAAGTTTGTGAGGAACGTAGTTTATAGGGTTATAACAATTATTTCTTGATAGTCAGTTGTACGGAAAAAGTACACATGCTATGAGTAAATCTTTAAAGGTGAGTTAACAGATAGCATCAGATATATTGCCTTAAGTGATGGGGTTGACGTTTTAAGGACTAAATGATTGGTGAAGATTTTATAGAAGCGATATAAAATACAATCAAGTGTGTTGGTAATTATATCAGCTAAGATGGTCAATTAATAAGCCAGATTGTAAACGTAATACAGTGGAACCCCAATCTACAGTTCTGGCAAAAATCAGTCCCGCCAAACACCCATAAGAACAATGTTAATAAACTCGCATTGAGCGTTCCCTGATTTATCAATTTCCTTAATCTATTGTTTAAATATTTTCAGATATTTATCATATTTTTCATTTTGTTCATAAGCACTTCTACCCCGTCGAACGGGTACGTAAACAAAAATAGAGACTGCAAGCGTACAAGCTTTCTAGAATTTTTTGGATTATTGAGATTTTGTACACTTCCATGTATTTTGTCACTAACGACCCGGGTTTCGCCTTTCGGTATCTTCAGGCATTCGAGCGCACGAATGGACTCGAACAAATCTCAATAATCCAAATTTGATATTGAAATTCCATCAAGCACCCTCAGTCGATGTCTTAAACTTTCTAGAATTGTTTATGATCATGGTCGTAATATTTCGTATTATGATTGCACCTGCGTTGACATAGCAAAACATCTGCGACTAGCACCAACGATTCTGAACACGATTGTTTTTAGGAAGAGTGACATTCGCAAAACAATCGAAAAGTGCGCAAGCGAATAAAAGAAAGTTAGCTAAGGAGTCCTCTTTTAGTGAGCTTGATGAGATTCTTCACACGTGGTACCAGTAGATGCGAGTTGAAAACATACCTATTGATGGATCGATAGTTAGAGAAAAAGCTTTGCAAATAACAAAAAAAAGGAATCACAAATTTCACTGCATCGAAAGGATGGATCAATAGGTTCAAAGATCGACATGGTCTTTTTTTTTTATTTGGAGCTTTCCCGCATTTATCTTTTATTTTTTGTGGTCCCTTGGAAAACGTAGAATCGGAGATTGAGTGTAATATACTTCATGATGTTGGTTACATTATCAGGCAATGCCCATATATTGACAATGGGAAGACAGTTTTACTCAAGTCAATGCGAATCACGGAAAATTACGTTGAATTACGTAGAACGAGTAGCACTTTTATTTTTTATGCGTGCAAAATCATTTGAAAATAATAAGCAATTTCGTGTTAAGAGGTAAGACTAGAGTAACGAGTGGTACATTTTCTAAAACTATGAAGCTTGAATTTGATAATGGGCATTAGCTTATTAACCCGATAAACGCGTTGGACACGTTTACATGTCCAAAACCTTTCGTATTTCCGGCCTAAATAGAATGAAACACTTCTGTAATATATGCTTTAAAAAATAGTTAAAATCTTTTTTCTCAACAAAAGTTCTCAACAGTTTCTCAAAGCTAAAGTGAAAAAACTCTGCTCGCTAACTGTTCTCATAACTGGGCAAAATTGGCGGTCAATGTCCTCTAGGGGTAGATCTTCGCATTTATTCTTCTCAGATATTCTCTTTCGTCAGAATGCATGTCAACGTGGTTTTCTCCAGATCACTGGACCTCCTAATTTATCACTGGTCATGGTGCGCTTAATGCCAAATCATATGAATTTAAAATTAATCTAGACCCATATTGTCCTTGTGGTGATAAAAATCAAGATTCTGAACATATCCTTTGGTATTGCCCAATTATGTCCATTGAAAGAGATATTCTGTATTTGTCCTGCAGAATTGGACATCCGGATCTGGTTTCTTCCCCAGAGAACTTTTATCTGTTCAAAAAATTTGCGGCCTCCTTTAGAGAAAAAGTTTACATTCTCTGCCCTTCACCATTTAATCCTTAATTGTTGCCTCACTATTTTGTGTATTTAAATTAATTGTTAGTTGATGACTTTAATATAATTATTGTGTACTCATCATATTCCTTTAAATGCTACATTATTATTATTTCTTATTGTCACTTATATTATAAATATTTATTGTGGACTTAATGTATCATTTAGGAGACATGATCTCCGGTGTGATACAAACAAGTTTATGGCATTAAAAAAAAGTTCAAATCTTTAGGTAGAGAAATTGGGCAACAGATCATGACAATGTTAAATAGAACATAAGGAAATAAATTTTTGAAAATAGCTCTCGATATTCATTTTTCGGAATATCAATCTTCAGCCCTATGTATTACACATACTTATGCGGCTACGCGCTTGCTTGTGTGCTTGCTTTCGGTGCATATGAAGACTCGCCGCAGCCATTTTGCTCTTGTAACTGTTTTATATACGATGTAATTGTAACATGTAAACATACAAGTTTATATAAATAGCGCTGTTATGATTTTATTTTTATCAGTCATTAATGCTCGTGATCAGCGCAACTGGTCCTGATCATTATAAACATGTGGAAGTAGTACAAATGAATTGTGTTTTATTTTTTAAAATATCAATACACATTATATATTGTCATGAAAAAGCAATTTCAACATAAAAGGTATAAGTGATTGTATAATATAATTTAAGACATCGACTGAGGGTGCTTGATGAAATTTCAATATTAAATTTGGATTATTGAGATTTTGAGATTATTGAGATTTTGAGATTTTGAGATTTATTGAGATTGTATAATAAATAAATGCAACTAATTATTTGGTCAGTTTCTAATTCCATTAATGGTCAGTAAATATTGAAGGAACGGTCAGTAAGAAATACATAAAACGGTCAGTAGAAAAATAAAAATGGTAAAGAAATATTAAAGATACGGTCAGTAAATATTTTAGGTTAGGTTATTCCATTTTATGTGTTCATTTTTCTGGTTAGTAAATAACTGACCAAAAAAAAATACTGATCGTTTATTTTATTAACTGACCACCTGATTACTGATCATTTATAGAATTAGTTACTGACCATTTTGATCAATTACTGACCCAATAAATACAGGCCATAAATAAAAAAAATAGTTGTACCAACGAGCGACACAAAAATACGCATCGTTCCGTTGTTTACCCAGGCCTGGATTATAGGTTCGTTTATTAACGATTTGTCAGTAAAAAAGTGTGCGACAATTTAAATGAAATAAAATATATTATGTTGTAAGTGCATGTTGCAAAAATGATTTACATCGAGGACAATAATAGTAATTCCAGTTTAAACAAACCGTTACGTTTCATTTTTTTTTCATATTGCTAAACGACAAATGATCGTTACGCGACCGTTCAGAATTATCTTTTGCGCATAATAGATAAAATTTGCAAAACTAGCCCTTACTTGACCTTTCACCATGATAAGGGATGATTTTTTATTGAAATAATTTCGGTTGGTCGTTACAATTATTATTGTTGTAACTTCCTCGAACCCTTTCGCCATTCAAATCGGATATATCCATTTTTATTCGGCATCATTTCCTCCGTGCGATTCGTCAATTATGATTATACCTGGACTTCCTTTTAGCCGTCCGAATCTTACGAAGAACTGAACATCCACCAGGGGAGGATTCCAAAGAATAAGCTAAGTGACCTAACAGATAGTTTCGTTTTTCAATTATTATTTTGCGAAGACAACGTATTGCAACTAATCGTAAACTACATCAAGTAAAAGTACATATTCTTCACATTGGAAGCGGATATGGTGAAAACACTTGCAATTAGGATACATCAATTTTAAAACTACTGCTGAATGAAGGTCGTTATTATGATTGCTTTCTAATGAATCGAATCCTCGGAAGCCCTTTATTTGCCCGAAGCCACATACCACTACATAACTGCTAGTTCTTTATTAACTCAATATTTCTACCGCTACTCTCTCTCTGAAAAAAGAAAGCTTGGGCGGCTGAATAACAATCAGTTCTAATAGTACAAGGGCGACGAACTTACGGCTTTAAGGCTATACGCGTCTTTTTGACTGAAATAAACAAATACATAAATTAATAAATTTCATTGTTTCCCTTCTTTTACAAAATAATGCAGATACATTTTTGCGTATGTTTCTCAAATGCTGCCTTATTTGATTTAGTTGACCCTGTCTTAGTACATTATGTCTTCATTAAAAGTCCATATGCTTGAGATTAGGAGCGGATATGGTAAAAAACCTGTCGATGAGAAGATCTGTCTAGCAACATGCAGATCCATGATTATTATTTGTAACAATTTCCACTAATCGCTATATGTCCGTGTGTGGAGCCGCTGTTTTACTTGGAATTTACTGGTCGCTTTCCATAACGCAAAACGCTGGACACAAATGATTGTAACGTTCGCATGCTCCCACTATTCACAGGTAATTTGAAACTATTATTATAAAAATATTAATTAAAAATGGTTTCCACCGTACGGATTACATTGACGTATAATTTTAATAATGCCATGATTTTGATCCGTGCCAGCCGCAGGTGATTATAATATTTATTAATCCACCCCTGTTAACTATCCTTCATGTATCCGTATTATTTCGCAACTAAGTATTGCTTTAACCCTGTGACATCCTTTCACTTATTTTGGCCAAGGGTCATTCCATTATGCTATTACAACAATACAAGATAAACCGTACATACTTTTCAAAAGCCTAAATTAAATTTAGTCAAGTTCTTTCACATGAACACGACGCTCATGTTAGCCGTTACAGATTATTTAATATTAATTGTTCATAAGGTAGTATTGTGTTTTCATTTTATGTCACAAATTCTTGCACTGCACTATTTTGATCGTATTGAAAATATAACATTTTGCGAACAAACATTGATGATCGATGTTACCAATTTACCATGTTCTATTTAGTGTCAATGTTAATTACGTATTTAATATTTCATTAACTATCACGATAGAAAAATGGGTAACTCCAATTTATTTGAAAATAACTTAATGATATTATGTTACTGCTTGTAACTACCCATTAGAGGTCTGTACGGGCTGAAATTTCATAAAATTACTGCCCGGCCCAAGCCCGAGTCTCAATATCTCACTTGTTACCCGAATCCGACCCGAAGGTCAGATTTATTTTTCTAACCATGAAAAAAGCCCCATTTTTAAAAAATATAAATACAGTACTTCATTTATGCTTTTCAAACATTATATGTTATTGTTTCCATATTTCCAACGATATTCATAGCACGTGTGAAAATCGTTCAAATTATGAATACTATTGCCTTATGGCTGACCCATGACCCGAACATAGTACGAAATATTTTTTTTTAATTTGAATTCCTTACCCGGGCCCGGTCCGGGCCCGAATCTGAATTGTCTTTACTCGCCCGAGCCCGTGCAGACCTCTACTACCCATGATGTTGCTAAAATGATGTAAATTTAAAAAGTGTGGCATTGTTAAATCGTAGATGATGTAACTCAATAGACTCAGATTTGTAGGCGAAATTTGTGTTACTAACTCCAGAATTATCATATCGGCTGACGTGTTTTAGTGAATGCTTTACGTTTACTTGCCTAATTATAATAGACGCTGTGTCATCCATTTTATTTAAATGTTGTTATTATTACAAAACTATAACGTTTTCTGCCTCTTCTGTAAATTAGTGTTTTGGAGTTTGGACGAAATGCAGTTCCAATTTTTAAAGCTAGCCATATCCTATATTTATCAAAATTTTGATTTTTGAAAATAACATCACGTTAATGTCCCGTTTTTCCTTCCTAAGACTACGTATCTCATACATTCCTTAGACCAAACAGTGATAGCCACTTTAAGCTAGAGTTATTATATATTATTATATATGAGTACAAAATGTATCAGGCCTCACAAAAAAAATATTTGTGTATATCATGAAAGTATGAGATCCCAATGGAGAGAGTATATCTCAATTACGTTGCAAAATTCATAAAGAAAAAGTATGTTAAAGAACTCTTTACTAAGGAACGATAAATAACTGTGGTATTTAACTGTCTCTTGGAAAGTTTATTAATAAAAAAATAATTAGCATTAGTTTTATTGTACCAATGGTTTTATTGTAAAATAAATATTTTAGTACATCCCTTTTAATGTGTTTTTATGTAAAATTATATTTCAATTCTACGTTGGTTCTGGAGCTGAGTGGTTAATGTTTCTGGGCGTTCATGGGTTCCAATCCCGTCGATTAAATGACTTATTTTTACAATTACATATATGTTTGTGATGTTAAAATACCTTCCCTTCCATCTGATCCTAAAAATGAAGCATAGTAGGAGCGATAAATTAACAACAAGTATTTTTTTATCCTTGCCTTGTCGGCGTCCGTGGCGCAGTTGGTAGCGTCGCTGGCTACGGTTACGGATGTCTCGGGTTCAATACCCGATGCAGACGGTTTTCATAGATTGATCTTTCAATCGATTTACGGATTTCTGTTCGTAGTCTGAGTCTTCCCTCCCACCCATTCCGTACTCATGGGGCGTAGCAAGAGCGATTAGCTAACTACTAGTCCTGTCATAGCCCTGTCCTTCTATCCCTACTCTCTTCGAAAAAAGAGAGGTTGAGCAACTGAGTAACAAGCAGTTCTCATAGAAAAATTCTGTTGAGATACCTCCATTAGGAGACCATATGCTCCACATTGGGAGCGGACGTGAAAAAAATTTCTATCCTTAAACCCTCCGAAAAAGCTGGATTAAGCGACTGGATAACAACCTGTTAAGAAGTCATATGCCCTACATTGGGAGCAAACATGGCTTAAAAATAATTAAAACGACTAATTTTGAATATTTCCGACGTTGCTAGCAAAAAATAAAAAGTAAACGTTCTAAAGACCGGACTAAATGGCGGTAAAACATCAATTCAATGGTTCCAAGTTCGAATTTACTGTAATTAAATGAATTTAGGTATCAAATACTGTTCAACGTTTAAAAGTGATGTTTGTATCAAAGTCGAATTTAATTTATCTAACTTTGCTATAACTGCCTAGAGCTTGGTACTATAGCTACTTTGAACTATGAATCTCTGGACACTTTAAAGTCACCTAGAGAGGGACAGATGCAATTTATTCCGTTGCGTTTATTGATTTTACTTGAGAGGGGTGTACCTAGAGTAGTTTTCCCTCTGGAAGTAACGCTGTCCTCTGCACTAGTATGGTGCCCTGGTAATTCTGCGTCCATACGCCCACCTTGCGAGAAAAGGAGAGCAAAATAGTTCACTTTAAACTGAATGAAATATTAAAATTTGTATATCTAAAGTTTATTATTAATAAGTTTTAATTTAAAAATATATGATCACTAATAGAATATAAATCAAATGAGTGAAAATATATATCACTCAATTTAAAATTGCATGGAAATCGTGGCGATTAACATTGTAGTTAATTTAAATTAAATATCCGACTAGTATAATTTTTCTTTTAAAAACCAAAAAAATGAATTTAATCAGTAAGTTTTTTCAAATATTCTATAAATTATTTACGATAGATTCAGTTGTAGTTTGCAAAAATTTATTTTTATTATTTATTAAAATTGGTAAATTTGTTATTCCAGTTGTGTGACACCTTGTTCACTCAACCGGTGAAATAGCAAAAGTGATCAATTTTTTATTTTCTATAAAGTGATTTAAATATACAAATAATAAACGGTTACAGAATATTTTTAGCCGCAATTGTGGAATTGAAAATGTTAATTTTTATATGGATTATCTTGCTTATCAGCTGTAGTCTAACATTTAGTATAGTCTGTATTATTTTTCGGTATAGCTAACAAAACTTCTATGGATCGTAACATGGTAAGACATCGTGTCAACTTTGGTAATAATAACCAGACGGGTTTCGTCGGCAGGGACCTGAATGATGAATGATATGGTCAGTAAATAATTGCCAAATAAATAAGGATTAGGTTTAATTAAAAAACTGATCATTTTATATAAATACCTGATCGCTTAATTTAATGACTGACCATTTAATATCAATAACTGATCGTTTATTTTATTAACTGATCACGTGTATATTAACCAAAAATTGACACAATTAATGCAGGCCAAGATGAAATAATGACGGAAAAATGAATGTATGATGCCAAACGCTGCCCTTTGAAGTGTTAGATACCCACACATAATAGTTATCGTTATTTAATTATAATTAATTAATGACGTTTATAATTCAACAGCTATTTTTTTGCAAATGACTTCGATAACATATTCTTGTTCTTGGGGTCTTCAATTAAACTGTTTGGCAAAAATATTAACGTTCACTATACCAGTTTACTACTGGGAATAAAATAGTATTGCCATTTGAAATAAATCAAATTAATTTACGCAGAATTTTAATTACACATAAACTGTTGTGTTAATTACTCTGCAGCCTAAAAACAATTTTGCGCCGCTGTAATGAAATCATTTGATGTAATCTTCCGGATTAATTTTGTGCCGGAGCTATTTGAAAATGTATGTCGGCGTAAGGTAGTTCAAGGCAGTCTCAGTCGAGAAATGGCTTACATCTTACATCCCTTTACATTACGTCCGAGGTGCTTATATGACGCAGGAAAGTTACTACTATTGAGCCCTATTCTCATATCCTTCCGAAAGACAGAAATGTTAAACCTATCAAAATAAGACGTATATTTACGATGTAAAACTGGAGGAATATATGTGTTGTTTGGGATCATAATTGGAGAAATCCATATTTAACTTTTTCGTGCAGTGTTTAGTATACAGTGTTAAACTCTGGTATACCATCTACAGAAATAATATAAAAAACATGAAATAAATATCTAGTCAAATCTGAATCGGCCAACCACATTCACCAAAAGTGTCAAATGACCTAGGCTTAGTTCATAGTAATCAAGAGTAATGATGACTTGTAGTGTGAGAGTAAAAACTATGTATCAAAGATAAACAAATCCTCACGATTTGGTATCAAAAGTGGTCAAATTATCAATTTCATATCAGATGTAAACAATAATTGGTTTAATATTTTCTATGGATTCGGCTTCATTTTTAATATAAATTTTCACTTGGCTTATCACTAACGTGTCTAAAGATGCTTTTTAAAGAGGCGAAACGCGTCACGTTAGTGATAAACCAAGTGGAATAACTAAGTTATCAAATTTAATTTTATATGAATAATTGCTTTACTTAAAATGTTTAAGAGTACATGAAAAAAACTTATCTTAAAACTAGTATTAATTCATGAAACGTTTTTTTTTCTATTATTAATTTTTTTATAAAAACGGAGTCGACTACGTTTTATACCGTTTAAAACTTATGTGTACTATTTTGAGGAAAATATGGACAGTGATTAAAAATTTAGATGAGCAGGTAGAGTTGACACTTTATAACATTGCACTGAAAGAATCAATAGGGTTGTGGAGACCTAGGTGTGAACGACTGGAGAGAAGTCAGTATAGCGTGTAAATAGATCCCAAAATATTTGTCTACATTTTATATAATTATTCCTGCAGGTGTTTCATTTCCAACGGATTTGATATCAAACAAAATAAATCTGTATGGTAGTAATTGATTGTAATCACCCTTCAATAGAGAATATTTGCTTAAAATAATTTACATAATATATAAAAATAAATGTGTCCTGTGAAGATTGCTCATGTGAATATACAGGTCAAGCAGCTTATAAAAGAATATTCGAATAAATGAACACAATATTCACGAATTGTTTGCCCCACATAAATACAACGAATACGAAAACCACAAATTATTATAATAAAATTACTTAAAATAGAAAAAATTTTTGGTTAGCCTTAACCAGTATAATACATATTTGAAATATTCTCATACTGATGGATGAAATATCAAAAGTATTCAGTTCTACAAAAACGGCACTTTTACGATGCATGATTACGATTTTGCGTAATTTTATAGAACTGAATACTTTGATGTGGATATATATTTTTTAAATAAAACACAATTTGTTTGTAGTACTTCCACATGTTTACAATGCTTCTCATTTAAAGAGTAATACTTTTGTAGGTTTGTTGATTTAAAAATATCGAACGGAGTTATTAGAATTGAAACTGACGTTTTAAATTTAAATTAAAAACGATTAAGCGAAACTATAAAATATAGTAAATCCTCGCGCAGCAATAATTATTTTCCCCTGTGGTCTTAATCCCGAAGGAAACCAGAATCGTTTTCCATTTCAATTCGAGTATACTCGGCAGCGCACCCGAGTTTGTCATGTCTGCCTGCGATTTTATTACTATATCCATCACTACAGTAGAAAGCAAAAGTGGATGTTGTTCATAGTCATTCACTAGCCAGCGAATGTATAATATTTGCCCGTATATATAGGAATATCTGAATTGCGCTGTGTCGATAGAGTGACGTACGCGTAATCCATCCTGAAAATCTTATAGTCGCCTGATACTTTTTTACGAAATACTGTACTGTTACTTTACCTTACGGAATGCTAACTAACTTAAACTTTGAAATAATTTATTTATAATATCGTTATTTCACTGGGTGTGCAACTAAATGTGTCACGTATTTCACCTCTATGAGAAGCATATCGACTGTTAAAAGGGAAAAGGACGTAACTCACACTCAAAAAATATTGAGTATAGCCCAAACAAAACGTGTATCGTATGCATTGTGATTATCGAAAAAAAAATATTTAGAAAGGATAAGTCCTTTCCCTTTTCTACAGTGGATATATTATAGATTTATGTATAAATGTAGTGTATTAGCACATTTTGTGTGAGCTATACACAATCTTTTTTGGTGTGGGTTACGTCCTTTTTCCTTTCCACAGTCGATATTTACTTCTAAGGTAAACAATGATTCTAAATCTTAATTTAAAAATGTACGGTTGAATGGGACTATTTCCTTCTACTGGACGTGGGGAGGGGGTTAAACGCAAACGATAATAGTATTAATTATCATAACACTAATAATTACGAAATTTATTATTATTAATGCTTAGAGGTGAAAGTCCCAAGGGAAACAAATGTTGCCACGTGTCATATTTAGTAACACAACCAGTAGAATAACAGGGTTACCAATTTACATTTTATAATAAAATATTTACATTATTCGTAAGCATGCCTTTTCCCAATGTGGAGCATATGGACTCGTAATGGAGCTTATCTCAACAGTGGAGACAGTAAAGATGTAATTATACGGCTGAACATGATTATTGGTTAGCTAATCTCTCTTGTTACATCGAGTTTTTAGTATCGGACAGGTGGTAGGGAATTTAGACGTCACATAAAGTGTAGCAAATATAGTTAATTAAGATTCAAACTATTTACCAAAAAAACAATAACATGTTTATTTGAGCATTTGGTTAAAGTGAAGAGAAACGCTAATTAAATCTATTAAGAAACAAAAAAGATACTGAAATTTACGTAAATGTCAGTGATTTATCAAGAATAGAATGTTGAAAACGTGATAGTGGATTTACTGCACGCGAAAAACAAATTATTGAAAAAAAATATGATAACTGTAAGATAAGACACAGGAATTAAACAATGTAATTTAGATACTGAAATCAAATGCAAGAATTTGGGTTTTTCTGTTGAATACGTATTTAATTTATACTAGGTAATCATTAAGATTTTTATTAAGCTGCGCTTAATATAGGACTGCAGATTGCCAAGTAAAAAGGTTGACTATCCAGGTCTTTGATGGTTGGGCTGAAAAAGTGAAAAAATTTAAATTATGAAAAAGTGTAGATATCGTCGTTGTTCTGGAAGAAGACACTAGCTGAAAAATATTAGTTTTGAATAATTGGACTTTGATGTTTGTCATGTATTTGAAATGGTATACCTTTTTCATTTTGTTTGGTCAAAACTGTTTTTAAGTAAAAGTATAATTTATAAAAATAAGTGTGTTCTTTCATACGATACAATTTGAAATAAGGAACATTTTGGTATAATCAATACAATATGTAATTTTTTCGACTTAGTGTTTTCTTACAGAACAGCGACGATATACCTTATGAATCATTAAGGTTTGTAGATTTAACAATTCATTTAAACAGTATGATCATGCTGATTTGGAGATTTTAAATCTTGAATAGTATTGATAGCGTAGCATTAGAAAAAATCAGATCTGCCATTTGGCCACAGAGATCAGCGGATATAAATAAAGCGTATTAAAATATTAAATTATTTTAAAATTCACCATCTTATGTAGTTAGGGCAACCCTGATTTATACATTTGTGTCGAGACCCTTTTGCCGTATTCGATGGAGAAGCCTCCCGAGTTACCCCACTATCCCAAATACGAACGGGTCGGTGTGACGGGAGGGACACCTATGTAGATGGACATGTCTTGTATTGTAAATGTACGCATCTATAAAATTTATGATACAAATTTAACTAAGCACCAGAACGGTCAGTGGTGCATTACGCAGGTGAGTAAATGGATACCTGCTTATTCAATCTACCGTCTTTTGCCAGCTAAGTCGTAGAAAAAGTATAATAGTACCGAATAAGGAGAGGAAAAAATGGCGTCGACAAATTAAGCATTGAATACGGATACTGATTGATACAAGCAGGGCTGCTGTTGTCGTAAATTAAAACAACGCATAGGGGTTGCGGAAACGCATGGATGTTTGTGATGCCTAAAATTCCCTCCCACCCATCCGAGGCGTAGCGAGAGCGATTAACTAACCACTAGTCATGTCCTTGCCTTGTTCTCCATCCCTACTCTGTCCAATAAAGAGAGGTTGAGTTATAAAGTAACAAGCTGGTAGCTGGTAGAAAAAACTTCTGTTGAGATGGCTCGATTAGGAGGCCATATTCACCACACTGGTAGCTGACATGGTATCAATAAATAAAAATACGGCAACGCAGACTTTGTGCGATATCGTATAACCTATATTTAAATCGATAGATAAACAAATATCTTTACCTGAGAAGCTAATAATCCTATAACATTTTATCAACTTTACAGGGAGAACTAAGATGGTTTTTATTTTATATCAATTATCAAAGTTGTTCTCTTACTGTTTTCATTCTTTTGTAGTTGGATAAATACGGGGCTTGGAGAGTTTCATTTACAGTATAAATTTTATCTGATGAATTAAAATTCTTTATAAAATAGAAATTTTTTTTTTTGTTATCTTAGAATAAATTGACATAAATTACTGACTGAATCAAACAGTTTTAATATTTTAAGATTACGGGGGTGGATAGATTTGCACCTGTATCAGGAGAACATAAAAAGAAAAGAATTCTCATTATGATATTTATCTATAAAATTACTGTCAATGACGCGTTTCCATGACGCGTATGTGATTAAATACAGAAGTACTTCCCAAACATTTTCATTCCGCTGCCCACAAAGTTTGAATTAGATTTTTTAACACTATCAAAATGTTAATTTATATATATTCGATTTTTTAAATGATAATATTTTACACAGTAAACTATTTTTTTATTAAATCTTACAGTATTAGCAGAGTGTTTAAAAGGTTTTTGTGTGCAAACTAAGAATAAATTGGCTTTACTTAGTGACATATAGTATACTTAAACAGAATTACTTCTACAAACACTTCAAAGGTAGCATTCGAATAAAATGACGAACATAAGGTGTTTGTACATTTGCAAAAGGAAAAATATGTTTTAATAAATATTTGTAGGTCTACTGGAGCATTTTGTGGCCCCCCGCAGAAGCCCTATGCACTAGACCCTAGAACCCTAGGCATCCAAAGCCCATAGTGTAAGAAACACCGCTGTATTATAAATTGCAAAACCATGAATATAACACTCACTAAGTATGAAACATCGGTGAGATTTCTTACTATGTATTCTTGTCATTTATGTTCATTTATCTATTATAATAATAAAAAATGCTTTACTCAAAAATATGTATCACTTCAGTGGGACTAAAATAATTATACCAAAAGTCAGTAAATAATAAAAACAGCTTCTAAGAGAAACAAAATAATGTATCAGGTGGGATTGGTTGAATATAATATCTGATAAATTAAAAATCTTTATATGAAAGTGAATTTTTTTCATTGTCTTAGAATAAATTGGCATAAATTACTGACAAAATCTTCATTCTTTAATATTTAAAGATTACGGGGGTGGACAAGGTTTTCACCTGTATCAGGAAAACATAATAAGCAAAGGATTGTCATTAATATACTTCTCTATGCAGGCACTGCCATTTGCTTTGACTCGTATGTGTGTTCGTGCAACAGTGCTTCAAAAACGTTTTCATTCAGCGGCCCACAAAGTTTTTATTAGATATTATATGTTACATTATCAAACTATTAATTTATAAATGAATATTCGTTTTTAAACCATTATATTTTACCGGGTGATTTAAAATTATAGTATCTTCAAGTTTTTTGTGTGCAACCTAAGAATAAACTGGCTTTACTTAGTGACTAAATCTTCATGTTTTAATATTATAAGTTTGCGGGGGTGGACCGATATTCGCAATGCACGGTCCTCTACCTCGAAAACGAAATAAATTCAGTGATCTAAAGCTTAATTGACAGGACATACAGTATACTTATACAGACTTACTTCTACAAATACTTCAGAGGTGACATTTTAATAAAATCATGAATAACATGTTGTCATATAAGGAGTATGTACGTTTGCAAAAGGAAATGAATGTTTTAATAAATATTTTTAGGTCGACTGGAGCATTTTGTGGCCCCCCGCAGAAGCCGTATGCACTAGACCCTAGAAACCTAGGCATCCAAAGCCCATAGTGTAAGAAACACCGCTGTATTACAAATTGCAAAACCATGAATATTACACTCACTAAATATGAAACATCGGTGAGATTTCTAACTATGAATTCTTGTCATTAATGTTCATTTATCTTTTATAATAATAAAAATGCTTTACTCGAAAATATGTATCACTTCAGTGGGACTAAAATAATTATACCAAAAGTTAGTAAATAATAAAAACAGCTTCTAAGAGAATCAAAATAATGTATTAGGTGGGATTGGTTGAATAAAATATCTGATTAATTAAAAATCTTTATATGAAAGTGAATTTTTTTCATTGTCTTAGAATAAATTGGCATACATTACTGACAAAATCTTCATTCTTTAATATTTAAAGATTACGGGGGTGGACAAGGTTTTCACCTGTATCAGGAAAACATAATAAGCAAAGGGTTGTCATTTATATACTTCTCTATGCAGCAGTGTTTCCAAAACGTTTTCATTCAGCGGCCCACAAAGTTTTTATTAAATATTATATGTAACATTATCAAACTACTAATTTATAAATGAATATTCGTTTTTAAACCATTATATTTTACCGGGTGATTTAAAATTATTGTATCTTCAAGTCTTTTGTGAAAAAACTCTCTATACTTAGTGACTAAATCTTCATGTTTTAATATTATTAGTTTGCGGGGGTGGGCCGATATTCACCTGCATCAGGAGAACATGTCAAGCAAAGGAAACATTTAAAGATAATTTCTATGCAAGCACCGCCCTTTTCTATGACGCGTGTGCGCTTTCTTGCTGCAGTGCTTCCCAAATTTTTTCATTCCGCGGCACACAATGTCTGTAAAAAGTAATGCACGGCCCTCTATCTCGAAAACGAAATTAATTCAGTGAGCATTTTGTGACCCCCCGCAGAAGCCGTATGTACTAGACCCTAGAACCATAGGCGTCCAAAGCCCATAGCGTAAGAAACACCGCTGTATTACAAATTGCAAAACCATGAATATTACACTCACTAAGTATGTATTCTTTTCTTTATGTAAAGAGATTTCTAACTATGTATTCTTGTCATAAAAATTCATTTATCTTTTATCATAATAAAAAATGCTTTACTCGAAAATCTGTATCACTTCAGTGGGACTAAAAAATTTATACCAAAAGTTAGTAAATAATAAAAACAGCTTCTTGCAGAAACAAAATAATGTTTTAGTCGCGATTGGTTGAAAATAATATCTGATTAATAAAAAATCTTTATATGAAAGTGAATTTTTTTCATTGTTTAGAATAAATTGGCATACGTTACTGACAAAATCTTCATTCTTTAATATTTAAAGATCACGGGGGTGGACAAGGTTTTCACCTGTATCAGGAAAACATAATAAGCAAAGGATTGTCATTAATATACTTCTCTATGCAGGCACTGCCATTTGCTTTGACGCGTATGCGTGTTCTTGCAACAGTGCTTCCAAACGTTTTCATTCAGCGGCCCACAAAGTTTTTATAAGATATTATATGTAACATTATAAACTATAAATTTATAAATGAATTTTCGTTTTTAAACCATTAAATTTTACCGGTTGATTTAAAATTTTAATATTTTCAAGTCTTTTTTGTGCAACCTAAGAATAAACCGGCTTTACTTAAGTGACTAAATCTTCATGTTTCAATATTATAAGTTTGCGGGGGTGGACCGATATTCACCTGCATCAGGAGAACATGTCAAGCAAAGGATACATTTTAAGATAATTTGCTATGCAAGCACCGCCCTTTTCTATGTCGCGTGTGCGCTTTCTTGCAGCAGTGCTTCCCAAATATTTTCATTCCGCAGCTCACAATGTCTGTAAAAAGTAATGCACGGCCCTCTACCTCGAAAACGAAATTAATTCAGTGAGCATTTTCTGACCCCCCGCAGAAGCCGTATGTACTAGACCCTAGAACCATAGGCGTCCAAAGCCCATAGCGTAAGAAACACCGCTGTATTACAAATTGCAAAACCATGAATATTACACTCACTAAATATGAAACATCGGTGAGATTTCTAACTATGTATTCTTGTCATTTATGTTCATTTATCTTTTATAATAATAAAAAATGCTTTACTCGAAAATATGTATCACTTCAGTGGGACTAAAATAATTATACCAAAAGTCAGTAAATAATAAAAACAGCTTCTAAGAGAATCAAAATAATGTATTAGGTGGGATTGGTTGAATAAAATATCTGATTAATTAAAAATCTTTATATGAAAGTGAATTTTTTTCATTGTCTTAGAATAAATTGGCATACATTACTGACAAAATCTTCATTCTTTAATATTTAAAGATTACGGGGGTGGACAAGGTTTTCACCTGTATCAGGAAAACATAATAAGCAAAGGATTGTCATTAATAAACTTCTCTATGCAGCAGTGCTTCCAAAACGTTTTCATTCAGCGGCCCACAAAGTTTTTATTAGAATATTATATGTAACATTATCAAACTACTAATTTATAAATGAATATTCGTTTTTAAACCATTATATTTTACCGGGTGATTTAAAATTATTGTATCTTCAAGTTTTTTGTGTAAAAACTCTATTTACTTAGTGACTAAATCTTCATGTTTTAATATTATTAGTTTGCGGGGGTGGGCCGATATTCACCTGCATCAGGAGAACATGTCAAGCAAAGGATACATTTAAAGATAATTTCTATGCAAGCACCGCCCTTTTCTATGACGCGTGTGCGCTTTCTTGCAGCAGTGCTTTCTAAATTTTTCAATTTTCGGTCGACTGGAGCATTTTGTGGCCCCCCGCAGAAGCCGTATGCACTAGACCCTAGAAACCTACGCATCCAAAGCCCATAGTGTAAGAAACACCGCTGTATTACAAATTGCAAAACCATGAATATTACACTCACTAAGTGTGAAACATCGGTGAGATTTCTAACTATGTATTCTTGTCATAAATGTTCATTTATCTTTTATCATAATAAAAAATGCTTTACTCGAAAATCTGTATCACTTCAGTGGGACTAAAAAATTGATACCAAAAGTCAGTAAATAATAAAAACAGCTTCTAACAGAATCAAAATAATGTTTTAGGTGGGATTGGTTGAATATAATATCTGATTAATTAAAAATCTTTATATGAAAGTGAATTTTTTTCATTGTTTAGAATAAATTGGCATACATTACTGACTAAATCTTCATTCTTTAATATTTAAAGATTACGGAGGTGGACAAGGTTTTCACCTGTATCAGGAAAACATAATAAGCAAAGGATTGTCATTAATATACTTCTCTATACAGCAGTGCTTCGAAAACGTTTTCATTCAGCGGCCCACAAAGTTTTTATTAAATATTATATGTAACATTATCAAACTACTAATTTATAAATGAATATTCGTTTTTAAACCATTATATTTTACCGGGTGATTTAAAATTATAGTATCTTCAAGTTTTTTGTGTGCAAGCTAAGAATAAACAAGCTTTACTTAGTGAATAAATCTTCGTGTTTTAATATTATTAGTTTGCGGGGGTGGAACGATATTCACCTGCATCAGGAGAACATGTCAAGCAAAGGATACATTTAAAGATAATTTCTATGCAAGCACCGCCCTTTTCTATGACGCGTGTGCGCTTTCTTGCAGCAGTGCTTTCTAAATTTTTTCATTCCGCGGCTCACAATGTCTGTAAAAAGTAATGCACGGTCCCCTACCTCGAAAACGAAATTAATTCAGTGATCTACAGCTTAATTGACAGGACATACAGTATACTTATACAGACTTACTTCTACAAACACTTCAAAGGTGACATTTAAAAAAATCATGAATGACATATTGTCATATAAGGAGAATGTACATTTGCAAAAGGAAATGAATGTTTTAATAAATATTTGTAGGTCGACTGGAGCATTTTGTGGCCTCCCAGTGGGACTAAATTAATTATACCAAAAGTCAGTAAATAATAAAAACAACTTCTAAGAGAATCAAAATAATGCATTAGGTGGGATTGGTTGAATAAAATATCTGATTAATTAAAAATCTTTATATGAAAGTGAATTTTTTTCATTGTTTAGAATAAATTGGCATACATTACTGACAAAATCTTCATTCTTCAATATTTAAAGATTACGGGGGTGGACAAGGTTTTCACCTGTATCAGGAAAACATAATAAGCAAAGGATTGTCATTAATATACTTTTCTATGCAGGCACTGCCATTTTCTTTGACGCGTATGTGCGTTTTTGCAGCAGTGCTTCGAAAACGTTTTCATTCAGCGGCCCACAATGTTTTGATTAAATTTTATAACATAATCAAACTCTTAATTTATAAATGAATATTCGTTTTTAAACCATTATATTTTCCCGGGTGATTTAAAATTTTAATATTTTCAAGCTTTTTGTGTGCAACCTAAGAATAAACTGGCTTTACTAAGTGACTAAATCTTCATGTTTTAATATTATAAGTTTGCGGGGGTGGATCGATATTCACCTGCATCAGGAGAACATGTCAAGCGAAGGATACCTTTAAAGATAATTTGCTATGCAAGCACCGCCCTTTTCTATGACGCGTGTGCGCTTTCTTGCAGCAGTGCTTCCCAAATTTTTTCATTCCGCGGCTCACAATGTCTGTAAAAAGTAATGCACGGTCCCCTACCTCGAAAACGAAATTAATTCAGTGATCTAAAGCTTAATTGACAGGACATACAGTATACTTATACAGACTTACTTCTACAAACACTTCAAAGGTGACATTTTAATAAAATCACCAATAACAGGTTGTCATATAAGGAGAATGTACATTTGCAAAAGGAAATAAATGTTTTAATAAATATTTTTAGGTCGACTGGAGCATTTTGTGGCCCCCCGCAGAAGCCGTATGCACTAGGCCCTAGATTCCTAGGCATCCAAAGCCCATAGCGTAAGAAACACTGCTGTATTACAAATTGCAAAACCATGAATATTACACTCACTAAGTATGAAACATCGGTGAGATTTCTTACTATGTATTCTTCTCATTTATGTTCATTTACCTTTTATAATAAGAAAAAATGCTTTACTCGAAAATATGTATCACTTCAGTGGGACTAAAATAATTATACCAAAAGTCAGTTAATAA
Source organism: Himalopsyche phryganea (assembly GCA_022494535.1). Lineage (NCBI taxonomy): Eukaryota > Metazoa > Arthropoda > Insecta > Trichoptera > Rhyacophilidae > Himalopsyche > Himalopsyche phryganea. The sequence goes on along the minus strand of JAGVSL010000019.1, from coordinate 1,569,257 downwards.
TAAAAACAGCTTCTAAGACAAACAAAATTATGTGTCAGGTGGGATTGGTTAAAAATAATATCTGATTAATTAAAAATCTTTATATTTAAGTAAATTTTTTCGTTGTCTTAGAATAAATTGGCACTAATTACTGACAAAATCTTCTTGCTTTAATATTTAAAGATTACGGGGGTGGATAAGGATTTCTCCTGTATCAGGTAAACATAATAAGCAAAGGATTGTCATTAAGATACTTCTCTATGCAGGCACTGCCATTTTCTATGACGCCTATATGATTTATTGCAGCAGTGCTTCTTAAACTATTTCTTTTCGCGGTTCACAAAGTTTGAAAAAAATAATCCACGGCGAAAATTCGGGGTACAAAATGAAAACGAAGTGTACAAAATCTCAATAATCCAAATTTAAATTAATGTTGTTTACGAAAGCGTTATTTGACATTTCATATAATTTCCTATACATGCACTTGAATTTTACATTCGCCTCATAGCCAAACATTTAATAAAATCGCAAATAATTTGTTTCCATATCGCTTCGTTTATGCAACAATAAGAAATATTGCAAAAATCTATTAAAACGCCATTTTAAGCAGAAAAATTTGACGAATTTAACGCAACAGTTGGATATTTTGTATTTTTAAAATTCAATCTGTATGAACACATAGCTTACTATATCCCTCAAGAAAATATCAATCTCAGTAACACTATTTCTGTAGAATTTTGGAAATTATAATTACGTCTACCAGTAGGCAAATTTTTTCCTTATACAATAAAAAACAAAATAATAATATAGTTCTTACACTGTGCGTGAGAAAACATTTTTAAGATATAGCAAAACACAAAACAGCCATTATCTCAGAACTAAGCTTTGCAATATGTCATCATAGCGATATATGGAATATGTTATAGATTGGTAACAGGAAAAAATGTAAAATTTAATACTTGTAGTTCTACCGGAGCATTTTCTGCCCCCCCGCAGAAGCCCTACAGTTCCCCAGAAGGCTACGGCCCATAGTTTGGGAAGCACTGATCTATGTAACGTATAATAAATGTGCAGGCTAATTTATTTTTTGGTGTGAAAAAAAATACTGGTTACTTGAAAAGATTACGCACATCTATAAATTAAAAACTACCTCTCAACTTAAATTTTCTAATTTATATCCTCAAAATGGAAATGTAAAACCACTTGACCCACACATTGGATTCAGGTAAGATGTAGTCAATTTATCGTGGTCAATTTTAATCAGATAGTAATTTTCACACAAATTTAATGCTTTCATGTTTTTATTAGATATTTCAGCATTATCAAAACATGTCTGTGTTTTTATTTTGATAACTTCTTGCAAAACGCAAAAAAAACTGGTCTAGATGAACGTTTTCCATTGTTTATTAATTGAACAACTATTTTATGTTTTTATATATTAAATGCTTTACAAGTTTTTTTGAATACACGAGTGTTTTATGACAAATAGAGAATTATTAAGAAAACGCTGTTGATTTGAAATCATACGTCACTAAGTTTTACGTAAGTAACTTTCTGTATAACTTGAGCCAAGTTTTCTTGCATGCATTGAAATAAAGATTTATCTCACATGTTTTACTCGCCCGATAATTAATCGCTGGAAAACCATTGATTCTTTGATATCTTAACTGTTTTCACCATGTTTGATTTACTAATACTTTTAAATATTGAATGTATTTGTGATATAATTTTATAAAATGAAGTTCGTTAGGTAATTAATAGTTGGGTAATACTTCTTCATTTATTCTGCTCTCCTTATGTCGAAGTCGTTAAATAACGATATGGTCAATTAGAATTCATAATAATTAAGAGACCTTTTGGACCCCAATCCATAATGCAAGTATAATATAGTTATATTAAAATCATTAATCGTTCACGTTATTTATTTAGGGATATATGTCAGACTTTTATTGTATTTTCTCTAAAATTAATTTCAAATATCCTGATTTTGTAAAACTATAATCGTTGTCTTTTGAGCCACGAGTCACGACACATATAAATCCAATGCAATGACATTAAAAAAATACAAAAACTTGAGAAAAAACAAATAGGGTGACTGCTATAGTAATTGGACATAAGTACTTTCCTTTAACAGTGAAGAAGTCAAAAAAAAAAATAAGTATGTAGGAAGCATGTAAGATATGTAGAGATGAGGAATTTAATGAGCTTCAAGGAAATGAACACAACAGTAATAAAAACAAAAGGTTTTTTTAGTTATTTGTATTAGACTGAAAAATATGGAAAAACATAGTTATTGGACACATTTACTTTTTAGGTTAGTTGTACCACTATTTAAATCTCAATGAATATTGACAGCTTGTAGTCCCTCACGCTTTTCTGAGACGTTTCGTTACGAAATTCACGAAACTTTTAGAAAGTAAATGTCACTAAAATATCACTGTTTCTTAAAGGGTCTACTAACACAAGCACGTTTTTTCACGATTTTGACCTGACATCACATACGAATGAAATTTTCTCAGTATTGTCATATAGTAGTGAATAATTAAAGCTGCAGTTACATAGAGATAGAATGACTAGGTATATTTGTATCCTTCACACCAACAAGAATGTTTAGCTACTTTTAGTTTGAACTTTAAAGTTGAAGTGTCCAATAACTATCGCCGTCCAATTACTATAGCTGTCACCCTAAGATGTTTCATTTAATTTAAAAACGAATTTATTATGAGCGATTAACGCTCACCTCAAATTATCAACATTGAACGATTTGGAAAAAATATCAATTCATTTTCTAATAAAGATAAGATAAGTAATAGCATAAATTTTAATAAGCATAAACGTTATGGTGTCATATTTTATTTTTTAACTATTGACATGTAAGCATAGTACATCGACGATAGGTATTTTTATGTGCGAAAAATTAACAGACTATATTGATTGAACTGGACATGGACAAAGAATGGGAAAAAATGCTACAACTAGCTACAAAAGACGGCACGACTATCAGTAGGATCATTGAGCCCCGTCGGTCATCTAGCCAAGCTGGTTGTATCTAGGGCAATTTACAAAGCATTCAAAAAGTTCACGGCATCCAACGGAACTGAATTCATAAAAGTTCTTTCATAAACTCTCCTTTTTATTTAAATGTTTGCACACTACAGTGCATGCCACCAAATCTCGAAGAATTTATCTTCGGTATAACACGCTCCCGAAGGTTTTAAGAGTTTTGAATAAATCACGAAAAGTAGCTATGAGTAGTATGATAGTTTTAATTAAGTATAATTGAAACTCGTCCTTTGTATGCGTCCGTGGCGCAGTTGGTATCGTCGTTGGCTACGGTTATGGATTTCTCGGGTTCAACATTGTTGGTAATATGTAATAGGAATACAATTTATAATTATTATTTATAATCAAAGCAAAGATAATAAACGTGCATTAAATGTATGATTTATGGACGAAACGATGATAACATAATACATTTATAGAAACTATAAACACATTGAAAGCATTTGATTGCGCGGTATTTTACACGAGAAATATGAACGGTAAGATAATATTTAGTTATGCAAAACTAATCAACAAGTTTGATAGATATGTCATAAAGAATTTTATGATTTGTCATTTTGAATACAAATTTTTATTAGTGTGAATAAGGGAGACGATGGGCCTCTTTTGGGTGGGCCCCCATTGACTCCTGGTAACCAATATTTTTAGAGCCAGTCCGCCACTGGTCAGTAATACCTGAAATAAATAGATTTGAAATTGTAAAATACATTTTTATTTAAAATACCATGATCGCTACTATTGAATATTTGATTACGATTTTACGATCACTGGATATTTCAATAACATATTTATGACTTAAATATCGGGGTAACAGAATTTATAAATAGGTATATTCTATTGAAATTAGCAGAGTTTATTATTGATATTTAAAATTACCATACACTGCCGGTATTAGCGAAGAAATCTGTTCCATGGTTTAGTGTCGCCTTATTACTAGGGAAATATAAAATGCATGAAGGTAGACGATATATTTCTAATGTGAAGATACTAAATAAAACTGTATAACTTATTTGTTTACTTCTAAACTATAAACAAAGTGATGATAAACCAGTGGTACACGTACGTCATGGAAATTGAAACAGCATTATAACAAAAACACAACATAGTTAATTACAATATAATTTAAAATATTTTTTAATGTAACCAATTATTTTTTTGTATTTTAAATTCGATTATTAATTTATTAAAACAGTTTTACTGACTGAAGGACTAACTAATTTTATTACAAGAAAAGAAATATGATAGTTATTTGAAAATAAGTTAGCGGATAATTCAGTTTCGGTACGGTAACAACATAACGTGACAAAGCAGACCTGGCTTGGCAAAGCTTGAGTAAGTTCTGGGGATGTTGAATGGAGGTCTAAATTTCGTCTGTCTCTTTTAACCACATGTTGTGATGATCATGAGGATCTGTCCTCCATTTAGTAAGAGGATGTGAAGCTCTTGTGTTTATCCTTTTCGTATCGGTGAATAATGATGTCTCCTCCTGAAGTAATCTTGATGGTGGTGATTTAGTAATCTCGAGCACTGCACACAGACAGGCATAGATGCATTACACCGTCAATTTTTTTTGTTGTTTTGTTATTTATCCTTGAGAGGAGGTTAAGCTACCGGTTTCCCAGGCGGTCTTGAAGTTCTCTCTACCCTCTACTTCTAGTCAACCAGACAGGTGGAAAGGGGAAGGGATCCTTAAAGTGTGCATTCCTTAACGCGATTTGTATGGTTTCTTGATGTTTCAAGAAAAATTAATATTACATATGGTAAAATACATTATTTTTGTACTGATTCCACATTTGTATAATGATCAGGACCGGTCCTGATCATTATAAAGATGTGGAAAAAGTACAAAAAAAAAAGTGCTTTATTTTTAAAATAAAATGCCTTTCCAACAAGAATTGACAGTTAACACCTTAAAAGTGATTATATTATATTGTAATAATAATATATTATGAAAGCAAACTTAAAAATATTTTTCTATCAACCATTTTCAAAGGTTTCTCATTTCTGCTTGTATAATTGATAAATATTAAATCAATACAGAAAATTTGCAATATTACCGTTTGTATTTTATGATATCCTGATACCAGTAATGCCGTACTTTTGTTGCTCTTCAAATTCAACATCAAGTCAAGATTTTGTTTTATTCAATCAGGAATGCAAAAAATTGAGGACGTTTATATAATTATGAAAGTTCACTAAAAACTCGTTTGATAGATGAATATTATGAAGATTAAAATATATTTATCATCGTCAGATGAAATCATATACAAGATATTTAATTAATTATTATTTATGGATAGCCCATTAGTAAATAAGTAATCGGAAGTGAAAATTGGCTAAGTAAATATTTCATATGCAATGAAATTAAAGGAATACTTTTTAAAGTATTTTTTATTAACCGGTATTTTTTTCAGACCAAAATTTAAAATAGCATGCATATTAATTGTATGTTATATAGAGCGGTGCTTCCCGAACTATGGGCCGCATCACTCCTTGTGGGTGGGGGCTATAGAGCTTCTTCAGGCGCTGGTGGAAAAATCCACAAAATAAGAACACATTGTCCGTAATTTTATTCAATTTTTATCTTTTGGTTGATTGTAGAATGTAAAGGCATGCATAAGTATAGTATATAAAATGTCAGATAAGGCTTTCGATAAATAAATTAATTTAATTTTCGGGGTAGGTGAAAGTGGATTTTTATCAGTGTGGATCTCAAACTTTGTAAGCCTTGGAATGATAAAAGTTTGGAAAGCACTGCTGCAATAAATCATATGCGATTCATAGAAAATGACAATGCTTGTATAGAGAAGTGTCTTAATGAGAATCCTTTGCTTATTATGTTCTCTTGAAACAGGTGCAAATCAGTCCACCCCCGTAATCATAAAATCTATATTATCTAAACTTGATGATTCAGTCAGCTTAAAATGTCAATTTCTTCTTAGATAACACAAAAAATCTTTTAAATACTATATAACATAAAGAATTTTAATTCAACACATTAAATTTTGAAAAAAAGAAGATTAATAATAAATTTCTTATTATCTCTCCTTCGTTCCTAAAACCAAAATTTTGTTTATTTTATAATCAGTTTCGAATAAAAATTTGTTATTAACTGACGTAGTTACTCTCATTTAGTTTAATTATGTTAGTCCTATTAAAGTGATTCACATTTTCGAGTAAAGATTATAAATGATGAATGAAAGTAAATGAGATAAGAATACATAATAACAAATCGTATGAATGTTTCATATTTAGTGGATGTAATTATGGTTTTAGACTTTGCAATGTGCAATATAGCAATGCTTCCTTCACTATGGGCAAAGAACCCCTGGGGGGGATTGAAAGCTTCTGCTTGCCCACGCAAAATACATTATTCGTGATATTATTAAAATTTTACCTTTGAGGCGATTGTAGAAGCAAGTGTTACATACACTTGCTTCTACAATCGCCAATACGATAATACGATAATAAGTATATTATATTGAATTTCAAATACAGCTTTCGATAAATATGTATTTATTTTTGGGTAAGGGGCCATGGATTGTTTTTTACAAACTTTGTGGGCCACGGAATGAACAATTTTGGAAAGCACTGCTGCAATAAAGCGCATACGCGTCATAGAAAATTATCTTTAATGGTATCTTTTGCTTGACATGTTCTCCTGATACAGGTGCAAATTGGTCCACCCCCGTAAACTTATAATATTAAAACTTGGTAATGCACTCAGTAATTAATGCAAATTTATTCTAAGATAACAAAAAAAATGTTAATTATTTATTATCACTCCTTTCAAACACAAATTTTTGTTCTTCCTAGAAGCTGTTATGTATAAAAAGGTTTATTATTTACTCAAGTACTCAATTTGATAATTTCAAAATACTTACCAGTTTGTCTCTTTCCAATATGTTATATTATAGGAGTTCTTGAATTTCTATGAATGATAATAATATAAATATTGAGTTCTCAATAAAAATATTAAATAAAAACTATAATATTGAATATAACATTTTGTTTCTTTTACGTTGTGTGATGTTTTTACTTCACAAAACAATGGAGAATATTCTGATAAGTGGTTTTGTCGTGAAAGCGACGATATGTGTTGGAAAATAATTATAGAAGTTTACGAATCTTTTTGCAAACATGATGTAAAATGTAGCCGAATACTCTATTGAATTGAACTTCTGACACTAAATTCTATTGAATATACAACAATTTTTTTTGTTCGTATACAATCTTTAGATATAAGATTATTACTTAAAAGTACAGTAAAAGTATCATCGCAGGTCTACGAAGTTCTACACTGCAGAGTTTTTGTATCGATGTAAAGTCAGATTTTTCCATGACACAATACGCTGCTACGCCGTCTTAGTTAGAGATTGTGAAGAATTGTTACTATCTTAAGGCTCTGCTCTCCTGTTAGAATGCAATTAATATGAAAATCGAATTTCAAATATTATGAATCTGAAACAAGATAATAAATTCAATGTTATAATGTTTGTAGCATAAAATTAAATCAACCATTTAAAAATAAACATTGATAATTGATTCAGAAATTATTGAAATAATAGTTTTCTTAAATATCAGTAGTACTTAAAAAAGTATTTAACGACCACAAGGTTTCTCAACAAAATAATACGCAAGCACTTTTTGTGTTTCATAAAACAAAATTGAACGTTTTAAATATTTTGATGGTAGAAGAGAAAAAGATCACCGCTGCGAAGAAATACTTGTTTCAACAACAATTAAATATCATTAAATGTATCATAAACAAAGAAGCTATTATCATATCGTTACCTTACTTTGAAAAGGTTCTAACTGAACTTGACGCTGTTTTGAGATAGGAGCGTTTGAAGTTTTGACAGGAAGGAAAAAAAGTATTTTAATTAGTAAGTTAGCATATATTTTTATATATAAATACATTACTTTTTTTCCATATAATTTATTTGAACCAAACTCTTTTTATTAGAAAATAATAAGTATATAAAGCTTTAATTAGAGCTAACAACAATAGTTTTTTTGAGGTCAACAAAAGGTTTTATCGGATATTTAAATGTTATCATAGAAAATATTCTGAAGTTTGAGATATTTATTAATGATATATATTATCATGACTTGCTAAACCATATAAGCTAACAATAATATTATAATGCAACAGAATAATTGTACGTATATATTTTGAATGTTTGAACGAATTCAGCTAACTTTCGTCAATGACCACATCGATAGAACAATATAAGCAAAGAGTAAAACACACACCAATCAACGAGCGAAGAATGTTCGACATGGCGTTAAAACCTTTTCAAAAAAACTTTGATGTGTATGTTTTTTCTGTGAGATGATTATAAGCAGTTTTATCGATTCATAGAACCATATAAAACAAATTTATGAAAAAAATGTGTGGATAAAACTCCGAAATACTGCTAATTCCTCCATTGAACAATATATGACTCTGAAATCAATGTATATGAATGTGGCTAAAAAATTTCCAATCAAAAGGTTATTTTAGGCCAAAATGTCAGTTAGAACTTTTCAAAGTAAGGTAACGATATTATGCCTATGGTGGAAAAAATATAATTTTGGAATACTACTCTTTATTAATACATTGATTAAAAATACAAAGATTGTCAAGAATCGTCTGATGAGGTGAGTAGAATGTAATCATTTTCGATTATGCCATGTTCATCACAAGTTAATAAATATTAATTATAATTTGATATAATAAAAAAATTGTTATTTTTTAGAATTAGAGGGTTTCCATAGACGTTTTTGTGAATATCTCAAAACAAAACAAAATCGACAAGGTGAACTTTGGAATTAGACGATTTATATTACATCTCTGTCTTCTCAGATGAAAGTAATTCCGGCAATTAAAATAAATTCATATATACTTCAAGTAAAAAACATTCAATTTAAAAAAAATATTCTACTGTGACAATATAGATTTGATGCACTTGTGATAACAGCCACTAAGGTAAATGGTCTTATTTCCATTAAGAGCATCACTTGGTTTCATAAAACCCCAGGATTTCACATGATACTATTTGGAAATCGCTGGTTCAGAGATAATTTTTAAAAACCATCTCTCAATTTCAAATATCCTCACAATTACATTTTTCTCTCTTAATTAATCATTTACAGCCAAAAAACAAGTAATTTCATAGTACATGATATTCAAAATAAAATATTATGGTTTCTTCTCCACAGTTGCTTGGGCTGAGATTGTGTGTATTCAATGTTATCAGTTAGTTTGTCGTAATTGAAGAAACAATATTATAAATTAATTATAAGTATTTATGAAAATCATCAATACATTTTAATGGTCTTGGTACAAGGAGAAAAGGAAATGTGAAGAGATAAATTTAAAGTTTATAGTACAAGTAAGTCAATGATATATTTGTATTTATTATATTATAAATTAATAAACACAAATATTGTTTTCGATGTCAAACAGTCATAGATTAAAATATGTGATTAATTTTCTCGTAGAGCACACGAGTATAATATAATATATCGACGGTTATCTGACAATAGTATCTATCTGAAATTTAGTAAATTTTTTAGAAGGTACAAAAAACTGTTTTTTCCGTATCGATAAGTTTTCAAGTGAAATGATTTAATATCAGGACTGATTTCCGGTATTAAATCATTTCACTTGAAAAATAAAAATAACACCGATACGGAAAAAAACAGTTTTTTGTACTTCCTGAAAAATTTACCATTGTCAGATCACCATCTATATGAAATAAATATCATTGGATTTTCTGATTTCCCACTTTTCGATGATATTAAGAAAGTGGCCGTATATATTCTCAATGGCTGAGTAGTGATAGATGTTACAATAAGTTGAATTTCTACACATAGATAAATAATGTGAAATAATATTTTGATTCAGTATAATAAACACTGAAAGACAGTGCAAAGATTTGTCAAAGTATTGATTTGATGTTCTGATACAATTTTTGATAGCGTATTTCTAAGTAATAATTCTTCTTCGATATAGAGTTCCCTTCCGTAAACAATTCGTAAAAAACATTTCAGTATAAAAGTACGCTGTGATTTATAAGATAATGATCCAATAAATTTATTTGCTTCAATAATATTAGACAAAGATTTAAGTTCTACAGAATTTTTGTCTTTGCAGTTTTTTAAATCGAGGTTTTTTATCTTGTGTCGCTATAAAGTTATGGTATATGTGTGATTCTATGGGTACTGAAATATACAATTAGTTACTAAAAAAATATATTGCTGATTTTCAATGTGCTTGGCTATTTGTTGATTTCACTGCAGTACAAGATACGTATTTGAAAGATTTTCATGGACTGAAAAATTTACCTACCTATCTTTCTGATGGCCCGATAAAATAGATTTCATAGTGCATTTAAAACAGTAATTTAAAAAAATATTTGACTATACAGTTAACCTAAATATTAACCCGTGGGAATTTTTAGTAGCGCTAATTATCCGGGGACCAAAAAGTGAAATAGATAGATAAAATTCAAATCGTTTGACAGTGTTCGCAATGTTTTTCTGCTTACCTACGTACGTATATTTGTTGTCAGAGTAAATGCGATGATAAGTAATATTAATAGCTTAGTACATTGAAATGGTTGTAAATATTTTAAATTATATGATTCAGCGTTAGTTATTACAATAAGTGAATAGGCATTCATATGACTTATTTTGTGTTGAAATTCATCTATTGTTTTAGAAGCTTCAAGCAAAACTATTAAATAAAATTTAAGACATAGACTGAGGGTGCTTGATGGAATTTCAATATCAAATTTGGATTATTGAGATTTTGTACACGTCCATGTATTTTGTCACTAACGACCCGGGTTTCGCCTTTCGGCATCGGCGACTTTTATAGACCCAATCGACTATTCTTAGCCTCTCCGATACAAAACTACTGAGAGACTGAATAACAAATAGTTCTCGTAAAACAACTTATGTTGAGAAGCTTTATTGAGAGTCAACATGTAAGCATTGAAAGCGGGGACAGTTAAAAAAATATCATGTTTCGTTGCATAAATGACGGATGTAAATACTTCCGAGCATTTATTTTAAATTTCTACAACCCTCATGATACGCCATGAACAGTATGAAAGCGATTCGAATACTAAAATTTTTATTTGATGTTTTTTTGATATTTGATATATGTCACAATTATTTGAAAAAAATGCATTTGTATTAAAATATTTGATATTAAAAGTTTACATTTTAACGGATAATTCATTCTAATTTCGTTGTCAAAACGGGAAGCTCGCCATGAAAAAGTCTATCGCTACACCAACATGTATGCATATTAACCTTTTAATTGCCACAAGGTGTTTATATAGCGCCGCCTGTCAGAAATGTTATTTTTTTAGAACGCTATGGTAAAGCTATTGTTTGTCTAATCTGTTATATCCATTCATCATTCGAAGAGTGACGGTGTGTTAATAATTTTGAATATAAATAAGAGCGTGTATATACACTCATTTTGTGTAACCGTCTTAACGTGCTCGGAAAAATATATCTCTTAAGACAGTGCTTCTCAAACTATGGGCCGCAGCCCCCTGGGAAGTATTTAATTTTATATTTTTTTTATTTTTACAAATGTATACATTCTTTATATGAAAACACATTGTTCGTGATTTTATAAAAATTTACCTTTGAGGCGATTGTAGAATGCAAGTGTATGTACAATTATATTATATATAATGTTAAATGGAGCTTTTGATATCTAAATTAATATATATTTGAATTGTTGATTTTTTGTATATTTTCATGTATTTCGTCACTAAAAATCTGGGTTTCGCCTTTCGGCATCTTCAGGCATTAGAGCACACGAATGAACTGTAAAAAATTTCAACAATTCAAATTTAAATTAATCTTAACTTAATTTTCGGGGTAGGGGGCCGTGTATTTTTTTGCAAATTTTATGGGCCGTGGAATGAAAAAGTTTCGGAAGGACTGCAACAAAGCACATACGCGTCATAAGACGTGAGCAGTGCTACTATAGAAAAATATCTTAACGAGTATACTTTGCTTAAGATGATCTCCTGATACACGTGAATATCAATCCACCCCCGTGAACTTTAAATATTAAAACTTGGTGAAACAGTCAGTAATGGGGATTTAGTCATTTATTATTCTATACAAAAATCGTTAATACTGTATCAGCGTCAACAGTTTGAAATCAACTAAACTTAGAAATTGGGTAATGATCGATTTTTACGAAATATTTTGTGTGAATAAATATGCTTCTTAAAGACGTGGACATTCACAGTGCTGCACTAATTCACCGGTGTTCGAAGGCATTGTATTAACATTTAAAAACATGTTTTTAACAAAAATATCCAACCGTATGCTATTGCGTAATAAGTACGTACTAATAAAAATTAATTGACTTATAATAAGTATTCGTAACCCTCTTTTGATCATTAACACTCAAAAAATCTAAAAGATTCTTTAAAACATAAATAATTTTAATTCATCATAATAAATTGAAAAAAAGCGAATATTAATCCTACTCTTAATACAAAATTTTATTTGTTTCAAAAGTTGTTATCTATTAAAATTTTTAAATATTTACTGACGCAGAAGCATTTTGTATACTTCCTATCAAAGTGATACATATTTTAGAGTAGAATATTTTTTAATATTATAAACGATAAATGAAAATAAATGAAAGATGATTACATAGTAAGAAATTGTATCGATGTTTTATATTTTATGAACGTAATTATGTCTTTGGAATTTGCAATGTGCAATACAGAGTTATCTTAACGAGTATCCTTTACTTAACATGTTCTCCTGATACATGTAAATATCGGTCCTCCCCCGTAATCTTATAATATTAAACCCGTTATTTATGTTTTAATCGTTACTACTTTATCGTATCAGCGTCTATGTCTTCCGGATACATGTGGATATCGGTCCACCCCCGTAAACGAGTAAAGCGTTTTTTATTATTGTTCACGATAGATGAAAATAAATGAAATAAATAGTCAAGCATTTTATTTGGGTAAAAATTTAGAATATGAAGTTTTTTAGATTATATTATACGTAATTATACAGATTTTTCGAATGTATATATTCTTGATATGAAAACTTATTTTCCGTGATTTTATTAAAATTTTGCAATTGATGCGATTGTAGAATGGAGGTGTTTGTATAAGTATATTATCTAAATGTCAAATAAAGCTGTCGATAACTTAATTAATTTAATTTTCGGAGTAGGAGGCAGTGGTCTATTTTTTGCAAATTTTGTGGGCCGTAGAATGAAAAAGTTCGGGAAGCACTGTCTTAAGTCACATAAACGATTAAAAGTGTAATGTATTAGTATTCGATACAGATAACAATACATTAATACTTTTGCATGTATCAGAATTCTATTAAAAGTGTTTGTGTATTGATACATATACAAGCTAAATCAATTTACTTGTAGCTGATTTCTGTTGCCCTGTAAGTAGCGTAGCGGTTAAGATCTACGCCGTAGCTCCGTAGCATATTCATACAAATATTTACTATTACTTTGGTATATGAACGGGTTTGCTTTTAATTTTATGAATTTTAGATATTTTTGACAATACTCACTTATTATGCTGATAAAATATTTATATCCTTTACCGAACGTGTGACGTTATAAACTCCACCGAGAAATAATATTTTTTATTTTAATGACTATAAGAATTCTGTAAGTATAAATGTGATTTGAAGATGCAATTTTATTAAAAAATTATATAGTATTGTTGTTACTTCTGTATTGATTATTTATTTGTGTCATGTACGTTTTATTAAGACACTAAACATCTCTTTGGTTATAATTTTGTAATTGTAAAACGAAACATAGTCTTAAATTTTTAAATCCATATTTGTACCGATTTTGTTCTTTGCTATGATAATAAAATTAACTTAAATCTAATGCACGCGCAGCATGCCAAAACTATTTGGGTTTTACGTAACACGTCGGCTGCTGACAGAATCATTGTGTATGAACATGTGACGTATAATATATTATATTATTTTCGTGTTAAATAAATATATTATACCAAAAATTAATTATTTATTTAAAATGGAAATAATTTTTATAAAATCGCATTCAATTTAATTACTTAAACGAACTTTTGTATAACAAAAAAATACTTATATTTAGACGTACCAAATGTTCTTGTTTGTCCGGGACTATTCCGTTTTAAAGGTATGGTCATGGTGCTACTGGATATAAAATTAAAAGTACCGAATAAACACGAATTAAAAAAGTGCAGTTTCGGAAAATGACAGTTAGGCAACCCGAAACCCCGACATAAATACTGCAGTAACACGCAGCGTTGCAAGTCTGTTGCGCAGCTACTGTAGTAACGCAATGTTAGTTGAATTTTCTCAGATAATGCAAATGTAATTTACTCAAGACAATGTTAGTTTTTGTAGTGTTGTTACTTAATTAATTAAATAATAACTACAGAATTGTTGATTTATTTTGAACAATTAAGATTTTATGATAAGATCTTAGTATATATTATTAATTTACTTTTACTAAAACCACATTGATAGCGATCGCTTTCTTTTCTTAGCAAACTCTAAAAAATTGTCCCAGCGAAGAAAATATTATGGTAAGTCTATTTATATTAAACATAACAAATAATTTTCTGTATGAATATAAATAATGTTATCATCTTAAGATACTAAACAAAATAAATTTATCTTAATAACGATTTCTAAATTGTTTTCTTAAATCTTGTATATTAAGATAACAGATGTCTCCGTTTTGTGATATTTAATTCATTCGACGTTTTAGTTGCAATATTATAATGTAATTAGAAATTTTATTCAAAATAATTATTAGAACACAAAACTAAACAACAATGTAGAATGCAGAAATTAAATATATGTCAGCAAATAACATTATTTAATTTAATTAGATAGCCAATATGTTCTAACAGTTTTTCTTTCTATATATATTATTTTTCCTTGTAATGGACCTTTACTCGAATACTAAATAATGAAACGTAGTTCTACTTTGTTTGCAGTATAATAGTTTCGAATTGGATACCAATTTTCAATATAAAATTGGACGCTTTACAAAAAAAGAGTTTACGGATTGACAACTTCAATATATCTGTAAAGTAAATCCTATACAATCAAATAAAATAGAGTTATTAATAATGTGATGCCTAATTAACTAGCCATTACATTGATAAATCAATTAATATTGAGTTATGCAATATTATGTCTCAGGTGGTAATCTACTATTTAACCTACTATTAATCTACTCACATATAACATTTGGTATTTTAAATCATCATCTTACTTTGATATACCTAGTGTGGTAAAGATATTCTGAAAAAATTGTTTCGAACCCAACAAAATGCTTTACTATTTATTTCATTTATTTTCATCTATCGTGAACAATAATAAAAAACGCTTTACTCGTTTACGGGGGTGGACCGATATCCACGTGTATCCGGAAGACATAGACAATGATACGATAAAGTAGTAACGATTAAAACATAAATAACGGTTTTAATATTATAAGCTTACGGGGGAGGACCGATATTTACATGTATCAGGAGAACATGTTAAGTAAAGGATACTCGTTAAGATACTTCTGTATTGCACATTGCAAATTCCAAAGACATACGTTACGTTCATTAAATATAAAACATCGATACAATTTCTTACTATGTAATCGTCTTTCATTTATTTTCATTTATCGTTTATTATAACTATTATTATTTAATTATTTAAAATTATTCTACTGTAAAATATGTATCACTTTAAAAGGAATACAAATAATTACATAAAATGCGGCTACGTCGGTAAATATTAAACTTTTTTATACATAACAGCTTCTAAGACAAACAACGTTATGTGTTAGGAGGGATTAATAATAAATAATTTACAAATAAAAATTATTTTTATAAAAATTTTATGTGATGAATTAATTTTTTTATATGACAGTGAATTTAAAAGATTTTTTTATTCTATCTAATAATAAATTCGCAAAAATTACTAACAGAATCTTCATGTTCTAATATTTAAAGATTACGGGGGTGGACAAGGATTTCACTTGTATCAGGAAAACATAATAAGCAAAGGATTGTCATTAAGATACTTCTCAATACAAGCACTGCCATTTGTTTTGACGCGTATGTGTTTTCTTACAGCAATGCTTCCCAAACGTTTTCATTTCGTGACCCACAAAGTTTTTATTAGATATTATAACATTATCAAAATATTGATTTATAAGTGAATATTCGTTTTTAAACCATTATATTTTACCGGGTGAATTAAATTTTTTTATATTGCAGAGTATTTTCAAGTTTTTTGTGTGCAACCTAAGAATAAATTGGCTTTACTTATTGACTAAATCTTCATGTTTTAATATTATAAGTTTGCGGAGGTGGACCGACATTCACCTGCATCAGGAGAACATGTTAAGCAAAGGATACCTTTAAAGATAATTTGCTATGCAAGCACCGCCCTTTTCTATGACGCGTATGTGCTTTCTTTCTGTAGTGCTTCTCAATTTATTTCATTCCGCGGCCCACAAAGTTTGTAAAAAATAGTCCACGGCCCCCTACCCCGAAAATTAAATTAATTCAGTTATCTAAAGCTTTAGTTGCAAATACATAGAGTATATTTATACACAGACTTTCTTCTAAAAACACTTCAAAGGTAAAATTTTCATAAAATCATGAATAATGTGATCTCATATAATGAGTATATACATTTTAAAAAGGAAAAAAATGTTTTAATAAGTACTTGTAGGTCGACTGGAGCATTTTGCGGCCTCCCGTAGAAGCCCTGCGCACCCTTTAGGGATCCGAAGCCCATCGTGTAGGAAGCACCGCTATATTGCACATTACAAAACCGTTATTATTCCATTTACTAAATCGGAAATATCGGTGAGATTTCTTACTATTAGACTTGTCATTTATTTTCATTTATCGTTATTAAAAATTAAAAATAATTTACTGGAAAATAATAAGTTAATAATAAACCTTTTTATTTAACAGCTTCTAAGACAACAAATTATGTGATAATAAATAATTTAAGAATAAAAATTATCTTTTTATAGAAATTTTACGTGATGAATTATTTTTTTTTATATGAAAGTGAATTTAAAAGATTTTTTCATTCTATCTAAGAATAAATTGGCATTAATTTCTGGTAGAATCTTCATGTTTTAATATTTAAAGATTACGGGGGTGGACATGATTTGCACCTGTATCAGGAAAACATAATAAGCAAAGGATTGTTATTAAGATACTTCTTTATACAAGCACTGCCATTTTCTGTGACGCGTATGTGCTTTCTTACAGAAATGCTTCCCAAACGTTTTCATTTCGTGTCACAAATAAAATTTTGTGTTAGGAGGAAGGTTTGATAATAAATAATGCAATGTAGAAGAATGCCATTTAATATATATATATTTTTAATTTCATATGATGAATTAAAATTCATTATATAATATAGAATTTCGAAGATTTTTTTGTGTATAACCTATGAATAAATTAGCATTTCTTCCTAAGTGAATCACCAAGTTTTAATTTCGTAAGTTTATGGGGGTGGACCGATATTCACCTGGATTAGGAGAACATCTTAAGCAAAAGATACTCGTTAAGATACTTTTCTATAGGACCCACGTTTGAGACTGCACGCGTATGTGATTTATTGCGGCAGTACTTCTCAAACTTTTTCATTCCACGGCCTGCAAAGGTTTTGCAAAAAATAATTCACGGCCCCTACTCAGAAAATAAAGTTAATTTAGCTATCGAAAGCTTTATTTGACATTCTATTTGATAAACTTATACATACACTTTCATTCTAAAATCGCCTCAAAGGCTAAATTTTAATAAACTTTTGAATAATGTTCTCATATAAAGAATATGTAAATTTGTAATAAGAAAAAAATGGTTTATTAAACAGTTTTAGTTCTATTGAAACATTTTGCCACCCATAGTTTTGGAAGCACTGATTTAGACGTTGGCTAGCCAATGTTGAAATTTATTTGAATGTTTAAAATACCACCGTGGACCTACGTCATGTAACACCTATTAAACATAGTCCATCAATTAATCATAATTTAAAAAATTTAAAGTTGACCTAGAAATGCTAGTTGACCTAGATGACCTAAGAATCCACAATGCCATGTGCAAATTTCATGTCGCTACTGTACACCGTTTGGGAGGAGTTTCTATTACCGACATACATACAGACAGACAGATTGATACATGTAAATTCTGTTATATATTACAGTATACAGTGATATGACAAGTAAAGAAAAAAGTCAAATTTTCAACACATTCATTTAAGCTCTTAGTTAGTGTAAGTATGTGAATAATTAAATAAAATTTTATCCTATATCATTTATCGTTTTATGAAAGTTTTACCGAGACCTTGTCAGAATACCATGTCAGATTTTGATATACATATGCAATTAGACCAATTTCAATTCTACTATAAAATCTCTATATATGTATATTATTAGGTGTATTCCAAAGATTTACTAATCTGCTGTGAGCCGGTTCGAAGTTTAAAACAAGAATCGTTTCAAGCGTGTAGCAAACGGTTTCACTCTAAACTGTCGCAAAATAGTCATTAGGTCATTGACCAACCATCGAAAGTGCGTGAAGATAATGAATGATTTTGACTACAGCATTAGTTTTTTTTCACCAAGTAGAAGGTAGTATCAAATGTATTCCCGAACTGGTCACCACCGGCATTGCAATGCAAACTCCTGAATTATAGATATATGAGTGAACAATAAACTATAATATAGTAGTGTGTGTAGTCACTGATAATATCACTACTTTATAGCGCTTGCATTATCATGCGGCGAAACGAGAGTTGGTGCTGTCTCTTTTATACTTTCTATTAGAGAGCGTTTTAACGATCTTGCAACAATGTATAGATGGAGTTAATGAATTATTATTTTGTTATCCTCTTACATTTCTGCTCTCCTAATACACAAAGCTCCAGAAGAAAGTCTTACGGTATCTGTGGCGATTTATATGCACCTGAATCATATCTTTTACCTTTAGAAATAATGTCCGCTCTTAATAGATATTTCTCGTCAGACGTTTTTCTTCGAGAACTGCTTGTTACTCAGTTGCTCATCTTCTCTTTTTCCGAGATAGAAGGGATAGACCAGGAGTAGTGGTTAGCTAAACGCTTTCGCTATGTCCTGTTTTTGTGGTCGTATGAGTGGGGAGAATTCTAGACATCATAAACATCCATTCCTACAAACAGAAATCCATAAATAGATTTAAAAATTAATTTACGAAACCGTTTTTAATTAGTGAAACACTATGCTAATAATTTAAGACATCGACTGAGGGTGCTTGATGGAATTTCAATATCAAATTTGGATTATTAAGATTTTGTACACTTCCATGTATTTTGTCACTAACGACCCGGGTTTCGCCTTTCGGCATCTTCAGGCATTCGAGCACACGAATGGACTCGAACTGACAGACAGTAAACAGTGTCTAACGTTTATATAGAAGATACAAATACGACAAATATTATTTACGAGGTAAGATATTATACGTCTGAGAGCCACACTGATACCTGAGTTAAAATTTCGAGAATCAGTGTGGCTCTCAGACGTATAATATCTTACCTCGTAAATAATATTTGTCGTATTTGAGTCTTCTATATAAACGTTAGACACTGTTTACTGTCTGTCAGTTCGAGTCCATTCGTGTTCTCGAATGCCTGAAGATGCCGAAAGGCGAAACCCGGGTCGTAAGTGACAAAATACATGGAAGTGTACAAAATCTCAATAATCCAGTATAAATAGTTACTAAAAAATGTGATATTAATCCTTTCGACCGTATTTGAATAATTCTATGTCTTCGCATACGCCCTTTTGGCACAATAAGCTTTGATATATTCGCAAGAAAAGACATCGTCCAAATACTGCACGAACCCATACATTCAACCACCCTTCTGTCGTATAGATATCGTATATACATATATATTATATATATATACACGCAACTAACTGTTCGTCTTTGTATTTTCCAGTGGTCCACTACGCACTATACGTACGGTCACACCTACAGGGACTTTAAAGTGTAGTGGAAACATACGGAAATTGGTATCCACATGTAAATATACATTTTAATATGACATCAGTATTTAAGCTGAAAGAACAAAATCAGGGTAATAATGGTCACTCATCAAGCATTAACTTTCACCATTATTTGACAGTCGATTATTTAAGTTTTTATTAACTTGCTAGTGAGATTGTGCAGTTTCCCGAGTTCTTTATGATCTTTGTTGTTTGTGTGCCTCGGGATCAGCATCACGCTGGGATTATTGCAGCTTCTGGATAATTGCAAACGAGGCTGTTCGTTAGTTTTCATATTGACGGACTGATCGTTATTTTTATTTATTCACGTTGGAGCTGTGTGTGTGTATTGCATAAAATTGTATTTTATACACACCAAAGACGCTTAAGTCATGAGAAAATTTGATCTATATGTGATAATAATAAAGCGCCTACATATAGGTCTGGGCTATTATATATAATATTCACGAACATTTTTGCAAAATGAATTTTTTGCATCGTATTTGGTAATTTTGGTAAATTTGTGAATCCTCTAGTTAATAAAACTTTTCTTAATTCAATTGCAAAACATTGGCAGTGAATTTTATTAAGAATTTTTGTAAAAAATGTGATTTTGTATTGCTTGTTGTGAGTTTATGAGTATTTAAAGCAGTTGAACTATTGACATTGCCGTTTTCAAGTGATCTTTTTAAAAAAAATCATTGTATACACTGGCTCTTAGATGTGTGTGTCCATCACTGATACTACCAACCAAAGATTTTATGAGTTTCTTACACTTTTTGCACTAGGCAATTTCTCTTTTTGTCTCGTAAGAAATAATGCCAAGTACAGTCCTTCTCATTCTTTTTTCTATAAAATTTTATCTTTCATGTCGTCGAATAAGCTCAATATAAATTAACGATGTCAGTAATTAACAATACTTATACTAAGATAAAGTTGTTCAATATAAGATGAGAGTCACGGTTCCTCCAAGATTCCTTCCAGGGCCACGGAGTCCATCCGGTTGATAGAAGAGACAGGCAGAATTCAGATTCCCCTGGGGCATCCGCAGCACATGTTCATCATCGCTTTTTTATTTTGCACGTCATAAGAGGCTGATCCGTCCGCTCTCTTACCTCCTAGCTTCTGACAAAATCAAACCACCGTTTCCCTAGTATTCGCAGCATGCTTAGTGACGTACCATGACTCACAACCGTAAAGAAACACAGTCAGAATACACGCATTGAATGCGTTACAATAAAAAACATTTAATTCCAGGTAATTCGTAAATTTCTTCCCATCCACATTAAGATTATAGCTTGAGCTTTCATTTTCGGTCCTGTACTTTGCATTGCTATGAACGTACGTTCTACAATTTTTCTTTGTTTTTCTATAGATTGTTCTCTAATATTACAGTGTCTTGAATTTATTCAAAGAATTCAGTCAATTTATTGTTGACTTATCAGTTTTTATTCCGGTTTAATGAGTCCAGATTGATTGCATTAAAGACCGAAACTATCATACACAAGTCCAACGCTCAATTTACCCTGCGAATAAATGCCAATCAGGTGAGCATGTTTTGTGAATGGTGGAGCAGAATTCTTAGATGTGCGTATATTTTCCAATAGGTAGAGATGTGCTTTGTACGCAAGCAAATATCTGTGTGTAAGTCTGGGTGTGTTCCAACAAGGGTAGTTCGAAGCGTATATGCATATTTGCTTTATAATGGCGGCGACATTTTACAGGGATGTCAAATGACAGAATTTGCATAAATATAAAATATAATACAAAGTTTTATTACAAGATATATACTCAACGGTGTTTCCTTACTTCCTCTTGACACGGAGTAGACTAAACTATATCGTGACTGCGGTTTAATTTTGAATACAACTATGAACAAAGTGGCAGAACAATTTACAATATTAAAATTTCAAATATTTGCGAGACTGTGGTGAAATCGTCAACGTCGTTGGCTACGGTTTCAAATTTCAAGAATTCAAATTACAGTACTGACAGTTTTTCAAATTGATTTTTCAATCGATTCGTATGCATGGATGTGTGTGATGTCTAAAAACTCATTCCCATCCATCCAATACTAAAAACGGTGTTTAGTTTTGCCTTTGCCCTATCCTTCTATCTCTACTCTTTTCGGTAAAAAAAAGATTGAGCACCTGAGTAACAAGCGGTTTTCGTGGAAAAACATATTCATTCATCTATAAGTTAAAATACATTACATTACAACTGATGCCAATTCAGCATTCACACATAATAATAATAATTACAACAATAATGACAATAAACGCATTTTTTAAATTGGAAAATAAAACGACAACAAGATATATTATTAAGATAGAAGAAAAAAATATTTAGCAAACAATACCCAGAATTCGTTGCTGAAAATTTCCAACTTTCTAGGTAATGCATTGATCAGCCGAACGGCCCTTGCTTGACTCAAATGACCGACGCGAAGAACAAGTTTTAAGAATAAAAATTGAAAAAAATGAAATAAAAACTTATGTTCAGATACCTCCATTAGAAGTCCATATACTCCACATTTGAAGCAAAAATGATTGAAATAATAGGTATAAAAAATAAAAATACTATTCATAGTTTTGCAGTAACAAGAGTGGATAATAAAAGTATTAAATAAAATCCTGTGTAGGTCTGCATCGGAAAACTTGTCTGAAAGGAGAGGTTAATTTTTTTTATTGGGTTATTAAAGAAGGTCGTTATACCAAATATTGATTACGCTCAAGACCTTATTCATAAACCTAAAAAAATCGTAAAGATATTTATAACTGGGACGACATAATTCAAATCAGGCATTGAAGTGACATATGCAAATTTTCTACCTTTTCGACACCAATTATCGTGTATACAATAGAAAAATTTCTTATGCTAGATTCTTTAAGTCTTATTGTATATTATAAAGTCTAATTAAAGGTTTTTTAAAACCATATCCACTCCCAATGTGGA
Organism: Himalopsyche phryganea; assembly: GCA_022494535.1. NCBI lineage: Eukaryota > Metazoa > Arthropoda > Insecta > Trichoptera > Rhyacophilidae > Himalopsyche > Himalopsyche phryganea. Next base: position 1,546,198 of record JAGVSL010000019.1, on the reverse strand, counting down.
GCATATGGCCTCCTAATGGAGGTATCTCAAAAGAAGTTTTTCTACAAAAATTGCATGTTGCTCAGTTGCTCAACCCCTCCTTTTTCGGTCAAAACAACTTCTCCTCTGCGCCAACTTTCTTTATTATGCCTTCTTTAATTTTAGAATTTCAACAGCTGACTTACAATCATACAATGCTAGTTTTGACGATGGCATGAAGCCGAAATAGTTATCAACCAAATCCTACAACTCTTGTTCAACTAAATAATATAATATTTTCACCTTATTATAATGGTGTCCTACGAAGGAAATGCCGATTCAATCAATAAATTAGAATCAGTTTTTTGTACAAAAATAGTGCGGAGAAAAATAAATACTTTTTTTGCTACGTGACAACCCTGAATCTTGTGTCCATATAAGTTAAGTCACTACCCACTTGAGTATCCGCCCGTGATGGGTGAACATTACCCATACCGTCAGGCTTGGCCAGGGAGAACTTTGCTTATTTCAGGAACAAGCTAGGCTCCGGTTCCAAAAGCTGCTCCGTTCGCGCCAAAGTTGGATGCAAACCTCGCAAGTCCAATAACTTAACTATTTATCAGTGCATTTATAAGCAACTATTCAATTGGAATATTTAAATAAAATACGTATATAAAAACAATAGACATACAAATATTTCTACCATCAAAGTTACCCCATAATGAATTTTCACCCTTATGCACAAGTAAAAAAATTGTAAATTCTACGAGAAAGTCAGAACACTATGGTAGAGAAAGATATACAGATGAATGTATATGCCATCATTATGTGGGTCAACTAACGTTGGCAATTTTCCTAAAAAGTTTTAAAAAACTTTCCCGATAAAGTATCTCATTAGTTACTTTATACATAAACCATATTCATTTTACACATTAACATGTGAATTGATCCATTAAAAAACATGATAATATTAAATTATGTATGGCATTTGGATTACGATAGTATAACTCTTAGTTAAGCGTTAAATGATTCTCTTAGTCATCAGGATGTTCCTGGATTAAATCCCGTAAGATTCAATATAAAAAGGATTTTTTAATTAAACGTTCGAAAATATTTCAGATATGGCAATCTATGATGTCTTTTCTTGTTGAGTTTTTCTGAAGCGATTTTAAAATCAAATTATCCTGCGCATTGAAAATAAGATGTTATTTTTTAATCTAGCATAATAATTATGCTATTTTTTAGTTTATGGATATACTATATAAATATAATGATTTAAATAAAAAATGTTTATTTTATAAGTATAACTTTTACTGTTGTTAGGTTTTACTTACTGTTTACTCCACTGAGAAGCATCTTCAGAACAACTGAATAGTAAAATTATTGAATTTTAAGCTTTTGATTGATATAATTCTCAGACATAAACAAAAGGCATTTTTGAAATTTTTTGTGGTTGATGAAATACATTTATAGATACTAATTTATTCTAAAATACTGATTTTACCTTTCGGTTATGTCAAAAATCATATTTAAAAATATGAACTGTTTATAAAAACATACAATCTACACGAGAGATGGGGCAAACGAACAGCACTACGAACTTTAATGGAAACTACTTGGTACTATAAATAGCTGTTTTCGTTATGCCTCATGTCGTTTCACTACGTTTAACGTTAGTTCTACTTTATTGGCTGATATAAAATTTATAAATAGAACATTTAAAATCAAAATATTACGTAACTTAAAAATTGTTGTGCTTATTGAATATATTTTATTTCTCAATAGAATTATCGCAGATATTGAAAATCTCACTGTAATATTTTGTGAATTATGAAAATAAAAAACAAACTTAACGCGATTCTTTGAAACAACTTGCCGACTTAGAAATTTTCTCAGTAATGAGTGCTATAGAAATATTATCATTTATAATCTCAGGTTCAAGTTCTAGTACGGACAGTTTCATAAATTATTTTTTAAATCGATTTATGGATTTATGTTCTTTTACATGAATGTTTGTGATGTCTAAAAGTTACCTCCACCGATATCCCATCCCAAAAACAGGGGGTATCGAGAGCGTTTAGCTAACCACTAGTCCTATTCTTCTATTCCTACTCTCTTCGAAAATGAGTGGTTGAACGACTGAGTAACAAGTAGTTCCCTTAGAAATAAATCTCTCGAGTCCATTATAAGTCCATATGCTTCACATTGAGAGCGAAGATGGTAAAAAAATTAAAGTTTTTGCGAAGCTGAAGCTTATGTTATAGTAACTATCTGTCGTAGATGATAATTAGTAAATTAAAATAACTTTGATAATAATTTAAGACATCGACTGAGGGTGCTTGATGGAATTTCAATATCAGATTAGTTATTAAGATTTTGTACACATCCATGTATTTTATCACTAACGACCCGGTCAGTTCGAGTTCAACCGTGCGCTCGAATGCCTGAAGATGCCGAAAGGCGAAAGCCGGGTCGTTAATGACAAAATACATGGAAGTGTACAAAATCTCAATAACTCAAATTTAACTTTGATAATGGCGTAATTTATTTAAAAGTATATTTTATCAAGTGACATTGCTGTTTTGTTGATTTTTAGTACATATGTGTACCAGCTAATTGCTTCAATGTAATATTAACTGTTAATTATTGATGGAATACGTTATATTTGTAGCGATAAATGACATTTAAAAAACATTATACTAGCCAAATAGTATTTATGGCAAGTCGTAAAAAGAAAGTGATTCTAAATAGTTTTTGTACTATTTCCACAATTCAATCAAATTGAATAAAATTGTAGAATTACTAGAACCTACAACTATAATGTGGCCAATTGAATTTATATTTAAACAAATATGTTTCCACCAATAATTCACACTTTGTTTTATACTACTTTCACATTTTTATAATGATCAAGACCATTTTATCTCATCGCAAGCATTTTTAACATCATCATTTCCACCAAGAATTGACAGTTAACACTTTTAAAGTGACCGGTACATCAGTTAATTCTTATTATAAGAGAAATAGGTTCTATAATTTAATAAAATGTTTTAATCAGTAAATACAAAAAAAACGTTTTTTTTGTATCAATAATTATTTACAAAATCATTTCGTCACACCGTGAGCTAAAAATTTTGAAGTGTTGAATTTAATAATATAATTCGTCAGTTCTAGGTTCATATAAATTTAAGAGAGTATTTCATAAATATGGTAGTCGGAAGGAGATTTTTGGTAATATTTTGATAAACGCACGGAATTAATTGAATTCAAAATTGATATGCTTTAATTATTAATTAAGGCCTCTTCATTGTGCTTAGAGTACATAGTATGAAATACTATATTACACACTACTAACACACTCTCAGCAGTTTACACTGTGAATTTTGTATACTCTGCTTATGTACTTGGCGAGATGGACTTCGGAGTATATACGTATACCTTCTAACCGTTGCGTAGATATATATCCCTATGTAAATAAGTAAATATATAAGTACAGGAATTGAGTTTGGGCAGAAAATGATACGATCGGGCAATCCGAGAGCAATGTGCAGCAAAACTTTTTTGGTATAAAAATTTTCACTTTTAATTTCGCCGTTAAGTTTTTTACCTTTATTTTTAAATGTATTTTCAAAATATAAATTTTCACCACATTATTGTATTATTAATCAATATGCTGGAATTATTTTTTCTAAATAAATGAATTTCTACAAGGCTTTCAACTTTATTGCCTTCCGAACTCGTCTCATATCAAAAGTATCGGTCAGTAAATATAAAGAAACGGCCAGAAAAAAATGCATAAAACGGTCAGTAGAAGAATAAAAATGTTAAGTAAATATTAAAGGAAGGTTAGGTAAGGTTAGGTTAGGTTTACTAAGTAAAAAAGACAAAATAATAAATTAGGTTTATTTTATGAACTGACCACGTGTATACTGACCATTTAACTAATTAATTACTGAACAATAAATACAGGCTGTATCAAATGACTTTCAAGCAATACTCATTAAATACATTGTATTCAAATTATCTGTTAGTTTACCTTATTCTTTATGTTGGAATTCAATATGAAAAACAAATTATTCTACAAGTGGAAAAAATGATTCGTTTGTTTTTTATTTAATCACTTAAAAACCGTTTTGATTTTTAACAATTTAAGTACATTGTTTTAAGTAGATAATCAATCAAATTTTGAATAATTTATTTAAGAAGTCTCTCTAGATTATATATCTCAAGGTTATATATTTCTAATAATGTAGGTGTGTGTTTGTTCCCTTCTACCGCACGTGGGGTAAATTAGAATCATTGTTTACCTTAGAAATATATAGCCTAACGATAAAGTTAGTCTGAGGATGCTTCACAAAAAAGCGAAACGCGTTACATTTGTAACAAAGCCAGTGGAATAACTAAGTTATCAATTTTAATTTTATATTAAAAATGAATTTCTACAAAGTTACGGCCGAATACATTGAAAATATGAATATTCATTATTTGTAGAGAGTTAATCGGTATGTTTTCGGTATTATTGTCCACGACACAAAAAAAACATTTAAGGTTGTAGCAATTTTTAAAATTTTTGTTTGTCGAGAAGATTTCTAAGTGAAAAGTTTACTTGTAAAAATAATAATTAATAAAAAAAAAACACTTTAATAGCATACTTGTAATGAAATTTGATTGATTAATGAACGGCTTTCTATTGGAGCGCGGGTACAGGAACAAGAAGGAAGCCAGTAGCTATTTGCCTATTCTTCGTCTAGGTACTCACGAAAATACTAACATAGTTAGATTTTCACATGGGCCGTACAGCCTACGGAAAGTATAGAGTGCATGGTACCCACTGACAGTGGTGGCTGGCCTTACGCACATAATCTTTACAGACGCATTTTTGAAATACCGATTTTATATTGATTGATTCAATATTTACATTGTAAATGTTCGTTCGAATTTAAGCGAACAGTTAAAAACACTCTACCATTATGTATTGATTTTTCAGCCTATCATCTTTTAGAAAATAATCAGTATACTTACAAGTAAATACCACGTGCTCAGTACTGCTACATATGTGATCACAAGACCTCATCGAGTACAGTTTGCTCAATTACAGTCAAGTTGAAATCTGTAAAATTTGGAATTGGACTGTTAGGTCACTGTCAGATGACTGAAGACTGACACACGTAATCAAACGAGGAGAATCAAGTATCATGATCAATGCATCGAATATCATCATCCATTTGGTGTTAGCTTGTAGATAAACCGGTCTGGAAACATTTAATAATCCTTCAAGAATCGATGAAATGTATTTATTCTTCAGAGTGCCACGAACACACTCTTTGTATGATAACAAATTGGGATAAGATTCGCAAAGTTTCTTAATAAAGTAACTAAAGATGACACGCAGACAAATATATATATGAAAACTGAAGTAACAGGTTTCATATAAAAACTTATCGTGAAATAATCTGTACTATTTTAAAACATAATATATGATAGTAATAATTTATGAATACTCCATAATATTAAATATTGTATTAAGACTCCAACTCATAAAATGTATTAACTTTGAATGCGTTTTTAAACAAGATTTTGAATTAAATGAATTTAGGGTGTCAACGAAGACGATAAAGCTTGGACAAAAACCATTTTTTATATAGGTAGTATAAAAATGCCAGAAACGATGTTGTAATAATAATGAAAATATTTGATTGAAAATTCTTGTAGCACCAGAGTACCAGAGATATGGAGATATATAATAAATTCCATTATTTTCGTAGAATTGAGACGACATATGTATCGATAAATTTCATACGCGCCTAAGACACAGTTACACAATTTTGAATAAGAAGTATTTTTAGTTAACGACTTTTCTTGAGCTAATATAAAAAAAATACGAATCATTGTGAAAAAAGCTAATATTTCATTGTTTTACAATACTTCTACAATAAATCAACACATTTTTGGGCTATATTTTAAATTAAACGAAATTTTAATATTGACTTCGGCACTTTTGGAAAAAAACTTCAATGTTCAACCTAGCTTTTCAATGAAAAAATTAGACACTTGTTTAACTGTTTTGAACTTAAAATATTTCCCTGTTTACATAGAATTGATTGCCATTGAAATCTAAAAAAAATGTTTATGATGGGCTTAGGTGCGTATGTTATTTATCGATTCATTTGTATTTCCAGCCTATTTATAAATATGATAATATTAGGAAAAGTCTTTTTAAATATAATCTCTAATACTCTTCAATCACGAGCCGCTATCTTCCGCATGTCTAGTGTGAAACGCAAATTTACACACCGAATACGGTCTTAGTAGTGAAATTCTGCCTTAACTTCAATAGCTACCCGTACATGTATGGCACTTATATAGCGCCAGAGCCCAGCTTCTGAGCAGTGCGTACCAACGGACACTGCCTACATATATTTATCTACATTTATGTGTATAATAATACATACGCACGTCTGCAGGACCCACATTTCCTTTGTATAGTCACAACGTTACTGGACTAGTTACGCTTCTACAAGGCTATGCTAATTTTCCAAAGTGAAGAGCCGGACATAGCGGCAAAGGATATATATATCGTTGTACAACGAATAATTTAATTTATTGCCTGATCGATGACCAGCGACATTTCAGACAATACGCATTGTTTATCGTTAGAATATCTGTTGTTTATTCATAATAATTTCAGTGGATATAAATTACTCTAATTTGCTCTATTTTATTCATAAATCTTCTGTATATAAGAAAACTAATATCCCTGAGAGAATAACGGAAATTCCTTTTGTCTGTAATCTGTATATATTTTCTTTTTCTTCCAAATACGTTTTGGTCATTATATCTCCTCAGCGTTACGAGTACATTTTTAATAAAACCAAATTTAAGAATGAATAATGGTTAGGTGCAATGATCCCTCTATGACGAGATATTTTCCGCTCGGAAAGTACAATGGCTGAGCAGAACAAACGAACAAGTACATGTGATATTTTAAACTTATTTACAAACATATTTTTTATATTCTCATAGAAAAAACTTTTGTGAGATAGCTCCATTATGTCATAATATACTCCATATTGCGAGAGAACATGGTTAAAAAAAATTGTTATCCGTTAATACTGTATTTATGGTATAATATTTTATCTGATATTCAATTAAAATATTTTTAATTTAAGTGCGTACCAACCTGAAATGAGTGCACTGGGGATGTAAAACTGCTGCATTTAGAGGGAACACTGGTTAGGTGTAACAATAATTAAAAACAAATCACAGGTTGAATTGCGAACGGCTGTGAAAGTAAGTTTTTCTCAATAAGACGGATTTTTAAAAATATTTTACCCAAAAAAACATAATCTAAAAAATATCTAGTTTGGCGACCTCTGCACTAGATGATAATTACTGCGTTAAAATTTTTAGCATTTTAATATATATATTGAAAAAATCTTTTGTTTGGATTAATAATATTGATAAGTTATGAATGTCTACATTGTCTAAAAATGGCCCTTTTCTTGGTTACATGGTGTGTTATACCAAACACAACTTCAAATATATTGTGTAGGGTGTACATAAGGAAGTACTTTCCTTTAACAGTGTATAAGTTTAAAAAAAATAATTATGTAGGAAACATGTAACATATGTAAAGATGAGGAATTTAATGAGCTTCAAGGAAATGAACCCAACTCTAATGAAAACAAAAAGTTTTTTTAGATATTTGTTTTAGACTGAAAAATATGGAAAAACATAGTATTGGACACATTTACTTTTTATGTTAGTTGTTGTACCACTATTTAAATCTCAATGAATATTGAGAGCTTGTAGTCTCTCACGCTTTCCTGAGAAGTTTCGTTACGAAATTCACGAAACTTTTATAAAGTAAATGTCACTAAAATATCACTGTTTCTAAAAGTGTCTGCTAACACAAACACGTTTTTTCACGATTTTCACCCGACATTACATATGAATGAAGTTTTCTCAGTATTGTCATCTGGTAGTGGATAATTAAAGCTGCAATTACATAGAGATAGAAAGACTAAATACATTTGTCTCCTTCACACCAACAAGAATGTTTAGCTGCTCTTATTTTGGACATTTAAAGTTTGGAAGTGTCCAATAACTATCGCCGTCCAATTGCTATAGCAGTCACCCTATTTTGGAGTTTGATTAGGAAAACACTGTCACAAAAAATATTGAAAGATCCTTAGTAATAAATGAAATATTAAATTTTTTAAAAAAGTCCCACATGTTTTTCACTAACCGTATCAATTAATATTTTTTGATACTATTTGGGAGAAAATCACTATATTTTATATGATTACTTGACGTTGGTAAGATTATCTTCGGATGGTAAACTCAGTTTCAATGGTAACAGTAATAATGATCTCATGATGTACGAACTGCATTATATATGTTTATATAATAACACGTCACGCGTTGTGGAACAAATGCGAGATTGCACTTGAAAGTTTCATTCATAAAACTCTAGGAACGAAATACCAGGAGCCCATGTCAATGCGAGTCCTCAGCTCGGTAAACGCTTCGCGATTTTGCTCTCACTCGCGAAGAAAACTCTCACAGCGAGTCGAAAGAGGACGCAGATAATTGTCTGTGTCGCGTAACGTGTAATTTATTGCAGAATGTACAGATAGATCTATCTGTCGTATGAAAGTTATAGTTTTGGCGCATTTCACCCACTTCAGAATATGCGCTCCTGGTAATGATTGTTACTCTCGCACCATTGCCAGATTGCCGATGGACGACAATGATTATTGTTTCTTGGATTAGCATTTACTCCATCATAACAGTGTAGTAATAACAAATTATTCAGTGCAATCAATAAAATTTCAATAAATTTACTTAAACGATTAATTATTACCAATATCATGAATAATCTTTTTCCCGGAACAACTCAAAAACGCAATTAGTACAGTCAATCTGGGTAACTTTGAGCCAGTTCTAATTTGTATTGAAATTTAATCATTATAAATAGATTTATTGTTATAATTGAAATATAAATCAAACAAGGTGGGTAAAAATTTCATCCAAATCGGATAACTTTGGCCCACGATACAAATAACCACTGTAAATATAGTGATTTAAAGTCTTGGCAGCTTTTATGAAATCTTTCATATATTATGTACATAGCTGAGGTGTGAAAAAATATACAACATTTGGTTTACAGATTAGTTATACAAATTGAAAATATGACTAATCCAATTTATTCCAAGTACAAATTATGTTGAACATTAATTCATATTTTTACCAATACCTACATATCAATATCTTTGCTTAACTAAAAAATATTCATATGGCGTTAGTATTATCATGGTATTATAGCATCTATTTTTCCATGTAGTGGGCCAATGGGCAAACTTACCCAAATTGATGGTACGTTAATTATGTTAATGCTGAATAAAAGTTATGATGTTGGAATAAGTGAGATGATATAATATTGTCTATTGCTTCTAAAACAGTATATAAATGTGGTTAAGCTAAGTTATTAAGTTTACACATAGAACTGATAAAATTCTTGTGGAACTGAATACTTAGTTGTTTTTCCTCAGAAATATTTTTTGTATACGATTCCGTATATATGGTAATGTTTGAAATTTTATGTTATTAATGAATAATATTATACTATATTTCAACGTGATCTTTTTATATGCAATGTAAATTGTAATTTAAATAAAACAAATAATAACTAATAAATTGTATTATCATAGAATAAATCTATGATGAGTGGACTTATGAGCAGTCCAAAAAGACGATTTTTCGGAAGAGCAAAAACAATGTGAAATTCTGAAGTCATTTTTTCAGCAATAATGATTATACTCCCCATAGATTTATCATTTTTATTATTCTAATCAGCAGTGTTTAGATACATATCAAAATGTCATTAAAACAAGAATTAATGGACCTCTACGGAACGGAAATCACACGGAAATTTTTTAATTACATTCAACAAGTTGTTAAATATTTTCATAGTTGATTTATTTAATTTAAATTTGGATTATTGAGATTTTGTACACTTCCATGTATTTCCATGTATGCAAATACATGGAAGTGTACAAAATCTCAATAATCCAAATTTGATATTGAAATTCCATCAAGCACCCTCAGTCGATGTCTTAAATTATGATTTATTTAATATCCAAATAAAAAATCAATTAAATTATATTAATTTCTTTTGGTGACCTTAGATACTGTTCAATGGTTTTAATATTATTTCTTGTCTATTGAGTATGATTTTTCAGATTTAAAACTCATGCTTAAGGAAAAATATTTCATTGATTTCTTTAGCAATTGAAAAAAAAACTCCATTAGATCTTAAGTTATAATAATAAAAAATTAAAATTTTTATTGCGATGTGTTATGGAGAACAATATTTTCATTTAGTTACTAAAATTTCATTACTAAAATTCATTTAGGAAACAATTTTTATGGTCACATTAATGATATATTGATGATTGAATAATATTAGATTAACTTTTTACGAATTTTTTCATGTGTATTAAATTATTTAAGAAGATACAGGTATATGTCACCTCATTTTAATATCTTATTGATGTTGCATCGTGTTTTAAATAGTTTGTACTAATATTTTTCAAATTACGTTCCTATGTTTTACTTTATTTCAATAGAGTAGTAACGAGGGAATGCTATTTTTCTAAGAAATTATTAAATAATTAATATTATCAATTAATGGTACTTGCTGGAATTTCAATATCAAAATTAAACGGCTTAAATTGCGTACGATAAATATTACACATTCTTTTAATAACGAGTCGTGTGTAGATTTTATTATTGTCAAGACATGTAGTTATATGGATAAACCAAAATAGACTGCCAGCAAATGGTTTACGTAGCATATACAAAAAAATAGCAATAATTGAGTAATATATGTGGTTTTTAATAATAAATATATTTTTGATTTGATATTTTAGTAGACTTGAGAAGTCTTGTGATTTTGTCCTTTTAGTTGCCGTGTACACAGGCTAGAATAATCATCAAAATTTTATAAATTGATTTTTCATTGCATTTAAAAAAATATATTCAAATGTTTTCTGTGGTGTTTATGATCGCACTTCACTACTATCCGTATAGTAGCGAAAGCGCTAAGTTAACTACTATAACTATTAGTTCTTTATTCTCTCCATTCTTGATCTCTCTGAAAAAGAGAGTTCGAGAGACTGAATAAAAACCATTTCTAGTAAAGGCAACTTATGTTGCGATGCTTTATTAGATACCACAAATCTTGCGTCAAAAATAGATGAATTTTCCATGTAAACAGCGTGTTTTTTTGTAAAACGATTGTTTTAAACTAAGTAAGGTCAATCAGTTTTCATTTATTATTGCGTTGAGTGTAATAAAGTTTCTATTATTTTCATTGCTTTAACTCTTTGTATTTGTCAGTATATTATGATTTAACTAAATTGGGTTTTTATAAATGTTATTTGAATATTTGCGAAGGTTTTTTTTACTCTCTTATCGAAAAATGTATTTTTGTTTTTAAAATTTTTAAGTTTTGTTATTTAAGTAAAAAACGCAATAAAGAAAAGTTGATTTTTTATTGATATGTTACTTTTTATCATACTTAGCATTTATTTACTTAAAAAGAATACAAGCTTATTTCACATATTATTATATCCATATTTCATACCATTGACATGTAAACGGAAATTTTCAGATGTTAATTAATACTAGACAATTTGGAAATTATTCATTATATCTAAAAATATATATACATATTAATTGAGCACCTGAATAGTTACATTATAAAGGTATTGAAGGTATAATTTCTAAATTGACTAAAGAATCAAAAAAAAAAACAACCATATTAATAATTATATAAATACAAACTGAAATGTGCAAAGGATATAAAATAGAAAGGATATTCGTATATCTAGGAATATAAGGCAAAGGGCTGACGATATTTAATTGAAAAATTTACCCAACTTAATAACACAATTCCTGGGAAAATACACAGCATATTCTGGAGCATAATGCCTGTGACGTAATATGAACACTATTTGGGAAATAATTTTATGCACAGTATACGAGTAGATTTTACATTATTATGTTCCTGTGTATGCGTCCATTACACGTGTAGGTGTAAGTATGCATATAGCTTTTGTGGAGGCCCAGATGGGGAGGGTGGGTGAGCTCGTAACTACTCTCTGCTAGCAGGACGATGGGCGAACGAAATAACTAGGCCTCTGGAAGGCTGCTCCGGGCTATCTTCTACCCCGTCCACCCCTGTCCAGGACGTGCCTCATACTATGATTCAGCCACCCTTCCAAGTGGGGAAGTCAACCAGTGGCTGGTTCGATAAATCAAAGTCAATTTATTTTTCGAAGAAAACCTCTCGCACTTTTTAAATCGCTTATAAAAATACACTTCACGTACCATGTGCATATAAAAACACAAATTTTTATGTAGTAAGTTTTATATGGTTAAATTTAGTACATTTTATTAAAGCTGAATGGTGAAATTTTGAATTCATATATATACAAATGTATAGTTTTTAATTAGTTTTGATATGAATTAAGCGGATATTTTCAGGTTAACATAGGTAAAGTGTTTTTTTTTAAGTGAAATCAATTTATGGAAAAAAATACTTACGCCCACTAAATATGCTCTTTGTTTATTCTTAATGCGGTCAAGTTGCTATACTTCTAGCAAAAGTTACGCCATAATTATTTTAATCAAAGATAAATACTTTCTAAGTGGTTAACTACTGTTAATTCTTGGCGGAAAGGCATTATGTTTTAAAAATAAAACACAATTTGTTTGTACTACTTCCATATGTAATTATCAGGTGCGGTTTCACTCATAGCTAGCATTATCAACTGATGATAATGCTACTCATTGCTATACTACAAATTGTGTTTTGTTTTTAAAACAAAGATAAATTTTTTAGTTGTTTTTTTTTATTATACGTCAAATATATCGCATAAGCGTGTAAAGTAATGTTTAGTTTAAAAATTCTCTAAAATTCCGACATCTTGCTGTTGATTCATCAGGCTGAAGCAATTCGCGCGTAACAATAGACACAAAGTTACGCCAAGTCCTCGTGGATAAAGCCAAGTCAACAAGTTTGTAATCTCTGATTTGATACCTACACGTATGTATGTCACTTTTCTCCTTCTAAAGCCCCTACCTTCTCATCCCTTTCACTTCAAAACTGAACTGTTTCAGTTTTAATGGATCAGTATATATGAAGTTTGTTATATATGTAAGGTATTTCCAACAATATTATCGTGCCTATATTATATTGATTTCCTCGGCGAGCTTTGCTTGTCCATCTACGATAATACGAACCTTCCCATTGTGCATATATTTGGGATTCTAGTACAAGCTGTTATCGTTTGTTTTACACGCCATACACTAGTATTGATATTGTATTAAAATCTTTGGGTCCAATCTATACGTACAATTCTCTTATTTATGTAATCACTTTGTCTCAAATTCAAAATTTCTGTATTTTAAAAAAATATTATCGATTGATATTTTTTAAGTTTTCACAGTTTTTATTATGTAGAAATAGTGTTTTGAAGACACCCTGTTTTCATTGGTTGCAATCAACGGACGTTGCGAAACCGCTGATGTCTGTATTTTTAAGATCATTCGTAAACAATTTTTTCTGTTCTCGTTTTCTCAATTGCGTAAAATTGTGTTGTTTTTTGTTTTTTCTACTGTCTACATAACATTTAAAAAATATATGGAACATTGTAGTCAACTATGATTCTATGTACTGCACTTTTATGGCCTCATTTAATAAATAGTTAAACGAGATAATTCAATGAAAATCTTTGATGATATAGAACGTAGCTGAATTTAATTAAAAAATATACCATTCATAGAGGTCATGATCGCAAAATTGTGAGCTTTTCCTTTATTTTTAAGTAATTTATTTTTTCGAGTTTTAATAGACATAAACAAATCAGATTATTTACTGATTAACTGTATATTCAAATAAATGTGATTATTATGGAAATAAAAAAATTAAATTAAATAAACTTAAAATATACATCTAATTCATTTCATAAACATAGTTCTATAAAAATCTATAAAAATGGTTAATTTTAAAATTCATTGCTTTCATGTTTAATTCTATGTTTTCAAATGATATTTTGTATGCATATTTATTACTTGATAAAATGCAGTAAAATTTGAACGCCTCACAGATATGTTATCAGTATAAATAAAAGAAAACTGAAGAAGAAAAATTCACCGACGAAAACTGAACGTAATTATTAGTAAAAAAAAAGTATACAATTATTTTAAAAATATTTTAAAGAATACAACGGAATTAATTTGTACTAATTCCACATGTTTATAATGATCAGGACCGGTTTCACTCATCACGAGCATTATCAACTGATAATAACGACGAATAATATTCAGAAGAATAACAAAAAACCATTTTAATGAAATTTGCATTAATAGTATATTTATTCGTTTGAAAATTTTTAATTTACAACAACTCACTTAGATTAAATTGAAAAATAAATATGTTAGCGAGTTTTTTAACTATAAAAATAGATTTTTTATAGTTTCACGGTATAAAAAACTTGTCCTACTTAGTAATATGACTATTAATTCATGATCTAATGAGAAAGTTCACAGCAAACTTCCAAAATAACTGAAAACTTCTTAAATAATTAATGCAGCGGTAATGTCCATTACGACTATTCTAACAGCCTTCATGGGGGAGTTTGCTAAGGGAAATTAATTGACGCGCAAGTAATAGTTACGCCATTGGAAACCGCTTCATCATTCAGCTATTCCGGTTTCGATACATAGATTATTCAAGATATCAGTGAATTGATTTTTCAATCAATTTACTTCACTGATGTCTAAAATACCCTCCCGCCCATCCGATACTATAAACAGGGCGTAGCGAGAGTGATAGGCTAATCACTAGTCGTGTCCTAGTCCTATCCTTCTATACCTACTCCTATCGAAAAAGTGAGATTGAGCAACTGAGAAACAGGCAGTTCTCGTAAAAAACTTCTGTTGAGATACTTCTATTAGGAAGCCATATGCTCCACGTTGGAAGCGAACATGGTAAAAACAATACATCGAATGCCTAAGGAATATAATTTATTCAGCTTTATTTAACGATAATGTAATATATTATTAACCATTGTTTTGTAACACGTTGTATGTTATTGAAATATGACTCTGAAATAAATAAATGAATCCGTTTGCAAATTGTTTGTGTATACGTCACTTGATTCTTTACAAATGCATGCACCTGTAGTAAAATTTTACAAGGTACATATCAGTGGCGTGCCGTCTATATATGCGGTAGATGCGCCGCATGCCTTACAATGCGGAAATGAAAAGACATTTTTCTTCTCATCTTTGTAAAGCTATTAAATTACAATTTTACGTAATTATCAAATAAAACTGCTTCAAAGTTCCACGGTTTTACACTAAATTCAGAAAGTGTGCGCATCCTGATTATCTATCTATCCAGCCGTGACCACTCAATAAACGTACGAACACTGACGAAATTTTGCATGCATGCGTTAAGAAGTTTGCTTTACACGCGCATGCGCAGTAATGAAAAATCCGATTTGCGCTATGGATCGCGCATGAAAGTTAGTATGTGGATGCATGCACTTGGATTTTAGCATCTCACCGTTAGTATTGTGATTAGGATTGTCAGATAAATCATTTTTAATTTGTCGCTACCTTCAACATGGCTTAACAGCAAAGAAAAAAAGAGGATTTAATAATACATTAGCGGAATATTAAATATGGAATATGAGAGACTGTAGAAGATTTGAAATTAAGGTGAGAAGAATAAAATTGAATTTCAAAAAGAAGATATATTTTGCATATTTTCTTCCCTCACAGCATGCCTTGCATCATAAGTCACCGCACGCCACTGGTACATTTATAATATTATTATAGTAAGTAATTCATAAATACCCGTAACCGTTTCTGTTCTCCTGATACTTTATTTCAATATTTACACTGATGTTACTATGCAGATATTTATTATACTATAATTGTATGCAAGCACATATTTATGTAGCGAACGAAATAATGAGTAAGCATTGCATAGTAAGCAAGAAAACATTAATTTCAACACTAATACAAAATAAACTTATGTAAATATCATAATATTATACATTATACTACAAATTGGGAGCGGATTTGGTATAACTATAAAAATAAATGTTCATGTGTTCTTAATGAATGTTTCGATAATAAAGCTTATCTCAACATGAGTTTTTCTATGTGAACTGCCTGTAATTCAGTTTGCCATGCTCTCTTTTCCGACGAGAGTGGCCATAAAGGAATAGGGTTACAGCAGGAGTAGTGTTTACCTAACCGCTCCCGCTGTGCCCCGTTAATGGTACCAAACATATGATTTTAAAAAAGAAAATTCAGCGTACAAATTAAGTAATTCACCGATAAACCACAATTAAATTAGAATAGTGAAAAATTATGAGTAATGCAGTTGAATGTTGTCTGGATTAAATTCACATTTACTTCACAGAAATCATTTATATCACCACAAGAATTTCAGGGTAGGTATATTATTTCCAGTGATAAATAAAACGAAGAGTGCATAAAAATGATATGTAACGTTTTTCAGATTTTTCAATTTAAACAACAGGCCTATTTTCACACAGCTAGTGATATTTTAAACTGGTTTATTGATTATAATCAATCATATAAGCTTCTTGTAATGGTTTAAGTAAATCATTGCAAGTCTCAAACCATTACAAGAAGCTCATCTGATTAAGAATAATCAATAAAATTTCAACGCATTTATTTTAACGTTTAATTAATAACACCACTTAAGCTTCTTTTCTAAAAACACAATTAGTACCTTGAATAATTTAATTTTAAATAAATATTATGATATCTGAATAAGTGAGATGTCATAATATTGTCTATCTTCTTTTAAACAGTAAATATAACTAAGCTAAAATAAGTTTAAGTATAGTTCTGACGACGCCGTTAAGCCAAAATAACTACCTAATAAAAATTTGTAGCACTAAATACTTTGATATTGCATTATATTATTTTCGTGTGATTAGTTTGTTGTCGTTGATATTAGTATAAAAACTTACTTGGTTTAATACAAAAACTATATCCGAATTGTCTATCGAAGCTTTGAATCGGATAAAGTAACAATAAATTTGATTATTGATATAAATAATGTACAGTTATTGTGATGCGTGTTTTAGAAGACATTTGATCGAAAAAATCTCTTTTACTTCATTTGTCATATAAATTATTCATATGTCATGATACGCAGTAATTTTCCAAAAATATTTACTCACTAGGTGAAACTGTTTTGATTTTACTATACAACTCATGTTTATTTACCTAAATTTGATGTTAATGTCATTTCAAATATAAGAAATACGTTTAATATAAAATGTATTATCAATGTTCAGTGAAAATATATTTTCTAATAGATTTACCGATACATCTATGACTAGGGCTTCCAATCCCGGCATTTTAGGATTCATTAATGTTAAAAAATAATTCAAATTAAAACTTCCCCATTAACTAAAATTTTTTTATAATATTTATATAACTAATATAAATGTTTCCTTAGTTCTCATATTATGTAACAGCCGTTTTAAACCTATTTTAAATGGAAAACAAAAAAGCACTGTTTCTTAAATGGATGAAGAACAATATTTTAAAGTCGAATAGAAAGACATGACTTCTTTTTGGATACCATCTGGTAAAACCTACCTTAATTGAGCAATAAATAAAATGACAAATAAAACTATTTGGCTATGACATGACACATAACGATTAATCCTGGGATTGAGAAATTCTGGCACTCAATATCCCGGAATCATAAAAAAAACCGGGATTGGATACCCTATTTATGATTGACGTCGCTGATTTTCTTTTTTCTGTTTTTTTATTGATTTTTTTAAAATATATTTTTAGAATTTTTGGATTTAATATAATGTCTAAAACATAACAATCTTTCTTATATCATAATAACGTACTTCATCAGTTTTTTTTTTATTTTCATTCATTGACTTTCATACAAAATGAATATATTATTGTAATAACTTTGATATATGTAATATCATATATATATGATTAAGAAGCGGTGAGTTCAAAAATAAAGAAAAAAGTTTTAAATGACTTAATCGGGTTTTAATTATTATCATTTTGCGGAAATTCATGACTAAGATAACTCTAATGAGTCCCCTTTTGTGCTAGTAAGTTTGCGCTCATCCACGGACCACCCTCGTCTAGTGGCCCAAGCCCAAACCTACCTACATGTTCTCATCTGCAATTGATTTATGTGAAGAGCGGGTCCAATATTCTGTTCCTAGTAGTTTCGCTAATGCTGGATATCAACAAACTCGTACAATTATTTATGATAGCGCAATCAAATCGCTTGGATATATTTTTATAAGAAAAGCAGTTATATTAAATCTATTAAATCTAATAAAAATTCACGTCACGTATTCATAATCAAAGTAATAAATAATTGTTATTTCGTTTCCTTTGCCCAAAAATCAATAATAAAGCAAATTTTGTACACAACCATAATTTTTGTCACTTACCTGGGTTTCGCATTTTCGGCATATTCTGGCACGGACAAACTCTAATTAACAATATTTGATACTGAAGTTCCATCAAAAACCCTCATTCGATATCATAAATTATTACATCAATAAAACACAAAAAGTTTCAATCAAGGAAACCTTTTGTATTACAGATTTTAATATCGTTTAAAGTTTTGTACATTATAGGTAGATTAAATTATTCAAAAAAATATGCTTGTTATAATGTTTATTTATGGAATAAAAATGTTTGTAGCTTTACATTTTATAATACAATAAATATGTTTTAGGTATTATTTTTAATCAACAGTTATTAATTTCAAAGCATAACTTGATTTGTAAATTCTGAAAAATTATTACATTTATATAGAAATTTTAAATGGTCAAGAATTGTAATAAAACAAAATTGTTATTACAATTCTTGTCTGTCCAACATACTCGATTGGACAGTTATCGCATGAAAGTTTATAAATGTCACTACCACTCTATGAGTTTATTGATTTAAATTATTGTTTGTAAGGACTTTACTCTAAAGTATGTTTATCTAATATATGACAGCTTTAAAAAATTGCATATCATGTTACTAAAAATCAATTCAGTTAAAATAATAATGTGGAAATATTTAAACAATTTTTTTAAAAACCATACCCACTCTAAATGTGAAGTATATGGACTTCTAATAGATCGTATCTCAACAGCAGCTTTCATAAGGAAACTGCTTGTTGCTTGTTACTCAGTCTGTGCAAGCTTTCATTTTTGAAGATAGTAGGCATAAAAGGATAAGCTTAGGACATGTGTCGTGATAACTTTATCATTCTCATTACGCTCATTTTTATGATCGAGTGGGTAGGAGTTAATTTAGATTAGAGTTATCACAGGCATAAATCGATTGAAAAATCAATTTTTAAAATTGTCCGTGCTGGGATTTAGATAGTTAGTATCGAGCCCGAAGCCAACGACGGTGGCCACTACACCACGGACCTGACTAATACTTAATTTAGTCGATAATAACATTTTAAAATGTTTAATCAATTATTAGTAAATACCACTTTAAACAAAAGAAGTGGCTTTTTTCAATGCTATTTATTATGGATACCCCGAGTACAAGTAATTAGTATTGCCATTGTAAATTAACTTCACATGTTCACGCCCGATAGAAGAAAAAAAAATATCAGTTAAAGCTTTCGTCTAAACCAGGCGGTAAACTGTCACATATATTATATTTACGTAACCGGTGGAAGAAAAAGTTATCATTTTATATATATAGATATTATATTACGTGTAGATTTCCATCGTTATTCCTCGAATTATTTTTAGTTGGAAAAGTTTTAGTCTTCATAATTAAAAAAATGTTTCATTTATATTTGCGCTATTAATAACGAAAATGAATGATTATGTAAACGCAATCAAAGTAGATTTCTTTGCAAATCTGTTTTTTAAATTTGTAAAACTTATTTTTGTTTTCTGTTTGTGTAACATTGCGAATAGAAATTTTTTGTTTTATTTTTAGATAAATTATTGAATTATATTTTTTCCGCTTCGTGACAGCTGAGACCAGTTCGGTTTAATAATAATTCATATCAGGGTTGTTCTATAGGAAGTAAATAAAAATTTTAATCAAACTAAAAATTTGATTCAGATGATCTCAATATTTGTATTTTTTTTGTTGTGTCATCCAAAATGTAATTTATTTTACAACGGTGTTATTGTTTTACCATTGTTTTTGTCAAAATATGAATTAACGCTAATCATTATAACGTGATAACAACACGAAATCAATTAACAATGAGAGTGATTAGGCACCTTCGCTAACCATGTGCTTGGCCGGTACATGAAATGAACACAATACTATTTCTTGTATCTTTCAATATATATTTTCTAACTACATGACTTTTTGTTATTATGAAATTTTAATTAACTCACGGTTACAGTAGTAATTTAATTTGTGTATGTACTGTATTAATAATTCTGGATGTGGCTATTGGATAATTTTCAATGTGGCCCTCGTCTCACGTAGATTAGACAACACTGATTTTATTATTAACTATTTAGTAAAATCGATGTTTCGTTTTTATATTTAACAAAAAAAGAACCACATAATAACTTTTGTGTAGCTACATTTATGATAATTCATCCATTCATTGATATTCGTAGATCGCGTAGCTTATTGCTACGACATGTTTTTATATTTACATTGTCGGATGGTTGGAAAGGAGGTGTATTTTTTATCATTGAATAAAGTCTTGCGCAGAGCTTTTACCAAACAAATTAGCATTGAAAGTTTTATTCATTTTTAAGCAAGAAAATAAATATTAAATAATGTTTCCAAGAGTGAAAAAAAAACTTTGTAGTAGAAAAGTTGTATAAAACACAAAAATTGCAAGGTTTATATTTTGAAATATCTGGTAGCTGTAAACTTAGTAAATTAAATATTTTTTTAATATAATGAACAACTTTTCTACTAGTAGCATTTTGGCTTAATAGGTCAACATTTAAAAATAGTTAATGCTATATAATGGTTGCTTTAAAATCTGCAATAATTTTTTAACCATACCCAAAAAGCTATTTTGAAATGATTGATGTAAATCAAAATACATAACGATTATTGAAATATTTGAAATATTATATACCTGAATGTAATGTTATGTAATCTATATATATATATATAAATGAATATTTGTTTGCTAGTCCCGTATGCGTTCCTATACCATTAATCTGATTGCGATGAAACTTTGGTGAATTATTGTGAATTAAATCTAAAAATGAGTCAAATAGGTATAAATAGCGACATTTCAGTTTGTGTGTCCATAACGAGTGGTGTTAATTGTTAAATTACAATTGTCAGTCTTAAATGGAAAATTTAAAGGAGAATATGTACTGTTGTCACGCATCCCATTGATTCCGACAGATATGCCAGTCGAATTTAAACGTCTGCCGTTTCCGGTACTTCTCGCAATTGCAATGACCGTCAACAAAGCGTAAGGACAAACGCTACAAGTGCGTAGACTACATTTGGAAATGCTTCTGACATGGACAGCTGTATGTGGCCTGATCACACGTTGAAAAACCTTCTGATTTATTCGCGTACACACCTGATCGAAAAACTAACTATATTGTGTATCCAAAAGCACTTCAATAAACAGAATTACAACACAAACACATTCTTTCTTTAAGTGGTATTGCTAAACGTGCCGGGTACTCACTAGTGATTTGTAAAATTATTTAGGATTATAGATAAGTTCGTATGTATTAAAATATATTAATTAATTGTTTTGGTTTGTTTTACTAGACAGGTTTAAATATCCAACTTGCCTTCTAAAACATTCGCTGTATATAATATAAACATATTATGATTCGTTGATTTCACATTTCATTTCATGAAATATCTCAATCAGAAAAGGTGCTGTTCTACAAAAGGATTAAAGATAGATTATATTATTAGATATTTTTAGACAGAAAAATCAAAAGCCAATGAGTAGAGTAGACTGGGGTAAGTTGTGTACGAATAATAATTCTGTTCTCGTGATATTCAATCTACGCATTCGAGACACCTCTTTATGACATGTAGGCACACTTTAAACACTCTTCTATGTCTATCTACACACCACCGGGTATTCAAATACATCCATAATATGTCATATTTAAATAAAATTCATACAATTCGTGTCATCTTCATTTGACTATTGTGTTCACCTCTGAATGTATAATTGATCTATTTTGTTTTACATCAGTGTGAGTCCACATTTTTTCAAACTTGAAAAAAACATATGTATATATAGCAAAATCTATTTTACACAATATGTAACGACAAATAACTTGCAAGAACCTGATATTCATACGAAATAAATGTCTAAACATTTAATGACGTACAGAATCCGATAAGCTTAATAGTCGTAAGTGAATCTCGATATGTCCAATATTATTTCGTTTATTTTTATTGTCGTTGATTGGTTACTATATTAATTCGTTATACATATATATATATAATTAATTTTATTGGGGATACAATACGATGGAAAAAATTAACTATCGCTAAAACTTAACACGAAAACGTCGTTTACTATTGATAATGCAATGCTCGAATTATTTATGAAACATTTTCATTCATATTTCTCTTGATTTGTTTTCAATAAAAAAAATATTATTTCATCTAAAAGTAAATACCCTGATACACACTGAGAAAGAAAATTGGTTTAGTATATACATTTTCCGATATAGTTGAGATGGTTTGAATCTTAAAATCCAGTTATCTCAGAATGAAATTTTTTCACTAGGCATAGTATAAAACTGGGGGTACGATATGTTTTTCTATCATTTAATGTAATGTTTGATATTCGCGAGAAATCTTGAAATTTTCGAAATGATTGTTATAATCGAGGACAAAAAAGAAGTCTACAATCATCGAGATCTCGATGTTGGGAAAAAGTATGGGAGAGAATCGAGAAGTCACATGATCTAGTTGGTAACTGCACTAACCAGAACAATATGAAGATAATATTTTTGTTGTATTTATTATTTATTGAACATATATGATTATAGCCATGAATGACTTTTCATCGAATTTGAATCATTCATTTTTTTCCAAACAAATTAAAAAAAAATTTAACCTATATTACATGAAATAAACAATATGGTCATTCGCAAATATTTGTGTTTAATATCTACAGTAAACACAGTCTAATTGCATATTAGAGTTTATTGTACTTTTTTGTTTCTATAAATTACTAAATATTATATAAATTAGTAAATATATTATTTATTTCTTATATGTTCAATAAATAATAGATACGGCAAAAATATTATTTTTAATTGATCTGTTTTTTCCTGTTCTGTTTAGTTGCGGAACCCTTCTAGTTGTGTCGCGCTCATTCTGTAGTCGGTCTAAGAATTGCATATATTTTTTTGAAGGTGTATTATCGTTATTTTTATATTGAAAATTAAAATTCGTAATGCGACAGCTGAACCGATGAAAAATATTCGGATTGTAAATGTACAAAATGAAAAGCAATATCCTTTTCTTCTGATCTCCCTATGCATTTTACATTCTATACACACACTTATTGACTGTAAAGTCCACACAGGGCAGTGTGTCGCTGAAGGGATAGGAAGGGGGAGGTTTTGAGATGGAGGAGCAAAGCCTGAAGAGGAAGGGAATTTAACATGGAAAATACGTACCCCAAACTCACGCAGAAACATATAATATATATATATATATACGCACCAACTATAGAATCTCGCTGGGCATCACCCAGAAAGTTGATAAACAACCGTTGGTAAGTGTCCAAGATGGGTGGTTGTATCTTATTTACAATTTTATTATTAATAACGTAGTAATGGTAAAATAAGTTAACTAAGTTTTATCATATAGAACTAGTGTTAAGAGCAATTAGTGGGTTTTTCTCTTATTTCGCGAAAATCGTTAATCGTTTTCCGTCGCCTAAAAATATGAAACGAAATGAAAAAATCTCTTTTAATAATTGCACTCTCTAAGTATTTTTTTTACACTATTGCACTTTTATTTAAATGGAAATAGTAACCTTTTCTATTTTTTCGAAATTGATTACGTATTGAATATTCGAATTGATTACGGCTGTGCTTCTTTAATCATTAATATAAATTAAACAGTGCGTAAATTGCGTTCGTTAATAATAGTTTATAGATCGTTGCTGAGTTTGATTTTTTGACAGTACGGCATAACGAATTGTCACAAGTTTATAAGTAAAAATTGATTTGCATATATTTCATTTCAAAATATCAATTTGTAAATAATAAAATCATTGTCTATTTATATTAAATTGAAAGTATATTTTCACTTGACATAAACACAAAGAGAGTTTTGAAAATGTCACTCGAGATCGATTTGTAAAGAAAATATATCACCAGCACACATGGCCAAAATCAAAAAAAAGGTCAGGACAGTGAGTCTCCAGCTGAGAGATAAAATATCAAAAAAATACAAATTTAAGTATTCAGATATAAGATTCTTACATTAAAATAATATTTAAGAATTTACGCATTTTCAGTTCGTGTATTAGATTGCCAGTTTACACATCGTTTTCATTGCAAAATTGTATATCTACATATAAATACGTTTTTGACTTTCTGTTTTATTAATACTGCAAAAATCATCCTTAAGTGCATGTAAAATAATACAACTGAAAAAAATTATGGTTAAGTATATTTATTAATTTTTTACCATGTAAGCTCCCAAAGTGGAGCATATGGCCTCCTAATAAAGGTATCTCAACAGGATTTTGTCTACGAGAACTGCTTGTTACTCAGTTGCTCGACCTCTCTGTTTTTTAATAGACTAGGAATAGAAGGGTAGGGCTAGGACAGGACTAGCCTCGTTTTTGGAGAATCGGATCGGTAGGTTTTAGACATCACAAACATTCATGACTACGAACGAAAATGCATAAATTGATTGAAAGATCAGTTTATGAAACTGTCCGCACCGGGACTTGACCCCGAGACATTCGTAGCCGTAGCCAACGACGTTACCAACTGCACCACGGAGCTGACATGTTATATTATTTTGTTTTGACACATTGAGTCCCGGAACCGTGTTTTCACGTGATAGACCAGCCTAACAGCAAAAACAGTCATGTTTGAGTCATTAAATGATACGTGTTGCAACGTAATCCTGGTTTTAATTATAGTCAAGACATAAAACTTTCCAAAACAGTCATTTAATTTCTGTTATTGCCAAAATAGGTTTTGATTTCATCGACTTAAAATATTAATCGAATTTTAGTTATACAATACTCCCCTTTTTGGAAACGATATTGCGGTGACACCGAGTCCACTCCAAGCTAGACTTTTCCAAGATATATAAGACAGGTTGTCGGGAGATATGTCTAATTACATATTGATACCAATACCGTCAACAGAAAAAAAAAATCCCTGTAGAACATGCAAGGTGTGTGAAAAGCACAAGACAAGGAGTGAGACTCGGTACATGTGTAAACGTTGTCGTGTGGCTCTTCACAAAAGAAAATGTTGGCAATTTTACCATACAAAAAATAAATATTAAAATGTTTTAAACAATTCCAAAAACTTTCATTTGTTATAACGCTTTTAGTAAACGCTTAAGAAAAATGATATTTCTTCAAAAATGGGCCAGGCACATGGGCTGGTTTTACCTGATTTTGGCTGGAGCTGATAGAGTTAATTAGATAAAGTTATTTTGTTAACTGTTTTTATGCTTCTCTAAAAAATTAAGACTTTGCATGTTCAGAATTTCAAAATGGAAACTACGATATGCATGTATACGAATATGAAATGTTGTGTTGGTCTTAGTAACTAAATAATTATTTATAATCCAATGGTGGCCAACTCCTGACATAAAGAATAGGTACCTTGATAGCACCAACACTCATACAAAGAACACAATACGTAGGTCATATACCTATGCAAGGATATTGCAAAAGTATCGCACTATTTTGCCTAAAGATTGATTGAAACCGCGATATTAGATAGAATACTAAGAGTATTCTACTGTACGAAATCGAATACTATTAACAAACGGTGAAGCACAAACATAAAAAACCAAAGCACTTAGTATTCATTTCATTATTGAAATTTCGTGCAGGGTTTATCAGAACTTCAACTGTGGCTATCGGACTTTGGGGTAAAAAAAATAGTAAAGGCACGAAATTTTCAGACCAAAAATTTAATCATATTTTGAAGCGAAAAAGATGTTGAAGACAATTTTTTAGCCTGCGGTGCTGTAAATCTTCAAACAAAGCTTCCCTGGCGAATAAAATTCATGAATCTAAATTTAACATCTAAGTAACAACGTAATAAGTCCCGTATGGGGCCGAACTACACTAGATTGACAAATCAATAGATTCCGTGGTAGCTGTGACATAGATATGACGAAGACGATTTTTTTAAATATATTGTTTCTTGTCTATAAATTTTAAAAATAAATGTGCTCCTATATAAAGATGAAAAAATAATGTTTTATTTTTGAAAAAAAACTTCAATAAATAACAGATAGAATTATTTATTATTATCCATAAATTAAAGACGCAGTGAAATGTTTTGAAACGACATTAAATTTTAATTTGATCAAATTGACCGTAAATATTGACGTAAAGACTGTAAATAACATAAAGACGGTGTTTTCGTCAATTGATGTAACCGTCAAAATTGAAATTGTTCAGGAGAGAGTACAAAATGTTTTTATCGAAAACATTATACGTTGAGTTGCGTTATGAATCTTTGAAATGTATTAAAGTAAATTCTCATGTTTGCAGATACGGGATTATACGTAGGGAGTGTATAATAGTGGCTTCAATCAAGTGGCCGGGTCATAATTTTTAAATCTAAAACTAATGTAAAATGATGATTCCCTTCCAAAAAGTGGTCAATTTATTTTTGTAATTTACATCATTTTGCCGAGACCTGCCTTGCTGTCTTTAAAATGAGATCCAATCATTAACTCATTTTTATATTTTTTGAGGATTACATCAGTTGGCCAAAACAAAGTTGAATTATGATACGTTTTAATTTTTGTATAGTTCATATGCTTTATCATTTGCGATCGGTCTTAACTTTTCGCTGAGTCCGCAGATGCCGAAATACGAGTACAGGATAGTAAAATATGGAAACGTAAACAAATTCAATGGCTTAAATTAAAACTTCATCACGCGCTAAAACAGTTGATTATTTAATTAAATTTGGGCCTATAATCACTTTCAGATTAATTTAATTATTCAGTTATTGCTTTAGCTGTATTGTTATTATTAATACATCATATTTGAGAGGAATCTATTACAATTTTGTAGTAATGGTTTAAAAATAGATTTAAGTGCTTGTGTTAAATAATATATTAATGGAGAATATAAAGGCCTTACTTATGGCTGAGTCTAACTAGGCATATCCTAACAAAAGTGTATGCTAACGGCGTTTGGTACGTTGCGAGCAAGCGAATATGAATACGTAAGCATATAGGTAAGTGTAGGTGTACACATCTGAGAGTAGATGAGAGAAAGTGCGTCCTCATACCTCCTTTGGTCGTTGGTCCTCTGCCTACCCTCAACACCTACTTCCTGGCCATCCCGGTCCCCCTACGCTCTACGTCCCCCATCCCTGCGTCCCTTCGAAGGGAGGTCAAGGAATGGAGATTCAATTTTCGCCACGGCCGACTTTTAGGCGTATATCGTGACAATGGAGAAGGCAGCAGCCGAATGTGTGCTAAAATTATTGGATTTTTTTTGCTGTGTGTGTTGTGTAAATATAGACACTGTTGTTTTGCGAATTAGTCAAAGGAAAAAGATTCACATTGTTTGTAAAACTTTGCTGCTACAGGCGTGGGTGTTAAATTTAAATTAAATATTGTACACATCGGCTGATAATGCATTTATGTTTTGCTTTAAACTATAGTATCAAATATAACGACTATATTGCTTCAATAATTTTACATTAGTAATACATTCAATACTTATTCTGATTCACTACAAAAAAAAAAAAGAATTCAATTATATAAAACTGATATATTTTGATTTACCCACATTAATTTAATACTAAACATTTAAACATATTGAAATTTATTTAATTATTTTGTTATATAGTTATATTACAATACCGATCCCCTTTACTGAACCAAAGATTTTGGAAGCTAAAAAAAACTATTTTGAAGTTATGAAATGTAATTAATGTAATAAAATATATTCTGTTACACTATTAATTTGTTATCAAATATTTCTTTAAAAACTTATAAGATAATAATACGGTTGATTTTGTAGATACTGTTTCAGGTTTCATTTTTCAAGTAATAAAGATCATTGATAATATTTTTTATTTTTAACTATAACCAGGCCCACATATTCTTTTTATCCGTGATTACCAACAAAATTTTCGGTAAAATTCTCTTCTTATATTTTTAAAATATCGATATAAGATTCAATGAATAAAATATGGATACTTTAAATTTATTTATTATTCATGTATTTATTAAGAATTATTATATATTTATACCCCATTCACAAAAAATGTTTGATTTTCTTTCAATATAGTTTATTTTAAATGTGGCGAATATTATCGCTTTCTGAATAAATTTAAGATGCATTATGAATTGGTTAAAAATAATAAAATGAGATATCATTAGGAAATGCACACACGATATACGGTTGCTTTTCCACGCAGTCGGTGCGACGGACCGAGGCGCGACGCACGACGGACCGACGGACCGGACGACGGGGGCGACTCGAGCTGCGTGGCCGGCCGCCCCCCATACACTCGTGTGTCCTTCGATCGATCTCCTACGCACCACGTTGCCAACATTTTATGGCTTTTGAGTGCCAATCTCCTCCAACACAAGATAATAAATTTCAAAACTGTTGCTAATCAATTATTTCGCCACCTGC
This sequence comes from Himalopsyche phryganea, assembly GCA_022494535.1. NCBI lineage: Eukaryota > Metazoa > Arthropoda > Insecta > Trichoptera > Rhyacophilidae > Himalopsyche > Himalopsyche phryganea. The sequence goes on along the minus strand of JAGVSL010000019.1, from coordinate 1,517,307 downwards.
GAAAACTTAAGCCGTACACGACGAAACCTCGAAATTGCGTCATTGGATTTAACGTTTTCCCGTCATTTTTAAGTAGAGCCATGCTTCAAAAGAGTAGATGTTTAAATTTGATGTAGATATAATGAATTATAAATTTTATATTGTAGCGCAGAAATTAAATAAAAGATGGTACTTTAACTACGTTTTAAACAGAATAGAGTAAATTAGGAAAAACCGTTAAAGCTGTAGCTTACGCCATGATATGTAAAAAAGCACTGGTGGCCATGAGTGTAAATTGCTGCACTCTCATTGGCTGGAACGGAGATTATTAGTTAAGAAAATTATAGGGCATTAGAGAATATGAGTTTTGAAAATGAACATCATTTTCACATTTATTTTAGATATTTTGTTATTTTTAATCATAGTACAATTGGTCAGCACTGATGTGTATATTTTTTTTGACTGTTTTTTGAATAATATTTTCTTATTGATATGTAAAAATTGAAGTTTGAGTGGTAGCTTGAGAATTAATGGTGCGAGTTTTGTAATGCAGCACGCAACCAAAGTGTTATCGTCTCCTGTGATAGGCGCTCCTTGTGAACCACCATCGTTGCCTACCTCCCAGAACCAGAGGAAGAGGGCCGCTATCGGAGGAGCAAGTTTCTACCTAAACTGCCGGCCGGTTTTGAATATCGACTCGTTCCCCGTTACTACAAAGGGAGTCGAAGTTTCGCCACACATTACTGAATCTATATCAAGTTTCAACAATTAATCGGGAATTAAGGATGCTTTTTTCTGCGGGACTATATACCCACTAGCTACACCTGATACTGTGCTAAATTGTGGCTGCTTACCAGTGAACACAGTGAAAAAGAAATCTCTTAAAACTACAGTACATTCAAAAACGTGTTCATGTTCCATCGCTTAATGAATGAATTGTAAGATTTCAAAAATAAAATGTTTGAATTAGTATTAAATTGTTGGAATTACATTATCGTTCGTCGGTATAGTGGGAGAAAGCGTTAAGTCAAAAAACCGTGTTTTGAGAAAATCATCTTTTAAGAAGATCTATATTTAAATACCTTAACCATTATTTGTTAAACCAACCACTGTATAAGATTTGGTAATCATTTACGAATTCGATTGAAGTATTACTAATATTTTTTTACAGTAATGTTAATTACAGTTTTTTGCCTCTAATAACTGTGAAGAAAATTGACTTAATTCATATTGATTTCTTCAAATTACGTAAAAAATACATGGTATATGGCTGAGTTTATTTTTTCAGATAATAGACTGTCCTAAAATCTATCGTACTGCATTAATAATTCAAAGCGGCTGATTTTCGACGTATCGCTTTCTGCTACTAAATATATCGCTGACGATATTATAACAAACAAAAAAGAAAACTATTTAGTTCCACAAGATTAATGAAATAAAATTGATAGCTTTTTCGGTATCAATAATACCATCGTCATCATATAATATAGAGAATTTCCTCTAATATTTTGTAAAGAAATTGCTTTATTTTTTTGTATATTGAATTGGTTCGTTTTGTTGTTTCAAAATTGTGTAAATACTATCACAAAGAAAAATACCGGCACAATGTTTTTTTAGAAACTTCACATAAATGTTTAACGAGAACTGGTTGTATGCCGGTCGCTCAAATTACCTCTTCAGAAAGGTTAAGAAAAAGAGAATAAGGATAAGAAAAGTGGACCGTATAGAGTGTAGATGCGTAGATCTCATACATACATTCTTTTTGGATACAAATCTATAAATCAATTGATATTTTGTTGATTCTGTGTGGTCAATATGGTTGGGAATTCTTTCACCCTGTTTCGTGGTCAAGAGAGTGTATTGAAAAATATAATTTGATTAACATGATATTTATTATTAGTGAAATAAATAAATAAATTAACTTGTCATCGTTAGAATCTGTATATTATAGATTTGTAAATTGATAGTAAGAACGCTTTGTTAAGTAATGTTATTAATATTAGATGTTATACCTACCCTTCTACGATTACACGTGTCAGTGAGTTGAGAGAAAATTGACAAGTATTCTTCTTTTTACTTATATTTATAGTTTGATGTGAATATTGTATAGAAATTTTTTAAACATTGATAATGTTGTAACTTTCTTGTATCTTGACATACAAATGCTTTGATAATAAGCTTTACGAAAGTATTAAAATTGTTTCAAGAAATCATTAATGAGTTAATGAAATATTTGATAGCAGAGGGCTACACCCCACGTTAAGATCAGGAAGGGTGTGCGTTGCTAAATAATGGCATAGCGCTTTCCCGCGAAACCCACTCACTCGGTTTCCTTGGCTCCTGGTGTAACTATTCCAACTAGACGTTAGTTTCGCGTTGCATTTCCTGTAATATATTAACACGATAACACGAAATGGAAAAATATTCAATTCTAAATGCTCATCTGTTCGTGTAATATGAATTACATTATTCAATTTCGAAAGCAACGTGAACACTTGGTAGATAATTATTCGTAATGAAGGATTTATATTAAAGGTTACGTTATTATGGTTTAGGTTACGTTAAATGTTTATATGAAAGTATTCTTAATTACAATAATTAAAAATAGGTACAATTAAGAAAAAATTCTTGCCAGAAAAATTATTCCAGTATGAATTATAACTAAAATAATAACTAATTTCTTATATAAATATATATTTTCAAGTTTTGCATAGCGCTTTTTCAATATCTTACAGATGTTAGAAGAATGTTTTATAAACTCTTCTTTTCAGATATATGTCTTCTGTACATCGTATCTAAATATAATATTATAAATATCTTAATGCAAAATTGTTAATCAAGTAATTGATTTATTAAATGAAACGAAGATTTTTATTTACTTGTAAAATTAAATAAATGCACTTTACAGTATTTTATTTTGAACGTAAGGTTGCAAAAATACCCTTTTATATTGTAGAGTAAATTAATTGGGTGATATTAAATAATAGATATTTTCGTTAGTTCTGAGAAAATTTCTTCTTGATACAATTCTTTAATTTAATAGAGAAAAAAATGAAATAAAATGAATAGGTTTCTCGAATTATTTACCTACGGATGTAAAGTTGTACAGTTCATAAAGTTGTGGTAATTATACCGTAAATTCATTAATTTATTGAACTGCGTTATAATAAAACTTGTGTTTTATTAATTTTTACTATTTTCTTTGCGTGTATTAATATTTGGAGTGGATCTGCAATGAAGCGCAAGTTTTGTAAGCAGATAGATGTGTTTCATAAGATGTTATCATATTTATTTTGTTGAGTAAAGAGTTGATAGTAATCAATTAAAAAATATTTCTATAAAGTTCTTCTTGAGAGAAGCAGTGTTTCTTACAAATCGCGACTGATGTTTAGCTGAAATGATATTATGCAAATTATTGCTGGAGAAAATTCTTCGGGGAAGTTTAAAAAATTTACAGTTTGCCTCGGACAGTGAATATTATTAATCCGTTCCCGTAGCGTAGCTTTCTCTTTCGCTGGCGTCTTTATGGGAGAGGGGCGGCCGACGCGGAGGGGCGAGTGGGCACAGTGTCCGTCCATTCTCCAAAATTTCCTTGCCCGTTAAATATGGAAATAGCACGAAGCGTCCAAGCTACCCCTTGTTCTGCGACACAGCATCCCTTGCACCCCACCCAGCCCCCACCCGCTTCGGCCCCATCGCGGAAACTCACGCCACTGGCCTTACCTAAAACACAACCCCCTAAGCCCACCCGAAGTATTCGTGCATGCGTACATCTCCTGCGAGTAGGTAGGGTATCCATATTAAAAGGCTTTATATATTAATATAATATATTTAAAAAAATAGCTATTCTTTTTAAATTCAAAAACTTTCATATGAATATTTCACCTAAAATTATTTAAAAAAAATAATATTTCATCATCGTTTTATAAATATAATGTAACACTGTGAAAATACATTTTATTTGAAATATTTTTATAAAAAAAACCAGTCTGAAATTAGAATAAAGTGTAGTACCTACACACATTTCTTCATTATATAAGTATTATAATATCGAATGTGTTTTGGCCAATTGATGTAACTGTAAAAAATACGAAAATGAGTTAATGATTGGATCTCATTTTAAAGACAATAGAGCAGGTCTCGGCCGAATGATGTAAATTAGAAAAATAAATTGACCGCTTTTTAGAAGGGAAACTCATCATTTTACATTAGTCTAAGGATTCAAAATTCTGACCCAGCCACTTGATGTATGCCATTATTATATCGACACTCGTATAATCACGTATCTGCAAACATGAGAATTTAAAAAAGTTCATTTCAAAGATTCATAACGTAACTCACCATATAATATTTTCCACTGGCTTTGTCACTGACGTGACGCGTTTCGCCTCTTTAAGAAACATCTTCAGACCAATTATATCTAAGGTAAGCAATGATTCTAATTCTTTAATTAAAAATGAAGCGTAGGCAGGGCTTGTTTTGTTGGAAATAAATAACCTTGCAATATAGTTAGTCTGAAGACGCTTCTTAAAGAGGCGAAACGCGTCATGTCAGTGATAAATCCAGCGGAATAACAATGTTATTAATTTTAATTTGATATTAAAAATGAATTTCCTCAAAGTTACCGCCGAATCCATAGAACAAAAAAAAACGTTGTTAAGATTTATCTTTAATTGAAACCAGAATACTGTAAAAAAATATTATACTATAGTATTATCAACATTACTTGGCCGCCGCCGAATTTGAAACTAGAATTGTCAGTCTACAATAAAATTTTCCAGTTGCCATTTTATGCAAAATAAATATCTTGTATACTTTTACGAACCGTCGCTAAAATATCAGTTTTGGAATTTATTGAAATTTCAGCTGTGGTTGAGTGTGGCAACCTTCCTAACGTTACGGTGGCACCCTCGCTAGCGGCCAAGTTTAATTGGTACATCTATATTACAAATCAAATTGTGTTTTGCTTTTTAAATATAAATATTTTAAGTTTAATGTATCTTCAAGTTAAACTTACTTAGATAAAATATATTATAACGTTATCATTTACTATCAAAGATAGTAATGAAAGGTAAATTTTGTAGAAAAAAAAAATTGGTGCATTGTTACCCCCACGAGTGTATTGAAATCATCAATATTCCGCCTAGTGTGCGAGAGATAAGACAGTGTCCGGCACAATTTGTGCCGTACCCTCTCTTTCCCCCTACGTACCCCTCCTCCGACCAATTTCCACTACCTCCCAACCTTCCCGGCCCTAGTACGTGAGCTTTAGGGATGTAATAATGCCTATGTGTGTGTCCTCTGCCAGTGGCGGGAATAAGCCAAACTCAAGAGAGAATTTCTCTACCTAATTTAGTTACAATCATTAATTTAAGATATCTACTGAGAGTGTTTGATTAAATTTCAATTTGAAATTTTGTACATTTCCATGTATTTCGTCACTAATCTCATCATCTAAAATAAGTAGGTATCTCTAAGCAGATTTTTTCAAATTGCACTTTAATTTAATGCTGATTGGGTCTTTTTCGCCTGCAATTGGTAAATAGTATGAGTTTGTAATTGTTAAAGTAATGAATGTTAAAAGTCATTATTATCAAATCAGTAATAAAATTAACTGTTTTGAGCGTTTTAGTGAAATAGGATGTATTTTTTTTTACTTTATTTTTTTACATATTGCGTAAGGAGTACACAAAACGTGTATTGAATTGTATACATTGTGATTTAAATGTCACAAATAATATAGTACAATAATAAAATCGTAAATTTGCAAGTATTTTTGCATTAAATTAATGTGTTTCTAGAGTCAAAGGATCGGACAGAATATTGTGCATTATTTAAAATAAGAAAAAAAAAACTACAAAAAAACATGCGTGCGAACTGCAGTAACACGAAATACGGCTTAATTTTTTTACATACGATGTAAATATTTTCTTTTGCGCTATAGTCTTATCACGCCACTGGATCGTATGCGTACGTGTATACTTTGTGTCGTGTGTGGGTAAAGCCATTGGAAAAGTCGGTTTTACGATACTGTCCGGCTATCGAAGCATTTTATTGCTGGCAAGAAATAATGCAGCAGATTAAAATTTTACAAGTTTGCGCGGAGAGGTCAACAGGGGCGAGGGGATGAGACCAGAACGCTAATAGACTGGCCCCACATTTGCCACGCAAGCGCGGGGCCACGGGGTCCTCTACCACAGCATCAAAATGATAGCATTTTCTAAATGAATATTTGAACAATAACTACTCTTCCCAACTCCCCTGATAAAGAAAGCTTATCAACTAGTATTCTTAAAATTGCGAGTCCGTGATACGAGAACCATATTTAATTACTCATTCATTTTAAGCTGTTTTGTGATTGTTGTTAAGATGATTTGTGTGCATTAACAGTGACAGTCAAATTTTCCATTTACTGCATGAATATTTAAGCAATAATTCTCCTTCAACTTCACACACCAAATGCTCACTATGAATCAATAACTATTTTTATTTATAATTTAAGACATCGACTGAGGGTGCTTGATGGAATTTCAATATCAAATTTGGATTATTGAGATTTTGTACACTTCCATGTATTTTAATATGGTGTTTACAAAATAAGGATTAGGGAGATTCCCGAAATTTTAACTCAGGTATCAGTGTGGCTCTCAGACGTATAATATCTTACCTCGTAAATAATATTTGTCGCATTTGTATCTTCTATATAAACGTTAGACACTGTTTACTGTCTCTCAGTTCGAGTCCATTCGTGTGCTCGAATGCCTGAAGATGCCGAAAGGCGAAACCCGGGTCGTTAGTGACAAAATACATGGAAGTGTACAAAATCTCAATAATCCAAATTTTATTTTTATTTACATCCTCATTTTCAAGCTGCTTTGATTGTTAACCCGTAAATAGGCAGTAAGTAGGGTTGTTTCCCCACATACATTTTTTTTAATTTTCTAGTATACTATGTTTTTTTATAACCTAAAAACTGTCAAAATTCAACAACAAATATATAATCTATGTTTCAAACCCAATTACGTGGCAATAAGAATGCAACAGCCAATTTGGCAGTTAATTGTAATACATATAAGATAAACATCGTCATGTCGAAAAATAAAACTTAATAATATATTGCAAATTAAAACTATTATTGTATCAAGGTAGTTCCATATACATATGGGTACGGTGTTCCTTATCAACACCGAAAAAAAAATCATTTGAATCGAATTATTTCATTATTTTTTCCAGTTAAATAGTACTGATAAAATAATTCATAGTTTGTATTTTTTTGCAGAAGGCAACCGAAAATTATCGGTTACAAATTTCAGCGATAGAATAAAATATTATTTGAGAATATGACGTTTAAAGTTCGTGAATAAAGTGCATACAAAATAACAATATACTGACAATTAAATATACTCAGTGATATAGGTAAAGACGTCACATTATGGGACTAGCTGATAAGTAAGTTTAACATTTGTTTCAAGAAGAAGAAATATGAATCTTGGTGAGTTATTAAAAAATCAAATTAAATGGATAATTTCTAATGAATAATACACTTATTCAATGAATGTTCTTCGTGGATTATTACTAGAATAACGAATTTTACCACCACATGCTGACGAATATTTTATTGCGAGAATAAACCCAATATGACAAAAATGGACATATCAGTTTTTGCCGTAAAGCACAGAAATATGTTACCTGATTTTCGTCACTTTTGTATTATAATCATTAAAAATTGGCAAGTCCCTCACTATCAGTGTCAAGATTAAAGTTGAATATACGTATTTAAAAAAATAGATGAATAACCCAAAAAAATGAAAATATTTGACAACTATTTTAAGAAAACTAAAAACACAAAACATCGATTACCTATCTCAAAACAACATTTTGGGAGTTAGAGATTTCTGCATGAATGCTCACGAAGAATAATAATAAATACTATTTTTATTACCGTAGCCAAGCAATAGCACGCCCATTTTTTGTTTCCACCTTAAATTATTATTGTTACTGGTTGTGATTACTTTACAGTATATTGTATTTAATTAAGTCAGCGTAGATCAAATGTGACCAACTCCATTTTGGACACTGGCCAATAAGACAAGATCAATTTTATTTATACTGTAACATGGACACAATAAAAACGTATATATGATTAAAGAGAGGTTTTATAATGCTTAAGTAAAATGTACTATTGTAGAGTTAGTAAACATAAATAACCAAATTTAGATTTCTCCATTTTTTGGAGATGACCATGTTTTGTCAGTTGTAACGAATTTGTATAATTTTTGTAGAGTTTGATAGTCTTGCAACCATTAAATATAACGATACTAACCATTAATATATTCAATTAATATTTAACGAATATAAAAATGTCTAGGCAATACAATGATTACAATGTAGATCATTTGCGTTCAGTTTGGTAGATATTTATACTTCAATATTCTTTATATAATATTATTTAAAAACTGCGCAAAAGTCCAAGTTAAAAAAAATACTCAAGAACGAAACTACATCGATGCTAGAATTTTCACTTCTATACAGTGGTGTAATATGATATTATAATACGATAAATTGGAAATATCTTGTGCAGGGATCCTCAAAGTATGGTCTATAAATTAAACATAAAACTACGAGGGGAAAGCAAGACTATTTAAAATTTATTAAATCGGTACGCGCTCGCACACACATATGTGAGTGGCAAAAAACACCCCAATGTCTGAGTTCCTATACTATACAAAGAAATGCATCAATTCCAACTCCAAGAGATAAATCACAATGCCAAATGCATCCGTAAGTATTCAACTTGACCTGATTTTCAACAGCACACTCACAAGTTAAAGAACTTGCTGCTCCAGAGTTGAATAGTATGTTATATGTAAATCTGTAAATTCTGTTGTTATTTCAAATTTTTTAAAAGTGATTAAACACAATGTCTGTCGGTTTCAACAACTCCTCCCAAATGGTCATTCTGGCGGCCATTTTTAGTTCAACTGTGCTATTTCCAACTTTCAAGTTTTACCTTTAACTGAAAACACTATATGTTCGACGTTTCAATGAAAAGCAACAAAAAAAAAATTGTAGCTAATAGTTGCTTAGCAACCGCTCCATACTAAAATAATCCATCATGCCATTATAACGGCACAATCTGTGTTGATTTTGCTTATTGACTATACATTTGTTATAATATAAATGCTACAAATAAAAACTTTTAATGCAAATCGTAAAATTTGTAAAAATTCAAAAAACTGAGCGGGAAAAATTATCATTTAAAATTTTAAAACTTAAATCAGTGAAATCCTCATTGGTGTGGTTTACAAGAAATATTCCCAAATTTTTGAGAAGAGTGTTAGATGAATTAATATAAGCGATCAATATCTTGGGCAAAGCCGGGTAAAAATATTAGTTATATATAAAACAGTCAGTAAGTTGGTAATATTCTACATTTAATAGATCTAAGATTCAATTATCGCTATATCCTATATCTAAAACATATATATTTCAGAGCTTCGACTTTCCTAAATTTTTATTTCATGTGATTTCAAAAGTGCAATTATCTCAGCTTGACATTATTGTGGATTGGCTACATTCTGTATAACTACATTCAATTGTAATAATTACAGAATAACTGTATGATGATTTGCGCCTCGAAAATATTTTTGAGAATAGGTCCTTTCATCAAAAAGTTTTGATACTCCTGATTTATAGCCTACGAGGATCAAACTATTATAATAGTAAAACATATAACTATCGACGGACGTAAAAAAATGTCTTCTAAGCTATCGTCTCATCGTACGTGACATACATAACATGAAGAGAGGCTGTAAAGCGAATGTGTACATCTATACTCACTTGTATATTATACGAAAAGGTTTTTATTGAAATTTTCGATTTACGATAATGCGAAAAAGTAATCGATTTAAGTTCCCAAGGGAATTTCGTCTTACAAAAGTAGATAAAAAAATCATACTTAAAATCATGTATTATTATTATTTGTTTGGGAACTACTTTGCGTAGTTAAATCAGGATTTTAAGAACTACGATTGGAAAAATCTATTATTTATTTTGGTCAATAGTTTCCTACGCTTGTTAGAAAGAAAGTGTAATATGTTTGTTATAAAAGATAATTTGATTGTAAGTTTTGCTTGACCGTAGTATCTAGAGAAGCAAAAAAATCTCATAATTTATTTCGTCTAATTTTAAAAGACACTTTTCTAAAAGACTAATTTTAAAAGACACCGAATTTCGATAAAAGTACCCCGTCCGAGCATATCAAAGTCTCAATATCACATCATATCAGTCCGGAAAAAGTCCGAATTTTAACATGTGCAACTAATTATACAAATCGTTGAAATATATTTTTAATAAATTAATTTTATTTATTAATAATGGCTGGTTCATGACCCGAACAGAGTTCGAAATACTTTTCTGAAAAATAAATTCCATACTCGGGCCCGAATCCAAAACACTAATATTCTGAAAAAGTTATTTCGGATTCAAAAAAATGCTGCGCTCTTCCTTTAATTGATTATCATTTATCATGTATAATAATAATAAAAAACGCTTTAATGGTTTCCGGGAGAGAACCGATATCCACGTGTATCAGGAGAACATAATTGATTTGAAACTGGTGATGCTGATACGATATAGTAGTAAAGATCTTAGCATAGTATAATAAATTTCTTAATGAATTAAGCCTAAGACTCACCAAGTTTGAATATTATAAGATTACGGGGGAGGACCGATATTTACATGTATCAGGAAAACATGTTAAAAATACTTCTTTATTGCACATTGCAAATTCCAAAGACATAATTACGTTCATTAAATATAAAACATCGATACAATTTCTTACTATGTAAACGTCTTTCATTTATCGTTGTTAAGTATAAAAAATACTCTACTCGAAAATACGTATTATTATTTTCTTTGACGTGTATGTGCTTTCTTGCAATAGTGCTTCCCAAACGTTTTCATTCCGCGGCCCACAAAATTTTTATTAGATATTATTACATTATCGTAATATTAATTTATAAATGAATATTTGTTTTTGAAACCATTGTATTTCTTGACTAAATCTTCATGTTTTAATATTATAAGTTTGCGGGGGTGGACCGATATTCACCTTCATCAGGAGCACATGTCAAGCAAAAGATACCCTTAAAGATAATTTTATATGCAAGCACCGCCTTTTTCTATGACGCGTATGTGCTTTCTTGCTGCAGTGCTTCCCAATTTTTTCATTCCACAGCCCATAAAGTTTGTAAAAAATAATTCACGGCCCCTACCCCGAAAATTAAATTAATTCAGTTATCTAAAGCTTTATTTGTAACTGTACATAGTATATTTATCCATAGACTTGCTTCTACGAACACTTTAAAGGTAAATTTTTATAAAATCACGAATAATGTGTTCTTATATAATGAGTATATACATTTGCAAAAGGTAAGAAATGCTTTAATAAATACTTGTAGGTCGATTAGTGTATTTTGCGGCCCCCCGCAGAAGCCCTACGCACCCTCTAGGGGTCCGAAGCACATAGTGTAGGAAGCACCGCTATATTGCACATTGCAAAACCTTCATTATTAAATTCACTAAATACGAAATATCGGTGATGTTTTTTTACTTTTTATTCTTATGATTTATCTCCATTTATCGTTATTAAAAATACAAAATGTTTTTCTTGAAAATATGTATCAGTTCAGAAGGACTAAAATGATTATACCAAAGGTGACCACGTCAGTTATAATAAACTTTTTTACACCTAACAGCTTCTAAGACAAATTGAATTTGAAAATAATAATTTATTTATTAAACTTTTATGTGATGAAATAGTTTTTTTATATGACAGTGAATTTAAAAGATTTTTTTGTTCTATCTAAAAATAAATTGGCCTTAATTACTAACACAATCATCATGTTTTAATATTTAAAGATTACGGGGGTGGACATGATTTGCACCTGTATCAGGAAAACATAATAATCAAAGGATTGTCATTAAGATATTTCTCTATACAAGCACTGCCATTTTCTATGACGCGTATTTGCTTTCTTGCTGCAGTGCTTCCCAAACTTTTCATTCCACAGCCCATAAAGTTTGTAAAAAATAATTCACGGCCCCTACCCCGAAAATTAAATTAATTCAGTTATCTTAATTTATAAATGAATATTTGTTTCTACGAACACTTTAAAGGTAAATTTTTATAAAATCACGAATAATGTGTTCTTATATAATGAGTATATACATTTGCAAAAGGTAAGAAATGCTTTAATAAATACTTGTAGGTCGATTAGTGTATTTTGCGGCCCCCGCACTTGAAAACCTTCATTATTAAATTCACTAAATACGAAATATCGGTGATGTTTTTTTGCTTTGTATTTAAATGATTTATCTCCATTTATCGTTATTAAAAATACAAAATGTTTTTCTTGAAAATATGTATCAGTTCAGAAGGACTAAAATGATTATACCAAAGGTGACCACGTCAGTTATAATAAACTTTTTTATACCTAACAGCTTCTAAGACAAATTGAATTTGAAAATAATAATTTATTTATTAAACTTTTATGTGATGAAATAGTTTTTTATGACAGTGAATTTAAAAAGAATTTTTTTAATTCCACAGCCCAAAATAAATTGTAAATTTATTCACTAACACAATTAATTCAATTATCTAAAGCTTTACGTAACTGACATGATTTGCACCTGTATCAGAAACTTTAAAGGTAAATTTTTATATAAATCACGAATAATGTGTTCTTATATAATGAGTATACATTTGCAAAAGGTAAGAAATGCTTTAATAAATACTTGTAGGTCGATTAGTGTTTTTGCGGCCCCCACAAAAGCCCTACGCACCCTAGATTCAAGCACTATAGTGTAGGAAGCACCGCTATATTGCACATTGCAAAACCTTCATTATTAAATTCAATAAATACGAAATAAAAGGTGATGTTTTTCTATTTTAAGAATTTTATGGATTTATCTTTGCAAATCGTTTTTTGAAAATATTTAAGTCGATGTTTTCTTGAAAAATAAAACTGTTTTTCTTAAGGACTAAAATGATTATACCAAAAATACCAATTTTTATTTATAAACTTTTTGAAACCTAACAGCTTCTATCAACAAATTGAATTTGAAAATTTCAATTTATTTAAAAACTTTTATTTGATGAAATATGTAATTTTTTATATGACAGTGAATTTAAAAGATTTTTTCATTCTATCTAAAAATAAATTGGCATTAATTACTAACACAATCATCATGTTTTAATATTTAAAGATTACGATTGGACATGATTTGCACCTGTATCAGGAAAACATAATAATCAAAGGATTGTCATTAAGATATTTCTCTATACAAACACTGCCATTTTCTATGACGCGTATGTGCTTTCTTGCTGCAGTGCTTCCCAATTTTTTCATTCCACAGCCCATAAAGTTTGTAAAAATAATTCACGGCCCCTACCCCGAAAATTAAATTATTTCAGTTATCTTTTAAAGCTTTAATATTATAAATTGCTTGCAAATCTTCATGTTTTAATATTTTAATTTGTACATTTATATCCATAGACTTTCATGCTTCCCTTCCAAAGAACAATTTTCTATAATAAATTTTTATATGTGCTTTCTTGCAAAGTGCTTCCCAATTTTGTTCTTAATATAAATGAGTATATACATTTGCAAAAGGTAAGAAATGCTTTAATAAATACTTGTAGGTCGATTAGTGTATTTTGCATAGACTGGCTTCCTACGCACCCTCTAGGGGTCCGAAGCACATAGTGTAGGAAGCACCGCTATATTGCACATTGCAAAACCTTCATTATTAAATTCACTAAATACGAAATATCGGTGATGTTTTTTACTTTTGTATTCCAATGATTTATCTCCATTTATCGTTATTAAAAATACAAAATGTTTTTCTTGAAAATATGTATCAGTTCAGAAGGACTAAAATGATTATACCAAAGGTGACCACGTCAGTTATAATAAACTTTTTATACCTAACAGCTTCTAAGACAAATTGAATTTGAAAATAATAATTTATTTATTAAACTTTTATGTGATGAAATAGTTTTTTTTATATGACAGTGAATATAAAAGATTTTTTCGTTCTATCTAAAAATAAATTGGCATTAATTACTAACACAATCATCATGTTTTAATATTTAAAGATTACGGGGGTGGACATGATTTGCACCTGTATCAGGAAAACATAATAATCAAAGGATTTTCATTAAGATATTTCTCAATACAAATTTGACGTTTTCTTTGACGTTTGCTTTTAATAGTTTTTCCCAAACGTTTTCTTAATTTATAAATGAAAATTTTTTTTAAATATTGTATTACATTATCGTAATATAAATTTATAAATCAATATTTAATTTTTTATGTGCATCAATGAATCATCAGTTTTAATATTTCAAGTTTAAATGCCTTGCGGGGGTGGATTTGCACCTTCATCAGGAGCACATAATCAATCAAAAAGATACCCTTAAAAGTTTCTATACAAGCACCGCCTTTTTCTATGACGCGTATGTGCTTTCTTGCTGCAGTGCTTCCCAATTTTTTCATTCCACAGCCCACAAAGTTTGTAAAAAATAATTCACGGCCCCTACCCCGAAAATTAAATTAATTCAGTTATCTAAGGCTTTATTTGTAACTGTACATAGTATATTTATCCATAGACTTGCTTCTATTGAACACTTTAAAGGTAAATTTTTATAAAATCACGAATAATGTGTTCTTATATAATGAGTATATACATTTGCAAAAGGTAAGAAATGCTTTAATAAATACTTGTAGGTCGATAGTGTACTTGCGGCCCCTCACATGATAATTTTAGGGTATTTTGCACCGCCCTTTTCACATGAATTATTAAATGTGCTTTACTTGCTGTTTTTGCTTGTATTTTAATGTTTTATTCCACAGTAAAAATGTTTTTCTTGAAAATATGTATCAGTTCAGAAGGACTAAAATGATTAATATCAAAGATGACCATTTCAGTTACTAATAAATTTTATTTATCCAAATGAATATTAAACAAATTGAATTTAAAATAATAATTTATTTTTATAAATCATGAATAATGTGTTTTATATGACAGTGAATATAATGATTTCTATCTAAAAAATAAATTGGCATTAATTCAGACCTTATCAGGAAAACATAATAATCAAAGGATTGTCATTAAAGATATTTCTCAATACAAGCACTGCCATTTCTGACGTGTATGTGCTTTCATTAATTTTATTTATTATGATTTAATCCATTTATAATATTTTAAATAAAAAAATGTTTTTCTTGATTTGCTATGTATTCTTTCAAAGGAAAAAATAATTATCAAAGGTCAAATTGGGGTTGAAAATAATAATGTATTTATTAAACTTTTATTCTAAAATGAAATAGTTTTTTTAACAGTGAATTAAAAAGATTTTTCGTTCCATCAAAAAATAAATTTTCTTGAAAATAATTACTAAGGACTATCATATGTACAAATATTAAAGATTATATTAAAACATTTTTATTTGCACCTTTATCTCAATTTAATTTTAAATAATCAAAAGCTTTTTTTTAAATAAGATTTTTATATTGAAATAATATTTTCGTTTATGAAAATAAATTGCATTAAATAATAAACCATCATTTTTAATATTTAAAGATTACACCTGTATCAGGAAAACATAATAATCAAAGGATTTTCATTAAGATATTTCTCAATACAAGCACTGTTATTTTCTTTGACGTGTATGTGCTTTCTTGCAATAGTGCTTCCCAAACGTTTTCATTCCGCGGCCCACAAAATTTTTATTAGATATTATTACATTATCATAATATTAATTTATAAATGAATATTTGTTTTTGAAACCATTGTATTTCATCGGGTGAATTAAAATTCTTTATATTTCAGAGTATTTAAAAGATTTTTATGTGCAACCTAAGAATAAATTGGCTTTACTTATTGACTAAATCTTCATGTTTTAATATTATAAGTTTGCGGGGGTGGACCGATATTCACCTTCATCAGGAGCACATGTCAAGTAAAAGATACCCTTAAAGATAATTTTCTATGCAAGCACCGCCCTTTTCTATGACGCGTATGTGCTTTCTTGCTGCAGTGCTTCCCAATTTTTTCATTCCACAGCCCATAAAGTTTGTAAAAAATAATTCACGGCCCCTACCCCGAAAATTAAATTAATTCAGTTATCTAAAGCTTTATTTGTAACTGTACATAGTATATTTATCCATAGACTTGCTTCTACGAACACTTTAAAGGTAAATTTTTATAAAATCACGAATAATGTGTTCTTATATAATGAGTATATACATTTGCAAAAGGTAAGAAATGCTTTAATAAATACTTGTAGGTCGATTAGTGTATTTTGCGGCCCCCCGCAGAAGCCCTACGCACCCTCTAGGGGTCCGAAGCACATAGTGTAGGAAGCACCGCTATATTGCACATTGCAAAACCTTCATTATTAAATTCACTAAATACGAAATATCGGTGATGTTTTTTACTTTTTATTCTTATGATTTATCTCCATTTATCGTTATTAAAAATAAAAATGTTTTTCTTGAAAATATGTATCAGTTCAGAAGGACTAAAATGATTATACCAAAGGTGACCACGTCAGTTATAATAAACTTTTTTATACCTAACAGCTTCTAAGACAAATTGAATTTGAAAATAATAATTTATTTATTAAACTTTTATGTGATGAAATAGTTTTTTTTATATGACAGTGAATTTAAAAGATTTTTTCGTTCTATCTAAAAATAAATTGGCATTAATTACTAACACAATCATCATGTTTTAATATTTAAAGATTACGGGGGTGGACATGATTTGCACCTGTATCAGGAAAACATAATAATCAAAGGATTGTCATTAAGATATTTCATGTTGCACATTGGAAATTCCAAAACAGTAGTTACATTCGTTTATTATTAAACATCGAGTCGACTCCTTAATGTGTATTTTTTTATCATTTTTCGTTAATAAAATTAAAAAATTCTTTACTCGAAAATATGGATAATTTCAGTAGGACTAAAATAATTATACGAAATGCGAAATATAGAATTATTTTTTTAATTTCGTTATCTTAGAATAAATTGACATTAATTGCTGACTGAATCACCAAGTTTTATTATTTTAAGATTACGGGGGTGGACATATATTCACCTGTATCAGGATAACATAAAAAGCAAAGGATTCTCATTAACATGCTACTCTATACAAGCACAGTCATTTTCTATGACGCATATGTGATATATTTCAGCAGTATTTCCCAAACTTTTTTATTACACGGCCCACAAAGTTTGTAAAAAATAATTTCTAACGCCAAAATTAAATTAATTCAGTTATCGACAGCTTTATTTGAAAGTATACTTGGTATACTTAAACATACACTTGCTTTTACAATTACCTCAGTAGTAATATTTTATTAAAATCACAAATAATGTGTTTTCATATAAAGAATATGTACATTTGCAAGAGGAAAAAAAGCTTTATTATAAAACACTTGTAGTTGTACTGGAATATTTTGCGATTCCATGCAAAAGCCCTATGCCCCTCCCCCAGGGTTTCCGTGGCCCATAGTTTTGGGAGCATCGCTTTATTGCACATTGCAAATTCCAAAACTATTATTACATTCACTAATTTTGAAATATGGATAAGATTCCTTATTTATTTTGTCATTCATTTTTATCATTTATGATAATAAAAAATTCTTTACTCGAAAATATGTATCACTACAGTTAGACTAAAATAATTATACCAATTGCGACTAATTCAGTAAATAATAAACTTTTTTATTCGTAACAGTGTTTAAAACAATCAAAATGTTGTATTAGGAGAGAGAATTGATGATAAATAATTTATAAATTAATATTCTCTTTCTATGTGATGAATTAAAATTCTTTATATTCTAGAGAATTAAAAAGATTTTGCTGTGTTATCTAAGAATACATTGGTATTAATTACTGATTGAATCACCAAGTTTTAATAATTTAAGATTACGGGGGTGGACAAGATTAGCACGTGTATCAGGAGAACACAATAAGAAAACGATTTTCTTTAAGATGCTTCTATATTCGAGTACCACCCTTTTCTATGACGCATATGTAATTAAGTGCAGCAGTGCTTCTAAAACTTTTTCATTCGGCGGCCCACAAAGTTTGTTAAAAATAATCCGCGGCACAATTATTACCCTATTACTTAACCATTTTTGATTAAGAAAGTTTAGTTCATTTCAAACTGGTGATGCCAATACGATAAAGACGTAACGATTTTAGGATAGGATAAAAGATATCTCATTGCTTTTAAGCCTAATAATAAATCGGCATATACTCGATAAATTACTTCTTTATTGCATTTTGAAAATTCCCAAACCATAGTTACCTTCACTAAATATAGAAATCAATACATTTTCTTCCTGTGTATTATTCTTTAATTTGCTTTCATTCATCGTTTAAAATAATAAAAAATACTCTACTATAAAATATGTATCACTTCAATAAGGCGAAAATAATTATACCAAATGCGGCCACGTCAGTAAATATTTAACTTTTTTAAAAGCGTCTGAAACGAATAAAAATGATGTATTAGGAGGGATGGTTGATAATAAATAATATCTTTATGAATAACGCAATTAAGGAGGATGACTCTTTTTTGTGTGTAATCTCAAGAACAAATTGACATTACTTACTAACTGAATCACAAAGTTTTAATGTTTTAAATTTACGGGGGTGGAACGATATTCACCTCTATCAGGAGAACATGTTAAGTAAAGGATACACATTGCAAATTCCAAAGAGATAATTACGTTCATTAAATATAAAACATCGATACAATTTCTTACTATGTAATCGTCTTTCATTTATCGTTTATAAGTATAAAAAATACTCTACTCAAAAATATGTATTATTTCAATAGGATTAAAAAAATTATACCAAACGTGGCTACATTAATAAACATTAAACTTCTTAATACATTAAAGCTTCTAAAACAAACAAAATTTTGTGTTGGGAGGGTGGATTGATGATAAATAATTTATAAACTATTATTTTAAATTTGATAAAATGACTTAAAATTATTTATATCAAAATGAATTTTATAGATTTTTAGTCTGTAACCTAAGAATAAATAAGCATTACTTATTGACTGAATCACCAAGTTTTAATATTTTAAGTTTACGGGGGTGGACAAGATTTACACCTGTACCAGGAGAACATGGTAAGCAAAGGATTTTCTTTAAGATATTTCTCTATACAAGCACTGCCATTTTCTTTAACGTGTATTTGCTTTCTTGCAGCAGTGCTTCCCAAACGTTTTCATTCCGCGGCCCACAAAGTTTTTATTAGATGTATATAGCATGCAGAATACATATACTAATACATACATTTGCTTCTACAATTGCCCCTAAGGTAAAATTTTAAAATCTCTCATAATGTGTTTTCATATAAAGAATACATACATTTGCAAAAGGAAAAAAATGTTTTATTAAATACGTTTAAATATAGCATTATGCGGCCACCGCAGAAGCCCCACGGTTCTCCAGACGAACCATCGTTTAGGAAGCACCACTTTTTTGTGTAATCTAAGAATAAATTGGCATTATTAACTGCCTGAATCACCAAGTTTAATTATTTAAAGAGTTTACGGGGGTGGAGCGATATTTACCTGTATCAGGAAAACATGTTAAGCAAAGGATAATCTTTAAGATTCTTCTCTATACAAGAAATTTCACTTTCTATGATGTGTATGTGCTTTATTGCAGTTCTCATCAAACTTTTTCATTCCACGGCACCCTACCTCGAAATTAAAATTAATTTAGTAATCGAAAACCTAATTTGACATTATAAATAATACACATATACATAGACTTGCATTCTAAAATTGCCTCAAAAACAAAAATTTAATAAAATCATGGATGATTTGTTCTCATACAAAAAAACGTACATTTGTAAAAGAAAAAAATGCTTCATTAAATACTTGTAGTTCTATTGAAGTATTTTGCGGAAACTCACAAAAGTAGCGGCAAAATAGCGTTTTTGTTGTTCTCTCGTAATATAATTACAAGCGATATCAGTCGATCGACGATAATAATTTTATCAACTAGTCGCTCGTAGAATAAAAAGTGTGGCTACCTCTGCAATATATATAATATTTCCTTCATTATTATTTATAGCAGTATGCGTTCTAGTGGGTAAATTTATAAATGGAAATATGTTTTCATAGTTCTGAGTAATGATATTCATGTATTTTATGGCTTGTTGACGTTGTATTTTATGTAAAGGTAACTGAAAATTTTAACAAAAACCGTTGTAAAGTTCAAGAGTGTTGTAAAAAATTGCCTAGTGTAGTTCTTTTAAAATTAGCGACTCAACATTATTTTACCGTCCATCAGTCCAGTATTGAATTACGTTACCTAACAGTATTTTTTTTATCAGAGCCGTATTGAGAGACTGCAAATGTCTTTCTTTATTTAAATAAAACACTGACTTAACTGTTTAAAATACTCACGATGAATGAAGCAGGTCCTGCTTATTGTTTAAAATGTGTTATATATATATATATATAAAAGTTTGTTTGTTCTCCCGTACGTGTTCCTTTACCATTTATCCGATTTCGATGAAACCTTATTGAGTTCTTGTGCGCACACCGGTGAAGGTTTCTAAAAAAGAAATATAAAATCTAAAAAGTAGAACACAGACATCTCGGAAAACCTTCTGATTTATTCGTGTACACACCAGATGGAAAATAAAAAATATTGTGTATCCAATAAGCAAAATTAAAACACAAAACACTTTTTGAGTGGCACTCCAACGCATGCCGGGTACTCGCTAGTATTTTTATAAATATAATGCGTTTCCACCAAGATTAGCCAGTTAACACAATAAAAATGATAAATAAAACGTAATGTAAATAATGATTAGTTGATGGACTACATTTTGTGTGTGTTACATGGGGTATGGTCTACGGTGATATTTTCAACTTTCAATTACTAAATTTGAACATAAGCCAGCATCAAAATACAGCCTAAATGAACAAATATAATCGATCTCTATTTCGGACGAAGCCGGGTAAAATCACTAATTATATATATATATATGAGGTATGGTGTGTTTATTTATTAGAATGCTTTGTAATCAGAGTTGTGTTTCGTACTATTTAATTTTAAAGACTTTTTTTTTATAAATGTAAATTTCTATACATGTATATATATAACTAGCCGAAACCTAGTAATTTCTTTCGTGATAACAATGGATATGGAGAGACGTATGAATATAATGTATTATTAAATTGCTTTAATTTTGGAGCAAAGTTTCATAAAAAGAATAAAATATAATTGCCGAACATGTAAGTAACAGTTTTGCATAGGAGAAATATGAAAATATCACAATAACATCATTGAAAGGACTGGACGAAGATTAGAGGAATCATTTGTCAACATTAAAAACAGCAACGAATGTGTTTGTAATAATTTAATTGCCAAATTTAGCTTGCGGCCCTGAATATTCCCAAATTAACCTATCTATTAGAACAAGTTGCATTTTAATACATAGTTCAAAAGGTTATATTTAAAATGCATTGCATTGAACCAGAAATGTCAAAGATTGCCCCCATTTTTTGACCTTCGTATTGGAGACAATATGCAAAATTTCTTTTGATTATCAACGTGCCTGCATTAGGTTAAACGAACCTTTTAAAACATGTTACATTGTCTGGAAATAATTTATCGGCACAATGTAACTTATCCGTGTTGCAAAAAATGCAGTATTATTTATTGTTCAAAACATACCTGCTTTAGGAAACCTGTTTTATGTTGTATGTAAAGACTGGGATTTAAAAAATAAATATAAAAATATAATTTAATTTAAGACATCGACTGAGGGTGCTTGATGGAATTTCAATATCAAATTTGGATTATTGAGATTTTGTACACTTCCATGTATTTAATGTATTAAATACATGGAAGTGTACAAAATCTCAATAATCCAAATTAAATATAAAAATGATTAAAATAAATATTTTTTATTTACATGTATATTCAATTACAATTAAAAACATGTATGTGTTGAATCTTTTATGAAAGACAATTTACATCGATAAAAATATTTCGGCAGCTTTATTCTGATCATATCGACGGTGTTGTGGCCAATTGATGTAACCCTCAAAATTGAAATTGTTCAGGCGAGAGTAAAAACTATTTTTATCGAAAATATTAAATGGTGAGTTGCGTTATGGTTTTTTTAAATGAACTCCTGTAAATTCTCAAGTTTGCAGATGCGGGATTAAAGGTAGGGATTATCGATATAATACTGACTTACATCAAGTGGCCGCCTCATTATTTTTAAACCTAAAACTAATGTAAAATGATTTTTTTCTTCAAAAAAGTGGTCAATTAATTTACTTCTTATTTACATCAGTTAGGCGAGACCTGCTCATTCGTCGTTTAAATGAGATCCAATCATTAACTCATTTTCGTATTTTTTGAGGATTACATCAATTGGCCAAAACACCATCGAATTATGGACTCGTAAGATAGCATTTCAATGTAAATAATGTATTTATTGAGAAACAATCAGCCAGTAGCTCATTTTTCAGAGAAGGTAAATGAAAGAAAATAGGGATGGATAATTCGTTTTCTCTTCTTTTAAAAACGTTAGCAGTGATCGCTTTCTCTCGTCCTGTCAACGGTAAAATCCCTTAACCTTATTATGTTAGTACGCTTAATAATTTAAGGAATATAATAAATGTGTATAAGAACAGTATTTTTTTCATAAAAAAATGATGCTTCTCAAAAAAGTAGAACACAATTGGAATGAAAAAGTTTCCATTTTCAATTTTATTTTGATATACAAGATAGCTAAACAAATATGTTTTTTGAACAATTCGATATCAAGCAATCATTATACAAATATACAATTATTAGCTTAGTCAGGTTCAGTGTAGACGAATCATAAAAAAATATAACGAAGAATTAATATATTGCGTATGAATGTGAATATTATACAAATGACCCAAGAACGTCAATAAATATTTCGAAATGAAACTTATTTTTTTGTTATTATTTTGACGCTCTTTAAAATGTTATGGTTGCAGCTACAAATATACAACTAACACAACGTCATTATCATTAACTGACATCGCTTGTATTTATAAAATTAAATTGAAGTTAATATTAAAATTTAAGTGAATTCCGTTGGCAATCCGAATAATTTCAATTCGCTGATCTCAACAAATAAACAATGTTTTAAATAAGTGTTTGAGCAAAATTAAATTTTAGTAGAATGAATTATAAAAGTAATATAAAATTTAAATTGATAACGTTTTTTTAATAAGTTTAGTTGATTTGAAACTGGCAACGCTGATACGATAAAGTGTTAACGATTTTAGCCAATGCCGTAAAATTAAAGCGTTCTTTCATCCTGTATTTTCTTTCTTTCGTCAAGTACAGCAGCGATGATTTTATTTTTGCCTGATACACGCGAAGTAAATACTCATTGCTTAAACAAATTCTGTTATTTCCTCCGAGTGTAAAATTAGTAAGAAGCCACCAGTACCAGAGATTTTAAATTAGTATTATCTATTGATTAATAAAGTCTGTGTGGTTTTAGTCAAAATAATTTATGCTACAAATAAAGCCACGTCCAAGAATTTTGACAGATGACAGTGAAGCCTGGTAATTTCTACTGTTCATATAAATGCTCTCTTAAAATATTCGACTTAACTCACTTAACCATTTTTGATTTAGTAAGTTTGGTTGATTAGCATAGAATAATAAATATTTCATTGCTTTTAAAGTTAAGAATAAACTAACCACATTCCATTGCCCTGGAAGGTCGCTGGATTTATTCGGCGGAGCTAAGGGACGTTGGGATGACCTGGGACGAAACATGAAGATTGGCGGAGGACAGAGAGTCGTACACAAACCATGTGATGGACATATCCTCCTAGTTGGCAGCGGATATGGTTTTAAAAAATCGTCATCACTGAATGAATTATCAATTTTTAATATTTTAAGTTTACGGGGGTGGACCGATTTTCATCTCTATTACATATTAAGCAGTGGATGGATGCTCGTCAAGATACTTCTTTATTGAACATTGCAAATTTCTAATCCTGTATTACCATCACTAAATAATATGAAACATCGAAAATATTTCTTACTATGTATTCTTCTTTCATTTATCGTTTGTCATAATAAAAGATACTATACTCAAATATACGTATCACTTCAATAGGGCTAACATAATAATACGATGTGTGGCTACGTCAGTAAATATTAAACTTTGTAATACATAACAGCGTCTGAAACAAACGAAACGGTGTTAAGAGTTGATTGATAATAAATAATTTTTATTAATTTTGTCTAATGACTTGAAATTCTTTATATAACAAAGAATTTTAAAGATTTTTTTGTCTGTAACCTAAGAATAAATTAACATTACTTACTGACTGAATCACCAAGTTTTAATATTCTAAGCTTACGGGGGTGGATATATATTCACCTGTATCAGGATAACATAAAAAGCAAAGGATTCTCTTTACGACACTGCTCTATACAAGCACAGCCATTTTATAAAACGCATATGTGATGTATTTCAGCAGTGCTTCCCAAATTTTTCATTCCGCGACCCACAAAAAAAAATAATTATGTTTGTAAAAAATAATTACAAACCCGAAAGTTAAATTAATTCAGCTATCGAAAGCTTTATTTGAAATTATATTTGGTATACTTATATATACACTTACTTCTATTAGGATGGAGGATTGATAATAAATAATTTATTTATAAATAACGCAATGTAGGAGAGTGACGGAATTTTTTTTTAATTTATCTGATGAAGATTATTTTGTGTTAGTAACACATACTCGGCATTACTGACTGTTTGCAACAAGTTTTAACATTTAAAGATTACGGGGGTGGACCGATATTCACATGTATCAGGAGAACATCTTAAAGATATTTAAGTTAAGGTACTTTTCTATAGGATTACTGCCTACGTTCTATGACGCGCATGTGCTTTATTGCACAGTTTCTAAAAGTTTTTCATTTCACGGTGCACAAAATTTGCAAAAAACCTATCGTAAAAATTAATTTAATTTGATATAAAATTAAAATTGATAACTTTTTTATTCCACTGGTTTTGTTAGTAATTGCGACACGGACTTCCTCTCTTTTAAAAGCGTCTTCAGATAATCAGTTTCGTAAGATTATTTATTAATATATGTAAATGCAATTGTTTTGGAGTCGTTCATTTGGGTTTGCAGATTTCAAGTGGGGTTGCCAGTTGCCACTTAATTTCGAGTCATGAATATAATAAAGAAAAATGCTGTCAAATATAATTGATTGTATGATGACAACAACTCATTATGTAATTAATTTATAATTATGACATTTTTCTTGTTATTGCATAGGATCACATGCCCAATTTAAAATGTTATTTACTAATGACTGATTTCTATTTATAGTCTTAATAATTTCTATATATTCTAAATTTTTCTTTTGAACTCTTGTATTGTTTACTAGATAGAGCATAAATGGACTCCTAATCGAGGTTATTTAAATATCTATGAGAAAAGTATAGGACTGGTAGTTAGCTAATCGTTCTCGCTACGAGCCGTTTTTAAGATCGTACGGGAGAGAGATTTTTTCACAAAAAAGAAATCAATGACTTCGAACAAAAATCCATAAATCGATTGAAAAATAAATTTTTGAATCTGTCCCAACTGGCATTCCCAAACGAAGGTAATGAGTTAATCACTCAACCACAGACTCGGCACATACTATTAACATAATTCAGATAAACACATTTTAACTCAAATTAAATTTCAGATAACGTCACATTACAAGTTAATATACACCTTAAAAGTTAACTTCAGAATTATAAAGATACAATCAATTAATTTGATTGGAGCGTTTTTATAAACTGTGTAATAATTAGCGTATCTTCTCATATAAGATTTGTATAGCATGAATTATAATTCAGCACTCCACATTAAAAAAGTTTCAATACGATGACTAAATGATGTTGAGCAGCTAAAAATAAACAAAATATTTCTGACTATAATTTACTTAATGACCAAATCAAAATGAATGCATCACCTCTCCCGAAACAGTTTGAGGAGCTCATTCAATTACAAATTATGAATAGAAGATACATTGATTTGCAGTATGGAAACATAAATAAAATTATTGGTATATGTGCTTACTAATTAGAAGTTACACACACACAAATAATTGTATGAATGAAGCGATATGCATGTGTAAATAATTTTCATTGGGAAAAAATAACTGAGAGGAAAGATACATCAGTTAGTGCATTTGTCTCTTTTTACGCAATATTCATTTAAACTACCTTGCTAATGCCCTGATTCCCTGGTATTAAAATATTAAAAAGCAGCCAACAAATTCATAATAAGCTGTTAATTATTTTATTTCTGCGTAACAAATTACTATAAATTTTATTTTCCTATGTGATCAGGCTAAGAATTTATTTTAAATTAAACATTCAGGTGTGTTATTTTTATTTAAGTATCAAGGGAACATACTGATGAAGAGGTAAATAAAATTTCTCTGATTACCAAAAAGTGCGAACGATTACTCATATCAACACATTCGGTTTATAATACACACATACGAGAGCATAAAAATATACGCTAATTGGGAATAATTATTCATTATTTGACTGTGTCAGATTATAATATGGAATATATGGTACCCTAATAGATCGTTTCAATTGAAAAGCAAAAAGTGACTTTTCAAGGGTTGAGGGGTAAGATAAAAAGAATTGTTTTTTTATAAATTTTGTGTTGGAGTAGAAGAGATGAGAAAAATACGTACAAACGGTAATGACCTTCAATCGAATTTTATATATTTAAATTTTAAAAACGCATATGACTTGAAAATAAATAGAAAATCACACTTAGCTATAAGTACGATAAAACATATAAATTATTAGATATACATAACACAATTTATGTATAAGTACATCACAATTATAATACATCCAATTCTCTTTTTGCAGGGTCTAAGAAAATGAACCAATTATTGTTTTGCATGCATCTTATGGATAGTATCCGACAGAATGCTTATCATGAAGACATAGATACAATACCATAGAACATATTATTTTTATCACAACAGTGCTTTCATTAAAAAATTTGGGGAAAAAAATGAAAAATTATACAACCTTTTTCATTTTGGGTGTTTGTACGAAACTGTTTTTAAGTAAAAGTGTAACTTATAAAAATAAGTGTATTCTTTCATACGATAGAGTTTGAAATGAGAAACATTTTGGTACAACTAACTCAATATGTCATTTTTTCGATTTAGTGTTTTCTTCCAGAACAGCGACAGTATTTTAAAATCTCATTCACGTCTCGTTTATTTATTTCTTCCTTTATAAGGATTTTCAGGCAAAGAATTTGTGAGTAAGTAGCTATCAAATTTAGCTTTGTTAAATTAAAAACAACAATGTCAACATCTTTAAATAACACGTTAAACAAAAAATTTTAAACATTATTTTTTTACCGAAAGTTATATGTGACAGAGAGTGATTGTTTATAAAACACACTTTCTTTCGTACTATTTTCACGCTTATATCGAGCATTATCAACTGAATCATCCGTTTATACTGTGGAAATGTTGCAAATTAGTGTCATTTAAAAACATATTGACAATTTTCGCATCGTGTACCGAGATTCAGTTCATCGTATTCTTATAATATAATATGAAATGTATAAGTCACTAAGAAAATTTTGATTCCATTATTGTAATATGATAATATAATAAAGTATTTAGTTCTACAAAATTTTATTTGTTATTTGATAGCTATTTCGGCTTAACACCATAGTCAGAAATCAGAACTTTGCTTAAATTTATTTTAGCTTATCTATATATACTTTTGAGAAAAGATAAACAATATTATATCATCTCACTTATTCAAACATCATAATGTTTATTTAAAAATTAATTTTAAAACTCTTCAAAACAGTATATATAGTTAAGCTAGAAAAAGTTTAAGCATAGTTCTGACGATGGCGAAATAGCTACCAAATAATCAATACATTTTCTTAGAACTATAATATGCTTTGTTATGATATCCTATTTTCATTGAGTCCAGTCAAGAAAATGCCAATTCAATTGAAGTAATTATCGTACAAAGTATCTGTTATATTTCGATAGAAATAGGTAATACGGATAGTGGGAAATTATGAATGTGACATTCAAGTTGAAACACGTGGAATTTCCACTATGGTCGTATCGTTCAACTGAACTTGGCATTCAAAACTATTCCATTCATGTCACAGAAGGTACGATAGCTGAAAATATCTTTCTGTATCCATGCTACCCTGGTAGGAAATCATCCAGCAAGAGGGCGTTTTTGATGCATTCGCTGGGTTAAGTAGTGCACCGAATCGATGCAGCAGTGCATTTTGTCCGGGGAAAATGCATCAAGGGAAAGTGAAAGCTAACCCACTCGACGGTTTTCCGCAATTCGACACGGTTTCTCTTACCTGGTAGCCTGGTGGAGAAAATCTATTTACGTAATTCGCTTCACGGCAGTGATGAAAAACTACTTTGCCATAACTGAAAAAATAATTTGAGGTAAAGATTTAAACAATAACAAACACAACATAGCGTATATAAATAAGTGAGACGCAAATGCTTCCGTTACCGGAATATTTTTTCATGTAAACCAATTTTCCACAAAAAACGTTATTGAGATATGTAATTGTATTGACGAATTCGTATAAAAATCAATACAAAACATGTTTGAATAAACATAGACTTCATTGATTGAATTGGCATTTACTTGATAAAACTTCATTGCAACAAGGTAACAGTGGTAAAGTATATATTTCTAAAAGAATTATTAAATAAACTTGATAGCTGTTTCGGAATCATACCATCGTCAATCTCGTCACCGTCATCGTCAGTTTCAAGAGTCCTTTAAAACATTGCTTCCCAAACTATAGACCGCGGACCATTGGAGAGCCGTAGGTCTTCTGTGGTGGCTGCAAAGTGCTCCAATAGAACTACAATTATTCAATGAAGCATTATTTCTTTTACAAATGTATTTTCATTTTAAAAATTTGCCCTTGAGGCGATTGTAGAATGCAAGTGTATATATTAGTTTACTATTTATAATTTCAAATAAAGCATTCGATAACTAAAATAATTTTATTTTTGTGGTAGGTGACCGTTGATTACTTTTTACAAACTTTGTTGGTCGCGGGATGAAATAGTTTGGGAAACACCGCTGCAAAAAATCACGTACGCGTCATAAGTGGCAGTGATTCTATAAAAAAGTTGGTAAAGAGCGTCCTTTGATTATTATGTTCTCTTGATACAGGTGAATATTGGTCCACCCCCGTAATCTTAAAATATTAAAACTTGGAGATTCAGACGGTTTTTAATAACATTTTTTTCTTAGATAACACAGCAAAATCTTTTGTATTCTCTATAATATAAAAAAAAATAATTCGCCAAATACAATATTCATATAAAGAGTTTATTATTAACTGACGTAGTTGTATTTTGTATAATTATTTTAGTCCTACTGAAGTGATACTTATTTTGAGTAAAGTTTTTTAATATTATAAACAAACCTACAATAAAAATAAATGAAAGAAGACATAGTAAAAATTGTATCCATGTTTTATATTAAGTGACGGTAATTATGGTTTTGTAATTTTCAATGTGCAATACAGAAGTCTCTTAACGAATATCCTTTGCTTAACATGTTCTCCTGATACATGTGAATATCGGTCCACCCCCGTAATCTTGAAATAATAAAACTTGGTGATTGTTAGATGAGAAATTTATTATTCTATGCTAAGATCGTTACTACTTTGTCGTATCAGCGTCACCATCTGAATTATATAAACCTTATTATTTACTTTTAAGGTGTTAACTGTCAATTCTTGGTGGAAAGACATTATATTTTAAAAAATAAAACACAATTTGTTTGTACTACTTCCACTATAATGATCAGGACCGGTTTCGCTCATCACGAGCATTATCAACTGATCAGTTGATAATGCTCGTGATGAGCGAAACTGGTCCTGATCATTATAAATATGTGGAAGTAGTACAAAAAAATTGTGTTTTATTTTTTAAAACCTTATTATAACGAAGTTATACCAAAAAATATTAGTTAAATCTTCCTATAGATTTTTCTAATATGAACATAAATAATATGCACTTTTGATATAGTACCTACGCCATTTTAAATAAACATCGTTAGAAATAATTAAAAGAAAGTTGTATGTTTTTTCTATAATGCATCTATTTCATCATAAATGCAACGAAGTTTAAAAAGCTGTCGCTGATAAATTAATGATTTTTGTATGAAACTTTGTATGAAAATTATTTCTTTGCTTCGCACGTTTCTCGCGCGATGGCGCTGCTGTATAGCATTATTACGATTTATTTTAGGTTAGAGAAACTACAAGCAAAAACAATGACGCTACTAGTATGTAAGTATGTACACAATTATATATTTATTTTGAAAGATTTTAACTATAATTATTGATATACAAGGCTAAATATTTCAGTGCCTATTGTATTTACAGTATTAGCAATAAGTAATTTAAATATTTACCTATGATAAGCTGTGCAATCATATTGTATTCAAATTGAAAGAAGAAATAATATTGGAAAACAAAAGAAGAACAATTACTGTTATGCTGTTTTTTCAGTTGCTATGGTTATTGGCAAAAAATTGTTTATTTTTCGAAAACACACTGACTTATTGTAATTAAAATTCGCATACAAAAAGGGAAATATCGTCGCTGTTCTATAAGAATACACCGACTTGAAAAAATGCCGTATTGTGTTAAGTTATACGAAAATGTTCCTTATTTCAAACTCTACCGCATGAAATAGCACACATATGTTTAAAAATTATACTTTTACTTTAAAGCAGCTTTAAACAAACAAACAAAATGAAAAATAAACTTCAAAGTCCAATTACTCAAAACTAGTATTTTTCAATGGATTATAAATAATTGCACTTTGTGTTAGGTAGTATTCACTTGGTACACTTGAACTTTTATTTCGATAGCTGACACTTTGTATAAGATAGTATTAACTTAGTACACTCAAACTTTGATTTTAATAGTTTTCACTTTGAAACGGATTCTTTTAACAAAGTACCACAGTTTTAAGGTGTTAACTGTCAATTCTTGGTGGAAAGACATTATATTTTAAAAAATAAAACACAATTCATTTGTACTACTTCCACATATTTATAATGATCAGGACCGATTTCGCTCATCACGAGCATTATCAACTGATAAAAATACAAACATAACAGTAAATATAATATTTAACAGTATATATAATATATATCTTAATATATAACAGTAAATATAACATAATATTTATATAAATAAGCCTGTTATGTTTGTATTTTTATCAGTTGATAATGCTCGTGATGAGCGAAACCGGTCCTGATCATTATAAATATGTGGAAGTAGTACAAATGAATTGTGTTTTATTTAAAAAAAAAAAAAAGTACCACAGACTAATTTTGATAGCTTGACTTTGAAACGGATTATTTTAATTTTGTATGTTATGGACATTGAAATAAATCATATTAACATATTGCATGTCCACTTAGAACCCTGCTTCTTCATAAATACCACTCCTATAATATACTAGTGAATAAATTCTAATGCGTGGAGCAAAGACAATACAGGCGGCCTAATATAGAGTTGCTACAAGTAAACTAGTCTATGGTGGAAAATCCTATGTTACAATTAGCAAAGAATAAGTGACATTTCATTACAGCGTTGTGAAACTATCGATTTCAAAGTGTGAGTATTTTTATTGAGTGAAAACTATTTTGTCTATGTGATAATATTTTTTCGTAAGTGAAACATACTTCTTCAATGTTTAAATATATTTTATTATGTGGCATCACTTTGTTTTTAGTGAAACAATTTGTTTTTTGTGGAATGTATTTGTTATAAGTGAAAACTATCTTTACGAAAGTGAATATCATCTAAACAAAAGTGCATTTAATTGTAAGCCTTTTTCAATTAGTGTCTTCTTCCAGAACAACGATGCTATGTATGTATTAGAAATTAAAGACGTTAATTTAAAAAAAATATTGATGCAAGTATGAAAAAAAAGCATTATTTTATGAGCATCAAAATATTTACCATTTTGAATATTTTAAATACAATTTGTTTTGTACTATATTTGTATCGCTCATCACGAGCATTATCTCAAAGGTTATTATGATATTACTGAGTTGCATTTTCATTGGTGTCCGATGTACTTTGGCTCAACATTTATTTGTTGTTTATTTATTTACAGAATATACATTACCGATACATAAACTGAATAAAGAAAACTTTAAAATATTAACATCGGTTTAGGGTTTTTGAGTAAATTAACATACTACTAAAAAATTTTGCTTTTATTGTAAGAATGTATAGGAGTATGTCAATGAACTGATTAAATTATTATTCAATCATAAAGATATATTTTTAAATTTAAATTGGGTTTAATAAACTCTGAATTGCAAAAAAATATATATTTATTTCTTGATCGGATACTTCTTACTTTTTAGTTGCATATATTCACACACTGTCCATGTCTCGTAAATAATTGTAGGTATTCAGGTAGAAATCAAAGTTTGTGATTGTCCAGGTAGATTAATGATACATCTTGCAAGGTATGCTGCACTCTTAAAATACTCCAGAAATCGCAAACATTTCTTGACCAAAATAATAATAAGAAGCTAGCTGTCCAATACTGCTCTCGACGGCAAGACAAGGCGTCACCGTGTGTGAGCCCATCAGCTCGTGTAGTCTAATTGTGCAGGTCTTTATTTGGGACTGCTTAGTTAAGAGTACCAATCACAATAAATTCGGCTACTCTTAACTTTGTAACTGGTCTAAAAAATCATTATATGATGGCTGGAGGTTATTGCACTTAAGAGAAACATTTATTTTTAGACGAAATATAAACATAAAAAAAACAAAACGATACTTCTTAATGGCACCTGGTCAATAATTTATTCCATAAATAGTCATTAACTAATTCGATAAATGGTCAGTAAATAATTGCCAAATGGTCAGCATTAGTTAGGTTAGGTTTAATTACAAAACTGACCACATTACATAAATATCTGACAGTTTAATTTAACAACTGACCATTTTACATAAATTACTGAACGTTTACTTTATTAACTGACCAATGGATATTGACTGTTTTTAATACTTACTGACCATTTTTATTAATTATTGACCACTTATTTAATTTACTGATCAAAGATGGAAATATTTACTGACCCAATAAACACAGAACATAATCTCATACAGCAATGTATGTTTTTTGCAGAACACAATCACGCTAGAAACTGTAACTAGACTTGGAAATGATATAAGCAAATCCACCAGAAACATAACAGTACCCGCAGCCGTGTTCTGGTGCACATGTCCTGAAGTTATTAAATGCGACATCTATAATATGATTCGTCATAACAAGTCAAACTATCTTTAAGTCGCTACTACCTACTGTAGTGTAGTTGTGATTTGGAGGTTGATGGATATAAATAGTTATCGTTGAATCTGTAAAGTGGGAAGTGAACTATTATATGAACCCTCGAGAAGTCAAGTGGGCCAAGCGAAAAAATGGTGAAACTTGTTTATTGAAGGTGTTAGCTTAACGAACTTCTTACATCAATTTACACATTATTTAATTTAACTTCTGAAAAAAATAAAATACTTTTACCGCCTTTATTTAATTAGCTCACTTCACTTTTATGATACTGAATGACATTTAGAATACCAGAACGCACACCTAACTCATTTTTTAGAAAATATCAGTTGACTCATATTTGCTACAAAATTTGTTTTAAAAAAAATAGTCGTTCTTAAAAATACTCATTTGAAAAAGGTTTGTAATTCCAGAAATGCATACTGCATCGTGAATTTACGAACCTTGAAAAAAAGCTGATCGTGTTGTTTTGGAAAAAAAAAAACTTTACAGTATTGCAACGTAGCCTATGTTGATCCTAAGTCCTTCTCCAGGTATCTATAGCTGTCTCTATCTATCCATTATTATTTTCGGAGGATGCAAGTTTGTAATTAGGGTTGCCAACTATTTTTAAATTAGTGTACCTTATATTACCAAATTTAAATATCAATATTAAATATCTTTTTTGTGTATATATTAAATTCATATATGAAAAAGCATAATTATCGAATTTGCGTTACCAAAGTGTTTATCGAAACAGGTCTTGTTCCCGGGAAACATACGCACTGTGGAATTCTTTTGATGGATACTTGATCAATAATATCTAAAAAATAAAAATCAAATTGAATCATTGTCTCAGCGTCTCTTTTGAAGACTGTCAAGCTTCTTACATTACTGTTATATAGTAGACAAGTTAAAATTTGTATGGTGGCGTTAAAGAACATATAGGTTGTTTCAACGGTAATCATTTTTCAGAGCTTATGAATCATTTAATTGAAAATGATCACAAATTTAATGAATATAAAAAATGTTGAAATACTCCTAAGGATTGAAACCGATTACAGTTTTTTGAAAATTAATGAGAGCATGAATAAAAAACATTTATATGTAAATAACATTTTAAATAGGACAGATGGTTCGTAAATATCAAATATATTTCCTATAGGATTTTGCCGTCCAAATACAACTAATAAAATTTGTTAATAGTAGGGTTAATGGTACTATTATGGTTTGTGTCTAATCCCCTCCAATCGTCCAGTACAAATAAAAAAGCGCTTCATTTTTTTAATGTATACGTTAAAAGTTTGAATTAATGTATCTTTTATAAATAAAGTTAGTATGAAGATGCGAAACACGTCCCACGATTAGTAAAACAACCAGTAGAATAACAAAGTTATAAATTTTAATTCAATATAAAAATGAATCCATCGAAAATATATTGGTCCTATTGTATCAAAAGAACAATTATCAATGTCACATTATGAATTGATGTCAGTCAGCACACAATCAATTATGTTTGATGATGTATTATTTTCGTTGTTATTTTTATGGCTTGAAATTAAGTGGCAACCCTACTTGAAATGTGTAAGCCAAAATGTTTGAGTCCAGTGTTCTTTGTACAGAATATATACATATAATTTTAAATTTAATTTAGATATGTATGAATGTGTACAAAAAAATAATTGCATTTTCATAAATAAACGCTGTACTAAATTTACTTATTAAGTTTTTTCATTTGTATTGTTTTATTAGTAGCTTTATAAGTAAAATCAACTGCCACAGCTAGATGGCAGTTAAAGCTATAAAACCACGAATTAAAATAAATAAATAAAACTAACTTTATTGTATTTTGAATATTTCTCAATAAACAGAATATTTTTTCTAAAAATGCATATCAACAACCAAAAAATGTCACATTCATTTTTTTCTCTGTAATTTCCTATAATTCGTGGCTGTAACAGCCATGGTGTATGTATTGACAGATGAATAGACGGTATTGATGGAGATAAATAATATAAATTAAACAAGTGCATTTTGATGAATTTCACCAAAAAGCGAGATAAAGACAGAAATAGAGATACTTTTTTTTCCGAGTGTTGCATTCATCTCGCCGCCGACACAGGAACCCTGCATAATCATTATTAATAATTTACGCAGATACACAGTTTTCATTTAGTCTAACTTCTTAATAAAGCTATACATAGAAATAGCAGTAGAATCGCTAGATTTTGAAAGACTCCACTCCATGCCCTTGGTTTTATCCTTATAACGAAACTGTAAATAAGTAAAACACATTCATCTTTTTTTAATACTATGTAGATACATCGAAAGAGTAATTAAAAGCAATTAAAAGTAAAGCTTTACACTTAATAGTGTACGATAATTAAAAAATAAATATGGACGTCGGCTGAATGTTTAAGTTAACATATAATAAATATTATATTATATGTCGTAGCTCAAAGACGGACCAGGATGCACTATTGTATTGGAAAGGGATGCTACGAACGATAACTGCTCGCGGCAATAGTCCTGCTCATTTTTATGATTGCCTGATACTTCATGACTGCGACTGAATTTAAATGCTCATAATTATTAACAATCGAATGTCCGTAACTTTTTTGTTCAAATGAACTACTTCTGTAGGATTATTTTTTTGTTAATTTTTTTCTTTTATTTCACTTTGTAGCGTATTACGCTTTCAAGCGTAATGTTTAAAATACAGCTTTTCTCAATAAAACACTGTGGTTGGATTATCAAATTAATTGAGGGGGCAGCAAATAGAAAGACAGACAATTGTTTTAGAATCTTCTCTAGTCTATTACTATTTTTGGATTGAAGGATTAGTAGCTCTGTGTCAAATAAATACATCTGTTTATATTCAATCTTTGTTGTATATCAAAAAGAAGTCAACGGAAATATATGTCTAATTGAAAAATAGAGACATTAAAATATTATTACGTTACGCTTCATCTTGTAGGCATCCAGAAAATAGGGGATAATTCATTGTATTGGCTAACTGTTAATCATACTGATAAATAATATTGAGTTTACGCTGATAAAAATGAAAATTCATTAAATAAAAAAAGCAAATAAAAACAATAACTGAGATAGGAGGATCGCGAGTGTATATTTTAAATGTATACGTGTTATGTAAACAAGGTATCGACGAAATGTTTATAGAGAGACGACTTAAATAGTCAATTTATTCATAATCTGAAACAAAACTTACGATTTAAGCAATTTCGATAAGATACTGGGAAGGAGAATTGAAACTATTCCATTTTCTGATAAACCCGTTATCATCATCATGAAGCTAGTACTGATTACGTTAAATAAATACCAGGCAACCATAATCTGTTCACGGTAAACTGCAAGAAACTCAATACTGCAGCCATGTAGTACTATAGATATTTTGTTGACATATCTTTCTAAGTAAAAAGAATCTTCTCGGTTACAACGAAAGTAAGATATTTATGCATTTATGAATAATATAACAGCAATCAAATATTTATCTTTGTGGTCTGCCATTTGTTTTAGCATCCATTATCAGTTGTCCGTATTTTTAAAATTTTATTTAGTTAAATATATACAAGAATCGTTTTATTGGTAAACGCTCGTGATCGTTATTCTAATAACAAACTAATAATTGATGTCGAGTCTTATTTATTACTTCAGTTAAGTGTTAAAGGGCAACGAAGGTGTAAGCTTGGCCGTCTCAAAAATGATTCATCTACATAGCAACTAGTTAGTTGACGTGTTGCTAATAATATGAGGTGTATCTGTATTTGTAATAATCAATGTGTGATAACGTTGTGTGAAGTATTAACACGAGACAATGCAATGTGTGAGTGGTGCAATGTTAATTTACATGTTACACTCCTGGGTTCCCAATACACTTTCTGTTAGCCTGATATTCATTTTTCGTTCATAGCGAGTGTTCTTCGTGGAAAAATTACGTACGGAAAACACGCATTTTGTGTGAGTGAAGATAAAATATTATTTTGATGTCTGTGTTATTTGGCTATTATTTGATCAGAAGGTCCGTTTAATTATAAACATATTCATCATTTTTTGAATAAAACGTAAATTTATAATTAAGTTGTAATACATTTAAGAAGTATGAAGTATTTGATATACGTGTCGTGTCACTTTGTTGATCAGTTGATGCTTTGAATAAAGGTAGTTAATTAATACGACAGTTCTAAAGTGGATTCATATATAATTTTTAATGGTTTTTGATGAAGCCTAATGATCTAAAAATGATGAACTCAGAATGTTTAAATAAGTTTTATAAAGAAGTAGAATCAACAATTGGGTAATAATTGATTTTTAAAAAACATTCTTGTAGACGTGAAACACGTCCAGTGCTAATTGTACGGTGCTCGAAACCGTTTGGAGGAGCATTTGAAAAGATGTTTTTAACAAAACTGTTAAAATTTATGTCATTACGTATTAGAGACGTATTAATAAAAAATCATTGACTAGTAATTCACAACATCATTTTTATCCATAACGCACAAACAATCTAATTCATCAGAGGAAATAAAAAAAAGAATATTAAACGTCATCCTCCTACATTGCGTTATTTATAAATAAATTATTTATTATCAATCCTCCCTGCTTATTCAAAAAATTGTTTTTTTCAGAAGCTGTTATGTCTTCCAAAGTGTAATAATTACTGATTGCCACATTTAGTAAAATTATTTTAGTCCTATTGAAGTTATATATATTTTTTAGAAGAGTATTTTTATTATTATACACGATAACTGAAAAGAAATGAAAGAAAAAGCAAAGCATTTTTTGGAGCTGAAATAACTTTTTCAGAATATCAGATATATTTTTAGATTCGAATCGCTTTGATATTAGATGGTTTCTTATTAAGTTATATAAATAGTAAGTTTTTTATATTTAGTGAAGGTAATTATGGTTTTGGAATTTGCAATGTGCAATAATAAAGTATCTTGTCGAGTATCTTTTGCTGTTTATGTCCGCCTGATACATGTAAATATAAGTCCACCCCCGCAATCTTTAAAAATTAAAACGTCGTGATTCTTCTCAGACTTGAAAGCGATGAGAAATTTATTATTCTAAGCTCTAATCGTTACTATCTTTATCGTATCAGCGATACGATAGAGATAGATATGTTCTCCGGATACAAGTGAATATCGGTCCACCCCCGTAATCTTAAATTAATATAAGGAATTTTAATTCATTAGATAACAAATTTGAATTATTGAGATTTTGTACATTTCCATGTCATCACTTTTAAGGTGTTAACTGTCAATTCTCGGTGGAAAGACATTATATTTAAAAAAAATCCGGGTCATTAGTGACGAAATACATGGAAGTGTACAAAATCTCAATAATTCAAATTTGATATTGAAATTCCATCAAGCACCCTCAGTCGATGTCTAATATTATATCATTAGATAACATTTTTAAAAATATATATATAAAGTGTCATCCACCTATATTGCGTTATTTATACATAAATAAATTATTTACCAATCCTCGCTCTTAATACAAAATTTTGTTTTGTTTCAGAAGCTGTTATGTATTTTCATATTTACCGACGTAGCCGCATTTCATATAATTATTTTAGCCCGATTGAAGTGATAGATATTATCGGGTAAGTATTTTTATTATTATGAACGATAAATGAAAGAAGAATACATAGTAATAAATCGTTTCGATGTTTTATATCATTTAGTAATTATAATTCTGGTTTTGGAATTCGCAATGTGCATTAAAGAAGTCTCTTAACAAGTATCCATTGCTTAACATGTTCTTCTGATACATGTGAAAATCAATCCACCCCCATTATCTTTAAATATTAAAACTTGGTGATTCAGTCAGTATCCCGATTTTTACTTCATATTAAAAACGATGATACATTTATTAATATAAAGTTTAATATACATATAATTATAAATATGTGGAAATAGTACAAATGAATTGTGTTTTATTTTTTAAAATATAATGCCTTTCCACCAAGAATTGACAGTTAACACCTTAAAAGTGATAAAGTTTAAATTGATAACTTAGTTATTCCACTGAATGTGTTACTAAATGTAACTAGTTTCGCTTCTCAGTCTATTAAATACAAGTTGGTGGCCCCACCTCCACCCGCTAT
Organism: Himalopsyche phryganea; assembly: GCA_022494535.1. Lineage (NCBI taxonomy): Eukaryota > Metazoa > Arthropoda > Insecta > Trichoptera > Rhyacophilidae > Himalopsyche > Himalopsyche phryganea. The sequence goes on along the minus strand of JAGVSL010000019.1, from coordinate 1,477,702 downwards.
ATGTATGCTACTTGGTATTAAGTTGGATACTTAGTATGAAGATATTTCTTAAGCAGCCAGTGGAATAACTAAGTTATCAATTTTAATTTTATATTAAAAATGAATTTTCGCAAAGTTACCGCTGAATCTATGAAAAAGATCTTTTTACTTAATAATTAATTTTAACTTTTAAGAAAAAAGAATCGGTACTCTTTAGAAAATATACCTTTTTTGACCACCTTATTGCCGAGTAAAGATAATTTATATCGTCGCGGATAGGATTGCATGAAGAATCAACATGAATACTTATTATGGTGTATAGTTAAAACATTTAATCACGTCTTCGTTGTACGGGTGCGACCAGCAGTCTGGAACAAGCTAAAATATTGTAAGTAAGAGAAATTCTTAACGAGCATCCTTTGCTTAATATGTTCTCCTGATACAGGTGAATATCGATCCACCCTCGTAAAAGAGTAGAGCGTTTCAGCGAGTAAAGTTGTCAATTTTTATTTCATATTCAATTAATTTAATATATAGAGCAATGAGGATTGTTTTTCCCAAATTTTGTGAGCCGTGGATGAAAAAGTTTCGGAAGCACTGCAATAAAGCACATACTCGTCATAGAACGTGGGCAGTGCACGTATTAGTCTGCACTAGCCCGGGTTTGGCCCGACAATTCAGGCAATTCAGATTCGGGCTCAGGCCTAGCATTTTCGGAAAAACATTTCGGATTATGTTCGGGTCATGAGTCAGTCATAAATAAGTAAGATAATATTATTCATTACTTAATATATTGTTCTAAAAGTATAAATGAATTTCTAAAAAAAAAAAATCGTGCTTTTCGGAAGAAAAATAACTCTGTGCTTCCAGCCCAAGCCAGGATGGGCTGGGCCTGAAGATGTCGGGTGCGACCGGGTAATATCATTAAACTTCGGCCCGTGCAGACTCTAGCACATCCAGAGAAGTATCCTTTATTTTACATGTTCTCCTGATATACGGGAATATCGGTACACCCCCGTATACTTTAACACTTGGTGATTAAGTTAGTAATACTGATTTTTTTAAACCATATCCGTTCCCTACTCGGAGCATATGGAAATCACACGGTTCCTACAGGATTCTCTATCACCCGCCAATCTTCTTGATTACTCCCAGGTCATCTCAGCGTCCCGTAGCTTCGCCGAATACATTCTATGGATTTTCATCAGTGGCCTTCCAAGGCGATGGAATCCCTTCGGTTGGTTTATTCTTAGGCTTAAAAGCAATGAGACATTCTATGGTAATCAATAAACTTACTTAATCAAAAATAGTTAAGTATGTTTGTTTAGTCGATTATTTCACGGGAGCTTTTATATTAATTGTAGAAATTACCAGTTTGCAGTCCCACCAGTTGACATTTTTGGACGTGGCTTAATTTGTAGCATAAATTATTTTGACTAGAAACAATAATTTATAAATTTTAAGTCCCGGCTACTGGTGGCTACATACTAATTTTACACTCAGGGATTGTAACAGAGCTTGTAACAGAGCAATGGGTTTTGGCTTCGAGTGTATCAGGCAAACATAAAATCATAGCGGCTGTGCTTGACGAAAGAACGAAAAATACACGAGGAAAGAAGCCTAAGAGGAATAAAGTGTATTAAGAAAGCAGAAGTACTTCTTATTAAAATGTTTTTATAATTATGAAAGGGATGTATTATCAACCCTTTGTACTCCACTACGAAAGTACAGGCGTCTTGTGACGAAGAGGACATACTATGGACTCTTATCGTATCAGGGAAGTATAAAATATCGTGTTGAAAGATAGTGGAATATTTTGAAATATGAAAAAATGACAAGCTAATAATACTGATATTGAAATCTATCAGTGAATATGAAAATGTAATGTTTCCGCAAAACTGTTGCAAATAGACGATTGTGTATTTTTCTAAATACTATTTATTGCCCCTTCGCATAGAATGACTTAAGTTTGTTTCGACTTAATCCGTTTTTAGAATGGATATGGATGGAACAATGACGCAAGAGTTGTTAGTATATTGTCCTTCACTACTTTAACTAAAATGGTTGGAAGAATTATAAAAAAATCTATATCATTAGCTACAGCGTCATGTTGAGGGTTTCAACGCGGGAAATGGAAAATTTCGTACATTTAACATTTTTTATAATGATATTTACGTTAATATAGGTATATACAGTTACTGATTTTTTTCCAATAAAAGATATGTCAATATAATAACTGACTGCATATTGCTTTTGCAATTCGGTTAATAGTGATTGCGTTTACGAGTTTGTAAGATACGTTTTTCAAAATATGTCCTCCTGATACAAGTTTTGTGAATTAGTATTAACCCCCTAGAATTGTCAGATTTTGTGTATGTTTGTTGGAATTGAATTATTTAAATGGGATAATTTATAGACAACTAATTGAAATATGATATTTATTATATTCTACATATGTCGGGAGGTGTTATTCAAGTTGAATCTAAAATATAAGAGCAGAAAAACAGTTTAAAATGATATTAATAAGAAAAGAATAGATGGACCTGTTGAGCCACACCGTATATTTATTTACGACTAAATTAAAAAATATTTTTTCTAATTTTTAAAATTTCGCAATTTCCTCTAAATATTGATACTTTGTTCATATAAACAATAAAAAAAAAATTCTGCTCTGTTTTACAATGTTCCTGGAATGATTTATTTATAAACTTGAAATTTTAATTTGTTAATAAATAATACATGCTCAACTTATTATTGATATCTTATATTATTGATATATTATTGATATTATTGATATTACAAACAACGCCTTTTTTGTAAATAAATAAACGAATTCGTTGAGTAAGCAACGTCTTTTATGGCTAAGCAAAAAAATGGAACGATCCAAGTATCAGGGTAACATAAACGGTAAGAGATATTCTAACAGTGTCGCCATAGTATGCAAGACCATGAAGATGTGTTTGTGTTCATTGAAGAATGCAAGTAATATGCAATGTGTAAACTACATACTCGCTGCACTTTAGCGAATGAGACAAAACATATCGCCGGTGCACTCAGTTCAATGAACATTTATCGCGCCAATTTCAAATAAAAATTTCATAGAAGTATGCTGAATAAAGCAATGGATGATTACAATGTCATTCGTTTACCGAGTACCAACTGAATAAAGTCCTTAATAAATTTCATCGCTTCAGAATTTGTTCCTTCTTCGACGAAATTGATAATTGCATTCTATTATTTTTTTATATAAATAAAACAATATGACAGATATAGAATTGCTAACTTTATTATTCCACTGGCTTTGTGACTAACATAACGAGTTTCGCCTCTTTAAAAAGCGTTTTCAGACTAACTTTATCTATATAATTGATATATACAGTTATAATTGAAAATTATCATAATTTTAATAAAAATAATAATAAAGAAATACTCCATTGAGTAAATAAAAAGGCATTAAAATGGATAGTTTAGAGTTTTTATAAATTAATAAAACCTTTAATAGTAATCGATTATTAGTAAATAATATTTTCAATAAGTCAAGTGGCTCACGACTATTAAATTTATTTCCTTTGGGATTTTCATCTTCAAGGAGTAGTGATTAATTTGTTATTAGTACTGTCATTGTTTGTGTCTTACCCCCTCCCCACACGTTCAGTAGAATAAAACAAACCCACCCAACCCTTTAGTTTTAATTTAAGAATTGGAATCATTGTTTACTTTAGAAATAAATAACCTTGCGTTATAGTTAGTTAGAATATGCTTCTTAAACAGGCGAAACGCGTCACGTCAGTGACAAAGCCAGTGGAATAACAAAGTTACCAATTTTAATTTTATATCAAAAATGTATTTCTACAAATTTACAGCCGAATCCATTGAAAATATGACAGATATTTTAATACACGAAAATATGATGACATTGCTTGATATACGTTCAAAGTAAAACTATTTTTTTAATCCAGCGTTTCCCAGATGGAATTTCGCGAAGAATTAAATAGCTTGACACACCCTGGTTTTTCTTAAGTATAAGTGTCATTAGTGTCCCGAACTGAAATCGGCCTGCGGCAAACAGCAATAATTCGCAGAATACGCTCTTTCTTGTTGTCAGGCGTTTAAGAAGCCCCCGGGCTTCGGCCGCTGGACGAGTCCATTTTTACGGAAAAGGGTAGCTCCAACTTTGCACGGAGTTTTTTTGAATTTTTGTAAACAGTCGATGACGAGCTGCCGAGTCGGACGAACGAGGTCTCGTCGCGACGAAGGTGATGTGACAATGTGAACTGTTTGTTTGTTTTTTGTGTTTTGATTTGCATTGGATTTAATTTAAATTCGTTGCGTCATTTGTATTAAAACTTAAAGTAAATTCAGTTGCTAAGTAAATGTAAATGTAGAATCAATTTTATGTGTTAAGATTTATATATTTGTGTAATGTGAAACCACTGCATCTTTAATGGATAATAAATAAGTTTTTAACCGGATCTGAAATGGTGTTTGTCTGAGATCAGCCCTTCCAGGACTCCGGATAACCAGCCGCTCGCCTCTCTTCGATCCGGGGTCTTCTCAAGCTATATGCAAATTGAATTTTATAAATATTGTAGGTGCGGTTAATCTAGGCGCGAATGATGTATGGTTTTGACAAGGTATTGAAGGAGATGTGCTTTTGGGGGAACATGTACAAATTTATAATATTGGTAAGAACATGTATCAATGTTTTTATGTGTAACTAAGTACCTACATTCCGTATGTATTGGGAAACCAAAGGTGATGTACATTGATGTCGACAAAAAAATAAGTATTTTAGATATTTTGTCTTGTGTACTATAAATATTTTTTTCCTGAACTAAATATAATATTATCACTTAATTAACGAATTAAAATTGAACCGATATTAAATTCAACATAATATACAATAACTTATATTATTATACAATAACTTATATAATATACAATAACTTATTGGCGTCTGTGGCGCAGTTGGTTTCGTCGCTGGCTACGGTTACGGATGTCTCGGGTTCAATTCCCGGTGCGGACGGTTTTCATAGATTGATCTTTCAATCGATTTATGGATTTCTGTTCGTAGTCTGAGTCCTCCCTCCCATCAATCCCATCCTCACGGGGCGTAACGAGAGCGATTAGCTAACCACTAGTCCTGTCATAGCCCTATCCTTCTATCCCTACTCTCTTCGAAAAAGAAAAGAGAGGTTGAGCAACTGAGTGACAAGCAGTTCTCGTAGAAAAAATTCTGTCAAGATACCTCCATTAGGAGACCATATGCTCCACATTGGGAGCGGACATGGATTTAAAAAAAAAAAAAATGGAAGATTAGTAAATAACTTTTGTAAATAGAGCAGGCGGCACACGATTATTAAATTTATTTCCTTTGGGTTTTTCACCTCCAAGTACCAGTAATTGATTTTTTAATTTAGTCTATCAGTGTATATGTCTTACCCCCTCCACACGTCCAGTAGAATGGAATAAACCCCACCCCTCCCTTTATTTTTAATTTAAGAACTAGATTTATTGCTTTCCTTAGGAATAAATAACCTTGTGATATGGTTAGACTGAAGATGCTTCTTAAAGAGGCGAAACGTGGAATAATTGAGTTACCAATCTTAATTTTATATTATGTAAAAACTTTTCTCTTATCTGATCTTAATCTCCCTAACTTCTCCTTATAGTAACCTTCAGGTACGTACGTAAAATCATCACGAATTACTCCATATATCAAAATAATTCAATTTTTACAATAATATGTAATCTGGTATTTACCCTAATAAAACCCACCAATTTAAAATCAGTAGGTTTCTCTATATGTTTTTTCCCCAATTACATTTCAATGATAATTAGTCTTTATGACCACCTGCGATTCCAGATACCTATTAGTTTGTAATTGTTTGTGCGGTTTTTTCCAATTAAGGTAAATAGTCATGCATAAAAAAATCAGTATTAAAATTAATTCACATATCAATGTAGTTCCTAGACTTAGTTAAACATATTTTTTCTTAATTTGTCTTTGCTTATCTAAATTTCAGCAAAATATTCAGGAGAGTTTAAAACTCGTTTTTAACCAATTTTATTTTTGAATTTCTCAAATTATGTTGAATGAATAATGATTGAACATTATTCATGTAAAACAATATGTAAAATTCATAGAATAATATAGTTTAAAACTGAATTTATTGAGTTTTTAAGCTCTTCTGAACATAAGCAGTTTGCTAGTTAAGCCGATGATATATAAACAATTTACTAACTGTCAGTTCGAGTTCATCCGTGCACTAGAAATCCTGAAGATACCGAAATGCTAAAGTCTTTAGTGACAAAACTTGTATAAATGTACAAAACTTGAGCGATTCAAATTTGATATTAATTCCATAAAGCATCCACAGTAGATATCTTGAATTATACAGAATGTCAATAATTAATCAAAACTGCGTGGTTGATATTTACATAAATGAAAAATAGTTGAAATATTTTGTGGTTTTTAATACAATTGATTTACTACGTCATTTTCATTGGTTAATCCACTGTTTGATCCAGATTCTCGCCTAAAACAATTCAATTGAAAGCTTTACAAAAACTAAGTGTCGATGAACAAAGAATCCTAATTTGGTATTTGCCCAAAAAGCTGCGCTGAGGCACACAAATTTTAGATTGTAGGATGACGTTCCATTGTTACCATCTGCTTTCACTGTGTAGGTAAGTTAATATGTAAGATATTTGATAGTGTTGGATTGCAGGGCCGTATTCAATTTAGAATTGCCAACTTTTCTTAAAATATTTCTAGTATCATACAATCGGGACTCTGGGCAAGTACATTCGATTCTCTTTTTGTACACGTGATACGTTCTAGAGACTACCGTGTAATAAAAGAAAAGGTGGTCATATAAAAATGGGAAATAAGTTCCATTACTTAAAATACCTCCAAAATATGTAATTCTTGGATTAGTTTTTTATCTGAATATAAAAATAGTGTAATAAGATACGAGTGCACTAAGCTGTAAACAATTCATAACATGCCAAGAAAAACAGTATTGGAGAGAAATTCGTTTACTGAATTCGGTAAATCGAAATTAAAAAATAAAAACCAGTCACTGAATAAAATCGAAACATAGAAGAGAAACAAAAATGTGTCAAAACAATAATAAGTCATGCATGAATCATGAACATCTGTATCTTAAAATTCAAACCAAACTGCAAAAATGACGATTCAAATATTTAAAAACGGACGAAGTGTTTTTAAATATAAACGTATACTGTGTTAAATGATACTTTATTTTTTTTACCACCACGTAAAAGCAAAAAAGCCAGTGCAAAATAAAGCACGCAAAAAGGGAATCTTATGTGCATAAATTCTTGCCTGTTCGACACGGTTGGAAACTCTATTTTTTCAAGACAAAACTGGAGATTGAAAGACAAGCTACAACCTTACATAAGCAGTAGGGAGGATAAATCCAAAATAGGTCTATTTGCTCTGTATTGGTAGAATGTAAGGCAATAACATTTGAAGTGGCATTAGAATAATAAATATGTAATAGGATGATTTCCAAATAAATATGATATCTAGTTTTGTCTAATGAGCAACTAAAACTAGTTTTTTTTACGCCAATTGATTGAAAATTATTAATGTAATAAAAAAATTCTTTCTAATGGACTAAGGAATAAACGGATTTAAAGACACCATGTGTAATTGCTAGAGACATGAAAATTGTTACAACTGACAATGACGGAGTTAAGATATCTAAACTAATTTATTGCTTTTATGCAGCCTTCAGCGTTTAATATCGACCCAAGTGCATGCTCACTAATGTGTTGGCCAATTTATCGCGCATGTTTTAGATGAACGCACAATAATTTAGTCATTTTTGGGACGCCCTATATTGAAAACTGTGTTGAATATTTGTCAGTAAATTAAAAATGTAATTTTTTGATTGAATTGGCATGTACTTGGTAGAACTTCATTATAATAGGATAAAATAACAGAATATTTAGTTCTACAAAATTTTTATCAGGTAGTTGATAGCTGTTTTGGCTCGACGCCATCGTCAGAACATGATTAAATAGTTAATGATAAAAAATTTGTAGAACTAAATACTTTGTTATTTTATCCAATTATGTTATTTAAAAAATGGTTTCATTTAATTACATAATGCTTAAAGAAATGTCTCCAAGCTGTGACATTTTCTTTGGGTCTTTTATTCTCTTAATGCAGCCGCTGGAAATGCACCAAATTGTGCCTCTATGGTTGCCAAGCTTATCCGTTGCACATGCGTTGAAGAGATATTTTTGCCGTGACTTTGTTCCTTGCCGCTCCCCGCCACCCCCACCACCAGTCCTGGACCAAAACATTTTCAAGGTTACCAAGTTTTAGGCATAATGCAGGTTTAATTGTCACCAGAAGAGTAGAAGGATGACCAAAGCGTATTGTTAAAATTTTCATAGAACAAAATGAAATAAAAAAGTTGTTATTAGTTTAGATTAGTTTAACATTGCGATACATTTGATAAATAGAGTCCTTGGCGCAGTTGGTAGCGTCGGAGGCTACGGTTACGGATGTCTCGGGTTCAATTCCCGGTGCGGATGGTTTTTATAAATTGATCTTCCAATCGATTTCTGTTCGTAGTTTGAGTGTTTGTGATCTCTTTAACTATCTTCCATCCATCCGATCCTCATGGGGCGTAGCAAGAGCGAATAGCTAACCACTAGTCCTGTCCTAGCCCTATCCTTCTATCCCTACGCTCTTCGGAAAAGAGTGATTGAACAACTGAGTAACAAGCAGTTGTAATAGAAAAATTCTGTTGAGGTACCTCCATTAGGAGACCATATGCTACACGTTGGGAGAGGACATAGAAAAAAGTCATACGAAAAAATCTTTTACAAGTATTTAGGATATGAGCCATGGACACATCATAATCTTCTACTTTTTTGTGGAATGTTTATGGAAAATGAAGAACCGTCTTTATTATGTAGGTGAGACTAGTCCTATATCCGCTGTGGTGTCCATGGGTTTGAATCCCTGACTTATAATGATCTCTGATTGAACTGATAATTTCATAAATTGATTATTCAATCGATTTATGAATTTGTGTATAAAGGTATGTATGTCTGTTATGTTTACATTCCCTCCGCCTGTCGAATCCTAAAAACGGGGGGTAGCGAAATCAATTAGCTAAAAAGCATCCCTATCTTAGTCGCATCCTTATATCTTTACCCTTCTCCGTAAAAGAGAGTTTGAATGACGGAATGATAAAGATTTTGGAATGTTACACTGAGAAGTATGGTAGGAAAGTATATAAATAATCACATTGATTTCGACAGATTTAGTTTTTATTTTAACTATTTAGTTTGCTATGAGACCATTTTCCTCTCCAATGAACACAAATTTCCATTTTTAAGATAAGGTATTCACAATATTTTCATAAATACTATATTTTTATAGGCTAGTTAGTGCTAAGTGTTAATAGTAGTAAATTATTTTTGAATGCTATGATACAAAATTCAGAAATCAATTTCGTTTAATTTCTTTTCCCTAGTAAACATTAATATCAAAACCAGATACACGCCAGTCTCTGTGGTCTAGTGGTAACAGCTGTAAACTAGCGATCAGATTTGTCTGGGTTCAAGCCATGGCAAGGTTTTTTTGTTTTTTTTGATCTTGGGTCTTTGTGATGTCTTTTCTACATGAGTAGATCTCAAGAGTTTTTTTTTAAAATTTCTCATCCACTTAATCTAATATCATTTAAAAAATCTTAACATCTGGTGCCTTTGCTATAATTAGATGTAATTTTTGTCACTTATTTTATTAAAAATTTCAAGTTATGATGCCGACGATATGTTGAAAACTAAATCACTTTTGAGATAAACTTATGCGCATCTATTTAGACAGTTGGTTATTTTTGATTTAGTTCACAGCTCATCTTATGGAAATTTGGAGCGGTACGTATAAGACAAACATCATACAACAGGATTACAGCTGAGAACGAGATTGCTGATGCATCCTGTGATGCACTTTTAGACAACACTGCATTTCAATTGAGTAGTTTTGTACTAACTTAATACGAAGTTTTAGGGAAAATATATTCTGACCAAAACACATGTTTAATACATTGTATAAAACACGATCTATATAACGTTTTTGTCTTGGTTAATTATAAGCTGTGGGTAATAAAATCATATCGCCGTCTAATATTATAAGTGTGCAGTGGTCAACGTCGTTGGCTTCTGTTACGGATCTCACGGGTTAAAATCCCAGTACGGACAGTTTCATAAATTGATTTTTTAATCGATTTATGGATTTGTGTTCGAAGGCATGAATGTTAAGAGATTCCTCTCACACATCCATCTTAAAAACGAGACGATTACCACTAGTTCTATTTTAGTCTTATCCTTCTATACCTATTCTCTTCGAAAAAGAGAGGCTTAGCAAATTTTTAGAAGCAGTTCTCAAAGAAAAACTTCAGTTAAGATACTTTCATTAAGAGGCCATATTCTTCACACTGAGATCGGACATAATTAAAAAAAATAATATTTAGTCGTAATTTCGCAATTCAATATCAGAATTCATAAATACCAAAAGATTTGCTCATCATAACATAAACAATTTCATTGTAATAATGATTGTGGTTTCTACATCGATGAAACCTTATTTAATTTAGTAGTTTTAACTTTAGAAACAATTGTAATTTAATTTTTTTTCGTAAGGTGTTAAAAGAGAATTAATTTAATATTTTAATAACACATACTCTACGGTTTCATGACAAACAAATGGTCATAATAAAATTTCTCAGGTAGACAGTAAATATAATAAACAAATTAGTAATACAAATGGTTTTAAAGTAATTCGTCATGTAAATTATTTTTAATTATATACTGTAAGCCTATTCTATTACTTTGTCTGCAACTGACACTGTGTGGACTTGGCCTTTTCGTGTATGTCTGGTCAACGTCAAATATTTAGGTAATAGCGTTTTTTTAAAACATGTATTGAAAGTCTTCACTTTTAATTAGTATACTTATAAAACGAAATATGAAAACTATTTACGCATTTCTAAAAAGGAGTAAACGCTATACTTTCATAATTCAAAACATTCTTATATGTCATCCATTCCGCTTGGCTTTATATTCAGAAACGCTATGTTCTTTTAGATTCTACCTCTTCGATGTTATGTTCTCCTGATAGTATAATATTTTAATGCAGTGGGATTTAGATGATTCGTACTATCAGTCCCGGTAAAAGAAATTGATGAATTGCATGCAATCTTAGGAATAAATAATGATCTAAATGTATGGATATATTATTAATAATATCTGCAATAAGCACCGGTTGTTTTGTGCTGCCTATAAATTTATGTTGCCCTAATACATCAATACGTTTAAAACATGCTGTTACTATATGGCAGCTCAAAGAACAATCCAATACGACCACTGTCAGATGAAAATTTTCTCAGTTTTAGGGATATCGATAAAAATTAGTCGTTTTTTGTTGAAATAAGTTTGAGATATAACAGTTATAATATTTAATATTATTATTCACTTTGCATTTATAAGAGCTATTTGCTGCTGTCCGTCGTCATACGTGCCCTATAGGCCGTGTTGAATTGACCAAGTGAAATAAATCTGCAATATCGTAATATTAAAGGGAACGGGATATCCTAGAATCCCTTTTCTTTATATTCAACGCGGAGTAGATAGATTAAACTATAGGTTTCTTAGTATACGGATGCAAAGGATAATTAATAATAATACTAAATGCCTAAGAGCACATTTCATTGTTTAATTGTGCTTAGATCACAATAGTGCATGCTTAAAATATCAATATCATGCAGCTCTGTATCGGGCCAAGGAAGATTAGATTCGTTTCTTTTTTGATCATTCGCTGCATATATATAACTGGTGGTGGTAGTAACTTGTATTATTTATCCCATAATTTTTTTTTGTAATTGAAAGTTAAGAATTAGAATCATTGTACTTATAAATAAACGAACTTTCAACAAAGTTAGTCTAAAGTTCTGAGAAGACCCGGATCGAAGAGAGGCGAATGGCTGGTTATCGAATGTCCTGGAAGAGCTGTGATCTCAAATTAACACCATTTCAAATCCGGTTCAACACTTATTTATTTTCCATCGTAGATGCAGTGGTTTACATTACACAACATATAATTCCTAACACATAAAATTGATTCTATATTTAAATTTACTTACTAACTGAATTTACTTTAAGTTATAATACAAATGACACGACAAACGATTTTAAATTAAATTCAACGCAAATCAAACACAAACAATCCACATCGTCACCTCCGCCAAGACGAGGCCGCAACTCGCCCGGCTCGACAGATCGTAATCGACTGTGTACACATACAATTTCAAAAAACTCCCTGCATCGTCGGAGCTACCCTTTTTCGTCAAAAATGGACTCGTCCAGCGGGCGTGCCCGGCGGCTATTGAACGGCTTGGCAACAAGAGTGGGCCGATTCTGCGAATTATTGTCGTTACCGTTGGGTGATTTCAATTCTGGACACTAACGAAATTTATACTTAACAAAAACCAGGGTGTGTCAGTTCATTTTAGTAATGTATTTACTAGCTGTGACATGTGCTGACTAGCTCTAAGAAGCATCTGCAGATACTATGATACTTCATGTTGCTTCTTAAAGAGGTTGAAGCACGTATCAAATTTAGTAATACAGCCAATGGGAAAACAGAGTTATCAACTTTAATTTTATATTAAAAATGAACTTCCATAATGTTACTTATTTAGTAACTACTTAGTTTATTGCTAAGGTTATTTTAAAGTTACTACTTAGTTTATTGATTCTATTCATGATTGTGTAATTATTTATACCAATGACATTTTTATAACAATTATCCCAACTGAAAGGAGCGAAATGCTCTTTGAGGTTATAGCGAAATCCGTTTTTTTCGAATGCTTTATGGATTGGTTGTAGGTTGTAGGATTTATCAAAAATGTTCATCCTTTACTATCCTGGAAAGAATCGAAGCTTTGAGTAGTGTAGTTAGTAGGAGATATACTACTCTGAAAGGAAATTAGATTTTAAAACCACATATCTTAGAATTAAATTTACTACTACTGTAGTAAGTTATTAGGTTGCTTTAAAATGTTTAGATATCATTGTTTCTTTTTCTTGATCGAAATTATAGTGTCATGGGTTTATTAGGTTCGTCATGAAATAGCCAGGGTCAATAAAGTATTTCCTCCCTGCACGAGGTCGCCCTTCTTTCCGTATATATCTTCGAACCGATATTCATATAATATTATATCGATGCTGATTCAAATTTATGCACGCCGGGTCGATTATTTACTCCGTCCCACCCACGAGAATGAAATGCATATTGAAAATGTCAGTGTCCCATGAAAATTCTCGTGCAAAGTTTGTGTAGTACAAAATTTCATTCATGAAAACGGTAATTCTCCCGGATATCCCGAACGTTTACGATTGTATTTCATGAGCTCCTGATTATCCAATTCTATTAATAGATCGGTTAAAACAATTAGCTTATCCCAATAAGTCAAGTAATAATAGTATATTAGGCTATGGAACGAATAATGATGTTATAACATCATGACTAGAATTAGAGACATTTTTATTGTCTGATAAACTACTTTCATTGCATCATTATTTGTTTGTTAATTTAAAAAAAAAACATAGCATAAGGCGAGTGTTCCTAAAGTCAGCCGTCGCCAGTGGTCGGCATTTTGAGCTTAAAACGTAAATACTAGTGGATATATTTAAAAAACAACATTTTTTTTAAAATTCGTGTAGGTAGTCTTGCTAATGTATATCTGCACTATACTGACTATATGATGCAATACGAAATTAAAAAAGCACATTTTTACTTCGCAAGTTTCGACAAATTCATGTTGTATGGCAATCGCTAGCAAAATATACTTTATATTGTCATGCATTGCATCTTTATATTTTTTATTGTTCTGCCTACTCTCAGTAAATTCGTTCGCGATATTTATGAAGTTTCATAGTGATAGACTGGCGAAATGACCCTTATCAAAGACCAACTGTTAGCAATACATATTTTTATTAGTAGCCCTGTTAAATTATATTTTTTTCATATCTGGCCGTATTGTAAAATTATATATGAAGTATGTACAACGTATGCATTAATGATATGAGCATATTTTCAGTTTTTAAGAAAGACGTACTTGGCAAATGAATTCAATTATTAACCTTTTTAATTTGAGGACGTTCATGTCTTAACATGTGTCTTTTGTAGTAACGTTTTCCAATTATTAATGTTGAACGGAGAGTGGTAAATCCTTAAAAAATATTTAAGTCCGTCAATTTATTGCTGGTCGAAAACTTACATTACGAACCCTATTATCTATAATCCTTGTCATTTTATGTACGCCTTGTTTTCAATATTCCATTAATAGAATCGGATAATCAGGAGCTCACAATGTATGCCAGTAAACTCCTCGGGAGAAGAACTATTTTCATGAATGAAATGTTATAATGCATGCACTATAAATTTGCGAGGGTCATTTTCACACAATTTGGGCATGGAACGTAATGTAAAAACTAATAATTATTTTGAAGTAGAGTTTATGCCACCAATGTAAAATTAAAATTGATAACTTGTTGTCCCATTGGTTGTCTTACTAATTGTGACACGTTTTGCCTCTTAGAGAAGCATCTTCAGACTAACTAGTAATTAGTAACAAAACTAGATTTTTATAATGAATGATCGCCGCGAGCATTATCAACTGATTAATTTAAGACATCGACAGTGGGTGCTTGATGAACTTTCAATATCAAATTTGAATTGTTGAGATTTTGTACATTTCCATGTATTTTGTCACCAACGATCCGGGTTTCACCTTTCGACATCTTCAGGCATTCGAGTCCATTCGTGTACTCGAATGAATCAGCTGTGTTTTATTAAATTAATTACTATTATAATTATGTTACTAAAGTGTGTACATAATATCAAGAATAACGACTTTATATCGAATGTCGTCTTCGTGGTGCAGTCGGTAACGTCGTTGGCTACGGTTACGGATGGCTCGGGTTCAATTCCCGGTGCGGGCATAAATTTATATTTCAATCGATTTATGGATTTTTGTTGGTAGTCATGAATGTTTGTGATATCTAAAACTCCCTCCTACCCATCAGATCTTAAAAAACGGGACATAGCGAGTGCGATTAGCTTACCATTAGTCTTGTCCTAGCCTTATTTTTCTATGCCTACTCTCTTCGAATATTGAGAGGTAGAACAAATGAGTAACAAGCAGTTGTTATAGAAAACTTATGTTGAGATACCTCCATTGGGAGCGGACAAGGTAAAAAAATACATCGAATGCCTCAGAAATATAATTCATACAGCTTTATTTAACGATCAAGTGTTTAAATATAATATATTATTAACCATTGTTTTGTAACACGTTGTATGTTATTGAAATATGACTTCGAAATAAATAAATGATTCCGTTTGCAAATTGTTTGCGTAACCGCTACTTGATTCTTTACAAGTGCATGCACCCGTAGTAAAATTTTACAAGGTACATACATATAATATTATTATAGTAAATAATTCATAAATACCCGTAACCGTTTCTGTTCTCCTGATACTTTATTTCTATATTTAGACTGCTGTTACTATGCTGATATTTATTATACTGGAATTGTTTGTAAGCACATATTTATGTAGTAAACGAAAGAATGAGTAAGCATTGCATAGTAAGCAAGAAAACATTTATATCAACACTAATACAAAATATACTCATGTAAATATCATAATATTATACATTATACGTCAGATCTGTGGTGCAGTGGTCAACTTTGGTTACGGATCTCACCGGATCGAATTCCAGTACGAAGAATTTCATTAATAGATTTTTTAAATCGATTTATGTATTTTGCTCATGTGTTTGTGATGTGAAGAATTCTCTCCCACCCATTCTATCTTAAAAACGGGGTGTAGTGAGAGCGATTATCTAAGAACTAGTCCAGTTCTAGCCCTATTCTTCAACCCCTACTCTCTTCAAGCAGTTGTCGTTACAAAACTGCTGTTGAGGTACGTCCAGTAGGAGTCCATATCGACCGTGTGTTGATGTAACCCTTAAAATTGTTCAGGTGAGGTATAATAAGAATTATAATGGTGATTAGCGTTATAAATCTTTGAAACACACTTCTAAAAATTCTCATGTTTACAGATACGGGATTGTACGTAGGAAGTATTCCTTCCAAAAAGTGGTCAATTTATTTTTCTAATTTACATAATTTGACCTTTCTCTGTCGTCTTTAAAATGAGATCCAATCATTCACTCATTTTCGTATTTTTTGGGGGTTACATCAATTGGATAAAACACCGTCGAATGATCCAAATTTGAAGAGGGTATAGTTAAAAAATACATTGCATTAAATTGTCAACTTAATGCACGGCTTTGTATCCTGACTGATTTTTAGATTGCTTTTATTTAGTTTGCAAAAAGGTATGTGATTGAGCTACAATTGTTTTTAAATTAAGTATAAAACCACCGAACGGCCGTGTGACGTCACAAGTGAAGTTGAGCTGTAACCAGATTTCAATAGTTTCACTTCTCCCTTTAAGTCTGTTAACTATCAATACTTGGTGGCTACAGACATTACGTATATTTACAAAAATAAATCAGAATTTTTATTATTTTAGAACTGCAACAGTATTTTTTAAATTGAAATATTTATATTGGTTAAATATTCCATAAAGAAGAGATTCGTTCCTCTTGTGTGAAAAAAATGGCTTGACTTTTTTAAGAAGTTAAGTAATCAATGATACTATTTGATCATATTTATAATATTTTAAGATTATCATTAAAAGTACCACTGAGCGATCAAAAGTTTACGGAATTTTTGGTTTTTACGGTATACACATCACAATATCACATAAATTAAGTGACGGAAAAATTCACATTTTCTTTTTCTAAGCACAATAACGCGTGTTTACAAGATCGGTCGCGTGCAGCTCTGCATCAGTACAAGAACACGGGGAGTAATTTCGTTTATTTTCTTGATAGTTATTGCATTATGGAAGGCGGCCGGGAAACAGCGGCTGCATACACATAACGGGTGGTGTCTAATAGACTGAGCATAGTTAGTCTGAAGATTTAGTAACATTTCCAGTGGATTAAAAAAGTTCCCGCCATTAATTTTATAATAAAAATATTTATTCTTACTATAATAAATTTCATAGAGAATTAAAATTGATAACTTAGTTATTTTCAATAGTAAATAATGAATTTCAACAAAGTTACCGCTGAATCCATCGAAAATACATAATAAACTTCGGTTGCTGTCACGTGTTCATTAAATTTAAAATTACTGTTGCAAAGCTTGTCTGGGACTCCACGTAACATAACAAATATCTAAAATAAATAAATTTTCTACCGTTATTGTTTTCTGCTTGCCTGATACTGCATTTCAACTTCAGTGTCGCTGTTGCTATGGGGCATCGCAAGCATTTATTTATCGTCCGTCGCCCATCTCTATCCAACATGGTTTGTTTATATGGATGTTACCGGTTTCATATTTACTATAGCGATTATTGTATGAATACTTCTATAGTAAAGTTAATAATATGTTTATTATATAAAAGTGTTGATATTTGTTAAATATGAATTATATATTAGGCCTGGAAAAATTACAGAAGCGTATTTTTTTGAAGCCCACTATGAGGTCAATAAATTGCTTGTTATTATTTATTTATTGTAAGTTTAAAAAGTTGAAATGCATGGCATTACAGCTGACGCCAATGCGCCATGCATTTCACAAACAGTAACATTCATAATAATTATTAAATTCAAAAAAAACAAGACATTATAAATTTTCAAGGAACAAATATTTAGTGAACAATACATAGAGTTTAGTATTGAAAATATCCAGCTCTCTAGGCAGTGCATTAATCATCCGAACGACTCTTGCAACTTATTAGAGAATCACTCATTTTTTTTTAGTCAAAATTCCTTTTTCTCGATATGTTGTAAATAACCTTTTTTTTAAATTGTGTTTTACTTGCGGCCCGCCGACCATTTTGATTTTTTAATGTGGCTCTATTATGCACATATTTTAATATAAATAATATTATTAGGCCTTGCTCAAAATACACCTCACCCTGACTAACTGTTTTGTTACGTGTCTTGATTTACACTGAAATTTTCCGTTTTAACTTGATTTTAAAATAGATTTTAGTTGCTCATTTTAAATGAAGAAATAAAAATGTCGGAGGAAACCGTTTCTTTCTTTTCAGTAAAAATGCTCTATTTATAAATACCCATATTTATCAATAATTAATTTGAAATTATTTCTTTTATCGGTAAGCGAATTCGGGACGGATCTTAAGATATAAAAAAAAGTTGTGACGAGTGTTTTAATTGTACTGTTTTTAAACCGTCAAGGCGTTAATGGTATTTATTAAGAATAATTTTAATTATGGCGATTGGCTCTTAAGTAATACTAAATATCTTAACTTCTATGCAAAAATGTTTTATCTTATATATTGCAGGTAGATATTTACATTAAAACTGATAAGGCTTGACTAAGTCATTCTGCTAAGTATACTTACCATGGACCCGAACCGTAAACCGGTAAAAATCAGAAAATATCGTTATTTTTATCGGAACGACAACCGAAACCGAATCGATACCTATTTACTTCGATTTGTTTTTGGGATTAATCAGAAAATTTTTCGCTGATAAAGTCAGATTTAATTAATAAATTGCATCAAATCCAAAGTAATTCGTAAATTGCTAATAATGGTTAGTTAAATGATACCATAAATTAATATCTATATCAAATGAAGTTGATTTAAAATGATGAAAATATCAATGGACACAATATTATAGATTGACTATCAAGTTGGATTTAAACACATGTGAAAGGAAAAGCAAGAGTAAATATACCCATATCTGTAAAAATAACTTCTAGAATAAAATAAACTACTATATTCTTTCAATACCGTTGTCACACGTTTGTTCCTAAAACCAGTGAAAAATTGCCAAACCTAGAGAAAGTCAAATAGACATGAATAACCAAATGTATTTTGTCTAAATTTCAGCTACATCAGAATCCGCCTTCTATTCCGCAGTGCACCAGCGATGCTAGGAAATATTCTCCTTTGAGATTTTAATTATGAATGTGATCACTTTAAGTTATAGCGAAATGCCGTTTAAAGATAGATACTATATGGACGGTGTGGGTGTATTTACAAACTTGCCAATATTTAAATACGAGCTGAACCGAAAATCGAAAACCGTAACTGAACTGATATATTTTTTTTTACCGAACCGGAACGGATAACATAACGGTTCGGGTCCCTGATACCTACATCAATTTGTGGTATATTTACATTGTATAAAATTAGGATTGTACTAATGTAATATATTATAATATAAACGATGTAAAGGGTCACTAGGTTTTGGACTTGATTTATCAAGACGTGTCCGTAACAAGTTTTACTTACATCCTCACCAACATGTTTTCCTGGTAGATTTGATATGGGTTTGCCGTAGCTGTTGCACCAAATGTTGTGATCGGTGCAGCCAAACTGCATCCGGATATAATAAAGTACCATGCAGTATTAAGTTCTATTGATTGTGTCTAAAGTTATTTTCCGGATGGTGTTTATGGCATCCGGATAGTTAAATTCTATTTCTGGACCGACTGTTACTAGGCTGGGGTTTTTATAATATGGTAGCCTTTGGGACATTCATTAACCGCGTATTAATAATAACTTATATAAATGTTTCAATACAATTTATCTACAATTCAACGCTTTCAAACAAAGATAGAACGCAACAAATGAATCTTTCGTCGTCTGACGTTCTGAGTTTCCTAAAATTATTTTTTGACGTTATTTAAAATTAAAAATCTGATTTTAACGTCTTTTCAAGCTGAAAAACTCATGAAACCATAAGAAGTATTTTAAATCTGAATACTTCTTTTTCTACTCTGTGTGCGGTTTTTTCCGTGTGGTTTTTTTCCATGTCCACTTTTTCCGTGTCTGATTATTTCCTGTTCGTTTTTTTCAGACCACTTTTTCCTGTACGGCTTAATCCGCTCACCGAAGTATTAATTTCTATTGATTGTTTGTGTCAAAAGTTATTTTACGGATGGTGTTTATGGCATCCGGATAGTTATATTCTATTCATGGGCCAGCTGTTGCTAGGCTAGGGTTTTTATAATATGGTATCCCCTGGGACATTAATTAAATCTTAATTTAAAAATGCGCACTGAATGCTTTACCTCTCATTTTATGACGTCTGGATAGTTTATTTCTCATGATCTATGTCATGAAGGGATCTATCTAATATTTAAAAAAATAAAACAAAATTCATTTGTACTACTTCCACATGTTTATAATCAGTTGATAATGCTCATGATGAGTCAAACCGGTCCTGATCATTATGAACTTGTGGAAGTAGTACAAATGAATTGTCTTTAATTTCTTAAAATATAATTTCTTTCCACCAAGAATTGACAGTTAACAACTTAGGAGGATCTATTTAACATTACATACTTGTTGCTAAAATTACATATCGTTTTTTTTATGCTGCAACAAACAACAAAAACATTAGGTAAATAAACTAAATTGGCAGAGAGAATCAGTGCAATTTTATATAATTTACATTATGTACGGTGGGGTAAAACCAACATATTTGTATTTATAAGTTTGGTTTACCGCGCGTCGATGTCACTTTTATGTTACAATTTCATTGTCGAAAAAAGAAAATGATCTTTTAATTTTTCAATTTATTGTTGAGTATTTTAAAGTTTTTTTATTATTAAGATGTTGGGATTAATAAAAAAATGACAAAACCACTGCCTAAACGTTTACAATAAATTGATTACTCGCCACTCACCACCTCAAAAGTCTCACCACCCGCTACAAGTTACAAATGCGTATAAATTGACTGCATATTATAAGTACAGAGTACAATATACAATAAATGTAGCCGGGTCCGTGGTCAAGTGCTCAACGTCAGTGGCTTTGGTAGCAGTGATCACGGGCTCGAAGTTCAGGTCGGAAAGTTTAATAAATTGTCGAATCTGATTCTAAATACGGGGTGTAGTGAGAGCGACAAGCTAGCCACAAGACCTGCCCTAGTCCTATCCATTTATCCCTACTCTCTTTGAAAAAGAGAGGTTCATTTCGAAAATGTGTCCTTCAATACATATTTTCTTAATAATAGATTTAAATACAACACGTAGATTATGTGAACGTGTTAAATAAAATAATATTTTGAAAACTAACACCTTAACGAGTTTCAATTACGGAATTAAATCTGTTAATTAAATTTATTATCTATAAAACCTGCAGTTATTACATAAAATATCTCTTTAAAATTGTGTTGTATATGTATTTAATTAATAAATAGATACGACAAAAATATCGTATTGTAGTTTTCCCCTGTGCTGTTTTGTCACTGTTCTGATTCGTCATATTCTGATTTGTCCGATCACCGTATTTTACACTACAAATATCATTAAATGTTTTCGGTTACAATATTTTTTAATTAATCAAATCAAATTAATGTCATGTAAATGTATATTTTTTGATTATTTCTGTCCTCTGAAAATTTTACTAAGCACTTATCAAACAATAGCCATGCCTTTTAATTGTTTGATTTGAGGTTATGCAATATTTACCTGGGATGTATTAGGATATCATGTTTTCAGTTAGACGGTTTGCTGCAATATTCATACGTGTAAAATGAAAATATGTCAAGTGTATATCATATGTGTGTAGTGGATGATAATGTGGGGTTGATTGTGTTTGATGAAAGAGCAGGATACACTGCAGTTGCAGAGAGGGATGATAATATCATTACTGCAGTATCGATTTTAGTGTAAGTTACCGTATGCATTTTCTGAACTCTTTGTACCCAGGCTGCGTTTATTGATAGGGAAAATTGTGTGATGAAGTTTAAGGTTAGAAAACTGAAAGTCGTACGTAAAAAGAGAAGATAGTAGATCTGTGAGAAGGATCGAACTGTTGTTAAATTTATATTTAACCGAAGTTATTAATTTAGTTTTTAATAATTCTTATTAAGCCCGCGATTCATCAGATGACATTGAGTGGTGGACAAAGTTACAGGACAGAGCTAAAACCAAATCATGTTTTTATTAACATGAGCCTCGCTCATGCAGTCATACTTACATACAAAATGATTCCGTCAGATACCGACGTGTTAATATGGAAAAATAAACACATCAATTTTTACTGGATGAGTTTCAACAAGGTTAAGCTTTATGATATTTGAGCGATTTAAAAAACGTAAAATAATTTTCAAATACGACGGGTCCGTGGTCAAGCGGTCAAAGTCATTGGTGTCAGTCTCTGTACACACTTGTTCGAATCCCAGTACGACAGTTCCATAAGTTGATTTTTCAATCAATTTATGGATTTTAGTTCAAAAGTATGGATGTCTAAAATTCCTTAGTCCTGTCCTAGCTCTATCCTTATATCACTACTGGTTTAGAAAAAGTGACATTGAGCAAATTTAAAGCATAAAGCAAAAATCTTTACGTAAAATGCTAAAAAGTTTATAGCTAATAATTGCTCTCTTATTACAAAGAAGCGAAATACGCGTAACATTTAGTTCAAAAAGCGGAATAACAAATTTAATTGTTATTTTATAAAATTCAAAATACACTTTATTACGTGACATTACGTAAATCCTGATTTTCAACGTAAAACAAATTAATTATTTTAAAGTTTTTCTTTACAATAAATTAATTACCAATAAATCTCTTAGGTGTTATGCAGGCCTGGTATAAAAAGGGTGTAAATTGAAATGCCATGGCCACGACGGCTGTTAATATTATATAATGTACTATAAACTTAAAGTTAAACGTCATTTGTGACGTAACGTGTCACATATGAAAATGAGGTATCTTATAGCGCTTTTCATTTTATGTCCCCCTGATACTCGCGGAAACTAGCTGCAACGACCACTTTGGACGCGACGAAGATAATCCGTTCGACTTCTTCTTTAAATAGGGTGTACACCCGATTCTCCTTTTGTAAGGGGGTTACTTTCCGGAAGCTACCGTGCAAAAAAAACCGTGTAAAATAAATAAGCTGAAAATTAAAAATTAAAAAATAATGACCAGAAGGAATAGAATCGAAAAATAAATAGCAAACTCAATTATAACAAAACAATAACAAGTAATGCATGAGTCATGAACACCTGCATCTTAAAATTTTCCAAATGTGCAAAAATGTCAATTCCAGTATTCACAAAAGGCTGAAGTATTTTTAAATATATACATATAATACTTCAATAATATGGTTTTTATAACCGTGCAAACGCAAAAAAATGGTTTTAAAAAATAATGTGTCCGTTTTCTTGGACCGCGTAAAAAAACAAATTTCAAAAATAAAGTCAGGTGTACTCTAGAACGTCTGCATGAAGGGTGCATATTTAAAAAATAGTAAAAAAGCAGCGCCGCAGGAGAATTATTTTCTAAGAAAGTCCATAAATGTAATGAAATAACTTTCCTCTGGTGGTCCTGGCTTGGAAAAGTTTGGAGATTAAGAAACGGACCAGACAGCCATCTGTTATCTGTGAAGGAGAGATTAAGCCTGGTTGTGTTTTCTTTCTACCAGTGGAAACCCGGTGCCTTAGACAAAAAAATATTTGAAACTAATTTACTCAGTTGTTCAACGACTTTTTTATCAATGAGAGTGAGGATATAAGGTTAGGGCTAAGACAGAACTAGCGGTAAGCTAATTGCTCTCACTACGTCTCGTTTTTACGATCTGACCGGTGGTAGGAAATTTTAAACATCCATGCCCTAAAACACCAACTGCATAAAATTTTAATTCAGGGGATTTTGTACATTTCCATGATTTCGTCACTACCTAGGTTTCGCCTTTCAGCATCTTAAGGCATTTGATTACACGAATGAACTCAAACTGAGGCAAGACAAATTAGGAAAAAATATTATCATTGATATTAAGTCTAGTAACTACATTGATAGTTTAATTAATTTTAATGATGATGTGATTATAATGACTTTTAACCTTGTGGTTACCTTTGAAATAAATAACCTTGCGATATGGATAGTCTGTAGATACTTCTTAAAGAAGCGAAACGCGTCACGTTAGTGATGAACCTAGAGGAATAACGAATTGGAAAAACCATCGCATAAACAATTACAAACTCATAGAACTTATTAGCGTTAAATTAAAATGCCAATTGAAATTTAAAAAAGTATACTGTAGAGATACCTACCCACTTATTTTAATTTGTGGGTTTTGTTAGTGACGAAATACCTACATGAAAATGTACAAAAATTTAACCATTCAAACTTGATATCAAAATTACATTAAGCTACCTCAGTCAATATTTAAACTAAAGAAATCTATAAATCGATTGAAAAATTAATTCATGAAAAGCGTTCGGCAATTGTTTTTAGATTATATGTTATTATGTTATACGAAATGTGAAATACTCCGAACATTTATTAAAATATAATAAATTTTGTGGGTAGTGTCACTTTGACAATAAAGAAAAGAAAGTTCTTGAGGGATTTGTAAGTTATAAATAAGTATAGAACATAATGTAAACGGTAGCCGAAAATACCTTTGTGTACGTCTGTATTAAATACACCGATAAAAACTCTCAATGGCTTTCGAGAGTAAAAGTCACTCACACCCTCCCAACTTTCTGATATCTTATAAGACCGTATAAGCTTAAGCCGGATTTACAAAGAATAAAAGTTATTTTGTCAAGATTATTTCAAAAGAATATATTTCATTTAAATTCGTCGCACAGATGGTGTAATTGAATTATATGTAATTTTTTCCTAGTGGCTGAAACCATAATTTTTATTGGCATGTATTTATTGGGTCAGTAACTTATTCGAAAAATGGTCAGTATACAGTATTCACTGACGTGAATAAAATAAGTGGTCAGTTTTTTTATATAAAATGGCAAGTTGTTTAATTAAACCTAAACTAACCTTTATTTTTTGGGCAATTTTTTACTGACCGTTTATGGAATTAGTTGCTAACCAAATAAGTTGCCATTTTTATTTTCTTAAAAAAAATATTTCCGCGTTGGTCATATGAGGCGCCGGTCGCGGAAGTCTTCTGACTGATAAATGCATCATCTAAAGAAGTGAAAATTTAGTAATGAACTTACAAAGTTATGCCGTTAAATCGATGATAATATTTTATTATTTGAATTTGCGTTAATGTAAATATTATACTATTTTTTAATTTTGTTTTATGACATAACCATATACATTTAAGTGAAGTACACGGCGCATTGCTCTAACGTCATATGGTGTTCATTCCCAATGTGGGACATATGGACTCCTAATGGAGGCTTCTCAGTGGAAGTTTTTCTGCGAATCGTTGTTCAACCTCTCTTTTTAAAGAGAGTAGGGAGAGAAAGATAGGTCTAAGGCAGGACTAGTAATCACTCTCACTACGCCCAGTTTTTAAGGATCGAAAAGAGGGTGGCAGGGAATTTTTAGACATTACACATATCCATGCTTTCGGACAGTCGGTTACGAATTATACAAATTAACTATAGTATGATATGACGTTGAATATATTTCATGATTATCATCATGCCAAGCACAGCAATCCAGGATGAGTCATGGATTTCAGTGATAACTTTCTTAAGCAATACTTATTTAGTGTGCAACTAGTATGAGGATACGGCAGTCATTGATAACTCCATCTATCCAGCAAGGCATTGAATTAGTTCTTCCACTGTATCCTGATATATTGAAAAAATTTTCATTGCTGAGGAACCCAACTGGTGAAATATTGGCCTTATATCGTAGACCAATTCCTTTTAACTAGGTGTGTATTTATATTTTTAAAATTTGAGGGCGCTTGAGAAATTGGAGCAATTGCGTATAGCTTGTGCGTTCTTTTCTATGCGTAAGTGTATCCGATTTCTTCTGCATTAATTTTTTTTTATATAAATTAAAAAGTCTTTTGCATGAAATATAATTATTAAATGTCATGACTTGTTGATTTTTTTATCGTGGTAAAGAAGGTGATAGCTTCAAAATGGTTTGGAACACCTCTGGAACACCTTTAGTGGAAGAGAATTGAAAGATATAACAATCATTTGCGACGTTTTTAAAATTACGAATTGTTAAATTTTATCAATTATTTAGATGAATATTTAAAATTTTGTTCTCATTAATTTTTAGATGTCAACAAAAATTATATCGTTTAAGTCATACATAAGTTATGTTTCATGTAAGTAAAAAAATCTGAAAAATTATCAAAACTTTATTTATAAGTGCAATTTGAAGTGTGATCCCGGCTTTGGTTACCCGAGTTTTATCCAAGACGCAGTTGGAGATGTACCTAACTTGCTTGAAGAATCTGGAGTTAACCAAAAATATGTTTGGGAGGGTCATGGTCCACATGGATTGGTTAAAACGTATAACGAGCAGATATACACCGGCTGGTTCGAGTAACACGTTTAAATTGTATAATTGAAGTATACACCGGATTCTCTTTTTACTTGGATTTTTTACACGCACAAAATAACACGGTCTATAATAACTGAACGATCGTTTTTTGTCGCAAACCACCGGTTGCTAACTACTGTACTATATCATATTGATTTTGGACTGGAAATTTTTTTCAAGTGATTTTCTCTTAAATGCTTATTTAGTCGGTAAATATTATAGGTCGTTTTCCACAGTGGTCTTATCCAAAGCGAATAAAACGCAATTCCTCGTTTTTTCAATTATTATTATTATTTAAACTCCTGCACATTAGAGCGCATGCAACCAAGACATTCATTTTTATAGTAATTTTGATTATAGTTTTTTTACCACTAATAACTGCAAACGAAATTGAATTAATTCGTAATGTTTTCTATGCATTCAGCAGTAGCTCACTGGAAATCATTTTCAATATAAAATTAAAATTGGTAGCTTTGTTATTCCACTGGCTTTGCCAATCACTAGTAATTAATTTGTAATTAATAGTGTCATTGTATATGTCAAACTCCCTCCACACGTCCAGTAGAACGAAGCAAACCCACTTCATCAATTTTTCATTTAAGAATTGGAATCATTGTTTACCTTACAAATAAATAACCTTGCGATATAGTATGTCTAAAGATGCTTCTTAAATAGGCGAAACGCGTCACGTTAGTGCCAAAGCAGTGGAATAACAAAGTAACCAATTTTAATTTTATGTTAATTCATAATGGTTTCTTCAGATTAGTGAAAAATACAGTAGACCCCCCGATAACACGAAACTAGTTTTACATTCAATTTTGAAACTGCTGCTTGATTACAGATTAAAATACTCTTGTACCGCATGCGTATGCTCTGATTTTGAATGAGTATGATAGCCCCAATAGCCCGCTCCGAGATAGTTGGCCGCCCCCTATATACCGTGTTATCGGGGAGTCTACTGTACATGAAATATGGTGTTTTTATAGCTCGTTTTTTCAGACGATAGATCGTTCTAAAATCTATATTACTGCATTCATAACTCAAAACAGTCGATTTTCGACTTATCGACTGCTGCCACTAAGCCGACGATATATATTATGGGTTGGCATCAAAACTGTCGCTACCCGAAATAAAATATGCCCAAGACATCCTAGTTTGAAGTTGCGCGTGGCAATAATAATACTGATTAGATAAGGCGTGCATGCGTTATTTGATAAAGAGGAGATAATAGAATAGGTAAGTAGATGAAGAACGAATAGGACAAAGGTACGCTCCCTTCCCTTCCCCGCCTACCCTATCCCGATTAGAAATAGTGCAAGATAAGGGAAGATTGTGGACATGCTCTGATAACGTGATTCTAAATCTACATGGTTGATATTATTATTCCTGCCTACTGAGTTGAACTGTATTTAGTTATTACCGGTAGCTTCTGAAGAATTATTACTTTGTAGTCAACCAGTTAATTAAATTTACATTGTTTATTGTCAATATGAAATTTTTGATATTGACAAAATATTACTTTTATGTACCTCTATCAATTATTTCAACAATCGATTCAAAAGCTTAACACTTAACTCATTCGGAATAAGCCTAACAATGATTTTATTAAACCAGACCCCGCTCATACATAAAAACAGCAAAGTATTCAATTCCGCAAGAATTATAAAATACAGTTGATAGCTCATTCTGCGTCACGTCATCTTCAGAAATAAAAGTATATTGACTTATATTTTCTTGGTAAACTCATTGTAATTTGTATAAAAATAGAAAACTATTTAGTTTCAAAACAATTATTAAATATAGTTGAATGCTATTTCAGCTTCATTCCATTTTCAAAATGACTCTTGTGAAACTATTAAATACTTGACTATTTTTATCAGCACATAATGGAGTCCTTTTAAGTAAATGTCAATTCAATCAATAGCAAACACAGTATTTTTTTTTATGATATTTTATAATTTGATTCAGATCTATCGCTAACTTGACAAATTCGCTTGTTTTGTTTGACAAAGTTTTTCAAGTTAAATCTCACATTAAATGGATGCCATTGTGTATGATTGAATGGAAATTTTTTAATGATATACTAGATAACATGTCGAATCCGTGATCGAGTGTTCAACATCGTTGGATTCGGCAGCAGTTGCAGTTTCATAAATTGATTTATCAAACGGTTTATGAATTTCTGTTTGAAGGATGTTTGTGAACTGTAAAATTCGTTCCAACCCATATCATCGTATTAGCATGTATCTAACCACTAGTACTGTCCTAGCTTCATCCTTTTATTCTTTCTATCTCCGAAAAAGAGAGGTTGAGCAACTGAGTAAAAAGCAATTTTTGTTGAAAAACTCCTCCATAAGGAGTACATATACTCCACATTTGGGAACGGACATGCTTAAAAAATGTATAGATTAAACTGAGTTATTTAAAAAAAATACATCAACAACACAAAGTTGATACGTTGTGTATGGATGGATAATTTAGAATTGAATTTAGGTACTAAAGGTTTAAATATTGAACCAATTGTATGTGTTATACAATTGGTTCAATATTTAAGTTCATAAGAAATTCTGTTTGCTTTAACTTTCCTTTTACACGTCTTTCTTTTTTCAGTTATACGTCAATATACATTTACTAGTCATTATGCTGACAGTTGAATCGTTGTATATCATATAATAGATTCAATGTATGTTTAGTTTAGAATCAAACAATATGAATTGATATAATTTAAGACATCGACTGAGGGTGCTTGATGGAATTTCAATATCAAATTTGAATTATTGAGATTTTGTACACTTCCATGTATTTTGTCATTAACGACCCGGGTTTCGATACTATTTACTGTCGAGTTCGAGTCCATTCGTGCACTCGAATGCTTGAAGATGCCGAAAGGCGAAACCCGGGTCGTTAGTGACAAAATACATGGAATTGTACAAAATCTCAATAATTCAAATTTGAATATGAATTGAATCAAACTTGACTTTCCGTCGGTACGATGTTTTGGCAGGAAGTTATTATTAATATCAACGAGTCGTCAAATTGAATGAAATTCAGAGTCGGATTCAATTTAAGCTATCCCTGTCGTCAGCTATGGTCAAAATATGAATAATAAATTAAATTTAACCTATTGAAGATCCTTTCGGGACATTACAAAGATTACGTGACGTTTCATTGGCTGCTAAAATAGAATACCTCTTGCACACACCTGGATTTCTTGAATAGTATTATATTTTCAAAAAATATTGGTTATTTTTGTCTATTTTTTTATAGCACCTGAATGTCTGATAATACTAGACATGTTATCTGTTTGATTAATACGAATTGTATATACTTTTATTTAAAGTTACAGAAAATTATGTAAATAGTCTAATAATGATTTCCGACTGGAAAGGTAACATTTTTTTAAATGAATAGCTTAAAATAGTTGCTATAAATAATAGTCATTCATTATAAAAAGTCTTCATGTGAAACTTTCATATACATCCCTTAGATACAAATTCACATTTAAATTAATAAACGAAAACTGTCAATGAATCAGAAGCGATAAGAGTTGAGTATGGTGGATATATATATATATATATATATATCTATATAAAGTAGCGGTAACCTGAATATATATACATACGTACATATATATACGTATATATACGAATATATATATTATACGTACTGAGAGATTCTACAAATATGCAACAATTTACTATGTAATGACATTTTAAATCAATGAGTTTGTGAATGGCCGGAACGTTATAAAATACAGTGTGTCTCAAAGTTTTCGGTCCGCATTGAACGTATCGAGTATTGAGAAGCATTGGGAATAGTGAGGAGCGAACTGAACACGGACACATAACCGGGATTCGTACAAAAGCTATGGGATGGCGAACACTAATAAAGTGAGTACGCGACGTGAATTTCCCGGCATTCGCCGTGGAAATTGTGCCAACGCAGTACGCAGTGGGCACACTTCTTCCTAGCCCGTCCCTGCATTTCACCAAAACTCCCCTCCTCCGCCTTTCTCTTCCAGCGAGACTATTTTTCATAGTTGAGTGATTTTTTTAGTATCTTTAGTCGTACGTGTAAGGGAGGTATGGAAAATGGTTTAGTTTTATTACGAATGTATAAGCAACTATTATAAATAGGTATACACTTACATCAAACCCTCTCAGTAAAGCCTATTAATAAAATCACTCCTTTGACATTAATTCTTCGAGCATCGTTCGGTGTAATACAAAAAATCATCCATAGTCTTATTAGGGATGCCTTATATTAAGTAAATAAATCATTTAAATATCGAATAATTTTTAAATTTTGAAAAGTGAAGAAAAATCAACACAAATAAAACACAAAATAATGTGGAATATATGCGAATATGCGGTTGAAATTCTTTATCCAAGTGTTTTATAACAATTGGAAATGAAACGACATGTGATATCTACCAATCAAAACATGTTTTGATCACAAAGTAATATTTATAAATATAGCAACCGAGAAAGCCTATAAACATATAAACGAAAAATAAAATTCTGAATATCGTTGTTGTCAGGTCAATATCTGCAATATGCAAAAAGTATAGCTTTGAGATATTGAATAAAAACGTTGTCCTGTAAAATTTTAGATGAAGTAAATTTTTGAAAATTAATTTAAATTAAAGTTATATGTGTTATAATGCTATAAGGCATATAGCAATCTTTTTATAAGAAAGTTGGTTAGTAAGCTAGTCATAATAGTGAAAATATCGAAATCTTCAAAGAGTGCACATAGCAGATATTATATTTGACATCGAAGATATGTTTCTTTAAAGAGCGAGAAATGTAACATAATATAGTAATAAATATATATTCATCTAAATTAAAGTTGATAACTCTGTTATTCCACTGAATGTGAAACGTCTTTTGCTTCTTTACGAAGCATATTCAGACTAACTAAAACAAAAAAATATATATAGAAATACTCTATCGAGTAAATAAAAAAGGAATTATAAAAAATAGCTTAACGTTTTTAGAAATTAATGAAACCATTAAAAGAAATCGATTAACATTTTAAGTAGGACAGGTTTAATTTTGTAATAAGTAAAATTATCGTTTTTATCTTACCTCTCTCCATGTTCAAAAATTGAAATAACTAATGGGAAAACTTAAAATATTAAAACTTGGAGGTTCAGTCAGTAAAGTACAAACTTCGTGGGCCGCGGAATGAAAATATTTGGGAAGCACTGCTGCAATAAGTCACATGCGCGTCATAGAAAGTTGCAGTACTTGTATAGAGAAGAAACTTTAAGAGTATCCTTTGCTTATTATGTTCTCCTGATACAGGTGAATATCGGTCCACCCCCAACTTTAAATATTAAAACTGGGTGATTCAATCAGTCAGGTAATGTCGATTTAAAAAAAATACTCGCTCGTTATTCGGAGCATATGTCCATCAGACGGTTCCTCCAAGTTAACTTAATTCCGAATCCATCGAAAATATGTCCATATCTATGGGCCGACAGTAAAAACGCGAATGTAAGCTTTCAATCGAAAGTTAATTCTGTGGGCGAAAGGAAAAATTAGTTAATTTGAGTTATTTGAAAAATAAGTCAAATTGATATTCTAAAATAACTACAGTACATTGTAATATAAAAAGG
Source organism: Himalopsyche phryganea (assembly GCA_022494535.1). Classification (NCBI taxonomy): domain Eukaryota; kingdom Metazoa; phylum Arthropoda; class Insecta; order Trichoptera; family Rhyacophilidae; genus Himalopsyche; species Himalopsyche phryganea. The sequence goes on along the minus strand of JAGVSL010000019.1, from coordinate 1,445,655 downwards.
AAGAATCGAATCAATGCTGCTGAATTGGTAAAATTCATGTTTAAGCGTCACATTTTTCATCAAATTTCATACAAATGCAAATCTTGTTTTGGCTCTCCTGAAAAATACCAAATCTAGACTTAACGCCTTTTTCCTTTCGCATACAGAATTGACGATGGCAGTAGTTTATGAACATTGATGATGATGCCCGGTGTATAGTTAAAACATTGGTATTGGTCTGACTGAATTGGATTGAAATGCAGCGATTCGGTATAATATATTAGCACAACAATACAGAGCACAACACCTTCCCCTTTAAACAAATTCACATGTCTTTGGAATTTTACATTACCAGAGTTCTCGGCGTTCATTGTTTAGTAATTACTAGGAGCGCAATTACTAAGGGGTTCGCATTAACCCTTAGGCCAGTGTAAATATTTTCATTTCTTATTCATACACATACAGCATGAATAATATAATTTATTTTATTTTATTGCACTTGACCCGGAATCCTTTTGCACAACGGCGGGAGGGTAATAGCATATACGCCATCTTTTTATGGTAGCTCTTTTAAATTACATATTTTTGTCTGGTCGTAAACAATTCTTTTACATTCCTAAAATTTTAATATGGTAAGAGCTTTACCCCAGCAATCACAAGGACGTGAGTTCAACTCCCGGTAAAGTCAGAGTTTTTCAGTTTAACATTTAGGATCTTGAAAAAGAGCGTTCGTGATATTATATCTCCTCGAGTTTATCTCATTATCTATTATTTGTTGCTATACCAAATATTATTTTTTTCTTTATATAATACTTTTAAATAAAATCTAACATAATTCGTTTCATTTTTAATCATGCTTGAAGAAAACAAAGTTAGTTAATTGTGTGAAAACTTTCTATCGATAATCGTTTTCAATTTGACGTATTCAGTTAATCCAATTAATTGCTGGTATAATACCCAAATTTTCTTCTTTTACAATAGTACTTTCATCATTAAAGCATTGGACACTCGTTGTGTCTTTGTCCCTCATTAGAACTCGTGAACTAGAATGCGATCATTTCTAGGGTTGAAATAATAAATAAAAAACAATTCAACTATTAATAATTTTGAGTGATTGTTATTACAATAATTTAATCTATTTATTACTATTATATAAACTAAATAGTTCACAACTTTTATGAACTCACGTCGGTTTCATATTGACAGTTAGCATTATCAATAAGAAATTGTGATTATATATTTACTGCTGATAACTGACTTTTTTGAGTCTTGTGAAAGTTATATCAATATACAAGATTTATAACTGTGTTAGGTAGATGCCACGTGTTTCACAATTTTAGAGGTCTTAGATTGAGATGAAAAATAGCAAAGTACCACAATAAATTAAATTTAGCTTAATAGTTTTAAATAACAAATTGGACTGCATCCAATCTTAAGACGAGTATAACTTTTGATTAAATAATTTAATATCAAATTTGAAAAAATCTTATTATTTAAATTTTCTTGCCGGTAGTTTTTTTATTTTAATGAGGGTGAACTTCAAAAATAGCACCTTTTTCGGTTTTATTACGATACACTTAATCTTATCAGATGGCTTAATTCAAATCATTGTGACCATAAATTGATTTTTTGAAGATGAAAGAAACATAGAACTTTACGGTATCAGGTTAACATAAATTATACAACATGAAATGGATATTCCAACTTCAACTGAACGTCACGTTTGGTGAATACTGCATTCCTGCACGGTGCATTTTGCACTGAAAAGTGTAAGAGCATTTTTAAGTATCAGGCAAACATCATGACATGTACGGTAACTTTAATAATAAACGTGAGAAATTTTTATGGTATATTTCAAAGTAAAATTACATGTACTTGAAATAATGCAGGATTTTTTATGTGAGAGCGAATTCTTTACTAAAGTAAAGATATAAAATAAAGACATTCTCTCATTTTATTTAAAAGTCCAAATTTGCTTGTCGGTTGACTAATAATAGTGAAAGTTGTATCTTTTACCATTTATTTGGTATGCAGTTAATGTGTTGAACATTTATATACTGGATTAGTTTTCAAACATTTTTTAATAAACTAGATGTTTATTTTAGCATGGAATGATTCTCCGAGGGTTAAGATCACGAATGAAGCTAGCGTTTATAGGTGTGTGAGACGAAGCGATAGTAGGTATCTGCGTCGTATGTATCACACCGTATGCGCTAAATGCTCTACGCGGCCCTCTACGTAATCAGTTTTGGTATGCGGGTTACGAAATTAATGACCGCAAGAGATGCTGTAATGACGGTCTACGAGTCCGCTACATTTCGGTGGCCAAGGTGTCTACGCTTGCTACGAAAATAAAGTTTCTAAGCAGGTGAGGTTTAGTTTTTACAATACTGTCTTTATATTTTCATAACGATCCAAATAAGACCGTTCACTTTATCAAGTATTTGTCAGTTCTTCGATAGAAGTGACAACATAAAGGTCCTTAATAGATCCTACATAAGAAAAAGATATTCTCAGATCATATATCATCGAAAAAATAGACTCCTTATGGATATACGTGTACAACACTCTGTATGGAGCATTACTGATCAGCTAGTATTGAATCTATGGTGTATATTCTTACTAAGCCTTTATGTATATTAGCAACTACACTTATCTTTTTTTAAAACCATGTCAACTCCCAATGTTAAGCAAACGGATAGCTTTTCAATGAAAACTTCTTATTACTTAGTTGTTTAAACTTTCTTTTTCGAAGAGAGTAGAGCTAGATGGCCAGGATAAGACAAGTGGTGTTTGGATCGGATGGGTGTGAGGGAATTTTAGACATTATTTTATAAAACTTTCCGTACTGGGATTTGAGCCCGAGAGATCCGTAACTGAAGCCAACTTTATTAACTACTGCACCACAGACCAGACGACCCATTTCTCATAATACTATAAAATTTTCTATGTATCCTAAAACACCCAAAATATTTATAAATTTCTACTACTATTTGTAGAATTTCTTTCAAAACCATATTAACAGGGAATGGTTAATGCTCTAAGTATGTACACCTGTTTTTTGATAACATAATATTCCTTTTATCAGCAATACGTTTGATAACATTTACCTCCACTGATATAATCAGCTCCGTTTGTATCCTTAAAACAGTTCTGTATTCAAAACCTTATTTTTTATAACTGTTTCATTAAAATATGGATGAAGCCACCATTATTACAATAATGATTGCATAATATTTTTAAATAGACGGAAATATTTTATGTTAACCGTTTAATGCAAACTAACGCCATCTTCTGCTGATTATTTTGATTGTGAATATCTTTCTTACGTTTCAAACAGTAACATTTGTGTCAATAGACAAGAACATTGGAATTACTAATAACATTCAGCTGTATTGAATTTTTTTGCTTGAAGTCCTTTTCTTCATTTACGTCGATATTCTCGATTAAACTTTACTGTTGATTAATTTTAATTGCCAAATCTTTTAGGGCAAAATGTTTTTAAGGATAACTTTCAAGAATGAATACATTTTGGAGATGAGTAGTTTTAATTATTAACGCTGTTTATGGATTGAAATTTGAAATAGAGTGCGTGCGCTACGACAGGCGTAGACTAGACGTGCGCAACCTTTTTTGAATGGTCACGTCAAGAATAAAAATAAATATTAAGTACATCAGCTTAAAACTTCTTAAATATTATTATAATATGTAGTCACTATTTCTTTAAATTTTAAATTAAACTTTTCAGTTCACAATCAGTTTCTGCATAATTCAGACAAGCTAATTTCTGTCTCTAACAGCTAATCTATATTAACATATTGGCCCAACTATAGGGCGACCCTGTTTTTTTAATCAACCTTTTGAAGGAAATGTCCGATTATGAGGCGATCATCATTTTTATAAAAGAAAAAAAAAATGTAAAGAAAAATAGAAAAATATTTACTACTATATATTTGATAGAAATAAATATTTTGACTATACATTATGTAGGTATTTACGATTTCAAAAACTTTGGTAATTTATTTTATAAAAAAGAAGTAAAGGTAAATAAAACACCAATAATTTGTAAATAATGCCATCTCTTGATTACACACATTAAAATGTATTGTGATGGAAGTAATATAGGCAGTGAATTTACAGTTCATTTTTTTGAGACTCACATATAAGGCGACTCCCTAATTTTGTGCTTTTTTTAACAAAAACCTCGCCTTATAGTCAGGCTAATACGGTAGTTGTTGTACCTTTGTTGAAAAGTCAGTTCTTATTAAGCGTGTTTATTGATAATACAACAAATTCAGTTTCATTTACGTGAATTTGGCGTCAGTTATTTGATTCACAGCCGCATGCGCTACTAATAACATATTTTCCGAATGAAATAATCGTCTTATCAAATTGAAAATTGAAAATTTATATGTATATTTAACTGAAATGTATGAAAACTAAATTTTATGTCAATCAATTCACCAGTAGCACAATGATTGCATATACAATATTCGATATATATGTATATTTATACGAAATTAGTTTTGTATTGATATTATAGCGTGGTATAGGCACGCGTGTCATACGTTTGCCATATTCATCGTAGATGTTGGTGCGTAGCGAGAATTGCGAGTCATCCCTTCCGTCCAATCTCACCCCTCCTCCCGACAACTCCGCTTCGCCCCCTCGACAACCCCTTTGAAAACCCTCCCACCCTCTTCGCTTGTTCCTGCAATTTGGAATCCCATCAGATTGCTACGACGGACGTCTACATCTGGAAGAGACCCAGCCATAGGTAAATTTTGAGGTGGTTCAATGGAAAAGACGCATTTTATTAATTTGCCAAAAAGATTATACAGTTTGCGTAATATTATTAAATGTTATCTCTATATTGTTTATAATATTAGATACATGAGGGAAAACGAATGACCATAATGTTTTATACATGTAGTAAGTAACCAATAATATTTTTGTCAATTTGTATGAAATTAGTATTATACAAATATAGTTAAGTTTGGAATAGTAATTGTCTATTTACGAGCCAGTCCTTTAGTAAAGAGGAACACTCTTGAGTGTCCTTTCGGTTGCGGTAGCCCCTGGTTCGAATTCCCGAAAAGAAGCTTGCATAAATTGTATCTTTAATAAATTTATAGTGCCTAATGGCATAGATAACTATAATGTGCACCTTTCTTCTTATCCATCTAAAGCTAAAGATGATGAGTGTAATGGAAGCAATTAGCTTATTACAAGTCTTACTGCAACCCTATCGCACAATGAAAAGTTGTGCGACTGAATAATAACTAGTCTCATGATAAGATGCAGCTTATCAGTGTACTTACTTAACACAGCTGTCAATAAATATTGTATTGTTGGAAGGAAAGCTTGGGGAGCAATCAGAATTGGAGAAAGCGTCGTCCGGATTATATTTTTGGTGAAAGCCAAGACCTAATGCGGATTACCACGCTCGTGATAATTATTTGTAAGTCGGTTACGAAACAATATATTTTTGTAAAACTTTATTATAAAGTTACACGCCGAACCACCCTCGTGGAATAATCACGCACGGGGTGAAATTCTTCCTACGCATGCGGGGGGCGTTGGGGAAGCCTCCCCATGCCCGACAAGGCTCTAGTCTTCATCCCCGCTGGCTCTGTTCTCTTTCGGGTGACCCTGCCTACTGTGGTCCCCTTTAAAGCCAGTGGCGAGTTCGAGAGGAGAAATTGACGTGTGTGTAGGGAATGGAAGACCAACATTTTTAGGCTGACAAACACTAATCCTTTATTCCAAATCTTCTTTTAGCAAAAGAAATATTGTACGAATTTCTATGCAAAAATATACCCATAAAAACTCACAGTTTTCTATTTGCATTACGCCATATCTTCTCCAGATGTGAAGATTAATGTCACCAATTTGATTATTTCACTAATTAAAATTTTAGTGACGTGTTGAATTGGATTTCCTTTTCCTTCGAAAATCCGTATTACCTGCTTGTTGTAGCGTCTTATTTTTATAAAGTGTAAAGGAAAAAATCATTTAAATAACTACTCTTTTGTCAACAAGTTGAGGTACAAATATCTAGATGTTGAACTAGGAAAATACGCTATAATTTTTACATATTTTTTATAATATCATGAAGCTTGTAAAAATTAAATCGATAAAATTAAAGTATAATTCACCATAATAATGACCACATTTTAATGGATTAGGTGTTAAGTGGCAATCATTTTTTCCTTATGAATGTTTGCATATTGAAAAAATGTAATCTGGCAATATATTCCTTTGTTTCGACTTTGGAATTTAAAATTTAATTATGAAAATAAAATGAGTGGAATTTTTTTAATAGAAAATAGTTTACCTTTGGTGACTGTGTGTTTCTCCTTGAGTTATTCAAGTGGCTTTATTATCTGAATTTCTGACACATTTCCTTATAATGTCCAAAATTAAAACTTACGATGGATCTGGCTGATTCTCCATGGCGTTCTGTCCCTTTTCTCTTCTTCCAGCCGGATGGAGTGAGACATCCTGGAAGGCCACAGATGACCATCTATAAGATGTATTGATAGAGTTGGGAAACACTTTTGGAAATATTGGAAGGGTAAAAAAGTCATGGAAACGCTGTATGGTGTTTAAATAGGAAGCGGACGTGGCCAAAAAAGAAGATATGTATATAAAAAAATATAAATTTGAGTGAGTTACTGTAAAGTTATTGTAAATGTTTTTCTTGAAAACTGTATCAAATATATATTTCAACTTTTTACTGTATAATTAATTATAAATTCTTAAATTTTTTGGTTTATGTGAGCAGAGGGTTTGCGACCAACGGCGTAGCGTACATAGATGCGTAGACCTGAGTTTCCACAACATTATCCTTTGTGTTATGTCCCGTTTTCACTTTAATAATATTGTACCAAAGTTGCGTTTGCCTGCCAGCTACGTGGTTCAGATGAATAACATTTACTTTCTACATAAAATAGTATAGAAAATAATATTCCACTAAATGACATATATATTATAATGGAAAATACATAGAATATGTACATAATAATGTTTCACAGTATTATAAATAGATCTAATTCCTTTTTAATACGGCTTCAAAAAACGACGTCTAAGAAAAGGGAAAATTTACGTATCAAAAAAATATATATGTTCGTAATTTGGCATTCTTAGATATTGAATAAAGTTCCTTACTTACACATATATCAGCTCTTCCCAAACTTTTTCATTCCACGTCTCCCTTATACACAAATTAAATTAATTTTAAATTTATTTAATATTCCATAGTATATATTGTTAAAAATAATACACCTACGCATACACTTGCATTCTGAAATCACCTAAAAGGCAACATTTTAATATCACGGATGTATTCTCATATATAGAATATTATATACATTTGTAACATGTATAAATGAATACTTGTAGTTCTACTGGAGCATTTGATAGTCAAAAACCATAATAACATTCACTAAATATAAAACTTTGAGCAAATTTCTCACTATGTAACTTAATGAGAGTACATTGAAACCATTTAATGTCAAAGCGATTCGAATCTAAAAGATCTGGTATTTTAAAAAAGTTATTTCGGCTCGAACTAAATGCTGTTTATTTCATTTATTTTCATTTACTGTGTATAATAACAAAAAACGCTTTACTCGTTTACGGGGGTGGACCGATATCCACGTGTATTCGGAGGACATAGTTGATTTGAAACTGGTGAAGCTGATACGATAAAGTAGCAACGATTAAATCATAAATAACGGTTTTAATATTATAAGATTACGGGGGTGGACCAATATTCACATGTATCAGGAGAACATATTAAGCAAATGATACTCTTTAAGATACTTCTCTAAACAAGCACCGCCCTTTTCTATGACATTTATGTGCTTCCCAAACATTTTCATTCCGTGGCCCACAAGCTTGCCTAAGAATGACACTTAACATTATTTTTTTTAAATTTTATGTGATGAATTACAATTCTTTATATTATAAAGAATTTTATAGATTTTTGTGTGTTAGGAATAAAAAAGAGGATGTGAATACTTCTGCTTCAAGCATCTAACAATTAGCCCAGCACTGTAATCGTGTTTGACGTCTTTAAGAAGCATATTCAGATATAATGTTTCGTAAAAATCAATTATTACCAAATTACTTAACCATTTTGAATTTTTTGATGCTGATATAATAGTAACGATTGTAGCACAGAATAATACGTGTTTCATTGCTTTTAAGCCTAAAAATAAGTCGTCATTATTGACTGTTTGCATCACTTTACACTAAACTTTAAGTTTACGGAGGTGGACCGATATTCACATGTATCAGGAGATCATGTTAAGCAAACGATACTCGTCAAGATACTTTTATATAGGAGCACTGCCCACGTTCTATGACGCGTATGTGATTTATTGCAGGGCTTCATAAAGTTTTTTTTATTACACGGCCTACAAAATTAACAAACAATAATCCACTGCCCCCTACTCCTAAAATTAAATTAATTTAGTTATCGAAAGCTTTATTTAACATTATATATAATATACTTGCATTCTACAATCGCCTCTAAGGCAAAATTTTAATAAAATTACGAATAATTTGTTCTCATATAAAAAATATGGACATTTGTAAAAGGAAAAAATGCTTCATTAAATACTTTTAGTTCTATTAGAGCATTTTACGGACCACCCCAGAAACCCTACAGCAACCCAGGGGGCCGCGTCCCATATTTTGGGAAGCACTCATCTATATCTTCGAACAATAACTCACCGAAACCTTAAATTTGTGGATACAATGTTGTCATACGCAAAAATTCCACGCTTTTAATATAAGTGCTAAAATAATATACAGTTATCATTCTATGGTTTTTTTTCCCATTTTCTTCCAATTTTTCCATTTGAGTTTATTCTCGGGTGAAAAACGGGTTTTTTCCCGGCCGCGCATCACTAACCTCCACGTCTACACAACTTATTTAACGATTGGGCTAGGGTTTACAATCCCGGAATCCCGGTTAAGTGCTCAATCCTCGGTTTGTTTATATAAAACATTTCCTATTTAAATGGACATTCTCGTATTAAAATATTTCAATAATTCAGTAGTTATTATTGATTTAAAATGTTTTTTGTTTCAAATACTTGCTGAATGTGAAAGTGTTTTATTGAAAATAAAAGTAATAGCCAAGTGAATTATTAATTTATCAAAAGGCAGTTTCCATTATGAACACCTCATTGATGTGGTCGGCCTCTTTGGTTAAAAAAGATAGCCAATGTCGCGGAAAAGGCTCTCTATTTTTAATTGTTTGTATTTTTAAGATTTTCATGCGTCACTTAACAGACGTGGTGGAAAATCCTGTGATGAAACGTAAAGCCTTTGAAAAAAACCTTTTTCTTGGATACAGGCATCTAAGTGGTTTTATATAGACTGAGTAGGTATCGGTGGGCTAGTTTAAAAATGTTATGTAGTTTAAAAAATATAAATTTAATACTTATATCGTTTCTCGCTTGTTGTTGATGACTTTGAGATTAACAGTTGTGTATTGAGGCTTTACTGACATAAGGCATTAAGTCATAAAAACAAGTTCTAAGGTAATCGTACTTAAAGCATTTCTTTTCGAAGTATTCTCTCTACCAAGTACAATTAATTGTTTGCGATTTAAAAAGATTTTTTGTACATTATAAAGAATAATCGTTTTGGCATAAAACTCATAACATTTGGTAACGATGAGTTATTTATAGTCATATCATGTTTTCTGTCAAAATAAAAACATACCAATAAGACTAAATACTGTTTTTTTTAAATCCAGTGTATTACAAGACTTCATTCGGTCTACCAGTATATAAGGTGTTAAATTGCATACATTTAAAACATAAAATCATCAAAAACTTACTGTCAGTATAATAACCTCGATATGATATTGGTCATTTAAATTAATTCATTAATTTGTATTCAAGAACATTCTATAATGTTTTTAGTCCACATTTAATGATATAACTATTATTATAATAATAACCATAGTAATTCCAGTATAATAGTAGAATTCAAAATTAAATTAACGTTTTTCTGGTTTTACATACAGTTTTTGATAATGCTGTCTTAACTCATATATCGGTTGCCTAATGTTACAAACCAGTATCTGATATTTTGACGAAAATGCTTTATAAACCGTATCTCGTTTATTTCAAATAATAGTATTTAAATTTTTCAATGATTTACAAGTACCGTAACATACTATCCATGTAATACTTAAAAGAAGTCTGATATAGATATTAACCTAAATATTCAGTTTTTTTAGTCTCCTGTAAAATTTGTAAAAAGTCACTTATGGGGGTTAAACATTACGTCATCGATATATTAAAAAAAACCACAAACAATGTTTTCCATGCCAACGAATGGATTTAAATAAAATGTTTAATTTGCTATATTTTAAGGAACGTAGATTTTTATATCAGAAGAATAATTTGTTTTATCGGGTAAATATTATTTATGTAAAACTGAACTAAAATTTGAATACAATCAAACTTTAAATACTTTGATCTCATGCATTATAAAATCATTATTGAGAGATATAGTAAATTTGGTAAATTTGCTTACTTTCTAATTTTCAATTAATAATAAATAAATGATATATCATTTGATATAAGAGACATTTAAATGTTAAACGGATGAGAGCCATTAGCCGTAATGAAAATATTCTATATTAATTGTGTTTTAATTATCGGTTACTATTGAATATTTCTATGAAATTTCTAATCATATTTTATATAATAACACTAGTAAATCTGCTATCCATTATAATTACTTTCACTGACAGCCAAGTTTTTGTTAATAAGATTCAATAATTATTGTAAATTTTATATCAAACATGATATACAATATAGGTGCTTATTTCTGTATTACAGAATTAACTGTCAAAAAAATACGTCATTTGAATATTTTTGTGGCGTTATGACAAAAGTTGATAAGTCTTTTTTGTAATATTGGGTTTATTCTCACAACAAAATATTTGTCAGCATTTGGTGGCAAAATGCGTTATGTCAGTCATTACATCGACGGTGTTTTGACGAATTGGTGTAACCCTCAACATTTAAATTGTTCAGTAGAGAGAAAAAACTGTTTTTTATCGACAACATTATACGGTGATTTACGTTATGAATATTTGAAATGCAAATTGTCATGTTTGCAGATAAAGATTTATACAAAGGGACTGTCGATAAAATAGTGGCTTACATCAAACGGCCGGGCTAGAATTTTAAACCTAAAACTAATGTAAAATGACGTTTCCCTTCCAAAAAGGGATCAATTTATTGTTGTAATTTACATCATTTAGCCGAGACCTGCTCTGTTGTCTTGAAAATGAGTTCCAATCATTAAATTATTTTCGTATTTTTTAAGGGTTACATCAATTGGAGGAAACGCTGTGGACTATGTTATTTTGTAGCATGATTTTTTGAGTATTTTTTTGTATTTTACATAAACCCCGATTTTACTAAGCACCTATATTTAATTTGATTTGTTCTATACAGACCATAGATGTCCTAATTAAAGTCGTTGTGTCCATGAGATTTCGTAGAATAGTGTATAGAAGGTCTTATTCAATACGTTTCATCAAGATCGATTGAGCATATTGGGGACTGCTTAATTTTCAAAGAAAATGCCTCCTATTATGTTGTATATACGCATGCATATAGTATGTAGCGCAAAGGTTTATATATTATCGTCTGATACAGAGACTTGCAACATGTAAAATCTCGTGAGTAAAAAATGCGCTTAAAAGTGAAATAGTGTTGTTATTAATTTAATATAACTTCAAGTCGAAAATTATAGTTCTTACAAAGAAACTATTTTTATTTCTAATCGATGTCAAAAACTAACATCTGTATCCGTCGAAATATACATATTTTTTAAAACCATATTCTCTTCCTAATCGGAACATATGACCATAACGCGGTTCCTCCAAGCTTCTCTGTCCCCCGCCAGTCTTTTTGCTTCCTACCTGGTAATTCTAGCGTCCCGTAGGTCCACCGAATATATCCTGTGGATGATCATCAGCGGCTTTCCAGGGCGACGGAATCCACCCGGTTGATAGAAGAGACATGCAGGATTCCCTTGGGGCATCCGAAGCACATGTCAAAGCGAGGTCCATCGTTGTTTTTATTTTGGACGGAATAAGAGCACTCTTAACTCCGTCTGAATATAGTATACGCTGCATAACTTTGCACTTCGGCTCTAGGATTTAATATCACGGGATCCATTCATACTAATACACTGACACGCTGTGTAGTATAAATCGCTTTACGTGAAAATGGCATTGTTCTTAATTAAAAAAATATTTGTAAAAAATCGACAAATTCAGACGCTGTTTGATTTCATGAATTAATGTTCATGGAAATGTAAATTTGGTACTTCCATGAAAATACTATCTATTATTGTTTGTCTACGAATAAATGAAGTTGGTTTTTCTAAATAATGTCAATTGATACGTCCGCAGTCCAGGCAATGAATAGACCTCTACGATAGGACGTGTCCAAATTGTGAACGGAGAAATGTTACCAACCTCCCGATCTCCCAACATCCCTCCGGAGTCTCCCTCTTAACCCTTTTAGTTATGCCTACAACAGGACTTCTCAAACTAGGCACCGACGCTGAATTACTAAGGCATGTTTAATATCGAGCAATTATGTATGTGCTAAAACAAATATAGCATACTTGAATACCACGGGTACATTTTGAATACCTCCGATTCAAGTTTTCAATCCATAGGGGATAAATGAAATATGTTACAAGAGATTTATTGTGAAAAATTATTTCAGAAAAATAATAAGCAATAAATTATATTCCTTTTATGATGTTGATATTTTCTTCTAATCTTATATATAATAGCCCAGACCGCTCTGTGAACGTTTTATTATTATCATATATCACATGTAGGTATGAAATTTTCTCATGAAAAGCATCCGCGGTGTATATAAAATAAAATTTTATGCAATGTACACACATTTCCGACGTAGTAGCTACTTTATACATTCATTTTAATTTCAATGACCTTTACGGATACCAGTAAACCAAGAAATAATGCTCTTTCATTCGCAATGAGTGTTGAATATTTGTTATTATATGTTAAAAAGTATCAACAAATAAGTCAGGCATGTAGTCGAGTGGTTAACGTCATGTTTTTCACGTGTAGTTCTCCACGGGCTCGAATTCCATTGTGAACACTGATAAACTAATTTTTTGATCGCTTTATGGATTTGTGTTTGAAGGTATGAATGTTTATGATGTCACACTTTATTCTTTTTGGTTTATTGTTGAAAGCTGCTATATACTGTATTGATTTAATTGACATTTACTTCGTAGAACTTTAGTATAAGAAAAGTAAAAATAGAAAAACTTATTTCCACAATTTTTATAAAAATTTCTTTGATAACTTTTTCATCGTTTTCTTGGCGTGATATTGAAAAAAAATCAAGTATATTTTTGTCGAAGTAAATACTTAATGTTGAATTTTGATTTATACTACTATCATAAAAAATAAGGCAGCTGACGAGATATTTTGAGCTATGAAATAGGTAAAACTTTGGTTAAAATCTTGGTTTGTTATCATCATTTATTAAAAAAAATATTTACGTTAAAATCTTATAATGTAACCATTAGTTGAGACACTGTTTCCATTACCATTTTCCTCCAGCGCTGATACGCTTTCATTTTTTATTGAGAGTCCTTGTATTAAATAATTTGTCATAGTTGTTTGTTAATATCATTAACAGGTTTATAGGGCGGCTTTGTGATTTTGAACAAGGGCGGCTAACCCTCTTCGGACGGGCCTGCCCAAGAGAATTATGTATATCGCCGTTCTTCCTTCTGCTGAAAGACGTAAATAGTACAAATATGAACGATAGATGAATGACGTTTATCTAGTAATAAGTTATTGTAAATATTTGAAATACGGTTAACAGATATATTAAAAGCAACAATTCAGTATAAGTACATAATAAATGGAATATTATTTTTAATTACAATTAATAATAGTCACAGCATCAGGTATTTTTGATTTTTTTTAATCAGTTGAGTTAAAATAAATGTGAAGTCAGTCGAAACCAACTCGGCGAGAAGAGACCCCAAAAACCATAATCAACCATGTCCAAGACCTCATTATTTTTAATTAAAAAATCTTAATTTGATATTGGTCTTACCGGGAATTAAGCCCATAACTATCTGATGCTTAGATCTCTTAACAATATACCAAAGCGGCTGACATTGTTTTACCGTTCACTTAGAATATAATTCGAAGGTGTTTTGAAAATCGATGTAACTCAAAAAATACGAAATCGAGTTAATGATTGGATCCCATTTTAAAGACGATAGAGCAGGTGTCGGCCAAATGATGTAAATTACAAAAATAATTTGACCACTATTTTGAATAGAAAAATTATTTTACATTGGTTTTAGATTTAAAAATTCTGACCGGGCCATTTTATGTAAGCCACTATTATACCTGCAAACATGAGAATTTATAGGAGTGTATTTCAAACATTCATACCGCAACTCACCATATAATGTTTTCGATAAAAACAGTTTTTACTCTCTCCTGAACAATTTCAATTTTGAGGGCAAAACACCGTCAATATAATGCATTTTATGTATATAAATGAAATGCTTTCGTTTTTGATTAATACTGAATTTCATTTGAATGAATTACGCCTGGAATAATAATGATCGAGTGAACGTTCATAAACCGCTATACTGCGATAGCAAAGCTACATCAAAGCTCATAACTATAGATCGTAAGTTTCTTATCACTAACTTGACAACTTACATACCTATGTGATTTGAATACTATGACTACATATTTGATAATAGTACACTGTACGTATTTGATACTATACTCTACTATGTCTAGTAACCGCGTATTGCGGTCTACTCAAAAAAAAATAAGCCAATCAATGATGGTGTCAATTATTGTGGTCGAGTGTTTCTAGTCCAGGGCTTCATCTAAATATAACCATTTCGCGATGAAGCTTTGGTATCCGCGAATATTTTTTTTCATATAAGTATTAATTTTTTAATTAATTTATGAATTTTGAATTTCAGGAATCCCCCTTCCAAGGCTTGTAAAAAATATTATCTATTTAACCACCGCACTAGAGATTCACCAATCATCAATACAGTAAGGTAAATGCTTTTCATTATTGTCGTTGTTAGTTAAATTTGCAAAAGGCGATAATTTTCATTTATTTATTTCTCGTCAAGATTATTTATGAAAACATTTAAATTAATCAAAATTTGTTAGACAATGTAGATAATACAGCTCTTTTCCAGTTCATTACTCAGACATCTATCTCCAAATAATCCTTATTGAGATAATGGGAAAAGGAATGTTCAAATGTGCACCAAAAATCAAATATTATTGATTTGTACCAGAGTTTGTTAAATTTTATATAAACAGGCTTTACTTTCCGAGTATAGTCAGTAGAATGATATTTATAAATATTCTTTTATTGAACCAGAAATATCAACAATTCGTTTAATTCTTTAGAATTTTATCTGTCTTAGAAGTTTTTCGCGATATTTTTGAGTTATTTGATTACCGAATCAGACGGAGCTCAAAATTTTACATATAACTGCATATTTAACTAAATATTTTTTTGAGTTGCCTGACGAATAAACTGGACGATCAACAGGTAAATAGCTTAGAAAATATGGCTTAAAATAAAGAGCTGGAAAGTATTTTTGGTTATTATCAAGTAAACTTATTCTCACGAAAAAAAAAATTCAGTTGATGCACGTATATTAAAGAAAAAACCATATCATTGCTGATGTTTTATATATGACCTTTGTCAAACTATGTTTTAAAAGTTGCAATGTTCAAAACAAAACTGAGGGTATTAATTATTATTACAGTATAATAATTAACGATCGCTTTCAACAACAACTGCATAAGAATTTCTCGAAAACTCATTACATAATATCTTTGACAAATTAGAAAGTTTTCAAAAGTAATACGAAACCCACATTATTCTTGGAAATTTTATAGGTTTTTAATAATTTGTACTATTGTAACTTCGGATACAGAAATTCCTGTAGTAATTTATAAAAGTTCAAATTCTAGAAATGATATTTTAAAAATATTAGTGAATATAATGTATGTCATATTTATTTTTATTGCTTCTCGAAATGCTAAACATGCATAAAATTATGCATGCGTAACAATGATCAAATAAACAAATTTATTAATTCCATAAAAACCGCTTTGCAAGCACACCATAATGTGTTTTACATCTACAATCGGAATAAAACAATAATAATAGTTCATTTTTTAAGAAATCAAGTAGACAAATCTTCGACTATCCAATTAAGAAGCCTAGTAAGTGTTGTAAAAATCTTCAGGATGATTAAAAAAAAAATTCATGCATGTCCTACGTCTCACCAACAAAAATTTGACAATACGCAATCTTGAGTTCAAGAATTTATATGTGTACTGATTTATAACATTATTTCAACAGCACTTTATCTACTGACGACAGAATTGAAAATAAACGAAATTGTTTAAAAACAAAAAATTACAATGTTTGCTTCCAATGTAGAGCATATGGCCTCCTTAAGGATGCACCTTAACAGGAGTTTTCTAAGAAAACTGCTCGTAACTCAGTTGCTCAACCGCTCTTTTTCGAGCTTGGACAGGACTAGTGGTTATCTAATCGCTTTCGCTGCGCCCCGATTTTAGAATCGTATGGGTGGGAGGGAATTTTTAACATCACGAACCACATCCATGCCTACGAACAGAAATCCATAGATCCATTGCAAAATCAATTTTTGAAATTGTCCGCACTGGGACTCGAAGCCAACGAAGTTTACCACTGCACCACGGATCAAAAAAAATGTTTTAAAATTGGACAGTCGTATTGTCTATCACACATAATAATCCATCAGTCATATCCCGGTGTTCAGGGACCTTGCAACGGTTTCGAAACGTTTGGTGATTGTCACCAATCGAAATTAGGTGTCTTTCGAATAAAATATTTATACATGACATGTCTGTGAAAGCTTAAAAACTGATAAATACATGCTACATTTTACAATATTATAAAATTCTTGAAAGGCAATGCCAACATAGTAGAAGTTATTTATTTTGTATGGCTATTACATACAATTACATTGATAATGTGATTTGATTTCTGTGTAATGATTATCAAAATGATTATAGCTTAAAAATGGGAAATATTTGAATATTGTCCGGCAATTAATTCAAAAGTTGTAATTAAGTGAAGCAATTAAAACTGAATTCGAACAATAGGCGATATCGATCGCATCCAGTGCGCGATATCGCTCCGAACCACTGCGATTCCGTTCGTTCGTAGGCCTCACATCTAGTTTACATCCAAGTCTAAAATTACTAGCCTTACATACGCACACATACCTCCACCGTCCATCCCCGCGCACATTTGTGCAATCCCAACACCAACTTGGCACGAAAGTATTTTACTATCAGAAAACAGTATTAAATTAATTACTGTGTCCACGTTAAATGTGGAATGATTAAGAAGCATCTTAGCAAAAGTTGTTTTTCGATAACTGGAAAATATTACTAGTAATTAGTTTATTGCTCTCGTTACGCTCCGTTTTTAGGATCGGATGCGTGGGATGAAATGCAAGTATCATGGAATCCATGCCTTTGAATATAAATCCTTAAATCAATTTATGAAATTGTCAGTATAGTGATTCAAACCCATGGACACCGCAGTCAAATAGAACTAATCTCGCCTTTGCAAAACAATTATCGAAACTTCTAAACATATTAAAGATTAATGTTTCATTAAAATTGGTCAGATTAATGATTTTTTTTAATTTTATTTTTCATGTTGCTCACAGTCAATAACATCATGTTTTTCACAGATTACGACGTTTGTGCTTCGACCTCTCTTTATTAAGCTAATTGAATAACTTTTAACTAAGAATAGGAAGCATGTTTTTTGGATCGACTTAAGTTTAATCTACCTCTTGGAAAGCCAAACGTTTTTTCAACGGTTCTAATATTTATAGAATATTGAAATCATAATCAGAAAAGTATGAAATTAAAACTCTAACTAAAACTAGTTAACTGACGGTATAAGTTTCATTAGTAGATACATATAAAAGTGAAGCTCACCTATGTCTAGAGCAGTTCTAGACAAACTACGACCCAAGCCCACATGCGGCCCGTTCATCTCATATAAGTATTGGTAATCATCACATAATTTCTTACGTTAAATTATGATAAATAATTTACATCTAAAAATAGCATTTTACTTGTGGCCATTCTGGCAAGTTTGCCGAGGCCTAGAGTGTTAATCTCCTAAAATATCAAAGATAATTCTTTTATATAATTTATTACTTTTGATAGTTATATTTTATTTTAAAAATATCACTACATAACGCGTTCAACAAACTATGACTATTTATTTATATATAAAATTATCAAGACCAATTATTAAAATAATATATATTCCAAGATCTTATGGAATGAAAATAAAAAATGGAAAATATAATGTAACGTTGTTATTCTTGTCGGCGTCTGTGGCGCAGTTGGTAACGTCGTTGGCTACGGCTAAGGATGTCTCGGGCTCAATTTCCGGTGCGGACAGTTTCATAAATTGATCTTTCAATCGATTTATAAATTCCTTAGTCAATAGTGATTAACTAACCACTAGCAATGTCTAATTTCTATCCTTCTTTTACTACTCTCTTTAAAAAAAAAGGTGGAGCGACTGAGTAACAAGCAGTTCTCATAGAAAAATTCTGTTAAGATACCTCCATTAGGAAGTCATGCTTCACGTTGGGAGCGGACATGGAAAAAAATAGAATATTAAAATTTAATAAATATGCATAAATTAATATAGAGAGATGACCAATAGTTGGCAGTGCCAAATTCTGAGTAGGCTTTGTCCAAATGGAATGCCCTCCGCACACACAGGCACGCGCTCGTACACACACAAGTGCATCGCACAGTGTGCCTCAAACATCTTAGGCTAGTGGACGTACAAGTTCGCCCTTATTCCAACGCACGCACTGGTCAGACGATGAATTTTGGCTTATATTAAATTGGGACCACACGATCTTATAGTTCTGAGCCGGTGCGTAAGTACGTTTGAATCGAACGCACGTTCAAAGTTGGGGAGAGGTGGGTGGATTTGAAACTCGCCCTGCAGCCTCTTTCGGATATACACCTCGCAGCGTTCGTCGTAATATAATAAAATATTTAATTTATTTATCAATCAATATTGAAAACGTGTGCAACTGTGCTAAGGCCACATTGCATGATCGAAGTTAGGGTGCTTAGGATCACAGAGATCTATCTACAAAATAATTTTTTGACATAAACTCAAATAAAGATTATGGTGCAGTGAAATTCAGCAATTAAAGTAAAATATATTATTCTTAGAATCACAAAGACCTAACAAATAAAATTCATATTTTGAATTAATTCCCGATTCGGTAATTCCATAATCATTTTCATAAATGACAAAAAGTGCTATCAGGTATATATTACCGTTTACAGGATATGATTGGACACTTTATCTACGTATATAAAGTTAAAAACACAAAGCATATTATATGGTTGTCATAAATATATATCTTTAATTGTTTTTTGAATTGTTGAAATTTTTTGTACATTTCCATACATTTTGTTAACCCGGGTTTCGCTCTTCGGCATCCTCAGGCATTCGAGCACACGAATGGACTCGACCTGACGTGCACCCTACTGCCTGAAGATGCCGAAAGGCGAAACCCGGGTCGTTAGTGACAAAATACATGGAAATGTGTAAAATCTCAACAATTCAAATTTCTTATTGAAATTCCATCTAGCACCCTCAGTAGATGTCTTAAATTATATCTTTAGTTGTATCAGTAGACATAGAAATTATGAAGTTTGAATATTTGAAATAATGTGATAATAAGTTAATTTACTAACAAAAAATGTGCTTTATTTACCGAATTTCATGGCATCATAATCATTATTTTTTGTGTTCTATCGAAACTATGTTTTTATAGATAGATCCTTGTGATCCAAAGCCCCCGTATTAAAGGAATTACCAGACAAATTTTATCTATTACTTGATATAACTAAAGTATGTATATACACATATAAGTAATCAACAGAAAAAGCATGTAACATGCCTTTGATTTTCTAACTTTATATTTTATTTTAAGATACAATGTACCACCATAGCATGCAAAGGGCTATTATGCGCTTTTCGCCATCTTATTATAGCATCACCTAAACCAGGCCTAAATCAACATATAACTTTTTGCAGATAGGCCCCTGTTATCCTAAGACTACGAGTTGTGTCACAAAAATTCAACTAAATTCTACTACCTAATAAATATTTGTAGAACTAAATAATTTGATTTAGTATCCTATTATAATGGAGTTCTACCAAGTAAATGCCAATACATGTAAGTGGCTGGTCACAGAGAATGCGATTTATTATCAACTACCTGAACTAACAATTCTCAGTGGAATGAAATTATTAATTTGAAATAAAACACAGTTTGTAATATATGTAAAATATTATGATACAATCATGACCGGTTCCGATGTTATCATATTTTTATCGCTAGCAATAAATATATTTATATTTATTAATACCTGTGTCAACTGTTGGAGGTGGATTTGTTGTCCACATCCCTTGAAAGCACCCCTCCTCCATTTAGAAACGAGCCTCCAAGAGTAGAGTGGAGGTCCGTACGCGTGTGGAGGCAGGGTAGAGCACAGGGGGCATTTAGGGTGGAAAGAGGAACCTGGGGTGGGACTGTATAGTGGACTTCTCGCATGGCTTAACTCGTATTTTCCATTCCTCTTCAAGGCAAAAACGAATATATATTATATGGGTATAAAGTTATTCTTGCAGCACGTATATATAAATATATATATAGCTATATATGTATTTCATATATAAATATACAATATTTTTCATCTTGCTTGGTATCAAATATAAATATATATACTTATTACTATATTATTCAGTATAAATTAATTCCAGACATTCAATTAACGAATCGGGTTTCACTTTCCGACGTCTTCAGGCAACCAAGAATTTGAATGAACTTAAGCCGAGGGAAATTAATCAGTTTTGATTTTCACTAATAACCTTCAGTCGAGACAACGAATCACGCATGTCACATGCATGGTGTTATATTATGATCATTCTCAAAACTTTATTCACATTCTATATGGAAAAATAGTAAAATTTCAATAGTAAAAAATGTTGTGAGAACTGGTTGTAAGTCATTCAATGTACGCCACTTTTGAAATAAGCATGTATGTAGGATATTAAGGCGAGATGCATCGGTTGATTTGATACTAGTTATCACATTAATAAAATAAGAATACCAAGGAATTTAAATCTAAAAGAATTAAAGGAATTGGTTGACAGCTATTTCGGTTTCACTCCATCGTCAGAATTATTACTAAGCCTAGTTACTCGATAAATTATTTCATTATTTATTTTATCCGTGTTGCCCTGTATTTTTTTTCATCTACCAAAGCGAAATTGAAAAATATTAGAATATAATTGAAGAAATATTTATTAGGAAGCAAAGGTTGGTAGTAATATGGCTGCACTGAGTTTGTACTGAAAATAGAGAGAAAAGGATTAGGCGCACAGTAAACGTAACTGGTGCAATGTAAAGAGATATTTCAAAATATTTACTCGACTTTCATATTTTTCTTCTAAAATATTTCAGTTTTGACGAAAAATATATAATGTATTAATTCATTTTTGTTTGTTCTGAATGATTTATTTGAAATATGAGAATTTTCATCTAATTAATTTTATTTCAATTGAATAATTTACACAAAAGAACGGATATATAATTACATACATATATTTTTGTAAAACTGTAATATTTTCTAGTAAATATCCATCCATCCAGTAGACAGATAGATTATATTTTATGAATTTTGTTGTTACAGATAATTTCAAAACACGCCGCGCAAAGAATTGTGACGTCTTAGCACCATGAAATTCGTACGGTTTACGACACATTTATACCAGGCTATCAGAAATTTTACAAGATGATTTGACAGTTCTGCAACGAAGTTGATATATAGTGCAGTGTTTTTAAATGTAGTTTAATATATCACATATTATATCAATATACAAATAGTGCATAAAGAGGATTAATATATATTATTATGAATAATTTGTTTTTTTAAATAAATGAACGTTGGGTAGCTACTAAATGTTTAGGGATAGGCAGTAGTGGTGGAAAAAAATAATTCACAACATTGTAATCATTTTATCATATCGACACTCCCTTCGTATAAACCCGTATCTGCAAACATGATATTTTACAGTAGAAAGTCTCAAAGATTCAAAACGCATTTGCAAAGTAATGGCTGCATCTATCTTCTTCAAAATTGGGACAGTGCTATTATTTTAAATCTAGTTTCTTATTTTATATAAAGTTTATAGTTTTTAAAATATTACGGATACAACATTGCACTTCAGATTTTAGGTAAAGTCTTTGGTATAAGTGGCTAGTTACGTGTATATACTTTAAGAAAAAACTGTGAAGTAGGTACTTTTCCCAATGTTTTTTGATGCCTACCTATAGAACAGAGTGCTTAGACAACGAAAATGCAAAAGACTCACGATCACGTATGTGGTACTTACGTGATTGTACGTAGGGAGTGTCGATATCATCGTTATGTTAACAATAATTAAAAATAAATATTTTATACATCAATAATATTGTATTTATAAACGTTAGGGCTATTGTTGCTAGATTTATTGACGTCCAAGCAGGAGCACTTAGATTTAAATTACACCCAGCTACAAAATCCACAATTGTATTTTGTAATTTGCTTGATAGAATAATACGAAAAAGAGTAGAACATATTTTTCATTGGATTTAACATTTTTAATTAATGCTTTATTTTTTATTAAATAATCGTACAGGTTATGGTCAAAATTTACACATCACTCTAGAATTCCTTCAATCTTGCTAGTGTTAAGACGATTTCTTTCATCATATTATTGTATTTAGATCAATGAAAAGATCTTTCACACATTTCCAAGGAATTTAAAGATGTTCTTCGTCTGATAGTGTGAGCCCCCTGCATTTAAGAACAGTTTATCTGAAACCAAGACAGTCGACTCTCCTGAAAGATCTCTTCAGGATGTTGGGAAAAGATGTCTGTAACACCGGGACAACTGGCAACCCTATTCTAAACAAACATTTGCAGAATAATTATTTTTCTACCATTTATTATTAAAGAGATTTGGTAAACGAAATAAATAACTAATTAAGTTAAAGACTGTTTTTTAGAATTAAATTACAGACAAGTGTAATGGACTAAAGAGAATCTTTATTGATATAATAGGACCCGAAATTTATAGTTTACTAGGACTGGGTTACCAATTCCTATTCTAGAATGAAAAAATGTAATAAAAAGCCACCGTGAAAACACTCTTTATAGAATAATTAATGTTGTAATTTTAGTTTTACATCAACGACTTAAGTAAAATATACCAAGACAATTCGGCTGCATGGTTAGCGAGACTCCCCGATGAACATCTTCAAAAGAACTCTAGTGGATGACGGCGAATTGCGAACGGCCAACCTATGCCGTTTTTTTTTTTTTAATTCAGTCTATTCATAAGAAGATTTCATTCAAACATAGCGGTGTATTTATACTGGCTAAAGATGAATAATGATAGCGATGAATCGTAAGTCTTCAACGATGTGATTCACAGGGAATCGGAGAGGTGAATGAATCTCATATTACTCGGAACTAATAGCTTGGCATACCTAACTTAAAAATGTTAACTATTAGTCCAACTATCTATCAGTCAGTAAAATTTAATACAATATCTCAGTTTAGGTCGGTGGTCGGCAACCTACTACCCACGGGTAATTGAATTACCCACTACAACATTTAGCGTTAACCGCCAACAAAATATCTTATTTTTTTTTATAAAAATCATCATTTTACAGCATAGTAAAAACACAGAACACGATCATATGAATGCAAATACATCATGCTGGGTGTCGTGATCACAAAATTTTTGTGGTGAAAAAAATTGCATTTGCTCTATTAGCAGCATTTGGTTCCAGATATTCTTGTGAGCAAACATTTTCTCAAATGAAATGTGTTCAGAAAATCTTGATTCCAGTGATTCCAGTGTTCCAGTGTCAGTGTTTGAAGTCAACTACATTTTTGCCAAATATTGAAAAACTTTCAAAACCAAGGAAGCCATTAATAAAAATATTATATCGACGGTGTTTTGGCCAATTGATGTAATCCTAAAAATTGAAATTGTTCAGGAGAGAGTAAAAACCGTTTTCATCGAAAACTTCATATTATGGTGAGTTGCGTTACGAATCTTTAAATGCACTACTGTAAATTCTCACGTTTGCAGATACATTAGATGTAGGGAATGTCGATATAATTGTGACTTACATCAAGTCGATAGGTCAAAATTTTTAATCTTAAAACCAAATGTAAAATGAAGTTTCCTTTCCAAAACCTGGTAAATTCATTTTCCTCATTTACATCATTTGGAAAAGACCTGCTCTGTCGTCTTTAAAATGAGATCCAATCGTAAACTCATTTTCGTATTATTTAAGGGTTACATCAATTGGCCAAAAAGCCATCGATTTTACATGTATGTTTTTAAAAAATAAATTTGTATTTACACATAAATATGAAAATATATATTTTATAAATATAAAATTCTTTTTTGAAAATTAGTAAAAATTTGTTTTAAACTTTTACCCAGTAACCAATTATTTTTTCAAAATTTAAATATTTTACCCAATCTCTCAAAAGGTTGCCGACCACTGATTTCAGTCATAGTATGTGAGGTATATAGCGAACACGTGTACAGCTTATATTAAGCAATTTAATTTAAAAGATTAATACCAGATTATTGAACAATGAATTTACCTGATATTCATTACATTATTATCTTAAATTGTAATTATTCAACTTATGCTTCATAGTTTCTGTATAGTCATTGTTAGTTGTAGTTGTGTGAGTTTACGTTGTTTAGATTCAATATATCAAATACCTGTTATCTGTACGAGAGGGCATTCTTAGAATGAGTTTTGAATCCATATAATCATTCGGAAATAGCTTGATCTCACAAAATACGTTAATATAATACTTTAAGATTTAATTTAAGACATCGACTGAGGGTGCTAAATGCAATTTAAATATCAAATTTGAATTATCGACATTTGGTAAACTTCCATTTATTTTGTCACCAACGACCCGGGTTTCACCTTTCGGCATCTTCAGGCATTCGAGTGCTCGAATGCCTGAAGATGCCGAAAGGCGAAACCCGGGTCGTTAGTGACAAAGTACATGGAAGTGTAGAAAATCTCAATAATTCAATCTTTAGGATTCATTAAGATCAGTACTTCTCAACCTTGTTTCACGTGCGGGTCGCTCACAAAAAAAAAAATTAATATTTATGTAATTTAAGACATCGACTGAGGGTGCTTGATGGAATTTCAATATTAAATTTGGATTATTGAGATTTTGTACACTTCCATGTATTTTGTCACTAACGACTGGTTTCGCCTTTCGGCAGCTTCAGGCATTCGAGCACACGAATGGACTCGAATGGACTCAGTTCGAGTCCATTCGTGTGCTCGAATGCCTGAAGATGCCGAAAGGCGAAACCCGGGTCGTTAGTGACAAAATACATGGAAGTGTACAAAATCTCAATAATCCAAATTTAATATTTATGTGGTACAGTACAACCTTGATTATCTGGACTGATAGGGGATTACGGTAGTCTGGATTATCGAATAAAATATGTTATATACATAGTACATTTAGTTTAGATATTTTTCATATACATACCGATATACGCACCTATAGCTTTAATTTTTTAAGCTGCCAATACTTTATAAAATATAAAATATCTCGAGCTACATTCTTCCTGACACTCAAACCATTTCATGGTGACATCTAAGTATTGAAAGGCTCCAGAATGTGTAGTACCAATATTTCTTCCTACGGGATCTCCCTTCGTCTTCTTGATCTTGCTCACATGAGGCAGATATTTCCTCAAATATTCCTTCATCATTCAAAATTTGGAATACAGGATCGTCCACATCGCAGCTTAACCACTCGGTGACATTTTATTCGTCACATTCTCTGCATATTGAGATTTGTGCAGCTGATTTCGTGATATCTCATAAATCACTGCATTTTTAAGGTGTTAACTGTCAATTCTTGGTTGAAAGACATTATATTAAAATAAAAACTCAATTCATTTATACTACTTCCACATATTTATAATGATCAGGACCGGTTTCGCTCATCACGTGCGTTATCAACTGATCAGTTGATAATGCTCGTGATGAGCGAAACCGGTCCTAATCATTATAAATATGTGGAAGTAGTACAAATGAATTATGTTTTATTACAAATTACTCTATATTGCCATGTAGCAACAGACTTTAATTTTTTTTTGTGAAAACTGATCATCTTTTCTTCATTACTTTCATCAGCTTACAATAGTCGTTGAGGTATTTGTTTTTATACAAATGTTTGAATGTTTGTATTTTAAAGTTGACACGATCCAACACGGCATTTTGTCACTCGGGCATTTTGTGTGTTTTTTTAATGCTGATAATCGAGGTCCGGATAATAGAGATTTTATTTATTGATTTGTAAATCTTATGATATAATTATGTATTATAAATAGACATAATAAAGATAATTAAAATTAAACAGGATTTAAAATGTTTTTGTATAGCGGTATAAAATTTCAGTGATCCAGTACCGGTCCACGAACCATCGGTTGAGCAATTCTGATTTACGTCGCGCTTCTTTCGTGATTTTTTTTAGTAGAATGATTATTATTAAGTAAATCGATCGTGAATATTCGTGTGTCAATTGCATACAATGTATTGTTTAAGCATCGTGCCAATAATAGCTGATGAGATTTTTTACTATTATAACGGTGGGGGGTTTATATAATTATACAACTTTGTTTATCGACGACAGAATACGATAATTCTGTCTTTAATAAAGCAATTGCTCACAAGTAATACAGTAATTGATGAGATTTTATGTAAAGATTATTTACACTACATACAAACGGCCAGTGGCGGACTGGGCATACGAGCCAGGTGGGCCTAGAGGCCCTCAGTAAAGTCAATTAAATTTTTAACTATTTGATTTTACGTGTTTAAAAATATACAAGATAAAGCACTTTAGGTTTTTCATCAATAAAAATAAATATCTTTTCTTACGATATACACAATGAACTAATACCTCATCATGAATAGAAACTTATTCTCTATGTCTGTTTTCGCTGTTTAAAACATGTGAATCTTTGTAATTATCAATTAATTATTACTAAAGTATATATGATTTAGTATATAGGGTGGGGGGCCCTGCCCAAAATTTTTGATGCCCCCCTTTAGTGACTCCTGGCAACCAATATTTTTAGAGCCAGTTCGCCACTGCAAACGGCAACATAACAGCGATGCAGTCCAGGCTTAGCTTTGACGACCACTTGAATCTACACTAATTACAATTTTTTATTATAATTGTGTCACTTAGAATAGTATTGGTGTAACTCCAGTTGAAAATCAAGGTTTTGTAAAATGTTCTTAGGATCTAATAACAACCATTAATAACTATTTGTTAATGAACTGACGAACTTAAGCGTTAGTGTAGTAGTGAAGTCTGTCCGGACGCTTCACTCTTATTCTGATATTGCAGGTACTCCATTATTATTCTGAAAAATTTAGTTAAATGTGAAAATATGAAATACCAAATACAGTTTTTCAAAGAAATTAGTAGTATATATGGAGGTGCACCATTATTAAACTAATAGAATAACATCTTTTGAACGTGTTTGAGGTATAAACTCATTTTTTGTAATTTTGGAGTTACATCAATACTATTATAAGTGACATAATTAATACTATATACTCAAGAGGTATACATCGGCTTTCAACAGCTTATTAACAAACGTTTCTAATATTCTACCTAAAAATGAATCCCAATCTATTTAGTTTCATACTTATTTTCCTTAAATTAAATACTATTTTCATTAAACTAGGTAAGTATTTTATATTTTTTTTGAATGAAATGCAATCAATAAATTAAAGCTTTCAGTGCAACTTTTCTTTAAGAATAGTAAAGTTATTACGTTCGTAAATCGAAGGCTAATGATATATCCAATGGTATAGGATTAACCACCTTGCCGACGATGTAATGGAATGGACTGACATTTCGACACTTCCTACGTATAGTCACGTAAGTGAATAATATGCGATTATTTATGCTTTTTTTCACTTTCGTTGTCTACGCACCCAGTCTATTTATGTAGTCATCAAGCAACAGGGAAAATTAGATTTAAAATTGTAGCACTGTCCCAATTTTGAAGAAGATACATGTAGTCGTTACTTTGTAATTGCGTTATGAATCTTAATCGTAAAATTTCATATTTGATTTGAATTGTTGAGATTTTGTACATTTCCATGTATTTCGTGGTTTCGTGGTTACATGTATTTCAATGGTTACATGTTTATTTCAATGGCTACATAATGACCCGGGTTTCTGACGGGTTTCTTTCCCAGGGAACTCACAGTTCGAGTCCTTTCGTGTACTCTAATGCCTGAAGATGCCGAAAGGTGAATCTTGGCAATTCAAATTTAATATTGAAATTCCATCAAGCACCCTCAGTCGATATCTTAAATTATTTAAAACTTCAAGTTTTCAGAAAAAGGATTGTACGTAGGGAGTGACGATTCCTCGAATTAGTTACTGACCATTTATTATTTCTCACTGACCAAAAATTGAAATAGTTACTGACCCAATAAATGCAGGCCAGAAGCGACAATTGGCAAATATTTCACTACTTTGGTACTCTCCCAGGCACTCCAACCATCCAGCCACGATGTCGTTTAAGATAGACATTTCGATTAGGTCTGTGTATTATTTGGACGCGAAAGGAATTACTCGCATTCTTTGAATTCCATTGAATCAATAATGAATGCTTCAACTATAAAAAACTGGTTTTCGAACCCGTGCATGACGCACCACAGTACGCTCATCGTGCCGTTAACCCACATCATTTTGGCGAAGCAAAATAATTATTTTTTGTACAGTCAACACTCGATAATGGATACGACATGTCAATAAAGAATTAAAACACAATACAATAACTTTTATATCAAATGTTTTACACGTCACCGTTCATCGATAGGTATTATTGCCAAAACAAAATCACTTGTCAATGTTTTCAATGAACATAGCTTATTATAGTTAAAACGTCTTAATGGAGAGGCATTAAAAAAAAAATAGAAAGACATTATATTGAAATTATACTGATCAGTTGATAATGCTTGCAATGAGCGAAATAATCTATATAAAAGTGTGAAATCAGTTTAAGACAAATTGTTAAAATTGTCAAAACAAACAAAAATTGATAATTTTGTTATTCCACTGTTACCAAATGTGGGGCATGCTACGCCTCTTTGGAAAGCGTCTTCCAACTGAAAGAAGTGATCCCACATCACCTTTCATTTATAAGTGAAAATTTAGAACCATTGTTTATTTATTATTCTTTAATGCATCTCAAAGACGCGAAACGCGTTTCACTTATAGTAACACAACCAGTGGAATAACAAATTTTTCAATTTTAATTTTATAAGAAAAGAAATCGTGTTTATTTTTTTTTTAAATATAGTTAATACTTTATATTTGCTCAGTCAATAGCAACACGTAATAAGTCTTTGTTAAAAATTATATTTGCTCCCCAAAAAGACTCCTAATGGAACATCTCAAAACGACATGTTTTTTTCGATATATTTTCAATAATGTTATTCGGTATATATATATATATTATGTAGAGAATAAGTAAAAAAGAATTGGACTAGGAAAGGGCTGGTAGTTAACCAAATGTACTGGCAGTGCCTCGTTTCAAGAAACGGATGGGGTTGACAGGACTGTAAATAATACAGACATCCATGCCTAAGAACAGAAATTTTTGAATCAATTGATGAGCCCATCATTGTTTCCAATAATTTTCTGGATTAAGTCATCAACTTAATGATCGGTGGCTTCTCGTATGTCGGAATATTGCATTAAATTTCTCGCAGTGGCTTCCGACAATACTACTGTAAATTGTATTAAAAAAACAATCTTGGATATTTTTGAAATGTTGGGTACACCAGAGTTGGGCGGAGTTTTATGACAAATCCGCAGTTAGGTATCGGGTATCGCAAAGCCTCCATGTAGATTTTGAGAAAACATAAATATTATTGTGTATTTCAATACTGTTAACCTTCGTCTAAGGGTAAAAAGTAACACATAAACATCCACAGGTGTTTATCGTTGTAAAGTGTAGCGTATGTTTGTAGTGTCCTTCATCGAGCAATTGATAATAATTGTCCGTCACTTCTGTTATTAATATGTATGTAGCAGAGAAGTGCTTCATCTTGAAATGAATGTTTAAGATGTTTATTTCAATGGTTACATGTTATTTTTATATTTAATTTTTTACTTGATTAATAAACCGGCTACACTGCAAAATTTTTCCGTAAATAAAATATTTGTAATGCGGAGCGACATTGCTTTAGTATGGTAGAGTTTTATATGTACTGGCTTTATTGCAAAACTTTGCTATTTTTTTGGATAAATACGTATTTTTTATTCAACCGTGTTTAACACGATTCCATTATTATCATATTTATTTAGTAAATATCATAACTATGACGTTTTTTTCCAGTTTTTCTCTTTCTTGATATATCCAAGATGAAACTTTTATGATGATTTTAACATAGCTTATTATCAATTTAAAAAATATATATATTTAAAAAAATAAAAAAGCTGTCTGTATATCTAAAAAGCTCAGCATCTCAAAGGCATCCCTTCACTTCTCTTCCGAGGGTTGGGAGGGGGGTGTTGCGGGGGATGAGATCCTTGTCAGACGCAGGGCAAAGCATTCGGGGGGGGGCAAAGGGGTGGTTATTGGCGTCTCTCTCTTCTGGACCGGACACACGCAGTCCGGTCGTCTTTTCAATTTTAAAAAAGCACGCGCTCGGCCGGTGTAGGCGTCCCTCTCGCACCCCCGCTCTTCCGGCAATCTTTTTCGCGAGGTAAACTACAAGTTTTCCCTTAGAAAGGGCCTACCGAACCAAAGGGCCGCGTATTATTTATGTTTCATAACGTCGAATTCTCGAAGCCATAAGTACAATTGCACTAAAAATACCTACATAAAAATGCAATAACTGCACAATTTTATTTTTATAACATATTTTTTTTCAAAATTATCAACTAGACAGTTTCAAGTGCTGGGGAAGACTGATTATGTTGAAAAAAATAGTATTTCGTTATATTTTACAATGCCCTCCAACAAGGAATAACAACAAACAATTTTAAATTTAATGCTATAAAGTATTCAGTTTTCAGGGGCGTGGAGTCGTCCAAAAAAAAGCGACTCTGACACCAACTTCGACTCAGATAACGGCTAGAAAGTCAAGATTTTTTCCCTACCTTTCCTATTTATGTGTTATTGGTCTTCAAATTAAGCACCAAACAACCATTTTTTTAACAGCCAAATTTTTCATATTATATACATATTGCAGATCAAGAATATGTTATAGGCATAAAAAAAATGAAACAAGTACAAAAATACACTTTATAGAAAAGGTTCTCAGAGTCGTTCGTTTTTTACAACTCCGACTCCGGCCAAAACAGTGCGACTCCACGACTCCAACTCTTCCTCCTCAGCCTTTGTATTTTTATCAAATTGAAAAAAAAATAATCTTCTCTCCCACATTTCAGTATCATGTAGTTCTTTGCTAAAACTATCATTGTGAAATGTCGTTGATTTTTGCAAGTAACCTCTGATTAACCTTCTATAAATAAACATCTGCTGTGCAATGTCGTTATCCTGTATATTTTATTTAACACAATACAAGAAATAATATGGTACACTTATAATAAGTATGTCTATCAGAAGAGTTTGAAAACATCAACCCGTTTATAAAATCTAAAATAAGAACACTCATATTAAAAAATTAAATATAATATTAAATAAACTGTATTGATGGTTATCTGAATTAATTTTGATGCTGATTTGATAATTAATCAATATTATCATCCGGTTTAAACTGATTATATGTATGTCGTCATGCATGTTTTTAAGATAAATCCGACTGTTCTCAAATGTTTTATCGTAATTAAAAACAAATGTAATTTTTACATAATTTCAACTTGTTCTACAGAAAGCCGAATTGGTTAAATTAGTGATATTCTTATAACACTTTCTACATTTTATTTCAGTATGAACGCCTATTATTTTATGATTGATTTAAAAAAAAATAGTACCTAATTATTAATATCCAATCATAGAGAAACTAACATTAGCCTTATTTATTTATTCCAACAAACACGTCAAGGTTTCCAAATCATTATAATCTCGTCAATATTAATAATTTTGACAATTAAAATAGTTGCTATACTGGCATATTAATTCAATATAGATTTGGTTTACAAAGTAATATTCATTAAATATTTCCAGGATAACTAAATTTATATTATTTCTCATGTGGCCAGCTACTTGACATTAAAAACCGTTTAATTTACAGCTGTTCATTGTGTCATCTAATTACTTTCGAACAGAATGAAATTATTTGTGATTGTAATATTGTATTAATTAGATACAGCATATAGCGGTAAATAGTTAGAAATATATTTATTTATAATTTCCATAGTATTATTTCCGGTTAAAATTATAAAAATAAATAAACTAAATAACAGGAAAACAGCATATTTAAGAAACAAAAACACCAAATAATGACACATCGCCGTTACACCTGGTTACTATTTCTTGGAACTATTATTTTTTTATTTGTATGACTAATAATACGGAAGGTTATTTTAGTTAGAGAGCGTAGCTTAAATTCATTTTGTTTTATTAAAAAACTTTCGTAATACAATATTTTAATATTTTATGAACATTTTTTTTTAATCAAGTATCAATAAAAAAAAATAATCAGCAGTCTTCAATTTTGTATTTTATTTATCACGTTATAAAATCTTGGTACATGTATTTTTATAACTGGTACTGGTTTATTTTGGTACGCTTTTATAAACATTTGAGAATCTTTGACTTACACTAATTAATAAAATATCCCAAGTAATAATACAATCATGTATCAATCTAACTCTATATACATTTCGTAGATGTAAAAATTATTATGAATGCGATGATAAAGATAATATATAAATATTTTCGATAGAATAACATTTATTTAAGGTTATGTAATGCCATATTTATGAATTTTTTATTACATGAATGACATAAACTTAAATATATAAAATACAATGAATTCCTAAATTTTGCTTTAGTTTTAAATTGTAAATTATGAAATACATATACGATTGAAAACCTATAATTTTAAAAAATCCGTCAAACATTGCATTAGTATCTTCAGCTAGTTACGAGTAATGAGTATATACTTAAAAATATCTAGGTTAAAAATTGAATTCATATAAGAAATCATTTTTGTTCATGTAAATATGGCATGCAGATAAATGGTTAACCTAGCAGTTTAATGAATAGTTTGATTTATTAATTATATTAATAAATTTTTATATAGTTCATGAACACTTAGTATTATATTTGCGTATACTATTCTTATTCATCTTAGATTTGGTGTAAGATGGTAATGCTTGAGCCTCTCTGCCTGTGGTTCGGCCATCCCTCTCACCCTCGAATCGTTCGTCCTTAAGGGGAGGGGGGAGTCGATCTCCCGTCGTCCGGTGGCCGAAAGCTACCAGCCACCACCCCCCACCCTTCGTTGCAAGTGCGCGGGGTAGAGCGCCGACTCGCTCTTCTCATCATTTCGACAGAGTTTAGAGGAAATCTGGCCGCTCCGTCCGGCAGTCGACATTTGGCTACCGACCCGCACGGTCGTCCTCTTCGCAAACTTGTTATAACACACGACAATACTTATATTTCTGTTATTATTGTAATTTTCACATTGTTAAATAAGCCGTATGAAGTGTCGCCAGAGGTGTTCGAATGCGTCGTGTTTTGATGCACTTTAGAGTTTAAACCAGCCGGCCCACGTGTTGAATGCGAAGCCTGTGCGAAAATTTCCAATAGTAAAGTTGCGGTTGTGTTTTCATTTGATCGCGAGAGGCGGGTGGAGCTTTCAGTTTTGGTGGGACGCAGAGCAACACGCGAGGACCGCGTGTCGTATGACGGCGCGCGCCGCGATACATTGTTTATGTTTTCATCCGCGGGATAACTTGCACTTTCAAAACTGAGTGCAACGTGCGAGGACCATGCTATCGCGACCTATCCAAAACGTAATACAGACTTTAGCGAGTTTTCAATTTATCCGTGACGGACTCGAGCAATAGAAGGAAAATGTGATACATTTCGTTCGGAATTGTTTTAGTTTTTGTTTAATTTTTTAATTTTCATTTATAAATGCGAATTTATGGTGTGTAAACTTTGATGAATTGGAAAGTGAGGTGATACATTGAGGACACGGATGAACAGGGTTTTGTGATAAATAATAAGTGGAGCCGGTGTGCGCCAGCGACGCGAGACGAATGGCTAACAACGGCGCCGTCGCTACAGCTTTTCCGTCAAGCCAGCATCACTGCAAGGATTGCGGAGTCTTCTTCGAATCGGGAAAATCTCTCGAAGTGCATTTACAGTATCACAAAGAAAATCTTCTGAGTAAATGGGCTACGCAGGCGCAAAGTGCACAGAATGACTTAGAGAACAACAACAATACTAAAATTAAGCGCGAAGCGACCATTGCAGCGCCAGCAGACTCCAGTGACGCAATGATTACCAAACCGAGTCCCGAATTCCAGCAGCGATCCACTCCAGAGACGTCAGCTCCTTTCGGACATCCGGCAACTCCTCAAAGTTACCACAGTGCTCCGTCACCTTACCAGACTCCCGAGCAAACAGGATTCTCGCCCGGACAGTTTCCACCCTTTGTTCCACCACCGTTTGCCCACGAACAACCTTCAGGGCCATGGGAACAAGGGCATTACGCGCCTGACTTTATTTCGCACAAAGTTTCGCGTTTCCATCCGTACGGCGGGTTGCCTCCAGATCGCTCTGGACAAGTCTCTTCGTCGAGTCCTGTCTATGGCCAACCTCTGAGCCAGCCTACCCCGTCACCATCACCAAAGCAGTGCGATAAGTGTGGTTTTGTTTGCGATTCTGCCGCGCAACTTAATGAACATTGTTCGGCCTCTCACCCGCCCACACCACAGGGACATTTTCATCATCCGCAAGGTTATCCGCCTAAACATTACGGAAATTTTGTGCCCAAAGAAGAGCCTGTGACTAAAGAGGAGCACGAAGAGTCGGCTGATATTTTAGATTTAGATTCACAAAAAGTTGTTCATCCAGGAGGTGATGAAAACGGAACATTTGATCCGGCGGTTTCGCAATTACACCATAACGGCCCGAATCCTCATCCGGTCTCCGCTATGTTACCGTGGCCGGAACAAAAAATGTATGGCCACCCTCAAATGAATGGTGACCCTAAAATGTTTCCTCAGGATCACAAAATGTTTTCGGAACAGAAGTCGTTTTCTCACGAACAAAAACTATATCCACACGAAAACAAGATGTACCCGCACGAGCAAAAAATATTCAATACGGGTCAGCACGATGGAAAAAGTTTTATTCATCAAGAACAGAAGTTATATCAGCCGCATCAAATGGCTTTAGGAGATTATCAATCTGGTGTGTCAACATCGGGGCAAGATATTCAACCGCCCTACAGACCATTTGACTCACCAGCTGGACCTCAAATATCCAGCACGCAAGCATCCAACCCCTCAACTAACTCAGTTCCTCCTATATCGGGGAAAGGTGCAAATTGGAAGTCGAATGAAGCCCGCCGTCCAAAAACGTACAATTGCACCGCTTGCAATAAGTGGTTTACTAGTTCGGGACATCTTAAGCGTCACTACAATACTACGTTACACAAAAATGCAGTGCGGTCTTCAGGTCAACCAGACCCGGCCACCCTCCCTATCAGCACACACCATCATCCATCGCGGGATCCCACCCAATCTCGAGGACACCCTTCGAGTGCAAGTGATCCGAACACTCAGAGCCCGCTGCCTTCGGAGGACGTTCGCAGCCCGGAAGATGGACATGGTTCTTCGCAGTTCACGGCACACAGCTTTGACCGACCCCAACATCCTGGAATGCAGCAGCCGGTAAAGGGTCCTTATATGCACCAACAGTCGAATATAGGTAATAATCAACTTCTCGGTAATAATCCTTTAGCAAATCACCCGCTTCCTCATCAGATGGGTTCGCACCCTTTGACGATGGGTAATCAACCTCCTGGACTCGGCAATCCTTTGGATCCAGGTCATCATTCGCAGAGTGCTAAACCGGCACCGCGTCCTAGTCCGGTATCAAATTCTGTAGGGAGTCCCCCAAACGGGCAAGCAGGTCCCTCCGTCCTAACAAACCATCATTCGAGGGGCCTGCTATCAACTTCAATCAGCAATACTACAGTCCAGCAGCAGCCGCAGGTTACGCCTCCCATTATGGCACACAACCTTCCCCCGTTCAGTCACTTTCCGGGCAATCCTTACAGCCCGAGGCCTTCGGACCTCCCGGTTCATACGCTCCAGGAGCCCACTCCCACGGGTTTATATTTGGCTCAGAATTTTCAGCAGAGTTTGGGTCCGAACTACCCAAACGGGATGTCCCCCCACGTTATGGATACGGCTTCCAACAACCTGCCTACAACCAATCTAGCTACTATTGGTGAGATCCTTCCGGATCATTACATGTCTCTGGGACTCGAAATGCCGCCTTCGGGAGGCCTGCCGAGCTTTTCTCAATTCCAGTCACACCGTTACGGCTTAATCATGCCTAACTATTCACCAATGCATAACGTGGGGGGTTCCGCCCCAGGCGAATCGCCACACCACCAGACTTATCTCTTAATCGACGGCACTAGTAATTGCACCGTCGTTCAACATGTTAACGCTGAATTCTGTCCAGACGAAAGTAGCGTCGACACAGCTGACTGTGACGATTCTAGTTATCATATCACAAATCTTAATTCTATCAAACAAGAGCCAGAATCTAGCGACAGCGACAATACCTATGAGCAAAACGCAATGTATAGCGCTACCCTTGAAATTATAAATAAATTTATTAAGCAAGATACGGTTCTGTCTCCGAAACAGGAAGAGGTTACCGATATTTCTAATAAAGAAAATTATGAATCTCAAGTTAGCTTGCCTCCAAGTCCCGTCAATGTAAAAATAGAATATGAAAATAACGGATCGCCTTCAATATCTTCAACGGTGATCGTTCCTCCCTTATCTTCGAGTAATAAAAATAAGCAGGCGGGAAAAGCGGGTGCGAACGACATTCACAAATGCTTCGAATGTGATAAATTGTTTAACAAGGCTTGTTACTTGACCCAGCACAACAAATCTTTCCATTCCGGTGACAAACCGTTCAAGTGCGGCCGCTGTGGAAAACGTTTTCCCAGCGGCCCGTCTTACGAGGAACATTATTCAAAACACGCCGGTGAAAAACCTTTTAAATGCGACTTGTGTCCGAAACAATTCAATCATAAAACTGATCTGCGGCGACACATGTGTCTGCATTCCGGGGAGAAGCCGTACTCGTGCTTTGCGTGCGGGAAGGGCTTCATCAGGAAGGATCATATGTTAAAACATTGCGATACCCACCGCAAAAAAAACGCTAATATCGCCATATCCGGTCTCTAATAATTCGCTCACTATCTTTAATCTAACATATCCATCGGTGATGCTAACTGAAAGCTTTTTTCTCAACATATCACTGGCAATATCACAAATTGCAAAGCAATCGATTCATGCAGTGTGCATATCGTATTTACCGATTCTTAGAGATAGTTTTGTTATGTTTAATCAGGGTTTAGAGTAGTCCGACTGACTTTACAATGACGTGACCAGAAATGCCAGATATGATCGAAAGAAAAAAAAACTGTAAACTAATCGATTTGTTTTGTATTTTAAGTTTTTGTTTTGATATTATGTTTTAAAATATGGTGTATATGTGTACTGGTGCAAAATGCAGGTCTTCGGTCATTCCACTACTGCGCTGAGAGTTGTACCAAGGTGACTCCGGGACGAAAGGTTATTGTCTCATATTTTACCTGTCAAATAATCGTTTGTTTTGATCAATACACCTACTATATTATTATAAAAAAGCATAGCAATTGTTGCAAAATGATTTTGTTTAATTAGACTATAATGAAAAGAAAGCAATTTTCTAGATAAGGTTTATTAATTTTTATAATATTATCGTTTGAAAGACTCAAGTTCGTATTGGTTTATGTTGAGGTAACACGTTCTTGTTTTCCAATTGCAACGTTTAGGTGTTATTGAATGTTATCGTTTGATATTTTTTGATGTAGTAATTCTTTTATGGTTTCATATAATTCGTCCTGGCTTAACAATAACGAAAGCAATGAAATAGTAATATTAACAATATTTTAAAGCAAATTTATCCAAATATAAATAGGTTTGAGTATTTTATTAAAATTAAGCGGGTCGGTCAACTCGACGATACACTGAACTACCTCATGAAAAATTTCCTTCTCAAATAACACAAGTATTTCTCGCGTTTTGCCAAATTAATGATAACATAAAATGGAGAATAAATCAATATAATAAATTTTATTATTATAAAAAGCTAGGTTATTGTCTTAGTACTAGTTATTTGGGGAAACGAACATGTATCGCAATTTTATTAAATGGATGGATTTGTATTTAGGGGATAGGTATTAATAATTAGTCCTATGAAGAAACCACAATGTACAAAAATTTTCGAATATTCAAATTTTCAATATTATATTATGACATTGTTCAGTAATTAAAATACTCTTTAAATTAAAAATTAAAAAAAACGAAATTTCTAATGGAGCTTATATTTTATGAATATCAACAGATTAATTGCTTCGTTGGAAATATACTTACAAGAGCGTAGTTAGATTGATTACGGTTGTGTCTGGGTTAGCTCTAATCAAATAAACATCTACAATACAACAAAATAAAAATAATTTCAAAATTCCACGTTACTTTACTGTGTCTCGTTTAATATAAAAAATAGAAACAATCTTTTCCTTGCCGGATTCCATTCATTATTAGTAGAATTTCAAGATTGTTATGTTTACTCGATTAGTTTATATGTTTAATTAATTGTTAATGTTTACACCGATTTTTAAGTCCATACACCTTATCAATGAAAAACTATACAAATAAGACTTGAGTGATTTGATTACAATGCATTTGGTGATCTCTTTACTTTTGTGGGTATGGACTTCACAATCGATTATTTCCGAAATGTTTACTAGGTAATTAAAAAAAAAACGTTTCTCAGATATTAAAATAGTCTCGATTAAAATTTCTGAAAAGCAAAATTGTTACAGAAATTATAACTAATCATTTATATAACGATACAAGTTACTACCTCATTAGAAATTCAATTGACAACTCTTATTAAATCAAAAATACGCTACATTACTACTGTGTAATTTTGAGTGTGTTTTTGATTTATCGGTTGAAAATAAAATATTTCAAAATACCTACAAATAAATTTGAAATATTAACTACGATGTAAAAATACTAAGCCACTACTTGCCTATCAGAGCGATAAAATATATTTATCAATAGACAATATTTATTTATCATTTTATAAGAACAGATATACAAGAGCTATTTAACAAATTAATGATTAATTAACCAGGATATACAAAAATAATAATGTTAATGAATTTAAAATGTGTATTGTAATAGTAACTATATGAAAACTTGATATTCCTACACTGACTCGTTTCACTGAAATCGTATAATTGCCATAAACGATAAATTATAATACGAATCTTGTGTGTAATTCTTACAGATATTTTACATATTTCGACTATTATTATTAAAAATAGTAAAGTATTTATATTAAATACTTATACTTCAACTGTGTAGCAGTAAGTCTTTGATTAAAACAGATTAATACCAGTGTCGTTATATGATAGTTAATACGATTTTGGTGTCAACGGGTTAAGTGTCTAAAACTGGTCTAAAGTGTATGAAAGTTGTTAGGAGATGGGACTTATATGCCGATTTTTTGCTCGGTTCCTTCAACCGGTTATACATACAGAGTTAACCTATCTACCTCATCGTAAAGTGATGCTGTCACATTTGAATTACTGGATAGAACTTTTTAGATAAGAAATTGTACATACGATAAAAAATTAATTTAAGACACTAAGTAATAATTTTTATTTAAATAATTTCATGTCTTCTAAGGAATGTTTTATAAAAGTTTGTCAGAAATACGTTTTGTACATTCTTGTTTCTCTTAATAATTTAATGTGCCATCTTTAAGCACGTTATTGTGGTATTGTGTTAGTCTTGCCAAAACCCTTTTTAGTGAAACTAGTGGCAAGATAGCAAGCAGCTAGCAGTATTTTTCGTTAAGTTTACTTATTCACTTGAAGAAGAGGAGCAAGATGAACGCACACTCTAATCCGGTTTCAAATAACTTACTCTATGACCATTTATAACTAATCTATTTAAAAAGAAAACCATTACTTAATTTGGTAAATACGGTCTTCTTGCATTCTTCTTCGACTATTATTTCTGAGGCCTGACATTTCGGGGATAAATGATTTAATGAAATTAGATACTCTATGAGGGTGTCAGCAACTTACTCCATTCCTGGCAAAAGGCATTAAAGGTTGTGTTATAATATTTATCGTATTCACCCATTTGTAAATAATGTTATTTTAATTATTAATAATTTAAATTTATAAAGTTACCAGAATGTGGCTGACGGCTGATAAATTTTGACATATCTTGCCACGAGTTGGTCCATTTAATCATGATTAGTGACATTTGTAATATATTTCACTTATTGGTCAAATATATGTTTAAGTTTTGTTGAGTTTTCACAAACCTCGAGGTTGTGTCATGAAATATTGTACAGTTTTCTCCAGTTTTTGTAATAGAGATTAACAGATATTGTATTACCTTTATATTATATGATTTTATTAACTGATATAATAATTCATTGCTTCAAACTAGTATCTCTTCCATATCATTATTTTACTGCCAAGTAAACAAAATTATCATTACCGCAATAACAGTTTTCGGCATGAATTTTATTATATTGGTTATTTACCAAATGAAAATTTACATGTAAAATTTTTAATCGATGTAAATTATATTATTTCCGTGGAAGGATATACCATTAAAAGTTCGAGTTATTAAGACAGAAAAGATGACATATCGCAATTATAATACGAATGAAAAAAAAACTCTGCTCTTTTATTATATTTACTATCATTTACCCCACTAATTTTGTGTTTTATTTTTATTTGAACTGACATTCAATATGAAAATGTTAATCTTGACTACACAATAATTAATAATATACTTACACAAAAATGCAATGCAATAATATGAATATTTACTTAAATATGGTGTTGTTATTTGGAATTGACAACATTGTTTATTGTTTTGTAACATTTTCTTTTGACTCTCAAAATTAACATTAAGTAATTTACCATGATAGTTCTCGTAAAAATACTTAAGAAAAATACTGTTTTAAGATTATAAATCAAAGAGAGGTGTGATGGCATACTGAATTTGTATGTCTTGGTGAAATAGTGAAAACATAAAATTTAGCTTAGGCTCTATAGTTTGTAAGATTTTATTTTATCTCATAGGAATATTCTTGGTTGGTGGTAACAGATATGAAGCGCGTATTCTTACTATTAAAATCAACAAAAAGATATTGACATAACTAAACATAAATTAGATAAGTTTTTATTAAATTATAAGTGGCCATAGATTGCGCGCTAGTGGGAACACTACAATTACCATTTATTGTCAGTAAAAATCCACTAGATTTACTTGTATCTATGCGGTATTTAACCTATTGGCCGATAACTAAAACATGTTTTGTTTTACCACATTCTGTTATACATTATAGTTTTGTATTTTCTTTGTGACTTTGCGTGGCGAATATTTACTATGTCATATACCAGTATGTATAAAATTTCACCCTGAAAAGGATTCTATTTGATACTATTAAGCGATAAAATATATTTTTTTTATTATTTCTATTGTTTATATTTCATTGACGCGTGGAAATTTCACTGCAAATGTCTACACGAATTCTCTTCAATATTATATTTGATTTACAACATTTAGAAGAATATTTTTGGCTGTAATGTTATATGTGAATTGAAAGCAATTCTATTCTGGCGGCGCGTTGAACTAACAATATAAAAA
The DNA here is from genome assembly GCA_022494535.1 of Himalopsyche phryganea. Lineage (NCBI taxonomy): Eukaryota > Metazoa > Arthropoda > Insecta > Trichoptera > Rhyacophilidae > Himalopsyche > Himalopsyche phryganea. Next base: position 1,403,387 of record JAGVSL010000019.1, on the reverse strand, counting down.
AATGTTTTCTTAAACTGATTCATAGTAATCAATAAGACAAATTTGTTGTACCGCAATGTCCTCATTCCCAAAAGCATATTGGATCTCAGAGAATCTCACGATAATTTATTAAAAAAATTGAATAATATCTTTAAAAAATGTATACTCCGAATTTTATTATTAAAAATGAGCTTATTCAGATTAATTTAAATGTATCTTTAAACAAAAGATGACAACATACAAATCTAACCAAGCAGCTGTGCTTGGAAAAAGCCTCCATTATTTTCTTTTTAATATTTGTAAACTGAAATCCAATATGCTCCACACCCCTGGCAAAACTAATGTCTGTCGCAACGATTACTATTTTGTAATTATCTATTTTTGAAATAGGTAATAGCGTTGCTGAGGGTGTGCATTGATTCTCTAAATTTGATAAATGTTTATACTAGACAATTATTGCAGATCAATTTGATTTTGAATGTAGATGGATGTTTTAATTATATTAATCAATAAATACATATCGATTATAATAGTTGTTTTATTTCATACCTCGCTGCATATTTTATGTTCTGCTTGCTTGCGAATTTTCTATAAACTGGAAATACACTTGCTTAAAATAGAAATAACATTGGTAATAATTTAGATACTCCCATACAGCTACAAATTTCAAATAATACTATTTATTCGAACATTATTTTTCAGAAATTAACAAATTAGCAATCGCGATATTTCACATGTAGACAAAGGCGTCATTAGAACCAGTGGGTAAGTTTAACCGGTATCATTGCATAAAAGGTATTTGAGAAGAAGATAACTTCATTTTTAAGAGCCCTCCCAAAAGACGATTACCGCAGAAATTCTTAAAAGCCAACGATGAATGGAAGGACGATAGAGAGGGGTTTTACTGTAGGTTCTCAATCAGAATGAAAGTACGAAGTTAACATTACTGGAAGACAACACTGCTACACTCAAGATCATTGATATTTGAAAGACATATTGCATTATGTTCATATTTCTTTTGTTTTTCTTTTATCTAAAAATCTACACAGTGCAAATTTTTCACACAGTCAATTTATTCCGTATAATAAATTATAATTATAAAAACGTTAATAATTACCCAAATTAAAAATATTTAAGCATTTTGATTCTCATAACAAAAATATGTTTAAAGAAAGATAGCTTTATTTTGGCTATTCACATTTTTGATTTAAGGGCTACATTCAAAATGAACGACGGGCCGCAAGTAGAACACTATTTTTAAATCAATATTTATTACCGTTAAAGAGGAATTTAAATATGTAAAAATGTTTTCTACTAAAAAAACAATTAATTGACCGCATAGTGGGCCGCACAAAAATATGTATCAGGCCTTAGTTTTCTAAGGCATGATTTATTTAAATCTAAAAATATTCCAATAAAACTGTGGCTTATCAAAATATCGACGGTGTTTTGGCTAATTGATTGAAATTGTTCAGGAGAGAGTAAAAACTGTTTTTATCGAAAACATACAAAATTGCATTATAAATCTTTGTAATGGACCCTTTCATCTCATGTTTGCATATACGGTATTATACGTAGGTAGTGTCAATAAAATAGTGGCTTACATCAAGTGGCCGGGTCAGAATTTTTAAACCTAAGGCTAACGTAGAATAATGTTTCCCTTCCAAAAAGTGGTCAATTTATTTTACTAATTTATATCATTTGACTGAGACCTGCTCTTTTGTCTTTAAAATGAGATCCAATCATTAAATGATATTCGTATTTTTTTAGGGTTACATCAATTGGCCGAAACACCATCGATAATTTTATTAAATATACATTTAATTAAATGGGTCTTCACAAAATGACCGAGGAATCCTTCATAAGTAAATTATATTAATTTGAATGTTCATCCAATTCAATATTTTATGAGCTTCACATTTTTTTTATATATCAAGTAAAATCGAATAAGTCATGAATATATAATAATTATGTAGCTGATTTCGTATAGAATGTAGTTAAGTACTTTTATCATTCCGGTATCGAGTCATTAATTATTAAATTTAGAGGAATTACTGCAAACATTACAGTGACGTCACTGCAAAAAATTGTGATATTATGAATGAACCTGTTAGAGCGGCGATTTTTATTGCTGTACGTTTGTCTTACTCCATCAAATTTGTAAATCGCTATAAAATATCTGTTATGTTACAAAGAAAGAATTTTGCATTCGCCCAACGGAGAAGTATGAATCATTCAATTCAAGTTATTGTAAAAACAAACGAAATTTAATCGGATAAAATTATACAATAATAAATCGTTTCGTCATCTATTTAAATACACTCTTTTCATTGTCATCAAAAATATTTTTGAGTGTGCGGCTATTATTTTTTTACATACGAGGTATTTCTACGGTGTCGATGATATATTAGAAACTTGTTGCGGATGCATATTTTGTTGAGTTGAGCGCGAATATGACCTTTTCAATTAAAACGATAAATTAAATGCTTTTCGGTTTACATGAAATAGCACTGTATACGTACTTACATACATAACGACTTTTACAGTTTTCAAAATACCAGCAAGTATTCCTATTATTCAAAAAAAAAAAGTTTATTTCATACGCGAAGCACTCACGCATTGAAAAAAACCGTTTACTTTTAAGATGGCTCATATTTTGGGTATACAATGAAATCCTGATAACTGCTGAAACTAAATAATATCGAGTAATGAATAATTCCATATTTATGACAATAGAAAATTTTGTCTGTAAATGTCAATGACTTTAGCGACTGCCTTGTTGTATTGGATAAATAAACGAAATGTGGAGATAACTTTATTTCCTTGCATTTACATTTGACACATTAATTTCATATTCATCGGAAGACAGTGAAATAACCTCAGCGTACATTGCAAAGCTTCTTTATATTATAACACGATGAGACCTGGGTCATTGCTTTCAAGTGACAAATTAACTGTGCGTTGAGCGTTTATCGAAGCAGGTACTAAAATCAACCGAATCAGTCTCCGAGTCTACTATTAATTCAATTTTGCTTAATACACCGTGCAGGATGGCACTTGAATAAAAAATATTTAGACAACAATACCTGAAAAAGGAAATAAATGATCCATTTAAAACAAGAAAGGCGTTTGAAAATTACAGAAAAAAAGCGATAATCGAGAGTTGTGTAGGCATTGTCATATGGCTCTTCATAAAAGAGAATTCTGGCAATATTATGATATACACTTAAACAATTGAAGTGTTTCAAACATTCATTCAAAGTTTCACTTTTAGTAAGCTATGAAGAAGAGCTTATATTTCTTTAAAATGATTCGGGCACATAAAATATTTTTCTCTGATGGGGTTAATGTGGTTAATAAACTGCAACATTAAGGAGCGTGTAAAACTTAAATTATTTCATTTTAAAATTTTATTACAAACACGGATGTACAATTGGGTTGCAGAATATCAAGCAATCATATGTTTTTAACATCTCTTAATGTATCTACGTATCTCATGTTTTTATTATTAAATACTATAAAGAAAAAAAATAATATGAACTGTAAAATAGCTGTTTTCTTGTATCTTATATTATCATTCAAACTGTAAGCCCAGTTGTATTCGTAATTTACAAATTGAAATAAAAATGTTAAACTGTGGGAGAAAGGAAAGGAGCGTTAAGCCCTCAATATTAAAAAATGAGTTGAATATGCCAAAATAACAATACATAACCCAACGAGAAACACCAAAAATATCAATTTCGAGATAAACGAATATTAAGATTTATTTGACACTTTTGAAATAGTTAATGAAAGATTTATTTAGCTCCTTTTGCAGTTTATGATAGAGGATAATAAACAGTAAGAGCTTTTATATAGTTATTCCACTTATCCCAGTGATGATTTGAAGTAACAGGGCAATATCAATAAATTTTAAGTATATAATTTTTTTTTAATATTTAGGTGTATTCTTATGTAGATTTAGCTTTCAGTAATCGATTGGCATACTTGTCTCTTTTTCATTTTATCTCACCGTTGTTTTAAGGTAACGATATATGAGAAAAGGGATCAGTCGAATCAATGCTTCTGTATTAATTAATTCCTCATTGAAAGACAACATTTTTCATAAGACCTGTATTTATTGGATCAGTAATTAATCAAAAAGGTCAGTTATTAATTCGATAAATGGTCAGAATACACGTGGTCAGTTAATAAAATAAACGGTTAGAATTTATATAAAATGGTCAGTTATTAAATTTATTATTTTATCTTTTTTACTTAGTTAACCTAACCTAACCTTCCTTTAATACTTACTTACCATTTTTATTTTTCTAGCGACCGTTTGTTACTGACCGTTAATTGAATTAGATACTGACCAAATAATTAGTTGTATTTCATGAAAGTGGTTTTGGCTCTCCTAACAAGTACCGATTTAAGACTTAACGCGCTTTTCCTGTCGTAGACAGTTTTATTTATTGCGAAATATTTACCGTACCAAAGTTTTTAATTAAGTCGTATATGTACCGATTTTAAGAATATGACTTTAGTACAAGACACTTCTTGGTCATTGCAATATGTTAACGTTTAATTTATTGGTGTAATAATATGTATTATGCTTGAGGAACTAAAATTGAGTTAAATTATAAGTTAATTTGTTACTTAATACATTGCTAATGTTGTTGAATCCTGTGCAATCTATATATATATAAATGAATGTTTGTTTTTCCTGTATGCAGTCCTATACCACTAAACCGATTACGATGAAACTTTGGTGAGTTGTGCTCATTCCCGTAAAGGTTTCTGAAAAAAAAATCAAATAGGTGCCAATAGTGACATTTCAGCTCGTGTGTGACATAACAAGTCGTGTTAATTGTTAAATTATCATTTTTCGTTCTTAAGGCGATTAAGAAGGTTTTTCTGGCATTCCGCGAAAATCGTTTTCCATTGCCTAAAAAATATGAAAAGTCGTAAAGTCGAAAAGTTTTTCTTTTAATAATTGCACTCTCAAAGTATTTGTTTCACTATTACACATTTAATTAAATGAAAATAGAAAGTTTTCAACCCTGTCTATCAAAGAGTTGACACCTGTTTTTCAAAAATGCTTTACGTCGTGACTAGATAATGGGGTATTGTAGTTTATCGAGATTTGATGTCTAAGACAAAAGTATTTTTAAGAAAGTGATTATGACGGAATTTGTTTAATATAACGATTCTACAAAGATTTTTGAAATGTACCAACAAGTTCGTTATCTAACATTTTTTCTGACTGATGTTTAAAGTAGAATTATACTGAATATATTTATAAAAATGAAGCAAAAAGAAATATATTCTATAGGTCTATTAACACAAAATCCCAAAAAAATAGTAATTATTTTTCGGGGATATGTTTTTATTACCTTCCATTGTGATTAAGTCAGAGTCCGTCGTCTACCTAGGTACCTATTTGCAATGACCTGATCAACAAAGCACAGGGACAATCGCTACAAGTGTGTGGACTAAATTTGAAAAATCTATACTTCTCACATAGACAGCTGAATGTGGCCTGCTCAAGCATTGGAAAACCTTTTGATTTCTTCTTGTACGCACCAGACGATAAACAAAAAATATTGTGTATTCAAAATCAATTCAATAAACAGAATTAAAACACAAAACTTTTCTTTCTTTCAGTGCAATTGCAACGCATGCCGGATACTTATTTGTTTTTAATAAAATTAAAAGATACAAAAATTGTCAGATACCATGAATAGGGCCGAATAGCAAAGTAAGAAGAACGTAGGCCGAGAACAACACGCTCATAGAATAATAAGGTTTGTATATCTTTAAATTAGTATTTAAAGTGAAATCAACCAAGATGACACCAATATTGTCGTCACAAGTAAATGGACTTTTACTTATCAGGGCTGAATAGTTGACGTCTTAAGCTGAAAGTGAAACAAAATATGCATTCACATGACAGAATGTGTGAGTGAAAGACTGATTTCTTTATTTTCCATGGATTCGGCGGTGAGTTTGTGGAAATTCATTTTTAACCCTTCCGTATTCATGGTATAACTATGCATTACTTCGGCCTTAACCTTTAAAATATCTGTGAAAATTTTAACCGTTGCCATTTGTAAATAAAATAGTTCTACATATACTTAATTGAAAAATTAAAATACATTGTTAGTTTACGTCTTCCTTGTATAATTAATCATAATTTGAAAACCTGGTCAAATTTATTATCGAAAAATACAAAATAATAGTATAGTAACAATTTAAGACGCATGTCGTACCGTATGCAACCGTTTTGTTTCAAACAGCACCAAGACACGCCTCGATCTTGTTCTGCTATGATGAATGTCTATTCTTGCGTCTTTCGATAATTTCGCATAGTTGGATATGTATTCCAGGTATTACATACATGACACGTAAACATAAACACGTGTCAATATTAGTAGCACAGCCAGTGGAATAACTAAGTTATCAATTTTAATTTTATATTATAACTCATATATTCACAAAATTCACCGTAAACAAATTAAATATTTACTTGCATATTTTTTGAAACGTTACACTTTTAATAATGACATTTTAATTTTTTTAATAACAACAAAAAATAAAGTCAATTGTACGCCTAGTATTTTTAATAATATATATAATCTCGAAATGAGACTAATTAGTTAATTATTCATCAATATTTCTTTACAATGTGCGCATTGACGTATCTGACATAAAATTTATGTATAGATTAACTAGGAAAAGAATGAAAGATATTTGTTTATTGTAAAATAAAAAAGACAAATATTGGCATTACAGCTGACGCCAATGCTTTTTAAAAATAAAAGACATAATTATCGCTATGACAACCATTTTTTTTAATTGAGAAAATATAATAGAGACACATCGACTTTCGTTGGACCTCCATAGTTTTACAATAATATGAAGATCAGGTCTGGAAAAGCTACGGCCCGAAGCGTATTTTTGTGCGGCAAAATATACAATCAATGAAACTTTTGTTATTCAGAATAGTTTATCTTTTTAGGTTGAAATTCTCATTTCACGATAGTAAGTAAAGCATACCTAGAAATAGTATTTTACTTGCTGCCCGCTGTTTGTTTTGAATTTTTAATGTAGTCTTTCAGGCAAAAAGTTTGCCCAGACCTGATGCAGACTGTACTAACGTTAGCACTTTTTCCACTGAAAATGAATATCCACAGAGTTATCATCTAAAACAGGGTCTCCAAACTTTTTAGCCCAAGGGTCAAGACTAGTTCATCATACCAATTGTAGTTTTGGATTACGTGCAAATTTCAGTTTGAATTTACGGACAAGTGTCATGGAAATTTCATTGCGGCGGAGATAGCCGATAGCCGGCAAGAAGAAAACCAGCTTCTGCTTGATTTATACACTCAGATTAAGTCCTTTCGACAAAAAATTTGCTTGTGGCTGTTTTCCGCTTTAGGCACTACTTATATGTGTAAAAAAACTATGGTGGGCTGGATTGTTGGCCCATTGTTTGGAGGTCCTTGTACTAAAATATACTTATGCTAAAGTCACTTTTTGTGTTACATAACGAAAGAAGCATCTCCATTCTTAATGTGTCTCAAAAATCTATATATAAGGTAGCTTAGGCAAGAAGGTATCAACTATAATCATATAACAGTTTTTTTTAGTTCAGTAGCTACTATTGAACTAAAAAAAAGATTTTATGCAGGTAATTCGAAGAGTTAATCAATAAAGTTAATAAGGTAAAGTAATGATAACAACTATATATGGCACAGATTGTTCTGACGATGGTAGCCAAAGCTATCCACCTATAAATCGTCGCTGTTCTGGAAGAAAACACTAAATCGGAAAAATTACATATTGAGTTAGTTATAGCAAAATGTTCCATATTTCAAAATCTTCCATGACATGACACACTTATTTTTATAAATTATGCTTTTACTTAAAAACAGTTTTGAACAAACAAACAAAATGAAAATCGCATGGAATTTCAAGCATTTGGCAAACTTCAAAGTCCAATTACTCAAAACTAGTATTTAAAACCAGTTACTGTCTTCTTCCAGAAAAACGACGAAATATTATATGATTATTTTGGAACTAAATTCTGTGCTATTTTTAACCTTATTATAATGAAGCTTGTACAACGACAAAGTTATTGTTCAATATATGTATATATCATGACGTTTATTTAATTATAATTTTAATAGGCTTTTTATGTTCCAACGTTACAGTTTTATGAAAAAACTTATCTAAGAAAGTCTATCGATGGGAGGATAAAAACAACGTTACGATATAATTGTTGATCACTGTGGTGTAGTGGTATGAGTTTTGCTCTAGTGATCAGGTGGGTCCTGGTTCAAGCCCCAGCAAGGTCAATATTAATTGGACATAAGTTAAATAAAAATTCTCATGGAGTTAATCTTGTATGATTTTGAAATTTTCAAAATATTTGACGCATTGGCTGTCAGCTGTAATGCCAGATGTTTTTTTAATTTTTAAAAATGAATAATTTAATAATCTTAAACTCTGAGATGATGTCGAGGACGAGAAAGAAGTGATACCTAGAATTATCGTGACTTTATGAGTTTAACCTAACAGTACATAATATTAACTTCTGTATCAATACGTAAGGTCCTGCAAGAAGAGAGACATTATGGTCTTTTTTAAGCCATATCTGCACCCTACGCGAATCATATGGCCATAACACGGTTCCTCCAAGATTATCTGTCCCCTGCTAGTCTTCTTGCATCCTCTCCAGTCATCTCGGTGTCCAGTACCTTCACCAAGTACATCCTATGGATTGCCATCAGTGGTGTTCCAGTGTGACGGAATTCATCCGGTCGGTAGAAGAGACAGACAGGATTCAGGCTCCTGTGGAGCATCCGCAACATGACAGTATAGTAACTATTATTTGAGCTACACACTCCGAAAGAGCTCCACCAGACAAAGAAGTGATTGCCACCATCGTCACAGACTAAACGCTATTCTCGAGAAAAAATTTTATTCTCATTTCTAAACAACTTGATATTATTGTAGAGTATAAAGATTCGTATTTTTCGAGAGCTTATGAGAATATTTGATAGTTTTTTTTTTAGTGAATAAACTCATTGATTTTCTTATATATTTAATAAATAAAACAAAATTAAATATAATATGTACTTACATAATATTCCGAATTTAGCACTCCAATATTTTCGAATGTCGTTGGCTAAGTTTTTGTTTTTCTTATCTAGCAAATGTAAAAGATTTCAATACAAAATATTTTCTAATCAATTATCGAAACAAATAAAAGCTTAATTCTTTGATGGCTTTCATATTTACTGAATAAAAAACAAAATTTATGGAAATTTACAAAATTTGATCGATTCAAATTTGATATTGAAATTCCACCACGTCGATATCTTAAATTACTAACTATTATTATTACTAGTATAACCGTACCCGTTATAAATGACGGTTAAATTGAAATACTGAATGTATAAAGTAGCTAGTACATTGGAACTATGTGTCCATTGCATAACATTTTATTTTATTATGCACAGCGGACTGCGACGCTTGGGTCATGAAAAAATTATATACCTATATGTGATAATAATAAGTGTTCGGCCAGAGTCAACAAGCGACGGCGGGGTGGGCGCGGCCGTTAACACTGAAATGCATAGCATGATTTTGCATGTCCGTAATTAATGCGCAGAGATTGGAAGATCGCGCGTCTTGTCTTGTGCGGTTTTGCATTTCAGTTTTAAACGTCGCGCCCGCCCCACCGTCGCGTGTTGACTCTTGTTCAGCACTAAAGCGTTTACAGAGTTATCTGGGCTATTATATACAAGATTTATTGCTGCATTAAATAGTACATTTCAAAGACATATAACATTACAATATTATGAAATTTCTGTCATAATAAAAAAAAGACTTAGTATATTTAAGTACGTTTGATAATTCGACGGTTGCCAATTGATGTAATCGTCAAAAAATACGAAAATGGTTTAACGTAAGGATCTCATTTTAAAGTCGACAGAGCAGGTCTCGGCCAAATGATGTGAATTAGAAAAATAAATTGACCACTTTTAGAAGGGAAACATCATTTTACATTGGTTTTAGCTTTAAAAAATCTGAGCCCCCCTCCAATTGATGTAAGCCACTATTATATCGACATTACCTACGTATAATCTCGTCTCTGTAAACATATGAATTTACAGGAGTGCATTTCAAAGATTTATAACGCAACTCACCATATAATGTTTTCGTTAAAAAAAGTTTTATTCTCTCACGAACAATCTTTAGGGCTACATCAAAACACCGTTGATATGTTGATGAGCTACATTTTCATTTGTATTAGAATATTTTAGATTTAAATAAATCATGCATGAGAAAACTACGGCCTGACACACCGTCGATATTGATTACTCCATATTAAAATAATACGATAAAACAGAATCCGACAGAGTCGAGAGAGTCCACCCCCAGCACGGTAGAAGATCTTTACAGAGTAGTCATATCAAAATTTACTGTATGTATTGGTAACACAATATCGTGTAGTTGCTTAAAATGCATTCAGTTGAATTTATTCAACCAAAACTGCAGGGGAAAAAATAAAAAAAGTCGTCAATCGGTGTCTTAAAAAATACTTTGATTCCAGTGCAGTAAATCGGATCAGAGGCGTAGTGTTCGATGAAAAAAATATACTTAAAAACCTTTTTAACCTTGAAAGTTCAGTGATCACGATTCATATTTTGAAGGGCATAAATTGCATATAAGAACGTACGTAATCTCTATGATCATCAAGCCAAGATTTACTCATCATAAACTATAATTATTATCTAATTAACGAATTTGATCATTTGATAGATTTGCATTACTTTTTATACAGATTCTATTCTATATAAAGTTAATAAAATGAGTGAAGATGCATTATTATTGATACATTTGGATGAATTAATTGAATGTTTTTTTAATGTATAATTGACAATTAATTAAATGTCACATATATCGCACATCCAGTGGTATAACGCCATACGTGCAAAAACCTTTTTTTAAAGAGAAACATTTAAATATTCTTAACCTGGTAGAGCCACATGGTATTATGATTGCTATAAGTTACTATAAGATGGAAACCGAAGAACTAAACTTATGAAATTAATGCACCAGATGCGGGGACCTATTAGGTATGTTTGAGACATATATCAAAGTTTTATTTTTTTACTAATTGTGATGAGAATTATTTAGAGATTCTGAGCGTGGTCGAGTCATATGGTCTCATGATTGTTATAAGTTACTATACGACGAAAACTATAGCAACTATACTTACTTAATAAACGTACCGGATTTGGTGATCTATTAGGTATGTTCTGACACAAAAATCTCAGATTTCATTTTTAACACTTGTGACGTTATTATACGGGATGAGCGATTCACCGGTGTTCCATTAACATAGTATAAACCTATTGTAATATATCAAAATAACAAAATACCGATGAAATTTCTGTGCCAATATGTTTAGTAGTCAATGGCTGTAGTCCCATAATGAAAAATTCCAGAGATTGAAGATTCATTGAATTTATGAATTATTATCGCGAAGTACGTATTTGATATTTTTATTTTTTTCTTTCTCATCTCTTCTAAAAAATTTAGATGTATACACCGATATGATAACAATTCGTGCTATCTAAGCATCACCCTCTGAAGAGGTTGAGTAACTAGTCTACAATTTGTCTTTGAATGAATTTTGTCTAAATGCTATCATGCTTAAAAAAACTATTAAACATTATTATTATTAATAAAACCATCATCACTGGACCAGTGTAAAGAATTTGTTGTTATTTGCGAGTGATTTACAACAGCTGTCGCTAACCGGTGGTCTGCTTTAAGATTTTAGTAATTGGTAGAGAAATATAGATATTATTTTCAATTTTCGTGTCCAATAAAAAAGGCTCTGCGTGGTGCACTATTCTGTGGTCATTAGTGCCATGAATCTGTAACAAATATCACACTAATTATTTTTTAATAATAACGAAACAAGCGTAATTAACATATCATTATAAAAATGTTACTTTTAATTTCGTTACTTTTAAAAAATGATTTTACCGGGCCGCGGAATTAAGAATTGTGAGTTTAGTAGTTTTGTAAGATCCAAAGGGTTCGCAAATGCTGATCTAAAATATGTACAGTATGAAATCTTTGACACATGGGTTTTATATATTAAATAAAATTTATTAAATATGCCCTACTTGGTAATTCAAAAGACTATAGATTGTATACTTTTGATTTACATATATTTATCAAAATATTATATATAATACATAGATAGTTGCTTCTGAATTACAATTATTACCATCCAGCTATCCGTATTGAAGGACTTTAATTAATTAGGTAAACCTCTCAATTACGTGTTTTTCTTTTTCAGCCAGTCTAGGATTAAGAAAACTTTCTGGTATTCGTTTCGCATTAAAAAATCGAAATGAACGGCGGACCGAAAGCAAACTATTATTTTTAAATATACATTATTTAATGTGACGAAAACGGAATTTCAACATGAAAACGTAATTGATTCTTGAACCAACAATTTAATGCAAAACACGGTCGGGCCGGAGTTTGCCTCGTCCTAAGCTAGATGAACTTGAACTGATGAATACAGTTAGAGACAAAACTTCTGGAAGTGTACAATATTTGAACGATTCAAATTTAATATTGAAGTTACATCAAGCACCTTCAGTCCATATCTAAAACTACTGAAAAAATTATTTATAATCCATCAACTTTGGAAACAATTAGTGATTGATAGAATTTCAATATCATAGTTGGATTGTTAAAATTTGGTTCATTTCGATGTATTTCATCACTAACGATCCGGGATTCGCCTTTCGGCATCTTCAAACATTCGAGTGAACTAAAACTGAGAGTTGAATGAACTAAAACTGAGAGTTGGTAAATAGTAAATATCATCTATATATAAGACAAATTATGAAGAAATACTATCACGAAGTCTAGGAACTACATTGGATATCTGAGTTAATTTTTATACTGATTTGATAATAATGACTTTTAACCTTAATTGGGAAAGTAATCACATAAACAATAACAAACACATAGGATCCTATTTTCAATGGATTTGGTGGTAGCTATGTAGAAATTAATTTTTAATATAAAATTAATATTGATAATTTTGTCATTCCACTGGCTGACTTACTAAATGTAACGTAACATATAAGATTTCTCAAAAGTAATAATTTTTCAAAGTTTGCGTATCATTTAATTTAAAATAATCATAATTTTAGTAAAAATACTCCATTGAGTAAATCAAACAGGTATTCAAATGGGAGTTTATAAAAATTAATAAAACGATTAAAAGTAATTGAGTATTAGTAAATAACATTTTGAATGGGACAGGTGGCTCAGCACTATTAAATTTATTTGCCTTGGGATTTTCACCTTCAAACACTAGTAATTAATCTGTAATTGGTAATGTTATGGTGATTAATGCTATTATTTTTTACTCCCTCCCCACGTCCAGTAGAACGGAATAAAACCCACCCTACGACCCTACCCATCATTTTCAATTTAAGAATTAGAATAAAAGAAGAGTTCGTCTGAAGATGCATCTTAAAGAAACAAAACGCGTTACCTTTATTAAGGACCCTGAAATTGCAGGTAATTACAATATCACAATTGTTTTAGAACTTATTCTAAAATTTTATATAACCATCAGGACCTTTTAGTTCATAGCGAGTAACAGTTGATATTGCTGTCCTTTTATAAAATTTTGAAATGAATGCAAAAAATACATTTTAATATTATAAACATGTAAATATATATAGAAGGTGGAAAGATCATTGAACCTATAAGTAAAAATTTACTACAGCAAGATTGCTATTAAAAATATAAACGTGATCAATTATTTAGCTGTTATTATTATATTAATGTGCTGGCAGACAATCGACTTTGGCGATCGCCGCTCGGACAGTAAGATGCGCCGATGACGTAGCTGATGTTGTCCATTCCCAACCTTGAATGTGGCCGGTGGCCAGTGACCAGAAGGACCAGACGCTTCAGGAGAGGTCGTCGATTTAATTAGGAGACTGCATCAAAATAAAATCAACGAAACGGAAAGTGCATTGAGACTTCCTCCCGCCACCCCCCCAGCTGCATCGCCCCACACTCCGCCGCCGTGATGTCTTATCTTCCTCAGCTACTTCTCATCTCAACGGATTAATCTTGGAACCATATATAATAGTATATAAGGTTGATATTGTTAGCTGTTCTGTCCAAAATCAAATGAAATTGTCAGATAAAGCAAAAATATTTTTTAGTACTTTTCCGACATTTTAATAATGACCAAGACTGGTTTTGATCATGGAGAACATTTTCAACTTATGAAATATAAATTCAAACTGGGTTATTTGTACGATATTATTATATTTGGATGAATAATGACAATGTATACAAAACTGTCGGCTCCGTGGTGCACTGGTTAACGCCGTTGGCTACGGCTACGGATATCTCAGGTTCAAGTCCCGGTGCGGCCAGTTTTAGGAATTGATTTTTCAATCGATTTATAGATGTCAGTTAGTAGCCATGAATGTTTATGATGTCTAAAATTCCCTCTAACCCTCCCGATTCTGCAAAAAGAGTATAGCGAGCGTGATTAGCTAACCACTAGTTCTGTCTCGGCCTCATCCTTTTATCTCTACTCTCTTCTAAAAGGAAGAGTTGAGCAACTGAGTAACAAGCAAATCTCGTAGAATACTTCTGCTGAGGTAACTCCATTAGGAAACCACATGCTCCACACCTGGGAGCGGACATGGTAAAAAAAATCAAAAAAACTCCTGGTAAAAGGGTTACGACATGAATTTACAGAATTTAAAAAATTAAAGATCTCTAAAGATAACAGCTGTAATAAAAATTTACATCACTTAGCGAAACCAGTCTTGATCATTGTAAAAAAAAATATTTTTATAAATACAATGCCTTTCCATCTGGAATTGACAGTTAGATACCACATTAAAAATCTATTGGTAAATAAAAATTTTCTGCTGTCTGTGTTACTTTAAGTGACATGTTCCCTGTCTTGAGAATCATCCTCCCTTCAAAGCTTGCAACAGAATAAATGTAAATTTCGACGTAAATTCAAAAATATTTAGGTTGTCGCTGAAGTGATGCATCCACTCACGACAATATCTGAAGCTCCAAAAGCAAGAATATATCGAGGTATACTGACAGAAGGCATTAAGTGAAAAAAACAAGTTCTGAGATAATCGCATTTAAAGCATGACTATTTTTTGAAAGTTATCTCTCTACCAAGTACAATTATTTGTTTTTTGAAAAGATTTTTTTGTACATTATACATCATTCAAATCATAACGACTGTGGAAAGGAAAAAGGACGTAACTCACACTAAAAAATATTGTGTATAACTCACACAAAACCTGTTAATACACTATATTTATGTATGTATATATATATATATATATATATATATATATATACTATTATATCGACTGTAGAAAGCCAAGGGACTTATCCCTCCGTCTTTTCAAAATATTTTTTTTTCGATAATCACAATGTATTTTACAATTACTTTTTTCTTTCTACAGTCGATAAGATTTAGTATCGATGAGTTATAGGTTATAGTACAGTTATACCATACTTTTTACTGGAATAAATATACAACAATATGACTTTTTTTTCAAAGTCATTATGCCCTATGACTTCATGCGCTATATACCAGTACATATAGCGTTAAATTGCATACATTTTGACATTTAAAACAGAAAATCATCAAAAAACTGACTTAATGCGTTCTGTCAATATACCTTTGATATTATTATATATCGACTGGGGAAAGGAAAAAAGGACGTAACCCACACCAAAAAATATCACACAAAACGTGCTAATACACTATATTTATACATACAAATATAATATAGCAACGGTAGAAAGGCAAAAGGCTTATCCCTCCGAATTCTCAAAATATTTTTTTTCGAAAATCACAATGAACACAATTTAATAAACGTTTTTTTTGGGATATAAACAATATTTTTTTGTGTGTGGTTTACGTTCTTTTTCCTTTCCACGGTCGATATGTATTGAGAATTGAATTTTAAGAAAACGAGCTGGCCATGTGGTCCATATCAAAAGGGAGGTCAGAATGGGAGCTGCTATCGTCTACAAAATATTAGGAACCTTAATTTTCAACTCTGAAGTCGTAAATTTACAGACCGGGTGTGATTGCTATATTTTTAACGAGAAAACCTTATTCTATATATTTATTTCTCAATAAAATTCATGAATAAATATTATTTTTTTAAAAGAGGGACCTGAATATATCCTGTGGTACTAAGGTTTCAAAACATTCTTTTAAAACTAGGTGGATGACAGGTATTGAAATTAAAATACTGAATGTTCGACTTTCTTAAGCTCTTCGATGACCTTCCACGTTAGCGGCATGTCAGGATTGTGCAGCTTCCGGAGTTCTTTGTGATCGTTTGTCTGTGTGCCTCGGCATCAGTATTACGCCGAGATTTTGCATCTTCAGGAGGTTGCCTCGCTCTCCATCTCTGCTGTCGCTCACGAGGTAATCACAAACGCTGCTGTTCTTTACTTTCCATACTGACGGACTGATGTTATTGTTATGTTTGTATTTTCGTGTGTAAACATTTTATTTTATATACACTGCGGACGCTTAAATCATGAGAAAATTTCATAACTACATGTAATATTTGATAATAATAAAGCGCCTACAGACCGGTCTGGGCTATTATATATTAGATTTCCCATTTGCTACTTCGGTCTAACGAATATATATGAATTAATTTTAAACTCATTATAATTTTACATATTTGGCTATTAACGTGGTGTACTCTTTGATTTCAGATTAGTGTTTCTTGATTTGTAAGAGGTCCTTAAGATTTTAATTGTAGACTATTTAATTTCGTTTACATATAATTTGATTGATTAAGTTACAAACTTGAAAAAGCATAATAGAAATTTCAGACAGATTTCCATATTATGCATATGTCACGTCGCTACTGTTCACCGTTTGGGAGGAGTTTTCGTGGCAGACAGAGAAACTGTGTATTTAAACCAATTTTTTTGATATAGTTTGATATCCCTTAAAATTATTTTAACAGTTGATAGTGCTCGCGATGAGTGAAACCGGTGTTGATCATTATAAACATGTGTAAATACATAGTACATTTTTTTCTTTTAATATATTAAAAATATAATGCTTTTCTACCAAGAATTGACAGTAAACCTTCTAAGTGATATCACGTTATATCATATTTTTCTTCAAACTACTGCTTATCAAGTAAATCCCTTAAAATTGGAAATTAAAAACAAAATTGCATATTCTAGTGCCAAAGCTGTCATATTTATTATGAATCTACGCGTAAAGATCGAACTTAAAAAATATGGGTCAATGCAAAACTCTACATTTGAATTGAAATTTGATTACTATAATTGCCACAATTTATTAAGATATCGTCTATAGTTTTGATAGCTGTTTCAGTATCACGTCATCATCAGAAATAAACAATTATCATGCACACAACTAGATTACGCTTCCTTGCATGTTGACTATTTTAATATTAGATATTGCTTAGGTAATAAGAAATATTTTTAAATTAATATAACATTTAATTCACGATAATAATTTTAACATTTTTTGGAGATAAAAATAAATAATCATTTTTAACTATTGAAAATTGAAACCCAGTAGAAAAAAGAACGATGGTCTTTTTAACCTATTTGAATTGAGCCAGACAGTTATACCCAAGGCTGTATTTAAATTATTTAGATTATTTTTAACCTTCACATTTTTTTCATTTCAAATGCAATCCTTTGTTTACTTCATATTCTAATGAAATGTATGGTAGATGCAAATACCGCTGACATTGTAGTGTGTATATTTTGTATGTATTTATTGATGATTATGGTGGAATTTATAAAAAAACCATTGCAAATAAAATTTGAATACTCTGTTTTATTATTTTTCAGTTTTTTGCTGATTCTGTAAATAATTGTTTTACCCTTTAA